>OY284414.1:79839540-81111207 GCA_958301585.1 Merodon equestris
GAAAGTGTTTTGCATAAACAATAAACCTAATTGAATAATGTACGACAAATGAATAGAAACTAAGTACTCATTTAGGTAAGCCTGTAAAATTTAGATGTAAGCATTACATAACAGTCAACTTACTATTCAAGTACATATGCTTGCTAAACAGGCTAAACTGATGTAACGGATGACGCGAAAGGTCAGGTACAAGGTTGTGTTTCAAAGATTTTGGTCACGACACTCATGCAATGTAACGGATTGGTAGTTTGGGACAAATTAATTGGTATTTTTATGGGTTTCGCTCAATTATGTTGTTTTTTTAGAGTATTTTTAGGACCCGCTACAAAGTTGTTAGATATTGAGTAACTAACAAGTTGGACTAATGCACGACATGACGCAACCTGGCAAAAATAATAGAAACTCGAAGTAAGTTATTTCGATTTATTGAATACAATTAAGGAAAATTCTTTTTCCCTTTGGTTAAAGTAAAAAGCGAGACTCCTTACATCAGGTATACGACCTCCCAGCTATGGAAATATTTTGTGTTTCAGTCATCCGTTGTCTTGTTTTAAAATATCCAAAACCAAGCATGACCCCACTGAAGTCCTTGGTTTTGAATTGACTATATATTTAGTTAGGTAGAAGGAAAGATATACACGAGCTCACCACTACCTGCAAAAATCTTTCATCTCAGTTAAATATACAGTCAGTCAAGTAAGAGCGTGGTCGTCATTACCGACAGGTAATGAAAGATTTCGCTCTAATTCCTTTGCGAGCCGATAGAGGGAAGCTTTGTCCTTGATGCTTTGTCAACAAAGATTCAGTTGTCGTTGATCTTTTGAAAGAGAATCACATTAAGCGCCATGAGTGCTAAATACGCGTCGCGCTACGAGGCTGTGTTCCTTTGCACCCACCCGAAAGGTCCCAAAATGTCGCAATCAGCGGCTGCTAAATATATGAGAAAGTCGAAGGCATTTGTACAGAAGTGGGTACAGCGATATAAAGTGGCTAAAAATGTCGATGATTTACCAGAACGTGGCTCGATAGGAAAAGTGGACAAAATAGATGAAAAAAGAATAGTGAATCTGTTTTCGCGGAATCCTGGTTTAACACTGCGGCAAGGACAAGCAAAATTAAAGGCAAAAGGTTTAGATATATCCTACGAAACTATCCGAACCCATCTCCGTACTCATGACGTGAAATGGCGCAACACAATGAAGAAGCCTCTGTTGACTGAAAAACATGTGAAAAAGCGACTCGCTTGGGCGCATGAGAATATCGATAGAGATTTTGAAAATGTAATTTTTACTGATGAATGTTTTATATGGGCACGTTGTGTCCTCACGCGAGCCTGGTCAACTTCCACCAATAGGCTTGTTCAGCACACACACTTTGAAGCAGCTATCTTGCGAAATTCGTCGGATCTGGAGATCGTTGTCACTAGAATACGCCATCAAATTAGTAGAAAGCATGCCTCGGAGATGTCAGGCAATTATCGACGCCGATGGTGACTGGACACCATATTAACCGAATTGCATCATCGTTTGTAATGTGTACAATATATTTATAAATATGAAAGTTTCACCAAATAATTTTTTTTATAAATTAACTCGACCACGCTCTTACTTGACTGACTGTACCATTGCTTTATAATAGGGTGTGCAGCATATCCGAAAAGAAAAAAATAGGATTCAACATTTTTATTTCTGTTTCTTTACTCTGCGTATGATATGTCACCTAATCCCGAAGAACTCTTATATCCTTTTGCTGATATTTTTTTTCGATCTTTCAAGAATCCTCAATTTATTAGCCATTTATCCCTCTTAAATTTCAAATACCTACCTGCAAAGAGGCCAAAGTTATCGCGACATACAGCGAATCTCAAACACATCGAACAAACCCAACAAGGTGTGTTGATATTGACGTTCTGCGCATTCTTTTTAAGCGTTTTGACCATTGACCCCGTATTTGAACATAGATACCCCAAAGTGGGAGTGCTTCCATTCTTGATAATTGATTTATTAATTACTTCGAAACGAACCCCCACATCATACAACGTTTGTTTCTCTCGATCCAAGATTACGCCAACTCATAGTTTTTTATTTTCATTAAATTGTTTCATGCCATATTAGTGATCACTAGATTGGAAACCGTATATACGAGTATGAGGCACTCCAATTCATACTTCAGAAAAAAAAAAGAAAACTGCTTTATCATACTTATTGTGAAGTTTCTGTAGCGAAGGCAGTTGATTGAACTCTCAAATTTAACCGAGAACAACACGACTCGGTTCCTGAATTTTTTTCAGAACTGGGATACCATAAAAAACATCCAAAGCAACATGTGATTCACTTCTTCTCATAGGTCAAAGGGCCCTACTGTTTATTGCCGACGCCTGGTGTCGAATTACGAGAAGCTTTTCTTAGATGACTATATTACAGGGGATTTCGCTGAGCTACGGAATTACAATGCCAATGGCTTGGCTGTTGCGAGATTTGAAATGAGGACCATTAATACACCCGAGCCACGGTGCTCCCATATACAGAGATCAGAGTTTAGTGCAGGGATCAAATTAAGATGCACAGCTCGTGATTTTTTTTTACCAAATGTGATAGAAGTTAAAATAGCAAAGTATCAACTGAGATGAAGAGCTGAGCTGATATTTGCCCACATCTTCGATATATTGTATATACAAGTATGTGAGTGGAAAGTTAAGTTAAAGTTTGGGTTAAGCACTTGATCAGATGACCGAACGGATGTATTGATTGAAGTTAAGTTATATGATTCAGCACAGAACAGTAAACACAGTACTTACAAAAAGGAAACATGACGCCCATGTCATAATTAAAATACACCATTTGAACTGCTCGCTTTTTACTTGTTTGAAGTAAATTCTAATCATTCTAATCAAGCAAGAGTAAAGATTCAATAGAACATGTGTGGAACAGCTACTTAATAACTTAAATACATCTAACGGGATCATAAGCTTTGTTTCCCGAAAAATAAAATACCGCTTGTAGCCAGCATATATTTTGCATGCACACCAAATCCAATCATAAGTTTGTCAAGGGCGATCGCTATCAGTTGTGAAAAAAATAAATAAAGACAAGCAGGAGATTTTGTGTAAAAAATTAAAATAAACTGATTCAGCTGGTTTTTTTTATTATTAACAGGTAACATTAAAACTTCATATTGTATTACAATAGGAAAAAAACATTATCATTAAAAAATGGGGCAAAAATATGGGAAGAAAGAAGCATTGCACCTCTAACCAAAGAAGTCAAATAAAGGAATTACATAAAAAACGGTTTTTCCTACCGCCAAATTGTCGGGAGATGAAAAACAATGGTGGAGAAAGCGGTCACATTTCAATCCAAAGCCGAAACCCGTGGAAGAAAACCCAAAATAAACGATTCTTTGGAAAAAAGGATTTTGAGGTATTCAAAAAAGGAACTTTTCGCTTCAGTTTGGATGTCGACACATCAACTATTCGGAATATATTGACTGGAAATAATTTAAAGGTCATGAGCGCCAGAAAAATACCGTTGCTGTCCAAAAAGAATATAGTCCAAGGGTTAAAATATCCGGAAGAGCATGCAAGCTGGCCGGAAAGCAATTGGCGGAATATCCTTTGGTCGGATGAGACCAAGATGAACTAAGTCAATTTTGATAGATGCAGCCGTCTTGTGCGGAGACCCCCAATACGACATATTGTAATAAATATGGGGGTGGTCGTGGTGCAGTGGTAATCATGTTGAGCCGAAGATCTGCATTACATGCCCATCCATAGTCAAGAACAATTCCTATACGGAAAAAAATGTGCAACAACATCAGTTGTGAATGAGAGATGATCAAAAAGTGTTGACGAATGCATAACACTCGCAGCATAAAATCACTTCAAAATTCATACTCTGGGTGTGCATTTCCAATATACGAGGGTGGTCCGATAAGTACTTAGCCTACAAAAGAAAAACAAAAAATTTGGAGAATGGCGATTTATTTTTCAATATAGTCTCCTTCAAGCTCGATACACTTGACCCAGCGATGCTCCAAGTTCTTTAACCCATCTGAAAAATACGTTTTCTCCAGGTCTGCAAAGTAGGCCTCCGTGGCGGCAATGACCTCCTCATTCGACCGAAATTTCTGGCCGGCGAGTGACTTTTTCAAGTTTGGAAAGAAAAAGAAGTCGCACGGGGCCAAATCTGGAGAATATGCTGGATGGGGCAGCAGTTCGTAGCCCAATTCGACCAATTTGGCCGTGGAGAGGGCGGAGGCGTTGAATCGGCCCAATAATTTTACATAGTACAACCCTATGACCGTTTTGCCCTTCTCCAGGTAGTCGACGAGGATCACACCTTGTGAATCCCAGAAAATGATGGCCAACACCTTTCCGGTCGATGGGACAGTCTTCGCCTTCTTCGGAGCACGTTCGCAGAGTGAAGTCCACTGTTTCGACTGTTCCTTGGTCTCTGGTGTGTACCAGTGGATCCATGTTTCGTCGATTGTCACGAAACGACGCAGAAACTCCTTCTGATTGCGCTTAAACAGCTTCAAACACTGCTATGAAGTGGTCTCACGGTTGCGCTTGTTGTCCGGAGTGAGAAAACGCGGCACCCATCGCGCCGACAGCTTTCTCATGCCCAAAATTTCATGCAGGATATGACCCACGCGATCTTTTCAAATGCCTACTGTCTCTGCTACCTCGCGCACCTTCAATCGACGGTCTGCCAATACGAGATCGTGAATTTTTGTCACGTTATCCTCCGTGGTAGCCGTTTTCGGGGCACCTGGACGTGGCCCGTCAAAAACCGACGTACGACCACGTTGAAACTCGTTAAACCAATTTTTGATGGTCGCCATCGAAGGAGAAGAGTCACCGTACACAGCATCCAAAGGCTCTTTGATTTCGCTGTGCGATTTCCCTTCCGAAAACAAAAATCAAATCACCGACCGATATTGCTCTTTTTCCATTTTTCTAGAATCCGCGGACAATCCCGCTTCCACACGCGGTCAAAACAAAACTACGAGTCCGATCCGGCTGAAATTTCGACAGTAGCCGTCTACTGGAATGTATTGTACTATACGATAGTAAGTTGCTCTTGCGATACTGGCGCCATCTCAAATCCTATCTAGGACAACCACCCCCGGAAAGTAATGAACGAACCACACGAACCATCTGCACACCGTCCAGGTTGTGTGACAAACACTATAAGAGCGTACACTCTTCAACCTGCACGAATTATAAAAAAGAAATAAATATACAGAGTGCGCCATCTCATATGGGTCGATGTAAACTTCGAATAACTTCAACAATTGTCAACCGATTTCCATATGTCATAGCATTTTGGAAACGTCATTTCAGTAACCATGAATCGCTTCACACCAAAAGAAATAGTTTCAATGTTCATTAAAAATGAACGCTCGATTGTGCTAACTCAACGTGTGTATCGACCCAAGTTTGTCATTTCGGCGCCCTTCAGCAGTTAGGCATCAGTGCGACCACTTTGCGGAGAATTTTAAAGGATGATCTTCACTTATTTCCATACAAAGTGCAGATAACTCAAAGAATTTGAATTTTGATGAGCCACGGCGCTTGGCATACGCACAAAATGTCGTTGCAATGATTAAGGCTGAGCCGGAGTTCTGGCAGCAAATTTTGATGACCGATGAGGCACATTTTACGCTCTCTGGCTCCGTTAATAAACAAAATTGTCGCTTCTGGTTGGCACCGAAAATCCTCACATTATTCACGAAGAGCCACTATATGATCAAAAAGTTACTGTTTGGGCCGGTATGCGCTAAAACCACCATTGGACCGTATTTCTTCAAAGTTGGCGATACAGTGAATGGCGACGATATCGGTGGATGCTGGCCCATTATGTGGACCCAGAAATGTGTAAAAGCCTTTTTTCACTTTTGGTGTCAACAAGACGGCGCGACATGCCATACTGCGGACAAAACAATGAACCTTTTGCGTAAGAAGTTCCGTGGAAGATTGGTGTAAAAAAAGGAGATATTGACTGGCCTCCGAGATCGCCGGATTTTATTCCTCCAGACTTTTTCCTTTGGGGATACTTGAAAAGCAAGGTGTATGCTAACGGCCAGAAGACAATATAACAGCTCAAAAGAAACATTCGTGCGGAAATCGCAGAAATTTCTAGCGAAATGCTCGAAAATATCATGGAGAATGCGCGAAAACGAGCCCATTTTTGCATCGGCAATAAAGGCGGTCATTTAATTGATATCGTTTTCAAAAATTTATCAAAATAAATTGCAAAGGTCTAACTTGATTAAAAGTTTTTGAATTTCCAAAATTGGTTGAGAATTGTTGAAGTTATTCGAAATTTACATCGACCCATATGAGATGGCGCACCCTGTATTATCTTGAAAACAGTAGCTAGTAATTAAAATTTTTTTTACAGAATAAAAACTTTCCAAAACTTTACTTTCCATTAAAGAAATTTGTATTTGGTTCAAATAGACAAAACACAAAAACAGCACACGTCCAAATACTAACCACATGGCGCAACCTCTCTCTGTAACTTCAGCAAAAAAAAATAAAAAATTATTATTTTCACTAATTATTGTGAAGAAATCCAGTAGTGTTGCCTTAGTTGTATTTACTCTGACTAAGGAGCCCAAGTTTATAGTCGAAGGGACCTATTGATAAGATGCCGAAGACTGGAACAAACTCCGTGTAGTTAATAAGTGGCGTGAAATAAAATTGAGCTGCATTGTATAAGGAGGGTTTGGTAGTCCAAAGGATTTAAATTGGAACCAAGAGGAAAACACTGGATAAGGAAATCAAAAGGGACCATCAGAGGCAGCATGCAACAAATGAAAATCGCCAAAGATCTCAATGTTTTTTTTTTTTTTAAATAAACTAAAAAACTTATAAATACGACTCGGGGTACAACAGTTGTCTAGAAAAGGTTCTTGGTACATGTATTGTAAGTTTTATGAAATAAATATAAAAAAAAACCAAAATGCTAAGAAAGTTAAGCTAACTTCAGCTTGGTAGTAAGATATCGAACTAATTTTAACAAAGGGGGAAATGAACGTTTGATAGACAAACGATATGTAGTTAATCATCGAGCACATCAATCATTTTTTGTCGTCTAATAGACTACACATATTACGTCTTTCTGGTCGCCGAGCGTTAGGGACATACATAGCTATCAAACTTTGCTATTTTTCACACCCAAAACAGTCAACACCTCTCTGCTCGCAGCCCACGCTATCTACCCAAGCTTAATTTGCTAGCTCATTAGAACCAACTTTTCACACAACTACACCATCATATCATCAAGTTCAAGTTTAATTGAAATTGGCATATTTAAAACTTTGCATTTATCTGTAGGCGGATTGTATCTCTATTTTGTTCGTTATATAACAAGGCGAATAAAAACAAAGGAAAATAACTTAGCAATGGAGAATTAGCTCAAGGGTTATTCTCAGAAGACTCTAAATCACTTAATATGCTTCACGCACGATTATAACACTCTTGACACCACGCACTATACCATACCGCCATACCAAATAAGTAGGCAATAGCTTTCATCGCTCATCACTTGTACGAGTAACTATGCAACATACGAATATATTATTGACGTACCTGTACAATGTCAATGCGAAGCCTCCAACGCAAAAGGTAGTATAGCGGACAACATATCAAATATTGAACCCTTTTCAAATCTGTAGCCAATAATCGTAGCAACACCGACTTTTATTGACAAAACTTTACCTAGGACTCACGAAGAACCCAACAAGTACGAGAATGTAATAGCTTATCCAAAGGAGGGATACCATTCAAGGACGATAAGGCAATAATTAGCAGGATTAGCATATAACCACGAACTGATATCGATAAAATATTGCCCACACATTTCCTCAATTGGCTCGCACGCGTGCTTAAATAAACCGAACTGATGACGAGAACGACTAGAATCGAAATAAAGAAATAAAGCCACGTTCCAACGCGCACATGGCTTCGTGCAGCGAAGCAATTCATCCCTAAATAAACACTAAATTAATATAAATTGAACGATACAAGAAGTTGATTAAATATTTCTTGATTTCAGAGAAAGAACGATAAACCGAACAAAATTACTGTCTCGACGATGATATACCGCCACTCGAACGCGTCGACCCTAAATCGCATTCCGATAAATTTGGGCCAATCAACGTATTCAGCTATCATTTAATTTAAATCTAAAATTTGAACTTGCTACTTGCTTATTGCTGTCACACTCTCCTTCCTTGCCGAGTTAAATTCAAATCCTTCGCAGGCGGCAGACAGTGGAACACAAAATCAATTTAGGGGTTTCGCCTTATATTTGTTCTCGTTCTCCACAATTCATATACGGCACGTAAGAGTTGTGGGTGAACTCTAAGAACTTACCATTTACATAAATGCAAGAACTAGAAGCGTCAATGCGTGTTATTCGCGCACTTGATTCGATGCCAGACAGTGAATTGACGGTTATAACATTAAATCCTTATATAGTCACCTTTGGATTTTGTAAAGCCTACGCGTGTAGCTGCTTTTCTATTTTAGCTTCCGCTTTAGTAGTCTACAAGATCTGGAGTTTAGTATATGCTTTCCGTATCGAGTGAATCGGTTGACTGAGATTTTTTTGTAAAACTCATTTGCCTTTATACGAATATGCATTTGTCTGGCAACATTTCGGATCACTCAAATGACATCGACCGACGACGGTCGACGGTTGGAGACACACATGCTCATATGCATATTCACTAATTCCTATGGTCTTTAGGTAAATTATTTATTTGCATCAGCCGCTTAGATTCGCTGTGATACGGATATCGTTCGCAGAATTTTTTTTTTTTTTGTTAATAGGCTGCTTGGATTGCATAAAAGGGGTCTGTTAATCGTCACTTGAAAACAGACTAAAGAAAGAAATTGATACGTAGGATATTGTTACAAGGCATTCGCAGCAAACACCTACTCATACTGCTTGTTTATTCAGATTGTAAATATTTACTGAATCAGTGGAATACTAAAACCCATTTTCTCATCAATTTTCTTCACAAGAATATAAATTATAAAGGCTTTTCGAAAACAATTTCACCACTTGTCTTCTTGTCGGCTGAA
The DNA here is from genome assembly GCA_958301585.1 of Merodon equestris. NCBI lineage: Eukaryota > Metazoa > Arthropoda > Insecta > Diptera > Syrphidae > Merodon > Merodon equestris. The sequence goes on from OY284414.1 coordinate 79,848,638, forward strand.
CACAAATACGCCGGTGAAAATGGCATTTTACATCGGGAAAATAAATCAATGGTTTGAACAGAAAGAGTTAATTAGCACATCTTGCCGCCCAAGAATGTAAACTGATCAAATCCCTGGCGAATAGCTGAAAAACTGCTAAAGAAAATGCCAAACTTATCTCATCCCTTAAATAGGACTGTGTTCCCAACATAGACGCAAACCATATGTACCCTGAATTGGATTGAAGAACTCGGGGTGCTGCAGCTGCGGCGGCTGTGACCACAAAAATAGCCATCCTCCTTGTACTAAGGGAGGGATTGGTCAGTTTTCAGGCGTTATCAATGAAAAAAAAAAATTAATCCAGCTTTATTCCAATACTGTGTCACTTTATTGTATCCTCATAAAACTCCGATTTTTTTTAAAATAATAAAAAAAGAGGTCAATGGTTCGTACATTAATTTGCCTACAAGTCCAGCCGCGTTAAAACCAAAAATAAAGGTTTTTCTTAGAAAAAAATGGTTCGGGTTTTTTTTTAATTTCTCAAAAACCACAAGACATTTTTGCATCCGGTTTTCTGCTTTTAACTAAAAACTAATGAGGGCATTGAATTTTTGAAAAAAAATTACTACTTAATTACATACAATTTTGAAAAAAAATAGTTCGAAATTTTTTTTTTCAATTTTTTTTCAAAATTTTGAGTTTGAAAATTAATTTCTCAAAAACTACTCCTTGGAACAGCTTCATTTAAAATCAATATGAAAGAAGAGGTTTCTGGCTTTACAAAAAGGTATATCGTGGCATTGTGGATGTAACTGTTGATTTTTAATAATTTTTTTTCCAAATTAAGTCAATTTTTTAGAAAATTGCCCCTCCCGGCTAAACGGGGGGAAATAGACCCCCCCCTCCCATACGATTTTTTTCTTATCTTGACTAGACCTACACGCTCTAGCTTTTTGGCACACTGCTCGTGGGACACCCTGTATATAGATAAATATAAAATATATATTACATATATATATATCTTTTTTTTCTGTTTATAATGTTTTGTTTTTGTTTTTTTTTTTTTATTGTATATTTTGTCTAGACCTAGGCAAACGTCACCCGATCTACTACCCCTGAGGCGCTCGGGCTCACGGAGCGCGACATCATGTTCGTAGAGGAATCGCCCCTCCACGGAATTGCGGGCCACGGGGTAGATTAGCGGTTCCGCTGATCTATCCTGGGTCAGCCCAAATTGATATAAGTAGAGAAATGCCTCTAGTGGAACAAAGCCGTTAAGGTGCACTCTCTCGTAGTACAAGTAGTTCGGGTAGTAAGCCCCGGAGATCAGGTTATTGACCGAAGTCATTGCTCTTGCAACGTGGCTTCGAATCAGTTTGATCAGAAAGTTATCCACCCGTACAATCCTAGCCCTATTATACGAGTATAGGACCTCATTCGGGTAAAATTTCGTGTACTCAAATTCGGGTGTCCTATGTAGCCCAAGACAAGTCCTGAGACATTGTCTCTCAAACACCCGAATCCTTTCCATTAAGCTGGCTCTCACATTGAACCAGATGGGACATCCATAGGCAACCATGGACCTGATTAAGTCCATGTAGTAAGTCCTTCACTCTGGAATGAAGTTGGCTGCTAAGAAACAGTCAACTTGTCAGAGCGAAAGCGGCCCGGGCCCTTGCCAGAGCCGAAGAGAGAAGCTATCAGATCACTGAAGTAAATGCTGAAAAGTACGGGCGAGTTCACCGTATACTGTTGTAATCCGTTGTAAACCGAGCTTGTAGTAAAGTCCTTGTAACCATACGGCGTCGAAAGCTTTTTCCAAGTCAATCAGACAGGCCAGCTTTAGAGTTAAACGTGTACCTCTTTAGCCCTTTTAGAACCGCTTGACTTGAGAATATAGTTATCCTTGTGCTAGTGGATCTCCTGTCGCTGATGCTATGTGCTGCTTCATTGATTGCAAATAGCTCGGCCTAAAATATAATTGACTCATTGCAGAGGGGAATGTGTAAGCTACATTTTGCTCCTATTATTGTGTACAATTTCTGGGCTCCATCCTTCACCCAAGGAGATTGCTGTTCCATTCCTCTCTGCTTTAGTATGAGTACTTTGTCATATATTTTAAAGTTTAACACAGGGGTCATCAGATCACTCACTCGGGTTAGTTCCCAGATGTTATCCACTTTTTTAAGAATTTCTAGATTTCCAACAAGATCTCCTTCGTTGTCCTCTGTAAGGTTAAGGCTCGTTTGGCAACTTCAGTCTGTATATATGGCAGTGTGTAATTGTGGGATGCTTAGAATTGCTTCCATCCCTGCAGTCGGAGTTATTCTCATTGCTCCAGTAGTGCAGATACACGTTTTTCATTTTCTTATAGTCCCTGGGCGTACTCTTTCCCACGCGGTTGTTATCATTTCTATTGTGTCTAAAAGACTAACGCGAAATTCTAAAGTGTTGTTCTCTAGATGATTTATCATTTTTAATACCAATATTTTTCAGTAATTCAATTTAAGACCATATAATCCCTGGTCGATGAGTTGAAGAACGGATGTTTTGATCGGTGGTAAAAATGCCAATTTAATGTTTGTCAAATTGTCAATACGTGGATTGTCAGGACAATTATTAATAAACAAAATATTTTTTTTTATTTTCGCGCTTTAACTCAGAGTTACATGTTCACAAAGTCTTTTTAAAAACTAGAGAAGTCATCCACGCCTTTTTGTTGGCTTCATAGTAAACTGGTAAGCATATAACATTCTTAAAGCATCGAGGTTTCTTTGACTTGACGATGATAAGTAACTTCCGTTTCATTCCATCCATCTTGCAGCAACTAACACTGTGATCCGTTCTTTTGACAACTTTTTCGCCCTTCAGCTTTAATGTTCTTTGAGGTGTTAATTTATAGAATAACCCCGTTTCACCCGCCTTATAAATTTCAGAATTTGTATATTCTTCTCTTAATTTCGGAAAAAACGTTTTTTAACCATTCACTGCAGTCACTTTGAGAAACACTTGCTGCTTCTCCACAAATTTTGCCGACCACAATGTTATGACGTTGTCGAAATCGAAAGATCCAACTTTCTCAACATCTGAAATCCTAGTAGGATGCCAAGTTGATTAGCCTTTTCTAGTAAAATGCGACTGCTCAAGGGGATATTTTTACTTCGTTTCGATTTAAACCATATGAGAAGCGAGGGTTCAATATATTTATGTTCGGATTTACGATTCCTTTTTATTTTTAAAGAATTCGATTCAAAAACTTGTTGTATTCTTTCTCGATTTTTCCAAATCGTAGAAAGAGAGGAATGCAACATATTGAATTCTTTGCATAAATCGGCATTGGATTCACCATTCTGCAAACGCCAAATTATTGTCGACTCAACAGTCAATGTCCGTCTAACAGATGGTAGGGCCATAATGCAGTGGATTTTCCCAAAACGTTTAGAACTCTAAAGGATAACAAATGCATCAATAACAAAGGAATGATTGAATACACGAATGTCACCTGCATAATATGTTGAATATACAGCTTAAATTACTTAAATCAAACGAATTTAATTTGTTTTGCAGGATTTAAAAAATATTCGAATCAACTATTACACAGCTTACAATTTTAAGCTGTTTCTTCTTTTTCAGTTGGCAATTACTGAAGAAAAAAAAAGTATTATTTATTACTAGGTTTCTATTTTGCACAGGTAACTAGGTGATTTTTTTTTATTTCGTCGCTATATCCGGAGGAGAAAATTCAAATTCTTACAAAAAACGGACTCTATATTCGGAATCGTCGTTAAATCCGAAGTATCAGGATGAATTTGTATGGAAAATATGGTGTGAAATCAAGGAACTCACAATTCGCGTCGTTATATCCGCATGGTCGTCATAACCTAATTCGCTATAGGCGAATTTCACTGTATTAGGTTTACAAAAAGAATTCGATCGTTTTCAATAGATGGTGCCAGCGATGCATGTTGGCTAAAAGGGTCAGATTGGAAACATCACATGGTAGGTTTTGGCATCAGCATTACATTTATGGATTTTCATCAGCCTTGTATACATATATTTTTTTGTGCGTGGAAATGTCGACTTTCCAGCAAAATTTTCACTTTCAATTCTGAAAAATCTGCAGCTTAGGCACGTGAGGCCGATATTTACCTTGAAGTTTCTATTAGTAAAAGAATTGCGCAAATGTTTACATCGGTATACGAGGGTGGTCCGATAAGTACTTAACCGTACTTCACCGCCAGATGGCGCAAGTATCGCAAGAGCAACTTACTATCGTGTAGTACATTCTAGTAGGCGGCTACTGTCGCCGAATCGGACTCGTAGTTTTGTTTTGACCGCGTGTGGAAGCGGGAGTGTCCGCGGATTTTAGAAAAATGGAAAAAGAGCAATATCGGTCGGTGATTCGATTCTTGTTTTTGGAAGCGAAATCAAAGAGCGTTTGGATGCCGTGTACGGTGACTCTTCTCCTTCGATGGCGACCATCAAAAATTGGTTTAACGAGTTTCAACGTGGTCGCACGTCGGTTTTTGATGAGCCACGTCCAGGTGCCCCGAAAAAGGCTACCACGGAGGATAACGTGACAAAAATCCACGATCTCGTATTGGCAGACCGCCAATTGAAGGTGCGCGAGATAGCTAAGACGGTAGGCATTTCAAAATATCGCGTGGGTCATATCCTGCATGAAATTTTGGGCATGAGAAAGCTGTCGGCGCGATGGGTGCCGCGTTTGCTCACTCCGGGCGATAAGCGCAACCGTGAGACCACTTCAGAGCAGTGTTTGACGCTGTTTAAGCGCAATCCGAAGGAGTTTCTGCGTCGTTTCGTGACAGTCGACGAAATAGGGATCCACTGGTACACACCAGGGAATAGTCGAAACAGTGGACTTCACCCGGCGAACGTGCTCCGAACAAGGCGAAGACTGTCCCATCGGCCGGAAAAGTGATGGCCACCGTTTTCTGGGATTCACAAGATGTGATCCACATCGACTACCTGGAGAAGGGCAAAACGGTCACAGGGCTGTGTTATGCCAAATTATTGGGCCGATTTGACGCCGAATTGAAGAAAAAACGGCCCCACTTGGTGAAGAAAAAAGTGCTCTTCCACCATGATAACGCACCGGGTCACACCTCCGCCCCCGCCACGGCCAAATTGGTCGAATTGAGCTACGAACTGCTGCCCCATCCACCGTATTCTCCAGATTTGGCCCCGTGTGACTTCTGTTTGTTTCCAAACTTGAAAAAGTCACTCGCCGGGCAGAAATTTCAGTCGAATGAGGAGGTCATCGCCGCCACGGAGGCCTACTTTGCAGATCTCGAGAAAACGTATTTTTCAGACGGGTTAAAGAAGTTGGAGCATCGCTGGGTCAAGTGAATCGAGCTAAAAGGAGACTATATTGAAAAATAAATCGCCATTTCTCCAAAATGTTTGGTCGCACCACTCTCGTAAAAGTGTTAATTTCAATATGGCAGACAAGGAGCCTCCCAGTCGATGAAAAGGCTTGAAAACCAAAACATTATTTGGCCCTTACTCAATAAGCCATTTCCCATGAAAGTCGTAGATGTGGTCCAATGGAAAGCAAGAAAATGGGGTGCCATATGAGTTCATATCGAGAGAGGTATGCATGCGAGAGTTTTTGCGGATCCATACATCGATTTAGACGCCCAAGTTAAACAAATTGTTAGTTGCTCACTCCAGCTCAGCGTGGTATATTCGTATTAAGAATCATTGCAATTGGATGACATCATCACAGGAGCTCGCCTGCGAACACAAGTAATGCTTTTGAGCCGGGTATTTTAAAAAAGCCGGCATAATATGAAAAAAGGTACGGCAAGGTGATTTTGAAGAATGACAAAAATCGGCTTCATGTTGCCCAGGTCGATAAAACCTACGTCGAAATACTAAAACGGGTCGTCCTACCCCACCCACAGTATTTTACAGATTTTATCCTTTTAGACTGCCATCTGTACCGATCGGAGTAGTGATTACCCATGAATTACAAGGGTAAGGTGAAAAGTTCTCTGCCAGACACAGAGAGCAACAATTGAAGGGTTGTAAGTCTAAAGGGTCTAAGTGCCAATTTTATTATTAAGAGATATACGAAAAAATACATAATAAAAATAAATTTTCTGGGTTACGTTTTCTCTGAATATTTTGATCACTCGATGATGTAGCGTCCATTTCGTACCGTGTAATTTAATCAACTAACTGTTAACAAACATAAGCCCATGCTAACAGCCACCACCACCCACTAATTCGCCCTGAACGCACACAGGCACAGACCCTTTTGAGCGAAAGTTCTTTGGCACCTAGACCCTACCACAACTTTATTTGTGTGTGGGTGAAATTTTAAAAGAAAAAGACACTTGGATCCATTTGGATATTATTAGGCGTGGCACTTAAATTGTATTTTCCTAAAAATATTGACTTTTGATTTTTTGGCACTTAGACCCTTTAGACTTACAACCCTTCAATTTATGTTGTTATGTTTTGTTTGTTCAGTTTGTTTACACGAATTTTTGCAGTAGACGTCTTGCGTGTTTTTCGTTAAAATGGATAACGATATTCAAGTACGGTCATACAATTCTTCGTATCGGATGGACTAACCCCTAAGGAAAATCAGGTTCCTTCTATGTCAACCGTTAAAAAGTGGGCAATTAAAATTAAACGTAAAAGGTAAAGGACGCCCAAAAATCGCAACCATACCCGAAATCATTGAAAAGTTGACGAAGGTAAGTGTAGCACTGAGATTGTCGGGATATCGGAAAAAAGGGGCGGAACGTCTTGCACAGAGAATTAGGGATACGAAAAGCAAGATGGGTGCCGCATTTTCTGAATGTCTATCAAAAGCAAACGCACAAACGATTTTCGTAGCAATCTTTGGACCGATTCAATAGGTTTTTTTTTTAGTTTTCAATTCATTGTTATTGTTCTTATTCCATTCTTAATTTTCTAGACAAAAATATTTAAATCGAACTCAAAAATATCTTAGTATTCAATGTGTTTTATTGGCCCTGTGCGAGCACTCTAAATCTATAATTCTTAATTGCTAATACCTTTCAGCTTCTATTCTATTTTCGTATGACTACATTTCAAAATTAGATTTTCCAGGAAAAGTTTATTACAAATCTAGATTCTATTTTTTCTTATCTTAACCTACCATAAGCTGCTTAATTCTAGCCATAAAAATATAATCAGTAAGCACTAGTGTCTTTTGTTCCCAGTAGTCATCCTCTTGATTGCATTTTTCAACGACTGGGCTGAGCGCCATCTCGCTCATTCTGCATGACCAAGATCTCATCAAGCCTAACAGACCTCAGTCAGTTCTCAGTCTCATCTAAGACTGATGACGCGCCCAGCCCCCAAAGATCTCCTAGCTAACCCTAATCCAATTTACGACATAAAGAATGAGGAGATTCTTCCCTAAGTAACACATCGCTTGGGAAGTAATTTCTCCCGACGAGCCATTTGTCCCTAGCTCCCCGGTGGCGATGGTAAATTATACTATTTTTATTTTGCACCAACTTTTCAGACTCAATATGGAGAAATTATTCTGGGGAAGTAAGCCCGGTCAATAGTCATAGCCTTTGTAACTAATGTGATTTCTGGTAATTTTAACAAGAAAATTGTCGATTCTGTTTAGGCCTTCTCTGTCGTACTTAATGAACTGGGACTGCATTCTACTGCGCTACCTCTCAAATACACGAATCTTCTCCATATAAGATAGCTCTACATTAAACCACTTAGGACAACCATACGTGATGATGGGCCTTATTAGTGCTTTGATTTTCACCCTGCGTTCAAGTTGACAGCTGCGAAACAGACTCCTTGTATTACGGAGGCTTTTTTAGCTCCAGCAAGACAAGCTTCTATGTCCATTGAAATTTAGATACTGGTCAAGCCAGATACCAGGATATCTAACCGCTTTTTTAACCCTTAATGGTTGTCCATGTTATCCAATGATCGTTCATTTCCTCCAGTTGTTTCTGGTATCCTTTGAAATCCTGTACAACGGAGTCCTAAACAGTATCGTTTACGACTTTTGGAAGTTAGTTTTTAACTTCCATTCATGACAATATCTCTTAATATGAACGATGTCAAACTGCAGCATTGTACTGCATTGGTGACCTGAATTTTTCGACCTGACCTGTACGCTAGTAAATCACCTACATACGCTGTTGAATGACTGAGAAAGTCAATAAGATCGCTTGTGTAAACGTCAAACAATATCGGAAAATTAACCGCTCCTATTCAATAGGGATCTGACCGATTTTGTGCGACGGTTTGTCGCCATGGATGAGACATGGGTCCACCAATACGCGCAAGAAACGAGACAGCAATAGAAACAGTAAGTGGAAAGAACATAGCCAGTGTGTTTGGGATGAGAAATGACTTGACTACAAAAGACAGAACAATTACAGGCGAATATTATTCCAACCTTCTGGCCATCTGGATGCCAAAATGAAGAAGTTGAGAGGGTTGTAGATAAATATTTTCAAAACCTTCCTGACTCCTACTTCCGGGAAGGAATATTAATGTTGGAGAAACGCTGGACCATGTGTATTGAATTCAAGAGAGATCATGTTGAAGATTAAAATCATTTTTTAACTGAAAATCGCCGTCTTTCATGCCGCGCCGAGAACTTTTCATCGTACGCTATACACTGTGCGAAATAATGATAAGACCCAATTAATTTTACATAATATTATCCGTTAGTATTATTTGCGTATCTAAATTTAAAAAAAAATCATTAAAGTTTTATTTAAATACGAAATAACAAAACAAAGCTTTCAGTCAAACGAAATAATGATAGGACCAAACGACATGAAATAATAATACATAACTACTATAATAAAATACAACACGAAAAGCATTAATAATTCGTCGATGAACCTCTGTTTGCAATTACTTGTTGCAACCTCCTTGGCACTGAATTAATTAGGCCTTTGACCACATTTTGGTCAATTTTAGCACACTCAACCTGGATTGCTTGATTTAGTTCAAGAACACTATCGAATTGTCGCCCATTTTGGAAAACCCTTTGGGACAAAATGCTCCAGAGATTTTCCAGCAAAGGCATACTTCGTGAGTTAAAAAATTCCTTTGTGAACTTGGATGAATGCATTGCGGCGTTATCTTGTTGGAATATCCAGTGATTTCCAGCAACCTCTTCACCAAAATCAATAAGTATCGAGTCCAACAGTTCTGCATACTTGGAAGAGTTCATTTTCGTTGAAATAAAGCAGATTGGACTCTTTGCAACGCATGCTATAGCGGCCCAAATCATAACTGTTCCTCCACCAAAGTTTCGGGACATCCGCGTCTCTTTTTCTCTGCGCTTATCACGCCAATATCTTTGACATCCATCAGGACCGTCTAGATTGAACTTCCTTTCGTCGGAAAATACGTACAACTTTGGTTCATTCTTCATTCCAAAATTGTTACTTTTTCGCGAACTCTAATTTAACCCTTTTGCGACGCATTGTTAGCTTAGCTTTTGGGATACGTTTAACATATTCTAAGTTGGTATCAGCTTTTAAAAATTGTTGGGCGTGTCTTACTGATATGTTGAGATCAAGAGAACGTCGGATATCTGAAGCGCTGTTTGACTTGTTCGTAGCTAATCTCTTCATTGCCCGAATAGTCCTTGTGGAAATAACTGCTTTTCTTGCGGTACTTTTTTTCTTTCAATAATTTTCCCCTAATTTTAAGCAGTTAATAACAACTGTCTTGCTTCTGTTCACTCACATTAACGAAAAACACTTGTAGTCTTTTAATATTTCGCACTAGAATGCTGTTTCGAATCTCGGGTGCACCATAAGTAAATATGTAATAGTTATCGCTACAAAATAAAAATGTTGTCGAAGAGCGCAAGAACACATGACACTCCTGCAATAGTATGAGTAAAAATGTGATAAGTGTGCAAACAGTCTCACAACTATTTTATTTAAAACGTAACAGCTGCATTTTACATCGTGGTCTTATCATTATTTCGTGTAGTGTATTGAACAAATCCGGATGAATTTCTTTGTTTAATAGTTTGTTAAAAAGTTATCTGCGGCAAAAAGTAATTTGCTATTATATCATCAAAATTAAACAGTGAGCGACTGCACTAATCGGACTAATGCAACCCTTTAAACAACAGTTCTTCCGTCACTTTATGAACATAGCTTGCATTTTATTTGCTAGTTCGCCTTTTTTCGGGAAATATTCTATTGGAGATAAGACTGCGGAAAATAAGTAAAAAATAATTAAAGAGTGTTCCCCTCCTTTCCAATTTTTGTTTATTGAATAACGTCTTCCCCTTCAATTTATTTTAAGACAATGTACTCCAGCATACTCAGTGGTCCATAAACATTGTCATTTTTGCATCATTGCATTATTCTTACGACAAATGAAAGAAGCGACTGAATGTGTTCGCATGTCGCCAGTTGGTTACCCCAGAAATCATACGACTAGCGAACAGTATCTATTTCAATAACATGTGCGCTGAAGAATTGAACTCTTATCAGTGCAAACGAAACTTATTTATTATCAGCATAAGTCATTGAAAACATAACTATGAATAAGGAAATCGAATAACTTTTAGTAAATTGATAAAACAGCAAAATATCGCAATCGATTTATTGCTTTCAATTGAAAAATCCATAAGTTTGAGATGATGATAGCAAGTGTGAAGAGCTACCCAGTTGATATGATTACGACTTAATGTGAAAGTTTCGGAAGCGATTCTGTGCCAACAAACTGACAAGGTGTGATGAAATATCGTAAAACTCAAAGATCCATCCATCCATCCTGATTAGAACAACAAACAACAATTCAAAAATCGTATACGAGTATATATATAGTACATTTGAAGGGATCAAATAGGCTTACAGAATAAGCTGAAACCACTCAATTAGAAACAGTTCACAAGTATGAATGCCAATTGAATAAAATGATAATTAGGTGCTCATTGCATTGGTTCCAAGAATCTGACTCATGTCGATAATAATATATGCTTTGATGGATTTGATTCAGTACAATTAATTAGGAACAAAAATCAAGATACAAAATAAGGAATTCTGCCAAGACTGCATTTTTAGTTACATAGACAAATTACGAATGCTCGCGGCGATTCAGTAATCGAAATCGGTAGAGTAGAATTACAATAGAAAATTAAAATTATAGACTTATCATTAGACGCACTTTTTTGCTATTTTGCGCGAACGAAAACTTATGACAGGATATACAGCTTGTCTTCTATCAATGACTGCATATGTCAATGAAGTAGTATAGAGTGTTTTTTTAGCGTTTTGGTTTTTAAACTGACAACACTCTTTCTACAGATTGTCAATTTGACAGTTGAAAGTTGATTTGTGGTTAGTACGTTTTGCATTTCCATCTACAAAGACGACAGAGCGAAGAGAAGAAATTATTGCCGTTGTGGAGCGCAGTGTTGAGGAGAATCCCAATGAGTCGAGTCGCACAGCAATTGGAGCTATACTCATCCACTTTGTGGCAGATTTTACGGAAAGGTCGTGTCGTGTGTCGTTGGTTTAGTGAATGGGCCGGAAACATGATTCAGCTTGATCCTGTTATTAAAATTTTTTTCACCGATGAGGCCAATTTTTGGTTAAGTGGATATGTAAGCAAGCAAAATTGCCAAATTTGGAGTGGAGAAAACCCAGATGCCTTTGTCGAGACTCCCTTACAACCATTAAAACTCACGGTTTGGTGTCCTTCATGGGCTGGTGATCTCATCGGCCCATATTTCTTTTAGGGACGATGACGAGCACATGTGATTGATTCACTTGGTTTTAACACCAAACGAGCTTGTCCCACCAAATGCAGAGCATGATCTTGGAGCCGTGGATATTCGGTTTGGCCGTCGACGTGGAAGCATGGCCGGGATATCCCCATGATTTTTTGCGTTTAGGGTTATCGTAATGAACCCACTTTTCGTCCCCGGTCACAATGTGATGCAGAAATCCCTTCCGTTTTTGCCTCTGAAGCAACTGTTCACAAACACACAAATGCCGTTCAACGCCTCTTGGTTTTAACTCATACGGGACCCAAGTTACTTCTTTGTGAATCGTGCCAATAACCTTGAAACGTTTTGAAATGGGTTGCTTTGTCACTCCCACTGATCGTGCCAATTCTTCTTGAGTTTGACGCGAGTCTTCACTCAGCAATGTCTCCAATTCTGCATCTTCGTAAACTTTCTCTCTTCCTGCACTATGCCGGTCTTCGACGTTAAAATCACCGTTCTTGAAGCGTTGAAACCACTCACGACACGTTCTTTCACTAATAGCGTCCTCACCATATGTATCTGAGAGCATTCGATGAGACTCAGCCGCTGTTTTCTTCATATTGAAACAAAACAGTAACACATCCCGTCAACTGCCTGACGTCTGCGACCTGTTTTTTTCGACCGCTACTTAACTTACCGATATCGCCACATATCGGCAAACGGCAGAAGCAAAATTGTACACCTTATATGTACATATATCATGCTATACAAACTGATAATTTCTACCAGCTTTAAGAAGAAAGCATTACTTTTGTAGCCAGTGTTTGGAAAGTAACTTCTTTGTCAAAATACGAACAGAAACCTCGATAGAAATACGAAAAATTGCGTTAGATATGCGCCAAACTGCGAAAAGCTTACGCGAAATCGGTATAACAATAAGCAGACATTACAATAGAGTGAAAAAAAATGTAGACCGATACGAAACTTTTATACTGTAGAAGGTGCTAAAAGATCCGGATGACCAAAGCGATTAAATGAACGGGAAGGTAGAGATATTGTAAGGGAGGTGAGAAGAACGCCGATGTCCAGTGCAGGTAAAATTTTAAGAAACAATGAAAGCGTAAGCGCGAGCACAATCTGCCGCTTTTTACTTCAGAGTGGCCTACATGGAATGGTGCCCCAAAAAAAACCTTCGATGTCAAAAGATAATATAAAATAAAAATAGTAAAAATTGCAAAAAATACCGAAATTTCGATAATTCTTTTTGGCAAACTGTGACGAACGTAAATTTGAAATTGTTGGATCAAAGAAATATGGAAAAATATGGAGAAGTAGAAATACAGAACTGGAACCTGAAAAAATATTTTATCAACAGTAAAACATGGCAGAAGTTCAGTGATGGTGTGGGACCGTATAGCAGCCTCCGGCGTTAGGCTTTCATTGATTCGACAATGGATCAGAGGGTACATGAATATTTTGCGGGAGAATTTGGCAACAAGTGTGCAGAAACTGGGTTTTCCAAAAACGTGGGTCTTCTAACTTGACAACGACCCTAAACACACATCGTACCTTGTTAGAGAATGGCTGCTTTATAATACACCGAAACAATGGGATCATCCTCCCCAATCACCGGTTCTAAATCCCATTGAGCATCTATAGAAACATTTGGACAGGCAGATAAGGAAACACCCAATAATATCAGCATCGGGATGCCCCGTAGAATGGAGTCAAACTCCAGAAAGGGTCAGAAAAAAACTTGTTGAATCCATGCCTCAAAGACTGGAAGCGGTCATCAAGTCCAAAGAAACCCATACGAACCACCAATTATTTTTTTTCTTAAATAATTTAAGCCTTTTTAGAAATAAGTATACACTCACTTTGTGTATTTACAAATTTACATAAATTATTTTATGTTTACCGTTATGTTAAATAAAATATAGTGTACTTTGAAGTAAGAATTGAGATCTTTAATTTGATGTGCCCACGTCTACTATAGCTCCTATCGGTTTATCTTATTTTTGAGGATGAACTTTGACCGGATGATTGTACACTCACTTTTGACGCTGCGCACTGCAGTATTTGTATGATAAAACCGCTCAAAAGTCAGAAAATTCAAGTTGGAAACCATTTCTGTTAGCACCGTTATTCTTCTAGCTTAATACCCGTTCCATCAAGTGGCATTTCAAAAAATTCCCCCCGCTTTTGTGCCTTGCTGCATTTTTAGTCAGAACCAAATCATTATCTTAATAGCATTTATTTCTATCGCGACCTTCGTTCGTGTTATATGCATTTCGTTGTTCTGACCATTGTATTTTTTTTTCGGTGGAAATTGGAAAAAAAAATTGGTAATAAAAGTAGAAGGTATTTTCTGTGTTTTAAAATAAAACTTTATTTTTTTTTTATATTAGTGTGTATACGAACAATGCTTATGAGGGCCTATTTTAGCATTAATTTTGACTGAAATTTATTATATAATAGCGTTTATGTTTATACATATGTATGGCATTGTTGGGCTATAATTTGTTCACGGGTTTAAACCTTACTCTATTGGCAACCATATGCCACCATAAAACTGTCCGCACACGTTCGCCATTTTGTTTTATATCACTTCAAAGATTGAGTAAAGTATTGAATTAGGTCAATTAAGATATAATTTGCTATTTGCTCTGTAGATTCTTCGGATAACGCCAAGAGCTTTACTCGAAGAGAATTATACGATATTCTAAAATAAAATAAAAGTTTTCGTTGTTGGAGGATAAACTTATAAAAATTACGAAATATGCACTTGAACAGAAAAATTATATGAATACTGCTTTAAAGTTCTTTAAAAGCGATTTTAAGAAGAAATGGATAGTTGCAAGTTACAAAGATGAACGATTCCTTAAAAACAATGAAAAGTCTGTTTGTAAATCCTGGATGGAAACCAGAACGATCATCTAAATCCTTCGAAGAGCTTAGTGAATCCAGTAAATACCGAAAAACTAAAAAGCTACGCGAGCAAATTCTAATTGAAGAGTTGACGTATGCAGCCGGCATGAGTCAGCGCACTTCGAGAAATTCTGATGCGTCAAAAAAAATTAAAGAAATTACCTGCACGCACCAGAGCTAAATTTGCAAACTAATTGGCTCTTCTGCGAAGCAAGGGACAGTTAAGAAATGTACACCTGGAAAGGTACTGGCAATATTTGTGGAAGGCGACTTTACCATAAGGCAATGGGAAGTGATACAAAGTGCCAATAAAAATATTTACCCTGCTACTCATTGATAAAAAAAGCCAAAGTTTCACTGATACGAAATTCATAAAAGTTGTAAGAGAAACAAAGGAAAAAATTTAAAGAGCATTTGAAGAAGAACTGGGCCTCTTAGTAGATATTCCCAAAGCGGGATTCGGAAGTACTAATGATGTCAACACATCCATAAGAATTTTCGCTCATCCGGAACGCTCTTCTCATATCACTGGCGTCAATCAGGATTTAATAAAACGTGTTAAAACTGTCCTGGAAGTGATTTCGAGCGGATACGGAATTGATGCGGGCAAATTTGAGGCTTTTGCCCACGATACCGCTAATAAGTATGTACGAAATTTCAGCCGGATCGGACTCGTAGTTTTGTAGTTTGTTGTAATTTTGGATTTTAGAAAAATGGAAAAGAGCAATATCGGTCGGTGATTCGACTCTTGTTTTTGGAAGGGAAATCGCGCAGCGAAATCAAAGAGCGTTTGGATCAACCCTCAAAAATTGGTTTAACGAATTTCAACGTGGTCGCACGTCGGTTTTAGATGAGCAACGTCCAGGTGCCCCGAAAACGGTTACCATGGAGGATAACGTGACAAAAATCCACGATCTCGTATTGGCAGACCGCCGATTGAAGGTGCGCGAGATAGCTGCGACAGTAGGCATTTCAAAAGATCGCGTGGATCATATCCTGCATGAAATTTTGGGCATAAGAAAGCTGTAGGCGCGTTAGGTGCCGCGTTTGCTCACTCCGGATAACAAGCGCAACCGTGAGACCACTTCAAAGCAGTGTTTGACGCTGTTTAAGCGCAATCCGAAGGAGTTTCTGCGTCGTTTCGTGACAGTCGACGAAACATGGATCCACTGGTACACACCAGAGACAAAGGAACAGTCGAAACAGTGGACTTCACCCGGCGAACGTGCTCCGAAGAAGGCGAAGACTGTCCCATCGGCCGGAAAGATGACGGCCACCGTTTTCTGGGATGCACCAGGTGTGATCCACATCGACTATCTGGAGGAGGGCAAAACGGTCACAAGGCTATACTATGTCAAATTATTGGGACGATTCGACGCCGAATTGAAGAAAAAACGGCCCCACTTGGCGAAGAAAAAAGTGCTCTTCCACCATGATAACACACCAGCTCACACCTCCGCCCTCGCCACGGCCAAATTGGTGGAATTGGGCTACGAACTGCTGCCCCATCCACCGTATTCTCCAGATTTGGCCCCGTGCGACTTCTTTTTGTTTCCAAACTTGAAAAAGCCACTCGCCGGGCAGAAATTTCAGTCGAATGAGGAGGTCATCGCCGCCACGGAGGCCTCCTTTGCAGACCTCGAGAAAACGTATTTTTTAGACGGGTTAAAGAAGTTGGAGCATCGCTGGGTCAAGTGTATCGAGCTTGAAGGAGACTATATTGAAAAATAAATCGAAATTTCTCCAAAATTTTTCTTTTTCTTTGTAGGCTAAGTACTTATCGGACCACCCTCGTATGTAGACCTATATGGTTGGCATCCCTTGTCACCAACTATACATAAAGTTTTGATACATGTCCTCGAAGTAATAAAACACGCAATTGTTCCTATTGGTCGGTTATCAGAGGAGGCCGCTGAGGCTCGTAACAAACACTTTAGGCAATATAGATTATGCTTGAGTCGGAAATTTTCACGAGTTGATTGCAACAGAGATGTGTTACACAGATTGTTACTGAGTTCAGACCCGTATCTCAGTAGCCTTAGAGCACGGAAGTACAGAAAAAACATGCCCTTTTCACGAGAGGCCCGCGATCTTATGATCGCAAGCGCGCCTTTATCTCTGGAAAGTCATAGTACAAGAAATATAGAGGATGTAGATGAAGAAGACGAAGATTATTTTTTTTTTTGAAAAAAAATATATTTTTTAAGAATAAACAATGAATTTTGCTTAAATATGGTGTTTTACTCAATTATTGTGCAAAAAAAAAAAACATCAAATAATTTTGAGCGGTTTTATCATACCAATCCTCCAGCGTGCGCTGTGTGTACATACATATACTCGTATGTCTGATGGTCACTCGACGATCTGCCAACACAAAATTTTCGACGTGGATGGGCGTTCTTCGCGATGATCATCTTCAATGGATGATCTGCCCAGCTTTAACTCCTTGCATGTTACTGCGGAATATGGAGCAGCAGATTCCATCAATGTTTTCACCATGTCGCTGTCTATGTCTGTGGTAGACAGATTTTTTCAAGCGGATGTACAATGCTTCCCAAATAAAATAAATCTATGACACAATTAATCGTCAGATTCCAGAAAGTATTTACTGCCTCTAAAAATTCGAAAATGGTAGCATTGATTGGTCAATTAGGTATGTCCTCCAAGCGAAACGTTTCCATTATGAGTCAACTGAAAATAAAGGCTTTGCATCTCATATCAGATCTGTGAACGTGGCGTGAATGCCGTCTAATGAGGCTCTGTATTAAGACCAGATTATGTTGTAATGATATGGAAAACAACGTCGGCAGATATGTAAGAAAATAATCAAAGCGCCATAAGTGTCTTCGAAAGCAGGAAATCTCCTGTGATCTGAACTGGTCAATGAAAACCGCTAAGAAAAATCGTCGATTCAACTAGAAACGTTTAATTCAACATTTTCATGTCCCATATGCTGTTTCCCAATAAATACACGAAAACAACAATATGCTTCGTGATCCCTTGTAATGCAACAAGTTTTTGCGATACTTAACAACGGCGACAAAAAAAAAATACACTGCAGCCCCTTATCAACAACGACTTGCACTACCAACTCAACTCGCGCTGATAGTAGACAATATTATTAATTAATTACAATCATCCCGCATAAGTAGGAAAACACATGCCAATACCCGCAGACTGCATTAATTCTTCAACAAAGATGCACGCATGGCATAACACCTCCCGCCGCCTACGCACAACTCGTTATTTTTAGTCGGTCGTGCCCGAAAGCCAAAACACTTGTGGTTGAGGGTGGTGCGTTATTTAAAAATACCGTGTTGCTGAATATATGTATGTATATGAAAAAAATGGGTCATTGAATAACTTTACGTGATATCCGGCCGTAATGAGCCTTGATTTATGTCACTACGCGCGGCTGATACGACGCGATATTGTTTTTTTTTAACTCTTCGTAGAAAATAAAAACAAACACTTAAGTGTGGGATCGGACCGGCATGCACACTTCCAGCTAACCTCGTGCTTCAACGACAACTGTTTACACAACACTTTAATTCCTTCATTCTCCTCGAATTCATTTCGTTTTTCTAAGCGCACAGTTGAAATTCACGTGTCTACAACCGCGCTAAAACGACTATTATCGCATGGATTGTAACAATTTTGCGATTTTTTCGCGCATCGAATGCGGGTTTTTTCTCCTTTGACCGAAAACGTCAAAAAGGAGATTTTCTTGTGGAACGTATTCGTACAGCCGCTTTTTGCACAACCAAATACCATTACCAATTATGGGTTGTACACCAAATGCGGACAAAAAGAAAAAAAATTAGATTTTACAGACTACTCTGTCTATGGCGACCGCCGAGACACAATATTTTACCTCATTTAATTATCTTGATTCCGTATCCATTTAATGTTTTCTCGCAAATTATATTAATGTCCAGTGATCACCAAAAAAAGAACAACTCGTGACACGGACATAAACGACGATTCGCATAAAGCAGGCACACGCAATTGATGCTGAAAAACGCAATGCTCGACGTTCGGCTTGCGGCACGCACTATTGTCCAATAACCTAATTGAATCGCACTGACCGCGAGTGTTTTTCCTTAATTATTTTTATTTTGATGGCAAATCAATGTAATTCGAACGAGTTCATCGAATCATCATTTCTTTTCCTTTTATTTGCTTTAAGTTATCGCGTGAAACGAACCACCTTGAGGGAAAAAAATGTGCAACCAACCAGTGTTTAAAACTTCACTGACAGAAAAAGTGACGGAAGAGGTGGAACTTAATGTGACAGCTGCTGAGTTCATTCAACACGTTCGTGCATGCATAGTGATGTGCAAATTGAAATATTGTCAAATACTACGTCACTTATGGGACACACTCCAAAATTAAAAGAAATTGTTTGGATGCTTTTTGAAATAAATAAATGAAAGTGATACAGACAAATAGTACTCACGGAATTAAAATTCGAAATTAATTTCGTATTCCTCTGTGTCTATATCACACTTAACACACTTAAGAAATGCGACAAGCATTAAAGTTACGCAGGCAATGTGCCCAACTGCTTAAGATGTGTCATACAATACGTTCCACATTAAGCTTGAAACAGATTGTTATATAATTTTTGAATTCATTTTTCAGTTAACTTCTTATTATTTGAAAAATATTATGTGGATTGAAGATTATAATTGTGTTCAATGAGGAAAAAACCAGAACAGAACCGGGCAGGACAGGAAATTTTAGTGCAAACTGTCAGGTCAAGTTAGAACAGAAAAGTACAGCTGTATGTCAGTTGTCAAAAAACGAAAAACATCTTATTTGTTAGATTGTATTAAACAATAAAATAAAATGAATTCAAATAAAATTGTTTTGAATATTAAGAATTTAAAAATGTAGGAACGCGTTTATTATATTAATGATAAAGAGAGAAGAATGTTACTTAATAGAATTGAGGTGATCTAAGTACCATTAACACTGAAGCGCTTTGTTTACGTAGAATAAAGAATTGTAAATAAATGTCGTTAGAGGATATTGTGAGTAGATCAAACCTAAAAACAGATTTTAGATTAGATGGATATTTATTTCGTGTACAATGACAAAAGTTGGAGTTATCACACATTTTACAATACAGAGATTTGATAGCTAGTATCTTACTTCTGAAATAGTTATTTTACAAGTACAATTTAGCTGCGATACGAAAAAATAAATAATAAAATTAATAAATTGAAGGAAAACCACAAATAAAAACCTTCATCTAAGAGAAAATATATTTTCGATGACTGGGATTCGAACTTCGTATAATCAGCGCCAGAGTTGCCTCAGCGCTTCTCTCGGAAGAAAGAAGATTGCGTGAAGGTTCATGGTGAAATATTAACTTTAACACATTTAATTTCCATGTTCGCGACATGATGGTTGTCCTCAAATTTGGCAAGCGAGCTTGGTATGACCAGGCCAGCATACTAAAGTTGATTTTTCATTTATTTTTCGTTGCGGCAAAGGACTGTACCTGAATATACCAGATTATTGAGGGTGAATATTCGATACAAGGGCCTACTTAATAAATCACACTTTAACCACTTCTCGTAGAACCTGTTTCCGTAGGCAACTTTCTATCAATATTGATTCTACCTCATGGAAGCTTCAACTTTCTCTTCACTTTTCCTCCCTTTTCCATAGGTAAAGATGCGACACATCCCACATCAAGCTCTCGACGTCATCATTCTACTAGACGCCATCTGGCATAAGAATAGTAACTATAAAAATAGATACTGATAGCCAAGCAAAGCACTGATACAGCGTGAACTCAATTCCAGTTATGGGGTTTCCATGATGCGCTACAAGCTAGCAGAAAAAAGTTAATTCAAACTTTGACGGGTTTCTAGACACAGAAGCAAGAAAGTTGTTGAGAAAGTTGTTTTTAGTCTGTTCAGTGACGCTGTTCTGGACTGTTCTGGACAGAAAAGTACAACTTTTGCTGTTCAGTGACAAAAATTTCTGTCCGAAAGTGTTCTGATTTGTGTTCAGTGACGGTTTTCCCGACACTTCAGAACACGATTTTCTGCACCTACTCTGGAGTCAGAACAGATTCGTGAAAAGTGTCAAAATCAGCTGTCAGCTAAAGTCCTCGCTAAAACACACATATCATCACTGAAAAATATTGTTGACGGGTCACTAATCACACTAATTTCACTACCAGTGCCCACCACAACTCTTCCAAAGCATTTTTATGTGAATTCACTTTCGTTTATTATTTAATCCTAAAACATGTTTATTACAATTTGACATATAAGATGTTTTCCGCTTTTGACAACTAACATACGGCTGTACTTTTCTGTTCTAACTTGATCTGACCGTTTTCACGAATCTGTGCTGTGCTGTCCTGTTCTGACCTGATCCTTTCGTCACTGAACAGACTATTTGATAATATCAAAACCAACAATATTGCTTTTAGCTGGCTAGTGGAGCAGTGATCGGTTTCACCTTTCGGTGAGATATTTAAATTGGTAAGCAACGATGTACGTTTGTCATTAAGAAGTTAGCCCGACTCAAGAGGTTAGTGGAATGGGAATGGGAACGGATTTAACTAGCTCGAGTAGAGTAAGATAGGTGGAAAGGCTTACACAATGGTTGGACCAGGATTGAAAAACATAATTTCGAAACTATCAATCAGAGAACCAGATGGCATTACTTAAGTGGCGCTACAGTCCGGTCTGAATCTGGGCTTCAACCAACAAGCGTATCCAGCTAGCGCAATTTTTTGTCAGTGTTTTTCAATGCCGCTTTCCCAAAACCTTCGGGCCGGAACTGTGTTGTCAATACGCTCTACAACATAGCCTAGCCATCTTATAAGTTGGATCCGAAGACGTCATACGAGGCCGACGTCGCTGTACAGTCCGTACAGTTCATCGTTGTATCTTCTCCTCCGCTCTTCGTTTATACAAACGGGACCATCGATTGAACATAGAGAATTTTCTTCTCGAAGAGGCCAAGAGCTTTCTCATCTGTTTTCGTGAAGGTACAAGCCTCTGCGCCGTAAAGGAGGACCGCGATGATCAATGAATTATATAGTGCTACCTTGGTTATACGAGAGAGGGCGCTATCTCTCAATTGCCTCTTGAGCGCAAAGAAGCAGCGGTTGGCAAGAGTTATTCTGCGTTTGATCTCAACACTGGTATTGTTGTCGCTGGCAACTAGTGAGCCATGAAGGCAAGATCCTTGACCACTTTTAATTCGTAGCTGCCAATTGTGACGGCCAAGACGTCGGTGTTGTGCGTCCTTTTTTGGATGAAAGCATATACTTCGCCTTTCCCTCATTTAAGGAAAGACTTATTTTGGCTGATTCTAATTCAATGCTTTCGAACCTCTTGTGTTGGCCATTGTGTCATGTATGATCTTTTCAAAAACGATGTTGAAAAAGTTACATGACCGTCACCTTGTCTAAATTCTTTTTTATCGTCGAAGGCCTTAGTTAGAGCGCTACTGACCTTAATGGAGCAGTGAGCATTTTCCATTGTCATCCTGCACAATTCGACGAGCTTGGCAGGAATGTTAAAACTAGATATGGCTCGATAGAGCTCGTCTCTATGCACACTGTCATTTGCGCCTTAAAAGAGATTGTGTGTATCGATTTGGAATTCTTTGGTCTTCTCTAAGATCTGGTCTGGAAACCACACTGATAGGAACTTATCAAATTATCTACAAAGGATTTCAGATGTTTGCACAATTCGGCAGAGAAGTTTTTATAGTTGGTGGGTTTATAGAGGTTACCTTTCTTATGGACTTATGGACTGGGCAAACTGCTACATATTCCATTCGTGAGGCATGGTTTCCTCCGACCATATTTTACAGATGAGCTGATGCACGCGTCCTAACAGCTCATCTCCAGCCGCATTAAATAGCTTAGCAGACAGGCCGTCTTCGCTCGCGGCTTTATTAGCTTCGAAATTACATGTTTCATTTCATCTAGGTCGGGTTGACGGAATTCTCTTGTATTTTCGTCCGTTGCAAATCATTCTGAATGAAGGAATCAGATCTATCCTCGCCGTTATACAGTTTAAAGAAATGGTCTTTCTCAGCATCGACTGTGACTTTACTACTAGTTGTCCGTTTTCATCCCTACAGACTTCTGGTTCTGGCTTTATAGCTCAATTTGCTTTGCTACATAGGTTTGTTAGCACTGCTCATCAAACCACAGGTTTCTGATATCGCAGCGTCTCTGATATCGTACTGGCAATACTCCCACTGTTGTTTTTTGAATTATGCTTGTGTGTTCGGACTTTATGAGAGATTGAGGGAAACTCGATCGGCGTAGGTACTAACGGTTTCCTCAGTTTCCTGCGATTGTAGCTTTCCGGCATAAAACTTTTTTTTGTCCTGCTAGACTCCGTAGCAGCCTTGATATTCTCATTCGTACCTTGGCTAGAACAATGTAGTGATCCGAGTCGAAATTGACTCCTCGAAAGGTTCTTACATCTAGGATGCTGGAGGAGTGTCTATCGTCGATCACAATGTGATCAAACGCCAGGTTCCTTTATGGATCTTGAGATGCGGGAATCATGTGCTAGCTAAAAGCAGAAGCCCCGTCAGGAAATCAAGTGGCCAGCTACACTTCCCTGTGATTGATTTAAATATGTCCACTTCACTGAGACATTGGGCATACAAGTAGGTTCTGTCTAGGAGATCGTAGAAGTCACCCTTGAGTCGATCCTCTTTTTTTCGGTTGGGGCTTGAAAGCATATAAAGCTTATGTTCCCGAAATTAGCTTTAATGCGGATTGTTATGAGGCATTCGCTTATATGCCGAAAGCTTAAGACTTTTCAAATAGGCGTTGTTTGTTCTCCTTGTAGCAATTTCCGTAGTAGATGTCTTAGTTTTTCATCCGTCTTTTGTCGGGCCCATCTAATTGCATCTCTTGGAGTGCGGTTATGTCTGCTTTATAACAGTTGAGGGTTTGTTCCAATTGATTGCCTACACCTAGTCTGTTAAGGGCCCTAACACTCCAAGTGCAGACCCGCAGGCCATATAATCGTTTGCAGTGGTCGTCAACTTTGTATCTAAGGTTTGTGGTTTTTTCAGAACAAATTATTTTTCCGTGATAGCGATGTTATCCTTATCACAACCCCCACCTTGGTGGACCAGTTTCCTCTTACAAGAACAAGGGCCGGCATGCTCCGCTCCCAATCGACCTGAGCTGTAAATAAGTTGTAATAGTCCGATTAAGGTGTTCGCCAAGTAGTTCTGTTAACCTGAATTGTAGACGCCGTCGTTGATTCCATCCTGGGAGTTCCTCCGCCATCATGTCATGTTAAAGGAGCTTACAAATGTTAAAGGGATTAAAACTCCAATCTACAGATGAGGTACTAAATACTCGGAGCCAGCGCGGGGAGGTGGGAATTGGTACACAGAGGCTTAAGTATCGACGCTGGTGTCTACATATGCTCGCGTAATCTACCCTTTCGCATACCAGATTGCATATACCCCAAGATATTTCAAAAGTCTTGCAACTATTCGAGTGCGAAAGTGGATTGGTCTCATTTTAATATAGACGTGGATTAACAAGATCATTAACGATAAAGTTGAGTTTCTGATGTTTTTTAGCCATACCACGCATTATTTTTAGGCCTGTATGAAATATTCTGGAGGTAAATTAGTACCCGATCAGATTTCCGGGAGAACGTCCATGAAAATAAATGCAGAAAGAATAAAGAATATGCTCGTGGAACGTACGAAGTTTGTACAGCCCGAGTGCTTTCCAAACAAAACACAACGAAATAACTCGATATTACAGCGGTACAAGAATTTTAAAACGGGACAACCGTTAAGGACGAACGTCTATACTTTTGTTTAAGGCGGTACGTAATCATAGTCTTGAAATAGAATTCTTCATCGGCAACAGAGTATTTTACAACAACCGAATGTCCATGTCCAGAATCCGAGGTCCTGACTATGAATACGTACTTCTGAACGTACAAGGAAAGTAATACGAAACATGACAGGCAGAAACAGTGTATCAACAAAAAAAAAGTGTTGCAAAAAAGGTAACGAAAAATATATTAGGCAATTGCAAAGTGGTTTTAAGATTTCAATCCTTAGATGTAATAAAACTATCTCCGAAGAATGAAAAAAATCGGTCTTCTTTCCTATATTAAAAAAGATGACCGAACACAGTGCGAACGCTATTATCAAGTTGTTCGAAAGTAGATTTTACAAAGGTGTATGACTCTATAAGCCGATCGAAAATATATCAGGTCCTTTTATGCAAAGGACAAGTTAGAGTAAGAAACACCTTATCTGAATCATTCGAGATACCTGAAGGATTAGAACAAGAAGACGCCTTGTCACTTCTTTATAATTTGGTGCTGGAATACGTATCGAGATCCCTTCAGGAAAATGACACGATAATAACGCATAATAGAATCACACCCGCTCTAGCTTATGCTGATGATCTGGACCTTCTAGGAGATAGTAAGAAACGCAGAAAGTATAATAGTTGCAGAAAAGCTGGTAGAAGTAAATGATTCGAAGAACTTTATTCAGCTCCAAGTATTGTCCGAATAATAATATTGCAAAGAATAAGATGGACAGGACACGTAGAACTAATTAACAATCCAAAGAATAATGAGTGAAAAACCCGAAGGAAAAAGACCGTCAGGAAGCCGCGTCGGAAATGGAGGGACAATATGATGGTGGACCTAGAAACATCTCGACTTGGAAGAAACACTCATGACAGGAAGACTTGTCGACAAGGCTCTGAATTTCCGAGTTCTTAATGGATGGTTACAATATAGTAAGCAAGTTTTTAAGTCCGCCTCTTTGAATCTCCATTAACCCTCTACTGCCCAAGTTTTTGATTTGCCTGAAAAAAACTTTTGAACTTTTTGAACTTTGAAGTGAAAAACTCGAATCCAATATTGAAAATTAAATAAATTGTTTTTTAGTCGAAACTATGCAGTCCGCCAAAAGGCGGTATTGGGCATGAATGTTATTCAAGAAAAAATAATTTGAAACAAAAGAGGAGAAGAATATAAAAATTATAATCAGTATATATGTTATTTATGATGAAAATTATAAAAGCAGACTCCTTGTGGTGTTGAACATAGGTTTATATCGCATTTTCGACATATTACCTGCGTTTCTGCACTTGGTAGTTACATAGCACTTTCGCAATTTGTACACGAAAGTTGGGAAGCTGGTTTACTTCGTCCCTCAGATTCGGTTTGTACGAGGGTTGCCTTTTATATTTCGGGATTAGAGAACAAAAACAAATATTAATCATCGAAAATCACTTTATTCGCGAACAACTTTTGTTGGATTTGGCTCATTTTGAAACACCCATACAGTCGACTGCTGTTTACTTTCGGGCTCATACGCGTAAATCCACGATTCATCACCTGTCATGATGTCATAGACGTGTTTCGTTATATTCGGGCAAGCAATTTCCGTATACCGTTTTTCAGAACGAAGGAACCGCGAAACAGTTGGTTTAAAATTCGTTTGTTGACGTATGTTGAAGCCAGGCGATTGTCTTTCCATCATGTAGTGCTGATATCGATACCAAAAGCAGAACCAACAAAATCCGTTGAGAACCCACGCTCTTTTCTTCTTACTTTAGAATCCGTGGATAGCTTGCAGTTTGGAAATGGTTCCCAAGGAAGGAATTCCACGGGTTCGAAGGTACACGAGGAGCGACAAAGATGTATAGAAGTTATCGAAATACATAATATGGTTTTTAAAGTCTGGTACTATTTGACTTAGTCGAACCACAACATTTGATGACGCTCCTAAATCTGGCGCATTTGGTGGTACAATATTATCTCCTGCGCCGCAATAGACTTCGAAACCGTATGAAGATCCCCCTGAATCGGACAAAACGAAAAGTTTCATACTCCATTTATGTGGCTTGTTAGGCATGTACTGACGAAGGAACGTCTGCATTTTAGTTCCACAATTTGCTCATCGACACAAATACGCTGAGTCATTGGTATAGACTGAAACTTTTCATTAAAGTGCTTTATAAATCGCCTGACTTTATAAAGGTGATCACAATCTGGTGATCCTTTGGTGGGAATCTTACTATTATCATTAAAAGGTAGGTTACTTTGAATTTTTTCGAATCTGTTTCTTGGCATTGCATCCTGAATTGTTTTGAAAGCTTGCTGACCCCAGCATGCTGGGATATCGATACACGGACATATAAAACAATATACCAATGTATTTCCAGATCTCAACTGGTTTTACAGAAAAAGAGGTTTTTATGTTTTTTTGTGTTGTATACAAATTCGTTAGGTACGCAATAAGACTCAAATTGTCAGCATCAAGAAAATATGAAAAACATTTGAATGGAGTATCGAAACTTGAAAAATTGTCCCCCATTTATCCGCCAAGAAAAGATATATCAGATTCGCGAAGAATTTGATTTGACTGCCTCCACAATATTTTCTTGAATGCATTTATCAACACAGACGATTCAGGAGTTACATCTGCATCCTTGTTATCACTTTTGAATCGCTTTTTAGGAGGATCTTGTTTGCGATCATTTCTTATCTGTTCATCATAATCTTTGCTTTGTGACGAGTGAGAACGTTCAGGTGAAGTGGGTTCAATATTGTCAATAGCGAATGATGAAGCGTTACCTAAGTTAATGTCATCTAAAAGCCTTGATTCGGACATAGACAAGACTTCATCAATAGTTTCCTCATCAATCTCCAAATCCGGGCTTCCCATATTGTTGTCACTATCAAATTGATCTTCGCCATGCGCTTCGCCATTAGTATCGATATCAGAATCTAACGACTCCATCATTTCCCGTATTTCTTCCTCAATCGCCACAGAGAGTTTATGGGTATTTCGACGATCCATTGCTAGGAAAAATCATAAAATAAGAACACAACACTGTGTACTCACTTATAATTTTTTGAAATTGATATAATCATAAGAAATATTTTTTTTTTATTGTATTTTCTTATAAGCACGAAAACTTGCACTTACAATGAATACAAAAATACCGTTAATATGTCAAAGATAACTTAACATTAGTCTGTTCAATGAGGCTGTTCTGGACTTTTCCCGACAGAAAAGTATACGTTTTGCTGTTCAGTGAGAAAAATTTCTGTCCGAAAGTGTTCTGCTTTGTGTTCAGTGACGGTATTTCGGACACTTCAGAACACGATTTTCTGCACCTACTCTGGAGTCAGAACAGATTCGTGAAAAGTGTCAAAAGCAGCTGTCATTGAAAAAACACTAAAGTCCTCGCTAAAACATTCATATCATCACTGAAATATGTTGTTGACGAGTCACTAATCACATTACTTTCACTAATTTCACTCTTCCAAAGCATTTTTAGGTAAATTCATTTTATTTTTTTGTTTAATTCTAAAACATACAAACTGACAAATAAGATGTTTTTCGATTTTGGACAACTGAAATACGGCTGTACTTTTCTGTTCTAACATGATCTGACAGTTTTCATGAATCTGTGCTGTCCTGCACTGTTCTGTTCTGATCTTTTCGTCATTGAACAAAGCTCATGTAAAAATGTAAAGTGTTGCCTTCATATACATAACTATTGGATTTTATAACAAATTATAGTTTTAATTTTAACAATTGGAAATTTTAATAATTTTCGTGGGGGGCACACACCCCCATTTATTGAGCTTAATTCAAGCTATACCTAATCTAACTTAATAACTAGTGAGAGCGGGTGAGGGGGCGAGAGCCTTAAGAACTTAAGGCCTAACCATTATAGGCAGGAGCAAGCAGAAACAAGCAGAGGGGAATATCTTCTTACATGCAAAGCATATGATATGCCCACAATGGGAAGATAAAGCAGATGGCTTTTATTTCAATAAAAAGGAAAAAGCCAAAGCCACACCGAAAATAAACAAATCGAATGAAAACAATTTGACAGTTCCTTTCCTTCTACTTGCACTGTTCATTGTGGGTATCTTGATTTTTCGTTGAAACAGAGGGGAGAATTTCGTTCGGATCTGACATAAGCTTCTGCTTGCTTCTGCCTATTATGGTTAGCCTAGAAACTAGAATGAGACGTGCGTCTTTCGTACGTCTTCCCCCGTGACACCCTGAAATTTTGTAATAAGTTCAGGTTCGTAGCGACAAAACCCGTTACAAACGAGCTTCTATCCGTGAATACGTGTGAGCTCATTTCATTTTACCGCAGTGTACTTCCGCCACACACACTCTTGGAATTATAACAATGTGCGTGATTGTTTACAAAATTTTGACAGCACTTGAGGTACCCACGTGCTCGCCCGAGCTTGTAGGCAAACGTCGGCGGCCATTTTAAGTGGTACGGCTCATTGGTGGTTTCTGGCTTCTGGGTTAGCCCTTAAGACTGGAAGGAGGGAAGGTTATTGGGCCTGCGCACACGAGAGTAATTTTATCAGGAGGAAAACTGGTGTAATGCTCTGGGGCGGTATCGGCTAAGGTGATTTGTGATAAGTGACAGTCACACTCTCGTTTTCGGTATCGTGTAAGGTGATAGTCACTGTGATTGTCACATTTTTGTGACAGTTTTCTGGTGACAGCTATTTAGCTATCACTTTCATATGTTATGTGTTTGAAGTGACTTCGTTTTATGCTTTTGTCTAATATTTAAAACAAAAAAAAAATGTTTTCGTGTTTCGAACTATTTTTAAGAGATGAAGAGGTCAATGAGACAGTGATGAACGTGAACGTTAGAATTGTAAGGAGACTTTGAGAGACCGGTCTAACATTCTTGAACTTGCAGATGACATGTAAGTGGGAATAATTTCACAGTTCATATTGTTAATATTGTTAAAATTATGGTAAATTATTGTTTTTTTAGATTCATGTTTGTGTTGCGCTGCACAAGATTTGCTGTGAATTGCAGGTGCGTCGTCGATACGTGCGCGAAAATTGAGCTCTTGATCACATAGTATGCCAAGATCGCGGATAACCTGAAGGGTGGAGATGGGCTTGTTATTGAGGAAGTAGAGACGATAAGGGAAGAATCTTGTTGCGAGGAAATGGTCTTAAAGAACTTGGTGTCGTCGGCGTACAGTGAGAGGTGGGAATGTTTGATGACAAACTCAATGTCGTTTATGGTCAGAATAAAAAGAAGTGGACTTAGGTGGCTGCCTTGGGGAACGCCGGAAGAAGCTAAGAAGGGGTTGGAAAAGGCAGATCTGAAACGAACACTTTAGTAACGGTTTTTTAAATAAGAAGATATCTACTTCAACGCAGTGGGTTCAAAGCCAAGGGAAGACATTTTGAAGAGTATTAGTTTCTGGAAGATGTTGTCGAAAGCTTTACTGAAATCAGTTGAAATGACGTCGACCTCATTTCCATTCTCTAATGCTGAGAGTGTGAAGGACACAAATTCGACAAGGTTTGTGGTTGTAGACCTGCATTTTAGGAAGCCATGTTGTTTAGAGAAGATTAGAGATTTGCAGTGGAAATTTAGAGTTTCATACAAGATGCTTTCGAAGAGTTTGGGTATGTGTGACAGCTTGGCGATGGGCCGGTAGTTGTTAACAACATTCTTCGGACCTTTTTTGTGAATAGGAGTTATAAAAGCGGTTCTCCATATTTGGGGAAAATCTCCAAGGGACAGTGATAAGTTGAATATTTTTGAGAGCGGGACAGAAATAATGGAGGATTTTTTTTTAGTAATATGGCAGGGAGACCATCGGGCGCAGAAGTAAATTCATCATGCAGTTGATTCAATTTATTTTCAATGATATGGGGGTCAATAGTACGTGGGAGAAATGGCATAAGGGAGAAATTTGGTAAGTAGCCGAAGTAAGTTGTATCCGTTACAAAGGAGTCATCGGCGAAAGATTGTTTGAAAAAGTTGGTAAAAAAATTGGCGATAGTTTTGGGATCATTCGAGGTTTTGGAGAAGGAGAGTGAAGTTGGGTAGCCATTAGATTTCCTTTTGTAGTTGACAAACAGAAAGAACGACTTAGGATCGTAAATAAAATTGGCTTGCTTTTCGATTAAATGGCGTTCATAGAGCGACTTATGCAGCTCGGTGAATTTCAGATAAATACCAATGTAGTTAGAAAAATCATTGGGGGATTGAATACGAAGGAAGGTTGCCCACAGTTTGTTTCTTGTGGTTCTTAGTGAAAGGAGCCAGCGATTATACCAAGGAGGGGAGGTAGATAAATGTTTGGATCAGGAAAGGGGAACGTAAAGAGAAATAGAATTGAATATTTCTCTGTAGAAAATAGATATGGCGTCGTTTATTGTAAGGCTGTCAAAATTGAAGGGGGCCTTACTGAGATTAGGTAGTTTGCTTTTTGGAAGTCGTGGGGCTTAAGCGGAGGGAAAGTATTCAGTGATGGAGAGTCGTGAAAAAACGAAAGAAGAAGGCGAGGATGGTAGTTGTCCATGGTTGATAAGAAAAGGGGACAAAGTGAAGCAGAGGAGCTAAGGGGGTCTGTTGTGAAGATCAGGTCTAGCTGTCCACCCATGTAATTTCTGATGCCACTAACTTGTGGACGGCTATTAAAACGCCACGACAGGGGCAGCTATCGGTAGGTCGATTGAGATCGTCGTCGCGATAGACGTTGAAATTTGATGGGAACAATTCTTGGTTGTTTATACTAGGGATCAAGTTAGTTTCAGTCAGAGCGAAGATTTGGAATGGTAAAGCATGAAACTGTTGAAAGACTGCTTTAGTAAAGCCCGCCTAGAGGCGGTTTCGGGCAGTACAGGGGTAAATCTATGTCGACTAGCTTCGATGAAAGGTATAATTATCCTCCGGGTAACATCTATAAATTGTCGAGCGAGACTTTCTAAATTTATACTGCTTACTGGGAGTCATCGGGGTTAATCAATCATAATCAACGCAATTCGGTATATTGCTCGCTAGTTAGCATATGGGATGCTATGACAAAGACGCTATATTCAACTCAGGTGGATGCCTGCATGTGTATAGAAGCCTTTTTACTGTCATGTGGTGGCTCTACACGCCAATTATTGAGACGGTTTTCAATGAGTGGGCCACTGATCAACCATGCACGCGCAGCAAGAGACATGCTTTGGACAGCGTCATCAAATTATCGGTCTCCAGTAACTTGGTGGAATCAGAAAATCGTTTAGCTTCTCAATCGAATCCAATGATAGGGTTTAACAACCAGACAAGCTAGACGGCTAGTTCCGTTTGCGCATAAATGTTCAGCAACCAAAATAGCAATAAAGTTCTGACGGTTAAGATGGATTCGACAAGAGTTGTTTAATCCAACAACCCTGAATTCCCTATTATTATTAAACCACACCGTATAATTGCAAGAATAATGAAGTACGTAGCCCGGGAACACATCTGCGCCAATAGATTATTCAAACACTATCCATAGAATGAAAAGCAGAAATCATTACGCAAACGTACCTTCAGTTTCATTCAGTAAAAGCCATCCCATAAAACACGCTAACGACATTTAAAAACATAAACATAAACACTTTATATCAGTTCTTACGAGTCCATTTAAAACACAAAACTGCCCAACACTACCGTTTCAAGTCGATACTTATGCAACCCATTAATAATTGGATCCAACTGAAAACCTTCAGTAATTACTCCACAAGCCACCATGTGGCAGATTGATATTCCTGCCAGGTATCATGCGTTTGTTTTGTTAACCACGTTTTGGTTTCCATTTATGTGAGGGGAGCTACAACCAGGTGAAAGTTTTCAGTCAACCGAAGCACCCAGCCAATCGGACTATTGAAAATGAATTAAAAATAAAAAGAATGTAGTTCAAGGTCTCACGTGGATGACAGTTTGTCAGTCATAAAACCACCCAATGAAAACCACTCCGTACATGTATATCGATTCATTTTTATTCTAATGTAGCAACTCAACAAAACAGCGATCGCCGTCCACCTATCGCTATTCAGTTCAACGGGGCTGTCGTCTTGGCACTCTCGTGCCGTATAGCATTTATAAGGTCGTAGTTCACCAGAAATACAAATCGAAGACCGGCTATCTGGAATAGAAACAAAGTATCCATTAGAGCGGAAGTTGGCAAGTAACACCCGCACACTTACCTCCACAACACAATTGTTGGCTAACCGTGTCTTGTTACCACATAGCAGCGGAACGCCATCGATGAAAATTGGCCGCTTGCCCTCGTTCGAAATAAAAAAGTCACCATTGCTCCGTAGTTTGATGGTGCCTTGCTTGCGTGACACCTTACATGCTGGCCCCTCAAGCGATAAGTCAACATCGACCACCACCTCCTTGGCATTCCGTCCGAATGTGATCTCCTTCGAACGCATCAGATAACGAACAAGACGGCCGCGAAGTATGGCCAACGTTTGGCCATCAAAATCGGGCGTGACACCGGCTCCAGTCAGTGAATCGACCAGTACGTTCCAACGACCCAATTCATTTTCAAGTTGACGGATTTCACGTTTGTTTCGACGATCGGCAAGAGCTAGTTCAACTTCAACCGCATCGTCTCTATTTTCTACCAGTTCTGCATCGAGGATTAGATCTTCGGCGTCTGAGAAACTCAACGGTTGATCGTCACTGAAAAGTGGTTTCACTGTCTGATCAGGTAGAAGTTGATACTGTTTCATCAGCTGCCAGTGGTTCTGCAGAGTTTTCGCTGTTCTCGCCGAGTAAAAGACTGAAGCATTCTTATCCAGAAGTTCTTGGAACGTTTCAAGCTTGGGATTATCCGACTGAACCCAATGAAATTTGGAAAGAAAATCAAACAATTCAAACTAAATGGAAGAACTCTTACACTTTTAATAGTTCCGAGCAGTTCCTCCTCTTGTACTGTGTACAACGCTCGGCTCTGAACACTCTCTACCAATTCGGGGTGAAGATTTCGCATTGCCGCTACGGCAATCCGTGAGATTGGCTCCTCGTAGAGAAGCGTATACCATCGGGCTTGCATTTCCTGTAACGTAAACTTGCAGGAAAACTTTGTACCACGATGTACCATTCGCAAGTCATTTGTCTGTTGAATTCCAATGATCAAAGCCAGATCGTCGATAGGTTTCCATCGGCCCAAGTCCTTTGTGGCAATTTGATTGGGCGGTCGTCCAGGTTTCTTTGATTTCTTCCCAGCTTTCAAAGCCTTACGCTTATCAGCATTCGGCGGACCAGCTGAATACATCAATGCGGGAGGTGGTACACTCGGACTGATCACAGGCGGTATTATATGCGGAGACGTACCACTGGTAGAAGTATGCACAGCTGGTGTCGGAGTTGCGTCCAAATTAGCAACTGTACTCACGTACGATTGAGATTGTGTTCTAGGTCGACCCACGCGATTCTGTTGAGATTGAGGGAATCCGATACTATATTCAACTATTTCGTCGTCGAACCGTTTACGCTTTATAGAACGTGATGAACTGAAACGAATGGATAAAGTTTGTTTTTCCAGAATGTTTGCAGAACGCCCAGATGAAAACAAACCTTCGTCGTTTTTGATCGTTTTGAACTTCGATAGGTAGGTTTTGTATAGCAGATGGAAACACTGTAGATATTTCTGATTTAGTAGGCTCACTCGATGTTTCCATAGTTTGTTTCAATTTATTAAAGAAAAAAAAAACTTTGAAGCTATTTGAAATATCACTCTCCTGCAAGAAATATATTTCAAACGTCAATGTCAAATTTGGCGTCCGTCCGTAAGTGAACAGTCAGATGGGCATATGTCAAATGTAACACAATTTATTGCAAGGTTGAAAGCTAAAGAAATGACAAAAAGACATTTTAGTTTGCTGAAATAATCAAAAAAATTCGTATTAAAACGACTTTTTCATCAAATCCAGGGCCAAACATTATACCGAAAATCATATGACAGCAGGTCACACTGAACCATCATACCCCATCTGAACCGCATGTGCAATGGGCGCATGTACCCAACTCGGATGACATTGCCACAGAGAAATGTTCAGGTGAAAATAAAGTAAAAATATATTCTGCTCCCACACACGCGCTTGAAAGAAAAGAACGAAATCAAGCTCGGATCTTCAAACATAAACATTCGTTGCTTCGTCAGCAAAGCAACATTCCATCGATTCATTCATTCCAAAGTGATTTTAGTGCAAGCGAAGGGAAAAATTATAAAAATTCCATACCAATGAGGTGAGTCGTCTATGGTATTCTCCTAAAAATCGACTTGCAAGTGTTAAGGTAGCAGCAAAATCGATCGGAATGTTTGCCTCATTAAGCCAGAATTTCGAAGAGAGTCCAATATCGGACAATAAAATGGACATATCAGAGGCGACCACCTCGCAGGAGTCGTCTGGGGTATCTCCGATTAACGACAATATAACCTCCGACAATTTGATCACCCCAAACCTGAACACGACCCAAACAAAGATGACCAATGTGCAGCAAACACACAAGCAAGCCGCGGAGATGTCATTGTTAGCTAACACGAACGAGTATGAGAATGGTTTTCTGGATAACGATACGATGACACAAAATGTATTGCGCTTAGGTCAGAACTCGTACAACCAACAAAAGAACTGCAGTCCGCTTCGTAGTGAACTAACGTTGGCCAATAGCCATCCGCTGATGTCACCCACGGCCACCGATTCTGACTCAGAGAACAGTCATTACCAGAATAGAAAGAAGAATTTCAACTTTCCTGACGTTGTGCCCGAGAATGAGCTTAAAACGAATGTAACAACACCGAACAAGAGAATCACCGCGAATAACGTATCGATGATTGAAGTGAAAAACTCGTTTAACTCTAATCACGCGTTTAACAAACTCAGTCCGAAGAATAGAATAAAGGCGTCGGCATTGCGCGCACCCAGTCCCGATGTGATAAGTAGCGAATCGGAAGCAGAAATTTCACAGTTTCAGGCGGCAGTGGAGGCGAATTATCAATCGGTCGCTTTGATAGCAAATACTCCCAACCGTGCGCTGCCAAAACCACTTAGCACTCGTAAGGCTACTAATCACATTTCCACACCTGAACACAGACTTTCGGATGATATGTCCTCGCTCGACTCGATTTCGAATCATAGCTTCGATGACGACGACGATATTGAACACAATCTGGCTTCCCTGAGTCCCTCGAGTTCATTGATCGACGGCCTGAACGATGATAGAGACGATGATTTCCCGGAGTTGGACACACCGACCAATATGCAGCCGGCGGATCCGATTCCAATTTATTCAGCCGAAGATGAACGACGTGATTCGAGGAATTGGCAAAAGATCACATTGCCCGACGGTCGTGTACGTGAGATTGATATGAAAGTAATCGAGCCGTACAAGCGTGTATTGTCGCATGGTGGTTATTTGAAAGCGGGTGGACACAATGCCATTATCATGTTCTGTGCCTGTCACCTGCCGGACAGATCTCGTGCCGACTATCACTATGTGATGGACAACTTGTTCCTATATGTGGTGAAAACACTCGAACAGCTGGTGACAGAGGACTATGTACTGATTTACTTGCACGGAGGATCGAATCGAAGGAATGTTCCACCTTTCCCATGGCTCAAAAAGTATTCAATTTGCTAAGGCTGTGACTATGCGATTGTGACTGTGTTTTTCTTCATTTCAGGTGCTATCAGCTTTTGGATCGAAGGCTGAGGAAGAGTTTGAAGACCATGTACTTGGTGCATCCAACATTCTGGCTTAAATCTATTGTTTGGA
This sequence comes from Merodon equestris, assembly GCA_958301585.1. NCBI lineage: Eukaryota > Metazoa > Arthropoda > Insecta > Diptera > Syrphidae > Merodon > Merodon equestris. Next base: position 79,884,892 of record OY284414.1, read on the forward strand.
TGTCGCGACCTTTTGTCAGGTGAGATTTGTCATATGTGAACAACATTTTTTTGCGTATTCTCGTTCCCGAACCGGTCAATGTAGTATTTTGTTTTTATTAAGTGATCACGCCATGAGGTTTTTAAATTTGCGGTTCAGTAGACATGTATGTCTTTGATCTTGCCAATGGTACTGTGAAAGAATTTTACATTGTTGTAATTAATCTCTGGGAATTTTCTTGCTAACTCTTAAGCTGGGGAACTCAGTCTAGTCTAGAAGCCATCAATACATTGGTGTCAAATCAAGAAAAGTGTTCCACTCGTAGCTTAGCTCGATAGTTTTAAATGCAATGCAGCAGCACCAACTTGCCCTCTTTCCTCTGCTACAAGTGACCTCCAAGTCTTATCGCTGTTTTATACTGGTCCATTGTACTACCAGACAGACACCTTTCTTTATTGTATTTTCCTCGTTGTCCGGAGAAAAGTGAGGAGGGGCTTCAGTGATGTAGAGCTAAGAGATTCGGCACCCACCACGTCGCCCCCAAGACTGCGCCACCGTGCGCGAGCGAAGGCTGGATAGTCGCAGAGAAAGTGTTCTGCTGTGTCATCCTCCTCGCAACAGGCAGCACAGGCAGGCATCTCACAGGCACATAGAGATACTTGGTATAAGTGTAATGGCTCGTAATGACGTCTGCAAGCCTTCTGCAATCATTTCTCCTTAAGGATAAGAAGAATATTGCGGACTTCTTGCAGACATCAGGGCATAGGCGTTTATTCATCCTAGATTCTGGATATCCCCTCCATCTACGACTGTATGCATTAAAGACCCAGTCGTTGATGTCAGATTTGACCGTGGAAGCAGGTAGACCTAGGACGGGTTCAGGTCCTGAGAAACTCTCCTCTGAGCCTCTTCTAGCGAGTTAATCGGAGATCTCGTTTCCTGGGATCCCAGAGGGACCTGGGACCCATACAAGCCTAAGTGAATTTAATCTTTTCACTTTGTTCAAAAAGATCTTGAGTTCATGCACTAATTTGGAGTTGGATAGAGGGTTGGACACAGCTTTGAGTGCAGCTTGGCTGTCACTGCAGACGCACATGCTTTTTCCCTTCCACCTGTGCCTCACAACATAGTGCATGGCCATTAGGATTGCGTAAATCTCCGACTGAAAGACAGACGCATATTTTCCTAACGAGAAGTGCTGTCGAATGTTTTCGCGCTCAGAGAAAACTCCAGCGCCGGATCCCTGCCCAGTCCTGGAGCCATCTGTGAACTGCGAAGACATTCCATTTCAGGTTCATTGTCTGGCCAAAGCCAGTCCTGACGCCATGGAAATGTGACTGTGAAATTACAGCGCAGTAGGATGGCAGGTGTCATCGTCAGAAGGCATATTCATGAGACAGGGGTCGTAGGATATTTCTCGCGCAAGTACATTTTAACTCCAATGCGAGTTGTACCAAAGACAATTTCACCCTCTGATATATATGTCAAGGGGTGCAAGATTCATCATAGCATCTAGAGCAGCTCCCAGTGTGTTGGGGAAAGCCCCCGTGCAGCTGAGACAGACCGCTCTGTGGAGTTTGGCGAGTGAAGCCACAACTTGTTTGCGTGTTAGCCTGTTCCACCAAACAACTGATGCATATGAGATTATCGGTCTTATCAGTGCCGTGTAGATCCAAAGGACCTTTTTCGGCGATAAGCCCCATGTTTGCCAAAGGCACCTTTGCATTGCCAAAAAGCTGACAGCGCTTTGGTGGTTTTGGACTCAACATGCTTTGACCAAAGGAGCTTGCTATCTAGGATGACTCCCAGGTACTTAGCTTCCTTGTATATCGGGAAGGGACAGCCTTTTAGCACCAGTGAGTAATGCCAGTATTCTTCCTCCTTCTCGTGAAGAGAACGCCACCTTGCGGGCAGCCCCTGTTTACTCCAGACTTGACACATTGTTCGAGGTCTGCATCAGCGATCAATGTCCTGTGCATGAGCATTGCTTTGATCCACATCGTGCTTCATCTACGCCATGCCGTCTAGCAGCGTTATACATGCTGTCGAAAGTAGCGTTATCAAAAGCTCCCTCAATGTCGACGAAAATGCCTAGTACGTACTCTTTTCTTTCGAGAGTGCATTCAATTCTCCCAACTAGGTTCTGAAGCGCAGTCTCGCAGGATATTCCGCGCTGATGAGCATGATGCATTCAAAGAGCAACTTTGCGCAGGTGCAACTCTACTAATCTCTCCATGCTTTTCAGCAAGAAGGATGTTAGACTGTAAAACTCTTGGCGAGTGAGTAATTTTCTTTCCCTATTTTGGGAATAAAGACCACCGCGCCAAGGAAATGGCAAGTGCCAGGCTAGTAGTGAAAATTCTTTTCAGAGTAGGAAGCAGCTGTCTCTGTTTGCAGCATAGCAGGGTATATCCCATCAGTGTCCGGCGACTTGAAGCCATCAAAAGATGCCACAGCAAATTCAATGGCCTCAGTAGTTGCCACGCGTGACGCAACATACCAGCTACGCCGAGTTGTTTTCATCGTTTCAGTCGCAGTTTCCAATGAGGCAATGTGCAACATGCCGATGATAGTCTGATGTCATAGGAAATGAGTCTGAAGAAGTAAACTAAGAGTTTCCGCTTTAGACTCGGTGAAGGTACCATCAGACTTTCTGAGTACATTCAGCTTTGTCGATTTTCCTCGCTTGAACGCATTAACTACCTTGCGGGTGCGCAGGGATTTGATCTCTTCGCAGAAGGACTTATAGGATCATTCTTCGATTTACGAATAAGCTTCTTATATTCCTTCATCTTCCGAGTTCGATTTAAGCGATCTATTCAAGAGACTTCTGGCTTCCCTGCGAAAACATTGGAGCTCAGCGTTCCACCAGGGAACCTATTGGGAGGTTTTTTGACAGGACGTGCGAGTTCGATACAGTTGGTGATGGCGCTGCTCAGGTTATGAACGGCATCCTCCACCGATTAATTTGTTTTGAGTTTAGGCAGGGCTTAAGTGGATTTCTCAAGCTCCTCCCTGAATCGCACCCAATCCGTCTTTCTCGGATTCTGCTTGGACTGCGAAGGGGAGATCCCACACTTCAATTGGAATTCGATATATTTATGGTCTGACAACATAACATCTGGGGTTAGGTCAATCACTTCTTGTGGTCTCACCGTCACAAGGGTTGGTTGAGAGCCAACATTGTTGATGATAAGGTCAGACGAAAGAGTGAAGTTTAAGAGATGGTCTCCTCTCCGGTTGCATTTGCTGCTGCCCCAAACAGTGTTTTGAGCATTAGCATCGCAACAGATGATGAGTCCAATCCTTCTGGCTTCACAGTACTCTACGAGCTCAGAATACAAATACAAATAAAAGTACATTCATTAACATTCTTTGGTTTATTGTTAACCATTTCAAAGCGTCAATCATCATTCTTACTGGAGTTAATATATTGCACATTAAAATACATCTCATTCCCCTATTTTGTAATTTTTGCAATCCCACTTTAAATTCATTTTGACTTAAGAATACAACTGTTGAGCAGTATTCAAAATGAGGTTTTATCATGACATTATAAATTTTTAGTGAAGTATTAATTGACTAGATTAGATTAGAGTAGATTTTATTTTTCCATTTTATTTACTAGCTTAAGGTATAACAAAATCAATATGCATGGCATTGCCGTCTGCCAGATTGACAATTGTACTAATAGCTCCGCATCTAATTTTAAGTGCTCCTATTATTTTAAGCGATTTCAAAGACTTCTGTTAATATGCTTTCTCTATATTTTAAAGCAATCCTGCAATACGCGAATAACTTCTTGACATCGATTTCGTTGAGAAGTGATATCATATCCCTCTCCGATAAAAAGTCATTTTCGAAAACACTTCTCCTAGTTTCTCTTAGGACTGGGCACTTGCCCAAGAAATGTAAGGTATCTTCCCTCTCCCTTAAATTGCACATACTACAGAGTATAGGCAGGTCTTCCCTATGCGGCACGAAATTGAGCCTTAGAAGTTCTCCTCGAAGTTTGAACATTGTTGAAATTTCTTGGATAGTATGAATGTCTTTAAAAGAGTTTCTACCCCCAAGGTTGTGATTTAGCCGGCTGTATGTACTACGATGTAATGGACCCGCCGCTTCTTCTAAAAACTTCTTTCTGGCCTGAAGGTCGACTTGTTCTATTAACTTATATAATGAATTTTCCCAGTTCCTGTCTTCCCCGTTCAGCTCTACTCCACACCCACCTGCTAATTTCAACCACTCTTCGTACCATGTGGATTTATTCCTAATTGCTAGTAGGGCAACTATGTTGGGAAGTCGATTGTCTGGCATTTTCCCCATCCTTAATATGTAGTTGATTTGCAGTTTAAGTGTTTTCACAAATAGAGGAGATAAGCCTGTTTCCAGCATAAGCATATAGTTCGGCGTATTGGGGGGGAGGTGGAAAATCTTTTTAATGAAAAACCGTTGTTGTTTCTCTACCTCTTCATAGGGCCTATATCCCCATACCTGCGCCACGTATAGCATTATTGCCTCAGATGCGGCTTCAAATACCTTAAATTTGCTGCTGTGGTATATATTTTTATTGTTGAAACAGTTCTTTCACGTTGCATTAATTGCATTCTTAGATTTCGTAAGCTTTTCATGTAGATGCTTCTTCATACTAAGGTTACTTGATAACAGGATTCCCAGGTACTTGTACTCTTTTACTACTTCTATTCTTTCTCCATTGAAGTTCCATTTTTCGTTGTATGCAGATCTACCTCTTCCTTTTTTAAAAACCATTATCTTTGATTTTTTCAAATTTACGATTAAACTCCATAGCTTGCAGTACTCATATAAACGATTTATCATCGATTGCAGGGATTCCGGTGAGTTTCTGTTCGTCCGCGAACAGAAGGGCTCCTGCAAATTCAACTCCTCCGGGAAGAAAGTCTACAATATCATCTATGTAGAGGGCAAATAGGTTGGGACTCAACGGACATCCCTGTTTTACCCCTGCCTCCGTCTGGAACCATTCTGATAAAGTCTCACCGTTCCACACAGCTGCCTTAGTGTTTCCGTATAGATTTTGTATGACCCTTCCAAATTTCGATGACATTCCCATTCCATATAATTTTTAAAACAGGGTGTTTCGGTTCACTGTATCGAAGGCCGCCTTAAAATCCACAAAATGCGTAAAGTTTCCTATGACGATTCATATATGTATCTGCTCTACTATTCAATACAAATATATGGTCAATAGTTGAATAACCAGATCTAAAGCCGGCTTGAAATTCTTTTAATAGGTTGTTGTTTTCTATCCATGTATTTAGTCGCCTCTGCAGTATTGTTGCAATAATTTTGTAGATTGCATTTAGGAAGGATATGCCCCGATAGTTAGCTGGATCCCCTGTATCCCCTTCTTATCAGAGCTTCTTTGAATCGTTGTGGTATTATTCCCTGTTCTAAAGTGTTGTTGTATAGGCGAACAAGGTTATCTTTAAGACGGTTGGTGCTGTACTTGATGAATTCGGTTGGTATACCATCCGATCCTGCTGCTTTCTTATCTTTCAGACAGAGAAGCACTGCATTACGATCCTGATGAGTTATCGGGCCATCCAAGATGTTGTTCCGGATGTCTGGTGTCGCATATTCAAAATTAGAACGGCTCAATAGCGGGTTCAATAAATTCTTGAAATATTCATAGAGTATGTTCGGTGCAAGACTCCTGTTGATCACATACTTGTTTCCGTTGAGTTTCTTCACTATCTTCCAGAATTCCGATGAACTATTACAGCGTCCCAGTTTATACGCCTTGCTTTCGTAATAAGTTCGCCTCCTTTGTCTGCATATGTCCTTGAATTCCCTATTGGCTTTAAGATAGGATTTTTTAAGCGTCTCTGTGTTGAGTGTACGGAATAGTATTAATTGATAATTTTTGTCTGACTCGTTTGAAAAAAAAATATTTTTTTAGCTATGTATATCCTTAACCCCCGACGCAAAAGGAGGGGTGTTATAAGTTTGACGTGTCTGTTTGTCTGTGTGTTTGTGGCTTCGTAGCTCCTGAACGAATGGACCGATTTTGATGATTTTTTTTTGTTTGGAAGCTAACGTGATCGAGATGGTTCTTAGCTATATTTTATGAAGATCGTTTTAAGACCACCAGCTCTTTTAAATGGCGCAAAATTAATCGAAATATGTTATAGTTTGTAAATGGCGTCGTACTTCAATCATATTTGACATTAGTGAACTAGACAGCTACAGTATACAAACAGATAAGCAATGGAGCGCTATACTTCGCAAGAGCGTGGAATAATTTTGTCTATTTTTTTGACCAATAATTGGTCGGTGGAATTTCGTGAATTTCGACGTCGATGTCGTATTCGTGTCGCGCCAACTGGGCAAACATTCCGCATACCTACTCGACTTGAACAGACTGGAACCATAGGCGACCATGCAGGACGTGGCCGCCACCGGACTGGTCGCTCGGCCGAGAATATCGCGGCTGTGGCTACTGATGTCGCTGAGAACGAAGAAACATCAACCAGACGACGGGTCACGCTATTGGGCATAACCAGACGGACCCTACAGCAAATTTTAATGAAAAACTTACACATGTTCCCGTACAAAGTACAAACAGTGCATCAGTTGATTTTGCGTTGTAAATCATCATGAGCGACGAGGCGTATTTACACTTAAGTGGTTACGTCAATAAGCAAAATCTTCGTTTCTGAGGCATTGAAAATCCACGTATGATGCACGAGGAGCTATTATATCCACTCAAAGCCACTGTGCGGTGCGGCGTTCACGCGGGAGGAGTGATTGGGCCGTATTTTTGCGAGGACGCCATCGACAATACGACCACTGTTATTAGCGAACGCTACAGGGCCATGATAAACGAACTCTGACTGCCGGAATAGGATGAGCGAGGTTTGGTGAACATTTGGTTTCAACAAGACGTTGCAACCACACACACAGCACAAGCCACAAAGGATATTGTGAAATAAGCGTTTCCTGGTCGCGTAATTTCTTGACGATTTGGTATGGCCAGCAAGATCGCCAGATTTAAATATCCCAGGCATCTTTCTTTGGGGCTACTTGAAGTCACGGACTTATGCCAACAAGCCTCGGACGTTCGTGTTCGCAGCCCTTAAGGAGAATATTCGACAGAAATACGAACATTTATCACCGGAAATCTTGCGGAAAGTCATGGAAAATGCGATGAAATGGGTAACAACACTGGCGGTAGCCACTGGACGGATATCATCTTTTCCACATAACAGAAAAAATTGTAAAGACCCAAATCCATCACTCAAAGTAATTTTTTTTATTTAGTAAAAAGGTAGTCCAAAAACAAAATTGGATGATAAATCTTCCGCCACCTTGAACATTCAAGAAGCCCTATGCGTTGTTGCATAATACTTAAGAAAAATGTAATTTAAGTAGTCACCTATCGCGAATAATTTAAAAACAATAAAATAAAATTAAAAATTTTAAGGAACCCCCGACACAAAAAAACTTTAAAAAGTAAAAAAATAAAAATTTTCTCTTGGCCTTTTGACTTTATTAAAAGATCCTATAAATATTTCTAATAAAAGCGCCGCCGCGCAAAAAAACAGAATACAAATATGTATAAAGAATATTGATAATGACAAAGTATGAATTATACAAAGACCTACTCTATATAAGTATCCTAAGTAAGTACCGAAACAACCATATCCAATATTTTAACGCAACGCACACGGCTCTCAATCATATGGTAGACCTGGTAAAATAAATTCATGTACAAACGAAAGTTCATCCGTACTATTTGAAATTAACAGATATTCTTTTATATGTACATTACACGTACACTAGGCGCCATACATATGTAAGTCTACGCTTCTTTCAAAATGTTTATCAATTAAAATTTAAGGACTCATCGGCAAAATAATTCTCAGAATTGTTATATCATATATTTCCTGTACCAATATAAAATGCCTGCGTCAACATTTCTGGAACAGGCTCGGCCGCAGGCAGAGATAACGGCACTTATCGACCTATGCGTCCCAAAATTGCAAAAGCGTACGCTCATCATTCGATTTCAGGTTTTCTTCTTACAATATATTTGAATTTCATCTGTGCATTTTGTGAAAATAGAAAATATAGCGTTTTGTTTTCTTATCACTTTCACTATCGTGGTGGGTTTTTTTTATTAACAAAGAAAGGAAATAGACGTAGGCGAAAGAAAAGTAATTATAAAACTTCATCAAGAAGGTCAAAATTACCGCCAAATAGGTAAAACCGTTGGAAGAGCGTGGACATCAGAACGGACAGTTGTTAATAATTTTGAAAGAACAGGAGTCATAATTTCCAAACCAAGATCCGGCCGACCTTCTAAGTTAACACAAAGGGAAGCAAAAAGTATTGTGTCGCAAGTTAAGAAAAATTTTCAAATAACTGCATTCCAAATAACTCAGAATATTTAACAAATGTTCCAAAAGAAAATAAGTGTTTCCACAGCCCGAAGAATTTAAAAAAAAGAGACCATCATGGTCGAGTGGCTCGAAAAGAAACCTTTTATTTTTCTGATAAACCGTCAAAAACGCATTGCATTCGCAAATCAATACGAAATCATACCTCCATAGTTTTGGCAGAAAGTTTTATTTTCTGACGAAACAAAGTTCTGCATATTTGGCATCAAGGACGGAAAATTGTATGGAGAAAATGTACCAGCACTAGACAAAGAGAATCTCTTACCTACAGTTGAACATGGTGGTGGAGGAATAATGATGTGGGGATGTATGGCAGCTGGTGGGGTCGGAAATTTTGAATTTATCGAATCTACTATGGACAGGTTCGCATATTTGGACATTTTAAAACGCAATCTACGACAAAGTATTGAAAATCCTTGGCCTGCAAAATGAGTATCACTTTCAATAAGACAACGACCCCAAATTTACGGCCGAAGTCGTCAGATTGTGGCTTCTTTCTAATGTTGCTAAAATGTTGCCAACACCGCCACAATCGTCGGATTTGAATCCAATCGAGCACCTTTGGGCATTATTGGAGAGTAATATGCGGAAACACACTATTACGAGTAAAACAATGTTGAAAGAAGTCATCAGAGAAGAGTGGAATAAAATTACTGCTGAAGACACTGCCAAGCTAGTTAATTCCATGCTAAACGACTCAGAGAAGTGCTTAAACTTCGTGAATATTCAACAAGTTACTAATATATTTTTCTTTTAATTATTATTTATATAACTTTGTTGCTTAAATTACTTTTAGTGTATGAGTGTAGACTTTTGACACGTATATTTCTTAAGTACAAACCCAAAAAATATTTTTTAAATCATAACTGTAAATATTATGGTAATACAAGTAACATAAAAATGAGTCTGTTGAAGTACCTTATTAGTTATTAATAAAAGAGAAAGACTGAATAAATTAGTTTCTTATTTCTTAAACGTTTTTATATACCACATACACAGGAGCGTAGACTTATGACGCCTAGTGTATGTAGACATAACTAATTACCCGTCTTCACTTGGCCGACTTGCCGACGCTTATATTAAAAATGTTAATAGGTGTTCTTTTAATGAAGTTAAAAGGCCAAGAGAAAATTTTTATTTTTTTACTTTCTAAAGTTTTTTGTGTCGGGGGTTACTTAAAATATTTAATTTTATTTTTTTTGCACATTTTACTTAAATGTTTATTAAATTCCAATTCTTTATCGATTACCATACCCAAATATTTAATTTCACTTACTTGTTCAATTGCCACTTTATCAATAATAATATTTTTGTTTGACTCCTCATTAATGATCATAGCTTTAGTTTTACTAGTATTATGTTTTAATTTATTCATATTTAAATAATTTGAAACAGGTTCTAAGTCGATATTTAGTTGATCAATACCAAACCTCCAGATACAAAAATGAATGCACCATCAGCAAAAAGGCTGATTTCGGAAAATTGAAGAACATTTTCAATATCATTGATGTATATGATGAATAACAGTGTACCAAGAACTGTTCCCTGTAGTACCCCTATTCGTGTTCGTTGTTGTCTGTTTCACAAATAACTTTTAAACAGCTCCGTTCCTTCTATCCCATATTTTTTTTTAGTTTCTCATAAAGGATTGTTTTGGATATAGTTTCAAATGCCCTCTGAAGATCCAAAACTACCGCCACTATTACCTTTTTGTCATGTACCTCAGTTTTCCATTGTGTTATCACCAGATTTAAAAGTGTTTCACAACTGTTGATACCGGAATTCTGGTAATTTGTGTATGATAAATATAAAAAAAATTCTAGCTGGCATCACATTATAGCAACAAATGCATAAATCTGCTGTCTTTATTTTAAAATTTACTCGTTTCGAAACCTGAGTAAAAATTTCACACTATTATGAGCATGACCTATCGGTTCTTATCGTGTCTTTTTCACCTACCCTTGGAAGAAAACAGCATTTCTTTCTGAAGATTCGCTTATGTAGAATGTAAAAATCCCTATAACAGAGGCAGAAATAAGCCAATGGATAGCAGCACAGCGCTACCCCCTTAGGTATCTTGTGTTTAAGTAAGCTTAAGCTTCCTCTATTATTTTTCCCGCTGAAGGCAGTTTTTTATTTCTATTCTCCAGCTTACTAAGCTTTTGTGCATCCGTATGATGACAAGAACAATGATCGAGATCAAATATACATATAAAGATCTAAAACATAGTCTATAAGTGATCTTCTAAATTTACTTCTTTATAACAACTTTTTTGTCAACCTTATTATCTTTTCAGCTCGAAATTCTGGCGAAAACTTGTCTACGTGCAATCGTTGGAGGAGCTGAGCTCGTTAGTTGCTGTCGAGAAGGCATCCATACCAGACAAAGTTAAACAATACGACGCAAAGTGCATATAAGTCACCATGCTTACTTCAATGGACCAGAACGATGAAGAATGACTTCTCATCTCGAGAGCGGCGCTGACTATCCGAGACGCAATCAATGCCGATTCCGCTCCTCACAATTCTCTCTTCGTTTCGTTCATTTACTCCGTCATACTATTTAGTTGTTATTCGAAATACTATACTTCAAAATTGCTGCTTACCGATTTAGATCTCAATTTTGTTCCGTATACTAGTTAAGTCCTATCCTAGCCCATGACATTTTTATTTATACGATCCGCATTTACTCATTTTTTTTATACTCTATTCTTATTGTTCTTGTGATATCGAATGTTATTTGTTTGATTTGAACTTTGTTTATGCGCAAAAACGGGGGGTAAAGTCGATTTTTTTTATAGCAGCATTTGTGATGCATGCATCCGCAGAAAAGGAAGGCATAATGTACTGTTACTGTTTAGTTAAATATTTAAGTAAAATTTGTTTCATCTATAGTCGGGAATGGAGAAATACATATTTCTACACGCAGTCGCAATCGCAATCGCATATAAGATGTTCTAGCAATAATATGATATAATCAGAATCACAAAACAAAAAGAGGAAATTAGAAGAAAACATCGAATATTAAGTAGATTTTATATCAACACGGCATACTTATATTGTAGACGATTAACCACGATGAATCATATAGTAGCCAAAACCATTGTTTCGCCCTTTTCGGACAGATAGTTGTATCAAATGTATGTTACGTGATATCGTGTCCGTCTATTGTTTTGTTTCCACCTCTAAACAAGAGCATTCCACTTCCCACCTGATGACCGAAGTTGGACAAGTCCACGAGTATATTGTTAAATTTAAAAATACTATCGTAGCATATAGTTACCACTATGCATATATTTTTATACGCGATGCTCGCTTGAAACCTGTTGATCGCTTTAAGACGAATCTTTATGATATATTGTTAGCTAATTGAATCTATTTGTGTTTAATGGACGGGATGTAAAGGCATATTCATGACGAAATTATATTTATTTAAACGGTGTATTCAACAGAAAATGTTTTATTTTGTTCGTTACGTGCTATTGCAATGGCAGGAAACCAAGTTAGGGAAATAGAACACGACGTGTAAATAGGAAGAAATGCAAATACATGACCACCAATACGGTTGATCTGTGTGTAGTAAAATATTTATATAAATGACAAGATGTGTGTACTGTATTAGCAATGTTATTGTAAAATAAATATGGATTTCAGCATTTGCCCTGGGATGGTGAACTGAATCGATAATACATGTTTGGTTTCTCTATTTCTTTGGTGTTTGGTTTTATGTACATACTTGTGTAAGATAAGTAGGCAACAGGCCTACCATGTAGACCATAGGGTCACATGTCCATCCTGAGCTAGATATTTCCGACACTTTCACTTTTGGCAAGATTTGAGATACTGATTCCAAGGAAATTTTGAAGACTTTGGGAATGAGTCCTAGTTTTTCCAGGCCGAATAATACGCCATCCAGACATGCGACAACCTAACTTTAGAGACTAGTATATCTAGTCCTGCTATAAGTTCTGATACACAATTTCCAGCGCTTATCGTTCAAACCTTTTTCCGGGGATAGAACCGTTAACTTTTTTTTTCAGAAAACACGCACTGATCAGAGAAGAATACTAGTCAGTTTGGTTTTAGTTTGCGAACTATTAACGTGGAGTGGGGCGTAAAAGGGAATCGAGTCGCGGTGCATAAGTGCGGAAAGAGTACTGGCCAAATTTTCGAGTTGCCAAAACCACTCGGAATATCAAGATATTCGTTTAATGGGCTATCGCTCGCTTCGGCGAATTGTCTGGAGTAGAGGACAGGCCAAGAAGTGGTCGTCCGTACGAGTACGGTAGTAAAGGCAGTACGTGAACGAATTCGGAGAAATCCCCTTAGGAAGCAGAAGATCATGTCCAAGGAATCCATCCAGCCTATCGTCGGTCTACGGATCATCTTCTAACTCCCCAATTAAAAAAAATTAGGCTGGAAAAATGCAAGCGACTTTTGCAGTGGCACGCGGACAATGGCGTTTACGGACGAGAACATTTTTACCGTGGAAGAAGTTTTCAACAAATAAAATGACAAGAATTATACCACTTCATTCAAGGAAGCGAAAAAAATGTTCCAAGGGTTCAACGTGGCCATCATCCTGTTTCCGTAATAATTTGATGGGCTGTCTCTCACCATGGTGTCACATCCCTCCATTTCTGTGAAAAGGGGGTAAAAACTAGTGCAAAGGTTTGCCAAGAAGATGTGCTAGAGGGTGTTGTGAAGGGTTTGACCAATACCCTTTTTAATGGACACAGATGGATCTTCCAACAGGACTCTGCTCAAGCGCACAAAGCCAAAACCACGCAGGATTGGCTCAGAGTCTATATTCCTGGCTTTATAGCAGCAGAAGATTGGCTGTCGGGGAGTCCAGATCTGAATCCACTGGATTATGGTTTGTGGTCAGAATTGGAGAACATGGCCTGCAAGACTCCCCACAGAAATTTGGAAATCCTTAAAACAGCATTAACCAGAGCAACGTCCACGATCTCCATGGAAACCGTACGTGCCGCTATAGCCCAATGGGCACACCGTTTAAAAGCTTGTGTTAAAGCAAAAGGCGGTCATTTCGAATGGACCCAACTTTTTTTAATAACCAATATTTTGTTCTAATAAATGAAATTTTGAATACAATATGTTTAGTGCTTTTTTTTATTGCGTTTTATATTTGTAACACAACTTATGGCAGGACTAGGTAAATGGTATAACCATTAGTATACTCTCAGACAGTCAAGCAGCCCTCAAAACATCGAAATCGACGATCACCTCGCTAGAAGAGGTTCAAATCAAAGATTAAATTTTTCCTAGACAAATGGGAAAAACTCGCAACAGTGCTCAAGGACTCCGACAATATATACGGCATTTGAACAAACACTCATTAATATTCTTAAATATAATAGAGTCGTCATCGACTAACTTCGTTTCGGTGAAATCCCGGTATTTGGTAGCTACATATTCCGTTTTTTGTTTTTACCCTCTGCCTCCTTCACTTTTCAGTTAAAAAAAAAAAAAAAAAAACAGTAGTGTGAAACGGTACTCCCCATGGCCGATAGGCCACGTGTGTTTGGGGACAACCGCTTTAGCGAATTAGCCACTGATTCGCCAGCGGAGCCCTCAAAAAAAAAAAGAAAAAAACAACCTGTTGCTATAAACCAAACCAACATCTTCCATACACCAACAAACACGTCCAATCCGCGTTTCATTAAGATTGCCCCCGCTAACCCTGACAAACGGCTCACCTCTTTCAGCGTGTTCTTGCTAAAAAAGGCGATCGATGATATCAGCATGTGTTACGAATATATCACCCAACTACCCGACGGGAACTTATACTCGTTAAATCACAAAAAATCGCTGATATCTTGCTATCTAAAAAAATGTTCTCGAATCTGTGCCCAATTACAGTAAAAATGCACGAAAAACTGAACACATCCAAGGTTTACGCACCGTGCCTCATCAACGTCTCCGAGCAAGAAATACTTCAAGAAATGAAATCCCAAGGAGTCAGTGAGGTGTTCAAGATCAAAAAATTATTAGAAGGCACCCAAAGGCACACAGGTTTAATACTGTTCACTTTTGACCTTTTCCGGTCCCCTAGCACGGTCAATGTGGGATGGTATAACCTCAAAGTGGAAGAATACTTCCTCAACCCAATGCGATGGGTTGGGACACACCACCAACAGATGCAAAGGCAATACTTCCTGCGATACATGCAATCTCCCACCCCACAATTCCAACCAGTGCACACGTGTCTCCTCTGCTAACTGTTCCGAAGGACACCCAGCCTCATCAAAATCATGCAGAAGATACCTACAAGCCAAAGAAACACTAAAAATAAAAACAATAAAAAAATGTAGCATGGCCGAGGCAAAAAAATGTATAACAAGCAAAACCCCACTCCAAATCATACTCCGCCATAGCCAAGATATCAATGCACGTAAGTCATTCAATCTCGACGTCTAATAATTCTAGCTTATTAGCCGACCCAGCCTAACCTATCCTCCCCTCCACCTCAAATTCTTCCCTCTCCAATCATGTTACACCGATATCAAAAATAAACCGAAATAACCCTTTAATCCCACCCAGTAAAATACAACCACATACCACAGCAACGTCCAACCCTCCATCACCCTCAACTAAACAAAACATCACAAACCACCAAATACCGAACATACAAGAAACACCATCATACAATCCACCTCCCACTCCCCCTAGATGCCTATCCACATCCAACTCTTCACATGCCCACCAACGAAACCATTATCAGACGATAACCAGAACATAACTAACAGCAAGTCTACCTCCACCCATAACCCTTTAAAATACAACAACACCTCCCCCCCCCACGCCCCACAACATGCCCAAACACTCACTCAATCGCTTATAAACTCACTAACTCGATCACTCTTAAAAAATAATGAATATTTCATAAATCCATCATAACCCGATGACAATGTCACACAATAACACTAACAACATGCAACAAACAGACCAGTTCAGGTGTTGAGGCAGCCGGGTTTCTAGAGGGTCACACATCTCACCATCCAACCATACTCAACCCAACCTCTTTTCAGCGTACCCCAGGCTACACTGTAAAAAAGCATGCCCAACTTCTTATCTTAATCTTAAGGGTTATTTTAACAATTACCACGAATTGCCATTGCTTATTAATAACCTCAAACCGTATATTTCCATCTAAGCAATACTCCTCCTACTTCCACAACCTTTGTTCAAACAGATCGGCAAAGCAAGGCACTTCCCTTCATAAATCTATCCCCCACAAATTTTTAAACATAAATTTCAATATTTCAGCAATAGCAGTTGAAATGAGTCTTAATATAAAATTAACTGTAATATCCATATACATTCCACCTGAACAACAGTTCTCACATAACGACCTCGAAACCATCCTGACCAACATTACCATCCTATCCTATTAACAGGTGACTTCAACTCATGAACACTTGAACACATCATTGCAAACTCTAACCTTGCGTTGTTAAACGACGGTCGGCCTACCCACTTCTCCACCCATAAAACTTTCACCCACATCGACCTTTCTCTCATTACTCCTTCTCTTATCCCCTACTCTACATGGACTGTGTCAGACAATCTCCGCGGCAGTGACCACTTCCCCATAACCATATCAATTTCACTTGGCAATAAGACGATTGCCATAAGAGACCGAAAAATGTTCCTATTAGACAAAGCACCTTGTCTGGACCCTTTTTAAATCCGTGGTTTCAAATCTAATTTAAAAGATACCCAAACTCACCAAACAATCTAGTCGCTTATCGGAAAATGAACGCCAAATTCCGAAAAGCCGTAAAAACGGCAAAATCTATATGCTTCGAGAAATTCACTTTTAACATCAGTCCGAGTTCAACACCCAAAAAATTATGGGCTGTTATTAGAACTCTCACGGAAAACTTTGTCCCTCACCAAATAAGAGCAATAAAAACCCTAGGAAAAACAAAAACTTGCCCGGTGGAAATAAGCGACCACTTTGCAAAAACCTTTGAATTCTTCGGTAACGACTCCAACTTCCACCAAAAATTCATATCCGAAAAAACTCGGACACAAACCATCCAAATATCATTATATCCAACCCACACCTCAGCCATCCTTACCGATAACCCCATAAACCTACTAGAACTAGAAAGCTCCATAGCCACAGTCAACTGAAAAACCCCCGGTTTCGACCGTGTATCCTATGCAATGCTAAAAAATTCTCCTCCAGCCCTTAAAACAAGATTACGGACCCTATTTAACAACATTCTAACCACTGGCATAATCCCACAAACGTGGAAAGTGGCCAGCTTAGTTCACATATCAAAACCAAACAAAGACCACTCTGAAGTGGGTGGCTACCGACCTATCCCTCCTCCCCTGTATAGGAAAAATATTAGAAAAAATAATATCCCGACGACTTTTCTAAAGACTACAAGAATGAGCGTATCGGCATTTACCTACAAAACTTGACTTCAAAGAAAGAATCAAATTACTCGTTTTGGAGAACTGTAAAAAATATTAAAAAGCCACAAATCCAGGCACCACCAATAAGAAAAGGTCAGGCCGAATGGGCAAAGGGATAGAAGGAAAACGCAGACATTTTCGCCGGTTACCTTGAATATACTTTTAAACCCTTCCAGGGCCAACCGGTGCAGGACAATGATAATCGCTTGAATACAGAAACGGACTACCGATTACCAGCTGCAACGCTCTCGGAACTTAAAAAAGTAGTTAAATCGTTAAGGACGAACAGAGCTCCTGGTTACGACTTAATCACGGGGGAAATTCTTAAAGCATTGCCGGAGAAAGCGCTTCTTTAACTTCTCTTTCTCGTAAATGCGGCACTTAGATTAGAACATGTTCCAAGCCAATGGAAAGTCGCAGAAGTTATCATGGTTCCGAAACCGCCGACTGAAGTTACGTCGTACAGACTTATTTCTCTTCTACCGATCATCTCCAAAGTATTCGAGAGAATTCTACTTAATCGACTTAAGCCAATTATTGAAGGTCTCTTACCGGATCATCAGTTTGGTTTCAGAAGCAAGCATTCCATCATAGATCAAGTACATCGAATAACTGATGTAATTGAAAAAGCGCTAGAACAAAAGTTAATTTGTTCATCTGTTTTTCTTGACATCTCACAAGCCTTTGATATGGTATGGCACAAAGGCTTGGAGTATAAACTACGGCCTGTTCTACCAGGACAGCTATATAATATTTTAAGATCCTATCTATCACACAGACTCTTCCGTGTTAAGCATGGAAATTAATATTCCAAGCTAAAAGCGATTAAGGCCGGTGTACCGCAAGGTGGTGTTTTAGGCCCGCTGTTATACTTACTTTATACTTATGACATACAGAAGGCACTGTGCTAGCAATGTTTGCCGATGATGCTGCCATCCTGGTAACGGATAAAACGGTTGAAGAAGCAAATGTCAAACTACAGTGCGCTCTAGATCGTGTAAATAATTGGATAAAGGTTTGGCGGTTAATGCTGCTCAAATTCCATTCGCAAACGTGGAGTAGTATCTTGGAATGACACTTGATGCGAAATTAAAATGGAAAGCACACGTTAAGAAAAAACGAGTAGAGCTGGAACATAGATATCGGGAATTGTACTGGCTATTAGGAAAGTACTTCAAGCTCAGTATTTATAATAAACTGCTTATATATAAGCAAGTGCTAAAACCTATATGGACTTATGGTATACAACTATGGGGTTGTACCAAAAAGAGTAATGCTGAGATCCTGAACATTTTTCAAAACAAAGTATTAATGCGCCCTGGTATCTGCGAAATGACGATATCCATAGAGATCTCGGAATCGTAACAATTGACAACGCAGTTAGGGATTTTGCTCGTAGACATAAACGACGACTAGAGGAACATGTTAACTACTGTACTTCCAATCTTAGAAGAAGATTATTTTTTACGCCGTCTACAAAGAACCAAACCGTTCGATTTAGCGCGATAATAAATAACGCTTCTCAAACTATTTTTTTTTTTTTTTTGTATTTATTATTTTTTGTATATATGTATTTATTTTTACTATTTATTATTATTTACTTTTAATGTTTTTGTTATTTATTTTTAATGTTTCTCCTTTGAATTTTCAATGTTTCAGTACCTTAAGGCTAGCCAGCTTCTTATTGTTCCCCAGTTTTAGATACTTACTCGTAAAACACATAATTAGTTTCCCATCTATTTTCTGTGCTATTGCGTTGCTTAATACCTCGCCGGTCGAAGTCGGCCTTGCTGTGAGTATCATTTCTACCACCTGCACTCAGAATAATGAGCACTCGTCCTAACGTAACTCAAAGCGATTTCAACAGATCTTGCGGTGTAATCCCTACCAACAATACGAGTAATGTACACAAGACTCGTCTGATGCTGGATATCTTCCGTAATAGGTACTCTGGTCTTTCCATTTGTCACATTAATGCTCAAAGTCTAAAGAAGCACACTAACGAACTTAAACTGATATTCAATAGGGGAAACGTCGATATTCTATGTATCTCCGAAACTTGGCTTACACCCTGCTTTCAAAATGCGGTCATTGCGTTGTCAGGTTATAAAATCTACAGGGACGATCGTGTCGGGAGTCGAGGGGGCGGTGTTGCAATTTTTGTTAACGAAAAAATAGCCAGCAGATCAATCGGAAATTCGAATTCAAACGATGGTATCGAGTACCTCTTGCTTGAAATTATCGGCAGTTTCGAAAAATGTCTAGTTGGAGTCATTTACAAGCCCCCAAGTCTAAGGGACACCACCATTGCTACTAACATCATCGAACGCTTCGGGTCTTGCTATGAACATATTATTCGTTCCGGTGATTTCAACATTAATCTGCCAAACCGTAAAGATTCACAAGTAAATCGTTTCACAAACTTCCTAAGCTCCATCAACCTATTTGCTGTCAATAACTCGACTCCCACACACTTTAGCCCTACAAGCTCTACGCTCATCGACCTGTTTATTGTCAATAGAACTGATCTCATCAACTTCTATAGCCAGCTTGATGTTCCCGGCTTTTCAAAACGCAATCTCATTGTCCTCTTCTATAACCTCAGTTTTAGTAGATCTTTCGTACCGACTACAATCAGTTACCGAGACTTTAAATCTATCAATATGGCTAGCCTTATCGATGACTCTCTCAATTATAATTGGCATAACCTGTACCACATGTCTTCTGTTGATGAGCAAGTTGAGGTTTTATATATACAATTAATAACCTGTTTGAGAATCATGTCCCAACCAAAAATCTCACTATCCATAACACCAAATGCCAATAGTTAACTAACATATTGAAAAACTGATTATAAATCGAGACAGGGCCTACAAAAGATGGAAGAAGTTTAAACTCCCCGTGTTACTATACGATTTTAAGCGCGTCAGGAACCTTGTTACGAAGGAAATCAGGAGGTCGAAAACCGGCTTAAATGTTAAGCAAACGTGGACAATTATTAAGACGCTAGGCATGGGTAAACAAATCAAGGCTGAGATTTTAGAAGACATCAATATCGAAAAGCTAAATAGGAAATTCGCTTCAGTCGCATCTCTCTCTGACAATGGCAATAGGGATCCGAACGAATGCGACATTATAGATCCCCGTAATATGCCCAACTTGACTTATAGCTTTGGTTTTTCTAGAATCTACGAAGAGGATGTGCTTAAATCGACCCTTGCAATCAAATCTAACGCCATTGGCTTGGATCTCATGAACCCCAAATTCTTAAAACTAATCATCCACACCGTCTTAAAACCTCTCACATACGTATTTAATAGCATCCTTACCACCTCCGTCTACCCTAATTCCTGGAAGGCCTCTAAAATCATACCCGTTCCTAAACATGGAAATATGTAATAATGATAAGGAATATCGCCCGATCGCTATACTGCCATTCATATCCAAGGTTTTCGAAAAGCTTCTAAGCACACAATTGAACTCGTTATTAAATCAACATAAGCTCCTCTCACCGTTTCAGGACAAAACACAGCTGCACCTCCGCGCTACTAAAGATTGTTGAAGACTTTCGCTATAAAATTGATAAGGACCATGTGATAGTGTTGGTATTATTAGACTTCTCTAAAGCATTCGATACTGCCCCACATGAAATCCTTCTCAAAAAACTAAAATATTACTTTAATTTGGATTCCTCAGCGTTAAGACTCATTAGGAATTATCTTGGAGATCGCAGCCAAGCTGTATATGCTAACGGTAAATTATCCACCTTTCTCAACACCAAAACGGGGGTCCCTCAAGGATCAATACTGGGGCCCTTACTGTTCTCGCTGTTTAATAACGACATTCCTACCATTCTCAAACACTGTAAGGTGCATATGTGCGCAGACGACGTCCAATTATACATCAGCTACCCATTCCATGAGGATCTCCATGCCGTTACACGATGGTCATAACAAACTTATGCTCAACTCCACCAAGAGCCAAGCTATTGTCATAGGTCGTACTATCCCAGACTTAAGTAACTTTCCATCAATCCAAGCCAGCGGAAGCAACATCGACTATGTAAAGACTGTTAAAAACCTTGGAGTCACCAATGTGACAGGTCGAGTCTACGGTGTCTTGCGTATACTATGCTATGCTGGAAATTGTCTCCCAATTAGCATTAAATCAATGCTCGTCAAGACGCTACTGATCCCTATTTTAATATACGCACTCCCAGTCTTCTGTGATCTCGATAGTCAAAGCTCACGCAAGCTAACCGTTGCGCTCAACAGCACAGTGCGTTTCATATACATACAGATTACGGCGGCGGGTTCATATCTCGTCATTCGTTAAAACCCTGGTTGGCATAGATTTTCAAAGCCTCCTTAAGTTTAGGATATTAATTTTCCTTTTCAAACTCATACAGAGCAAAGCACCACCATATCTTCATCTAATTCTTTGGTTTGCTACATACATCTGAGAGAAGTGGAACATTGAAATTACCCAATTTTAATTACAGGGTGACAGAAAAACTGTTTGTCATTTACGCCGTAAGGCTATGGAATTCGCTTCCAGTTAACATGAGAAGATCTCATAGCATCGGCATATTCAAGAGGCAACTTAGGCAACACTTCAGCACTGCTGGATGAGTGCAAGAACTCAGTTGTAGTCTAAACATTAAAATACGTTTGAAGGGAGGTGTTTTTAGTGAGTAAGAATCTCACACTAATATGAGCACGCGCTGTCGATTCTCATAGTGTCTTTTGAAGATTTTCACCTATCCTCGTAAAAAAAAAAAATCTTAAGAGCATTGATAGCCATACCATCCAATCCAAGTGTTACACTGTTTTCTAATCGCTTGCATTAATCTAGCAGTCCCCTAGTGCCATTAAGTTTTGCTCCGACTCTTCTTTAGGCGGTGCCCCAAGGATTTGCATCTGCTTGCTCGTAGAGGTTTTTCAAGCTTTCACTTCTGATCTGGCTATGATACTATCTAAGTGTCCTTCTCGAGCATTATTCACTTGAAACGTTTATGGGTCGTGGAAGAATTTGCTTAGCTATAGCACTTGGTAATGAAAACATTTTCCAAAATTATACGAATTTGGATGAACAATAACAATCTACATATTTGATGCTACAGAGGTCTTGTGTACTTACCCAGAGCTCAGAATGAAAAGCTTTTCGATGACATTATCAAACAATTTCCTCACTTATCCCACTGAGCGATTTAATATACCGACGAATCGATCTACGCATATTAACAAAAAGAATAACATTTATTTAAAACTTGCTTTATTTACCTAAAAAGGAATAATTGATATATTCACATATATACTGTCATTATAATAATAAATTGTACTTCCAGCTTCATCACAGGGCTCTAGACTGCCCAATTAGATTGCCTAATTGAGCAAGTAATGTCCACCGTTCCCAATGGGTCGGCGATTTCATTTTATTTAAAAGAAAAAAAAAAGAAATTTCTCTCTTAGATCTTACACTTAATAAAACTTATGACAAAGGTATAAAGGCAGGTAAATCTCCCAACTGTGGACGTCTCTTTGGAACAGAACAGGTGTCCTCTTTGTCGCATTCACTTTCCTTACTACTATTACAATCACTTGTTTCTGAAACCTTTGGAATCTCACCTAAGTCCGCGACCGTCTCTGCTGTGAAATATCGCGTGCTAACACATGCCTTCTCGACTACCTCGGTCTTATCAATATCATTTGAAGTGTTTTTCACAGATACGCTCTTCGGTAAGTTGTTTGTCGTTATCTTGACGAGTTTGAGTTGTTGTTTCCTGCAATATGAACACTTTACCTTTTCGCATTTTCCTTTGGTATCCACATCTGGACAGACGAACTCGTGTCGCTTGTTGCACTTGTGTGATAAAAGACATTAGGGCACATTCGCAGTGAAAGAAGTGAGGATGGAACAACTTACCTCTTGGGCTAGTTGGCAAAAGCCTTTCAGGAAGTCTAAGCAGATCTCTGCTTTGGCGCTTAACTTTTTATGGAGATACGGACAGTCTTCTCGTACGCAGCACCCTTGTAGAAAGAACTTACACACGGGCATCTTGGACAGTGACACGTTATGGGATAACAAACAGGACGAATTCATACAATCGCCGCGGAGAAATCTTTAAATAAAAAATGAAGAAACTTCGACTGGACACTGTATCTATGGGAAAGGAACGGTTTAACTTACTTGGGACAGATGGCAACATGCATTTTATCGTGCACTTTCATACACTTCCCACTTTCGAAGGCTGCGCACTTGCCTACGCGACGAAATATGGGACATGACACGTTGGTTTTCGCGTATCTCTTGGACAGCACCTGGATACTCTTGTGCTTCGCACTGCTAACGTGATTGCGAGTCAAATGGGTGTCAGTGCGAACGAGGACATTCTTCGATTTGGCGACATAAGTCAGACCACCGATGTCGATACGTCTTAGGGATTTCTGTGTAGGTGATTGAGTTTTAGTGGCAACGCGGGTCAGATTGAAACCAGTCTTGTCGAGGAGGTATTTGGTTCCACGAACGAAAATCGCACGTTCACCTGTCACCCTTTTGGGAGCGGGTGCACTTGTATTATTCATCGGAAGTGCTTTGTTGACGTCCTTTCGTTCGAGTTTGTTTCTAGTCGATTTGTAAAGCACCCCATTGATGTTGAGAAGTTGGAGCTGTCTGTTCTTGCTCGAGGTGGACGAAGATTTGATGGGGGTTTTCGAGAAGCTTAGGGAAGTTGTATTTCTGAAAAAAAATTTACTCGTGCCAACGCACTAGTTATATATAACACGTATTTACCTGAACACAGTCTTCTTCACTGGGAATTCGGAGCTTCTGCGCAGGGCATATCGTCCCGTAAATGATATCTTTCTGGTTCGAATAGTACTTTGTGTGATTGTTCGTCGATCGACTTTGTACTGCTTTACCCTAGCTGCTCTATTGGCCAGCTCCGGATCAGGTATCTTTGGCTTTTCTACAGCGTTCGTTCGTATAAGTTTACGTAAGCCAATTTTTATCAGCGGACCTGCTGCGGACGAAGGAAGTGCACTTATATTTGGCGTTTTTATAGCAATTTTCATTGGCATTCGCACGATTTTCGTTCGTGATTTTGATATGATTTTATTAGGTGATGGAACTTGCGTCGGATTCACTATAACCGTTGCATTTTCCTGTTGGACCCTTGCGTCCTGCGACGGTGCTGCTCCGGGCAGGCTTTGCGGACTTGCGTGGGGTTCCTTGGCCAGGAAATTCGGGTTGATATGTATGCTGGAATTAACTTGCGGCCTGAAAAACTTCGGATTAATATGCGTAAGCGGAACCTTGCTGAAGTTCGGATTTATAAAGATTGTCCTTGAAGACGTAGCGGGGTCAGAAGGAAGCATATTACTGATATAATCTATGAACGGGTTTCGGGCACGAAATTGGCTGTGTGTGCGTTGATAAATACAAAAGACAATTTCGTTCGGATTATAGTTCGTGGCTCTTTTTAAATGAAAATAAAAAATAAGAAAATAAATCGGAAAAAGTAAACAATAGACACCCACAGAGAAAAAATATATTATAGTGAGGAGTACTGACTAAATCGCAGATAAAGACAGCTGATTTATGGCAGCAGAAAACGGAGATACGAACCGGACACATGCTTTTATGTCAGCCATGGCGTGAGTGCGTTCGAAGGGTAGATGAGAATTATAACTGAAACTTCAAACTTCCTGACGAACGCAACAAATATTTTGTAATGATTTTGGTGGGGACAATACCCCCGTTTAGTGCACTTAATTCAAGCTACATACTTAATTTAACTTACATTCTAAGAAACAATGAGGGCGAGTGACACAGAGTTTTAGACAAGGAGTGCTGATGTTGATGTCGAAACTGTTTTTCGTATTAAGGATAAGAAAAATGGACTTCTTGCAGACATCAAGGCGTACGCGCTTAGTCATCTTTCATTCTGGATATTCCCTCCATCTACGACTGTGTGCATTAAAGACCCAGTCGTTGATGTCAGATTTGACCGTGGAAGCAGGTAGGCCTAGGGCGGGTTCAGGTTCTGAGAAACTCTCCTCTGAGCCCCTTCTAGCGAGTTTATCGGAGATCTAGTTTCCTGGGATCCCAGAGTGACCTGGGACCTAAGTGAATTTAGTGAATTTAGTCTTCCCACTTTGATCAAAAAGGTCTTGTGTTCATGCACTAATTTGGAGTTGGATAGAGATTTGGACACAGTTTTGAGTGCAGCTTGGCTGTCACTGCAGACGCATATGCTTTTTCCCTTCCATCTGTGCCTCACAACATAGTGCATGGCCATTAGGATTGCGTAAATCTCCGATTGAACGACAGACGCATATTTTCCTAACGAGAAGTGCAGTCGAATGTTTTCGCGCTCAAAGAAAACTCCAGCGCCGGATGCCTGCCTAGTCCTGGAGCCATCTGTGAAAATGCGAAGATAGTTCTGACGCCATGGAATTGTGACTGTGAAATTACAGCGCAGTAAGATGGTAGGTATCATTACGTCAGAAGGCATATCCATGAGACAGGGGTCGTAGGATATTTCTGGCGCAAGTACAGTTTTACTCCAATGCGAGTTGTACCAAAGACCATTTCTCTTAAGGCGAAACATGGTTTCAATGCGCATCCTCTGATATATATGTCAAGGGGTGGAAGATTCATCGTAGCATCTAGAGCAGCTCCCGGTGTGCTGGGGAAAGCCCCTGTGCGGCTGAGACAGACCGCTCTTTGGAGTTTGGTGAAAGAGGAAGAACCGATGCATATGAGATTATCAGTCTTATCACTGCGGTGTAGATCCAGAGGACCTTTTTCGGCGATAAGCCCCATGTTTTGCCAAAGGCACCTTTGCATTGCCAAAAAGCTGACAGCCCTTTGGACTCAACATGCTTTGACCAAAGAAGCTTGCTATCTAGGATGACTCACAGGTACTTAGCTTCCTTGGATATTGGGGTGGTAATGCCTTAAAGCGACATCAGACTTAAGAGGATTAACCGACAGTTCATTACTCGTACACCAGTCTTCGATCATACCTAGCGCCGCCTGCGCTTTGAGACAGACATTCGCTGAACATGAGCCGAAAGAGAGAACAGCAACATCATCCGCATAGGCATGGGCATAGATTCCAGAGGCATTGAGAGCATTGAGCTCTCAATCGAGTCGACCACCATGCACCATAACAGCGGAGACAAGATGCCACTTGCGGGCAGTTTACTCGAGGCCTGCATCAGCGATCAATGTCCTGCGCACAAGCATTGCTTTGGTCCACAAAACCAGTGCTTCATCTGCGCCATGCTGTCTAGCAGAGTTACACATGCGGTCGAAAGTAGCGTTATCAAAAGCTCCCTCAATGTCGACGAAAATGTGTAGTACGTACTCCTTCCTTTCGAGAGCGCATTAAATTCTCCCAACTAGGTTTTGAAGCGCAGTCTCGCAGGATTTTCCGCGCTGATAAGCATGTTGCATGTCCGAGAGAGGATGCATTCGAAGGGCAACTTTGCGCACATGCAACTCTACTAATCTCTTCATGCTTTTCAGCAAGAAGGATGTTAGACTGATTGGTCTAAAACTCTTGGCGAGTGAGTAATCTTCTTTCCCTCTTTTGGGAAAGCTCTCACCGCGCGCCAAGAATAGGTATGTAGGCAAGTGCCAGAGTAGGAAGCAGCTGTCATACCTTTTTGCAGCATAACAGGGTACATCATTGCCCGGCGACGTGAAGCCGTCGAAAGATGCCACAGCAAATTCAATGGCCTTAGTAGTTGCAACGCGTGAAGCCACATACCAGCTACGCCGAGTTATTTTCATCATTTTAGTCGCAGTTTCCAATGAGGGAGTGTGCAATACGTCGATGACAGTCTGATGTCATAGGAAATGAGTCTGAAGAAGTAAACTAAGAGTTTCCGCTTTCGACTCGGTGAAGGTACCATCAGACTTTCTGAGTACATTCAGCTTTGTCGATTTTCCTCGCTTGAGAGCATTAACTACCTTGCGGCTGCGCTCAGGGATTAGATCTCTTCGCAGAAGGACATACCTACATATAGGAATCATTCTTCGATTTACAAATAAGCTTCTTATATTCTTTCATCATCTCGTCATCTTCCGAGTTCGATTTAAGCGATCTATTCAAGAGACTTCTGGCTTCCCTGCGAAAACATTTGAGCTCAGCGTTTCACCAGGGAACCAGTTTCCTGCTGGGAGGTTTTTTTGACAAGACATGCGAATTCGAAACAGTTGGTGATGGCGCTGCTCAGGTTATGAACGGCATCCTAACCTAACGGCAGGGTTAGGTCAATCACTTCTTGTCGTCTCGCCGTCACAAAGATTGGTTGAGAGCCAACATTGTTGAGTGAAGTTTAAAAGATGGTCTCCTCTCCGGTTGCAGTTGCTGCTGCCCCAAACAGTGTTTTGAGCATTAGCTTCGCAACAGATGATGAGCCCGATCCTTCTGGCTTCACAGTACTCTACGAGTTCAGAAATCGCCTTCGGTGGCGGGGGCAGTACCGAGTCGTAGGGGAGGTAAGCAGACGCTTTGTAACTAACTCTCGCAGCCACCAGATCTTGTCCACACCCATGGTTCCTGAATGGATACATTGTGATGATTTGTACTACTGCATGCAATTCTGCTACTGAGAAGAGCGGTAGCAGTCTTGCTATGCTGTAGATTAATCTGAGTAAAAATCATAGATTTAGACTGCGGAGCACGTTCCATCCTTCGACTACTTGACTTCAAAATGGAATAAAATTCTACCAAGGCCGAAGTAGGGATTTCATGGTCTCGACAGAGCCGTTGTCCAATTCCACAACCAGAGTGACGCCCTCTTTTTTCAGAGAGCCCTTACTCTCTTTGTAGGAATAGACAGTCCATTTTCGGCACCATGCTCAGGAACAGCTCACCACGAAAGTACCATTCATCAGAGCAGACCTCTCACCCTGAATACAGAAGCCTGTTGCTGAAGCGAGCTCCAGTAGATGATCCTCGCAGTGTTGGCAATCTGCGCTGGTCATTCTGCTGTCACTGCCAGCTTTCCCTATCCTGACCTTTTCAGAGGAGATGGCTGTCTCGTTGTAGGAGAGGTGCTAGTGTCGACTCTTTACAGTCACTTGTATCTCGTTTCCAGAGAAAAGGGTTTTGTTGTGTGAAATGCTCCGAGGAGCAGTCTTTGGTCCTCCGTCTCCGTCTTCAGATTTTTGCTCTGATCTTTGTTGATCTTTGTTGATCTTTGTTCATCTACCTTCGGACTCTGATTACCCGCCACCACGTCGGAGAAGAAGACATCACGTCCTCTCTCCCCAGCGAGGTTGTCCCCGGCGGCCGTCTTCCGTTTGCGAGTGCTCTTACCTTTTTGGGTTCGAGCAATCTGCTCCCTTCCGACGTCGCTTTGGAACAGCTCTGCCAGCTTGAGGTTTGTTGGGATCCAAAATCGCTTTGCCTTCTGCGGTTTGTCTGTCAGCACCATCGCTTTTTCGGCGGTGGCGCCAGCCATAACAAGACCCTGAACACCTCCAGCTCCGTCAGTTTTGGAACCTGGCACGCTCTTATTAGGGATTTGACCGTCACCAATAAGAGGAGGAGTGTTTGAGGCGCATGCCGAAAGTGCTGGTCGCTGACGCTTTCTGCACTGCGCGCCGCCAAGAAGTGCGGGGGCTGCAGATGAGAGGGTTGGATAGGTTTTGGTGGGAGATACCTCCGTCGATCTAATTCTTCCGAAAGATTAGTGCCAGGGACAAACGGCTCATCCACGATGGGTACGTTGACGGTGCTCATGAGATCATTCGATTCAGTGCCATAATAGCGGACTGAGGTCTCGCCGATGTTGCTAAACTGCACGCCGATTATTGGTGGTTGTGTGGAAACGCTTTCTAGAACGGAGCATTACTCGTGTGCGATCCTCCTTACTCTTTAGTTTCTAAGTCAGATTAGGGCTAGCTAGAGGATTTTTTTAGAGGTTGGGCGGGTCATTGTGCTTAGATGAGCATGAGGACTGAGGCCTGTTTGTCTTGCAGAGGTTTATGACATGGAGAGTGAGCGAGATGGCGAAACCCAGTCGCTGAAAGAGGCAATCAGGAGGGTGACCACTTAGAACGAAACACGCGAATGCTAACCAACCTGATTATATTTAAGACTAGAATTAAGAAGCGTAGGGCTAGTTAAGCTTTAGGATAAGGAAAAAAAAGTTAATCTAGATTATTAATAAACTTTTTCTGGAAAATCCAATTCTAAAATGTAGTCATATAAAATAAATTTAAGCCGAAATACTTAGCAATTGAAAATATAGTTAGACATAGAGTGCCCACACAGGGCCAGTAAGACACATCACGTATAAGATTTAAACATTTTTGTTTCGTAATTAAGAATAAATAAAAAGCAATGATTTTAATAGAATCAATAAGGTTACTTTCCCTGAACGCTTCCCTTTTGAATTTATGAACATACCACACTTCCTCCACATTGTATTACTTCTAGTAGTTTTTGCTATAATTTCTTTCCATAATAGCTGTCATTCTCTCGTCCATATTTCTTTCTTTCCGGTAAGCCATGGTGAGGAAAACTTATTATTTCTTATTCCGATCGTCTGCTTGCAAATATATTGGAAAATTCGCTAAAATTATTTCGAAAATGGTTTAATTTCAATTAAATTTATTTAAAAAAGAATTAAATATCCCAAAATATTGTGTAATTAGAGTGGAATAAGCGAAAATGTCCAACCACCTCAGCACATGGCGTGCAAAGTTGACGTTTTGTGTTCAAAGGTGTACTGTGCTCCGCAAAGAGACGGATGTGAACACGTTTCGCGCTTGAGTTTTCCAATCAAATTGCTTGCAATGCTTTTAAAAGTGCAAATATTTATTGACGGAATTTCTTATTCGTCTTCCGCAGCCTTTCCAGAGATTCGTACAGACAGGCCGTATTGCCAAATGCTCAGCAGGCCCCTTAAAGGGACGCCTTGTGGCCGTTGTCGATGTTATCGACCAAAACCGGGTAAGTTCGAAGTGGATTTGGTCAGTTTGCTGTTCGAAATCAAGTTCTCCATATGATGAATACGTATTCTTGATAGGAATTGCCGACTGATACATATATGAAGCTAATTACACTTTTCTGATTGTTTATCCAGTCGTAAAGTGACCCTCTCGGGATTATGTGGCCCTAAATAATAGATTATGTTTAATTACAGGTACTTGTTGATGGTCCGCTAACCGGAGTACCCCGTCAAGAATACAGGTTGAACAATCTGCACTTGACCAAGCACCGCATCAAGTTCCCGTACACAGCTCCCACCCGGATTGTGCGCAAAGCCTGGGTTGACAATGACTTGAAAGCCAAGTGGAAGGAGACGGCTTGGGCCACAAAATCACATAACATTTACAAGGTAAGTCCCATGATTCCGCGACAGACGAGGAGTATGTAAATGCCTGTGATGAATACGTTCTTGATAGGAAATGCCGGCTGATACATATATGAAGCTAATCGTGTTTTGTTTAAGACTGATTGATTGTTCTGTTTATACATTGTTGTTATTTTGAATTGGCGCTTGATTTTGGTGAAATTCTCTTTGCAGCGCACCCGCCTCAACGATTTCGATCGATTCAAGTTGAGGTATGCCAAGCGTCAGAGGAATAAGCTGCTGACGATCGCCTTCAACACGTTGAAGAAGAGGACAAAGAGCGACGGAACTCCCCGTGTTTTGAAGAAGGATAGACGCGAAAAGCTGCTTAAGCTGAAAGCAGAGAAAGCTAAGGCTGGAGGCAAGAAGTAAACCTTGACTAGTTTTGGGTCTAAGTTTTTTTTTAAAGCGTCGTTTTAATAAATCTTGAAACAAAAGTAATAAAATCTTTTCATTTGTGGATTCACGTGTGATACTTTGCAGACCCCTTGCATAATAAGGGTTCGAATAGACTAAACTATAAATAGGCTAAACTTATTTCTGTACTAAGGAGGTTTCAGTGATCGGGGTGGAGCAACTCAAGAATACGTATTCCCCATAAGTATCTCGTTTTTTTCCTCCTCTAGGCACGTTGCTTGCACAAATATTTCCAAAGGAAGACCCCATGGCCAAAAAATCGCCGGGCATGACAGTCTACGACTTCGGCAAAGGAGAAGAATTAGTACCATTGACCTATTTCCTTAATTTTTAAACAAAAAACACGGGTCGCTTCGTACGAAAACAGTTCGGGTTTTATCTAAATAATTTACAACAACAACAAACAGATAGCCCTGTTCACTGGAGCTCTTCTAACCGTCGCTGCTTCTGGCCATAAATCAAAACCCAATTGTTTGGGTGGTTATAGCCCAATAAAACGGGTAAATGTAAGAACAAACTAAGATGATCTTCCGTTATTGCCAACGATATTTTCACCCAATTCCTCAGCCATGAAATCATCTCCTCATTACTGAGATTACTCGGATTCAGTCCCCTCAAAAAGCAAGCGTAACGAATCGATTCTGGTGGCATATTGTGAACATCGCCTTCAGATTTGATTGCCCAGTCCATAAAGTGGATGATGTAGCCATGTTCAGCCATGCGATGTCGCTTAAAAAACGCACCAGGCATTCCGTGCATTTTAGCTAGTAGTTTCTGAAAAGAAAAAAACGATGAAATTCGGTTCCTGTATATACGGTCGTCTATTCCTACGATATGTGAGTAGTTCAGTGAGTTGAAATTGTAGGGAGGACGCGCGAATACCTCCTTTATTTCCAGAATCTGTTCAGCAGATGGATGGAATCCACTCCCGATCAGACCCAAAACCTCGTCCAGTTTTTGGTGATGTTCGTCTTTCTCCGTCTGGCTCAGCATCGCTTGCAATCGCCGGAACACTGCTCGATTGTGCACAAGTCGTTCTTTAAGGCAATTTTGTTGGAATTCAATTTTCTGTTGTAATGTCCAGAAATGCGACGTCAAAAATGTTTTCGGGAACATATACCTATGCCGGATGCGGTTCTTCTTTATTAAACGAAATATAGTTTTAGTCATACTTACGCAATGGGAAAGGCGAGATAGCCAACCACTGGTAAGGATGACATTATGATCGCTGGAGCCACCCTGATCATGTCTCGCGGCATTTGTAGATACAATTCGAGTTCTTTGCGGTTCAACGCCCTTGGTCCTTTGGGTGAATCGTTTGCAATTCGAGATATTTTCAAATATTTTTTCATGTCGGCGAAGAAATCCTTAACGCCATCGAAGAAGACGCGGTAGACTTTGACGGCCGAGGGGAAGTTCTTCTCCAAGATGATGTGGTAGTTCTTGACATGGTCGAAGAACCGATGAAACATATAGCCTTTGACGTTCTTACGCACATTTTCGCGTGAGTACTTTCCAGGTGCCTTAGGCTTTTCCGCGGGGTCACTAAACGATTTTATTGAATTAGAGATTCATAGAGAGATTGACTAACCTGGAGTATTGCCGGTGCAGTTGAAGCGATGGCGGGAGAAGGAATCGTGTTTCAGAAACACACGCCAGGCGTGCGATTCGTAACGCCAATGCCATATTACGCAAGGCGAACACCCATAAAAAGTATGTTTCTGCTGCGCTCTTGTAGTCAATGTTCGTTCCTGGTGGAAAAGGTTAATCGAATCACTGGGATCAGCTGTCAGTTCGTGTTATTGAAGTGTCAATTAGATCAGATGTTTTATCTGTGTGCTGCGTGTGGGGTGGGTCAGTTAATTGCTTAATAACAATAAACACTTGATTTGAGGAACATATTGAATACCCGGGATGTTGAGTTGTTAAATAAATTGGTTGAAGGCCGGCAAATACCAAAATACTCTGTTGCACTGGAAGTGACAGCTCGTATTGAGACCAATGAAGACGATAACATGACGTTCCTTTGTGTTCGTTCCAAAGCATAGTGGGGCCTAGCGAATATTTCGTGTTTTTTTTTAATTTCTAAAGTCAGTTAAAATCAAAAAAATTAAACCGAATAACTTTGTCTAATGTTTATTGAGGTTGTTCGGAGTATTTCAATTTGCTTTTGTTTCCATTGAGAAAAATATCTGTTCGAAACTGTGCTTCGAAAATATTGAAACACGTTTTTTTCGTACTTACTCCGGAGGTGAAACCGATTTGTGAGAGGTGTCGAAAATATTTGGGCTTGGACTTGATTATATGTAGGTATATGGTAAAGTTGCTATCTGCTCTTAACCAGCAACGATCAACACGTCAGGCTGATATACAGCCCCTTCGCGGCCGGCGCGTCCGCCCGAGGCAAGAGGGGGTAATATCAACCTGTGCGAGAGGCTAACAACTCATCAACGTAAAAAAACCTCGGACATACTGTCCCTCACAAAAGTATTCGGAATTATGATTTTTCTGGATTTGAGTGTTGTTAAATAACAAATAATTAAGCAATAATAATAAAAATCAGTGTCAATTCAACATTTATTCCTTATTAACAAATAATTTAAAAAAAAATGAACATTTTCTCTCTATAACAACAAAGAAAGCAAAATAAACAATAACAGAGCACATGTCACAAAAGTATTCGGAAATTTTGCTTATAACTAATATCATTTCAACCTGATCGCAGAAGGTGAAGCGGTTTGGCGTCCCAAGAAACCTCAAGCTGGCAGAGCTGTTCCAAAGCGGCGTCGGAAGGGAGTAGGAACTCGAACCGAAAAAGGTAAGAGTCCTCGCAAACGGAGGACGGCTGCGGGGACAACCTTGCTGGGGAGAGAGAACGTGATGTCTCCTCCTTCGACGTGGCGGTGGGTAATCGGAATCTGAAAGTAGATTCAGCGATCAACAAAGATCAAAGCGAAAATCTGAAGACGGAGGGGACCAAAGAGTAAAGAGGCAGCATCTCCTCTGAAAAGCTGGCAGTGACAGCAGAATGATCAGCGCAGATTGCCAACACTGCGAGGATCATCTACTGGAGCTAGCTTCAGCAACAGGCTTCTGTATTCAGGTTGAGAGGTCTGCTCTGATGAATGGTACCTCTGTGGTGAGCTGTTCCTCACAGCTGTTCTTCACAGCAGACATCCTGTGAGAGTAAGGGGCTCTCTGAAAAAAGAGGGCTTCACTCTGGTTGTGGGATTGGACAACGGCTCTGTCGAGACCCTGAAAACCGCGTACGACTCACGTCCCTACTTCGACCTTGGTAGGATTTTATTCCACTTTGATGTCAAGTAGTCGAAGGATGGAACGTGCTCCGCAGTCTAAATCTATGATTTTTACTCAGATTAATCTACAGCATTACAAGGATTCTACCGCTCTTCTCAGTAGCAGAATTGCATGCAGTAGTACAAATCATCACATTGTATCCATTCAGGAACCATGGGTATGGAATAAACGCCTGTGTGGTCTTGGTGGTATATGTGATGCTACGATCCTTTATGAAGAACGATCCGAAAGGCCCAGGGTCTGCCTCATCATATCGAACACGCTATCGGCAACTAAACTTGGTCAATTCTGTGGTCAAGATCTGGTGGCTGCGAAAGTTAGCTATAAAGCGAAATTGAACACTTCGTCGTGGCGTCTGCTTACTTCCCCTACGACTCGGTACTGCCCCCGCCACCTAAGGCGGTTTCCGAACTGGTAGAGTACTCTGAAGCCAGAAGGATTTGACTCATCATCTGTTGCGATGCTAACGCTCAAAATACTGTTTGGGGCAGCAGCAAATGTAACCGGAGAGGAGACCATCTTTTAAACTTCATTCTTTCGTCTGACCTTATCATCAACAATGTTGGCTCTCAATCAACCTTTGTGACGGCGAGACGACAGGAAGTGATTGACCTAACCCATGTCTAATAGGCATGTGAAGGCCATCACTAACTGGAGAGTCTTACCAGATGTTACGCTGTCAGACAATAGATACATCGAATTCCAATTGAAGTGTGGGACCTCCCCCTCGCAGCCCAAGCGGAATCCGAGAAAGACGGACTGGGTGCGATTCAGGGAGGAGCTTGAGAAATCCAATCAAGCCCTGCCTAAACTCAAAACAAAGTAATTGGTGGAGGATGCCGTTCATAACCTGAGCAGCGCCATCACCAACTGTTTCGAACTCGCATGTCCTGTCAAAAAACCTCCCAGCAGGAAATCGGTTCCCTGGTGGAACGTTTAGCTCAAATGTTTTCGCAGGGAAGCCAGAAGTCTCCTGAATAGATCACTTAAATCGAACTAGGAAGATGACTGGAATAAATATCGATCGAAGCAAAAAGAATATAAGAAGCTTATTCGTAAATCGAAGAATGATTTTTATAAGTCCTTCTGCGAAGAGATCAAATCCCTAAGCTCGACCAGCAAGTTGGTTAACATTCTCAAACGAGGAAAATCGACAAAGCTGGATGTACTCAGAACCTGGTGCACGAGAAATGGGCTGCCGGCTAATCCTCTTAAGAGGAGCAAAAATACTGGCATTACTCAGATGTTGCTTAAAGGCATTCCTATCCCGATATCCAAGGAAGCTAAGTCATCCTAGATAGGAAGCCTCTTTGGTCAAAGCATGTTGAGTCCAAAACAAACAAAGCGCTGTCAGCTCTTTGGCAATGCAAATGTGCCTTTAGCAAACATGGGGCTTACCACCGAAAAAGGTCCTTTGATCTACACAGCAATGATAAGACCGATAATCTCATATGCATCGGTTGTTTGGTGGAACAGGCTGACACGTAAACACGTTGTGGCTTCTCTCACCAAACTCCAAAGAGAGGTCTGTCTCAGCTGCACGGGGGCTTTCCCCAGCACACCGGGAGCTGCTCTAGATGCTATGATGAATCTTCCACCCCTTGCGCATCGGGAGTGCGCACTGAAAGCCATGTCTGGCCTAAAGAGAAACCTCTAAACCTTTGCAAACATGCACCTGATTTCGGCAAGGAGACGCGCTATCGTGTAATTTCTTCAATTTAGTCCTTGAAAGGATAGTGTTGCAGTCAGGTGTTAACACGGAAGACACTATCTTGTTCAAAAGCTTTCAACTGTTGGTATACGTAGACGATGTTGACAACAGGGCGCTCCTATCGCGCCATAGTAGAGGCATTCACGGCGTCCAACACCGCCTTGAGCAGAACGTAGCCAACGACATACATATATAATTTTGAGGCAATTAAGGAAGGAGCTTGTCTACCTGGGGGCAAATGTTAACTCCACAAATGACAACATAGTGGAGATTGGACGAAGAATCACCCTGCGCAACAGGTGCTACTTCGATTTGTCAGAGAAACTAGGGTCAAAACTGCTAACAAGGAAGTCCAAAATTACTCTCTACAGAACACTGATCTTGCCACACCTGCTTTAGGGAGCCAAATCTTGGACGATAAGCAAGAATGCAGGGATGATTCTGGGGTCTTGAAAAAAAAATTCTTCGTCGGATATATGGTCCTGTCTGCGAGTAAGACAGAGAAGAAGACACAACTGCGAACTCAAGGAGCCGGTTTGGAGACCGCCGACCGTTTTGTGATCGCGGACATCAGGAAACTTGGACTCTCTAATTGGAAGCAGCGTGTCCGGGACCGATATGAGTGGAAGGCTCCGTTTAGGCTCAGATCCTCCAAGGGTCGAGTTAGCCTGATAAGTAAAAGTAGTATTTAGTGCCTTGCGTCCAATTGGTGTGATGTCACGTCGTTCTTCCGGTTTGGAATCGAATATTTTCCGGGTCGGAGCAGTGGTGCTCATTTGCTTTGCATGGTAATGTCATCTTACATGTTGGATTCGTAGAAGCTAAAACTACCCGGACAGCTTTTCTATCCAGTCGGCCAAGGGCCTCTTCATCCGTCTTAGGTAATATCCAAGCCTGTGCGTCGCAGAAATATTATTGCTTGATCTCCCCCAGACCGTTTGAACCATCACTTGAACAATTTTTTTTTGCTTCATACTACATCCGACACTAGTTTACTTATAACTAAAGGATGTTTTAATATTCCTCTTTGAGCCCACTATAAAAGACGCCTATATAACTAGATGTTCTAAGATACTTGTATATACAATGTAAATGTTAATTTTAAGCAATAATATTTGAAATATGTTATCTGAATTCAATGAATGGAATAAAAAACTAATAAATAAATAAATAAATAAATAATTCCCTAACACTAATATTGATCACCTTTTTAATACACATGTCGCCCTTCGTACTTGTGTTGTTGGAGTAAAACATCTCACTGATTTATTTATGCCGACTTCCACGCAATCAGAATGAGGTGTTTTCTATTTCAACGATGGAGAAGATATTGCTATACGGAAATGCATAGTGATTTAAAGTTTACAGAAATCATGCCACATGCTTGATAAGGAGAGCTAAGTATAAATATGTTAACTCAAAGTTCAACTCTAATCGTTCTTCCAAATTTCCGCCATGTTGGATTGAGTCAAACAAATAAACGATCTAATGATGAGCCAGACGTTTTAAATGTTAAATTCGCTTCTGCTTGTTCCGCACCTGGTTTCAGTTTGCCCTTTTCTTTTGTAGAAAATAATATAGAGAGGGTTTGCAATAGGCAGAGTTGATGTTTACTCAGTTGGTAATGCAATATTCTCAATTAAATCCATATCTGTTGTTTTTGACAATATTGCTTCCAATTTTACTACATGTCACCTATATTTCCAACACTATTAATATGACTTCGACATACGCTCTTTAAGACAGCTAGAATTATCTCCGTCCCTAAGAAAACAAATTCGCAATTGACCGATATTTCAATTTTTTCGTTTTTGTCTAAAGTTTTCGAACCTCCAGTTATTCGAGCTATCAAAGATTACATTGAGCGGCGCAATTTATTAACTCCAGTGCAATCTAGTTTCCACAAGGGACATAGCTGTGTTACGGCTTTATTGACGACATAGGAAGGGCGAATGATGAAGATAGAACGACCCTATTAACCCTACTAGACTTTTCTAAGGCATTTGATTGTGTTAACCCATTAATTCCTTGTCACAAATTGTACATCCAATTTAATTTCTGTCATTCCACTAATGAACTAATCTTCTCGTATCTTACTAATCGTACCCAAGCCGTTTTCGATTATCTTAAACTCCTTCTTCTTGCAATATTAATAGTGGTGTCCCCCAAGGTTGTATTCTTGGTTCGTTATTATTCTCAATGTTCATCGATTTATCTCTTAACTATTTTGTCCTAATATAGGCTTCGTAATTATTCAGATGACGTTTAACTCTACCTTCGTTTTCCCATTGGTATGGTTGAAGATTTAGTTGCTGAATTAAATAAGGGCCTAAGCTGTGTTACTAGGTGGGCTAACAAAAAAGCTCTCATGATCAGTCCCGACAAGTCCAAAGTCATTCCTTTTCCCTTTCAAATTTCCCACCCACCCATAAATAAGTAAATATAGGTACGAAAATATATAATAATTAAATATATATAAAGGGTTTTCCAATGGGGACTTGACAGCTTTGAATTTAATTTGTGAACGCACCCTTTCACTAATCATCGAACTGTCATTGTCAATTTATTCAGTAAACTCAACATTTTCATCACGGTAAACCGAAATTCGGAGTCGGTGACCGCAACTTTAAGAGCGTTAACTCCAATTTTCGGTCGTAATTCTCGCCCTAGTAGACAGGCAATAACAAGCTTAGTGCAAAAATTTGAGTCTACATATTCGTTGTGTGATGTTGCCGTGTCAGTGAGACAACGGGTTGGTCGAAAATATATCAATTCTACGGCGTTCTCAAGAATTGGGCATCGCTCAGGCCACATTACGCGTATTTTGCGTAAGGATCTTGATTTACACCCATACAAGATCAAGCTGACTCAAGAATTGAAGCCGATGGACCATTTGAAGCGACGTACGTTCTCCGATTGGGGTCTGGAGAAGATGCGCCAAGATGATGAATTTCATCGCAAAATCATCTTCAGTGACGAAGCTCATTTTCGGCTCGATGGGTTCGTCAATAAGCAAAATATGCGTTATTGGTCGCGTGAAAATCCACATGTGCTTCATGAACCACCACTTCATCCACAGAAAATAACTGTTTGGTGTGATTTGCATGCCGGCGGCGTTATTGGGCCATCTTTTTTCGTCGACGATAACGATCGTCACGTTACTGTGAATGGCCAGCGTTATCGCGCCATGATTACCGATTATTTTTGGCCCGAATTGGAAGATATGGACTTGGACAACATGTGGTTTCAACAGGATGGTGCCACAAGCCACACAGGACACGTTACAATCGATTTATTGAAGGGTAAGTTTGATGAGCGTGTTATCTCAAGAAATGGGCCAGTCGATTGCCCGCCTCGTTCGTGCGATTTAACGCCTCTAGACTATTTTCTTTTGGGCCGACGACGTTGGAAGAGCTCAGAGCCAACATTTAACGCGAAATAGCGGCCGTTTCGGCCGAAATGTGTGGCCGAGTCATCGAAAATTGGGTCCAACGAATCGACCACTGCAAACGTGCTCGCGGTGGCCATATGAACGAAGTTGAGTTCCATTTATAAATGTTTTGATTGTACTTCAAGCCGATAATAAAGTTTTTTAAATATCTCAAATGGTTTGCGTTATATTTAAAAAAAAAGTTGTCAAGTCCTTTTTGGAAAACCCTATATAAATAATTTAGAAATAAATTGTAAAGGGTCCGCCAAATAATTTTTTTTTCTTTGAAAATGCTATAAAAAAAACTACTGAATATTTTCTCAAATTTCTTTTTTTATTTGAAAGTACAATCCTTCCGGTTAATAATGGAAAATAATTTCATTCAAATGGCTGCCTCGGCTGGCCATGCAGTAGCCTACACGATCGGTCCAATTTTTAAGCACATTATCGATTGTGTGCAGCTGTATTTCACCAATGGCTTCACGAATATTGTCCTTGTCTCTGGCTTGTCGGCGTAACACTTATCTTTGACGGCACCCCACAAATAATAGTCCAACGGTGTCAAATCGCAGCTCCGAGGTGGCCAAACGACATCAGCTCTGCGGCTGATAATGCGATCTTCAAAAACAGGGCGCAAAACATCGAGTGTAACTTCGGCTTGTGGCACGTAGCGCCGTTGAAACCAAATGTTGCCAATATCCTCCTCTTCAATTTTTGTGAACAAAAATTCGTTCAACATGGCCCGATAACGATCGCCATTGACTGTAACGGCCACTCCTTGCTCATTTTCGAAGAAAAATGGCCCACTTATGCCTATGGACCAAAATCCGCACCAAACAGTGGCTCGTTTTGGGTGCACCGGCTTTTCAATGTATGCGTGCGGGTTTTCTGTGCCCCAAATGCGACAATTTTGCTTGTTTACATACCCGCCAAGATCAAAATGAGCTTCATCTGAAAAGATGATTTTTTTGGCAAAATCGGCATCTTCTGTAAGTCGATCGCAGGCCCACTTAGCGAAGCGAAAACGCATTGGATGGTCAGTTGGCTTCAACTCCTGAACCAATTGGACTTTGTATGGCGTCATACCAAGGTCTTTAAATTCGTCTCAATGATGTCTCCTAAATGTTCAATTGTTGAGAACGACGGTGAATTGATGTTGATGGCGCTTCACGCACACTTTCTGCCGCAGCAGCAATATTCTCGGGTGTACGCACTGTTTTTGGCTTTTCACGCTTTGGTTTATCGATGAGGATGCCAGTTTCTTTCACTTTTTTCACAAGATAACGAACATACGGAGCTGACGGTGCTTCTCTTCTTCCAAAATCCGTACGCAATTTTCGCACACATTCTGCAACATTACCATGATTTTCAAAGTAATGTCGCAATATTTCCCAGCGTTGTTCAAGCGTATACACAACCATATTCGTTCAGCGGAAGGATAAAACTAATTATCTGTCAAATCAGACATGAGCTAAGTGTTACCATTCACGAAATAAGCACTACTTGAAAAAAAAAACGTTAGATGGCGGACCCTTTATATTATTTTGTTTAGATAGCTAGATTTGAAATTAAGACTTTATCAGAGGAGATGCATGACAAGTGGAATCGCTCAGCATGTTTAAATATACTTTAAGGCACTTTTTCGATATTTGCGATAATATGTAACTCTTCTGTGGAAAAGTGCCAAGGAAGTTTCATCATCATTTTAAGAAGTTTGCTTGGGGTTGTTTGCAAACGCCTTATATGACTTTTTGCACAGTTTACCCATATAAGCGACCCGTAAAACATTGTAGCTTGAACATTTTTTTTTTGAAAATGATCAATTTGTTTTCCAAATTAACGATTTATAAATGGATAAAGTGTCCTTATTGTTATATTAGCCTTATTTATTGTTTGTTGTTTATGTAAGCCAAATGTTAGCATTATATCTAAGTGCACCCCAAGATAGATTGCACTCTGTTTCCAATCCATCGGAACACCATTAGTTTGCAGTCTGTTGCTTGGAAAATAACAAACTTTTCTTTTCTTCGTAAAAAAGATAGCTTGAGATTTTGAAGCGTTAATTTTTATCTTCCAGTCTTTGAAGTATGATTGGATTGTATTCATGGCAGATTGAAAGTTGGTTTCAATATTAGATCCAATTTCATCTGCATACATAGCAATGAAAGGTATCGTCTGCATACATAGCAGATTTATAGTCAGACATGGAAAATCAGAAGTGTAAATGATAAATAACACAGGACCGAGCACAGAACTTTGAGGTACACCTGCAATAATGGAGAAATCGTCAGAGAGCCAGTTATTAACAGATACTCTAAAAGTACGTCCAGATAAAAAGGAGTCTAAGACTTTGATTAGATAGATCGGAAAATTGAATGAGATAAGTTTATGCAGCAAGCCATGATGCCAAACAGTATCGAAAGCCTTCTCGACGTCAAGCAATAAGATACCCGTACTTTTGCCCAAGAGGAAATTGCTTTTAATATGTTTCGCGATGCGGAGAACCTGATGTAGTGTTGTGATGAGCTCTGAACCCGAACTGTTCCGGTGACAAAATATTGTGAGACTCTGTATGAGCGTGTAACCTATAATTAATTAATTTTTCAAAGCATTTGCTTAACGAACTTAACAAACTGATAGATCTATAATTAGAGGGTATTGTAGCATTTTTACCTGGTTTCAAAAGTGGAACGACTTTGGCTGATTTCCAGTAATTGGGGAAGTATCCCAATTTGATGCAGCTATTAAACAAACCTTTTAAAAAAATTGAGACCTTTTATAAGAAGATATTTAAAATATAAATTCTTAATATGATCAAATCCCGCGGCTTTTCTAGTTTTCAAAGTGGATATTATAGCTTTCAGCTCAGCGAGATGTATAAAATTATCTATCTATACATCTACCGGGCAGAAATTAAGATTGCAGAATTAATTACGTTGCTGTTTCTGGGGCATGACACTATTCTTTCCGCACGGTTACCTGTTAAATTGACTTGGAAAAAGCTTTTGACATCGTATATGAAGGTCTTTATTAACAATTCAGTCGACTGGGCATAAGTAAACCACTGCTATATATAATTTTTGCAGGTTAACCGGTAGAAAGTTCGTTGTAAAAATACCCAACGTGACTTCTACTTAAACATTTGAAATTAAGAGGGTGCGGTGAACTCGCCGATCCTTCTTAGCATTTACCTGAGTGATCCGCTAGGTTCTCTTCACCATTCAATGGCGTACGATTTAATTGTGTACAGATCAGGTCCAACGATCGACATGGTTGTTACTCTTCTGTGATGACTGGAAGTTGAAGATCAACTCTCGGAAATCAGAATCTATTTTGTTCAGAACGCCACTGTTTAGGGCCTTTCGGGTCACTAGAAAAAATGGGCGCAGGTTCTCAATTTTTAGACCGGATGGACGACCATTGGGGGAGTGAGGGAGCGAACAAATAGAGTAAAGAAGTTAATCGTGTTTAACATGGCAAACATCATCTTCGATCTCTGCCTGGTGGTCAGCATATCAGTCAACCAACCAGATTGATCACGTTGCGATCGACGCCCGAGACTCCTCCAGCATTCTAGATGTACGAACCTTCCCAGAAGCGAACATCGACTCGGATCACTATCTTGTTGTAGGCTAGATACAAATGAGAATATCAAGGATGCTACGGAGTCACGCAAGACAACAAGAATTTGACGTCGGAAAGCTACAATTGCAGGAGACCGCTAGGATCTTCGCCAATCGAGTTTCCTTTAAACTCTCGCAATGTCCGATGACGCCGGCCCAATCCAGGGAACTGCAGTGGAAGTATTGCCAACGCGCCATCAGAGACGCTGTCTTGATGTGCTGGGTTTGAGACCGCCGCCAGCTAGAAACCCCTGGTTTGATGAATAATTCAAACGAGCCTACGAAGCAAAGCAAACCGTCTACAAAGCCATGCTACATAGACGGATAAGAGTAGCTCGTGAGCTCTAAGAGAGGAACACACGCTTTTGAGGAAGAAAAAATGAGAGCACGAAAAGCGTTAGCTTGAGAAGATGGAGATATGCTACCACAGGAATGAGTCTTCATCTTCACCATCTTTTTGTCGATTTTAAAGCCGCATATGACAGTGTGCATAGGGACGAGCTATACCGAGTCATGTCTAGTTTTAACATCTCTGCCAAACTCGTCCGATTGTGCAGGATGATAATGGAGAATTCTCGCTGCTCTACTAGGTGCAGACGACTTAACCTAGACTTTCGATGTTAAAAAAGGATTTAGGCAAAGTGACGCACTGTCATATTACTTTTTCAACATCGTGCTTATAACGATCATACGAGAAACACTGGCCAACACAAGTGGTGCGATTTATTTCAGGTCTGCGTAATTGCTTGCGAACGCGGATGACATTGACGTAATTGGGGGAGCACAGCGAGACGTAAATGAAGTGTTCAAAGCTATTGAAGCAGAACCGGCTAAAATGGGCCTTTCGGTGAACAAGGGTAAAACCAAATATATGCTGTCATGCAAAAAAGACGCACAACACTGACGTCTTGGCCAGAACGTCACAATTGACGGCTACAAATTTGAAGTGATCAAGGACTTCGTCTACTTTGGCTCACTAGGGTCCAGCGGCAACAACACCAGCGCTGAGATCAAACGCAGAATTACTCTTGCCAACTGCTGCTTCTTTGGACTCAAGACCGTCAAGAAGTAGGGCCATCTCTCGAAAGACCAAGGTAGCACTATATAAATCACTGATCATCCCGGTCCTTCTTTACTGCCCTGAGGCCTGGTCCTTAACGAAAACGGATGAGTATGCTCCTGGTCGCTTCGAAAAGAAAATTTTGCGTTCAATCTATGGTCCCGTTTATATAAACGGCGAGTGGAGAAAAAGATACAACGGCGAACTGTACGGGCTGAGCGAAATCGGCCTAATACGACGTCTCCAGATTCAGGCCATGTAGAGCGATTGGACAACACAGCTCTGGTCCGAAGAGTCTTCGAATCTAACCCCGAGAGACGACTCAAACTGGGATTGCGGCAGTGGAAACAACTGGCAAAGGATCGTGTCAGCTCGCTCG
This sequence comes from Merodon equestris, assembly GCA_958301585.1. NCBI lineage: Eukaryota > Metazoa > Arthropoda > Insecta > Diptera > Syrphidae > Merodon > Merodon equestris. The sequence goes on from OY284414.1 coordinate 79,929,083, forward strand.
AGACGCTTGTTGGTTGATGCCCAGGTTCACACCGGACTGTAACCACTGGCAGGGCCAATGTGCAGTCCGATATCTTGGGATCTGGCTGTTGAAGATGAGGAACGCTCAGGAACGGTGAAAAAGTTTGATGACGATGAATACTTCATGAAGACTCATGTCAGACGCCAGCTGAACCTGCTAAATCATTCCAAATAAATCACACAGCATTTTCGAAACGCTTGAAGGCATTAGGCGTGATTCAGAAGCTTGAACATTGGGTTTTGTTTTTTTCACGTGTGTACTGCTCTTCAACGATAGAAAAGAAAGGCTTTTTGCATTGTATGGCGATGGAAAGTGTACGATAGCCCCATGCGTAAAAGATCGTAGGGTAGACCCGGCCATCCATCAACGTCGTCGGCAAAGGCGAACATTCATGGTTCGAAGGTTCTGCTTCATCAAATGGTGGGATCAGCAGGATATAGTTTATTATGAAACCATCAGGGAAGATCGCTGTCAATTGCAAATTATGCGTTTAAACCTAGCAGTGGAGGCAGATGACCCCTTTACAAGCAGAGACATCACATGCTCGGCCACATGAAAACACTTAAATGACAAATTTATTCCACCCGCCCTATTCATCAGACATTGCTTCTTCGATTATCATTTGTACGTTCGATGGTATATGGCTTTTCTGAGAAGCACTTCCATTCTAAAAGACGTATTGTTTTTCCGAGATATGCTGCCATATGTCCAAAATTGGAAAAAGTACTGACTTATTCAAGGTTATAATATTTAGAGGTCTGGAAGTTCCTTTTAGAAGCTTCATTGAGACTACGAACATGGATTGCCTTTGCTGACTTCTAGTACTTGGCAATTGGTTTTAAGTGGCATGTTCCTTTAAATCCGTTTTCTATTGCATAATAACTCGGTTGATTGCTATCGAGATCGCTATATCCTATTGAATACCCCTACCATCAGTGCACATGATTGAAATGAATTTTTTTTCTTGAAACACAATTTCCGGATCTGAGGAGGCCATATACACATGTATTCATGCCATCATTCCCGTAGAAAGCCTTAATTTGATTCTTAAACCCCATCGTCGATAAGGCGCTACCCGTGTGTGCAACACCTCTGCTGGTGTTCGATAAATTCCTCTCGATTGCGGAATTGCCTGGCGCTCAATTATTGACAGGCGATAACATGTGTATCCCTATGGAGCATGTATGTATGTATATCATTTGCTCATGTGATATGTTCACACTTTCACTCACTGGGTCGAGTTTTTAATGAAAGTGAATCTAGCATAAAAGTGTGTGCTTGGGGGCCCTCCAGTTCGAATCGTAGAGATAAAGAAAGAGTCTTACTCGAGGATGGCTACTTGTCACCACAAATCTCTTGGGTATTCTCTAAAAATATCTCAATTGATGGTCAATATTGTTTTTCAACACAATAATATGCGTACAATCCAGCTGGTATGCAAAGTGAAACAGAAAACAGCAGCAGAAAAGATACAATAGAAAAACTATCTAAGTCTATACGAGTATACTTGTACGAATGTGAGAAACGAGAGATATATCGCCACTGTACGCATGTTGAAAACTTTTCAAACAACCCTCAGCGCGCAGAACTCATGCCAGGAATAGCTCTCGACTGGCATGGAACAGAGCAATATGGAGCTCTCGTAAAACAGATAGTGCTCAGTCCGTTTAGAAGCACCGGAGCGCTCAGTACACCACCGAACCAACCGGTCGTCATACTCGTAGACGCTGTTTTTTTCTTTTTTTCTTAGTTTTCGTACGATTTGCATCTTTCGTCTCATGACAGTGCTGTTCGTCGTCGTGCGGTTTTCAATCCGTCAGTCTTTGAGATAGACAGGCATTACGTGTGGGTTTTCCAGTGAAAGTTGATTTTTTTTCCTGATAAAGAGGAATGTGAGTGGAATCTCCTGGTATCTAACGCCTCCGGTGTAGTTCAGTTTCATAGTGTGTTACAAAAGTAAGATAAATAGCTTCACATCCCTCGGTTATTATGTGATATAGAAAACAAACGAAACAAGAAAAAAAAAACAAATATTAAAAGCTATTGCGAATGTGTATGCATTTTCATTGCAAGGATACTACTGAGGAGCGAAGGCAACAAGCAAAAACAAAAACGAAACAAAATAGGAAGTAATTGTCGGTATAGGTACCCGTGTACGAGTGATATCACAATGAGCTGCTGACTATGCACAAAAGAAAGAAATAAAGTCATCAAGTGATGTAGTGGCGCTATTCGGGGTCTGGCCAGAATCCGAGATCCAAGCCCGATGGCTCTATTTCGCCTTGAAGAAAAGTTTTAAAGCATAAGAGCAGAGAGCCTTGCATTTTCCCTGCTCTCGACACCCTTCTTCTTATATGACTATTTGTACGACTTTGCATATATACATAGTGTGACTTGCATTGCTCTAACCTTCTTTGGGTACACAACCTTTCAAGGATACACAGAGAGTTTTTGTCGCTCTTAAACCTTTTATCCGTACTCCAGAGTAATGTCGAGTGATGATAAGTCTTCTTTGTGTATCTATCTAGTTGCTGTGCATGGCCGGATTACGATGTTGTTTATTCGGAAGCAAACTGTCATTTTAATTACTTTCAAGACAGCGGATGATAGAAGGACACCCATAGATAGAAGGTGACTTTTAGTTCCACATACGCCCGAGTGCTTACTATATTTGATTCTATCTATTATATCCAAATAGCTAATGACATTTCGTGTGAGCTAACGCGGTTTATTATTTATGCAATGAAGGACTCAAGTTCTAATGTCGTCATATCGATGACATCTTATCGCCCGCCACATCGGCTTATTGAATGTGAATCGATATTTATTGACAATCAGGTCGATGTGTAGATACAGCCCTATGGTTTGGCGTGGAAACACGCACAACAAGTGGTTCGTTGTTTCTTTTACCTTTCTTCACCCCATACACACCCGTCCAATGTACATTAGGTTAATTAATCTGATTAATATTAATTCGGTAACCCCTGTGACAGGAAACGACTGAAACGGGCGGAGGCTTCCGGTGGCTCGGTCGCGTTATAGTGGCTCGTATTTTCGATCATTGACTAGCAATACAGGAATGAATGAAAAAGTTAATTTTTATTTATGTGTACATGCGTACACAGACAATGTACATGCTTGCCCGGGAAGGAAGGAAGGATGCTACACTGATGTCTAAAGAGTTTGGGGAAAATAATAAGAGATATTCAAAAATTGATGTTAGGGACGCAGAGAATGAACAAAAAAAAAGAGAGCGAGAGTGGGTAAAAAGGCATATCTGAGGTTGGCAGGATGATTAAGAGCGCTCGTGTCCTGTGTGTGTCACAAAGGCAGTCAATGGGAAAGTTTAAATAGGTTTTGAACATCTTACTATGGGAGAGTGTAGGCGGGTTGCTGATAGATCAGCTGGGTCTTATGCCTTAGCCCAAAAGTTTTCGTTTTTTTTTTTATTCTCTGTGGGAGGGTTATTGAATTATTCGAAGTTCGTCAGCTTCATTTAGTGGCTATTTAAATTCAACTGGGGTGTGTACTGATTGGATTCTATTTGTATACGAGGATAGGTGGGACATAAACTAATTACTCTGTTGTTGAGAACATTTTATATCGTGTTTCGGTTTTTATTCGACTATCGAGAGGGCCCTCTTAGTTAAATGCTTTTGGTAGAGTAATTGTAGCGGTGGCGGATTTTATCTAGGTTTGACTTATGTAAAACGAGGTTTGAGTTAGCAAGCTGGTGAACAGGCATTTGGCCAACAATCGTGGTAGTTTCTAATATTGATAAAGCAAGACTTGTTTTTAGAGACCCGATATGTATTTTCCTCCTTCTTAGTCAAATACCAAGTGTCACTGGCATTATTATTGTTTAGGTATGGATTTTGACATTGCGGAACAAAGTCGCAAAGAAACACTCGTTGCTCATATGCAGCATTTTATTTATTTCAATCTTTACATCATTTTGGCAGTTAATATGGTACTTATAAATTTGAACTCCACGACCATTTTCTCAGAGTATTTATCGAGTAAAGTCAGGTGTGAGGTTTCGTACCATCCGAGTTCATCAGTGACCATGTATATGATTTTCTCTTCATTTACTTTGAAGCATATTTCTTTTTCTGCCATTATTAGACTTTTTGCCTTTCTTTTAACTGTTTCCTCACTTACTTGTGGACTTACATCGTCAGCGTAAGCTAGAATGGATGTGATTCCATTTAGGGTTATTCCTCTCTCATCTTCCTGAACGTTTCTCGTCTCGAATTCCATCACCAAATTAAAAAGAAGTGGTGACAAGGCGTCTTCTTGTTTTACTTCCTTAACGTATCTTGGATGTTTCCGATATGAGACTCTTAGTCTCATAGTTTGTCCTTTGTTTGTCCTTTGTTCCTTGGAGGCGTACTTGTATCAGTTTCATAAACTTTTTCGGGATTCCCAGCCTTATAAGGATATGAAACATTTGCGATCGGTTTATACCATCATACATATTTTAAAAATCAACGGATAGTTGGTGGTTCGTTTCGTGGAATTCTCATTTTTTTCCTGAAAGCTGTTGTATAGTTTAAATCTGATTCTTCCTGAAGCTACACTGGTAGTCTATGATTATGCAGCGCATGATGTCAATCTCTTTAGGAGAATATTTAATAGAACCCGGTAATGACTTGATAGCAGCAATATTCCTTGTTGTGGCCCTTTTCTAATCGGGGAATGATCGAGTTTTTCCATTCCTTAGGGATAGTTTCGTTGTTCTATATAGTTGGGATGAGCCCATGTAACTTCTCCGTTAATTTCTCTTCTGCATATTTTATTGATTGCAGTGTGGTATTAGGTCGACTCCTGCAGCCTTGTTATACTTAAGTCGATGGTGTAATTTACGTTGGCAGTTCTACCTGACTTTCTGCTGTGTTGTTAATATTGCTTTCCAATGCTGCTTGCTCTCTATGTACATTAAGCAGTTTATCGAAATATCACTGTAACCATTTCGTTGTCCGAATAGAGCTCCCTATTATTGTTGAGAATAAATCCTGATCTGATACTTTTCGTACAACCTTTATCCCTGCATATATTGCCCTCGTGTTTTATGCCGCAAATTCTCCCTGAACTTCAGCAAACCTTTTCCTTTGACGTTTTTTTTATCTCAAAGTAGGTGGCTAATTTTGTTTCGTAAGGCTTAACGTCTTGTAGGCATGATCTCTTCGTTATTTTCCAGAGCTTGAAGTCATAGAACATAACAGGCTTTTACTTTTTTCTCGCATTCTTCATAGAACCAAGGCTTTACTTTAAGAGCTTCCTTTACAACACTTTTTATTGTTGTACGTAATGCGTCTACCTGTCGTATTTCGTCGTTAGTTTCTGTGCCATCTTTTAGGGCGAACCGGTTGTTAATTACATTCTGATACTGATGCTACATTTGAGGGTCCTTTAATTTTTTCTACCATCGAATTTCATACATTGCTGTTATCCGCTTCTGAACATTTGAATTCGGCTTTTAATTTTGGCAATGATTGGGATGTGGTCTGAGTCGCAATCCGCTCCTCTATATGCTTTAACGTCATGAAGCTTTATGTATTCCCTTATGTTTCAACGTTGTAGTTTTCACGATCGAAACTTATTGTCTCACGGACTATCTCAAACCATTATCGTTTGATATATTGAGACTTTTTTCTCCTATTGTTGGCCTACATACCGCTTCTTTTCCTATTTTCGCTTTGAACTCCTCGAGTACGATTTTCACTTCGAAGGATGAAAAATTGTCAAATAATTTCATGCACTGTTTTATATACAGACACCTTGTCTTTATTGTATTATCTCCATTGTCCGGAGAAAAGTGAGGAGGGGCTTCAGTGATGTAGAGCTAAGAGATTCGGCACACAACACGTCGGAACCAAGGGTGCGCCACCGTGCGCTAGTGAAGGCGGGACAATTGCAGAGAAAGTGTTCTGATGTGTCATCCTCCTCGCAACATGCAGCACAGGTAAGCGTCTCACTGATGCCAAGTACGTAGAGATGCTTGGCAAAAGTGAAATGGCCCGTATGACGCCCGTACGCCTTCTGCAATCATTTCTCCTTAAGGATAAGAAAAATGTTGCGGACTTCTTGCAGACATCAGGGCGTGCGCGCTTAGTCATCCTGCATCCTGGATATTCCCTCCATCTACGACTGTGTGCCTTAAAGACCCAGTCGTTGATGTCAGATTTGATCGTGGAAGCAGGTAGACCTAAGGCGGGTTCAGGTCCTAAGAAACTCTCCTTTGAGTCCCTTCTAGCGAGTTCATCGGAGATCTCGTTTCCTGGGACCCATACAATCCTAAGTGAATTTAATCTTCCCACTTTGTTCAAAAAGGTCTTGAGTTCATGCACTAATTTGGAGTTGGATAGAGGGTTGGACACAGCTTTGAGTGCAGCTTGGCTGTTACTGTAGACGTACATATATGCTTTTTCCCCTCCACCTGTATTTCACAACACAGGCATGGCCATTAGGATTGCGTAAATCTCCGATTGAACGACAGACGCATATTTTCCTAACGAGGAGTGGAGTCGAATGTTTTCGCGCTCAAAGAAAACTCCAGCGCCGGATCCCTGCCCAGTCCTGGGGCCATCTGTAAAAATGCGAAGACATTCCATTCCAGGTTCAGTGTCTGGCCAAAACTAGTCCTGACGCCATGGAAATGTGACTGTGAAATTACAGCGTAGTAGGACGGCAGGTATCATTGCGTCAGAAGGCATATCCATGAGACAGGGGTCGTAGGATATTTCTCGCGCAAGTACACTTTCACTCCAATGCGAGACCTTTTCTCTTTAGGCGAGAAATGGCTTTAAATGCACATGCTCTGATATATATGTCAAGAGGTGGAAGATTTATCATAGCATCTAGAGCAGCTGCCGGTGTGCTAGGGAAAGCCCCCGTGCAGCTGAGACAGACCGCTTTTGGAGTTTAGTGAGAGAAGCCACAACGTGTTTGCGTGTTAGCCTGTCCCAGAGGACCTTTTTCGGCGATAAGACCCAAAGGCACCTTTGCATTGCCAAAAAGCTGATATCCCTTTGGTGGTTTTGGACTCAACATGCTTTGACCAAAGAAGCTTGCTATCTAGGATGACTCCCAGGTACTTAGCTTCCTTGGATATCGGGATGGGAATGCCTTTTAGCACCAGCTGAGTAATGTCAGTATTTTTCCTCCTTCTCGTGAAGAGAACGACATCAGTCTTAAGAGGATTCACCGACAGCCCATTATTCGTACACCAGTCCTCGATCACATCTAGCGCCGCCTGCGCTTTGAGACAGCCATTCGCTAAACATGAGCCGACAGAGAGAACAGCAACATCATCCACATAGGCCTGGACAGACTCTATGTAATAGAAGAAAATATTGTTCAAATGAACTACACTATCTCTGTTAAATAGGGTCTTTCAAAAGTCGCGCCTAGATGTGTTTTTTTTTTAAATAAAACAAGTAAATATTTACTTTTCAAAATGGTTCTTAACAATTATAACAAAGTGAATAACATCATTTGAATGTCCACTATGAGCAAGTCTACAGGCTTCCACACAAACATCAATCTTTTTAAGGACTCGCTCACATATTACCGTATTGGGTTCATCACTTTCGGTCCCATTGTCGTTTTTCGGTTGTACAATGGTTTTTGGCTTATCTACATAGACTTTAGTCAAAGAACCCCAAAGAAAGCAATCGAATAGTGTTAAATCGTAAGATCTAGCTCGCCAGCTTATGTCTTATTTCGTACCATTAATCGACTAAGACAACAATAGCTCAATGTTTCGTCGTCTTGTTAGCTTCATCCTGTTGAAAACAATAGCCATTTGTACCTATTTCTTGAAGTTGATGCCATCAAACAATTCTTATTTGTTACAAGCGTTTACATTGACAGCAGGAGCACTTTAATTTGCGTTGTCAACACTACACCAAACATTTAATTTTTGTGAATGAAATAATTTTTCTGAAATTATTTTCGAGGTTTCTCTTCTCCCCAGACACTTGTGCTTCATCACTTAAACTGATTTTGCGTGAGAAGCCGACATCGTATTTTAGTAATTATTTGACGAAAGTCCTTCATTGATAATGATCTGTTGGCTTCATTTCCATGTTTAAAATACTCATACGCCAAACAGTCAATGAATGAATGCGCTTGCCCTATAACAGCAATTTAGTTTGCCAGATCTTTTTCGATCTTCGAGAGAACGAAATTCTTCCAATATTTTCACTAACTTTTGAATTATTGAATTATTTGGACGGTGTCATAGGAACGTAAATATGAAATGCCGATTGGATGGAAGGTGTACGAGTACTACGTATAACATATGGTTAGGTCAAAGATAACCAATATGGTATTTCGGGGGGTGAACTTCTGTCAGTAAAATCCAGTATGACATATGTAGGTTGTGATTTTTCATCCACAACGACCATTTGCAGGCAATTTACTACATTTTTTTAAAAGGACGCGCATTAATGACTGGTCCACTGGTGATTTGATGGCATATCTCACCGAAAAGTGAAACCAATATTTGCACCATTTTGGCGAAAGCAACATTGTTGCGCTCGATATGTCAAAAGCATTTGACAGAGTTTGGCATCAGGCTCTTTTGTCGAAATGCCGTGATTATGGTATTGATGAGTCCCTTTTTCTATAGATTAGAAATTACCTTTGGGGCCGTTCAATTAAAGTTGTTCTGGACGGTTTCAAGTCTGATATTCACCAAATAAATGCTGGTGTTCCCCAGGGCTCCGTTCTGTCATCGATACTCTTCTTCATTTTTATAAATGATCTCTTAATTGCTACTTCTGATCCAATACACTCCTGCGCTGATGACAGTACTCTTAGCTTTTCATATTCGTTCCAGGACTCACGTCAATGCTCTTCGGCCGTAGAACTATAACGGCAGCGTATGTTAAGCTCATTAATTTCCGAGCTTGAGAGCGTAATTAAATGGGATATAAGCAATAGAGTAGAATATAATGCTTCTAAAACACAATGCTGTCTACTGTCACTCAAGCTAATCATCAATAATCAGCCATTGTCCTTGAATGGCGCTTGTGTCGATGAAACCAAAAGACTTCCATCCTTGGCATGTGTGTTAATAAAAATCTTAGTTGGAATGACCACATATTCGAGGTTGCCAAGAACGCTGCGAAGTGTCTAGGTTTCCTCAAACGATGCAAGAAATATTTCACCTCCTCCGATCTGGCTTAAATTTACATGGCCTTCATCCGCCCCAAGCTTGAGTAAAACGCTCATATCTGGTCTGGTGCACCCAAGACCTCTCGATAAAACTCATAGGAGACAACAATATCGCGAAGTCGATCTACTCACTCGAACATGTAATGTAATGTCTCTTCTCTCTCTCTGTTCTAACTTTATTTTAACAAACAATGCTCAAGTCAGCTAGCCAGTTGCATTCCTCCCTTCAACCATTTAACCGCAATACAAGTCTCGCTCGGAATGTTCATCAGTTCACCCTCAAGCCTGTCTTCGGACGCACAGTCTAATTAAGAGACTCTTTTTATAGCCGAACCACACCATTGTGGAATGCTCTTCACAGCTCAACTTTTCCACTCATTACAATCCACAAATATTTAAAACCAATGTGCGTCAGAACCTCCTTTCCCTTTCTCCCTCTATACCTTCTGCTGGTCCTGTGTCTTGACTTCCTAACATTTAACATTTAAGGGTAGTCATAACCCCTGTGCACCGTCAATTATAAAAAAAAGAAAAATTGAAGTTAATGGTGGACATTAGTGTGCTAGTTTCAAACGTAGTGATTTTAGTATCGATAACAAGAATCCTGGAAGACCAGAACAAAAGTAGTTTCAAAGAATTATAAAAAAAGAGACATCGAAAAGCGAAAAACAGCGCCAGTAGACAGATGATAGCATTGGGCTTCAGAACCAATAAACTCCACTCCATTGTTTATACCCCACTTAATTATACTGTCGAGGTCGGAATTTAATGTACTTAAAATATTGTATATTGCCAACTCTACGGCCGAAGGGCAGTAGCATGAGACTTAGAACGAATATCAATTGAGGAACAGACAACAACATTTATTATATAAAAAAGAAAGAAAGTGTCGGTGACACTAGATGCATTTGATAAATGTTAGACTTGAAACTATTCAAAATGGCCGGAATCGAAGGGCCCGAAGAAATGTAATTTCCAATCCATAGAAGAAGAGCACGCATTTTCGGCATAAGAGCCTCTAAAACTCTGCCAAAAGCTTTAGAAATATCAAGACCTTGCTTTCACTGAGGTTGTGTAAAGATTGGTCTCACTTTTCGGTGAGATATACCAATATATCATCAAATCACCGGTGGACCTGTTGCTAAGGAAACCATACTGCCGGTTATTAAGAAATGTCCGCAATTCAAGATATTTCATAAGCTAACGATTTATCAGCGTTAAAATAACTTTAGAAAGAATGGATGTTTGGAGGGAGATACGAGTAGATCTATTCAGGAAGCGACCAGAAGAATAGGACAGATGAAGAAGCTTACGCAGTGGCTTTACCACTGGGCCAGCGAATTTGTACACTTTGAGGTCTTCAAACATGCTTTCAACTATACTAGCACGAAAGTGGAATTTTCCCATAGAAGATTCGACGCTCTAAAGTACAGGCGAAGACAGGAACAATTTAGAAGGGCTAATGTGACCGCAAAATGTGCAGGCTGCTGCTTAAATGACTGACAGCTGGGATGTCATTGCAAATGAGCGTGTCTCTGTCTCAACTTTTTACCATAGGAGAATTCGACATTAAGGTTTTTCTCAGAGGGGTTGGCTTTGTAAGTCTGGAAACTCAACTCTCTTAACCTGATAGCCCCTATGCAGCTAGCGTCGTACCTGGGGGTCGTACGTCTTACTTAGGGCTTAATACTCTTTACTCTATGGAGAATGAAAGATTTCATGCCAAGAAAAAATAATATTTGATATCAGAGATCGCATTAGCAGCGACAACCACTTCACTACCGAGGAAGCCAATTAAGGTTCCTAAAGGTGTTGTTTAATCCGTTGAAATCGGTTTTCTCGTTTCGGTATAGCCAAGCCGTTCTTTTAGGACCTTATTTCCTTATTGAACGGGTGAGCACCAGAAATTAGCTGATGCAACACAGTGGTCTGGCGTGCCAAGAGGTGTCAAAATTTGTCAAGATGAGGGGTGGGAAAGCGAGCCGAATGGGCTGCAATGTCAGCTAGTTAGAATTGTGCACATTGAAATCGCCCGCAATAACGATTTCAGTGCGAGGAAACGGGGATACAATCCATTTAATGGAGTCGGATAGTGAGTTTAACTCATTATAATTTAAGTTGCTATCCAATGGCAAAAATGTATAAGCTACATCACTACGAACGTTAATGGCGAGACTGTGCCTTAGAAAGGATAGTAGCACCAAGTTGTATCTAGACAGGCTTCAATCTGTAGGTATTCTTACCCACCTAAATTTCGCTTGGTGCCTAACAGCTGATTTGCGGTTAGTAAAGTGAACGTACACAGCAAAGAAGGTCGCTCTTAACCCATGAAGGTTAATAGTCACAAAGACAAAAAACCAAACAAAAAATACCTAACTCTGACGCTACAATACAGCGTCTTCTAATATAAGAAGACAATCTTACTATCCATTTTCAAGGGTATAATAGGCCAGATTCCTTAACAAAACCCATATATACCATATGTAGCAGTAATCATTTTCCATTCGCTTAAAAGCATATTTTTGGCAGGAGGAATTGTGACACTAAGCTGGTATTTCGTCCTTAACTGAATAACATTTCAGGGAGCAAGCAAGACCTGTGTGAGTAAATAACTCACTCCTTCTTACACTGACCTTTATTCAGCTCTCTAGACGTGGAAAAAGCCATTATCGGTAAGGTAAAACCGACAAATATCTCAACTCAGTCAAGTACGAGTATGTCGAAAATCTTGTACAAAAGCTAGACGACGTTCGCCTAAGGGTTCCGAACGCATTCATGTTATTTCCAAGTTTCTCTTCTGTCACTCTGAATTCTGATTTAATTTTAAACTCCACATGCGACATACATATGTTTGCATAAATCAGACTTCTGCTCTAAATATACAACATCATTATTTAGATACATACATATCCACGCTGAAGTGTATCTGAGTGTAAAAATACACAGGGGGCTGTCAACTATGAACCAAACAACCTTGTTACAGGTGATGGCTCGACATAGAATACTATAGATATTCGAGCGACTGCAATCGGTTCGTTTCGTGCTTCTTGTGGTGGTGTCACACGAGAGTGGAATGTGCTCTTGTTTATTCAAAGATTTATGATGTTTTCGAAATAAGCTTGTTTGTTTAAGAACTTAAAGGTTAAAGTGGAATTGGATAAATTTCGGAAGTTAAATGTAAGGCTGATGTATGGCATGAGAAGATTAATAATCTAAGGTAAGCCGAGAAATCGACGTGAGTAGAAGGAAAGAGGTATTTTATGGCACAATATAGAATTACGTAAAGGTTTCATCCTTCGTTGACGATTCATACGGTGAAGCACTACGATTGTGCACACCTGATAAAGGTCTGTAGGTACTAAAATAGCACTGTGTGGTGTACCTTTTACTACATATGTACGTTGATGGTCTGGCTCTCGAGCTCTGCTATTAGCAATCGCTCCACAATTTGCATTCGTTTTTATTGAATTTTTTCTTTTTTACCATGCCTTTACAAACCAAAGAATAAGAAGGGCCACTATGTACCATATGGTATTTTTGCAAGACTTGTTCACTACATCTACTCTTCATCAAAGTTTATTATAATTATTGAATATTATATATTATTAAATGTAATTATTAAAATGTCCATAGAATGCGTTAGATAAGTAAACCCAAACTATAAAATTCGAAGAAAAAAAGCCTGGTCTGACGACAGGCATGAAATACTCGTATAATATACAGGCTCGATGGGACGATATGTGTGCTTTTTCTAAATTGGATTAGCTTGAAATTGTGAATAAAGGGCTTTCTGGGCCGGCGCAGTTCTGATATTAAAAGATCATATGTTTTACTAAGATCCACAAATTCGAGTAGCCTGAATCTTTCTCTACACCGTTGGGCTTACTTGTAATTTTAATATTTAATTTTTTCAAGCACAATTTTTCGAATATTTGTATATTGCGCTGCGCAAAATAAATCATCCAATTTTGATTTTAAATTACTTTTTTACTAAATAAAAAAAAATATTTTGAGTGATGCAAATCTTTATTTGGACTTTTACAATTTTTCTTGTTAAGTGAAAAGGATGATATCCGTCCATGTTGATACACATGGCTACCGCCAGTGTTGATACACATTTGTACCCGTTTTATCGCAGTTTCCATGACTTTCCGTACGGGTTTCGGGGATAACTGTTCGCATTCCTGTCGAATATTCTTCTTAAGGGCTGGGATTTTCCGAGGCTTGTTGGCATAAGCCCGCGACTTCAAGTGAACTGTTTGCACTTTATACGGGAACATATGTAAGTCTTTCACTAAAATTCGCTGTAGGGTCCGTATGGTGATGCTCAATTGCGTGGCCCGTCATCTGGTTCATGTTTCTTCGCTCTCAGCGACATCGGCAGTCATAGCCGCGATATTCTCGGCCGAACGATCAGCACGGTGGCAGCCACGTCCTGCATGGTCTCCTATGGTTCCAGTCTGTTCAAGTCGAGTAACTAAGCGGAATGTTTGCCCAGTTGGCGCGACACCAATAGAAAATCGACGTCGAAATTCGCGCTGGGTTAACACCACCGACCCAATTAGTTGACGCAATTATTTCACGCTCTTGCGGAATATAGCGCTCCATTGCTTAGCTTAGCTTAGCTTTGTATAAACTGTAGCTGCCTTGTTTACAAAATGTTAAATATGATTGACGTACGACGCCATTTGTAAAAATTGTAACATCTTAATTTTGCGCCATCTCGTATAAGTATATATTCTGTTTAGGAGCTTTCTAGCAGCCGTGAGGTGTTTGAACCTAAACAAAAGTTATCCATAACATTTGAGGTCACCATAGTACATGTCACCGTCTGTTTTTAATCAATAACTCGCTTTAATAACTTAGAATACTTCGAAACGTCTCAGGTTCATATTTATATTGTTGAGGTAATTCTGAATCGGTGGTGAAAAAAGTGATTCCAGGTCCAGGGGTTTCCCTTTCTTAATACATTCTTACTGCTTTTACTCTATATTACTACTTAGACAAACATTTTTATTTTTATTACCGGCCAATTCTAAATCGGAATTTCAGAGCTTCGTTGACAACTTTTCGCCAAGTCCTGCTGTCATGTTCCTTTCATCTTTCGCTATTCTGTTCCATCCCTTCCATGTTCATGCTTATATTGTTACCTAATCTGCGCCACGGCTGTCCTAGGTGATTTTTTATTATAGTGCTCCGACTGTCGATTCGTTGTACGCATCGTGTCCATATTAGTCTTCACGATTTTATTACTCGAAAAATGCTTGAGGCTGAATCAAGTTCCGCAATTTCTTGATTGTGTAGTTCTTTCCATTTGTCTTCTTCGTCTTTTACAGATTTCCCTTGAGATCTTGTTTTCAAATACCGTAAATTTATATCCTCCTTCTTCGTCAGAGACTTAGTTTTTCATCCGTAAAGTGTCACTGGGATTATTATGATTTTATAAATTGATTTTAACATTGCGGGTCAAACAGTTGATTTGAATAACTCCTTCATCGCGAAGGAATCAAATATTTGAACTCGTTTCAATCCAACAAATATTTCGAATATTTCCGATAAGTCTTTTCGTACTTTAGGCCAGTTTTACCCACTTTTTCGGTATTTAAAAACTACTAATAGTTGGTGGACCGTGTCGAGGAATACCCAATTCTTTTCTAAAAGCTATCGTGTGATGAAACTCAAATAATAAGTGATTCCTTTTGAAGCCACTCTGGTAGTCTTCGATAAGGTGCATCCCAAATGATAGAGCTATCAAAAACTTGAAAGTACAGACAATAAATCAAAGATATTAATTATAATAAAAATTGTAATGTCTCGATTATCTAGAAAAAGACGTAGCTCTTTTCCAAAATTCTTTTATGTAATAGTGCACAGAATTTGAAAAAAATAAATTAATTTTTATGTCAGTGTTCTTAAGCTCAAGAACGTTGTTAAATTGCCACCTCTCAGCATACACCAGTCTTTCTAATATGCCCCATAAGTTTTCGATTGAGTCCAAGTCTGGCCATAGTGCTGTCATGGCCAGCACATTTGGAATATCTCTGTCGGAAAACCACTTCTTAGAAGAAGCCGGCACATGAATTGGGGTATTATCATGTTGAAATCCCACAAAATTTTGATCCAGTTCTTCGAGAAATGATATAAGGGTTTCCTCCAACATGTCCTGGTACTTCTTAGTATTCATTCTGTTAGGAACAATTGCTAAGCGGAATGTTCCATACCAATCAAATGCGCCCCATACCATTACACTATCTCGAAATGTTTCCTCTTTTTAAATGTGCCCAGCCGTTCGGCCCGTCTAAATTGAACTTATTTTCGTCACTCCATACCATTCTTCATCAAAAGTCATGGGCTTTCAAGCCTAGTCCAATCTGGTCGTCCTACGCTGTATAGTAAGAGGTGGTTGCGACTTTATTCTTTTCGATTGCAACCGACCATCGTTATTAATACAGCTGCAATCGGAGTTTAGCTCTATCTTTATGGGACAGTAAATTTGTGTGTGCTTGCCCAAATGATTGCATATAACAGTTAATACTTCGAAATAGTTGGACTTTTGGGTGTATTTTATATTTTTTAGTAAAAAATTTTACACAAAACATTTGGAGGATGGCACTATCATTTTGGGACGCACCTTATATGTACGAGAATAAGATCAAAATGTCTCAGTCTGACAATGAAAAAATGTTGTTTTAGTTAAAAAATGTTTTTTTTTTGTTTTACTTAATCTCCTTGACTTCCTTCCTGAAAGTGAGAATCTGGAAGGCAGAGAAAATATTCATCTTAGGCCTATCTCAACATTCATTGGATGCGTAGCACTTACCAGAAACAAAATTCTTTAAGCTTGGGAACAGATGGAAGTCTGTGGGTGTCAAATCGGAAGAATAGAGGGGATAGACGAGCAAATCGTACCCCAAATTACACAGTTTCCCAGTGTACAGGTGCATTGTCTTGATGAAAGATGATTCTTTCCCCTTTAGGGCAGGCCTCTTCTAATGAATTTTGGCACCCAGCTATTCAAAATGAATTGGGGTAATATTCACCTTTTCTGCCCCTTTTAAGGTAATCAATTAACAGGATCCCTATTGCATTTGGCCACAGCCTCACCTATTTCTCTCACCTTCACTGATTTTTTGTGTAGTAGTCGTAGAGTTGAAAAGTAACAATGATGTCGATCATTGGCGTTGATCTGTACGCGATTAAATCGTGCGCGTGCGCTATAGAATGGTGAAGATAAACTATCAGATCGATTAGGTGAACGGTGAAAAGGATCGGAGAGTTCACCGGGTCCTGTTGCAGTTCATTATTAATTTCAAGGTCTGGGTAGAAGCCAAAACCCACGTCGAAACAACAAAAACCCACGACGAACAACAAAACGCACGAAGATAAAAAAAACCACACTTCCCATATAATCTGTTTTATTTGTCCTATCGCCCTGATTGCTACTCGTCGACTTCCGATGTTGACTCGACTCGGTTGCCTTTTATATCCGCGTGTTGGATGGGTGTACCCCTCATCCTCTGTGCTAATGCCATGGGCGGCCCCTGGTGATGAGAAAGGGCGTGAGGCGCCATGAGCGGTCCCTGGTGAAAAAAGGCGCAAGGCGCCTACGTGGTTCGGATGCGTAGGTAGTACAGCTCGCCCATCCTGACTTAAGGCTCGTCCTCGAGACTTCCTGCGGTTGCTGGTTCGAAAATCTCCTCGTCAAAACTGTCTGCATCGGATTCTTCTAGTTCGCTTTTGGAAACGTTGTCGTCATACAGCTTACACCACCTCTTCATCTTGTCTGCGCTTTCGACGGTCTCAAATCGTTTTTGAGTTCGCTGCTATCCTGGAATATCCTTCAAGATGTACCTGTCGTTTGGCAACACCTTCGCCACGGTGTGCGGACCCCTGTAGATTGGATCAAACTTTCGTGACTCACCTGTTGCCGCGGGCCCACGTTCGATGAGGACCAAATCACCTACAGCATAGGTGTTGTGCGTCTTGTCAAAACGTTCCTTCTGCTTCTGCTGGTTTCTTGAGATGCATTGAAGGGCGACATCTGTATAGGCGAACATCAGCTCGTGTGGTGTTGCTCTTGTAATTGCGCTTCTCGTCGTGTTCAAACTCCATTGAATACATGCAAACATTGGGCCCAGTGCTTGCCTGCCGACTGACTGCACTTAAGTGCTGCAAGTACTGTGCGGTTGATTCTTTCCACTTGACCGTTGGCTCTTGGAGTCCAGCCGTCGTAACATGTTGTATCACATAGGTTTGGCAGTACTTCTTGAACTCGCTCGCCGAGAACGCCGTATCGCAAAATATTCACTGAGTTGATTGAGCACTGCTATCACCCCCTTCGTATTGATCGTCTTTACCGCTTTCAAGATAGTATATTTTGTAAAATTGTCCACTAGTGCTACTAAATGTTTAGTTCCACCTCGCCCAGTTGCGAATGGTCCAAGATGATCCATATGAACCGTATGAAATGGTACTCTCTCCACACAATGCAGCTCACCTTCTAGCGCTGCACCCTTTCTCTTAGTATAAGCGCATTCCACACACCCCTTAACGTAGCTCTTGACAAAACTCCTCATCTTGGGAAACCAATATGTCTTTCTCAGCCTTTTCAGAGTATTCTCGTAGCCCATGTGTCCAGCCTCGTCATGATACATTCGTAACACCCGCCACCGTACCCCTTTAGGGTACTTTAGGATGCTTTCGCTGTTCACCGACGCATCTGTGTAATCGTTTCCCTTCTAGCTTGTATCCCTTACGAAGTTGCTTCTGCTCACCGCGCACAGCTGTTGATTGTAGTTGTCTGATAATGTCCCGTAGTTTTTTATGTTGCCACTGCATCGTTGCAAGCCAATCGTCGTCTGTAATGTAGATGTTTAATACATTGGCGGTTGCCTCTTCCATCTCCCGTTCTCCCTCTACTGGCTCTACGCTCATGGCGTCCACATATCCCGCTTTCCTTCCTGACTGGTGAATTGTGGTAAACTCAAGTTTAGTTTGAGCCACTACCTCGCGATTTTCGATATCATCCTGGCCTTGTTCTGAGTCGCTACGATGGTTTCGCAGTCGGTCACAACTCTAAATGCCTTGCCTAACAGGTAGATCCGGACCCTTTCAAGACTTTCCACCACAGCTAAAACCTCTAGCTCATAGCTGTGGTACTTTGCTTCTGCCTCTGTCAGCTTCCTGCTAAAGTACGCCACTGATCTTAATTTGTTGTCGCCCTTTCCTCGCTGCATCAGTATTCCGGCAAGTCCCACAGTGGAGGCATTAGTATGAACCTCGTGATCACACTCTACATGGTAAAGGGCTAAAATTGGTGGTTTGATTTCAGCTCTTCGAACGCCTTTGGTTGTTCCTCTGCCCTCAGAAAGGTCTTGTCTTGTTTAAGTAACTCGGTAAGAGGTGTTGCGATTTGAGAATATTTCGGCACGAATTTCTGGAAATAACCGGTAAGGCCCAAAAATTGTCTTACCTGATGCTCAATTTTCGGGTGGGGAAAATCTTTTACTGCCACTCACTAGATCTTTCTAGATCTTTCGCTCACTAGATCGTATCCCGATTTCATCCAGCCGATGTCCGAGGAACTCAATGCTAGTCCTCAAGAACGCACACTTTTTCGTATTGAGTGTTAACCCTGACTCCTTCAGAACTTTCAAAAATTTGTGGAGCTTCCGTAGTCCTTCTTCTAGCGATGTGCTCGCAATGATGACATCGTCCAAGTAGACTGCAACATCACCAGGATCCATGCGCGCCTTTACCTGGTTCATGCACATTTGGAAGTAAGCTGGAGCGTTCACTAGACCGAACGGCATGCACAGACCGTTCTTCATAGCAAAGGCGGTGTACTTTCGGCTCTGCTCCGCTATCCGCACTTGATGGTTCGGTTGAGGTGGTATTACACAACGATCTTTCTACCGGTTAACATGTCAAAAAACATATATCAAATCGATTTTCCAAGCGGCACTAATAATAGTAGTGTTATGACTCCCACTGAAATCGAATTCGTTATTCGGAATAATTTTATTGTCCTCAACCTATTTAGACAGGGTTGTATGGATGACCTTCTGGAAGATATTGCTGGTACTCTAAAGGAGACTTATCGAAGAATTGCCGGGTTGGAGTTGTCTTTATTTCTTTAAGTTGCATTACCGCGTTATAAGATGCATTATTCAGTGCATTTTTGAACAGGATGGTGTATAGCCCCACAGCCATTGGTAGGTGCCTAGGCACAACACTTGATTTTTTGTCGACTCTGGCGGATATATTTTTTTTAGCAACTCGAAATTCATCTCGACTTCTTCCATTTATATAAATAGATCGTATATTAACCAAATAGTCTGATTTATCATTCCGAATTATGGAGTGGTTAGCAAACCCCGCTGGTCTTTTGGACATATATCGAGAGAAACTACATAGGTAGCAATATGAGGGTGGTCCGATAAGTACTTAGCCTACAAAAGAAAAACAAAAATTTTGGAGAAATGGCGATTTGTTTTTCAATATAGTCTCCTTTCAGCTCGATACACTTGACCCGGCGATGCTCCAACTTCTTTAACCCGTCTGAAAAATACGTTTTCTCGAGGTCTGCAAAGTAGGCCTCCGTGGCGGCGATGACCTCCTCATTCGACTGAAATTTCTGCCCGGCGAGTGACTTTTTCAAGTTTGGAAACAAAAAGAAGTCACACGGGGCCAAATCTGGAGAATACGGTATTTGGCATAGTACAGCCCTGTGACCATTTTGCCCTTCTCCAGGTAGTCGATGTGGATCACACCTTGTGAATCCCAGAAAACGCTGGTCCGGCCGATGGGACAGTCTTCGCCTTCTTCGGAGCACGTTCGCCGGGTGAAGTCCACTGTTTCGACTGTTCCTTGGTCTCTGGTGTGTACCAGTGGATCCATGTTTCGTCGACTCTCACGAAACGACGCAGAAACTCCTTCGGATTGCGCGTCAAACATTACTCTGAAGTGGTCTCACGGTTGTGCTTGTTGTCCGGAGTGAGAAAACGAGGCACCCATCGCGCCGACAGCTTTCTCATGCCCAAAATTTCATGCAGGATATGACCCACGAGATCTTTTGCAATGCCTACTGTCTCAGCTATCTCGCGCACCTTCAATCGGCGGTCTGCTAATAGGAGATCGTGGATTTTTGTCACGTTATCCTCCGTGGTAGCCGTTTTCGGGGCACCTGGACGTGGCTCATCAAAAACCGACGTGCGACCACGTTGAAACTCGTTAAACCAATTGTTGATGGTCGCCATCGAAGGAGAAGAGTCACCGTACGCGATTTGATTTCGCTGCGCGATTTCCCTTCTAAACACCAGAATCGAATCACCGACGTTCCAGCTTCCACACGCGGTCAAAACAAAACTACGAGTCCGATCCGGCTGAAATTTCGACAGTAACCGTCTACTAGAATGTACTACACGATAGTAAGTTGCTCTTGCGATACTGGTGCCATCTGGCGGTGAGGATAAGTACTTATCGGACCACCCTCGTATATCGCCTTCCGTATATGGTAAATTATATGGCGTTACAAGTTAATTTCCTGTCCGGGACAATATCGAGATATTTTTCGTTATCAATATACATACATATGTATGTAAATCTGCTTCCATCAAGTAGAAGGTGCCACCTGGTGTTCTCGTTCGTGCTTGTACCTAAACCATTATTGAAGGCTCACACATAGTAAAGAGAAAGTTGTATGTATTAAATGGATGATGTGGGTAGATACCTCTCAGATAGATACCACGGCGATGGTGGATAGTCCTGCTTCTCCTTGAGGTTCTCAGTTTATCTGCATTAACAACTCATATACTTGTATGTAACATAAATACTCGAATAATAGGCTTTTTTTTTTATTGTATGTGAGCAAAAGTAGAGCTGTCCCCAATGGGCATGGAGTATTGTATAGTATAATATACTTATAATGGTATAAGGTGAAGAATGAAGGATTTCCAATCTCTTGCCAGCACTCAACAGCGAATGGTAGAAACAGTCCTTTTCCAGAACTAGATTGACATACCGCTGTTGTGGTATATTTTCCGGTGACCTTGTCCTGAATTTACAAAAAAAAACTTAACAATGTCCGTCGGTCTCCATCGACACATTCTAGTGCAAAGCCTCATGTCAGCAAATGCATTACAATTTGACTGCATTCGTCCCACTCTTGAGCATTGTTTTGTAGTACATTGTAGATATCTCGACAGCGATAAGCTAAAACAGGACACATCCAAATCGATAAAGGTCGAACGTCATCGATTCAAAACAATATCCAACGCCCATCCAATCCATTTGCTGATCCAGCAAACAAGTCCGCGACACATTACTCCTGCGATTACACGCTAAATATAATCCAATCCATTAGGAATTCTGAACTTAAAAATTATTTCAACTCATACTACCAGTAACTACCAGTGTACCGTGCCGCCACCCTACACTTTGATTCTCAATTACGAGTAGTCCGGACAAGAACGGAACATCACAACGCAAACATCGGACATACATATGCGCGTGTTCATATGAAAGTAGAAATCTAGAAACAAAAGCTATTTCAATTGCTTATTGAATTCCTAGAATAATATCTCAGTGGCTTTCGCATACTGTTTGCGTTCTACGAACGTCGTCATTGCCTGTCAATAGCTTTTCAATACGACGTTCCTTCAGAGATTATTATCATTTGTTTGCCTTCAGTCTTCTCATGAGAACTAAAGTACTGCATACTCATGTCATCTATTATTATCGCAACTACTCCCCACCTGTATTGCATGTAAACGATTTGATTTCCGGTTCTAGTGAAAACAACGATTTTCTCGCCATCATGATGGATGTCCATGTGCCCATATGCCAAGTGCACGACAAGTGAAATAAAACTCAAAGCATATCCCATGCGACCGAACTTAGAGCCAGCGACGTCACAACAAGTATTGATTGAATGAAAACCGTTAAATACACAAGCAATCGGAAAAGGAAAAAAAAATGGCCGTAAACGTTCTAGACGTCGATCATTTCGCCATCAGCGCAATTGTCACCGCGGTCATGCAAATCATATTCTTTATGATCAACTCTGCATTCCACCTGGACAAGCTTACCGACTTTGCCGGCGGAGTTAATTTTATAATAATAGCACTCCTGACATTCTACCTGGGCCAAATCGACCGGCCCTCCAAGGTGAGTACGACATTTCCCATTTACATATGTGTTAACTGTACTTGAACGCTTCCGGATATGTTTGGTATGGAGTGTGAGCTACTGGTGTAAGCTATAAGGCTTGTTACCTAGTTATAAGTTATTCTCTTAGACCATTCCTTAGTCCTTACTCGTTCACACGAGCGGGTGATGTGTCTCGCAATCGTATGCATGTATCGAAAATCAATGAACTTAATAGCTTTTAGCCGTCTCTAGGTGAAGAATGGATGGATTACCCCGTGTCCGTGACCTTAGTAGGCAATTTTGAAATTTTCAAATTCAAGGCAATTACTCTATTAATCTGCGCAAATAGGGCGGTACGAAGAGGCTAAAAGAGTTTTAAAAACAACAACTAGCACTTGAGGAACTCAAAGGCTTTTACGTATTGTTTTATAGTTGGATGAGAGCAAGTTCATATCCTTGCTTGCATAGTCATCGGTCTGCAATTAACTGGAAAACATACGAAGATTAGACGAAGAGCACGAGGTGTGAGATGCTTCATCGATTTTTCTAAGATAAATGATGTATAGAGGGTACTTCATCGTAAGCGCACATTGTATTATAAATCATTCTGCATGCGGTGAAGGGTGTTGTGTTGATCTAATTGGATTAATGACAGATTGGCCCACTTAGCTGATCAATTTTTCTTACCCTTTCTCTATATTACACGCTTCCATTGTTATTGTGGTCATTCTAGGGTATAAAGCTTCACAGATATCTCATGCAATGGCGTCTTTTTATATGCAATTTCATGGGCAGACTCGCTACCATAACGTCCATATTCACATTCGTTTTTTTATATCACCTTATTCATTCCAAAGCTACATTGATTTGCGCATTAGGTTTTTTTAAGGCTATTAGTGTTAGATTTACATGGACTTTTCCGAGATTTTCTTTTTATTGTTTTGTGTTGAAAGGAATATTGAATAGTGTTGAATAGAACACCAATGTTAGTGGGAAGAAGCCTTCCTAATGCAATGACAATATTTGGATATTTCTAAGATTGACTGGAAGGTGGCAATGTCAACAAATAAATAAGCCCGTACTTTCCTCTTGCAATCATTGCATGCCTTTTTAATGGGGACTTACCTTTAAGTGCTCTCTAAAGGGTTTTTACTTGTTAACCGCGGGCAGATGACCCACAGTCTCGGACATAAAGAGATTTATTGTTGTTAACGACCGTAAAGGTTTTATGCCCAATTCTATTAGATTTTGTTCTTTTAGTGCTTAGAATTTGTCGTTTTCTAATATGATAGGTTTTTTTTTAAAGTCTTGCATTACTTCCACAACGCGTTACAGGGCATGTAACATTTGGGCGCCATCCCTTGCATAGAAATTGTGCCGCCAGAAATCGGAGAAAAGCCTTTCGAGGTGCATTAATTGTTGCTAACTTAGTATCATTTGCACCGTTTATAAAATTCAGCCTACGAGAGGCAGGCATATAAGCAGGTAAATGACCTTAAAAAAAACCCTCGTTTTCTCATTATAGTAAGTGGCAAACTAAAATAAAGCTTTAACTTACAAATGAAATTTTGAGAGTAACATGCTTTCTTGCACAGGATAGAAGAGTTTATACTTCTTCTTCTTCTTCTTCTTCTTTTCCTTTTTCCGGCGTTGTTATGGTCAGAAGTGTAGGACCATAACCTTCCCACTTAACTGCACTCCTACTGGTCCGCTTGTGGGGTCCGCCGGTTTGACCTCAGAAAGTAGCGGCAGGCTTCCCGGTTTGGGATTACTTCATCGCTGAGGCCAATCAAATGCTGGTGTTTTTGCATTTGTTTGCACCAATTGTTTTTCGGCCTGCCTTTTTTTTTATTTTTATTTTTTTTATTTTTATTTTTTTTATTTTTATTTTTTTTATTTTTATTTTTTTTTTTTGGTACACGGGCATGCTCCAGATTTTTTTGTTTGATCTTACTCTTACAACACCGGTGATCTCCAGTCGTGTCAACCCACTGATTTGCATGTACACTTGTGGGGCAGTTTAATGGTGGTATATGTGTCCCTAGGCTCACCTTGGTGTTTTCTAAATTGTCTAGATGTGATTTTTTTTTCCCTTTGTTTTAGTCGCCTTTTACGACAAGCGAGAGGTATCGCTGCAGGGATATTCTTAATCCGTCCCTGCACGGAACGATAGAAGAGTTTATACTAAGTTGGTCAATAAGTTTTGTTCGATAGGAAGTGGCGCTTTATTTATGTTTTAAATGGTACCTCTTTTTCATGAACACGTGTGAAGCTTCATGTAGAATTGATAACTCGTTCGTATATCTACAGTTGTTGAAAGTTGATGTGTTAGAGTAATTTTGTAAAATGGAAAAACTTGAATATCGTGTAGTAAGAACATTTAGATTTTTGGAAAGTGTAGCATCAAAACAGATTCATAAACGATAGCTAAAAGTGTATAAGGACTCTTCACCTTCAATTCGAACCGAAGAAGGATAAATTGCTGCATTTACTATAAAAATGGTTATACAAGTTTTAAAGATGATCCACGTGAAGAATGCCCAAAAAGTGCATCATCACCAGAAAATATAGCAAAAATACAGGATATGATTATGAAATATCGTCGGTTAACCGCGAGAGATTTTGTACAAGCCCTAGGCATCTTATTAGGCAGTGTGAGCTATATTTTGGCGGAAGTTTTGGGCTGCATAAAGATGTGTGTGCATGGTGGTCGACTCTCTGCTCGATGCTCTCAATGCCTCTGGAATCTATGCCCAGGCCTATGCGGATAATGTTGCTGTTCTCTCTGTCGGCTCATGATTAGCGAATGTCTGTCTGAAAGCGCAGGTGGCGCTAGATGTGATCGAAGACTGTTGCACGAGCAATGGGCTGTCGGTTAATCCTCTTAACCTTCCTACGGTCCTCAAATTTACTGACGCGGACGGGCTTCGGGTCAAATTTGACCCAGGATTCTATTTTCATCGTTTATTTTAGATATTTGATATTTTTTTGCTGCGAGGTTTTGTAGTTTAATAATTTAAATATTTAAAATGTTATGCTATTTATATTCAGTTCAATACTTTAGAAAAAGTCAAGAAACATTAGGTCCTTAAAAAACGTAGTCGTAGAGAAAAAAATATTTCTTTCCCAAAATGGGTCAAAAATGACCCGAGGACTGTTCGAAGGTTAAGACTGATGTCGTTCTCTTCACGAGAAGGAGGAAAAATACTGGCATTACTCAGCTAACTGGTGCTAAAAGGCATTCCCATACCTATATCCAAGGAAGCTAATTACCTGGGAATCATCCTAGATGGCAAGCTTTTTTGGTCAAAGCATGTTGAGTCCAAAACCACAAAAGCGCTGTCAGCTTTTTGGCAATGCGAAGGTGCCTTTGGCAGAACATGGGGCTTATCGCCGAACAAGGTCTTTTGGATCTACACGGTAATGATAAGACCGATAATCTCATATGCATCGGTTGTTTGGTGGAGCAGGCTAACACGTAAACTCGTTGTGGCTTCTCTCACCAAACTCCAAAGAGAGGTCTGTCTCAGCTGCACGGGGGCTTTCCCCAGCACACCGGGAGCTGCTCTAGATGTTATGATGAATCTTCCACCCATTGACATACTAGTATATATCAGATGGTGCGCACTGAAAGCCATGTCTCGCCTCAAGAGAAATGGTGTTTCGTACAACTCGCATTGGAGTAACAGTGACATTGCGCGAGAAATTTCCTACGACTCCTGTCTCATGGATATGTATTCCGACTCAATGATTCCTGCTATCCCACTGCGCTATAATTTCACAGTCACATTTCCATGGCATCAGGAGTCTCTTTGGCCAGACACTGAACCTTCGCATTTTCACAGATGGCTCCAGGACTGGGCAGGGATCCGGCGCTGGAGTTTTCTTTGAGCGCGAAAACATTCGACTGCACTTCTCGTTAGGAAAATATGCGTCTGTCTTTCAGTCGGAGATTTACGCAATCCTAATGGCCATGCACTATGCTGTGAAGCACAGATGGAAGAGAAAAAGCATGTGCGTCTGCAGTGTCAGCCAAGCTGCAGTCAAAACTGTGTCCAACCCTCTATCCAACTCCAAATTAGTGCATGAATTTGTGACCTTTTTGAACAAAGTCGGAAGACTAAATTCACTAAGGATTGTATGGGTCCCAGGTCACTCTGGGATCCCAGGAAACGAGATCTCCGATGAACTCGCTAGGAGGGGCTCAGAAGAGAGTTTCTCAGGACCTGAACCCGCCTTAGGTCTACTGGCTTCCACGGTCAAATCTGACATCAACGACTGGGTCTTTAATGCACACAGTCGTAGATGGAGGGAATATCCAGGATGCAGGATGACTAAGCGCGTACTTCCTGATATCTGCAAGAAGTCCGCAACATTTTTCTTATCCTTGAGAAGAAATAATTGCAGAAGGCTTACGCGCGTCATTACGGGCCATTACACTTTTGCCAAGCATCTCTACGTGCTTGGCATCAGTGAGACGCCTACCTGTGCTACATCTTGCGAGGAGGATGACACAGCAGAACACTTTCTCTGCGACTGTCCCGCCTTCGCTCGCGCACGGTGGCAACGTTTGGAACATTTTAGGAAAGACAACAAGGAAATTGTTCGTCACTTTATTACACTATCATGACCCCGAATTAAAGCCAGATGCTAAGGAGTGGTGTGAACCCAATACTTCGGCTCCAAAGTGAGGTGGGATCCATAAATCGACCACGAAGGTTTTAGCATCAGCCTTTTTCATTAGAATTTTTTTGTTGTGGATTACCTCGTGGGAAAAAATATTTTATTTTTATTATTATTATTTTATTTAATATTATTATTGTAACCTTTTCGACTAATTGGACTTAAAAATATGTGAGAAAAGACCTGATCTACAGTGTTTCATGGAGATAACGCATACTCTCAAATAGCCCAAAACACGATTACAAAAATCAATTAATTAAAGTATGAACTACTGCAACATCCACCATATTGGCAGACTTGTCTTCCTCAGACTTCTAAACAAATTACATACATACATACATACATACCTGGAAAACGATTTTAATAGAACGAAAAGAAAAAATAACCGCTGTGGAATTTATTTCGACAGTTGTCCCGAGTTTCACTTCAGAAATTTATTCCATAAATTAGAAGACCAGTGAAACAAGTGTTTAGGGAGGTTATATTGATAAAATTTATATTAAACGATAAAATCGTGTTTTTTTATCGAACGAAAGAAACTTATTGAACGACCTGATAACTCCAACTGGAGTATTCTTTATAAACAATGTTTTGGGTTTTTCCTTCTGCAGTTAAAATGCGAGGTTTGTCAAAAAAATATAGTGACTTTTGGATTCTCGTTAGAAAAGTACATTCGATTTTCGAATTTGTTTATTTGTTGGTACACATGTCATCTAATATATGTTGACATGGTCAGCCATTTTGAATAACTAGTTTGTTTTTTATTTAATTTAGGTAGCAGAGGGCAGCACACTCACATAGTATGTGCTCTGCAGCTGCAGTATCCTTGTCCCCAAGACAGAGCCGACACTCGGTTTCAGACGATATGTTAATTTTGTTGAGATGATATTTCAGACAGGTTCCCGAAAGGTTGCTGACCAGTTTTCTGATAGCGACTTTATTATACGAGGGTGGTCCGATAAGACCACAAAAATTTTGGAGAAATGGCGATTTATTTTTCAATATAGTCTCCTTTTAGCTCGATACACTTGCCTCAGCGATGCTCCAACTTCTTTAACCCGTCTGAAAAATACGTTTTCTCGAGGTCTGCAAAGTAGGCCTCCGTGGCGAGGATAACCTCCTCATTCGACTGAAATTTCTGCCCGGCAAGTGACGTTTTCAAGTTTGGAAACAAAAAGAAGTCGCACGGGGCCAAATCTGGAGAATACGGTGGATGGGGCAGCAGTTCGTAGCCCAATTCGACCAATTTGGCCGTGGGGAGGGCGGAGGTGTGAGCCGGTTTACTATGGTAGAAGAGCACTTTTTTGTTCGCCAAGGGGGGCCATTTTTTCTTCAATTCGGCGTCGAATCGGCCCAATAATTTGGCATACCTTCTCCAGGTAGTTGATGTGGATCACACCTTATGAATCCCAGAAACCGACAGTCTTCGCCTTCTTCGGAGCACGTTCGCCAGGTGAAGTCCACTGTTTCGACTGTTCCTTGGTCTCTGGTGTGTACCAGTGGATCCATGTTTCGTCGACTGTCACGAAACGACGCAGAAACTCCTTCGGATTGCGCTTAAACAGCGTCAAACACTGCTCTGAAGTGGTCTCACAGTTGCGCTTGTTGTCCGGAGTGAGCAAACGGGGCATCCATCGCGCCAACAGCCTTTGAAACGCCTACTGCCTCAGCTATCTCGCGCACCTTCAATCGGCGGTCTGCCAATACGAAATCGTGAATTTTTGTCACGTTATCCTCCGTGGTAGCCGTTTTCGGGGCACCTGGACGTGGCTCATCAAAAACCGACGTGCGACCACGTTGAAACTCGTTAAACGAATTTTTTGATGGTCGCCATCGAAGGAGAAGAGTCATCGTACACAGCATTCAAATGCTCTTTGCTTTCGCTGCGCGATTTCCCTTCCAAAAACAAGAATCGTATCACCGACCGATATTGCTCTTTTTTCCGATACTGGCGCCATCTGGCGGTGATACTATGTACTTATCGAACCACTCTCGTATTTAAGAATGTTAATAGAGTGTTTTTATTGTCGGGTCCTTGAAGGCTGTTTTAAAAGTGCAGGTGTTGCCATTTTTCCCATTTGTCTAAGAGAAAATTTAACTTCGACTTGAGAATTTCGCAGAAAGGTTCGGCACTTACGTACCTTGTGCTCTGACACCCACCAGAGTTGGGCCTTATTTCTTTTGGCCAGGTCCTGCAGGGTATCGTGGCATTCCTTAACAGATTTTGAGTTCGTGTTTTGACTGTCTGAGATTATATTAATGGTTATACCTCTTATGCCAGTCTCTAAATTTAGGTTTACGCAGCTTAGAACGGCGTATAATTCGGCCTGGAAGATACTGGGACTCGTTCCGGAATCCATCTTGGAGCTATCTGTGTACCACCTGAGGCCTTTGACATTTAATAAAAGATCGCCGCTTTACCAACCTGTGCGGTTTGGGACCAGTATCTCGAATCTCGAATGTGTAGTAATGTGCCCGAAACTGTGGTAATCATATCCAGCTCAGGAAAGTGGTGCAGGAAGACATGTGTAGACCCAATGGTCTACATGGATAGTTTGCTTCTGAACGAAGGAGTCTGATTGAACTGCGTATTGCAACCTTTTTAATAAAAAGGTGCAGTGGAGTAATTACGATCAGTATCTCTTGCTGTCGTACTGACAGAGTATCTGTGCTGCCCGTTCTCTGACCCTCATCAGCCTATTCCAGACATTTACTTGAATGGAAGAGTGCTTCCCAAGTGTGAAAAGTTTAAATATCTGGGATCTATGATTAATAGAGAAGCAACTTGTGATGACGACATCAAACATCGCGTAAGCGTAGGGTGGATGAAGTGGCGGGAAAACTCCGCCATCTTCTGTGATCGAAAATTTCCCCCTAAGCTGAAAGGAAGGCTCTACACTTCAGTTGTACGTCCGGCGCTCACATACGGTTCACAATGCTGGACAATGCACAAAAAGTATGAGAGCAAATTAACGGCAACTGAGATGAAGATGCTTCGCATGACAGCGGGAGTAACAAAGCGTGACAGAATTAGAAGTTCAAAGATCCGAGGAAGCCTCCACGTAAAAGAAACCATCACAAGAAATATAGAGCGCGACCGACTCAGTTGGTATTGCCATGTTCAAAGGAGAGATCCTTTGAACCCCGTCCAAAAGGCGTTATCAATCAACATTCCAATTTCAACACGCAAAAAAGGCAGGCCGAAAAACAATTGGTGCAAACAAATGCAAAAACACCAGCATTTGATTGGCCTCAGCGATGAAGTAATCCCAAACCGGGAAGCCTGCCGCTACTTTCTGAGGTCAAACCGGCGGACCCCACAAGCGGACCAGTAGGAATGCAGTTAAGTGGGAAGGTTATGGTCCTACACTTCTGACCATAACGACGCCGGGATAAAAAGGAAAAGAAGATCTCTTGCTGTCGTTGGACAGTTTGGCATAGCGCCTGTAATGCCGAGACATGCTAGTCACACTACTGCTTGCCATACCTTCTATTTATGTTTTCTCCACTTCCCTTACCATTCTAGTCATTCATGTATTTTAACCTCACCTGGTAGGCATTCTCATTTCCTTAAATTAAAATCATCCAACTTGTCGAACAAGCGGCATCGTAGAATAAAGTTCTACATAGTGTCCCTTACTGTTCAGCGTGCACCATCTCATATGGGTCGATGTGGATTTCGAATAACTTCAACAATTCTCAACCGATTTTGGAATTTCGAAAACTTTTATTCAATTTAGACGCTTACAATTTATTTTGATTAATTTTTGAAAACAATATCAATTAAATGACCGCCTTTATTGCCGATGCAAAAATGGGCTCGTTATACATAACATTAACATTTTCGAGCATTTCGGTCGAAATTTCTGCGATGACCGCACGAATGTTTCTTTTGAGCTGTTCTATTGTCTTCGGACCGTAAA
Source organism: Merodon equestris (assembly GCA_958301585.1). Taxonomy (NCBI): domain Eukaryota; kingdom Metazoa; phylum Arthropoda; class Insecta; order Diptera; family Syrphidae; genus Merodon; species Merodon equestris. Next base: position 79,960,042 of record OY284414.1, read on the forward strand.
CATACACCTTCCTTTTCAAGTATCCCCAACGAAAAAAGTCTGGAGGAGTCAAATCCGGCGATTTCGGAGGCCAGTCAGTATCGCCCTTTTTTGACACCAATCTTCCAGGGAACTTCTTATGCAAAAGGTTCATTGTTTTGTCCGCAGTATGGCATGTCGCGCCGTCTTGTTGAAACCAAAAGTGAAATAAGCCATTTTTACCCATTACTGGGACCATATAATGGGCCAACATCCACCGATATCGATCGCCATCCACTGTATCGCCAACTTTGAAGAAATACGCTCCAATGATGGTTTTAGCGCATACACCGGTCCAAACAGTAACTTTTTGATCATATAGCGGCTCTTCGTGAATAATTTGAGGATTTTCGGTGCCTCAGAAGCGACAATTTTGTTTATCAACTGAGCCAGAGAAAATGTGCCTCATCGGTCATCAACATTTTCTGCTAGAACTCCGGCTCAGCATTAGTCATTGCAACGACATTTTGTGCGTATGCCAAGCGCCGTGGCTCATCTTGTGGCAAAATTCTTTGAGTTATCTGCACTTTGTATGGAAATCGGTGAAGATCATCTTTTAAAATTCTCCGCAAAGTGGTCCCACTGATGCCTAACTGCTGCGAACGGTGCCGATATGACAAACTTGGATTTTCTTAAACACTGGCCTTCACAGACTGAATAGATGAGTTTGAACGCCGCGGACGTGGCCTAGGTTGGTCACGAGGGCTTGCCACAGAACCTGAAAAAAATTCAAGGCCCAACAACGAATTGTATCTTTTTTTTGTTCGCAACACGATCACGATATTTTGCACCATACGCACGTTGAGTTAGCACATTCGAGCGTTCAGTTTTTAAAATTGAAACTGTTTCCGCGCGTTCTTTTGGGGTAAAGCGATTCATGGTTAAAATTGTACTGAATTGATGTTTCTAAAAATGCTATGACATGTGAAAATCGGTTGACAATTGTTGAAGTACAGAATTCGAAGTTTACATCGACCCATATGAGATGGTGCACTCTGATTTTTGTCGACAACATGACAAAAATCTAGAAAAGATTCGAATTGATCACTCTGAAAATCAAGATTTTGGAGGTATATCAGATCCTGCAAAATTAATAAAACATGCAGAAGAGAAATTAACAACTATATAGAACAACTAAATCGTTCCCGAGAAATGGAAACACTTCGTTATCATATCTATATAATCATAATGAAACAATTACCGAGAAATATCTCTGCTAACAAGTTGTTAGAAGGTGCTGTCAAGTATTCTCTCAAAGAGACTAACTTATGCGTAAAGGAAATAATCGGAGACTACCAGGGTGACTTCAGGAACAAACGCTCGACGAATGACCAGATTTTCACTAAACGGTACTATTCGCCGATTTTAAAACGGCATATGTATGTATCTGTAAATTGATTGAAAACGTATCACATCACAAGGATGTGTGATCCTTGGCTGGGAATCCTGGGAAAGTTGGTTAAAATGATTCAAGTATGCCTGAAGGGAAATAAAGGACAAGCTAAAGTTGAAAACGTCTGATCTGAAACATTCGAGATTCGTGAATGATTAAAACAAGGAGATGTTTTGTCACCACTTTTTATTAATTTGGTACTAGATTTCTTATGATCTGCTGACGCTAATGATCTCGACCTGCTGGGAGATAGTGAGAAAACAGTCAAAGGAAATGTAGAAAGTCAGAAATGTAAGTAGACTTGGAAGTTAATGAAGAGAAAATCAAACATATGGTCACTGATGGAATTAGATTGATTCAAACCTCGCACCTGACTGTACTCAATAAACACTTTGAGAAAATGGACGAATTTTAATATCTGGAATTGACTGTTAAAATTGCCATAATGATCGAAATAAATAAAGTGCTGCATATGGACAACGCGTGCTTCTTCGGGATGAAGTAATTATTTAAAACAACTCTTTGGTCTCACAATGCTAAAATCCGCAATTATAAAATCATAATAATGCCAGTGACACTTTACGGAAGTAAAACCTGGTCTTTGGCTAAGAAGGACGAAAATGGATTTTGGGTGTTTGAAAATAAGATCTTTCCGCAAAACAGGCGAATGTAGGGAACTACACAATTAAGAACTCGAGGAACTCCATTCAGCCTCAAGCTTTACCCCCTTACTATTGTACATAAATCGTGAAGACGAATATGAGCGGACACGTATAACGGATGGACAGTGGACGAACAGTCAAACGAATAATGAGTGTAAAACCCTTGGGAAAAAGGCCGCCAGGAAGGCCGCAATTGCGAGGACAATATAAGGATGGACCTAGAAGAGATGAGATGTAATGGAACAGCGAAACATGGAAGCAACACACTCATGACAGGGATGCCAAGTTATAATAACAATAATAATAATATCTAATCCTGTAGTATTTAACATCATCTGGAGGGTGTTGCTTGAAATTACAACACTTTTTAGCTGTCGGCATATGTAAGCTTTAAGATTGCCCATTATTCATGGGTGTTTTGGCGCTGCTTTTGATTCAATTATTTTAGAATTGGGAGCCAATGAACTTCAGCCAATTCTTGATTTTTCTTCTTTGAAAGTAGCAACCACGACTCTTCACTTGAAATTAAAAGTCAACATTTGTTGCCCGTGCCAGAATGTATATATTATATATATTATAGGGCCACAGAGCCATGTGGGCATATGTACTTACATACATGCATTTCTTGGCTTAGACTCGGTTCAAAGCAGTTTTTGAACATATGGAAAGTGGATTTTAAATTTATCACGTATATACGGAAGGTAGTGTTTTGGTCTCATTGTATAAAATTATATGAACTGTATGGGGGTAATTCCAATCTCTAGTACTGGAAACCAACGGTAATAACATATTCCTATTTAACTGCCAATAATTTACCAAAACCATAAATCTTGTAACAGAATCAATTTCACTTTTGAAAAAAAATGCTTGAAAATGCCGCGTCTGTGCTATAAGAAGCAACGGCATAGTATACCGGTAATTGCTGTCCATTTCCCTCGTGAAGTGCCAATATTGCATTCAAAGCCAAATACCTAAATACTATATGCCAGTCTTCACTCATTGTTCCTGTCAGACTAGTTCCATGTTCCCTTTATTTTAATTTTTTTTTACTCTCTACCTAGAGAAGGTAATAACTGACTTTCATGGCCATCATTTCGTTTCACAACTCGGCAGTCAAATCTACACCCATAATCTGGATATTGGTGCACAAAATACAGATGAAGACGTCAACCGTGCATGCCTTGCTCTGAAATCATCTAGGTTTCTCGAAAAAAAATTTAATAATACTGTAACAAGCGCGCTGATATGCTCGTAAGTCTTAAAAAAAAACTTAAATTAGCTTTGGAAACCAATATATGTGGCAACTGAGCCACACTGCTTCAGCTTATCTAGGAATAGTTATTAAGATTTACAAATGAATACTTCTCTGGTTTGGGAATAGAAGTTTTCACCGAGCAAAATGAATTTGTTCGCCTATTGTGTGCGTAGAGTTGCTCTTTCCTCATTACTCAGTCTTGACATGACCATAATTCTACAATGTTATATTATGAATCATACATACTTTATTTCCTAATTACTGCCATAACGCAGGATATGCAAGTCATTCACTTGTTTGTATTGGTAGTCTGGTTGGCTAGGTTTTGCGGTTGTGCACTAGTGGGGTCTGCATCCCGTTCGAAATACTGTTTTAAATATCTAATAATGAATAATATACAGCAAAGATAATGCTAGCCAAGGTGGCGCAAGTTATGGAAGTAGCAACAATCAGAATTCCAGTGAAGGCATGCTCATAAACCCGTAGATTGTTAAACTCTCAAGGAAATATGTTCAACGTCATAGTAAAATTTGTAAGTTGTCCCTAGTTGGTCGCAATTATATTAGATGTTAGTGTCCTCAATATTTGCATAATTTTGCATAATTTGCCAAAATATTTATCGTTAATATCCACGCATATTTATTGCTCTGTAATATCCCTCTTAAAGGATAGAATAGATTAAACTAACCTCAACCCTCCTTTCGATTATTTGCTTAAGCTTTTTTGTCGGTTTTAATAGTTTAAAACGGAAAGCAAAAATAAACAAAAACGACAGCTATTCTAGGACTGCGCCTTTCTAAAAACATGTCATTGTGATATCTAGTTGTGGTACACAAGTGCCTTTGTACTCGTGCATGTGCTGGAATTCATTAAATCGGAAGCGCTACTCGTACACAACATTGAGTGACTTACGTAGTCATTTTAATATCAAGGGCATTTATTTTTCAAATTATTCCTTATCATCAGTGTCATCTACAGAAAATGGTAAGGGTTGATATCATATATCATTCTCCTATTTTTAATGGTGCTACAATACACCATGAGCCTTGGTCAATCTGCTTTTTACTTTAAATACGGTCGATCGTCGAATCTTTAGACGTCAGTTTAGTCTAAATTGTGCTGCCCTTGACTGGGACCAATTATGGCGCGTAAAGCAGAACCGGAATGGTAAAGGTCTTACATAGACTTGCCTTGGCGTTCCAAAAAATAAATACTTTGTTACTCAACTATCTTCTATATAGAAAGTAATAGAAATGGTCTCCGTATTGATATCATTGTAACTTCTGACATTGGCGCTGAGGCATACGATCTGGTCAAGAGATCGATGACAGCTTCTGCCTTTTCGCTCTCACAGCCTTTTCGGCTTTATTTCAATAATCATGAAAGTAATAATGAAAGAAATCAGAGAGTAGCAATTGGTGTCTGAATTGATTAAACCAAAGACGCCAATATCCATATTGAATTTATGTTAATTCCCTGCCACATTCCTTTTATTCCTTCATAAAACGTTTGAAAATTGTTATTCACAAGTCCCCTGACCGTAGTCAGTTCTGACAGGGAAATAAGTTTCGCTAACTCAAAAAATATGATGGTGAAAACCACAACATTCAATCTCAAGAGAAAACAGTAATATTTGGATATGACAGGTTAAGGCGGGAATACAAGAATGTGTAAAACCAATTAACGTTGTAAAGTTAGGTTAGGTTAGGTTTGAGAAGGGAAGTGTGATGGTTAGACATCACTTTCACTCGGAGGCCAAGAGGCCCATTGTGATTCCCTTCGTTTGTGTGGGTACACATAAAATTAACCTGTCCTACCACGTGGTGGCTGAAACCACCCCGTGCTCTTGATGAATCTTAGAAGATCCGATATATCTGCATTAGCCACGTCCGCAATCTCTGTAAAGAATCTTTGGCCTAGCGACACTAGGCGTCGATTCTGGAGAGCTGGACAGTGGCAAAGCAGATGTTGGATCGTCTCAGTTTCTTCCTCATCGCCGCAGCTCCGGCAGATATCGCTGGATCCCGAGTCCCATTTCCGGAGCATTGCTCCAATGGGACAGTGTCCTGTGATCACTCCGACGAGCATACGGACTGAGTTACGGTCCAGCGCCAGGAGCTTCTTTGTTTTTCCGACATTGAGCTATGGCCACGATGATCTTGTCGTGTAGCTGTCGTTTCTTGTAAGCCAAGACGAGTTGCCCTCTTTGATGATTATGTCGTTTATGATCGGGTATAATGCGCTGATCGGTGATTGCAATGCCGTGTCCGCTTCGCTGATGTCCATTTCAGAACCTTGCCTGGCCAATTCGTCTGCTCTTTCGTTCCCTGCGATTGAGCTGTGGCCCGGGACCCAGCAGAGTTTAACTTTATGGTGTCTGATGGACTTCAGTGAGTCGCAACATTTCTTGACAGCCTTTGATCTCGTTATACAGGATTCTATTGACTTCAGTGCAGCCTGGCTGTCTACGAAGATGGTGATATCAGATGGTGGGATATCGGCTACCTGTAATGAATGATGTACGGTTGCAAGCCCCATCTTTTTCCGAAGGTCTTTTTGCATGCATAAAAAGCATTCAATCCTTTTTTCATCCTTTCCTCCAGGTTCATTTTCCAGGAGAGCTTAGAGTCAAGAATGATGCCTAGATATTTTGCTTCCCCTTTGAGTTCGAGTGGAGTGCCCTCTACCTTTGGGGGAGCAAATATCGGAATTTTCCTTTTCCTGGTGAACTAGACCAGCTCGGTTTTCTGGGGGTTTATTCTCAGACCGTTCTGTCTTGCCCACGAGGAGAGTTCACTCAGCGCAGATTCCATTAGTTCACTAATAGTTGGTAGAAATTTACCTTTTATCAAGATAACCAGGTCACCCGCGTACGCTTTGATCTTTGTGTCTTTTTCCATAAAGAATTTGTGGATCTTGTTGACTGTAAGAAGCCACAGTAGGGGGGAGAGAACTCCTCCTTGTGGTGTGCCTCTAGTTGTCACTTTCCCTATAGAACTGTGTCCAATGTCTGCATTGATAATTCTGTTCTTCAACATATTCTCAATCCAGATTACAATGGATTTGTCTACTTTTATGTCCTCAAGAGCTGTTGTTATGGCCTCTGTGTCTACATTGTTGAAGGCCCCCTCTATGTCGAGGAAGGCTGCCATTGTAAACGCTTTTAAGTTCAGCGAGCCCTCAATTTCACGGACAACACTATGCAGAGCACTTTCCACTGATCTGCCTTTGAGGTAGGCGTGTTGAGTGCTGCATAAGTTTCGTGAATTTGTGAGTCCTCTGATGTATAGGTTAAGGAGTCTCTCCAAGGTTTTTAATAGAAATGACGAGAGACTAATTGGTCTATAGTCCTTTGCGGCAGTATGGGATGGTTTACCTGCCTTAGGTTAAGTTAAATAACCCTCGTACTCAGGACGAAATAAATAAGTGGTCGCTAGACGAAACAATTCGGGTTGAACTATAAAAAAGTGTTTTAAAGCAAGCAGCGGAAAACAACTAGCTTATCGCAATTCTCCGAAAGGCATATTTGATTTGACGGAGAATGGGAGGAAAAAGCAAAAGTCTTTAATTCCTGAAAAAGACTGAGGAGACTATGCGTACGTGCCCCTAAAGGAAGTCAGCCTTCTCCTTGGGATATAAAATGACAGTGGCAAAAATTCAGGAAGAATATGCGGTGATGAATACGTCGGTAATGCATGCTATAAGAAACTAATACCTAACACACGATAATGGGGAGCTAAGAAAAGAGATGCAACCCAATGGCGAAGATATTTCGATCAACAGTGAGCCAGCAGCATTAGAAAACCATGTCGAACTGTCAACCATTGATGAAGTAAAAAAAGCAGTTGATCGATTTCTTCTTTGCATAACAAAGCCGCAAGAGTCGACCTTCGAATTAGAAAAATGTACTAATAACTAATTAATAAGGAAGAAGACATGGGGTCATCATAATTCCAGCACCAAATTGAAACTACGAACTTTGATGATTAAAAAAACACGTAATCACTCCCGTATTTTCAAGGAATGACTGAACACGGATATTAAACAAGGGAAGGTTAAATATTTTCTTAAAAAGAATGACATCATATGGTAAGAAAATAATAAAGTCTATCAGTGTGGTCGAATAACCAGATTTTGGCTATACAACAGCTTTTAGAAAAGAAATGTGAATTCCACGGAAGGTCCACCAATAATTTAGATTTAAAGAAGGCGTGTGACTCTAAAAAGTCTTTGTAAGTTTGGGTATTCCGAAAAAGTTGGTAAAATTGAAACATGGAACAAGTTACGGTAGGAAATGTCTTATCGGAATCATTCCAGCTACGTGAAGGATTAAAACAAGGAGATGCCTTGTCACAATATCTTGTAACAGTATTCCTTCAAGAAAGGAGAGCGGAACAACCCTTAATACAATCACATACGTTCTAGCTTACTCTGACTAGTTAAGAAAAAGGTAAAAGGTAAAAAGGTGACAGGAAAGCAGGCTTAGAAGTAAGTGAGGAGAAAACCAAATATACGGTCACTGGTTTGGATTGATCCATAACTCGCACCAGACCATACTCGTAAAACGCTTTGAAAGGGGGGAAGTAAGCAACTGTCTTGTCCCGCAAAGTCAAAATCCGCCTAGTTATATAAAAGTCTTATAAAGAAGAAAGAAAATAGATTTCGGGTTTTTGAAAATGGATTCATAAGGAACTCAAGTTCGCGAAGAAGAACTCGAAAATGATCAGGACACGTAGATGGATGAAGGATGGACCTAGAAGAGATGAAACAGAAAAGCGAAACATGGAAGGACCACATTCATGACCAGATTGCTTCGCGAGCGGTTTTAATAGGAGGGGAAAGTGTCGTATTGACACACATCCTTGACTCGATCACTTTGGAAAGGAAATAGCTATTGTGTGTTTTTAACCCCCGACGCAAAAAGAGGGGTGTTATAAGTTTGACATGTCGGTGATTCTGTCTGTGGCATCGTAGCTGTTGAACGAATGGACCGATTTTGATGATTTTGGCTACAATTATGAAGATCTGTTCAGGCGTTTCAAGGCCATCAGCTCTTTTAGGTGGTGCAAAATGAATCACCTTATCGGAAGATGTTATAAGTTTTGTAAATGGCGTCGTACTTCAATCATATTTGACATTAGTGAGCTAGATAGCTGCAGTATATAAACAGATAAGCAATGGAGCGCTATACTTCTCAAGAGCGTGGAATAATTGTGTCGATTTTTTTGACTAATAATCGGTCGGTGGAATTTCGTAAATTTCGACGTCGATTTCCTACTCGTGTCGCGCGAACCCGCTTAGCTACTCGACTTGAACAGACTGGAATCATAGGAGACCATGCAGGACGTGGCCGCCACCGGGCTGGTCGTTCGGCCGGGAATATCGCGGCTGTGGTTACCGATGTCACTGAGAACGAAGCAACATCAACAAGACAACGCGCCACGCAGTTGAGCATAACCAGACGGATCCTACAGCGAATTTTAGTGAAAAAACTTACACATGTTCCCGTACAAAGTATAAACAGTGACTGTCAGTCGCGTGTGGATTACTGTCAAGACATCCTTAATCAACAACGAAGAGGACGATTTTGTGTCGAAAATCATCATGAGCGACGAGGCGCATTTACACTTAAGCGGTTACGTCAATAAGCAAAATCTTCATTTCTGGGGCATTGAAAATCCGCGTGTGATACACGAAGAGCCATTATATCCACTCAAATCCACTGTGTGGTGCGGCGTTCACGTGGGAGGAGTGATTGGGCCGTATTTTTTTGAGGACGCCATTGACAATACGATCACTGTTACTGGCAAACGCTACAGGGCCATGATAAACGACTTCTGACTGCCGGAATCGGAAGAGTGGGGCTTGGTGAACATTTGGTTTCAAAAAGACGGTGCAACCGCACACAGCACGAGCCACAATAGATATTGTGAAGTGTTCTGGTCGCATAATCTCCCGTTTTGGCAATTTAGCATGGCCAGTAAGATCGCCAGATTTAACCATCCCAGACTTATTTCTTTGGGGCTACTTGAAGTGGCGGACTTATGCCAACAAGCCTCGGACCTTCGCGTTCGCAGCCCTTAAGAAGAATATTCGACAAAAATACGAACATTATTTCTGCACTTATAAAGGGTGGTCCAACGAAAACGCATGATGATAATTGTAAATAAAAAAAAAAAGTTTTCAGAGAATTATCTTAATATTTTTTTATTATGATAGAAGGATCTATGACAATTATGTGTGAAACAAAATATCGGCCAAATGCTCGCCACGGCGATGGTCCATATTTTCAATGACTCTGAGACATAATTGAGGTTCAATGTCGTTAATGTGCCGAATTATCTCATCCTTTAGCTCTTGAATTGTTCTTGGCTTATTGACGTACACTTTTTCTTTTAAATATCCTCAAAGAAAGAAGTCCAACGGTGTCAAATCACATGATCGAACACGGCCATTGAATTTCTCGCGCAAAAGAGTCATTGTTTCGTTGGCTGTGTGGCAAGTGGCACCATCCTGTTGAAAGCACATATCGTCCAGGTCCATATCCGCAATTTCTGGCCACAAGTGGTCCGTTATCATCTCGCGATAGCGAACACCATTCACGGTAACTGCTTGGTCGACCTCATTTTCGAAGAAGTACGGCCCGATGACGCGGCCAACCGCACCAAACAGTCACTCTTTGTGGATGCATCGGCTTTTCAACAATCACTCGTGGATTCTCATTTGCCCAAATGCGGCAATTCTGCTTGTTAACGAATGTGAAAGTGTGCCTCTTCGCTGAAGATGATTTTCTTTGTAAAGTCACCATTCACTCCTGTCTCTTCAACCAACCATTCGGCGTATTGACGCCGCTTGAAATGGTCAGTAGGCTTCAGCTCTTGAGTCAATTGAACCCTGTAAGCGTGTAAATTCAAATCTTTATTCAAAATTCGCATCAGTGATGTTCGTGAGATGTTCAATTGTTGGGCACGACGACGAGTCGAGGTTGACGGCTCTTCTGCCACACTATCGCGGACAACATCAATGTTTTCCGCAGAACGAACTGGGCGAGCATGCACAGGTTTTTTTCACATTTCCTACAGACCTGGTTTGCTGAAATTTGCGCACAATTCTACCGATTGTGGACACATTTGGTCGATAATGCTGAACAAAAAAATCACGAAGTGCACGAAATGCATTTTGATTTGAACGCCAATTTTCGTAAAAGGCTTCAACAATCTTAACGCACTGCTCAATTGTGAACCTCTCCATAATTGAATTTGTCAAACACTGAAACAAAGAAATGTCAAATTAAGTTGGGCAAAAGAACTTGACGTTAAGGTGTGACTCACAATTAACATCGTGCATTATGGTTGGACCACCCTTTATTTAAAATATTAATAGGTTCTTTTAATAAAGTCAAAAGGCTGAGAGAAAAAAATTATTTTTTTAATTTCTAAAGTTATTTTTATGTCGGGGGTTACTTAAAATTTTTAATTTTATTTTTATTACTGAACATTTCGAGAGAAGGCGTATTTTATGAGTCCTACATTTGATGTCTACACAAAAGTGACAAGAGAACTATAGAAATTAGTTTGTCTACGATTATATTCCGACAGTAAATGTTAGTGCTCATTGAGTGATTTCCACTTCAACCAATTTAAGAAAAAGTGATCTTCTGATTAATTCGTGAGCTCTCTCCGTTTTGGACATAAAACGGCTTAAGATGGCTGTTTCTAAAATTAAGAACCAGTACTTTATACGATTGGACATTCAAAACTTTTATTTGTTTTTTACTTTCTTTAAAAAAGAAAAATTTACCTTTCTTTCAACTGATCTTAACATTTTAATAGATAAGAAATTTATTTTAATGGTGATGTTGAATGTACATACACCTCTTCTATTGTAATATCGGCACTGCGATCAATGCAGATTTATTGTACTTGCTAGCTGATAAGACGAGGAATTCCTCTACTATATTAATAAAATTGAGGATATCTCTTGTAGGAGCTGAGATGATCCCCTCAGGAGTCATGACTTCTCTGAGGAACATACGCAGAGGACAGCACACCCATATAGTGTGTGACCAACAGTTTCCTCAAGACAGAGTCGACAGTCGAAACTTGATTTCAGACGAGATGTTAATTTTGTTGAGAAGATGTCTCAGACTACTGTGTCTCGAAAAGTATCTAACCAGTCCTCTGATATCGACTTTATTACAATATTTTTAAGAATACTAATAGAATGATTGAACGCTGTTCCAAAAGGGCAGGTGTTGTGATTTTTCCACTTGTCTAAGAGAAAATTGAACTTCGACTTGGGAATTCCGCAGAAAGGTTCGACACCTATGTACCTTTCGCTGAAACCCTTTCCAACGGGTTGATCGGCAATTTGGTTGCCCTTAATGCCCTTGTACCCTGACACCCACCAGAGTTTGATCTCGTTTCTTTTGGCTAGGTCCTGCAGGGCATCGTGGCATTCCTTAACGAATTTTGAGTTCGTGCTAATAAAAGCTCATCGCTTTGAGCGCTGCTTGACTGCCTTAGAGTTTATTAATGGTTATACCTTTAGCAAGGGATCACCGGTTTTCCAAGCTGTGCAGTTTGGGATAAGTGCTCAAATCCCGTGTCAAAAGTGAACGTGTGTGGGAATGTGTCCGAAACTGTGGTAATAATATCCATCTCAAGAAGTTGTTGTAGATTGGACATGTGACCCAATGGTCTACATGGATGGTCTGTTTCTGAGCGAAGGAGTCTGATTGCACTGCGTATTGGCAAAGGAGTAATTCCGATAAGTGCTTTTATGGGTATATATATTATATATTTTATGTATTGTATATCCTTGCGTGAAGCTATTCTCCACATGTGTTAATAAGTGATGCAGTAAATTCTCAATATATCGTACTTTGCGGTATGCATATCGGTTTGGATTGTGTGGAAAGACTTTAAGCTGATGTTAGCGGTGCTCGTGGTGCAATGGTAATCATCACCGACTGTTGAAGCGAAGGTCTGTACTTCAAGTCCGTCCATAGTTAAGAACAATAAGGAAAAGCTGTGCAACGACATCGGTTGTAAATGAGAAATGATCAAAAAGTGCTGACGAAGGCATAACACTCGCAGCATAGGATCACTTCAAAATTCATACTCTGTGTGTGCATTTCCAATACAACACCCTAATGACATGAAAACAAAAAAAAGTTACTGTGAACTACAACCAACGCAAATTCAGTCGAATCTCTCAAATCCTATCTAGGACAACCACCCACGGAGAGTAGTGAACGAGCATCTTCGACACAAACCATCTGCACCCCGTCCAGGTTGTGTGACAAAACAACATAAGAGTGTACACTCTTGAACCTGCACGAATTATAAACAAAAAAAAATAGAGCGATAGTATTTAGGTTGTGTACTTGGTTTTTCAACCTTGAAGATAAAGACATGGTTGACTTCTTTCCAGATTTGAGGGACTATCAATGTAGTTTGTGACGCTTATTAGAGCTCGAGAGGTATTGGCTTTATAACAGAACGGTAGTAGAACAAGCCTCCAAGGTTTCCCTGCGATCGACAGTGAAACTACCGTGTTATGTACGTGCTTATTAAAAAACAACATTTTCTTAGTTTAAATGTTCGTTTATTTTTATTATTAAAGTTTTTTTTTCATAAGGCCGAAAGGTATAGTTTAAGTCGTTCTGTCTACTTTCTATATTTCTAAGCAAGTTAAAAAACATATCGGTGCAGTAGATAGAAAATAGCCTAACAGTTGCAAATCATCATTACAAATCAATTGATTCACTTGAACTTTCTTCCTTCAACTTGCTTTTCATTCTTTTATTGTCATTTCCATTAAAAAAGGCTCTAACGATCTAGCTATCTGCCTTCCTCCCTTTAGAAATTTCCGACGCGATATTATCCTCACACGGGATACATATCAAAATATTTTTTGTTTAACCATGCGAATGAGGAACACACTGACAGACATTCAAGACCAATGACCATCGGCTCCTCTTCCATTTCCATCTCCCTTAATGCTCCATCCGGGCTCTATTTGCCATACGATAACCTTGAGCGAACGCCAACAAAAATGGGAAACAAATATGTTTCTTGAGAATTTATGATAATTAGTTATTCCTACTTGCAGCAGCGTGGCTAAAAGAGTAGGATCATATCGAGATCAACTTTGCATAAGAACCCAGAGAATCAACATGCTTCCATACTCTTCTTCTACTGCTAGTGTTTTCTGAACTCATACCAAGGTAAAATTGTACTCGTATTCTCGCTCCTCTAAAAAAACTAAATTTTAAACTAAAACCTCTAGTATTTCCACAAAATGTTTGCAAATTAAAGTAGAAGCATCCAACATCATCATCAACAATCAATTACTGTCGAATTCCGCGCCAGTTTCACATAAACAAATAGATTTGACTGCAAACCACGCGGCAAACATCACACGATTCCCCAAAGCGCGAAACTCAAATGTACGAGAATAGTTTCCGCGAAAATTACTTATCAAATATATAACTTTGAAAATAAACAAAACCAAAAAAAAAAAACAAAATACTAAATGAGCTGAAAATAATAACTTGTTATCATAGTTCACAACGGACACAGGAAGGCTTCTACGCACGATCTAGATATTTTGTTTTATTCCTAGTTAATTTGTTGTATTTTTTTTTTAATTTTCTGTTTTTATATGTACATATACGAGTAGTACGTTACGTAGTATGAATGCGAGTGTGTGATTCAGTTTATTTCAGTTCCAAACATTAATTGATTTTGTTTATGTTTTTGCAGTCATATGACAGCCGACAGTTGATGGTAACGATTTTTGTGTGCCTCTGGGGCGCGAGACTGTCCGGCTACCTTTTGTACAGAATTATTAAAATTGGACGGGACAAGCAGTTCGAGGACACGAGAAGGAACATCATACGATACGCGATATTTTGGACTTTTCAGGTGAGTTTAGTTATTGCATTGACTTGACCGTAATTGCTTGTGACTGGCGTGGGAATTGCTGAAAGCCTTGTCAACACTTTCATCTTATTGTTTCGCAATGTCTGGTTTGATTCAATATGATGTTGGTCTATATGTGCGCAGTATTTCTATTTATAGGCGATGTTGATAAATCTATGAACTAACAATGAGACTCTGGGGGTAAAGGTCAACCCCACCTGTTGCACATACGAGTACGCTTCTATGTTTGTATGGAGTTTGTGGAAAAAAAAGTCTTTCAGTTGGGAGGGCATTCCCATTTGTTGATTCGTACCAGTGATTTAAAATTAATTTCGCTCGTTGATTTTAACGCTAAATCACAAAAATTTTGCACGTAAACAAACTACGTCATGGCAAATTTCAGATATATCGACTGAAGGAGTTCAAAAAATTATTTCTACTGTTTAAATGTTGACAACGTTTATGATGTGTCCGACGTAAACACACGTCCGTTTGCATAACATCTAAAATAGACATCTTGGCACGATCTTACGCATTAGGCATTTTCAGATCATTGGAGTTTGAAATGTAACTGCAATCAGTATATGTTCTGCGTGCATTTTTCTTGATATTTCCCGACCTCCTCTATTCTATCTTCTATATACGCCGCAAAAAGAATTGTTTTGTATTAAGGCCTTAAGCCCAGAGAACAGTCCAGTCAGATAGAGGCGGATATCTTTACGGGAGGTAATACGAGTTGATATCGGATCATCAACTATTGGTGACAATCATTAGTCCCAGTAAGATTCTTCTGCAGGCCGCGATCCAATGGTTGCAAAGGTGAGCAACTTTTCTGGTGGGATATACATAGAACATTCGCTATGGTGCCACAAAGCGGCACCTGAATTCAGATTGTCTTCCCAATCGACGTCTGTGTATAAGTAGCATTTTTGGAATAGATGCATCCATCAGGAGGGTTATGGAGTACGTGAGTAGCGGAATGGCCTCTTTGGTAACCGAAGGCAGATATTACCCCATGCCATTATATGGTAAGAGGACCAATCCATTTGAGATCCATAATAATGTTCCCTTTTTCAACAGCGAAAATCCGAGGTTGTTTGTTCCTTGCACGCTGCAATTTTAAACAGATTTTGGAACTCCTTCACCACGGCCATTGAGGAATTATGCGTAGGAAACAGATGTTTCGCAAAGACTGCGCACTGCACTGTCATGTCGGAGCTTAGAAGATCTCAGTGATACTGTGGGTTTAATTTTTTCATTGTTTTTTGTTCCCAAGACAAGCGACCCGAATAGACAAAATCTACTCGCTACTCTACTCGAAAAGGCGTACTTTTCAACCTGTTGCAGGACAAAAAAAGTCAATGTACTTTTGGTTGGCGAAACAAAACTAAATCAGAAGCGCAATGGCCTTATATGATAAGCTAATTCAAAGAGACCACTCCAAGGCCATACGAGGCGGGGGAATAGCGATCTTTATAAGAAACAATCTTTAGGTGCTAGAGGTTTGAATTGTATGCCCTCCTCTTCGAAATGAAAAGGGGATGGACCACAACAGTGACCATTGCTAGATTAGATCTGTGGTCTCTGTACCAAAAGAATTCGCGAATATTAATTAAAGTATGGCTCGTTGGCCATGCTTCTCCAGCATCCTGACGAGAGTACTCAGTTCGATTACCTCCTTCTCGCCATCCAAAAGGAATTGCGCTGGAATTTATACTGTTAATTCCAACAGCGCTAATATGCACTAATAAATAAAATATTTCGGAGATAAAAATGATATGCATGATCTGAAGCTTCCGAGAACGTCAGACAATGAACGCAAGTGACGAACAGTCAGCATTGATCCGAAGAGGGCCGTCTTGGATGACGATTTCTTTCAAATCGTGGACACTCAGGAGAAGGTGGCGACAGTTCGACTTTTCTTCCAGGAAGTGTATAAGGTGAGTGACAGAATTCGTCAAAACCATGACCTGGAAAACAGAGCCTTATTTCACCATTTCTACCTACAAAGTGATATTGATCAACTGCGGTCAGAGAACCTTGGTTCCATCAGGTTCATGGCAAATAATGCCGTGAAGGGGCTTACACCCTGTTCATTTCGACGGAGAATCTCCAGACGATCTTCGAGTCATTGAAGAGAAAAAATACGCGGGAAATGACGGAATATCTAATGTTGTGTTCAGGCACCTCCCAGCAGTAGCTGTGGGGATGTACACCATCCTGTTCAACAATGCACTGAATAGTGCATAATCCTCCAGCTCGGTAAATCTCTGAGAAGGTGTTCTACAGAGCCCTGTCTAAATGGGTTGAGGACAATAAAATCATCCCAGCTAACCATTTCGATTTCAGAATGAGGCATGACACTATTCCTGCCGAAACTCATATCGGATATCCAAGAACCAATGATTACCTTGGGAAAGGCTTTCGATACGCTCAGCTGGCAGGGCGTAATAAACCACTCCTTTATATGACGAGGACGATTTATTCGTGGAAAAATCAGGTCCAACGATCGACATTATTGTATACAGCAGTTCTTTGATGACTGAAAATCAATTTCCAGAAATCAAAATCAATATTATTTAAAATGTCTTTGTCTAGGAAAATTTGATGTAAGCTCGCTGTTGCTCATTTTGCCCAGCTGCTAGTTAAATGATGCTGCTATTTAATTCTCACTCAATACTAATATATTTGAAATATGTTTGTAGCAACAGTTCATTTAACTTAATTATCTACATAAGGGAAATATTCTGTAACTATTTAAAGTTACCGTCGAATGATTCTTAATTAAAGTGTTTATACAATTCAGTAAAATTCAAGTCAAAAGAGCAAATAAACAAGACGGTTTAAAGTAACATTTACGTTTGTTAGAACTGAATTTAGCTGAGGAATATACTGTTATAGCATACATCGAAATATAGATTCAATAGTCTTATACTCGTAAATAACCAATATTTGACTTGATTTGATAACGAATTAAAATTGATAGTCTGTTTTACAGCAATCGGTAATTTATTGAAGAATTTAGGAGCAGCACTAGAGAAGAAGTGTATAAGAAAGAGTTCTCTAAGAACTTGAATAACATTGAGTGAATAACAACAACGCTGTTATGGTGCATGGTGGTCGACTCTCTGCTCGATGCTCTCAATGCCTCTGGAATCTATGCCCATGCTTATGCGGATGATGCTGCTGTTCTCTCTGTCAGCTCATGTTTAGCGAATGTCTGTCTCAAAGCGCAGGTGGCGCTAGATGGGCGCGAGAAATGGGCTGCCGGTTAATCCTCTTAAGTTTGATGTCGTTCTCTTCACGAGAGGGACGAAAAATTACATTACTCAGTTGCTGCTAAAAGGCATTCCCATCCCGATATCCAAGAAAGCTAAGCATCTGTGAGTCATCTTAGATAGCAAACTTCTTTGGTCAAAGCATGTTGAGTCCAAAACGCTGTCAGCTTTTTGACAATGCAAAGGTACCTTTAGCAAAATATGGGCCTCATCGCCGAAAAAGGTCGTCTAGATCTACACGGCAATGATAAGACCGATAATCTCATATGCATCGGTTGTCTGGTGGAACAGGCTAACACGCAAACACGTTGTAGCCCCTTTTACCAAACTCCAAAAAACGGTCTGTTTTAACTGTTTCCCCAGCACATCGGGAGCTACTCTAGATGCTATGATGAATCTTCCACCCATTGGCAATATAAAGGGAGGTGCGCACTGAAACTATGTCTCGCCTCAAGAGAAATGGTGTTTAGTACAATTCGCATGGGAGTATCAGTGACCTTGCGAGAGAAATATACTACGACCCCTGTCTCATGGATATACCTTCTGACCTAATGACACCTGCCATCCTACTGCGTTGTAATTTCACAGTCACATTCCCATGGCGTCAGGACTGGCTTTGGCCAGACACTGAACCTGGAATGGACTGTCTTCGCATTTTCACAGGTGTCTCCAGGACTGGGTAGGGGTCCGGCGCTGGAGTTTTCTTTGAGCGCGAAAACATTCGACTGCACTTCTTGTTAGGAACATATGCGTCTGTTTTTCAAACAGAGATTTACACAATCCTAATGGCCATCAATTATGTTGTGAAGCACAAGTGGAAGGGAAAAAGCATATGCGTCTGCAGTGACAGCCATGCTGCACTCATAGTTGTATCCAACCCTTTAACCATCTTCAAATTAGTGCTTGAACTCAAGACCTGTTTGAACAAAATCGGAAGACTTAATTCACTAAGACCTGTATGGGAAAGAAAAAAAAAGACCGATCTACAGAACCTGAGGCGCTCGGGCTCACTGAGGCGCACTCTCTCGTGATATAAATCATTGGGGTAGTAAGCCCCGGAGATTAGGTTATTGACCGAAGTCATTGCTCTTGCAACGTGGCTTCGAATCAGTTTGATCAGGACGTTATCCACCCGTAAAATCCTGGCCCTATTATATAGGACCTCGTTCTCGTAAAATTTCGTGTAATCAGATTCGTGTGTCCTATGTAACCCGAGACAAGTCCTGAGACATTGTCTCTCAAACACCCGAATCCTTTCCATTCAGCTGGCTCTCACATTGAACCAGACGGGGCATCCATAGGCAATCATGGGCCTGAGTAAGGCCATGTAGCAGATTACCTTCACCCTGGAATCAAGTTGGCTGCAATGAAACAGCCATCTTGTCAGAGCGAAAGCGCCTCAGGCCCTTGCCAGAGCAGCATCTACATGTTTGTCAAAATATAGATACTGGTCTAGCCAGATCCCAAGGTATCTGACTACACTTTTTTTCACCAGTGGGCGCCCGTCCTGTCCAAGAATTGAGAACCCGCGCCAATTTCTTCCAGTGTCCCGAGAGGCCCTAGACAAAGGCGTTCTGAACAATATAGATTCTGATTTCTGGAAGTTGATTTTCAACTTCCAGTCATCACAATACAGCTGAATTTTTTCGAAGTCACGCTGCAAGAGAGTGACAATGACGTCGATCGTTGGACCTGATCTGCACGCGATTAGATCGTCCGCATACGCTATTGAATGGTGAAGAGAAGCTATCAAATCACTGAAGTAAATGCTGAAAAGGATCGGCGAGTTCACCGTACCCTATTGCAGTCCGTTGTTAATATCAAATGTTTGGGTAGAAATCACGTTGGCTATTTTCACTACGAACTTTCTACCTGTTAACATGTCAAAAATCATATATAGCAGTGGTTTACTTATGCTCAGCCGATTGAGCTTGTAATAAAGACCTTCTTTTTCCAAGTCGATCAGACAGGCACCCGTGCATTGGTTCTTGCATTTATTCCATTGGATATCCGACACGAGTTTCGACGCGGCATGAATTGTGTCATGCCCCGCTCTGAAACCGAATTGGTTATCCGGGATGATTTTATTGTCCTCAGCCCATTTAGACAGGGCTCTATGGACCACCTTCTCGAAGACTTTGCTGACACTCGGAAGGAGACTTATCGACCGGAGATTTGCCGGGTTAGAAGTGTCCTTACCCCTCTTGGGGATTGGTTGCACCACCGCTATATTCCAGTGCACTGGATAATATGCATTATTCAGTGCATTGTTGAACAGGATGGTGTACCTCTCTACAGCCACTGGTGGAAGGTGCCTAAGCACAACATTGGATATACCGTCGATACCCGCGGATTTTTTTGTTTTCTATCGTTGAGGAACAAATCTTATGTAAAAACAGCTTTTGGTCCATCAAATCAAATGCTTTCGACATATCTATGAAAAATGCATAGTTAATTTTGAAGAGTTAAATGTCTCCTTCAAGTTGGCGAATAGTTTTGTTGATTTTCGGGATCTGAAACTTTTTCTAGAACGTTTCGTACTTTTTAAAAATAAAGATATTGGTCGATGAATCTGCACATCTTTCCAATTTCCTTTTACAATCAAGGGCATAACATTCCATGATTGTAGTAAAATCCATTATACTTAACATTTAAATCATTGCAAGCGGAGCACGGTGCAACTGAGGTGCCCAAAGGGACACGTGGCAGTTGATAACACAGCAATTAAAAGTTTTATTTCATAAACTTGACTCTAACTTAGCACAAGAAGCGTATAGAAAAGAGTGGCAATCAGAATATCTGATTTTGATTTCCGATCTTTCGAATTTCTTATTCGCAAAGTTAGCACAACATTTTAGATTAGAAAAGAATAACTGAGCTCTCGACGCTTGTGTACCCCCGATTGGTATAGGCTTCCTTATTTTTTGAAATTTTTGAAGAAGCGATTATGGTAAATTACTTACCAATAAAAGCTCCTATTCTTTTACACTACTTGGTCTTGGCAACCCTTGAATTGTTGTAAATTGTGATTTAGACGACACCTGCCTTATACTTTGATTTCTCCTCTGACGATTTTGCATTTCTCTAAATCGCAGCGAAAACCGTGTTGTCCCGTGTTGAATATTCTCAGATGCCAATTATTATTATTGGGTACTATAGTATTATACTATACGTAACCGACCATACTGTAACTGTCATATTAAATTTACGTCATCTGGCCCCAGCTTGTAGTACGAGTATGTACATACGAGTACATATCTATTTGTCAATGTGCGAATATGTCGAGTACGTGCCAACCGAAGAGAATTTGTGGGAAGCTTTACTGATGATCTGGTTATGATTATTTGACTTATGGTGATCACACTCCATCGATTTCGGATTTCGTCGTTTTAAAATTTGTGAATTTGACACGGACAAGTTGAAGAATTGGAAGCAATACTTGATGAAGATCCATGTAAAATGCAAGAAGAACTTGCAGAATTATTTAATGTTGACCAAGCAACAATTTCCAGATGGTTGAAGTCCTTGGGAATGATTCAAAAATAAGTGAATACAAGTTAAAGCCGAACGACGTCGAAAGTAAACTCTGCATGTCCGAAATGCTTCTTAATTGCCAAAGAACAATTTTTTTTTGCGTTGATTTTTTATGATTTTATATTTTATTATGTCAAATCCAGCAAACCAGCAAAATCAACTGCAAAGCCAAATATCCATGTTGACAAGGTAATTCTGTTTACTCGGTGGAATTAGAAGAAAGTGCTCTATTATGAGCTGCTGAAAAGTGGTCAAACAGTCGATGGACCTCTTTACAGATCCAAACCAGTATGACTACCTCAACATCCTGAAAAGAAATCTCCAGCGAAGCTCCACGAAAATTGGTTTAGGGTCGAATTATGTCTTTCAACAAGACAACATGCGAGTGACACTGTTCACAAGGCCAACATTTGGCTAGGTTTGGTGCTTGCTTGCAACTTGTAACGCCAACACAGTCACCTGACATCAACCCCATTGAACACTTGTGAGCCGAGCTTAAAAAAAAAAAAAAAAACTTTTGAAATCGAGCTGAGCTGTTATTGATGCCGAAGGCGGCTCAACTAGTGCCGATCGGCACCCATTTTTACGTGTTTCAACTTTCGCGCGTTACGTTGTTATGAGTGGCTAAAACGAAGTGTTTATATTTTTTCTAAGTGCCAGAAAGAGATAGCTATCGATCGTATTACTACGTTTCAATAAGTGAACATCGCGCGACCGATACAGACAATTGACCCCAGATGTGCTGCTGGCTAGCGAAACTAAGCTAAACCAGAGGCACAAAATCCGGCACAGTTCATACAGTATTATACGAAGAGACCGACCCAACGCCACTCAAGGCGGGGCGGTCGTGACCTTCATTAATAAAAATTTAAATCATAAAGTCATATATAGCAGTGAAGTGCGGAGGTTACAGGTGCTAGAGGCATGCATTGTGTGCATCCCTCTCCAAAACGGAAAGCGGATGTATATTGTGTCAGCTTACGCACCTGATGCACCTCAACCCACAGTTTTCATTACAGAGCTCGAATCACTTTTTCGATCTCTGCGATTGACCTCAGCCGAAAACTATGTATTACCTTTTGACCGGAAATCTAAACGCCAAACATAGCTATTGGGGTAACATCACACCCAAAACTAGAGGGAGCCTACTAAGCAATTGGTGGGGGCTACACGGTATTGATTACAAACTTAAAATCCTTGCGACAGATAGTCCGTCGTTCCCCAGGAGCGGCTCCTATCTGGATCTTATGCTACTAGACACTCGACTCAGACTGGCAGACATAGACGAATGGTCTACGAACTGTCTACGGACTTTCGTATACGACAGTGACCACTGCGGACTTGGTGCCGTAGTTAAACTACCCGACGAAATTGTGGACTTGGGGGAATTCGTCCCGGCGCACACCACCTACGACTACAGTAGGGTGCGCTGGCCGCATTTCACCAGATCCCTGACGAGAGCACTCACTTTGAGCGCCTCCTTCCCATCATCCGATAGGAATCTGTCAAACGAAGAGATTGACAGATACCTCAAGGACATGGACTGTATAATCAAACAGACTATGGACAAAACTATACCACGCCAACGGCACAACGATATCACCAACGTCTACCGAAACGCGACCATTGACGCACTCCACAGACAAAAAAGTAGACTCTTGTCAAGACTCAAACTCTTGTACAGGCAGTTTACTGAAAGACAAGATCCGGAAATCAGGACGCTAAAGTCATTGATTAGAAACCTCCAACACCTAATTAAGGAAAATTACAGACTATCTGTAAATTTGCATTGGAGCAACAAGATTCGGGCTATAAATTCCAGTAGCCCGAGCATGTTCCCGGAAATAAATAAAATATTTCGGAGGAATAATCACAATGACATTCAGATGTTGAAAATCCCCAGATCGCCAGATAGTGAACGCATCCTACGGACTGCGAACATTGATCCAGAGGGTGCCGTCTTGGACGACAACTTCTTCGTGATCGAAGATCCTCAGGAGAGGGTGGAGGCGGTTACGTTTCCGGCAAACGGTACCGTCACCAATGCTAGGCCTAACATCCTGTTCGTATCGAGAGTGGAGCTCCAGGGTATTTTTGATTCACTCAGGTATAAGAAATCTGCAGGAGTTGACCAAGTACCCAATGTCGTGCTTAGACAGCTCCCACCAATCGCTGTAGAGAGGTACACTACCCTGTTCAACAATGCGCTGAATAATGCCTATTATCCGACGCATTGGAAGACAGCGGTAGTGCAACCTATCCCTAAAAGAGGTGAAGATACCTCGAACCCGGCGAATCTTCGGTCGATAAGTCTTCTGCCGTGCATCAGCAAGGTCTTCGAGAAGGTGATCAATAGAGCCCTGACTCAATGGGTTGAGGACAACAATATCATCCCGGATAACCAATTCGGTTTCAAAGCGGGGCATGACACTATTCATGCTGCGTCGAAACTCGTATCAGATATCCAATGGAACTGAAGTATATGTATTATTTATTATATTACTCGAAAGTATAAGAAGTATTAATACTATTACAATATACAAGTATAGAAAATAAAGCAAAAATAAAGAAATGATAACGTGGTAAACGAAAGACAACGTGGCAGGCCCAAAGACAACGTGGCAGGCGAAAAGACGAAAAGTACTTGGCTAGCCGTCCAAATGTATGTATATTTCCGCCTCTTATTGAGCCTGATTGACTTGGAAGAGGCCTTCGATACCGTATGGTTGGAAGGGCTCTACTACAAGCTCAACCGGCTGGGCATAAGTAAACCACTACTATATATGATTTTGAATATGTTAACAGGTAGAAAGTTCGTTGTGAAAATTGCCAACGTGACTTCTACCCAAATATTTGACATTAAAAATGGACTCCAACAAGGCACGGTGAACTCGCCGATCCTGTTCCATATTTACCTCAGTGATCTGCTAGGTTCGCTCCACCACTCAATAGCGTACGCAGACGATCTGGTTGCGTACAGATCTGGTCCGAAAGTCGAGGTCATTAAGACGCTTTTGTAATGTGACCTTGAAAAGATTCAAGGGTTTTGCGATAACTGGAAGTTGAAAATCAACTTTCAGAAATCGGAAACCATTCTGTTCAGAACAGCGTTGTCTAGGGCCTCTAGGGACACTAGAAAGAACTGGCGCCAGTTCTCAATCATTGGACCACACGGGCGTCCACTGGCGAATCGAAGTGTAGTCAGGTACCTCGGGATCTGGCTGGACCAGTAATCTATATTTTAACAAACATGTGGATGCTGCTCTGGCCAAGGCTCGAGTCGCTTTTGCTCTGGCAAAATGATTGTTTCACAGCAGCCATCTTGACCGCAGGGTAAAGGTAATCTGCTACATGGCCTTAGTCAAGCCCATGATCGCCTACGGATGCCCCGTGTGGTTTAATGTTAGTGCTGGCTTGATGGAAAGGATTCGGGTGTTTGAGAGGCAGTGTCTGAGGTCCTGCCTTGGATTGCACAGAATTCCAGAATCTCAGTACATAAAATTCTACTCCCATGAGGTCCTATATAACAGGGCCAAAATTATTCGAATAGATAACTTTTTGATTAAGTTAATTCGAAGGCACATGACGGCCATGACCTCGACCAACAACCTGATCTCTGGGGCGTTCTACCCCAACGACCGCTATTTCGAGCTTGCGCGACTTAAAGGCTTTGTTTGTGGAACGGTGACTGCTCTACGGGCGTGAGGTTGTGCTCCGCGAGCCGGAGCGACTCCGGTTTAGTATGGCGGTATCGAGTCACGATCGGCGAGACGTCGTCCGGCAGCACCAACGTTTTTGGTGGCTGGAGAGGATACCGTCGGCGACTCAGTAATAGTAATAGGGTACACCAGCCAGCCAACAACACCAGTGGCTGGCTCGCATAGCTTAGGGCTATGCCTAGCATAAGGTAGAATTAGGAATAGAATAAAATTTAAAAAAAAAAATAAATAAAAAATACATGTAGGTTAAGTAGTCTTAGTCAGAATAGATAGGTGTATTTATTTTTTTAGTCTAGTTTAAGTTATTTTATATAAAAACAAAAAAAAAAACACATTTGCTAAGTTTTTTCATACATTTTTCTTAGCCTAATCGAATTGATCTTATATTAATTGCCAACATAGTTTAGACGTCGAAAGACATAGTTTTAAGTTACTTATCGTATTAACTTAGAGAGTCCGCATGGGGCCAGTGAGTTTGTTCTAAGAAACAGCTCAGTTAGATAGATTTACGCGTTTTTCTCTGTCTAGTTTCAAGTAATATTTCAAGTAAAAATAAAAATGCCACTAGAAAAAAAAAAAAAAAAAAGCTGGTAATTCACAATCAGTGTTGGGAAATTGTTGTAAAAAATGGACGTACATCTCAAGTAAGTGGCTTATATTTTGTAAACTATTATTGTAGTAATTTTGCATTGGAATGCTATTATTTTCTTTTTTTTAAGAGTGTCCGTGTTGATAATACATAAATATAACTTAATTTTGCATCTGTGCTCAGTATATCGCACGAGTAATGTGTCGGGTGCCGTTCGGCACCTCTAGGCTGAAATGTAGTCTTTTCGATGGATGTGTACTAAGTGTTGTTTTAGCGGTTACAAGATTTCTTTTTGTTGTAGGAATTGTACATTACATCAAGCATTAGCTATCCTGGAAGAAGATGAAGAGCTGGAGCCTCAGATGTTATTTATCGAGCCTCCAGACCCTGCAGTTCATTCGATGATTGTTTTGTAAACAATCTTACAGGACGACAACTGAATGCCAGGTGCGAAGTGGTACTGGCATCTACATCTAAACATCCATAAGTACCTGCTGACATTGAACCTGAAGCAGGGCCTTCGTGTACGTCATCTAGCGGTCGGAGTTCTCCCACGCTGTCTTGCGGTTCTCGCAGGCAGTCTCGCGGTTCACGTATGCAGTCTCGCGGTAGTCAAGCTTCACGTGGGAGTCGCAGGACTGAGAGTAAATCTACGGGTCGAGTCGAACATTCAAACAGCGAATCCGACAGCTCCCATGAAGATGAACCTCCACCGAAGATTTAAAAAAAAGTGAATCAGCCGTGGGTAAATGATGATTTACATCGACAGATTCCTTTATTTCCAAAAACAAATTTTAGTTCATATAGAGGAAAGTCCGCTGTGGAGATGCTAGATTTGTTTTTAGGAGACCGAGTTTTTAACTTATTGCTAGATCTATCGCAATTCTCATTTTATCTGGCTACAATACCGTACCATCTAAGAGACACTTTTGGGACCAAGGTGAGGATATGAGGAATTTGATGGTGTATAATATTTAGTATGCGACGAGGCAGATTCATGACAATCATGCGTTTCTTACATTGTGCGGATAACAATCACATGGTTGCCACGGACAAGATGTGGAAACTGAGACCGCTCATTGACATCATCAAGGAGAACTTTATTTCATATTACGTGCCATCTGCTACCCTAAACTTTGACCAGTCAATGATCGAGTACTTTGGTAAATATGGGTGTAAACAATTTATCAGGGGCAAACCAATTCGTTTTGGTTATAAAAACTGGTGTATGAATACCCCTTATGGGTATTTAGTAAATTTTGAAATATATCAAGGAAAGAGTATTGAAGAAATCAAGCCCTTGCCAACAAGTTTCTATTTTGACAATTTGTTCACTGCTTTCCAGCTACTTGCGCATATGAAATCACGCGGCTATGAAGGCACAGGAACAGTACCTGAGAATCGCCTCCGCAATGATATTCCTATAACAAGCAAGAAAGATATGACCAAAGCAGATCGTGGTACCTAACATACATTTACTCAAAAAGTGAAAAAGAATATGTGATTGTAGTTCGCTGGAAACACAATTCTGTGGTTACTGCAATGTCCACTTTACATGGTGTAGAACCTTTATCAAAGGTTACTCGTTACTGCGCAAAAACAAAAAAGAAAATACATGTTCCACCACCAGCTATCTTTACTGAATGTAATCAACATATGGGCGGCACAGATTTGATGGATCAAAATATTAACACCTATCGCATAGGAATCAGGGGAAAGAAATGGTGGTGGCCAATATTCACGCACCTTGTCGACGCAGCTATATGTAATGCTTGGGTACTATCAAGACAAGCAGGCAGTACCCTTACTCAACTGGCTTTTCGAAGAGAAATTGTCCCGACATACATAACATTTTTTTTTTATACTACTATAGATAACAAGTACAAAAATGTTTTGCTAATTTTTTCAAATTAATTTTTTATGACTTAATGAATAAGCTCTTTTTTTTTTGATTTTGGCGCCCTCATAGGGACACTTTATTAGCTTAATGCAAGCCTTAACAGAAAAAAATATTAACTAGGTGACAGGGTGGAAACGATTCAGGAAAGGGTGAAGGGTTGTGGTAGAGGGCAAATCTAAGGCTGGACTTTTTGCGGTGAAGGTCGAAAAGATTGGTGTTAGCTTTGCGTAGCTAACGGTGAGTATTTATACGGAAAAGGGGTGTGGACCGAAGGTTACGTGGGTTGGTGTTAAGGAGAATCATGTGCAATAATGAGGGGCTGTCAATGTTGTCGCTGAGAAGCTCGTGAATAAATAGAATATCCGCAACATCACTTCGTTCTTTAAGGGGTTGGAGGTTAAGAAAATATGGGTTTGCTGTGAAAGAATAGTGCTTCATAAACGATGCTCTCGAAAAGTTTGGGTATGCATGAGAGCTTGGCAATGGGACAATAGTTGGACACATCATTTTTCAGTCCTTTTTTGTGGACTGGAATGATACGAGTATAAGCATATTTCCAAAGCTGAGGAAAGAGTCATTGAAAGATAGAGCTTTGAAATAGAGCGATAAGGGGTAAAATAAAATAGTTCGCGCACTTTTTTAGAACTATGGCAGCAGACAGTCGGAACCGGGAGAGTAGTCATCCTATAGGTTGCATATGATACAAATGAACAAAGAAGTTGCCGATTACTTCGGGTTCGTTGGAAGAGTTATTGAGGTTTTTCTTTTTGTATTAATGAAGTGCTTAAAATTAATGAACTCTCTTATTAGTCGTTCAAATGTTGAATGGAATTATGCATCAAATTATTTTTTTCGGTGGAATGAATATAATTATTGGCTGTTGTGATATGGGAGGTAAGGAAACGTTCGATTTTTTATGAACAAGAAGAACTTTTCACTAAGGTTAGCTGCCTCTTAATAGGATTAATGTTCTTGGATTTTACAGCGAATGTAAGTATGTATATATACATATATTTTTTTTTCTTGTTAAAGGTTGCCGCTATCTGTTGGAGTACTCAGACTCAAATATTGGTTCATTGTACTGCCAGAACAGACACCTTAGATGGCGTTACAGCTCATGAAGAGCCGGAGCCAAGCTTCTTTTTATTCACTCATGTTGTGTGCGATTTGTTTTTTTCAGACAAGTGAACGGAACCTAGGGCTTACTGTCGATTTCGAACGACGAGAGCCGAGAAGCTTTTTCAAGGCAACTGTACAACGGGGGGTTTTGCCAATAAGCCGCAGAGGAGAAAAGTCGCGAAATAATCATTCGATGGCATTGGTGTTATCGGGATCGGAACTGGCTCATCTTGCGTCAGCGGCCGACACACTTGACACTACACACTGCGTCCCGGCGTTCTCTAATATAAGTATATTCTAACTATTTTTCGAAATTATTTGGTATTCAAACAGCGTCGACAGGATGATAGTCGTTTTTTTTTATTTTGTTGGAGGCTTCTACTACCTGTTGGAGCACTCAGACACAAATACTGTTCCATTGTACTACCAAACAGACACCTTGTCTTTATTGTATTTTCCCCGTTGTCCGGAGAAAAGTGAGAAGAGGCTTCAGTTATGTAGAGCTAAGAGATTCGGCACCCACCACGTCGGCCCAAAGGGTGCGCCACCGTGTGCGAGCGAAGGCGGGACAGTCACAGAGAAAGTGTTCTGCTGTGTCGTCCTCCTCGCAATATCCAGCACAGGTAGGCGTCCCACTGATGTCAACCACATAGAGATGATTGGCAAAAGTGTAATGGCCCATGGCCGGTAAGCCTTCTGCAATAATTTCTCCTTAAGGATAAGAAAAATGTTGCGGACTTTTTGCCGACATCAGCGCGTTCGCGCTTAGGATATGCCCTCCATCTACGACTGTGTGCATTAAAGACCCAGTCGTTAATGTCAGATTTGACCGTGGAAACAGGTAAGCCTAAGGCGGGTTCAGGTCCTGAGAAACTCTCCTCTGAGCCCCTTCTAGCGAGTTCATCGGAGATCTCGTTTCCTGGGATCCCAGGGTGACCTGGGACCCATACAAGCCTAAGTGAATTTAGTCTTCTACTGTTCATTCACTAATTTGGAGTTGGATAGTTGGATAGAGGGTTGACACAGCTTTGAGTGCAGCTTGGCTGTCACTGCAGACGCATATGCTTTTTCCCTTATACCTGTGTTTCATAACTTAGTGCACGGCCATTAGGATTGCGTAAATCTCCGATGGAAAGACAGACGCATATTTTCCTAGCGAGAAGTGCAGTCGAATGTTTTCGCGCTCAAAGAAAACTCCAGCTCGGGATCCCTGTCCAGTCCTGGAGCCATTTGTGAAAATGCGAAGACATTCCATTCCAGGTTCAGTGTCTGGCCAAAGCCACTCCTGACGCCATGGAAATGTGACTGTGATATTACAGCGCAGTAGGATGGCAGGTGTCATTGCGTCAGAAGGCATATCCATGAGACAGGGGTCGTAGGATATTTCTCGCGCAAGCACACTTTCACTCCAATGGGACCAAAGACCATTTCTCTTTAAGTGAGACATGGCTTTAAGTGCGCACCCTCTGATATATATGTCAAGGGGTGAAAGATTCATCAGAGCATCTAGAGCAGCTCCCGGTGTTCTGGGGAAAGCCCCCGTACAGCTGAGACAGACCGCTGTTTGGAGTTTGGTGAGCGAATCCACAACGTGTTTGTGTGTTAGCGCTTTGGTGGTTTTGGACTCAACATGCTTTGACCAAAGAAGCTTGCTATCTAGATGACTCCCAGGTACTTAGCTTTCTTGGATATCGGGGTGGGAATGCCTTTAAGCACCAGCTGAGTAATGCCAGTATTTTTCCGCCTTTTCGTGAAGAGAACGACATCAGTCTTTAGAGGATTAGCTGACAGCCCATTACTCATGCACCAGTCTTCGATCACATCTAGAGCCGCCTGCGCTTTGAGACAGACAGTCGCTAAACATGAGCCAACAGAGAGAACAGCAACATCATCCGCATAGACCTGGGCATAGATTCCAGAGGCATTGAAAGCGTCGAGCAGAGAGTCGACCACCATGCACCATAATAGCGGAGACAAGACGCCACCTTGCGGGCAGCCCCTGTTTACTCCAGGCTTGACACATTCTTCGAGGCCTGCATCAGCGATGAATGTTATGTGCACAAGCATTGCTTTCATCCACAAAACCAGTGCTTCATCTACGCCATGCCGTCTAGCAGCGTTACACATGCTGTCGAAAGAAGCATTATCAAAAACTTCCTCAATGTTAACGCAAATGCCTAGTACGTACTCCTTCCTTTCGAGAGCGCATTAGGTTTTGAAGCGCAGGCTCGCAGGATTTTCCGCGCTGATAAGCTGTCCGACAGAGGATGCATTCGAAGGACTTTGCGCACGTGCAACTCTGCTAGTCTCTCCATGCCTTTCAGAAACAAGGATGTTAGACTGATTGGTCTAAGACTCTTGGCGAGTAAGTAATCTCCTTTCCCTATTTTGGGAATAAAGACCTCTTGCGCGCCAAGGATTAGGTATGTAGGCAAGTGCCAGGCTAGCAGTGAAAATTCTTTTCAGAGTAGGAAGCAGCTGTCTAATACCTTTTTGCAGCATAACAGGGTATATCCCATCAGTGCCCGGCGACTTGAAGCCATCGATAGATGCCACAGCAGATTCAATTGCCTCAGTACTTGCCACCCGTGACGCAATATATCAGCTGCGCCGAGTTGTTTTCATCGTTTCAGTCGCAGTTTCCAATGAGGAAGTCTGATGACAGTCTGATTTCCAGGGAAATGGGTCTGCAACAGTAGACTAAGAGTTTCTGCATTAGAATCGGTGAAGGTACCATCGGACTTTCTGAGTACATCCAGCTTTGTCGATTTTCCTCGTTGGAGAACGTTAACCAATTTGCTGGTCGCACTCAGGGATTTGATCTGTTCGCAGAAGGACTTCATTCTTCGATTCTTCGATTTACGAATAAGCTTTTTATATTCCTTTTGCTTCGATCGATATATATTCCAGTCATCTTCCGAGTTCGATGTAAGCGATCTATTCAGGAGACTTCTGGCTTCCCTGCGAAAATATTGAAGCTCAGCGTTCCACCAGGGAACCAATTTCCTGCAGGGAAATTTTTTGAGAGGACATGCGAGTTCGAAACAGTTGGTGATGGCGCTGCTCAGGTTATGAACGGCATCCTCCACCAATTGCTTTGTTTTGAGTTCAGGCAGGGCTTGAGTGGACTTCTCAAGCTCAATGGTCTGACAACGTAACATCTGGTAAGACTCTCCAGTTGTTATGGCCTTTACATGCCTATGAGACAGGGTTAGGTCAATCACTTCCTGTCTTCTCGCCGTCACAAAGGTTGGTTGAGAGCCAATATTGTTGATGATAAGGTCAGACGAAAGAGTGAAGTTCCATCCTTCGACTACTTGACATCAAAATGGAATAAAATCCTACCAAGTCCGAAGTAGGGACGTGAATCGTTACGGATTTCAGGGTCTCGACAGAGCCGTTGTTCAATCCCACAACCAGAATGAAGCCCTGTTTTTTAGACAGTCATTTTTTAGACAAAACTCAGAAACTGGACAGTCCAGGCCCTCGTGTCGAGTCCCGGGTTCTGCGCACGTAGTCGCGTCAGCACTTTCAGCTTGTTTCCAGGAATCCAGCAGATGGAGCTCGTTAATTTTAGGAGACTAACTGCCTGATAGGTAGTAATTCCCAGGAGAGGGATTTTCGGCACCATGCTCCTGATCCAGGCAGATGTCTGTGAGGAACAGCTCACCACGAAGTTACCATTCATCAGAGCAGACCTCTCAGCCTGAATACAGAAGCCTGTTGCTGAAGCTAGCTCCAGTAGATGATCCTCGCAGTGTTGGCAATCCGCGCTGGTCATTCAGCTGTCACTGCCAGCTTTCCCTATCCTGACCTTTTCAGATGAGATGGCTGCCTCGACTCTATACGGTCACTTGTATCTCCTTTCCAGAGTAAGGGGTTTTGTTGTGTGAAGTGCCCGCCTCCGAAGAACAGTCTTTGGTCCCCTCCGTCTTCAGATTTTTGCTTTGATATTTGTTGATCGCCGCATCTACCTTCGGACTCCGATTACCCACCGCCACGTAAGAGGGGGACACATCACGTTCTCTCTTCCCGGCAAGGTTGTCCCCGGTGGCCGTCTTCCTTTTGCGAGGGCTCTTACCTTTTTCGGTTTGAGCTCCTGCTCCCTTCCGACGGCTCTGCCAGCTTGAGGTTTGTTGGGATCCAAAATCGCTTTGCCTTCTGCGGTTTGTCTGTCAGCGCCATCGCCTTTTTCGGCGGTGGCGCCGGCCATGACAGGATCCTGAAC
Source organism: Merodon equestris (assembly GCA_958301585.1). Taxonomy (NCBI): domain Eukaryota; kingdom Metazoa; phylum Arthropoda; class Insecta; order Diptera; family Syrphidae; genus Merodon; species Merodon equestris. The sequence goes on from OY284414.1 coordinate 79,992,665, forward strand.
ACCTCCAGCTCCGTCAGTTTTGGAACCTGGAACGCTCTTATTGGGGATTTGATCGTCGTCAATAAGAGGAAAAGTGTTTGGGGCGCATGCCGAAAATGCTGGCATGCTTGTGCCTCCTGCAGCAGCCGTTACTAGCCGCCGACGCTTTCTGTGCTGCGCGCCGCTAAGAAATGCGGGGGCTGCAGATGAGAGGGTTGGATGGGTTTCGGTAGGGGATACCTCCACCGATCTAATCCTCTTGGCTGTTTTCCACAGAGGTTCGCCTTCAACCTACGTGCCTTCGGCTGTGCCAGCACAGTGCAATCTACAGTACGTCCCGATTCTGGGGTTCGTTCAACCTTAGCGGTTTCCCGTGTCGCGCCAGCGTAGGTTGTTGGTTGCACAACTCTTGCTCAGTCCAACCGGGCGGTCGGACAATGAGCCGCAGGAATCGGTGTCGTTCCGGGCTGCCGGAGAGTTAAGAATGAGTGGTGGGGCCTCCAGAATCCCTGCCCCAGCCGCGATCAGGGAGATCGCGGGTGGATTTCCGCTATTGCGGGTGCCACCTGGAGTATTATCATCCATCTGTTTATCCATTCATCCATCAAAACTCAGTTCTCCGGGTCTTAGTTCGAGGTCATTGACCTCTTAAGCCCCTCCGCCCCGACAAGGCGCGAAGAACGAAGGGGTAATTTGATGATTAATATGAATAAGATGATTTAGCTTATGTATATTTTCAGAGGAAAAAAAACGAAAAGCAAAAAAACAAAAAACCTCACGAAATAATTAAATAAATCAATAAGGTAATGGATTATTTGGTCACTGTTTTGATGAATGACTTCAGAAAGTCGGATTCTAAATATATTTAAAAAACTACCAGGTACTGAACAGGTTCAGATAATAGCTTTTCAGATTACAGGGACAAAATGCCCGGTTTGCCGAGTGGGAGTTCGATGAATCAATGTAATAGCAGCAGATATTTAATTCCTTGAAGATGTAAGAAAGAAAGAAATAGGGTAGTTTGGGAAGAATAAGAAGTGCCTACAACTTAATGGTCTAAGCGTTTCAAAATTCCGCATTCTTAAATTTCTTTAAATGGAATCTCCCAGCTTGAAAGCTTCTTTACTAAAAATATTGAGTTACAAATACCGGAAACAGAAACAGTGGCCATTAGCCGTAGCACGAACAACCAGAATCAATACACATTGAAGCACATAGAGTTGCACCTCCCCGAGAAGAAAACTATCGATTAAGTTTCCTTATCTTGTTAACTGCGAACGGAAGGGACTCTTGTTGTGTCTACACCCAGTCAATGAACGAGCAAAGTGCACTCTGCACACAAATCGTGTTGTGATTGTGAGAATTCAATCCGGCATGAACAAGAGAGGCGATAGTGTGTACATGGTATTGATTATAACATACAAGGCGTAGAGAATTTGATTGAAATTTGCATTTAGACATTTTCGAAGAACTTAAAACCCATGTGTGCTCGTGCAAGTCAGCGAAACCTGCAGGAGGCATCACCGTAGTGGCGCCACACGATTTCGTTCAGACTTGTTCGTAATTACGCAGTACCATATGCATGTTTGAATGCTTTTCGACAATGCACTTACCACCTTGTCCTTCACCTAGTACCCCAACAACGTGGTTGAAAGGTTCTTAAATCGAAGGTATTACATTTAATTGGCTCTAATCACGAGATTCGCATAAAGTTGTTCAACAGCAAAAAACAATGGAACCTTACGATTAATGAAAACTTGCTCCTGGAGACGTGGATAGAATGCGTCACTACTGCACTGCGATGTGGGGAGGTACACTAACTCCTCATACCGCGAAGAAGAGCAAGACTTATGATGGTGAGCAACTTACCCGCACCTGTACCCGCCCACTCGCATCCCTGGTGAATGGGGCGAACTCATAAAACCTCTCAGTGAAATGAAAGCAAAAACAGGGTGTGCATATGAAATGAACGGTTCGCGACTTATGGCATGCTTTCAGAAGAACCTATCTGCTTCAACACACGCTCAAGCTAATGTAGCATCTAGTCGCATTTAAATTTAGAAATAAAAGGCTTTACGAGGCTATATGGGTTAGGTTCGCCATGTGGGAATACTGGTTTTTATATCCCGTCTTCGATGTTATAAGTCAAACGGCAGATACTTACCTCTTTTAAAGGCTATAATTGGGAATTTTCTTCAAAGTCTTAATAGGTATACGAATTGTTGAGATTCGCGTGGACGTAGGACGTACGTGTTGGCTCTTTTGTATTCTGAACTAGGATATGCATGAATAAATTGAACTGTGATTAAGAATTTAACTTCACGTCATTAAATTAAATGCTAACCAGTCAGCTATAGCAAGCCTTATGGCTATTCCTATATCATAGGCGGAACAAGTTGAATCACTTGCTCAACGGAAGCACTTAATGCAACAAATTATTTAAAATGAATATGAATGACATCAACTCGGTGTTAAAAATGACATCAACTGAATATTTGAGTCACGCGCTTCGCTAGCTATTTTGTCAGAATGCCAATGTTATTGCTCCAGAATCAACTCTGTCATTTCGTGCCAACAATTCCAAATCACACACTTAACCCAGCCAACCGGGCTTCTCATTGTATCCTGAAATTTCTATATAAATTGTTGACAATCCAAACATAAACAATTTCACATACACGCTCTTACGCTATATTGTTCCCGAATCATACGCATGAGTCGCATGAAACGCACTACAAAAAAACAGTAAATTTGAGTTTAAACCATTATCCTGAGGACGCAATGTGGTCCATTTTGTCCCCGCAAGAGCACACAAAAATAACATTTCATAAATGGCGTGTAATTGAAATGCTCGTATTTGATGAACAAAAAATAGATTACACGGGTCGTATCTCACATTATTTTATCGTGGGCGGCGGAAATGGAATCAAGGGCTTGAACTACCGATTGTGATTGTTTGAAATTATTTCGCGTTGAAATGAACTTTCTGGCATGTGTTAATGGTCTGGATGAGGGCGTCAGATGACCATGGGCGAATCAATGTAATGGTAGATGTCCTTTGATGTTTAGTTTTTCACTTTTTTATCTGTTCAACCCTTTTTCCCGTAGGTAACAACAGGATGCGTAGATGTATCTTTTATATTATAGGTACATACGAAAACATGCTGAAGGGTGTGACAATATTAAAGAGCTCGTTGGCAAAAAGGTATTCAGGGCAGTAAACATGGTTAATAAAATCCAAATAGAGAAAAAAGGTTTCCCTGTTGTGAAAGGCAGCAGGGTCTCTTCAATAAATTGTGCCATTGAATGTAGTTCAAGTACATGTCTCTGGGGCTAGTATGCATTGAAAGGGTTTTACATAGAATTAGATGTGAAAATATACTTATGTACGTGTGGTTTGGGTATGGCTGACAAAAACGTGACCAAATCGAAGGACACGGGATTTAGTTTTGGTTTCCAAATGATAACAGAATTCTTATTGCTTTTCAATAAATTTCGAGGATTTATGAACAGAAGCCAAATAATGGCCATCATTTTACCTTTTTTTTACCTCGAAGTAAATACAGATGCAATATTCGTATTCACATCTAGATTTAAAGTGAAAAGGTGATATATGAGGGTGGTCCGATAAGTACTTAGCCTACAAAAGAAAAACAAAATTTTTGGAGAAATGGCGATTTAATTTTCAACATAGTCTCCTTTAAGCTCGATACACTTGACCCAGCGATGCTCCAACTTCTTTAACCCGTCTGAAAAATACGTTTTCTCGAGGTCTGCAAAGTAGGCCTCCGTGGCGGCGATGACCTCCTCATTCGACTGAAATTTCTGCCCGGTGAATGACTTTTTCAAGATTGGAAACAAAAAGAAGTCGCACGGGGCCAAATCTAATACGGTGGAGAATACGGTGGATGGAGCAGCAGTCGTAGCCCTGTGACCGTTTTGCCCTTCTCCAGGTAGTCGATGTGGATCACACATTGTGAATCCCAGAAAACAATGACCATCACCTTTCCGGCTGATGGGACAGTCTTCCTCTTCTTCGGAGCACGTTCGCCGGGTGAAGTCCACTGTTTCGACTGTTCCTTGGTCTCTGCTGTGTACCAGTGGATCCATGTTTCGTCGACTGTCACGAAACGACGTAGAAACTTCGGATTGCACTTTAACAGCGTCAAACACTGCTCTGAAGTGGTCTCACGGTTGCGCTTGTTGTCTGGAGTGAGCAAACTCGGCACCCATCGCGCCGACAGCTTTCTCATGTCCAAAATTTCATGCAGGATCTGACCCACGCGATCTTTTGAAATGCCTACTGTCTCAGCTATCTCGCCCACCTTCAATCGGCGGTCTGCCAATACCGGATCGTGGATTTTTGTCAGGTTATCCTCCGTGGTAGCCGTTTTCGGGGAACCTGGGCGTGGCTCATCAAAAACCGACGTGCGACCACGTTGAAACTCTTTAAACCAATTTTTGATGGTCGCCATCGAAGGAGAAGTGTCACCGTACACAGCATCCAAACGCTCTTTGATTTCGCTGCGCGATTTCCCTTCCAAAAACAAGAATCGAATCACCGACCGATATTGCTCTTTTTCCACTTTTCTAAAATCCGCGGACACTCCCGCTTCCTCACGCGGTTAAAACAAAACTACGAGCCCGATCCGGCTGAAATGTCGACAGTAACCGTCTACTAGAATGTACTACACGATAGTAAGTTGCTCTTGCGATACTGGTGCCATCTGGCGGTGAGGCTAAGTACTTACCGGACCACCCTCGTAGCTACCATGGTCCAGCACCAATAAATTCATTTAACATTATGGTCATAACAAAGAAATCACAGATCGTTCCACTTGAAGGTTTAATTTTAAGCCATATTGCTATTTGCCAAAAAGTACTATTTTCCTAACTAATAAATAGGCATATACTCCGTTATTAAAAGTGTAAGGTAATGTGATCGCACGAATCGATGAAATGAGTTCGGTGAGCAATTCAACTCTCGTTTTGGATCGGCGAATTGGTCAGCTAAATCGTTCGATGTAACGCCTTTAGACTTACTTTTATGGAGATACTTCAAATCACTCGCCCATACCGATAAGCCTGCATCAATTCCAGCTTTGGAATACAATGTTACAGCGAGCGATCAGCCAATATGCTCCAAAAAGCTACCCAAAATTGGGCCCTCCGTACGGATCTCTTAAAAAGCATTGATTTGTCATACATATTATAGTACTTACTTACTTATCAAGTACTTACTTACTTACTTGCAAGGGTCGCTAGCCTTGCAATGTCTGAGCCTGAACGAGAGCCTCATATCGGTCCTGGGAACACTGCGTTCAATTGGAGAGTCTAAGTTTCCTGATGTCCGCGATCACTTAGTCTCTGAACCGAAGGTTTGGTCTCCCTTGCCTTCTCGCACCAGGTGGCTGGGATTCGAAGACCGTCTTTGCTGGAGCGCGGTCGTCTATGCGCTTGATGTGGCCAAGCCAATTTAGTCGAAGTATTTTCGCTTTCCGGACTACGTCCAAATCATTATACAGCTCGTAGAGTTCACGGCTGTGTCTTCTCCGCCATTCGCCTTCCTCGCAGACAGGACCATATTTCCGCCGGAAAATTTTTCTTCCAAAAAAGCCCAGAATTATCTCTGCGTTCTTAGTTGTCCAACACACGGCTCCGTAAAGGAGGACTGGCAAGATCAGTGTTATGTAGAGATTAATTTCGGACTTCCTTGTTAGGAGTTTTGACCCTAGTTGTTTTGTCAAATCGAAGTAGCACCGATTGCCCAGGGTGATCCTTCGTCGAATCTCCACTAAGTTGTCATTGGAGGTATGGAGGTATGGGATCCATACTGTATAGTGCTTCGCGAGTCTTCCAGTGTGGCGCGGCACATCCGAATCAATTTTCCCGGGATTCCGAAATCAGCCATCGTCGAGCTCTTGAGGATGAATACTCTCGAAGCGGCTTTATCTATATATATAAAAATTGAGCCTTAGAACTGTGTTCGTTTGTTGCCGATTCACGCCTTAAAGCATTTACCGATTTCAATTAAATTACACATTTTACACATTTTTGGTATTGGTCTATATATGGCTCTTGTGAAGTTTGGTTGAAATCGGAAAACGTATGTGAGTGTCGTGCGTGCGTGAAAAAGCACATGAATTTCAGTACTTTTTGGGTTTTTTCCACGCATTAACTTTGCGTATATAGCTCAACGGCATAAGCGCGATACACATAAATATTTACGAGTATGTACGGTTTCGCATTCTATTGCATTGAATAACCCGTTAGGCGATGGACCGCAAGTAGAGCTCTCCACGACATTGGCTACATTTCAGCGGTAGAGAAACTGAAACCTGCATTGTCGGTAAAAAAATGTTAAAGCTTGGGTGAAGTTCGCTAGTGAACACAGAAATTTGACAGCAGATGATTGGAAACGTGTAGTGTGGTCAGACAAATCAAAATTTAATCGGTTTTAGTCCGACGGTAAACAATATTGCTGGCGACGCCCTTAGGAGATCATCCAAAGGCGGTATGTTAAGGAAAAAGTAAAGCACGGAGAAAAGACGATTTTTCTTGCAGACTCATGTTCCCAATTTTGTAGATAGGAACGCCAATTCGGAAGAGGAAGACATATTTCAACACGGTAGCGACCCTAAACATACGTCCAAAATAATGAGGGTATGGCTTATCGAACAAAATTTCAAATTAATGCAGTGGCTGGCCTAAGGCCCCGACTTCAGTTCGATTGAGAATTTGTAGTCAATCGTGGAAAGACAGTTGGGAAAATATCCAAGTTGCTGAGTGGATCTTTTTGCGAAGGAATCTTGTGCTACTTATCACTACTTATTACTAGTTGTCGCAAAGTCTGCTAATCGGATGCCGTTATTTATTGTCGTGTCCTGGATGATGCGCTTTTCAATTGCGCCGTCAAATATGTTTGGTTTGGTTCGGTTTGAAATCGATGGCCTTCGATCTAAGCTATCGAATGAATCCACATCCTAATATCTGTAACCTTTGGTAACAGCTGCAATAGATGTCGCAATGTTTTTCCTTTATAATTCCATTGCCTATCCAGCGTATATCCCGGATCGTAGTAATGTCCGCCTCATACTACCTAAGGATATTTTCCTATTTATATGCGGCACAAGGAGTGTACAGAGTTCTGACATTCTAGGTGCACACCCGTAAATCCTTGTCCTTTTTCGTCGGTTGTCGGTTGCGGTATCGTCATCGGTTTTGGGATCCATGTATCTGTGGTCATAGGGAAAAACAACTAAAGTCTGTTTTCATAATTTTTAAGGAAAGCAGTTCAACGTTTTTCATCAATCAATAAAAATGACTTTAGCTTTTATGCTTTTTTGAAGTTGTAGCCATGTTTTGTTAAGCTGAAAACAAATTACAAAATAGATTTGAGTACGTTGAATCTAATGGCATCAGAATCTGAATTTCGTCTAAAGTCGATTTTAGTGGTTATGGTTTGTGGCTACAGATATAGCCGAGACTAGTCGCTCTTTCGTAACAATTGGCTTTTTAAGTGAGTAAATTGTTAGGCCCCCGCAGAACCGCCAGCCTGTTGATTTACGCCCTCTTGCCTAGGGCGGTGGCTGCATACATTAGTTCACCTGCCAATGGCTGTTGGGGAGGTTATCTAGAGGGCGCGCCGTGAGGAAGCTGTATGTCAACTTGACCTGAGTAATGACAAGGATCGTTGCTGGCCTCTTGTCATAATACATACTAGGAGGCGGCAGTCGCTTGTCGTACCGCTTCGCTGCAGCATGTGTTTGAGCGAAGCGAGGTACAACTTAAAGGTAGAGTTAATCTCAATATACCGAAAACAAATAAAATGAAATTAACACATTTTGGCGCTAAAATATTTCAATAAACTTTTGATACTACGTGTTTTGTCATGAGTCATATTGACGTTTTTCTGTCCACAAGCCTTTACTTGATATATTCGTAAAGATGTACACGAGCAATCAATATCTGTTCAATGGGAGTGAGGTCTTTAAGTTCTTCAGGTTGTGTGCCTGGTTCCATGTTGTTTGCAGCCATAAACTTTGTTGAATGCTTCATGCAAGTCTTACAAATTTTATGTTTATTTAATTTGCCCATATATTGTTTTCTACAATTTGAACATATGTTGTATGTCAGGTCTTCTAACTTTGCAGTGAATTTGTAACGCGCATTGTTATTGTGCGCTTCAGATGTTTCATCTCTGTCTGACTCCGAGTGAATTGCGCGCCTTCGAATGTTTGAATTGTATGCTGCTCTCTGACGTCCGATTCTTGCAACTCGCTTCTGTGACAGTCCAGGCTGTCTCGCGGGTCAGCCGTGCCGTCTAGGTACTTGCACCTGAGATTCTTCGATATGGTCAGACATAATATTGATATCTTATGAATAACACTGAAGCTGAATGAAGAGTTGAAAGAGTTCAATTAGTTTCAAATAGAGGAATTCAGATAGAAATTCAACTTACTGTTTCTTTGTTATTATTTATTTATTTATTTATTTATTTATTTATGTGTATTTCTCTTTATTCAAGAATAACTGCTAAAATGTATTCTAGCGTAATGAACTTTTCAGTCGATAATATGGTTTTGCTAAAGGGGGCCAGAATGAACAACAATTTACAAAGCTTCAATATTTTGAACTCGTGATTTCTTTATTAAAACACGGATTTTGTTTCCTTTTTTTATAATAGCGCGTGCGAAAATTTTTCACTTTCAATTTATTTTTTTTTAATAAATTAAATTCTTTAAATTAGGACCAAAATCAGAATTCGGTTTCGACAATAACCTAGATATTTTAAAATACTTTCTGAGGGTCCAAAAATCAAAGAGAGCGATTAAGAAATGGCTGAGAAACAATTTATCTTAGATCGCAATTGAAGTCACCGGATGGGAGCTCCGCTTCGCTTCGCTTAACAATACTACAATATAAAAATAACTATTCAAAAACACAACATGAAACTACCAAGAGCATCTAGTAATCCATTCACGATTAAAAATGATGGAAGAAAATTTTATACCCCTGAAAAAGCTTTTGGGGCAAATTTCACTCCTGCGATACACGGCTACAATATGGCTAAGAGCATGCACACGTTCAAAGGAAAGCCATACAAAAATGGAACCCCAATATCGTTTGGCCTATCGTCAAGGGGAGAAAGATCCTATTGACTGCGCCAAATACAGAGGGCTTCGTCTCTTAAACATTGCATGGATAATCTTTTATCGATTTTGGATGAGCGTCTGGAAACCGATTGCTAAAAAATAATCACACCAAGCCAAATCCTGGAAAATCCCAATATATGTTCACCTGACTACAGTAGCAGAGTCTTTTGTCGAAAGACAAAAGTGACGTTGTATTAGACCTGAACAACGGATAAAGACATCGCTTGGATGTTTTGAGAGTTAATTTCTCCAAATTTTCCGGAAAAGTTTTGGTTTTCTTCAAAAATAGGGTAAAAATAGATTGACTTTTATATCTTTTCTCCTCCTTTAGAGTTATCCCTCCCAGATATAATATTTACATTGCCCCAGCGCTTCTTGCCTTTTTCCGATCTCATTAATTGTAGCAAATTCCCGTCCTTTCATAAGTCCTTTCAGTTTCGGGTAGAGAAAAAGCTCGCAGAGGGCAAATTTCCACGAATATGGTGGCTGAGCCTGACAACGGTATTGCTTTTGGGCAAAAAATTAAGCAGGTGCATTGTTGTGATTCAGCAGTCATTAATTTTGTTCCTAAAAATGCGGATGTCTTCTTAGTATTGCTTCACGGAAATAGGACATAACATCTGCTCTATTATACCCTTCTATTTGCAGGAAATCAAAGCTTTGTGCCGATAATAACATAATTATTTTTAAAGTTATTTTCCAAACGATTTTAACGTATGGCTCTCCTGTTTGGGGTGGTATAGCTAAATGTCATTTAAAAAGGCTACAAGTGGCACAAAACAAAACCCTAAAAATGATGCTAGACCTACCCTGGCGGTTTCCAACAAGAGAATTACATTCAAGAGCGGGGGTTGAACTGATCTGCGAACGCATTTTAAGGCTTAACGAAAAATTTAATATTCGCTTCCGATCCCTTACCGATAATCCTCTCGTTATCAGTCTTAGTTTTTGATGGATATTTAATTATTAATTAAATAATTTATTTTGTTATTTTGTTAATCATATATTTATTTATTTATTAATTAATTAATTAATTTTATTCATTAATTTATCTATACACTTTGTTAATAACTCCCCATCCTTATATTATACATTTATATTTTAGTTCTTCGTTTTTGTAGTAAGCCTAGACTACTTTTTTTGTTTTTTTTCTGATATGGAGGTTTTTCTTGCAAATTTTCCTCCTCTTATATTTCTTGTTTCTTAGCTATTTTTTTTTTGTTCGCATCATTATACACTTATTTTTAGTAGTAAGTAGTAAGTAATTTTTGTTACCAAATCTCTATATACAATATGTTCCTATAAAACAATAACGTTCCTGTAAAAAATAAAAAATCTAAAAAAAAAAAAAAAAGGACAACGTCAAGGTAATGTTCCTCATTAATCGCATGGTCTTTCGGCAAAAACTCAGGATGAACCACGCTTTTGTAATGGAAGGAAAAAGTGAGCAAAACTTTCACATTATACTGAATTAAGTGTGTTTTTTCGGTTTTGGCTCTTCTCGTCGGTTTCATTGGGATGATAGGGCTTTGGTATCGCGTCATAACCATGTTTCCTCAACAGTGAATCTGGATGTCATTCACGCCATTCAGCTGCTAAACGATGCTCATTCGGCAGTTCTTTTGATCAAAATATAGCAATGTCGGTAAAAACTTCGTTAGAACAGTTGTTATGCCCCAAATAACTGGATAACATTCATGGCATGAGCCAACCGATAAGTCAATAACCTCAGCAATTTCTCTGATAGTGACTCGATGATTTTCCATAACAACTCTCGTTGTTGACGTTATACTACCAATAAGTTCACGGGTTGAAATATAGATAGCGTCACTATTGACAAATCGGTAACTTTTAGGAAGTACCAACCTTCAAGTACAGTCTGATGTTTAGTTTTATTAATGCTATTTTTCTGATATTAGGAACAATGACAAAGCATTTTTAATGGGAAAAATATATCGGTCTAGAGAAGCAATAGTTTGACAAATATTATTTGGACTCTGTTCCATTGAGTGGTTGCCGTAAAAACGCCGATGATGCTAAACGCTCTGTTTGCCCATAATTTGAAAGAAGTCAACAAAATGGTCTTAGCCGATTAAAGACCACCAGGATGCATTGTATTCACCATTTTGCAGGAGCATTTAAAGGTTATAAAACTCTATTCGAAAAGAGGTCCGCGTTTTGTGTCGATTAAACAATATATCGGCGATTGAAAGCCGTTTCAGGGCAATAAAAAATATTGTTCCCACGATATGTGACAATGACACGTGGATACCTCTGTATTTTGGGATGCTCATGATAATTTGTTCATCGATTACCTTGAGAAAGGAAGAACCATTAAAAGCGACTATAACATGGGGTTATTGGTGCGGTTAAGGGAAGGAATTGCGAAAAATTATCCAAAAAGGAAGCAAAACTGCCCGATTATTTCTTTGAATTGTTTCTTCATCCAACGTATTCGCCGGATTTGGTTCAAAGCGATTAAAACGTTGCAGACTTAAATAAAATGGGCCAAGGAAATATATTCGGCCCCTTGGTTTCTGAAACTGAAGGGTATTTAAGGGCCGACGATACCCTCGATTTACGTCGAGAGATGTTCCAAAAAATGGGGACGCAAATCGAGACGACGTAAACCGAGAAGTACAAAAATTCGCTGTTAATAAAGTCGGAAAGTTGAAATAAAGCAATCATATACATGCATATCAGTCCAGTAGTACTTATACATACTTCAGGTTTTTATTTAAAAAAATAGTAATAAAAATAATACAATAAATAGTGTTCTGATAGTTTATTAATCTTCAGGGCTTTCTTCATCCAAAGAAATGATTTCTAACTGAGAGCGGCCAGCTACAGATGATTGATAGTCTTGACTAGTTTGTTCCCGATTCAAAGGAGGTCCAGAAGTTTCTTTCACTGGAAGTGGCTTAAAAAATGTTTCTATCTGCTTCTGGCTTAAAGAATTCTTTTTTTCTGCATACAGGTCTTTTTAATATCCAACGCCTTATTGTTTCAAATCTTTCTTTGTCAGTGTCGTGTTTCTCCAAAATTTCAATGGCTTAATTGATATAATTAAGAGCCTCTGATAGTTTTCACAGCGAAAATCAGGACTCTCCTCTTTCATTAACAGCCTCTGAAATATCATCCTCAACTTCCTTGTTATGGGTGGTATAATCTCCCTTAAGTTCGAGTAGTAGATCCTCATTAGACAGCAGTTCCTCATGTTCGTTGAATATCTCAATTATGTCTATTTCATCAACAACCCTATGCGATGCGCTAAATCAATGATTTCTCTTTGAAGTTGTTTAGGATTATCCCTATTTGTATCTTCAGAGGTACATTCGGCCTACACTTTTTTCCATACCTTGTTCACTGTTACAGCCGCGAATTCATTCCAGGATTGACTGATTTTTTGAACTGCTTTCAGAATGTTAAAATCTTTCTAGAACGTCCGAATCATGTCACAACCATTTGTTAACTCTGACTTTCCATCAATTGCTGTAATTAGATCAATTAAAACCCGGCGTAAATAATATCTCTTAAACGCACAAATAGCACCTTGGGCCATAGAAGGGAAGTTGTGTTTGGCGGTAAAAAAATTACTTTGATGTTATCATTTGTTTCGCCTAAATTAACTGGGTGACCAGGAGCATTGTCGACAAGGAGCAAAGCTTTGTATACCAAATTATTTTTTACACAATATTTTTTAACTTCGGGACAAAAATTTGTTTTAAACCATTCAGAAAAAATACTACCAGTTACCCAAGCCTTTTTATTGGCTTTCCATATGACTGGGAGCATTTGTTTGCAAATATTTTTCATAGCTCTTGGATTTTCCGAATTGTACACCAACAATGGCTTTAGCTCAAAATCTTTCGAAGCATTGCCCCTATCTTTCGCAACTTTTTGTCCGGGTGCTGCCTCAATAGATATAAAGGTTCTTGACGGCATACGTTTCCAGATCAGCCCGATTTCGTCAACGTTAAAGACTTGCTGAGAAGTGTAACCTCCATCCGTAATAATTTGTTTTAGTTTCCCAGGAAATGTTTTGACTGCTTTAAAATCTGCTCTTGCAGATTCACCGCTAACTTTAACATTGTAAAGCTGTGCCCTCTTTTTGAATTTTTCTGGCCATCCGGACCTAGCGTTAAAACTGATATCCTTATCCTCTTCAACTGATATTGACATTAGGTCTTTAAATAAACTCATTGCCTTTTTCTGAATTATAAGTATAGTAACATGTATGCTTTTTTCATTTAAGTCAGTTATCCAAGTATTAAACGCCGTTTCCATTTTTTCTAATATATTGTACATAAGTGGCCTGAACTTCGTTACCACTTTGATGGATCTAGTCGTTCCTGCGGAAGCACTTGCGCGAATGTCACCAACGTTTTTAAGGATTGTTCTCACTGTTGTTGGCGGTGGTACCATCGAGCTGGCTATATGCCTTATCTCCTTTATCAAAGCGTCGAATAACTTCCATTTTCACTTCTAATGACATGGAATCTTTTTAAAACGAGCACTCTCAGCGTTGTTATTCTTCCGTTTTGCTCTCATTTTTCATTAAATGAAATGTTGATTAGATATCAGAAATAATGTCTATAGTGAGGGTTAATTTACCTAATAAAATTAAAGAAAAATGTCTCATTGAAAAAAAATATTGGAAATCACCTCGCGCGACCAAGGAACTTTTTGTAAGTAAGACAACAAAGGGAATGTGTGAATCTCCAAATACTTGAAAAATATCATTCTTCAACAAACCATGGGAATCCCCGATTAAGTTTCATTTAAACTGCCAATTTTCAAATTTAAACTGCATGAAGCAATTTCAAATCTAAACGGCTAAAAAAAATCTCCGAATATGACAACGTAAATCGAGAGATAGGACGACGTTAAACGAGGCAAGGTTTATAATTTTACACAACGTAAATCGAGACGACGTATATACAGTATATGATTTTACAAGGGAGTCATCACTCTTGAAGGCCACTATGTTGACAAATAAAGTCGAGTTTTGCCTAGAAGTTGTTGTTTTATTAGTCATCCTACGAAATATTAATATACAATAATAATACAAATTAGTTCGGTTTGTTTTCAAAAGATGGCTCTGGCTGTTATAAATGTTCTATAGTAACAGCTGATCTCGATCGTTTCAGAGAGCTTTGACATCTATCAAAAGACCTTATTTTGTATTGTGTTGAACATGTCAAATTTTGTGTTAACTAAGCAGCACTTGCGGAAGTTTTAAATTTTTTGCTTTAATTGGAATAAAAGCGCAGCTGAATGGTTTCGACATTTTAAGAATTGTGATTTTATCGTTGAAGATAAGGCTCGCTTTCGACAACTAAAAAAATGGAAAACAAAAATTAAAGGCATTACTGAATGGAGATCCGAGTCAAACGCAAAAGGATCTTGTAGAGATTCAGAAGTAAAGCAATTGGGTTCCTCATGAATCAAAAACGAGCGATTTTTCGCTTGCGCAAAAGAAACGGTTTTAATTATATCGAATTGTGATTGGGGATGAAAAATGGATATTCTAAGATGGTCCTAAAAAGAAAAAATATTACGCTAAGCCTGGTGAATTTTCTACGACAAAGCAAAATTTGAATTCGGAGGTCATGGTATGTATCTGGCGGTCCCAAAAGGGCGTTGTCTGCTATGAGCTGCTACAACCTGGCGAATCCATTACGAATGATCGATATAGGCTAGAACTGATTCGTTTGAGCCGAGCATTACGAAAAAAACGGCCTTCATATGAATAAAAACATAATAGAGTCTTAAAAACGTTCTTAATTAATTTGTACTTTGCTGGTTTGTATTTCCTGTTTCCATTACAGCATTTTTTATTATTGACTATATGCTTCTACCTGTTATGTCATCTAGTATCATGAACCGGCTATGAATTTCCTCCTAGTATTGACGCTGTATACGATCGTTTTTTTTCATTTTTCAACTTTAAATTTGTGTATAAAAAACGCTTCTGAAAATTTGGATTCGGCTTTTGATTTTGGGGATGATTAGAAATTGGTCATAATCTCGCAATCTGCTCCCCTGTACCTTGCACCTTAGTATGGTATTTTCTATCTGTTAGAAAATAATCAATTTAGTTGCGTATTACTTCACCCGCTAATGTCCTAGTAGCTTTGCGTATTCTCTTGTGTTGTGTTGTGGTTTTTAAATCATATTTTTGGGGCTGGTGAATCTTACTGTCATAAGACCATCATCATTTGAAGTGGAATGGAGACTTTTTTCCTACATAGTTACAGCGGAGACTCCGGATCTTGGCCATCGGTATTCAGTCATTATAAAATACTACGTCCATTACGTAATGTTTTGAGCATGAGACAATCATCGAAAAATTACCTCTTTTATAAGTTTTTGGTCTCTTAAAATACAAAATTGTTTCTTAACTCAGTAAATGTAGTAAATGAACTTGCTAACATAAAAAATGCTAATGATGTTATCCTAATACAAAATACAACTTCTTCGTTTAATTTCCATGGAAATGTTTTTTTTATTTCATCTCTTGACTTTACAACCTTTGATCATTTCCTTCAACATTTAACTTTAAGGAGATTCCTATGCAAATTTGAGCCTAATGTTTGAAGGATTTGAATTATAATTGGATTAAGTGCACGATGTCTTTAGGGGCAGGCAATCACGCTCATAATTTCTGAGGAATTCTTGTAAATATAAGATGACTACGTCGCTACTCTTGAGACAGTTAATAAAGAATGAGAAAAAAGACACAATAAGGATGAACAACTGCTGACTCGTCTCAAGTGTAACTCTACGGGTATTGGCAAAGAGTCTTTGAATATTAGGCGAATTTTCAAACTTCTCCCAACATTATGAACCTTGTTACAATACATCAGGACGAATGATGATTTCTGTTCAACTCTGGATCATGATTTACCATAAGCTCGCCACCAAGGGATTTTCAGCCATTGCGTATTATTTTCAGCACCTTTTATGTAGATGGTCAAATATTTATTCCCGCCCTGCCCAAGTCTTCGTTGGCTCTTTTAATTCATTGACTGCAGATTAATATTTCGGAGACAAAACTGACAGCTAATTTCAAAAGATGGGCAGCTAAAGGGATCAACAAATATGATTTGTTTCTAAAGAACGCTTTCAAATAATACGTTGCCACTCAGCTGGGTTATAGAAACATTCGCACACAATAACAAACTAAATGACAATAAGATAAAGTATGGCCTTCTACAGTTGGAATTTACTTTTTATTTATGCCCCATCCAAGCGACGATTGACACGACAATAAACATTCCACTCCACGATTTGGAAACTAAGGAAAGCTCTATTTTCAGAATTTCGATTTTCTGTCCCCATTTCCCATCGCCCGTGAACAGGGTGCGTGGAACCCTTCCAGGAGGCATGATTATCATAGACACCAAATGGGTTTAGATTCACCCATTGTGGTGTTTCTATAATTTTCTGCTCTTCCTTCAGCCTTGTCTTTTATGACATAATTATATCTGTAGAGGCGCAAAGATCTTCCTGTCCCACGAATCCATGTCATAGAAATCTAATTCCAGTTAATGAATAGGAAAGGGACAAGAGCATATGGAAATAGCAAAAGATGATATAGAAACGATAAGCAACGAGACTAAGTAGATGTTGAACCCCTCGACGAGGGTATTATGCGAGGGAAGGGGATCAGGAATAGAATAACATGTCAAATGTGCAGAAAAAAGAAAATCCGATGTAGAGCTGCGGCTGACAACAATTTTTTCGTGCTCATGGGATGTTGGTGTCCTGGATTCGGTTGCATTCATCAGCACTTTCGCTATATGGTCTGTGCGACAGTGATTATATTTTGACTTTATCTAACATGTGACTAAGAATTTTTTTAGAAACGACACATTCAATATTTGTTGTGGACCGACAGATATTTCAAAGCTGGACTATATCCAGAAACTGGACATACTTTTGGTAGCGACGTATAAGGAGAACATTTCAAAGTAGTAGCCATGGTAGGTTGTCTTTCTTTAATGAAATATTCCTTCAACAACATCAAATATTTTCATAGAAAGTGAGTTCCAGTGTTCTATTTTCGTCACATAATGAAGGGGAGGAGTATTCTGCATCTTGGTCCATGCTCGTAATTATTGAATTTTGCGCTTGGTGAAGAACTTGTAGGAAAAAACTCATTATTTTCACATCTTTGCTTCAACATATACATACATATTGTACATTCTCGATTATATTGCCTGCTATGTTCTACCCCAAATCCAGAATTCGACTTCGTTTTAAAAAACTCTGCGGGAAATTTTGCATTATTTCTTCAGTTACAGAAGTTGAACAGCAGGGATGCCTGACATTGACCGTCAGATCATTAATACATTTTACTTTCTTTATATTTCCTTCCCGAAAAATAAAGCACCAGTATATACCACCAACTTCTCTACTATCACCGTCGCTGACGATGTGATTAACGCATGTTATGGCTTGAGTAGAAAGAATGTTCTCAGGCCAAGGAAGTAACTGAAAAAACCAAAGAATCTTTAACTAAGCTTGAAACCTGTATTTTTTTTTTTGGTAGATTTTTATTTTTTTTTGACCTGAGGAAAAAACGGTGTTACGCATACCCGAAGCTGAAGATGTTGGCGCTCAGGTTATGTGGGACTCAGCTGTTGGGATTTGTCCCTTCATACCCACTAAAACAACCGCAGTTTACTACTTCGCCTGGGAAGCCGAGTGTCGGCTTAATTGCTTGCCGCCGTTTTTTGATGGAAGGTCGCAAGTTACCCTGGATTTGGGGTCAGGCTCACCAGCATATTCAATGCCAAGCCTGGGCCACTGCCGATTTTGTATAGTGGTCATTTTCTTCCACCTGGACCAATTGGTATGGCTGCCTTTGAGAACTCTTAGTGTGATAAATCCCAAGAGCTTCCGTGACAGCCCCATGGCCAAAAGGTGGGTATTTTTGCACGATACTTGACGTGATGTCAGCGTTATTGGCATAGTATTTCTTCTTCCTCTTGTGGGCCTCGTTTAAGGATGTTGCTCCGCTGACTATCTGACTGTCAATGACACTGACCTTGCCATCTCGAGCCAAAACGAGGTCGGGTTTACGAATGCCTTCACTCGTTGGGAATTGTCCCTCGTGCTCCACTGACGTTCCCTTATCACGCAGGCCTCATAAGAGCATTTTGCAAACTGCATCGTGTCTGAGAATGCGCCTGCCCAGCGTCCTAAAGCAACTTTGGATTATGTGCGTGGTTGTTTCGATGGCTAGGCAGCCGGCGCGACATAAGACGCGACAGATGCCACGTGATTTTCGTATTTGTATTGGTATTGGTATTGGACATAGTCTCGTCCGGAGAGATACATGCCACAGTATATCCAGGAGCTCGAGAAATTTGTTTTTCCACATTCACGTAATTCGTTGCCGTCTACGGAATTGTAAAGGGATTGGCCCACCATCTTTCTACCGCTTTGGGATTATTGAGGGTAACACCCTCTAACTTGGTGAGAGGGCTGTTGGCCCACTGGATTCGTTTTTGAACCCAGAGGGTTTCGTGGGCGGCTCTCACTGCTGGTGAGGTAGAGTTTCCCAGTGTAATCAAGAGCCTCTGCTGTGGCTTTAGGGGGGCTCTGGTGAGGTTGTCAAGTTCATTCGTCAGTGTACCGCCAGCCTTTTTAGGGCCGATAGGTCTAAAATCGACTGCAAGATACCGCCATTCTCTAGACGCCGTCAGTTGATTGACAGCGGAACCATCGAGAAGTTGGAATCTTGGAGTACTTAAGATTTTTATTTTCTTATCCCGGCCAGACGGGAAAATGGATAAAGCGGTGCACTTGGCGGCGTTGAACGAGAGATCCAGCTTCTGTGCCTCAAGCTCGGCAGTGCGCAAAAGTTTTCTCATTCCAGGTTCAGCGCTGGAAATGAGGATGGCATCATCTGCGTAGAGCAGTACATTGATGCGTGAACCGTTCAGGTCGTACCCTATATCGTTGGAAAGGGTACGGGTGACTTCATCCAGGACGACGCAGAATACGAGCAGAATACGAAGATGGACAATTAAAAAAAAAAAAAAATCCCCATTTACTTCAAGTACTGTTGAGCTGCGGCTTGTACTTGGATTCGTGAGGTATCTGACTAAGCCTGCCGGAAAACCTCTCTTTCCCAAGATGGCGCTGATTGCCCTATGGCTGACGCTGTCATATGCCTTCGCGCACTCGAATGAGACAACGTGAAGTTCTCTCGTCCTGAGCATTGGCATCGTCTAGCAAGGAGGCTAGAACAGCGATGTTTTCCGCGCACCCATCATCTAGACATCTCTGGTGGATGTCGATTAAGCCAGAGGCATGAAGGCGTGAAGCCAAGATTTTGTGTAGGTGGCGTACTGTAACCGAGGGAGTTAGTCAATAGTGCTAACGTCAGTTTCCTTTCTGGCCCTATACAGACATTCTAAGATCGAAATTAAAAAAAATTAAGAAAAATTTCGTAAGAAAATTCGGAAATAAACGTTTCTGATTTTTATTTTTTTTATTTTTATCAAAAACTAGCTCAACCTACCTTAACTAAAATACATACGAGTATATAATGTACGCATATATATGTATGTACTATCGACGACGGAGTTTCCTCCAGTCACCAAAAGCTTCAATGCTGTTGAATAACGCCTCTTCTATTCGCATGATACCGCTCTACTAATGCACTCTAGTTCGCAAAAGTTCAAAAAAATAAAATATTAAGCTTATTGTATAGTTATTAGATAATGCCACATTCGCTTAGTACTCGTAAAATTTTCACACAACCATAAATTAAGGCATAAATTCTTCATCATCAAAAAGGCAGCAAGAATATTTGTCCTATTGTGAAAAAATAATAAGAATTGTCCCTTATGCACCCGTCTAAAATCGCATTCTATTCGGTCCCCTTGGAATTTTCCTATGAAGGCCTCCAAAACCTCTGCGTCAACATTTCCGTCTATCTCATTCTTATGTTTTTTTTTTTTTTTTTATATGGAAAACGACATTTGTCCAGCTTAATTCCAGCTTGTTGTACTAATGCCCCCTGTTTCTAAGGTTTTCTTAACTTATTTAGCTTCCTAATTCCCCTCGTAATATCCTTGCGATTAATGCTGTGTCTTTACATAACAGGGGCATACATAACCTTTTTTTGTGTGGGTGAATAAAAAGAAAGGAGGAACCACCCAAGATTTGACTTAATAGGCTAGATCTGAAGTCGCGTCAACTGCTTAACTCAAAATCCAGTCAAGAAAGTAGCTCTGAAGCCGAGAAATGCGATCGACCATAAGCACTACGGGGCAATTACGTAACATTTTCAAATTTCTTGTACTTGCTCCCTTGCAACCTTGGGCAGCTATGTTACCATGGAGGAACCATCCAAGATTTGACTTAGTAGGCTAGATCTGAAGTCGCGTCAACTGCTTAACTCAAAACCCAGTCAAGAAAGTAGTTCTGAAGCTGAGAAATGCGATCGACAATAAGCATTACGGGGCAATTACGTAACATTTTCAATTTTTTTGAACCTGTTCCTTTGCGACCTCGGGCAGCTATGTTACCATGGAGGAACCACCCAAGATTTGACTTAATAGGCTAGATCTGAAGTCGGATTCCCGCTTAATTCTAGTCTTAAATATAATCAGATTAGCTAGCACTCTTGTGTTTTGTTCCGGGTGATCAGTGACTGAGCCTCGTCATCTCGCTCACTCTGCCTGCCCGAGACCTCACCAAGGCTAACAGACCTCAGTCAGTTCTCAGGTTTATTTAAGCATGATGACGCGTTAGTTACAAACCCAAAACTCCCAACAACAACTCTAACGCCTATCATATTGGGGTCAACAGACGGCACATCCTCTCCCACAGTCAATAGCCCAACGTACGTAGAATGGACACCTATGAGTATTAAGTAACGTAAAAAGAAAACTTTTATTGTGAAATTCATAAAGTTCATTGTAATTGCACAGGCGAACACAGAAATGCATAATCAGCGTCTGGTGTTTTTCCAATTTTTGCGTTCACCTGTGCAACAACCGAAATATGTACATATGTATAAAGAAGAGAACATAATAAAAAGATGGTCAGATTGATTAGAGCTCCCTTCGAGTAAAGTCGTTGTTTTATTTAAACTCCATAGATCCTAGATATATAACTCGTTCAGCCTTCAAATGATCTCCTAGCTAAACTTAATCTAACTTATGAACTAAGGGATGAGGAGGATCTTACCAAAATAAGCTCTAGTAGTTCCCTAAGAATTATTGAACACAAGGAAGGCAATGAAACGGGGATGTAAGGCATATCATTATTGCTTGTAGCCCTGTTAAGGAGCCTAACAAGAACTGATTGTCAAAAGATACATATTATAAGATACATATTATAAGATACATATTATAGGGTAAATGTCTATCAATACTTTGTTTCGTATACACATATTTATAAATATTCTCAAAAGAATTATGACAGTGCATTGCAATTGAGCTTTTGGACAATATAGCTCTTAAAGTAGAAATATAGGATCATCCAACAAAAAGTTTATTTTATTCAAAAGAAAAGATTTAAAAAAAAAAGAAGTAAAATTTGTATTTTCATTATCAAATATCCTTTATCTCTCAAATATTTGACTTACCTCTGTCTGCAAAAAAATATTCTTTTAATGCATAAACCGTTGTCGGAGTATTGGCTTTGACTTTATTTTCAACATATGTAGTGTCAAAGGACAAAGAATAACTCGCAGAATTCTGCCAACAAAAGTCTCTATTTCGAATATTGACATGTTCAAGAAATCTGTCACAAAATCCAGACCTTGGCTTCCGAGCTGTTAACTTATGTTATTCTGTTAAAAAAAACCTCCTTCACGTAGTTTTCTGGAAAATGTGGCCCAAAGATAGTTCCCATTCAAAAATTGTACCAAATTGTCACTCGTTGTAGGATGTCGCACTATTTCGGCAAACTTTTTAGATGTGGTGAATCTCATCACTTGGTGACAATATTTTTCATTAACCTTGCTGGACGAACACGTATAGATTAAATTCATTATAGCTGTGCCAAAATCCGCTTGAAGATGATGAAAGATATCAAGATATTGTACGAGATTGTATTCATCCATATTTAGAAATCTCTAAGTTTTAGCTTAAAATAGCAATAACAATTGAATGTTGATAGTTGAACAATTGAAAATATATCTTGTTAGATAACCCTTTACCTGCATGCTCCTTCCCGGCAAGTCTTAAGTCCCAATAGGAAATGAATCAGTTATAACAATATGCATTACATGAAATTAGTCGAAGTCATTTCTAAAACAAAAAAAGTTAAAAAAAAAAACTTCTGGCGTCAATCAATATACTATGGTAAATATATATTCTGTAAATGTATCTGCTATTGCTTTGTTTTTTTTTTTTTTTTTTATTTGTATGATTCGTGCAGGTTCAAGTGTTTACGCTCTTGTGTTTGTCATACAGCCTGGACGGGAGATGGTTTATGTCGCATATGTTCGTTGACTACTCTCCTAGTGAACGGGTGGTTGTCCTAGATAGGATTCTTGAGAGATTTTACTGAATTTACGTTGGTTGTAGTTCGCAGTAACTCTTTTTGTTTCCATCTCATTAAGGCGTTATATTGAATTCATACAGAGTATGAATTTTGAAGTGATCTTATGCTGCGAGTGTTATGTCTTCGTCAACACTTTCCAATCATCTCTCATTCACAACTGATGTTGTTACACAGCTTTTTTCCGTATAGCAATTGTTCTTGACTATGGACGGACTTGAACTATGCACCTTCGGCTCAACAGTCGGTGATGATTAACGACCACGACCACCCCCTAATTAATTTTGCTTATGCAATGAAATTTCACAAAAATTTGTGAACAGAGCTCCGATGAAATAGACAGAGGGAAAGAAGATGAACGATGTGATAATATTACTTCGAACAACGTTTTTGATAATATGAATGATTTAGAGGAAAGAGTGGTACAAACATCCGTTATTATTTAAAATTTACCCAGCTGTCTTATAGGTCCTATAGCATCCTCCCATGATTTTGTAATGTATATACATACATATATCATATTAGCAGTTAAAAATGGACTTCTTAAATGATTCTGTTTAGGATTCCGATGTAGATGGTCTTAAAAACAAACCTTGTGAAGGCAAATTCCATGTACTACATATTTTCCCGAAACGAAAAGAGGCAAATACATTTTCCAACACAATATGTGTATTATTCTATTTACACGGGCGAGAGGTTAAGCGAAGCAACCAATCTTAACGACGAGATCGCCGATCTAAAGCGTTGACTGTCGATGTGGATAACGGTAGCTCAGAAGGAACGACTTATGAAGCTAGAGTCACGTCACCGACGAGCGACAACTCCCACCGAGTTACAACACGATCGTCGCGAAGCTCAGTGGGAAGAATCAACTGAAGGTTTTCTTAATATCAGTTCAAAGGCAAACCAATATTGAAGGATACCCAGGCTCAGACACGCGATCCTTGACGAATGATTGACCAAGTCCTCAAATGGGCCTCGAAGTACAATACAATGTTGGCAAGGACCAATCGCATTCCTATTCGCTGAAGGACTCCCCTTGGACCTCATACCACAAGCCATGCCTGAACTTTCCATAGACCGAGGACTCATGTGATACCGAAATAACAACCGAAAATGGTATACATGGTCGGCTTTCAGGCCGGACTTCCTGCAGTTCGTCATCCCAAGTTCATATCTTGAAGATCTAGGAGACAACATCCGCCGAAACGTTCTGGCTATGCAGACCATCATGCGATAGGCGGGTTACAACAATTGGTCCGAATTTACAAAAAATAGCCATCCGCTCAGGGGATTTCAGACGTTAGACGAATTGATAAGGTATACCAACGAGAACGCAACCCCCCGGAGAGGCCCGCACCTTATCGTGGTGTCTGAGCCCAATCAACCCGCAGAAAGCATGACGGAGATGTGGCCAAGAGAGCCACACACAACGTGAACACGGGAATCCTCACATCCTCTTCTACTGGGAGTGCGGACGACGGGGCAGATGAACGGGAAGAGGCAAAGGCCTTACTTTAATCGCGGGAACTTGAGGCCAGGACCAGTACCAGCCCGCAAAAATGAAACCCTCTGTACCTGGAGGTCATTCGCACAACCGCTATCCACTTGGGTCAATACCAATCGGCAGCGATCCTCGATACAGAGGCCACAAGGAGCTTTGTGGATTAAATCGCCGCAATAGACTTCACCAAGAAGGGGCGATCGTTCAGACCGACTCCGAGGTAATGATGGCCCCCGGTTTCACTAGGCACATTTATAGAGTGCAAGAGGTAGACGTCTTATTGGGGACATCTGAGAGCCGGATCCCACTCCCAGTCTTCCCAGAAGCCCTGAGAAGCCCCAGAAGCACACCCTAGTCCTAGGAAGAGATTTCCTTACCTCGGTCGGAACCATCATTGGATATGGCAGCGAGTCAATCATCCTCCGCAAGGAAAATAATAACATTAAGAAATCAAGAACCTCAGTGGAGCAACTTATCAAACAACCCCCCGACCGCAAGGCGGCAGATGAATCAACACAAAAGCATACAATAGACGCCGAGAGTGAAAACGCCCAGAACAACCATAGCTGGAGTCACCGTTGACAAATCTTGCAAACAGGGGAAATGGCAGTTGAGCTTAGTCCTGTAAAAGGCCAAAGTATTCGGCTGACGGGCAATCTCCAGTGAATCTTCGGTGAGTCAGCAACACATCGCTTATAAGCGAAGGGTGAGCTACCAAGGTAGGTACTTGTCTTGGTGCATAAAAAAAAGCCCTTGGCATGGCATCGAAGAAGAAGTTGACAGAAGTAAATTTGACACCAATGTAACTATCATAATATGCTAAGTGGTCCTCATAAGGCCTGCTCAGTTTAAGAAGCGCTAATGGATTTCTCAAGAGCTGTGCCGGACCTCTGACAGTTTATTGCTTGTTTTAAGAACAACAATATCATTCCTTGACGTTTGTGTTCTGTCATAGTCACTATTTCTCCACTCGGTTGCTGGTCGAGCGTCGAAAAGCACGCTCAAGGGAGAAAATTGTTGCTAGTTTTAGATCTGCCTTTTCCAACCCCTCTTAGCTTCTTCCGGCGTTCCCCAAGGCAGACACCTAGATCCACTTCTCTTTATTCTTACTGTTAACGACATTGAGTTTGTCATCAAACATTCCCACCTCTCACTGTACGCTGACGACACAAATCTTCAAGACCATTTCCTCTCAACAAGATTCTTCCCTTATTCAAACGGATCTAAACAGCTTTTTTGTTTGGTGCTCCAAAAATTGTTTGGAACTTCACATTTCCAAATGCCAATCAATTACCTTTTCACGTAAACGAATCAAACCTCCACCTCGTCTCTGCTTCCCTATAATCAGCCCATCTCCACCGTTCAAGTTATCCGCGGTCTTGGCATACTATGCTCAATTTTCGCGCACATATTGACAATTCTTGAAGCCAAGTCTGCACTCGGTTTCGTCAGCGTTGGTCTAAAGAATTCTCCAATCTCTACGTGACTCGATCCCTTTATTACCTTTGTTCGCCCCCTTCTCGAAATACGTATCTCAAGTGTGGTCCCTTTAGGTTACCTTCTTACAGGTGCCACTCTTTATAACTCCATATCTCTTAACACTAACCCCCGTAATACACGCAATCTCCGTCTCTTCTATTTATCTACCCCCGCATCTCATACGGCTCCAATGAACCCATTTCCCGTATGCTGGCAAGTGTTAATTCGAATATTAACTTTTTCAACCTCAGCACTCCATGCCTAAAACTCCGTCTTCTCAATAGCCTTCCCTCCTTCCAGTCGTAGTTTCTAAGGATCGCGCCCCCTCACCCGTTCTCAGTTATTAAGTTAGATTAAGTTAGATTTATTGAATTAAGCTCAATAAATGAGGGTGTTTGCCCTCACGGAAATTAGTCCCGAAAGTGAGATTAAAGACCCAAATCTCCCGATTCCCCCCCGTGTGCAAGGAGTTTGAGTTTCTGTGACCTTAACTCAGCGAATTTCGCGTAGTCTTGTATATGCATCTTTATAAGATCCTGGAGCAGTTGGAAGCGAGTTCAAATTTTGGCGAACAAATCAGTGATGAAGCACATTTTTGGTTGAACGCTAAATTGCGACATTTGGGGAGGTTTTAATCCACAGCAGTACTATAAAATTTTAAATAGACTTCGGGCGGGACACATCATTAAGGCATACATCTTCCGAAATGAGAATGACCAGATAGTGACTCTCAATATTTAGATTTATCGTCATTTGATGATCCCTCCCGAGAGTCACCACCAACTCATGCGCAGCCCTACAATCGAGGGGTGTAGGCAACCCGGTTATTGTGAGATAGTGGACCACCATCGAACTGCATCGGGTTATGATAGAAGAGTTTTTGCGAGCTTAATTGGATGACAAAAATCTAAACAATATGTGATTCCAACAAGACGGACCAGCATTTGTTTTGAATGTGTTATTCAGAGAAGAGGGGAGTGGAATGGTCGTCCCTTAGTCCCTTAGGCTTTTTCTATGGGGCTAGGTATCTCAAACACAACTTTTTAAAATCAATTCAAAAGTTAAGCTATGCTTAATTCAAACCCAGATCGATGTTTTACTGCGGTAAGATAGTGATTTCTAGGCTTAATTATGGTTAATAAGAATTGGAGGTTGGATACATCATTATGAAGAGATGACCCCGAGAACTGACCGAAACATTTTAACTTCGATGAGATCTCAGGTACATGGACTAAGCGTGATCGTGGAATCTAGTTTCTAGAACATCCTGTTGGGGAAGTGGCCACTTATGGCAGCTAACCTTATTATGTACATATATACTTATATTTAAGCCGAAACTAAATAGCTTATAATAGGCCTGTTTAATATTTAGTATCAGTATCTAGATCGAAAGGTTACCGTTTCTTATCCCAGCTTACCTTTCATTTGCTTTTTTCTTTCAGGCAGTATGGGTTTTTGTCGTATCACTCCCAGTCATCATAATCAATTCGCCGCGTCACTCGCAGCCACATGCGCCAAAAACGATGACAACACTTGACTCGGCTGGCTCGGGTATGTTCGTTGTCGGACTATTGGCGGAAACCTACGCCGATCTGCAAAAGTTTTCATTTCGCCAGGATCCAGCGAATCAAGGAAAATTCTGTAACGACGGTAAGTATAAAAAAGTCTAAACGTCCGTCACCGAAAAAACGCCGAATACGAGTACTCAAGATAGTGCCTCTTATCCAAACAGATTTTAATTGTTTTCAATCAAACTTTTTAATCAATCCAAGCATATAGCAGAGTTTGATTACGTCTCCTCCTTTAAAGTAAGTTGCGAAACTTTCTCCAAAACTGTTGACAAAACCAAAGCACAAACTCCACATAACCACAAGCAATTTCATCACTAATTTTTAATTACGTTTTAATTACGTTAGCCTACTAGTGCTCCAAGGAAGTCCTGCGGCTCATATTTATTCACTTGTTGTTAGTTCATTAACCGACAAGCAGAGCAACAAGACGAGCGTCGCAATTAAAATAAAAACGACAAAACTGAAGCAAAACAAATAAAGGCGCATAACGCTGTTGCTCCGTCGCCAGCAGCCCCGTTGCAAGGTGAACCAAATTTAATTAACTGTGAAATGGACTATGTGATTAAACCTCATGGCCCAGCATGCTCCCATCGATTCGACTTTTGATTGAATTTCATCGCCATCATGCAGCGAAATTGATTCTATGCATACGTCCTTAGAAGCATCAAAGGATACATGCATACAGTCATAATCACGCCATAGGGTAATGCTGGCGGTGAGAACTGCTATTGCCCCAGATTTGCATGTTATGATTACTGATATGTATGTGCACACTCTCCACATTCAGCGCAGGCACGAGTGTGGAACATAATCCGGAGAATGTTGAAAACAAAGTGCAAATGTGTTGTAAACAGCTTTATGCTTGTCAATCCCTTCACCATCCCTTCTCAAGAGGACAGCTTTGTGACAGACATATTTCAAACTCATTTAATCTCGCTTCTTCAGTGTGTAATCTTGCATACTTACGTATGCAATGTGCACCCATTCATTCGCCTGCTCTTAAGGACTTCTATTCCTCGAAATCCTTTTCAGTCCGGCTAACAAACCATAGCTTGTGACTGTTAAGTGCGAACGCTGATGTTGACAAAACAACTTGACCTGAACCCGTATAGCGTTTGACCTTCACAGCACGTACACACGCGATGACGTCCGTCATCATTGCGCAAAATATAATAGGTACATGTCCCCACGTATGTATGAGGACAGAGATGCTCTGCTCATTAAAGTAGAATGCACGTGCAAATTAACAAAATCACAAACCATCCGACATCCGCATTGTTATTCATTTATTTCTGCACATCCCTCATTTTTTGTTTTGCTTTTGCTTTTGCTTTCTAAAGGATTGTGGAGCATGTCAAGGCATCCGAACTACTTTGGCGAAGTGGTGATCTGGTGGGGTATCTTCGTCGTATCGCTCAATGTCATACACGGACCCGAATGGGTGGCCATAGCGTCGCCAATCTTTACCACATTCATCATTCTCTTCCTATCTGGCATCCCGCTGCGCGAACGTTCTGCCGACGAGAAATACAAAGAGTAAGTTTTATCTATATCAGTATTCCCTGCCGTAATTCTATTTTGAAAATTATCTCATAACATTTTCAGCCTGATGGAATACCGAAAGTATAAGGCATCAACGTCTCCGCTCATACCGATACCACCGTCGGTCTACGTCGAGGTACCGAGCGCATTGAAATTTATCCTTTGTTGCGAATTCCCACTCTACGACACGATGGACATTCAGAAGGATCTCAGCCCATATTCCTTGTCGATGGCACACTCGCACTCGCACATCTAGCAATCAGTTGCCCACAGTGGGAGTGGGCAACAGGGCCAACTCACTGTGGGCCATCAAGTTCAGGGATCCAGCGGCGGCTTACATCAAAACCAACACTCTCACCAGCATCAGCATCATCACCATCATCATCACAGTCACCAAAGCCATCATGGCTATCATAGTCATAGCTATCCGCAAGATATTGAAAGCGGCGCCACCGGTGGCGTCAGCTCACGGAGCTCTTATGTCAAATCAATAAGTAATCCCTATCAGAATGGTGGTAACTATATGAACACGTATAACTACGAGCACCGAGAGATCACCGACGACGAGGATGATGACGACGATGATGGAATTATCTACATGCCCGGCCCGTCGACATCGCGTCAAGCTTCGCATCGTGTTAGTGAGAAAAGGAAGACGCCTATTGCCGCCGATGTGATTGAGACCGATAGTCCACCTACTGATCTGGACGCAACCGAGCTCAAATCCGAACCGATTCCTATCAAATCCGAGAGCTACGTTGCCAAGGTCGAAACGGAACAGTATGTCAATCCAGATGGCGCTTCAATTACCGTCACAACTATTTTGTGATTACTTTCCTCGTTCGTTTCTATTCGAATTTTTTACCAAAAATTTAATCAAAATATTTCTGTTAAGTATTTTCTCTCAAGCCATATCTGCCATTACAACAGTTACTCAACTTGAAATTGTAAATTAAAAAAAAACATAACAAGATACATATAATTAGTTATCAATAGAATATATATTTGTATAGCGAAAATGATATAAGGACATTATAATATATACAAAGAAAATATAGATTTGTATTGAGGAATAACAAAAACAAAAAAGAAAGTTAACAAGTCATACAATTAAGACAGGATAATAAGAAAAATATTAAGTTTATTTAGATACAGTACTTTAAACTACTCTACCCTTTGGCAGCACTGCACAAATAAATATCTATCGACTGAGTTTACGGACTGCAATTATTGACACAGACAGCTTTTTAAATTGTTCGCTAGTTTTTGAGGTACTTTTGAAATATTGAAGCCGCTTGGTCGCTTCAGCAGTGCAACTCTTATGTAAAATATAAAACCGTTTTAAGCTCAATTTTGTCTAGCCTAGAACTTAAGAAATTCAGATAATTGTAAAATTTGTAAAATATAATGTTACAGTAATGGAGAATATGATCCTTAAGACCTTTAAGTTTAAATTACTATATCACTTTGCCAGTAAAGTACCATTCCGTTGAGGACATATGTCTGACATATGTTGAGGACAGCGGTCTAAGAATAATGGATATTTTACGATTTTTTTGGGTTTTGTTTGTCTATAGTTCTTACTTACTTTAAGCCCCATATGGTGATTTTATTATTTGGTACTCTGCATCCTAACTTTAGGACTTTTATGATACTTCGATTCTATGAAAATAATCTTCAGTAGTAGACAGGCAGAAAGTAGACAGTACAGGGTGACAGGTCAATAAGAAAAACTTTGCTGTAGCTATCGTTGGATAATAATTATATTTACTTCTAATGTACATTATTAGAAAATTACGTTAACGTTTTAAAAATTGTATATATCAAGTGGCGCCCTCTATTGGCATTACACAGAGTTGTCCTAATTCAGAAGTGCAGATCGACTTTGTCCTTCAGAATAGTCTCCTTTATTTATTTGCCAGTCAAAAATGTTTAAACCTAACTTAAAAATACCTTCATATAGTATTTAATGTGTCTTAGTGGCCCTATACAGGCACTCTTAGTCTAGCTATATTTCTTAATTGCTAATGCTATTCTATTTTGGTATGACTATAGTTTAAAATTTTATTTTTCAGGAAAAGTTTATTATAAACCTAAATTCCTTTTTTTCTTATCGTAAAGCCTAGTTTTAAATATGATCAGGTTGGCTAGGGCTTGTGTGCTTTGTTCCGAGTAGCCACCCTACTGATTGCGTCTTTTAGTGACTGGGTTTCACAATCTCGCTCACTCTGCATGCCCGAGACTTCACCAAGACTCACAGGCCTCAGTCAATTCTCAGGCTCATCTAAGCATGAGGACGCGTCCAACCTCCAAAATATCTCCTAGCTTACCCTAATTTAACTTACGAACCGAGGAGTGGAGGATCTCACCGGAGTAACGCACTGCTCTGGGAATCGAGCCGAAAACCACCAACAATCAACAACGTGCTGGTTAGCAATATCGGCGCGATCCCAATCCGCTATTGTGGTACTACAGAGTGCGCCATTTCATATGGGTCGATGTAAATTTCGAAAACCGATTTTGGAAATCAAAAACTTTTATTTAGTTTAGACCTTTACAATTTATTTTGATTAATTTTTGAAAACAATATCAATTAAATGACCGCCTTTATTGCCGATGCAAAAATGGGCTCGTTTTCGCGCATTCTCCACGACATTTTCGAGCATTTCGGTCGAAGCTTCTGCGATTTCTGCACGAATGTTTCTTTTGAGCTGTTCTATTGTCTTCGGGCCGTGCCCATACACCTTGCTATTCAAGTATCCCCAAAGAAAAAAGTCTGGCGGAGTCAAATCCGGCGATATCGGAGGCCAGTCAATATGGCCCTTTTTTGACACCAATCTTCCAGGGAACTTCTTACGCAAAAGGTTCATTGTTTTGTCCACAGTATGGCATGTCGCGCCATCTTGTTGAAACCAAAAGTGAAAGAAGCCTTTTTTACGCATTTCTGGGATCACATAATGGGCCAACATCCACCGATATCGATCGCCATCCACTGTATCGCCAACTTTGAAGAAATACGGTCCAATGATGGTTTTAGCGCATATACCGGCCCAAACAGTAACTTTTTGATCATATAGCGGCTCTTCGTGAATAATTTGAGGATTTTCGGTGCCTCAGAAGCGACAATTTTGTTTATCAACTGAGCCAGAGAAAATGTGCCTCATCGGTCATCAAAATTTTCTGCTAGAACTCCGGCTCAGCATTAGTCATTGCAACGACATTTTGTGCGTATGCCAAGCACCGTGGCTCATCTTGTGGCAAAATTCTTTGAGTTATCTGCACTTTGTTTGGAAATAAGTGAAGATCATCTTTTAAAATTCTCCGTAAAGTGGTCCCACTGATGCCTAACTGCTCCGTAAAGTGGTCCCACTGATGCCTAACGGCGCCGACATGATAAACTTGGGTCTTCTTGAACACTGGCTGACTGAATAGATGAGTTTGAACGCCGCGGACGTGGCCTAGGTTGCTCACGAGGGCTTGCGACAGATCCAAATTGAAAAAAATTCGAGGCCCAACGACGAATTGTATCTTTTTTAGGCGCAACATGATATAGATATTTTGCACGATACGCACGTTGAGTTAGCACAATCGAGCGTTCATTTTTAATTAACATTGAAACTATTTCCGCGTGTTCTTTTGGTGTGAAGCGATTCATGGTTAAAATTCTACAGAATTGACGTTTCCAAAATGTTATGACATATGTACGAGAATCGGTTGACAATTGTTGAAGTTATTCGAAGTTTACATCGACCCATATGAGATGGCGCACCCTGTATAAGGTAAGAGTTCATGAGTACCGTCAACGTACCCGTCACAGATGAGCCATTTATCCCTGCCCCCTCGTTGGGATAGCCTCCCTATTTTGTACTAACCTTTCGGAATCTATATGAAAAATTGCTTCTGGAAGAATGAAGCCCGATCGGAGTAAACTCTCCTGGTATCTATTGTATAATTGGGGTAGTAAGCCCCGGAGATCAGGTTATTTTCGTTAGTCATTGCCCTTGCGATTTGCTTTCGAGTAATTTTAACAGGAAAATTGTCGATTCTACATATTTAGGCCTGCTCCGACCTACAGGAACTTATTGGGGGAACTTAATGAACTGGGACTCTGGTGTTCTGTAAATTCTACGACAGACCCTAAGGCACCCCCTCTCGAATACACGAACTTTTCCATTTAAGATCGTGCTACATTAAACCACAACGAGCGCGATAATGGCCCTAAGTAGAACCATGCACCATTAGATTTTTACGCTGCGGTCAAGCTGACTGCTGTGAAACAGACTCTTTGTCATACCGAAGGCATTCTTAGCTCGAGCAAGAAAAGCGTTCACATGTCTATTGAAATATAGATACTAATTCAAGCCAGGTACTAAGATATCTAACTGCGTTTCTCACCGCTCAACGGTTGTCCATGTTACCCAATGATCGAGTTTCCTCCAGTTCATTCTGGTATCCCTTGAGGCCTTGTAAAACGCAGTCCCAAATGGTATCGTTTCCGACTTTTGGAAGTTAATTTTTAACCTCCAATCACCGCAATATCTCTTAATATCATCAATATCTTAATATCAATCAATCAAAGTCTACAGAGAATTAACCGCTCCCTGTTGTAAACCATTTTTAAGATCAAGGATCCTGCTCGAAGTAATGTTGGCAAATTTAACAAAAAACTTTTTTCCTATAGTCATTACATAAATTATGCACAGAAAGTGATTTTGCATGCCTAGCCTGGTGAGCTTATAGAACAGACCAAAAGCCAAACTGGTTGTCCAATATTATTTTCTTTTTCTCAACCCAATCTTCGTCGTTTAGGTGTAACGAACACCAATAACGATTCTGATTGCACTAGTTATTGCTTGTATTAAAATAATGTCTTATAATTTATGATTATCGATCTTTATTATAGTAAAGCTCACTTTCAACTGACCGTCGGGTTAACAAACAACTTGTTTACCCGAGAATTTAACGCCACGCATTTTTGTTGGGAAAATTATCCCAAGCTCCACTTTCAGCGCGTTTGTTCTTCCCATGTTGAGTTTAGTTGATTTCCACGAACGCTGATCTGCAATCAACTAGGATGTAGAAAGTGGTTGGTGTCCACTGAATTAGTGATGTGCAGTTGGATACGAATGTATCATGTAACTCACTGCTGACGTAAATATTTTAAATGATCATTTTCTTGGTAGCGAGCCACGTAGTTTAAACCACCATCCCTACACCATCCCTACCATCCAACACGGCACCTGAGCTGGTATTTCATGCTGATGTTACAAATTGCCTTGCTTCCGTTAAGTCCAATGCTATTGGAGAGGATGGTATAACAATAGGATTTTTGAATGTCTGTTTTATGTATTCAACCTTTCCCACTAGCTGAAAGATTACTAAAGTCACATCAGTTCCTAAAAGAGCCAAAACAACATCCATCAGTGACTTTAGGCCCATCAGTACCTTGCCCTGCCTTTTGAAGGTTTTCGAGAAGTTAATAACTCAGCAAGTCCGTCGCCACTTAGAGCGTTACTCTTTGTTATATCCTCTACAATCTGGTTTCCAACCAGGTCACAATTGCTCTGCAGCCATGGCTAACTTGATGGAGGAGATGAGACTGAGTTTTGACAATGACAATCTTGTCATACTTTGCTTGCTTGACTCCTCGAGAGCATATGATACCGTAAATCATGAGCTACTTTGCTGGAAACTAAGGCATTTCTTCAATTTCAGTTCCAGTGCCGTAAGACTTATTCGCAGTTTCCTTTCGGACCGTTATCAGAAGGTTGTAATTTAAAACAAAATGTCCTCTCTCAAGTATGTAAAGCAGGGTGTCCCACAAGGGTCGATCAGCGGCCCATTATTAATCTGGATGTTTATCAATGACTTACCGTCTGTTTGTAAAACACAACCTTACATCTCTACGCTGATGATTTCATTGTCTCGACCTCTAACCAACATGTCTGAACTTATCTCGTGTATCAATAACGATTTGTTGGCCATTTACAATTGGTCGGTCGATAATGGTCTTGTTGTTAATCCGACAAAGCTTATGTCATTCCTATTTTCAAGAGACCCTGGATTCCAATTCCTTGCCCGCTATCTTTCTCAAGGATATCAGGCTTAACTTTGTTAAGACTGTGACAAGCCTGGGATATGTAATTAACCGGGGTTTATCCTGTCACGACCATATAAACCTTGTTGTTGGCTGAATCTATAACTGCCTTCGTAAGTTGTGGTCCACTGCGTGTTTTACTCCTTTTGATACCCGGAAGAGGCTAGTTCTCGCTCTGATAGCACCCATCATAAGCTATTCTGAAGTAGTTTATACCAACCTAGACTCAGCGTCGCTGCATAAACTTCAGGTGGCTTACAACGATTCCCTAAAGCACATCTACGGGGAAAGGAGTGTATGTATAAGTATGAACAGATATTTTATCTCTCAGGGATGCTCTTGATCGCAATACCTCAAAGCCCGTAATTGTATATTTCCTGATAGAGTCATGTAAAGCAAAAAAAACCCGAATACCTCTACATCAGGTTGGACTTCTCGCGCACTACTCGGACAATTAATATCAATGTAAATTATTTTCCTTTCGTTAAAAATGTATTCTTTAAATTCTGTCATTCTACTGCACGTAAGTACCCTAAAAGACTAGGTAAAATCGAAATATATTGAATTGAACTGAATTGAATTGAATCGCATTGAATTGAAATTGAAACCCAGTTAATCAGAGCTCTGTTCGCTACTTTTTCAAGCAGATAGGGTGGACCACCGCTGTTTTCCATCACTCTGGATAATTAATAAAGCGTAGTGGAAACACATACTGCATTAATTGGCGACGTTTGGGATAACATCTAATCCCGACACTTATTTTTAAGTAGGTCCAGGGTGCAAACCTCTTTAGGGGTTAGTGGTCATTGGATGTGTATTGGGTAGTTTTCGCTTATTCCTCTGCAACCACATATAATCCCTGTGGATTATTATCTGTCGCTTGATAAAAAGTAACGCTGTTAGGTTTATGGCTTTTTTTCTTCTAAAAAGTTTCACATAGATTGATTGTTGACTCGCTCATATATTTACAGCTGTTCAGTGTTGACGTGTTACAGTATTTTTTTACAATGGACTAAATTGAACATCGTGCAGCAATAAAATTCTTATTCTTGAAAGTTCATGAAGGATTATTAAAACTGTATAAGGACTCTTCACCGTCGATAGATGGGTTTGCATTTAAAAGTGGCCATACAAGTCTTGAAGATGATCTACCTGAAGGACTCCAAAAAGCGAATCAACCCCAGAAAACATAGCAAAAATAAGACGGAATGAGAGAGATTTAGCAGAGGCCCTAGGTATCTCATTAGGCAGTGTGAGCAATATTTGTATATAACGTTTTGAAACGCAAAATGGGTTCCATTTACATTCACATAGCACATTCATTAACAAAAGCACAAAAAAAATACTCGAATACGAATTTCTCGACAATATTTGGAGCATTTTAGAAAAGAAAAAAAGGATATTCTTTCTTAAATTGGGGGCTATTATGTCTGATAGCAAATTAGAGAGGAGGTCCTCTACTTTCATAATAAAGCTGAGGATGTCGCTCGTAGTAGCTGAGCTGATCCCCTCAGGAGTCATGATTTCTCTGGGGAGGATACGCTTCTTAATATGGCAGAAGACTCACACACTCGCATAGTATGTGCTCTGCAATTTCCTCGTCCACTAGACAGAGTGGACACTCGGTTTCAGACGAGAGGATAAAAAGGATTTAGCGCCCATTTTTTTACTTCGTACATCATAATCTTGAATCAAAACCAACCCGGTACTTCAGCTGCAAATCGAATTAGGGTCCTGAAATCGATTAAGAAGGTATTAGCAACAGTTTTTTGGGATGAAAAAATAATTTTGTTCGCGGATTACCTCCAAACTGGGTAAAAATTTAACGCAGACTATTATTGTAAACTTTTGGACCAATAGTTGGTTCACCGAAAAATAATTTTTCATCAAGATAATGCATCTCCTTCCATCAGTGAATTAAAATAGGGCATGTTAAACATCCATCCTTTTCGCCAGACTTGGCTCCCTCAAAATTCTGGCTGGTTCCACATCTCAAACGCCATGGAATCGTATTTCTAAAATTCGTCCAGAGTCTCACTTCAGGGGTGGAATCCGTAAAATAGAAGATCACCTGAAAAAGTCTATTAAAATTCAGGAAGATTATATCGAATAAAAAAATGTTTTTCAAAACCATAAAATCGTTTCTTTTTTTTTAAACGAACGACAAAACTTATTGAACAACTTTATTCTTTTTTACCAAAGAAAAAGTTGTAAACAATCAAGAATTCAATAATTTTTATTTCATAATTTAATTTTTTTTTTTTTAATAATTTATCTCAAAATATTGACTAAAAAACAATCTTTTGCTTGAACATTTTACGTGAAATTAAACGCACACAGCACGTCCGCCCTTGTGCGCTCCTTCACAAGTCACTGTTTGTCCACTCTCGGTCGCAACTCCTGCTTGGTCCATCCATGAGAAGGAGACCTAATGCAATGATCAGGGGTGTCCAATATCCGATGTGTCGGATTAGATATGCAAATTTATTGGTGGACCAATTCGAATCGGTGTTTGGGTATAACACCTACATCGCTTGCCATATTGTAGCGTCGGAATTGAGTTTTGTTTGTGTTTTGCTGTTAGGGGAAGTTTTAGGGTTGATACGGCTAACATTCGTGGGTTAAGAGCGAACCTCTTTGTAAATGAGCATACACGAGTCCCTTATCTTTCATACTGATAAGACTATTGACACATTCTCACCACTTGGCTCGTCAGACCACTGTATAGTATTAGCTAGAAGTTCCCACTCTGTTAGAGAACAAATTCAAACAAAGAGCAGATTAAACAACTTCTTTAGAAATCATAGTTTGTCTCGTGCTTCCTCAATAGTGAAGTGGATGTCACTATTGGAGCGATCTCAAATATTTTTTTGTTGGGCATGAGCTCCTTTAGTCCCCGTAGAGTAAAGAGTATTCAAAACCCTAAGTACGACGTATGGGTAGGTATGAGGCGCGTTGCAAAAAGGCCATCAGGTTAAGAGAGTTGAGTTTCCGGACCTACAAAGTCAACTCCTCTGAGAAATCCGAAATAAGCGGAAACGAGTCAGAAATGACTGCAATGCATTGATTCGGTATGTCGAATTCTCCTATGATCAAAAGCTGCTGCAATATCCCAAGGCTAGCAACAACTTTCTTCAATCTTCCCACTCATTTGCAACGTCAGCTGCGTGCTGGACATTTTACAGCCAGTTCAAGCCTTCCATGTTGCCTTCTGTCTTCGCCTGTATTGTACTTTAGAGCATCGAATCTTCAATGGAACAATTACACTTTTGCATTCGTATAGTTGAAAGGGTATTTGAAGATCTCAACCCGCTTCGATGGTAATCCCACCATACTTCAAAATTGATGATGGTTAAACCACTGCGTAAGTTTCTTCGTCTGTGCTATTCTTCTGGGCCTTTCTTGAGTAGAACATTTATCCAGCCTGTCCCTAAAAAGGGCAAATCTACGTCTTCCTCCGCCAACCGACCCATAGCATAAACGTGACTTCTTTCTAAAGCCATGAAAACTCTGATAAATCGTCAACTTACCTTATTTTATCTTGGATTACGGAAACTTATTAATGACCGGCACAATGGTTTCCGTAGCAACGTATTTGATGGCATGTATCAACGAAAAGTAGAACCAATCTCTTCAAAACATCAGTGAAAGCAAGATCGTTCCGGCTCCCTTGTTGAAAAAGCGTGCTTATAGTACGATGAGTCTTTCCTTCTATGGAATAGAAATTACCTTTCGCGCTATGCAACTCAATTCAATCCGTTTTAGACGGTTTCAAGTCTGAAACCAAATAAATGCTGGTGTTCCTCATTTTTATAAACGATATCTTGACTGCTACTTCTAATCCAATTACTCCCTGTCTGATGAGAGTACTCTCAACTTTTCATATTCGTTCCAAGACTCACGTCCGCAGTAGAGTTGGATCGTCAACGTATGTAAGCACATTAAAGACCGACTTCCACAACATAATTAAATGGGGTGTAAACAATAGAGTGGAATTTAGTACTTCTAAAACCCAATACCGTCTACTGTGACGCTTAAACTAACCTTAAACTAATAAGCTATTATACTCGACACTGGCGCTTATGTCGTTGAAAAACGTTCCCTCTTTGGTATGTGCGTTGATGAAACACTTAGTTGGAGTGACCACATATACAAGGTCGTCGAGAATGCTAAGAGATGTCTAGGTTTCCTAAAACGATGCAGTAATAATTTCACCACCTCTCATGGTTTTAGTCTATAAGACCTAAATCTACTCCAAGCTTTAGTATCACGTTGGTATCTTATCTTGTGATTCCAAGAATTCTCTGCACTTGTTAGATCGAATCCAAAAGCGTGCGATGAAATTTATAGGCGATATTGATCGTTGCGGAGTCATTTGAATTACTTGAACATCGACGCAATGTGTATTCATCATTGTTTTATCGCTTTTACAGCAACGATATACACGCAGGTTAAAAGAATCGTAACTAG
The DNA here is from genome assembly GCA_958301585.1 of Merodon equestris. Lineage (NCBI taxonomy): Eukaryota > Metazoa > Arthropoda > Insecta > Diptera > Syrphidae > Merodon > Merodon equestris. The sequence continues at coordinate 80,031,995 of OY284414.1, forward strand.
CCCTTCAACAATTCAACCACAGTACTCGTCTCGCTAGGAATGCCTATCAACGTACCCTCAAACAAATACAGCTCACCTTAGAGACTCCTGGTCGAGCTACACAAATATAGAATGCCTAACCCAACTCAATATAATAGACAAGCATTTATAACCACTTTCCACTTTCTCTATTTTTACCTTCGGCCGTGCTTAGTCTTAATTAAATCTGCGTCTTCATCAAAATCAAATTTAAAAAGATATGTGAACACATATGTTCCCATAAATTATGCAATCGGTGATGACTGTTGAAATGGAGGATTCCTTCTTGAGTGTGGCATTCAACATCAATCTAAAGTTTTTCATTAGGGTTGAAATCATACGTTTGTCTAGACTACTTACATACATAGATTTGATTGATTTTTTAGGAATTCTAAATTATTTATAAAATACGCTTATTAAGCAACCCAATTTTTTTTTGCAAATGATGCAAGGTAATAGCTTTGTAAACTTGTTGGTGGTACTTGGTGTACATTACTTCTATGGAGCAATAGGATCACCACCATTATGTTTGACCTTTTGAATAAAGTACTTTTGTAAAGTGGTATAGTGTATAGTGTGGATCGTACCGCATACTGCAACGAAAAGCATATATTTTCCAGAAAGCACCAGGTGTCTAAATGGAATTCCTGGAAATCATCTTTGTTTCGAAGAACTCGAAGTTTTAATGCTTAAAAATATTTATTTTTAAAAATATTGTTCCTAACTGGCTACAACTCTTGCCAATTTTTCTAGCAGCATACGAGTTCCACGTTGGAAATCTGTCGTTTTTCCTTCAACGCTCAACTATGGTAAAATACCTATTATATATCATCTGGTTGCAACGCTATACCAAATACACAACATAAGTTTTGTTCATCAATTTTTGGCTCGTTCATCGATATTCGTACTTGACCGTTTCACGGAGCAAGATAAGACCTCGTTTTCCCTTCGGGCACTATGCCCTCTTGCAATGCCTTTTTGATATTTTTCTAATAGTCAAAATAATTAATTCGCTTAAAATTAGCAACAAGTGTATTAAAATCTTGCCGAACTTTCAATTCATTTGAATGACAATTATGATTCATAAAAACAGATTTGTTTTTGTTTGATTTTCTATTGCGGGGCAGTGAAACAAAGAGAAATATTTGAATGTTTTTTATTGATATGACGTGTTGCCAAAGAATACAGCCCCGAACACTGTTTGCCACGAATGACTGGATTTCAGTCTGATATCTTAATGGTCCATTGGTTGTGGATTAAAATTGCTTCTAATTTAAATGGCGTGTCCAATTCTCGTAGGCAGTGAGAGCGTTTTCTTTTCACATTATTCCCTTAGCCTCCAATTTTTTATGCTATCTTATAAATTTGCATTAAGGTTTTAAATCACAGTCTCCTAAAGAAGGTATTTGAGTTTATATTACCATACAAAATTGACTCTCCTAGCATAGCAGGCATCACGTAAAACAAAGAACAGGCTTAAGGCACAATTCCGATTTTGTATCTATTCAACATCATGGAAAGGAATACTTAAAAAAAAATTAACACACCAGTTTTAGGAAAGCAACTTCAGAAAGCAATTCGCTTTCTATGCAGCAAGTCGTTATTCAAAATAATTTATAAAAAAAAAGTATTTTTTGTTGCTTAACAGACTTTATTTTGACACCAAATCATTAAATAAATTTACTGAAATCATATATTAAATTACTATAACAAAATGTGGTGTAATACCGATCTTTATGTGATACAAGTATAAGTGGATTTAGCGTTTGAAACTGAATATGAACGAATTTTATTGGCAATCACTTCGGTAGTGCCATTGTGTATGAATTGGTTTTTCGCTTGAAACAGAACATCCTAACTTTTTCGTGTTTGGTTGCTATTGCTCGTCATCCCCGGTTCCCAGCTTAGATTTTTACCAGTCTAGTCATATGCCATATTATATGTGATTTCATAAAAGTCAACGTACACTTACGTCGTACGTACGTGTCGTACAATAAAAAATTGTACTGAAATTAAATCAGGCAATTTCCTTACATTTCTAGTGCATATTGAGATATTCTTTCATATTAGTCTTTATACGACCTTATATCGACTTTTTACATTTTTTTATTTAACAGCTTATTGATCGAGCGGAGCGTAGCGGAGCGAGAGCAATCACCCACTTTTTGGCAATATAGTGGTCCGAAAACGATTTCGGACTAATCTTGTACGCACTAAATGTAGATATCGGCTATAACCACACATGTGTGCAGCATGTCATTCGATAGATCTAGGTCTGTAGATGAGCCATAAATTATCAAATGAAATTGTTTGATTGAAAAATAGTGAGAAATAACGAAAAAGAAAAGTGCCATGCGGAGCGAGAGCAAGGTTGATAAAACAACAAATTTGCTCGCTCGATCAAAAATTTTCAGTAGCGGAGTTAAGCCCGCGCATACTGATCAGCCTAGTATTGTTTCACCCGGGAGTATAACCTTCTTAAGCTTGTATTTGTTCCTTATTTCATGCCTACAGTTTGGATGAGTTTGAAATCTGGCCTTTATGATGTGATTGCTAATACCTCAGATCTTTATCGCCCTACCACGGCGCTTCATTGCATTTAGGATCTAGCGTTGTTTTTGTTTGCAAGGCTAGTCCTCTCCTTTTTGTTGCTGACATTTCTCAAAGGCGTTCTTCATCTGCTCGGACCTTATGAACGGATCTTGTCCCACTATGCGTTTTATTCTGGGGCTAAGCAGTTTAGCAAGTTTAGCAGGGCACCCTGGTCTCATTTTATTTTCAACTTTCAACAAATTCAAATTTTATCGTTATTTTTGCCTTCGGAAAAAGAGCATGTTCATTTGTATGTAGACTTTTTTTCTATACAGGCAGTTTTTTTTAGTTTTGTTATTCTTATTTTCTTGGCTTGAATTATTGCCGTGTTTTTATTTTTAATTTTATCGGATTTTTGTAATTTTATCGCCAATCCATTTTTGGTCAGATAGCCAATATCGTGCCCCCTGAACATAGAGTATTGGCGAACCCGGCATCTTTACTCCATCACCTATGTTGTGTGGTTAGTGCCGATTTCAAACAGCGATTTTCGATAAAAAGCTTTTCCTCGAAAAGTATGCAACATGGGGTTTTATCAGTAATGAGAGCAAACGATATCTTGTCATCGGAGAAGCTGAAAATATGCTTTGTCTAATCGAATAATTTGCTCTCAATCTTAAATCATTTCAGACAAGCATGTCACAAAGTCGATCAAGGATTATCAGGTCTCAAGTCTACAACACGTCTATACGAAAGGCCAAAACAATGAAACCAGTACAAATAAAACGTTTTGAAAATTGTAAAATTCAAACCTGTATCCGAAATTCGGATTTGTAGAAACGTATTTTTAAGTTAATACTAACCTTACTATGGCTGGAACAAATACTTAGCAATCAAGAGTTGTCCTAGAACTTATTGAACTACAAGTTTATTTTAGAGAAAAAAAAGAAAATAAAAACTGAAAATAAAAAAAAGTAAAATTTTCTGACTTACTGAGAATTTTTTTTTGGGGATTCAATAGCTTTTCCAAAAAAAATGAAACTAGTTTTTAAGTTTGCTTGATAGTGATTGGATTTCTTAGGACAAGATAGCTTATTCAAATTCATATTTCAAGTTCAGCTCTAAAAAGGCTATTCGATAATATAACTACTGCATATCCCAAATCACTATGCACGTTCATGCCATTTCTAATGTAATTTAAGACTTCTCCGTTGCTTCTTTTCTCTTCACTATAATCTTAACAGCTTCCTCACTTTTTGTTTTTTGATGAACATTTTCAATAATTGTGAGCCAATTTTTGCATCGCTTTTTTTTTTTTTTAATGATTTCATTACTTTTAGCATCGATCAAAGGACGTTATTTTTTACCATTCAATCACAAAATTAAACAAGCGTCTCTTACAATTGACATATGGTGCTAAGTTCCTTAAAAACTCTATTCCGCTTTCTGTCATTCTTCCTTCCATCAATCGCTATTATGTTCCACCTCGACTAGGTTCATTCCTAAATAGTCCTCCTATTTATGGCATAATCTTCCTGGCGGTCTTTTTACCCGGGATTTCATTTTCATTAATCGTTCCACGTGTCTTGCTTATATTCCTGTTTGCGATTTTATTACTCAGATAAAGCTTAGGGTTGAATAGAGTTCCTCAAGTTCTAGTTTTCTTTAATTCACCTGTTTCTTCGTGCTGTTTTCCACTCAGTTTTTTCTTAAGATCTTCTATCTCCTCTTTCTAAGGCAGAGACCAAGTTTAACATGCAAAAAGTGTCACTGGCATTAACATGGGTCTTGATATTGAGGTATAAAAGAGTTGTTTTAAATAGTCTTCATCGCCTAGAACCATGCGTTGGCCGTATGCAGTTTTTTATTTAATTCGATCTTTATCTCGTTTCATCAGTCAATATGGTTCCCAGATATTTGAACAATGCATTTATCGAGTACAGCCTGATGGGTTTCTCTTAACTGCCATGGGTTTCTCTTCCTGAAGGTGTTGATCGCCAGTATAAAATACGATCATTAAGGGTTATTATTTTCATATAATTTTCCTGAAGGGCCTCTTTATGTAGTCAAAAGCCAAATTGAAAAAAGAAGTGGTGCAAAGGCGTCTCCTCGTTTTAATTCTTCACATATCTCGAATGACCATATCATTGAATTGCCATTTCTTTTCTGAAAGCCACCATATCGTACATGGGTTTCTTCTTAAGCCATGATGCTTCCCTAACGAATGATGTCAGTTTCTTGAACAGAATTTTGTAACAACTGATAGCTGTGATATTACTCGGTATTTGTTACATTGTGTCCGGTCAGCTTTTCTTAATACGGGAACAACGACCGAGTTTTATTGTTCCATATAATTGTGATGATCTCATGTAACTTCTCTGTTCATTTTCCGAGCATATTTTATTACAATAAATCTAATAGTCTTAGGTCGACCCCTACAGGTTTGTTATTCTTAAGTCGATAGAATCTTTCTTTATTTTCCCCCATGATTGAAAGATCTACCTGAATTTTGGCTTTGTGGATAACAATGGTTTCCAGTGCTGCTTGTTCTCATTGTATGTATATTGAATCCGTTGGGCTACAACCCTTTCGTTGTCCTAAACGAACTCTACATTGCTCTCGCGTTCTTCGCAGTATATTCTTCCTGAATTTTAGTAAACGTTTTCCTTCGCCAATGTTGTTCTTTTTTCCAGAAGGAAAGGCTCACTTCCTTTTATAAGATCTGATGTCCTATACGCATTACCGTTTCTTTATTTTTCAGGACTTGAAGTCTTAGAACATTAGAGCTTTTATTTCTCGCATTCTTTATCGAGCCAAGGCTTGCCTTTGGGAGCTTTGTAACAATTTTTTTTTCTTTTCTGCTGCTTCTTTCCTCTTGCTTCGTAATCAGTTTCCATGCCATCTAATAGGGCAACCGGTTTTTAATTTCGTCCCGGTTTTAGCGCTGGATGCGAGGGTCCTTTAACTTTTCGGGAATGCTCATTTTTTGCCTTTGTCTCTGCCATAATACGAGAATGCCAAATGCTCAAACTCAAATGCATCTGTGACTCCTTCCATCTCATCCCCTTTATCTTAGACGCATGAGTTGTCGCACGTATATTGTGCACGCAAGCAATATTAAAAAAAAAAAAACTTTTTATCCTAAACACAACTATGTTTGTTAATGGATATAACACAAAATGCCGCCAAAGTCGTTTCTTGATTAGTCGTTGTTATGATTTTTTCGAATAAAGGTGCATGTGAGAGAGATTGCCGTGGCGCAGTAGGTAGCGTGTCGGCCTCTGATGCTGGCCAAGATTGGATGGGCGAGTTCGGATCCCGATAATACCAACGCCATCGAATGTTCATTACGCGGCTTCTTTCCTCATTAAACTGTAGGTCCCGTTCACTTGTGTTAACGAAGCTTGGCTCTATCTCTCCGTGAGCTGTAACGTCATCTAAGAAGAAGAAGAAGAAGAAATGTGCATGAGTGCACACAAATTGTGATTGTCGGCCTGTGTTTAAAGCATTTACTTTACTGGCAAATACTTTTCTAACATTACATTATCATAGACCTCAGCAAATACTCCCAGAAATCAGATTTATGCAAACTTATTCTTTAGTCTTGGTAGGGCAATCATCGCATAAATTTTCTTTTGTTCAAAAGCTTTCCAATAGCTTTCTACATAAACAATCCCGATATTGATTGAAAAGAATTCGCTCACTAACAGGAGAATAACGAAAAGACATTAAAAATGGTCTAAAGCAAGTGTTAAATATATAACAGCCTATTGTTAATGAACGACATTCTATACCGTTATTGAAGATTTTTTTTTTAAATGGTTGCGTTGGCTCAGTCTTAAATACCTGATCGAGTCCTTTAAAATAGAAAAGATATCAGAAAAGACCAATAATAATATGACTCTAGCATCCCATCTCAGGTTTAGGAGCGAGGTCTTAAAGAAAAATAAAGTTTTGCTAATAAGGCGACGACCCAGATTTTTCGTAGAAGTATCTGAGAGTAGTATAGTCCGAAAGAGGAATTTGCTCCCAATAGTAGATTTACAGTGAACTGATAATTGCAGTTCATCAGCTGTTCTTACCGCCCTTCTACTGATCGACATTTTTCGTAAAAAATAGATTATTTCTAATGAAGCCCACGTAGACAAGTGAAATGAAATTAAACATTAATTTAGGCTGTAACTGACAGAGAAAGTGAAATACCTCAGGAGTATGATTGTGTATGAATGGCTGGTTTTTCAGACAAAAAGTAGAGCATATTATGCTTAGCTGTAGTGTGTATATATATTATAATATTAAAATCCATACAAAAAATAAGTTTTGAACCCTTGAAGGGCTGCTATTACGTGTTATTATATTTCTAACTTTATTGCCGTAGAAATGTAATTCTGTGTGGAAGAGTCTAATTTTTTTCAACTTGCACCCTAAAAACATTTGAACATACGTGAAAGTATATTGAGATTAACGTATGTATTTCGCTAATTCATTTGTAAAACATATCGCCGTTTCGAAGCATAGAAAATATTATAAACACTCGGACCAGAATCTAGTTACTTTATTTATAAGAGAACAAAAAAATAAAACGGAGTAGAAATCTCATATTGATATACATATGTATGTATCTATTTAAATTAGGTAATTATTTTGATCGGGGGGATATTGGACATAGGAAATCGTGAAGGAAAATGGGAAATCATAATCAAAATTATGTAAATATCGTTACTGTCTCAGCTAACCAAAAGGAACATGCCAATTTGCAGAATTATAAATAAAATTTGAATATTTGAGTTGCCCCTTAGAATATCGACATAATATTTTCATTTAAAAAACAATATTGAGGTGCCTGATTAAGCACGGCTTTGCAGATTTCCATTAATTATTTCATTTAAATTTCAAAGAATATTACTTTTTTGGATTTATAATTAATTTTAAGCAACAGATTTAATTATTTTATTTTCTTTTATATTCTAAAGCAACCTCGAAGATAGTTGAATTAATTCCTTCGCAAACCGTGCAAAATGAAATCTAAAAATAATCCCACCACGAATAAATTACCTACGAATGTTACTCAAAAGAAAATAAAAATAAAAAAACTTAAGCAACAAATCTTATTAATTAATACTATAGATACATTTCAATATTCATTAGTACAATTACGACATATCCTTCATACAAGGGACGATCCATTCAAAGGTCAGACAAAAGTAAAATATAAAGTCAAATATATATTTATCATAATCTGTTGTAGAATTAATATATATAAATGAGAATATTTTATATACGTTATAAATACAGTTAAAAAAGATAAATATTTATACAGTAGAGAAAAAAAATGTATTTTCAATCCTCCCTATTCCGCTCTTGAATTTCTAATCTATTATTCGCAGTTCGCCTTGGTTAAACTATGAACAAAAAAATCGTGTAACTTAGTAATTCTTATATCAAATACTCGTATCTAAAGCTTTAAAATGTTGGAATAAAATACAATACGAAAAATTCTGCTCAAATTCTCAATTTGCTAACAGTAGGCATATGCATTCTAAATTTTAAGTAATATTCTCTATTGGTTTGATATTCTCATTCCATTAGTTTATAAAATTAATTTTCTAGAATAAAATATTTAATTTTTCTAGTAATAGTGAACGATTCATAGCTGCATTAGGATATACTTATGTAAAAAGAGTACAATAAATGAAGGTGGATAAATTGTTTAGTTTTCAGTTTTCGAATACAATTTAAAAATATATTTTAAGAAAGTTAATGTACAGAATTAATTTAAATATTTACTGTAAACTGAAGTTGTAGTTATTAATTAATTCAATAAATAAGTTGATAAATCTTTCAGTGGAGATTGGTGTTGTTGTTTCTTTTTATGAAAACGAAATATATTTATTTTACATATGTTCAATTATTTTATATCGCAATACGCGTTAAATCTCCACTTTATTGAGAGAGACCAGTGATTTTTTTCGATCCTTACCATTTGAATTGTTCTATACGAGTACTTCTATATTTTCAGAGATTATCAATTCTTATGATACCAAAGAGGATACAAATCTTAAACTTTGGAAGGATAACTCTAGGTTTTACGAGGATGTTCAGCATAAGACTATCATAAGTCAGCACCCAAGTATATCTATGGAATGCGCTTCTATTTCTAGCACATGGATTGCTTGGTACTTTTTAGTGCCGACATTGGTCTTCAAAATGCCAAAATGCCCCCAACTGAAAAGCCAAATGGATTGACATCGGGAAATTTATCAATGTCAAGAAAATGCGTGTTGATGCCTTCAACACAGCTTCACGAAAAACGATAGGACTTCACGGTCTGAAAATACGAGCGTAGACCAACCATCGTCAGCCAATACGACTCAGACTAAGGCCTCTTAAACAAGTAATCTTGATCATTTTCTTTGAGATGTTGCTTAATCACAAATGGTATTTTATATGACAAGATGATATTTAGCTTTTGGCCACTTTAAACTTTTTGAAACTTTGGGTCCTTGAGTCCGAGTTAACTTAAAAAATGTGTCGCATCTGTTCTCTGTATATGTTTACGCCAAGAGTTCCGTACATTTTCTAATGTTCTAGCTTGCAAATAATAGCCGGTTATGATTTTTTAGCTAAAATACTTTTCTGTAGGAGCACCGTGACCCAAAGGTTGCTGTGTAACCTTCTGATGCTGATGATGCGGCGAATCCCTACAGTCAAGTCATGAAAATTCCGTTTCGGAGATGGCAAAGGACTCCACAGGCGCAGAACTGAATCGTAGGTGATGCTGGACTCTGGCTCTTCACGAACCGTAACGCTAGTTATACATATATTAGTATATATGTAAATAAGTAATATTCTGTACTTGAAAATACATACGAGGTATGATCCAAATGTAATGATAATCGGTTATTTCCAGCTCGCATAAAAGTCCGATTTTGCTTATGTAATGTATAGGTACACACTAGGTGAGGTTAGCTGGGCAGAATATCAACTGAAGATGTACATCGCGAAGGACGCTTATCTACCTCTCACACTGAGGATAACGTAAAAAAAAGTCGAAAATGTTGTGCTGGCAAGTCGAAGAGCATATGTAATATGAAGAAGCATATGTAAAATGCCTATACGCGTTGGGTACCGAGAATGGTAACTGATGAGTACAAGAAATTTCGAGGGTTAATTTCGAGAAGTTCCATGCAAATCAGAAAAAGTATTTGTTACGTTTCGTGACCAAGGACGAGACCTGGGCCCACCATTTTGTTCCTGAAACCAAATAACAAAGACTTGAAAGCGAGAAAGCAACGATAATTCGGATGCGCTTTCGTTATTGGAGGTAGACTTAGGCAAAAAGTCTTGAGCTTTCGGTATGTAAGCGATCCGCATCAAGGCTAAATTCACCAACATCAGCTTAATTTGCGCCCACGCCCCGCCGAAACAAGGATGACGCTACAAAGGACGACTTTCACGATCTCCTAGATAGGGCATATGTTCTGCCCAATGTCCCAACTATGATGTTAAAATCGTGCTAGGAGATTTTAACGCGAAACTGTGCAAAGAAGTTGCTTTTGATAGAATCATTGGCAAGCACAGCCTACACAACACCACATTCGAAAGTGGATTCAGGCTGATAGACTTCGCAACTGGGCGAAATCTCGTAGTAGCTAACACGCGTTTCCAGCATCTCAATGTCCACAAGGGGACCTGAGCATCTCCGGATCAATCAACCGTCAACCAGGTTACAACTGCGAATATTCCTGGCTCAGAAAAATCGAGTAAGGCCTGTGGCATATAACGTTGCAATGCTGCAAGAGACCCCCAGAGCATATACCGATCGCGTCTTTCTCAGGCTCTCGGAAAACCCTCCAACACCTGCTCAATACGTAGAAGACCAATAGATCCGCTGTTAACAAGCCTTAGAGAGTGCTGCCTCTGAGGTACTAGGTTTCAAAACGCCACCAACGAGCAACTCACGGTCTGACGACGAGTGGAGGAGGGCACATGCAGCCAAGCAGCAAGCCTATCAAGCGGCGCTGCATAGAAGGACGAGAGCTACTCGTGAGCTGTATGAGCATAAGAGAAGCATAAGCTTCTCAGAAGAAAAAAAGAGAGCATGAGAAGCTCGCGATCGAAGAGATGGAGAGATGCTACCGCAGGAATGACTTCCGGAGTCTTTATCGACGAATAAAACAAGCTTTCTAAGGGTATAAAACCAGAACCGAAGCCTGCAGGGACGAAAATGGAGACCTAGTAGTAGATTCGCAGTCGGTACTAAGAATTTGGGAATAATACTTCTGCGGACTGTATAACGGCGATGATGAAATAGATTCCGCTGTCAGGTAGGATGACCTATTCACAACGGACGATGATAGCAGAGAATTCCGTCCCTCTGATCTGGACGAAGTTAGGAATGCTTTTTTTAAGCTTAAGTCCAATAAAGCTGCTGCAGCAGACGGACTACCTGCCGAGCTCTTTAAAGCAGCTGGAAATAAGCTGGTTGTGTGCACCAGCTCATCTGCAAGATATGGTCAGAGGAATGCATGCCCGTTGAATGGAATCTTAGTATCATTTGCCCGATCCACAAGAAAGGATACTCCTTTGACTGCGCCAATTCCAGAGGTATAAGTCTCCTCAACATCGTTTACAAGATCTTCTCTGCTGTTTTGTGTGAACCTCTGAAACTGTACATTAATAAACTGATTGGTCCATATCAGTGTGGTTTGAGGCCCGGGAAGTTCACGATCGATCAAATATTCACACTACGGTAGATTTTGGAAAGAACCAAGGAGTTTTAGATCGACACACACCATCTATTTGTCGACCGCATACGATAGCATGCATAGAGATGAGCTATACAGCGTCACGTCTAGTTTTGACATCCTTGCCAAACTCGTCAGGTTGTGCAGAGAACTCTCGCCGCTCCATCAGGGTCAGAAGCGACCTAACCTAGTCATTTAATGTCAAAAAAGGTAAAATAATCGTGTAAAGCTCACTTGGCAACACGAGGGCCACGATATTTTTCAAGTCCGTACAACTGCTCGCTTATGCCGACGACATTGACATAATTGGTCGAACTCAGCGAGATGTCAATGAGGCATTTACGAGCATTGAGACGGAAGCGGCTAAGATGGGACTGGCGGTAAATGAGAACAAGAACAATCTGTCGTCGAATAAAGACACGAACCATCGGCGTCTTGGCCAGGGCGCAAAGATTGGCAGGCATAATTTCGCGGTAGTGTAGGACTTCGCCTACCTTGGCTCCACAGCGACATGCAGCAATGACATCAATGCCTAAGTCAAGCGCAGAATAACTCTTGCCAATCTCTGTTTGTTTGGGCTAGCAATTGAGAAGCAGAGCCTTCTCTCAGAAAACCAAGGCGACCATAAACAAGACCCTTATTATCCCGGTCCTGACTACGCAGAGCAAACAAGAAGATTGTGAGATATCATTAAAAAAAAAAAAAAACAGACACGTCAAACTGCGATCTGTGAAGTATGCGAATCTCTCTACATCCGATACCTGAACCGAATACCATTCTCTCTTATCATTAATGTAAAAACAAAAACTGAAAACTATTCTTCTATAATACTTTCAATTTTCTCATTACTTCTTTCAATTGTCCTAAAGTTTTTGTCATTTTTTTGCCCATTTTTTTACGGATTATAACTACTTTCGTTATATGCAAGACATCTCTAGCGTCAGTGAATATAATTTTCACCTTTGTCCCAATTCACAAAAAAGGGCGAAAAAATGTGGTATCCAACCATCGCCTCATTGCCGAACTCCCTTGCATTCCTAAGCTGTTTGAGAGTATCGTTTACGATACAAAATTCTTTTATTGCAAGCCCATCGTCTCCCCAAGTTAACATGGTTAAAAGGTCGATCGACAACTAATAACCTAATCGAGTTTGTCTCACAATCGTTTGTGACGTTTCGTTTCAATTCGACCTTTGCTAAGCGTTGTTCCAAGAAGTTGTAAGATTCTACGTAGAATATACTATATACTATAAGTACATATATACTTCCTAGGGTACCCAAGCTGAGCGTATCGAAGTCGTTCAATGTAGGTTTGTTAATTTGGCCCTCTTAGTCTTCCCCGAGTTGATGCCTATACCGCCTTATAAAGAACGTTTAAAACTTATCAACCAAAAATCTCTAGATCACAGACATAGCTTTTATCCATGTCCTACTCACCGGTAATACTGAATGCCCCATACTGCTTCATCGACTCTCATCGACCGAACTATGACTACCATGAGCCAATTTCCATATTGCTGTACGAAGCCAACTTCACTCTGTTTGACCTGCACCACACTAAACCTTATAGAAATGTCCTTTATCACTGCCATTCATCCTCCTTTTTCTTCCGAATACTCTTTAGGGCCCCTGTGGGGGTGGCATACAAATACACAACTTAGTTTATTGCTTCTTTAATTCTTAGGCTTTCGCTCGGGTCCGGAATGAAGTTTTTTTGTTTATTGTTATTGAAAGAAACGTCTCACCTTTCCTATGGAACTATGATGAGTTCCAAATAGTTGACAATGACTGAGCTACAGTTGGTACTTTCATGGTCAATATAAGTATTTTATGGATCCTTGTAAATGATGTTAGCTTGGGGTATTTAGCAGTTAATATATAGTTTTTGTGGGTTGTTCCCCAAGAGCCTGATATTGTACTAGAGAGGTTCGTAATGATGTCCATTATATCAATAAGCATCTGTTCTACGAGTACTTGAGGATTAATGCCATTTTACTGCTTCAATACATTCAGAAAAAGAGGGAAACCCGTTCCATATAGGTATGTATAGTAGTGGGATTAATTTAGTTTCATGCACTAGTGGGTATTCTTCGAATCCGATTGTTCCTTTTATGAGCAGCGGGTGGCAAAGATCTATTTGAATTTATCCTGGAAATCATGTAAACAGGTTATCCAATCAAAAACATAAATGTGAAATGTAAACTAGCCAAGTCAGACCTTAGGCTTCAATATATTATCCTAAGTTCTAAGAAATGCTTTTTTAAGTTGTTATAAAATATTTTATGTTGTTATAAATAAATTTCAGGACTAACCATTGAACCTAGCACCCATTTAGATCTCACTTCTTTTGTCGTTGAAGTCAATAACCAAGACATACTCGTATATCATACTATTGAACTTGGCTCTCATTTCACATTTATGTTTTTGATTGGATTCCCATTTCTTTTCTAAAAGCTGACTCACAAAGTTATAATTTTAGAATGCTGTTTACATATATACTTATTACAAATGTCGCAAACTAATCCCGTTTTATTATCTGTTTTTTGGCATAATTGACATCCATTTCTTTTTGTTGTTTTCTTTCCTAAATTCTTTTGCGATTGAGCCGATGAAGATGGCTGTGCATCAGTTTGAGAATCACTTCGCATTTTTTTGGCAATTTCAAGTGAAAAATGTGCTCGTTTGTCGCTTTTTTATGTAGGGAGTAACAAGCTGCATACCAAGATTTTCCAAAAAGTAGCGGCACTTTACAAGGCGGAATGCGTTATAACCTGAAATATCGACCATGTTAGTGAACACCACATGAGGCCAACGTTTTGTCATTCTTTTGCAAGTGTAGCCGCTTACTGCTTTGTTCAATGTGTCTACACCTCCTTTATAGTTATAATCCATGATTATCACTGGTTTTTTATTCGGGTTATCGCTTATTTTTGAGTCATGATGTAGGGTACTTAGTAGATTTACAGATTTATTTTTCTTTGGTATGTAGGACATGAGAGTAGTATCCTCGGTAAATGCAAAATTAGACGAAAATATTGGCCTTCCTTTTATATTTACAAATTCTTGTGATAATTCAGTCTTGTTTTTGCGTATTGTTCCTACTAGTGTAATCCGTTTCTCCAATAATTTTTGTGCCAATTGATGAGACGTGAAAAAGTTATCGGTTGTGAGATTGTGTCCTTTTAGCTCTGCAATAAAATCAAGAACTGCACGCATACCTTGATTTTTTTCTGGAGTACTTCCGATTTCCTTGCCAGTATAAGGTTGAATATTCCAAGCATAGCTCGTTGCAGAATCCCAGAGTACCCAAAACTTGATTCCGTACTTCGCAGGCTTTGATGGCATGTAATGCCGGAAAGGACATCTTCCTCTGAAAGCTACTAACTGCTCATCTATTGTCACATTTTGAGATGGATTGTAAAGCTTTGGTAATATCTCATTTCACTGATTCCACAATTCACGTATGGGAGCAAATTTATCTGTCAGTCGTCGTTCACTTCGAGTTTCCCTGTTGTCGAACCTTATACGAACTGTATGTCGAACTCTTGATATTTTTTTGAAAGTCTTCAATGACATGACTGCAGCAAATATTGGTCTTTTTTTTTTTTTTTTTTTTTTTTTTTATAATTCGTGCACGCTCTTATGATGTTTGTCACACAACCTGAACGAGGTGCAGATGGTTTGTGTCGAAGATTTTCGTTCACTACTCTCCGGGGGTGGTTGTCTTGGTTTTCGAGAGATTCGACTGAATTTGTCGCGTTGTTTGTAGTTTTTACAGTAATTTTATTCCATGCCATTAAGATGTTATATTGAAGAAATGCCCGCGCAGAGTATGAATTTTTAAGTGATCTTATACTGCGAGTGTTAATGCCTTCGTCAGTATTTTTTGATCATCTCTCATTCACAACTACACAGTTTTTTGTTCCGTATAGGAATTGTTCTTGGCTATGGTCAGACTTGAACTACAAACCTTCCGCTTAACAGTCGGTGATGATTACCATTGCACCACTACCACCCCCAAATAGTTCGGTATTGTCAATATCAGTCCATTCTTCACCATATACACTTCTGCCCTCAATATTGGTGTAGGTCAATATAGTACGTATCAAAGGAGATGGAAAAAATAGTTCAAAGCTGGAAATTTCAACTTCTGTGATTCTAGAGCAAGAATAACGCGTCAATCCTAGTTTATAATATTTTCCCTTGAAGTTCTTCCAGTATCTTTGCCAACACATTTTTTTGAACAAGTTATTTAACCGTTTTTTGACACCATCGTTTCAATAGACACAAAGGTATTTTCAATGTCACTAAAATCACTGTCCGACGATTCAGCTGCCTCAACATGATCATCCGATTCAGAACACGATTCTTCTTCATCCGAAATACGGTCAAAGAGAATTCAATTTCAATATCACTCATAACTACAAAATAATTATGTAGTCCAATTCAAACAAAGGCACGTGCTAATCACTAAATGGTTATCGTAATACTATAAAAGCGCAGTAAGTCCAACACTGCAACCGCACAGCCAAAACTGTAAATAACGTTCGATTCATAGTAGGCTTACTTTGAATTCAAACATTGTTCTAAGAATAGGAACAATATGTAAAGGAACTACCACTGGAGGAGAAAGGCAAGATGAGAAACGATTCATTCGTGCGTAGTTCGTTTGCAATAGTTTTACAATACGTTGGGTCAAATTTGACCCGAGGGCCGTAGACGTAAAGAAGACGCAAAGTTCAAAATATTTTTATAAAATTTTATGCTAATTATATTCAGTTCAATACTTTAGAGAAAGTCAAGAAACATCAAGTCCTTAAAAAACGTAGTCTAGTCGTAGAGAAAAAAATATTTCTTTCCCAAAATGGGTCAAAAATTACCCAAGGACCGTAGGAAGGTTAAATGTTAAAATAATGCAACTTCTATTACATATTTAATTTTTCAAATGAAGATCTTTATGTTTTTTTAGCCTTTCCATTTATTTAATTAACGTTATTGTTTTTTAATCCTTAAAATAAAAATACTGGAAAACTGGATAAATTTCTGTTTTGTTTTTATTATAAAAATGCAAAGTTTAATTACAGTCGTACAGTTTAACTGGTCGTTTTAACCAACGGCCGTTTTATCCGACTTTTCAAAAATAGAAAGATTACTGTGCAAAAGCTAACCACGTGGGGGAAAATTGTCGTTAAAAGCGATTGTGCGTTATAAGCCACGTCGTTATAGGCGACTTCGCCATGGTTTTAAATGCATATTTAAAGTGCATATTTCCCATTTTTAAGAGCATATTTTAAGCGCATATTTTGCGTTTTTAAGTGCATGAAAATCCTAGCCATAATTATCACAAACGGCAACGTCGTTTGTGTCAGGGACATCTCACGGAGTATAACAGTCCGATTGCTGTTGTTGTGGTGAAAATATATGATTGAGAGTGCTGATTCGCTTTGGTTCACTCATGGCTTATGTTCGCGATCTTTTCACCTATTTTGCACTCCCCTAGATGAAACTTATGTACGCCATCGTAAGTGCTGCGCCATTGATGAAACATCTCTAGTAGATTACTGGAAGACGCAACACCGCCCATTAAAACCCTGGCAGATCTGAAACTGAGTCGGCGCTGAGGTACCAGCAACGGACCAGGCTACCATGGTTGCAGCTCTGCACCGATCAGCATTTCTTAAACTAGAAGAACAATTAAGGGTGCTGGTAGAAATTTCGGAAGATGGCAAAGACGTTCTATACACCAACCTATAAGGGTCGCTCACGCTCATTAGATTTCTGGACGAGAAAAGCAAAAGTGATTGTCAGGATAAATTCCTCTTCACCAACTGACAAGGGTGGCCTCGCCATAGCTGAAAAACCATAAGTTGTGAAGAAAGGTGTGGCCCAAACTTCTACTTAAGCTATTGTTTAAGTGGATGGATATTCTGAATCAAGCAGCGAATGATGAGATAGTGAATGTGGAATTGATTAGCGACCCATACAAGACTCTCGACAGTAATATATGGGCCAGCAACAAGACAGACCCTAAAATATATGTGTAAAATATATGTGGGACCCATTCGCTTAAAGAAATTGACGGAGACGCAGAGGGATTTGTACGTGCAAGAGCAAACGGCGTAAATCAAGCTAGACAGGCAACCAAAATGAAGCAATATTGAATATAGAGGGCTGATGTGTTTTTTTTTTTTTTGTAAATTCATTTTTATTTATGGTTTCTTAGATCTATCTTATCCTAGACAAAAATGCTTAAAACTAGCTTAACTATCGTTACAAATTTAGGAATCTTACTGGTCCTAGACGGACACTCTAAAACAAACTGTATAATTTTAACCTATGCCTTTCGACTACTATATAAATAACTTACAATTAACATTATTATGATTAACTTAAGCTAAGAAAAAGTTGTTTTTCAAAAACTTAGCATATGATCATTTTATATATATTTATATAAGACTTAAACCTACCTAAACCTAACTAAACATATCTTATTCTAACTTAACTAATATGTATATATTTTATATATATATATATATATTTATTTTTTTTTTTAATTTTTATATGTTTATACTTTTTTTTTTGGTTTTTATTCTTTTTTTGTTTTATCCTACCCTAACCTACCCTACCCTAGCCTAGCCTATGTAAGCCTGCCATTGGTGTTAGGCAAGCCCTGCCTTGAAGAGGCTGAAGCCATTGAGGTGTCCACTGGCGCAGCTCCCTCCAGCCACCAAAAGCGTTGATGTTGGCGGACTACGTCTCCTCGATCCCGGCGTGAGACCGATCTACAGAACCTGAGGCGCTCGGGCTCACTCAGCGCGACATCGGGTCCGTAGACGAATCGCCGTTCCACGGAATTGCGACCCACGTGGAAGATTAGCGGCACCGCCAATCTATCCTGGATCAGCCCACATCTATCTAAATAGAGGAATGCTTCTGGCGGGACAAAGCCGTTAAGGCGCACTCTCTCGTGATATAAATCATTGGGGTAGTAAGCCCCGGAGATTAGGCTATTGACCGAAGTCATTGCTTCGGGCCCTTGCCAGAGCAGCATCTACATGTTTGTCAAAATATAGATACTGGTCTAACCAAATCCCAAGGTATCTGACTACACTTTGTTTCGCCAGTGGGCGCCCGTCCTGTCCAAGAATTGAGAACCCGCGCCAATTTTTTCTAGTGTCTCGAGAGGCCCTAGACAAAGGCGTTCTGAACAAAATAGTTTCTGATTTCTGGCAGTTGATTTTCAACTTCCAGTCATCACAATACTGCTGAATTTTTTCGAAGTCACGCTGCAAGAGGGTGACAATGACGTCGATCGTTGGACCTGATCTGTACGCAATTAGATCGTCTGCATACGCTATTGAATAGTGAAGAGAAGCTATCAGGACTGATGTGTAGCAAGGGACTAATGTCATCATTGGTGGAGATTTCATCGTATGGTATACCGAGTGGAGCAGCAAACTCACCAATGCAAGAGGACGCATTCTTCTGGAAACATTGTCAACCCTAGAAGTAATCATAGCTAAGTGGAAGGGAAACGCTAAGTAGCTTTTAAGTGGAGACTAACGGACTCGCTGAAAATGTGTCATATAAAATATTGCCTTAGCCTGTGACGCGGCAATGCCTAGAAAATTAGAAACATGACGTGGCGCTCCATACTGTCGACGCTACTAGAACTGTAGTCGAGATTACATCTAAAGCCATAGACCAACACTCTTGAAGGCGTTGGGTAAAAACAAGATCATTCGCAGGGATGGAAACATCTTGGCATTTGCTTAGGATATTATCCAACTACCTTGTCAATAGGAAGTTAAGGTATAACCCAAAAGAAGGAGCTAAATATTACTAAGTCTTTGCGGCAGTACTTCACGGTTCCGTGTTGATGACAAAGACTTCCTCAATATAATCGGTTTTGTCAATTGTGACCCTTATACAGCAAATCCAAGTCGTTGAGTGAGCCACAAACGCAGCAATCGCCCAGATCAAGCAGTGGCTTTAATCTGCATGCTTCAAACTAGCATGCCCAATGTGGGTGAACCCGGATACACAAAGAGGATCCGACTTTCTAGAATGGTAAGCTCTGTTCTCTTATACGTTGCACCAGCAATGGCAGAAGCCGTCAGAAGAAACGTAACTGGCACAATAAGTAGAATAAAGATTGAAAAGGGATACGCCTAATACCCTAAGAATCTATGGCAAACTCGGTGGAATAATATCACTAAAGATAGATTGGCTTCCACTTTGATTCCATCAATTAATATGTGGGTAAACTGAAAGCAAGGGAACTGCAAATACCATCTAAAGCAGTTCCTCAGGCCATGGGGGCTATCGCAAATATCTATCCAAACCAGAAGGAGGATAATTCCCAATTTTCGACATAAGACACTTCACGGAATGGTGAAGTATCCCAAATCAGCTTCATTAATTAGAAGATTGGTGGGATTGGATGAATACTGGACGGATGTCTGGACACTAGTCGAAAAGCCAAAAAAAAATGAATGGCTTGCCAGCTCCGCGGATTCATACCTAATGGCAGGGAGAGTGGTTTAATGGTGCTAAATAGGCTCATACCCGAAAGAATCAAGTAGAGCATGCGAATCATGCATGCTAGTGAAACGAGTCACTGGTATCTATGAAGATTCCATGTCTCTTTGGCGCATCGGAAAGGCAAAAAGAAGAAAAAGTTTCATTGGGAATCCAAGAGAAGCCTTGATAACCTTGAAGAATAGTTAATAATAAACTGACATTTCACAGTTCTTTGTCCGCTTGTACATACAAGTCTCAGCTCAGCAATGGCAACGTACTGTAATCACCCAACAGCTAAGCAACATAAACACTTTTTAAGAATTGAACAAGGCTTGAACAAAAGAATGAAATCTTTAAATTTAGCCCTTACTTCAGTCAAAAAGGTATGAAATGCCCTTTTATTTGTATGACTTGCCTGAAATGTACCGCCCTTGTCGAGAGCATTGCTGGTTAGAGGATAACATAATAAACTGTAGCGCCGAATAGCTAATCGCGGCGTACTATCTGCTATGAATGTATGTTAATATATAGGTACAAAACTCATGTCCCCTGCAGTCGTTGTTATTCACTTGCCCACAGCAGGTATCCAGTTTCGAGTACTCAACAAACTGATCCTTGTATTAAACTGAACAAATTAAAGTTCAATCCTAGAGAGCCGCGCAAGCTATGCCAATCGTTCATATTTTGTAAAAATCATTTCGCATGAACACATCAAGTAAGAACCTATTTTTTATTTTCGAGATAAATTTATAAAGACCATGTCACCATGCTAAAAATATTGTTACCTGGCTTACGTCTATCGACCAGAAAACAAGTCGGCCTCCTCCTACAAAATTATTCGAATCAGGCCGTTGCCCATTTATTGCAACTCCCGGCGACGGATATCTGCGCCGAGCCCAGTCACAAGGGCCTAGTTCTTGGTTTGTATGCCGATCCGGATATTCCGAATGAAACTGGTATCCTTACGCCCTCGGGATGGCGATATAATTGTACAAAGACCGACGGAAGAATGCTCGAGGTGTTACGTATGACCGGACCATTGCCGAAGAAAGGTGAAATCAAGATATTATTCTGTATTGAACCGCAAAAGGTACCAACCTTTTCGTCCGTGGCGATAGTGGGGCTTGGGAAGGAATGCCAAGGTTATGATTCGCATGAGGTGATTGATGAACGTAAAGAAAATATAAGGGTAGGTGTTGCACAGGCGTGTATGCAACTTGCCAACTTGCATGTCGATCGTATCGAAGTCGAGACTTGTGGTCATGCGGAATCGGCAGCTGAAGGTGCTGCAATGGGCATCTGGTTGTACCAAGAACTGATCGAGTCGAAAAAACGTATCGACATACCATGCATAGAGCTGTATACTCATAAAGAAGAAGTATGTGATTTAGACGGATGGCGTATTGGTCTTCAAAAGGCTACGGCCCAAAACTTTGCTCGGGAACTGCAGGAATCACCGGCCAATTATCTGACACCGACAGCATTCGCGGAGAAGGTAGTCGAGGTTTTATGCAAGTCGAATATCAATGTCGAGGTTAAAGTTGAGGGCTGGGCTGAAAGCCAGCAGATGAATGCTTTTCTTTCAGTGGGAAGAGCATCATGCGAGGCTCCGATTTTTCTCGAACTAAGTTATTATGGCGGACCAAAGGCGGATAGGCCAATCGTTTTGGTCGGTCAAGGGATAACCTACGACTGTGGCGGACTAAACTTGAAGAAGAAACTAGAGCTGGGTCGCATGCGGGGTGATATGACAGGTGCGGCTGTTGTTGTCGCCACATGTAAAGCAATCTCAGCATTGCGGTTGCCTGTCAACATCCGTGCACTTATTCCGCTGTGCGAAAACATATTAGGTTGTAATGCCTTCCGACCCGGCGATATTGTAAAATGTATGAATGGCAAGAGTATTCAGATTCAGGGGACCGATCACGAGGATATGCTTGTATTAGCCGATGCCCTTCTGTACGCGCAAAACTTTTGTCCAAAGTTTATTGTCGATGTGGGAACGACGTCCGGTGCCATGCGTCAGGCGCTGGATGAAGCGGCGTGCGGTGTTTTTACTAACTCGGAAATTTTATGGCAACAAATTAAAAACGCCAGCATTCATACTGGCGATCGTGTTTGGAGACTACCACTTTGGGATTATTATGGTAAAATGATGACGAGCTCTCAATCAAACGACACTCAAAACTATGGCGTTGGAAGCGAGGGAAAACCTTGTAAAGCAGCTGCTTTTTTAAAACAATTTGTGCCATGTGGACAGTGGATGCATATTGTAAGATACATTCCATTTTTGTTCTTCTTTTATTTCCTACCTCGATTCTCATTTTTTGTCTTTCTTTTAGGATGCAACCAATATCATGTACACGGAGGGTAACGACATCCCGTATTTACGAAAGGGATTTACTGGGAGGCCTACTCGAACATTAATCGAATTTATTGCCCAAACCATTTGTAAGGACACTGCTCCGAAAATTCCACAATGAAGAAAAACGTTCTGCAAACTAATGTGTCTAATATTCTGTTGTGTTGTGAAACTAAAAAAAAAATTCAAACATGATAGCAGTTATTCTCTTTTTAAATCATCATATTCCACTTCTACGGAGTAAGTGAATATTGTTAGCAGAAATGAAATTGAACAAACGAACAAGGAGAACTTGTCTTGTCTTGAAACTATTAGCATTTTAACAAACGGGAATTAACAATATAAAATAGGTCAGATATCGAAAGGCACAACGTAGAAAATGAGCTTCATACGAATGGTGGAAATAGAGATGGATAGTAAAGAGGTTTTTGAAATATTAAGTTTAGAAATGAAAGAAAGTGGATCTAAATGTCCGCCTTGAGGTACTCCGGAGAAGGCTAGGAAAAGGCATGAATAGTCAGATAAAAAACGAACACTATTGTAGATTGGCAGTTTTCTGGGTAAGAAGATATTCCGCCTCAATAAAAGGGCTTCCAAGCCAATAATTATAAGAGTATTTGATGAGTATTGAAGTTTTTGAGAAATCCTTACTGAATTCGTTTGAAATAATATTGATCCCCTTTCTTTGAAAGGGAGATGGACGTAAATTCGACCTGGATTTGAGGAACCATGTTGTCGAGATTTTTATCGAAATCTTAACATTTTGTTTTTTTGTTATGTTAGTACATTGTCAGGATATTTAGTTTGCTTTTCACAGATATAAGGGTTAGACATATTTCGGCGTGCTTTTTGAAAAAAAAAATCTGTATTAAATCTTATGTAAAAAAATAAAATTAAGTCCACCAACGTACATAAATTGTTGACCGCAAAAAAAAGTCTTATAAATAGTACGGCAACGTGAGCTCTCCCGCTTTTCTCCGCTCTTTGGAGGAAGGGTACTCAGGTAGGGGCGGATAGGGCTTACTAACCTCTTCGAAAAAATCCCCCTGAAGGGCAGTAACATTCTGGCAGATCTTTTGGTTAATTTTATTTAAAAAAATAATAGAAAAGAAAAGCGATTGGTTTGTCCTCTACCGAAATCTACCGGATATGCGAAATAACGCAGTACCCCGCTGAATAGGCGGCAACTCAATTGAGAAAAATAATTGAGGATTTGGGTTCAAACCAGAGAGGCGGTAGTATACCTCCGTCAATGGGAACGTCGCTAGAAAAATTTCAGTCCTCTCGTTGTAAAGGCTTCAGTTACCAAAAAAGAGTAGTGTACCGTCGAAATGGCTTTGAAGCGATCATAACCACAAGCAGTATTGGTCCAGGGGGATATTATGGATATGGGCTATGTTAGCGAAGATTGTTCCAAAATTATTAAATTTTGACCATCGTATGAGTACCACTCAAGGGCTGCTGAATGATGTGAATGGCGACGCAGATTTGCTGGCGAGGCTCATAGAGGTGACCAAACATGGGTATGAGCATAACCGTTGAAACCAAAGCCCAATCATCCCAATGAAAACAGGAAAATGCACGCCAAGTACTGTCAAATATGAACGTTTTGTTCATTGTTTTCTTCAATTACAATGGTGGTATGGGTACGTTATGATTTCTTGTCCTGAAGTTATGCGCCGTTTGCGATAAGCAATACTAAGAAAAGGTTCGGATTTTTGGGGGAAAAATGCATAACTATTTCATCACGATAATACACTTTTCGTTGGTTTTGCATATTGTTTGGCCAGAAACAACACCGCAATCATGCGTCATCATCGTATTCACCGACCTTTGTGATTTTCTCTTCTAAAAACTGAAAACACCCATGAAAGGGTGGAGATATGCCACTTCTTCTTCTTATGAACCCACTCCGTTCCGAAGGTTGGAAGTCAGCGATGCAAGTGTTTGTTTGTTTGTCACTCCTCTAAGTATCTACCGTTGAAAGATTGAGCCATTCTCTTAAATTTGATAACCATGTCAGCCCCTGTCTTCGTACGCCCCTTCTTTCTTCGATTTTTCTTGGTATAATTAGTTGGAGCAGTTTCTCATTATGTGTCCTAGGTACTCGAGTTTTCCTTCTTGGTTAGCATAATTATTTGCTTTTTTCTTCCGATTCGTCTTAGAACGTCTTCGTTTGTGACTCTGTCAACTCATGAGATCCGTAAAATTCGTCTGAGTATTCACACTTCCAAGGCTTCTATTTTCCTTATTGTTGCTCTCTTTTTAGTGCTCTCTGCTCCGTATAATAAAACCGATCACACGTAGCATTTAACAAATCTTATTTTGAGATTTATATTTATTTCTCTAATTAGTAGCACTTTCTTTACTTTGCCGAACGCTCCCCTTGCTTGTTCTATTCTGCACTGGATTTCCTTGGAGGGACTTGCATTGCTATTTATTAATGTTTAGTGCCGGTTTTAGCATTGCCAGCGCCCTGGGTGATATTTCTACGGCGCCCTCTAACTGCAATTCAAACCTACATTATACGAAAAACAGCAAAGGATATAATGAAATAACCAGTTATTAAAAGAAAAATAATAACATTTTACTTTTCTTTATCGGCGAACTCTTTTATTAAGTTATCAAAGTCGATGTTTTCAGCAATTTCATTTTCGATTGACAAAGTTGCCAAGTTTGTTAATATAAACTGAAATATGTATTGTTAATCTCAGATAGGTTTTTATAAACTTAAGCTTAGAAAAACGCCTCCCCCCACTAGCAACCGTTACAAGTTTAGTCAATAATATTCGCAATGCAATTGCAATTTGGATATAGTTCTTGTAAGTTGCAATTTTTGATAAAACTTTAAACAAAAACAGGAGTGACCACATTCTGATCAGGCAAAAATGAATTCAGACTCATGAATTCATCACACAGCATACAACCATCTACTCGTATATCTGATTTAGAGTCAACAGTTAATTTCAATTGGAGATCACCACAGAGTTTGACAAGGTCGCGTTTTTCCGGAATCTCTTTCATATTGTATAAAAAAGACCAAGATTCCGAGTACTTATTTAATTGTTCGAATCTTTCATTGACTGAAATTAATGTGGTGTCCAAAAGATAAAATCAACCTCAAAGTTTTTTTTGGACATGTTTTAGGCGGGCATTTTCACCAGCCTGACGCTTAACATGTCAAATTCTTGTTGTGGCTCTAAACACAGGTTCCATTTCAAGTTTTTCAGCCAATTCCTTCGCAGTTAAAATGGCGCTTTTAAAGCCTGTATTTCTATAATCCGGGATCCATATAAAGCTGAAATATTTTAACTTTTCGGCTAGAGTGAGGGTACTCGTGTGAGACTTGAACATCAGTTTTCTGTGTTTTTCAATAACCAAAGTAATTAAAGCGCCATGGAAGTCACTAATTTGATTACAGACTGCCTTAACACTGCTTATTCTTGCTTCTCAACTTGTGTCATTGAGGGTCACACATATTTTTTTTAATATAATCTAACGTGATACCAGCGAAATTCAAAATAAGCTTCCCACGAACGCAAACGAGTCAACAGAGTTCACACCATCACACCATCAAGGGCATGCACTGAGCCATCCGATGACACCCGATGCACTCTACAGCAACGCACAAGTGATGACGCTGCGTCTGGCAAAATGGAATCAAACACCACCTGTACGAACACGACCGAGTTGGCCTACTTTACCTTAGAATAAGTTAGGTGTAATGTATGTAGAAGTAAGATTTTATTGTGAGTTAGTAGTAAGTTGGACTTCGAAAAATAAAGTTTATTTTTGATGCGTAAACATCTTAGGTCTCGGTATGGGCGAAATGACCGTCACGCGTAACCGAAATTAGCATTAGTGTGTCGGCGTGCGTAATCGAACTTAAGTTAGTACTACGTCAGTGTGCGTAGGCTGAGTAGGTATAAACTCAAGTCTATTGGCTGTGATTCATCTATGTCTATGCGTTAATACGTTTGTGTGTATGCGTGGTGCCACACTGCACACATACACACGAACGCTATAGAGTGCGCATCGAACGCACTGACGTACTGTACTAGCACTTATAACTTGGACTTTGGACTGAAACTGGGACTCCTAAACCTGTCCAATCGCCTCATGTTCAATAGTTAAAATTCCCAGATTGTTGAGCCTCTTTTCCGTTATTAGTAGTTTTTAATTAATTTTAACTTACTAAAACTCCTTTCACATTATGCAACTGACACCCATATTGTCATAAACATTTTTAATGTGACAATGAGATTCGGAAGAGATTCTGCAAAGTCCCATTCAACGATAAATTTCATAAAGTCTAAAGATAACCAATTAAATGTTGTCACTTTAGACGCTTTCAAAAGACTTTTCAACCTTGGTATCTCTGAGAGAAGTTCTGACTCTGACACCTCATCATAACACTAGCAAATTTTGAAACAGCTATTTTCAAATCATCAATATTTGCTAAAAGCAAAGTATTCGCCTGTACAACTTCAAACAATGAAGCCACCTCCTTAATAGACTCTGTTCTTGTTCGGAGTTCAGTGATGAATCGATCAAGGCACTCGAACATGTCTTTCCGTAGTTCAGCGCTCAGTGAAAGTCCTGCATCGGTTGTCAACTCACCAGCCATTCGCTTTTTACGACGAATTCTTCTTTCTGTTGGAATGTCGTATTTCTCCGATGTTTTCATACCAAGGTTAATTGCGTCTTCTACGATTTTCGCCCGATTTTCTTCAACGTAAATGCGAAGGGCTTCTAGTGATCAACACTTAATCCCTTAGCTTGTAGTGCAATCTGAGTACAATTTATTTCTTTAAGGACATTATTCCAAAAGAAGAGAAAAGAAAGAAATGCGAAATCAAACATTGCAGATTTTAGGTTCTGTGCAGCACCTCTGGTTTCTACATTTTCTCTCGCATCACACAACTCTTCAACTGCAGCTAAGATTTCATAAAAATTTTCGGCCAAAACTTTCACTGCAGCATAATGAACACTCCAACGCGTTGTTGAAAGTCTTTTCACGGTTGATTTGCTGTGCATAAGAAGCACTTCCCAGCGATGAGTAGAAGCAGAAAAAAATGTAAAAGTTGTCTCTACTGTTCCAAAAAATGTTACACAAGATATATTTTGAGCAAATGAATGTTGGCCACATAAATTAATTGAATGATCTATACATCCAAAGAGAATTGCTTTGTTGTTTTTTTCTTTAATAATAGCTTGCACTCCCCCATGTACACCGCTCATAACAGCTGCATTGTCATAACCCTGAGAACGACACACATAATATCTAAACCGTAGTTTTCAAGATTCTTAAGAATTTCTTCACTTAAATCCGCAGCTTTTTTTCCATGTAAAGGAAAAAATCCCAGGAATGCTTCTTTGATTTCTACCTTTCTATTATCAATTTTAACATAACGGATCACTTCAGACATCTGATCAATATGTGAAATATCAGGTGTACTATCAAACATAATTCCAAAATATTTAGCTGATTTGATTTCATTGACAATTCTGCATTTGTCTTGCTTCGCTAAGATATTAATGAATTCGTTTTGTATTTGCGGCGATAAATATGAGACTTTTTGTGATTTTCCTTGCTCCAAATTCAAGATGTGCTCTTCCAACACAACATCGTACTTTGACATAAGACTGACTAGTTCTAAGAAATTACCTTTATTTGAAGAGTCTTGTCCTTCATCATGTCCACGGAATGCTAAGTTTTGTTTAGCCAGAAACGATGTTATGTCTAATAATCTAGATAAAAGGTGCCTCCACGTCTGTTTTTCAGCATCCATTAATTGCAAGACTGAGTCATCTATTGTTTTATGTAATTTTAAACCCATTTCAAAAGTTTTCCACTTCTCAAAATTTTATATGTGTTCATTTGAAGTCTCATGATCCGGTACTTTGGGGTTCAGTTTCCATCATTTCTGAAATCCATTCATGAATGCTGTTTTTGTATCAACATTATTGGTGGCAGCAAATAAACGACAGCAAAAGCAGTACAGGCTATTAGTTATAGGAGAATATACCATCCATGATCGCAGAATCTTGTCCCCGTTAGGCAAAACTTTGTAAAACCATTGTATAAACCATGTAAGATGACGAACATAACCTTTTATTTTTACCCCTGGTCTGGATACGGTGGTGAATGGTCCCTCCCGGTTTTGGAAATGTTCAACTTGAATTTTCAACACTGATTCTGTTTCTTGGCTGTTGCTTTCTGTAGATGAGCTTGTATTTTCGGAATCATTCTCTTGATCAACGTGACTGTCATTTGCTTTTGACGAACTTTGGCTGTCGTCCATTTTTTTAACATATTTGAAAATGGATCCAGACATGCTCCGCAGAATGTTCATTTTAGCCTGTTTGGATTTTCTCTGCTGACCACCACTCTTTCTTTTTGTTATTTGAACTCCTCGAGGCATATTTCTCTTGTTTTGTACGCGTATTCTCAAAAATATATTGACCATGTAGGTATGCTTCGTCGATGTATTCTAAATATTTCAATATTGTAAAGACGGAAAAGAATCTAGTACCCTAATCATTGAATAATCTACTACCGTAGAATTGTTTCAAGTTTTTTAATCTGGCTTTCTCTTTTTCGGCGAAGTAGGAGAAGCGAATTATCGTTCAACGAAGTAACATCATTTCTCTTCTTGTTAAACCTTTTTTTAATAAACTATTTTTGAAATAAACGTGCGTGAGTCTTTTTCAATCTTATAATATAAATATATACTTATTTAAATTAGAGTGGTCATTAAAAAAAACTTCACTGTAGATGGGCATAAATCAGGTCCAAATAATCAAAAACTTATTCTATATTTTATTCATATTTGTATATTCATCCCTTTTTATACCCTGTAAACGATGCCTTAGGTTGTTATGATATCTTATTCAAATAAAAATGTATTCAATAACAATAATTATAGTACTATCAAAGTAAAAATAGTGAATATTGTTTAAATAATTTGGACCTGATTAATCCCATCCAAACATAGAAATCTAATTAAAACAAAAAGGCAAATCTAATAACGATAGTGTACATTCATTACATACATTCATAAATGTTAACTACTAATACAATTAATTATTTACTTCAAACAATAGATACATATATTAAATTTAGTTATATGTATGTGTTTCCGACAAAAACAAAAAATAAATTTAAGCTTATTTTATAAAAATCTTGATCTATGCAATGAACTTACCTTGTTTTTTACAATATAAATTTTTCTTAATATATTTTCTTTAGCAGCTATTTCAATTTTTACAAGACATTATTTAAATAAAATATCTTAAAGTGAACCATAACTCACGAATGATTATACGAAATAACACAGGCAACCTCAGGGCCCACGGATATAAGAACTTCAATAACAAATGCAAAACAATGTGCACGTGCACTAAAAAACGAAAATAATAAAAAGAACTCCAAGAGCTACAAAGATGATAGAAATCGCATTAAAAAAAACATAGCTTAACAACCAACCAAATAGAGCAAAACAAAAAAACAAGTACATAAGTCAATCGTTGACGGCGACCGACGGGACGATGGAAAGGATTTAAAAAAAAAAACAAATAAGCACGCTTTTCACAACCGCAGTGCAAACTTCGGGAAAAAATAGCGGTTTCTCTTGCCTACCAAAATGACTACCTATTGCAGCCGCGATTCACAACATCTTCATGCTATCATATCTTCATACATATAGAGTAGAGCATGCTTTTCATAACCGCAGTACAAAGTTCGGGGAAAAATAACCGTATATAAGAACGATCCGAGAATTACTTTTCTTGTCGACACACTTGCGTGTGGGACTAACCAAATAAAGCAAAAACAAAAAAACGAGTAAGTCAATCGTTGAGGTCGATGGACTTTATTTACAACAGAAAAAAACAAAGCCTAGCCGATAATATTTTTTTTGTGCAAATAAAGGGTCCGCCATCTAACGTTTTTTTTTTCAAGTAGTGCTTATTTCGTGAATGGTAACACTTAGCTCATGTCTGATTTGACAGATAATTAGTTTTATCCTTCCGCTGAACGAATATGGTTGTGTATACGCTTGAACAACGCTGGGAAATATTGCGACATTACTTTGAAAATCATGGTAATGTTGCAGAATGTGTGCGAAAATTGCGTACGGATTTTGGAAGAAGAGAAGCACCGTCAGCTCCGTATGTTCGTTATCTTGTGAAAAAAGTGAAAGAAACTGGCATCCTCATTGATAAACCAAAGCGTGAAAAGCCAAAAACAGTGCGTACACCCGAGAATATTGCTGCTGCGGCAGAAAGTGTGCGTGAAGCGCCATCAACATCAATTCACCGTCGTTCTCAACAATTGAACATTTCGGAGACATCATTGAGACGAATTTTGCATAAAGACCTTGGTATGACGCCATACAAAGTCCAATTGGTTCAGGAGTTGAAGCCAACTGACCATCCAATGCGTTTTCGCTTCGCTAAGTGGGCCTGCGATCGACTTACAGAAGATGCCGATTTTGCCAAAAAAATCATCTTTTCAGATGAAGCTCATTTTGATCTTGGCGGGTATGTAAACAAGCAAAATTGTCGCATTTGGGGCACAGAAAACCCGCACGCATACATTGAAGAGGAGGATATTGGCAACATTTGGTTTCAACAGGACGGCGCTACGTGCCACACAGCCGAAGCTACAATCGATGTTTTGCGCCCTGTTTTTGAAGATCGCATTATCAGCCGCAGAGCTGATGTCGTTTGGCCACCTCGGAGCTGCGATTTGACACCGTTGGACTATTATTTGTGGGGTGCCGTCAAAGATAAGTGTTACGCCGACAAGCCAGAGACAATTGACGCTTTAAAGGACAATATTCGTGAAGCCATTGGTGAAATACAGCTGCACACAATCGATAATGTGCTTAAAAATTGGACCGATCGTGTAGGCTACTGCATGGCCAGCCGAGGCAGCCATTTGAATGAAATTATTTTCCATTATTAACCGGAAGGATTGTACTTTCAAATAAAAAAAGAAATTTGAGAAAATATTCAGTAGTTTTTTTTATAGCATTTTCAAAAAAAAAAAAAGTTATTTGGCGGACCCTATATATTACAAAGCCATGAGCTCGAGAAAGTATCTAACAACAAAGGAGTTAACGGAAATTTTGGAAGATCCTGAATTTCAGGAAGACATTGTGGATGTTGACGATATTGACGTTGCGATAATTCCTCCAACCCCTGATGAGCTAACTGACACAGAAAATTTTGTAGAAAATAATCTAGAAGAAGAAGAAGTAGAAGATGTTGCAGGTACCCTAGAATTATTTGTGCCTATACTTGTACATGACGAAACTGAACTGAGCAGCGATGACGTAAATTGTGTAAAGTCACTAACCATCTTCCGCGAAATGACGAAACATCAGTAAACTGTTCCAGTCTGCCAAATATATATTTCCATTCCAAAAGCAGTACAAGAATATAATTCACATATGGGTGGAGTAGACCTGTTGGATAAGCAAGTTTCACTCTACAGAATCAGAATTCGTTCTAAAAAATGGTGGTGGCCATTATTCACACAAGTCATAGATATATGCGTAGTCAACACTTGGAGACTCTATCAAATTACATATCCCCAAGAAAATGAATCTCTTCTGGATGTACGCAGAAAAATAGTGTTGGCCTACCTTTCTAAAACAACTTCTTCTGCTCCAAAGAGACCGGGACACAAAATTCCAAACTTCTAGGTGGGCGAGTGAGTTTGGACGTCCGATTTGATGGAAAAGGACTCTTTGTTGTACCAAAAAAGGCTCAACGAAGATGTGCTTTATGCGGTAAAAAAAAACAAAAAGACTTTGTTGTAAATGTGATGTTGCCCTACATGATATGTGTTTCCTTCCATTTCACACAAAATAATTACCGTAAAATTTATAATGTTCAATTCTGAATACATTTTTTTTATGTTGAAATTTAGCCAACGTCCCAAAAATGTGACGTACTTTTTTTTCTGTACCTATTGAGTTTTTTTAATAATTTTTTTTTATTTTTTTTTTACCTTTTACAGGTAAAAATATGTACACTGCCTCTAGGCGGGGTTGGGTTGTTATGCAAATAATACTTTATTGAATGAATAATTTAAAAAATCAAAAAATATGAAAATATTGCTTATTAGCGTTGATGGAAATCAAAAAAACACGACTTTGTGGTTTAATTGCACTGATTTAATTTACACTTGGTGCAAAATGCCTGTGTTTCTGACTTACACTCCGGATTTTTACACAACTTTTTGCCCTTGCGGTCGTGAAATACGCACCAATGTCCCACGTTGTCATATCGAACCTCTGGAGTTGGAAGATAAGACTTTTTTGGCTTGCGAGTCGGTGTTACTGCGGATGAAGCTGGACATTCGTTCGAAATAATGCATAATGATTCCGCAACTTCAGATCGAAAATTTAGTAACTCCACTTTGACTTCCTTGTGCAATCTATGGAAAAGAATGTAGGCGTTGACCATTGCCACATCCAACAGGTGGAAAAATATTCGCTTCGTCCATTTTTGGGTTTTCATACGAATATGATGACGACCAAGAAGACCATCCATAAGATCGACACCACCCATATGTCGATTATACTCTTTTATTATAAATGGGCAGTCAACTTCAATTTGTTGCTGTTTTCTTCTGTCCCATCGTGAAGATTTGGAGGATGGTGGAACAAGCTCTCGAGACAGAAATGGTTTGATGCTAACGTAAGTCGAAAGAAGTCGAACACTTTTGTTGTCCATCCACCAAATGCTGCTTATATCTATGCCGTAAGCGTTAGCGACATACTCCTCAGAATATCCTCGCTCACCTTTTCGCTTCATCAGTTCAGCATCGCTAGACAATTTTATGTTTGGCATTCGATTTGAGCGCACGGTTCCCAAACTATACGAGTAAATACCACGGCTTCTGAGGTATATCAGCAATCCCAATGACGTGTAAAAATTATCAAAATATGTACACAATATGGTTCACGTTGCCTGGAATTTTACTGGACAAACGAACAACGACATTTGATGAAGCTCCGAGATCTGGTGCATTTTCTGGTACCACGTTGTCTCCTGCACCAGAATAAACTTCAAACGAATATGAGAAGGCCATGTGATCACAAAGAACAAACAGCTTGGTCCCCCATTTATGTGGTTTGGCTGGCATACATATGTACATATATTGCCGAGTAGGGTTGCCGCCCATTTTTGTAGCACACATCTGTTCGTTTACACAAAGACGATGAAGCATCGGAACAGACTCAAAGCGTTCGTTGAAGTGGGTTATTAGTGGCCGAACTCGATGCAACTTGTCGTATCCAGGCTGGCCATTCGGAATCATATTCGTGTTGTTATTGAAATGCAAAAACTGACGCATTTGTTCGAATCTCGTTCGTGTCATTGTGGTCCGGATTACTTCCAGTGGGCCTGCACACACGGGAGTAATCCAACCGGCTGAAAATTGAGTTTATTGGAGAGGGAGCTGAAGTGTGAAGTATGAAACGGAGTAGAATCTTCAACCGCGTATCGAGTGGTTGAAGAGAGCGCAAAACTAATACATACACAACTCTTTACTTTTCGAGTCGGCACGTTTTTTTGTCTCGTGTTGCGTCTCAATCGTAATTTGCCCTTCAAGCAGTGAACACTGTATAAACCAAATGGAGAGGAGACGTCTTTTGCGAAATATCTCTGTCAAATGAAATGTCAGAAAGACGAGAAAACACTAACACAATGAAACGAGGTTCACATATACATTTTTTTCAGTTGGATTAATTCATTCCGTGTAAGCTTAGAGCAGAGCATTACACCAGTTTTACTCCCGATAAAATTACTCCCGTGTGTGCAGGCCCAGTGAATGTCTTCCCCAGTAGGAACGAACGTTTGGAAACAGACATGAAGAACATGATTCCGATGAATTTTCGAACCTCTTGTTTACTGGTAATAAATCGAGTTTCTATTTTCTGCTGGCACGTATGCAAATTCATTTCATCAACCATGTATATTGCATAAATTCATCAGTCACAAAGTAATGAAAGCAATCAAATGGTGTTTTCAAAGATTTTACTTCATCTGGCAGCTCTTTTACGCCACTAAAAACTTGAATTCCTGAGCGTAAT
The DNA here is from genome assembly GCA_958301585.1 of Merodon equestris. Taxonomy (NCBI): domain Eukaryota; kingdom Metazoa; phylum Arthropoda; class Insecta; order Diptera; family Syrphidae; genus Merodon; species Merodon equestris. Next base: position 80,066,286 of record OY284414.1, read on the forward strand.
TTTTCATTGTATTCATAGCACCAATGAATTGGCCCGTGGTCGAACAGCCTGGGCCACCTTCTTCTTCTCGTAATTCTTCGTCATTCGCGTTTACGTTTTCTATAACGTGAAGGGGAAATATTAGGCTCAGATACCTATACTAGCGGAACTTGATGCGGCACAAGCTGAACTCGGCTCTTGATGACTAATATCTAAAGCGCTGATGTCCAGACTTGTGTTTACTGCATCCATCAAGACTTGACTTGAATCCATCAAACAATGATCAATCAAGAGTTCATCTTCAGAGCAAATAAAATCTGGATCGTCAACATTCTCGTCATCGTCGAAATCATCTTCACCGTCAGTGTTTTCAGGGCTTGAAATTGCATTCATCAATTCAGCGATTTCGTCATCTGTCATCTTCGACGGGTTTCTCAAAGATCTTCTTGACATTGCTACCTAACAAAACAAACATTGCTACCTAACTACCGCCTCTAGACGGGTTCAAGAAAACTCTGGTAGCATACATATATAAAAAAACTACACAGCACAAAACTTTTTTTACTTATCGATAAAAAACTCTTTTATCTAATCCCCTGTTATTTTTCCAAATTGATCTGACGGAAATTATTATTATTTTTTAATAACTGAAAATCGTGTTTGCAAAAAAATATTTAATTGTATGCTTGCGCGGGTATTTTTCTCTTTGAATGAACTTAGTTTGCAAACGAAACGCAATACAGCTGTGATATAAACAGGTATGCATAGAAAAATATTTAAATTATATGCAAAGCTTTTCAGATTGGACAAGGGATCATACCGTTACATGTAAATACTTGGAAGCTTTACCACGCCTTGAGGTGGTTGTAGGCATTAGAGGGTGCGAGAAAAAGGCATTTTTCTTTCACAATTAATTATGGCCGGTAATGGGTTAAATAACTTAGCAGACAGGCCTGCACCCGTGGCATTGTTAGTTTTAAGCTTCGAAATAACAAACTTAATTTCATCTAGGTCAGGTGGACGGAGTTCTATTGTATTTTCGTCCGTTTGGAAATTATCATTCTGCCTGACAGTGCTATCAGATCTATCATCGCCGTTATTCAATCTACAGGAGTGGTTTTTCCATATTCACAGTATCGAATGTGACTCTACTACTAGCTGTCCATCTTCAGGCTTCTGCTCTGGCTTTTTAGCCCTGGCATGTTCATTTTACTTTTTCGCGTCACTCCTGTTGTAGCATCTCTCCATCTCCTCAATCTCATGCTTTTCGTACTCTCTTTTTTTCTTCCTTAAAAGCGTGTGTTCCTCTTTCCTTTTCTGCTCGTAGAGCTCACGAGCGGCCCTCGTATATGTAGCGTGGCTTTGTAGGCGATTTGCTTTGCTACCTGGGCTTGTTCGCATTGTTCATCAAACTAGGAGTTTCTAGCTCGTCGCTGTTTGAAACCCAGCACATCACATCACCCAGCAGCGTCTCCTTCCACTGTTGCTCTGTGTCGGTGTCATTGGACTTTGGGAGAGGTTGAGGGAAACTCGAGCGGCGAATACCCTAATTTGACCTTTATAAGAAAATAAATTCAAATCTTCTCGCAAATTTGTCTATAGTGATACGCATTTATGCAAGTCAACGTTTGGAGTGATCAGTATGGCAGCATCAAGTGGTGTTTGCCTCTAAATTGTAAGATTTGGATGAGAGGAAACGTTAGGAAGAAAGAATGTAGCTTTTTTTCGCGACTAAATCGACTACGCTGTATAGCCTTCAGATGCAGTCCGATAGTAATTATATGCATCACTCTAGTTTCGAAGAGTATGATCTTATTTTTACAACCATCTGCCGACTTGTGTTTGAGTCCACCGCTAATCACTTCTGTATTCTGTCTGTTAAGAAATTACGCTTTGCTGCTGAGGATACCATCAGGGAATTTCTTTTACAAATAAAGCCAAACAATTAAATAGCAAAAACGGTTTATAGTAATTATTATCAATGAGTTTAACATTCTTATTCGATAGTTTTTTTTGCTGAAGTATAAAAATATACGTAAGCCATATGTATAGGTGTATATCAAAATTGTTTTCTTAAGATAGAGAGATAGTTGGCCAAAAAAGGAGAGTTATTTATTCGTCCTCGGACAGGATGTGTGTAATATCTTTGTTTCCTTATCAGCGTTTGCTCCGTAAGGTATTGCTTGAGGTGATATATACATATATAAATCTAGTATATACGTATACACGTAGATTTTAAATACGATTGTACAGCTGACAAGAGATTGCATGTAGTTTAGTCGTCGAGTGAAACCGCTCGAGATAGGACAATGTTGATATCGTAAGGAGGGAAATTCTGTAAAAGTTTCACGTTCGAACCAAAATCGTTCTCCAATATCTGCTCTCGTAGGATTCTGCAAGTGAAATTCAAATAGATATAGAGTGAATGCGGGGTATTGTCTGCATTACAAACATTATCATTGCACAGCACACTTTGATGAGGAAATCGAAACGATTTTCATCCGAGAAAACCGAATCCCAAATTCGTACAACATCTGGCAGTGGAAATTCTTGGGACAGTAACAGCGTCAGCCACCTGAGATTAATTGTATTACAAAGGACCCTCCTTAAGTGCGAGACACCATACAAACCTAAAGCTATAGTACTGAGGATGTAATTCTTGTTCTTTCAATCGTTCGTAGACGAGTGGGTCCTTTCCTTTAAGCATTATCGATAGCTTAGCCATCATGTGTTTGATCCCACCTTCGGAGTCGTCTAAGGTCTTGATGAAAAAATCACGAATTTCACCCATTAACGATGTGAAACAGAAAAAGCAGTCGGCCTCGGCATGTTCTGGAAGAAAGAAATTTAAAGTTTCAAGTGGATGAATGGGTATTTGAGACAAACTTCGATATTCTATGTCTGGATCGGATGCCATTACGTAGTAAATTGGTCCCACAATCTCGTTCATTCCCTGTACGTAGCCCTGGCCGGGATTTAGTTTTGCATAGAGAAATAATATTCTTTGGACGACTTCCCAGTGTGCTTCCTGTCCTTCCTCCATTGCCGCGTAGTTTTCATTTGAGCGTTTGGTTATAAGATTAATCTAGAAAAAAAGACATCATTAAGAGGTCAAAGCGTAGAATAGGGTGCCACTGAGCTATTAGTAATGAAACACGTTTAGATATCAGATATGAATCAGAGCAGCTCAATGAAATAGAATTTGAAACGTTTTAGACTTTATCAGAAGAGGAACAATAAAAAAAAAAAAAAAAACTGGTAATTGGTAGCACACCAGCGATCGTTCACAGATAAGCGGCGCAATGTAAACAATTCTGGATAACTCTCAATTAACGATTGCTTCAACGCCCCTGTGCAATGCGGGTATGTGGTTAACTTTATATCAAATTTATCATTGTTGCTGGTTTGCATAATGTCACGCGCGCTTAATCAACAATAGCTTCAGTCGGAAATGGAAACGTATTTTACATTTTTTGTCTTGCACGCACCACTTGTGCACTTTTATTACAGCCAGACCTGAGGAACTGTTTCAATATCATAAATCGCATTTTACTTACTTGCTACTTATCCAAGAGAAGCACAAAAAACATGAAACAGATTACCATCTATCCTGTATAAGTCTCACTGATTCTTACCTTTGTCATCCCTAGTCCCTTTCGTTCCACATTGGCAGAATTGAGCACCGACGGAACGACCCTCTGATGCAGTCTTCGCTCCCCTTTACTATTCACCACGATATCACATGGATATTCAGTGGGTTGCTGGAAAAATGATATGTCCGGGCATAATCGCCGCACGTCCTTATCAATTTGTAATAAAAATTCGTTGTCGTTGAAGAATGTATTCCAAGCACTATCAGGACCTTCACTCAACGGATGATCCTGGCATTCATTCACACTATTTAAGCCTGGTGGAATGACCAATTCCTCAATAAATTGCCTATAAAGAGCCCTCTTCTTAATCAACGTCTCGGTCCATGAGTATTTATTAGGTCCCAGATATCCGAGTAATAGTTTCCAACATAACGCTCGGAAACCATTCACATCGGGAATTCCTATAAAGAGCAATGATTGCTTTAGTATACACCCACATTCAACAATGGCTTAGATCTCTATGAGCTGATTACCGTGAAAGCACAAGTTTCGTAGATATTTCAAGTCCAGTTCTTCCTGCGAGAGCGCATCTTCGAACTCTTTCACCCTGAAATGCAGACAAACATTTATAACTGTTTTGAGTAGTTTTATAAATTTATTTATTCACCTAGCTTTAAAAATGGACATTTGTTGTGATGTCGTTCAGCTTTTGTTTTGTTCTCCCACTTTGAAAACATGAAGTTGTCAATTGTGCCGTCAAACTGACGGATAAACAGCGGTCCATTTATTCGGAACAGTTGAAATTTCTCCGAAAACTGTTTGAGAGACACTGGATAGATGTACATATATATTTTAAATATTAGAATGTAAAAATGTCAATTTTTTTATTTGTTATTTATTTATTTATATTCAATAAAGGCAGGTAGATGTTGAAATAGAATAAAACAAGCTGTGTGTGAGGTATTAACAAATTTTATATTAACAAAATTATATATTCTTAATTTAGAACAGAAAAAAATCCACCAACCCAAACAATAACTCAAATATACAAAACAAAAACAGACATTACGACTTCAACCCCCATCAAATCAACAACCACCACACCTCATTCTCAATCTTTCTCCCCACTACCCATATCCGACCCACGACCGTCAACCTCAAAATCGAATACTAGCCATCCACACAACCGCCCACTTCCTTCACCTCCTTCACATCCAACTACCAGCAACCCTTCACCACCCTCACCTCTTTCTTCATTAACTCACGACCTAATCAAAAACAATTCGTACTATATAAATCCACCCGATGTGGATGACAATGCATGATGTAAGTTCTAGTCCATCATCCCCAGGGTCGCAGTCTGCGCTGCTCAGGGATGAGCCGGGACCGCCCATTACCGGGCGATCCCGCCGCTTTCCTGACCAGTGCGGATTACGACCCAACACCTACCAACCTCCCAACCAAACAACCCCAATCAATAAAACTCTCAAAATCCTTCAATGGAATATAAAGGGATTCATTAACAACTACGACGAATTAAATATTCTCATAAAAGAGAAAAACCCCAGTGTTGTCTCCCTTCAAGAAACACACTGTGCCTCCAACTTTATTCCAATACTGCCAAAAACCTATACAGGGCACTTTTACAATTTTGCTTGGAACACAACATCAAAGCAAGGTATAGCCGTCTTAGTAAAAAATAACATTCCACATAAAAGAATTACCATCAATTCCAACCTTTTGGCCTTAGCTCTTGAAATTAACCTAACTATTAAATTCACCTTGTTGTCAATTTACATTCCACCCGACCAACCTGTCTCAAAATCCGAGCTAGATAACCTCTTATTACAGGTTCAACACCCCATTATGCTAGTAGGAGATGTAAACGCTTGGAGTGTACTGTGGGGCTCACCTAACACAAACGCACGCGGCAGACTAGTGGAAGAGTTTTTAACAGAATCAAACCTGATAGTCCTAAACGACGGATCCCCCACTCACCTCTCAACACATGGTTCACTAACACACATTGATATTACCTGTTGCGCACCAGAACTTTCTACAATAACCTCCTGGGAAATTTTGGATGATCTCTTCAATAGCGACCATTTTCCTATAATTTCCTCCATTGCCCTCAGTCCGATTCACTCTATAACACCTGTAAATCCTAAATTCAAGGCTGACCTGGCTGATTGGACTTGTTTCAACAAGCACCTATCAGACTTCTTGTCAGTAAGACCATTTTCAGGCAATATTAATAAAGAGGCAGCTATAATACAGAAAGCCATCAGAACAGCTGCTAACAAAGCCATCCCACAGAGTTCCCCCCATACCAATAGACGCACTGTACCATGGTGGTCCCCGCTTTTAAGCAAACTTCGTAGCGCAAAAATGACAACATGGAGACATTTCAAAAAATATCCCAATGTAACTAATCTCATATTATATAAGAAGGCAAACGCCAAATTTCGCAGAGAAATAAAAATAAGCAAAGCGAACAGCCTACGCGATTTTACTTCGACGCTTAATCCAGGGTCGCCTCCCGATAAAATATGGCATAAAATTCGCAGTCTCACTGGAAACTCCATGCCACATTTCATTACCAACATTACAACTCCAGAGGGACAAATTACATCGCCCCAAATCATAAGCTTCTCTTTTGCACGTAGTTGGTCAAACCGTTCAAGGGACGAACACTTCGACGCAAGCTTCGCAACACAAAAAGCCACTAGCTTACATCTCAGGCCCGGCCAAGCACATCGAGAATCCGGTAACCATCCTCGAACTTGACTGCAACTTGGCCAAACTTAAAGGCAAAACACCAAGCAGAGATCGCATATCATATCCTATGCTCAAACACCTTTCAACCTTTACAAAAACGCGACTCATTCGCCTCTATAACAACATCTTAGCCACAGGCACAATCCCACAGCAATGGAAACTGGCAACGTTAGTCCCTCTCCCCAAACCAAAAAAAAATACCAATGATATCGAAGGTTACCGACCTATCTCACTAATTCCCTGTACAGCCAAGGTCTTGGAAAAAATAGTTTCACGCCGATTACTATGGTTTTTAAAGTCTAAAGCACTCCTTAGCCCGAACCAAGTAGCTTTTAGAGATAACAAAGAATAACCACAGGAAGAATTCCATCAGCCATCGCAAAAGCCCTCAAGGTGGCACTAGAACTACAACTACCTAAAAGTACAATGAAAAAGAATACTGCCCTATTTCCACCGTGGAGCATAACTGCATCATCCTTCATCATGGATCTAACACAATACACGAAAACAAACACTCCAAACGCAACTTATCGAAGTTCATTTCAATGCGCTACCTCAAAGCTTAAAGAAGAAGGATGGTCTTTGATCTTTACCGATGGTTCAAAAACTAACAAGAGCACTTCTTTTGCAGTCACCCAAGAAAGCGGCTTAGTAATAACCAAGGGACTATTACCAACACAAGCATCAATTTTTACGGCGGAAGCTTTAGCCATTCAGAAAGCAGTATCCTTTTCCCTCAAAGAACGTGGCAAATACATCATCTGCTCAGATAGCAGGTCGGTTATCAGCGCACTGCGTAATCCTAACCACAATTCAATTTTAATCTCGAACACCAGAAACTGTATTGCCAGCGCACCGCATAAAATCAAATTGATGTGGATCCCAAGCCACGCAGGAATAAAAGGCAACGAAGTAGCCGACAAGGAAGCGGAAATGACCCACTGCGCCCCAGTGTACCTGTTTGACATCCTTACCAAACTCGACCTTTTGCGAGCAACTAAAAACATACTCAGAAATAAATTATTGTCTAACTGGAGAGATTACCACCACCAATACGCTTCCCTAAACCCTGATCGTTCCTATATATCGTACCCCACCACCACACCCAAAGTGATGAATACAACATTTGCTAGACTTCGCTTGGGACATACAACATTCACTCATCAACACATATTGAAAAGATCACCTCCCCCAACATGCACAACATGCAATTCACTCTATGATGTCAGCCACTTATTAGGACTATCACCATGCACAGCCAACTCTGTCCGAACACATCCAGCCCCCCATCTCCTACTCAAAACACCATCACAGCAAAACATCCGATTGATTTTTGAGTATATCAGGAACCTCAATATAGACATTTAAGACTATATGTACTATCGAGCCGAAAGCCCCAGCAGCTAGTGCTCAACTTTGTTGTTAACTCTTAATTTTAATTATTTGTTAATAAATTATAATAATAATAATATACTTAATTTAACTGAAAGGCCCATGTATGCCATTATATATGGAATACATAGTTTAAATGCCCGTCTCGGCTTCTTACGGTGACACGCATCCGAGTGGTCTTGTTTTCAACGACTCTTTCGCATAGATCCGGCTGAATTTGAGCAATGTCCTGTGTTATATTCACCTTAAGGTCATCGGTCGATTGTGGTTTATCCGCATAGATCTGCGACTTCTGAAAACATGACAAGAAAAAATCTAGCCGGGTCAAATCGTATGACCTTGGTGGCCAATTTATGTCACCGCGATAGATAGCCTTACCTTCAAAACGTTCATGCAGAATGTCAACCGTACCGACATGTAGCGCCGTCCTGCTGAAATTACATGTCGTCTAGGTTCATATGGTTGAATTTGGACCATAAGAGATCGATTATCATCGTTACCGCCGCGCCGGCCCAAAATCCCCACTCCAAACGGTAACTTTTTGAGGATGCATTGAATTTCGCGTCGGTTGGTGTCGTCCCATATACGGTAATTTTGCTTGTTAATGCACCTCGTCGCTAAAGATGCTTTTTCAGCCAAAGTTGGGGTCCTTTTCCATACGCTCCGCAGGCCAGTAAGCCAACAAACGGCGTTGTCTATGGCCATAAACTTTGAGCTCCTGGGTAAGTTGGAATTTATACGGGTGTAGGCCGAAGTCCCGACTCACGATACGCCTAGTTAAAGTCTGCGAAACGCCGAGTTTTTGTGCATGGCGAAGAATCGACTGCCTCGGGTTTTGCTTACACTTTCACGGACCGCGGCGATGTTCTCGGCCATTCTTGCGTTCGAATTCGATTGAGTACGAATGTTGGCTGATTGACAACCGAACCGGTTGTCTCGAATTTAGTCACCAAACGTTGAAGAATCGACTGTAAAGAGCCATCATATCTGCCGTAAAACACGCGGCTATGTTTGCAGTAACGGACACTCATTTTGATAATAAAGTTTTATTATTTGGGCGTGCTGTTCAAGTGTGTAACTTGCGACGGTTAACTGGTATGTATCAGTAATTGAATGACAAATAACAGATTTGACAGACGACCCCAAAGCAAAATGGCCGTCACATGCGCCAAAACCTACTCAGGTCAGTTGGAAAACTTTTTACCACATGTACATATTAAAGATAGCGACGTGGATACGACGTGGATGGAACTACATAAGTCTTAAGCCGTAAGAAAATTAAACGAGCCAGAAACGACTACAATGCTGACATTCGCCGTGGATCATTCGTGAAAATTTTCAAAAAGGAGGCCTCATCCTCCATTCTAACACTCATCTACAATGACCTTTGAGCGGTTAGCTTTTAAGACGAAGCTAATCTGCTTGCAGCACACATTGCAGCTATCTCAGTGTTTCCTGATTGAGCATCTGTAATTAAGCGCATAGAATGTTCTATGGGACAAATCATTTTCGCTAGAGTAGAGTATATAGAAATCCGCTAGTTGAAATTAGTTTGAACCCCTTTAGTTTTGAAGAAGTGTTTTTCTACGCTGGCGAACTGTGTAAGTTTTTCTATCGATCCTACTCTTTATTTGTCTCTTTCCGAGTAGATCGAATAGTTGGAAAACAGCACATGTTCAGCCTGTCCCCTTCAAACTATTGACACATTGCATTTCTGCAGTGCACTATTGTTTATGAGGGGTAAATCAAAAGTAATGATAATGAAAATAAAATAAAATGAAATGAAAAAAAAGAAAAAAAAAATTTTCTGAATAGTCTCCTAACCGAATTCCCTTAGGCCTCAACAACGGCCATAACTTCGCCATCTCTTCAAATGTCTTGCTTCGGTTGTCTTCCTTGAGCCAAGGAAATAGGTAGAAGTCACCAGGAGTTAGATCTGATGAATATTACAAGTGTTTGAGAAGTTCGAAGCCTGTTTCTTGAATAGCAGCCATCGCAGCTGCGGCTTTGTGAGATGATGGTAAAACAGCACTCCAGCACCGTAGTTCGCAGTTTGCCGAGTCTTTTTTCCGGCGAACCTGACACTTTGAATTTCTTCGGCGCCGATGAGGACACTCGCTTCACCCTCGAAATGTTGACTCTTTATTTTTTGTGCTTGTCCGGTTAACATTCTCAATACCTAACGCGCAGAGACCTTTTTCATATCCAATTCATTCGCAACAATTCTTTGAACGATCTTTTCCATGCGATTGTAAAAGAACAACCCCTAAACCTCGTGAAGAAGCATCACAAGACAAAGTTATCTCTTTCCCAGGATCACTTATTTTCAGACTCCTGTGCACATCCCTCAACCAAAACATATTTTCTTGCAAAGTAAACTTGAAATTGGTTCTGTGATTGAGGATTTGTTGAGGATGTATTTTCCATGAAGTTAGCCGTTCCAAGAAATCTTTGGACATTGGTTGGTCTTGCCATTTCCCGGATAGCTTTTGTTTTTTCCCCTATTAACTTTTATCGACCCTTCCGAAATATTGTGTCCAGGAAAGTATATTTCCGCTCTACCAAACTCCGATTTTAGAGCGGAAGCGGAGTTAGGTTAGGTTAAAGAAAGGGAGTGTGATGGTTGAGCATCACTTCCACTCGGAGGCGGTCCATTGTGAATCCCTTCATTTGTGGAGTACACGTATAATTAACCTGTCCTATCACGTGGTGACTGAAACCACCCCGTGCTCTTTATGAATTTTAGAAGATCCGATATATCTGCATTTGCCACGTCCGCAATCTCTGTAAGGAATCTTTGGCCCAGCGAGGCTAGGCGCTGATTCTGGAGAGTTGTGCATGGCAAAGCAGATGTTAGATCGTCTCAGTTTCTTCCTCATCGCCGCAGCTCCGGCAGAGATCGCTGGATCCCGAGTTCCATTTCCGGAACATTGCTCCAATCGGACAGTGTCCTGTGATCACTCCGACGAGCATACGGATCGAATTTCGGTCCAGCGCCAAGAGCTTCTTTGTTTTTTCCGATATAGAGCTCTGGCCACGATGATCTTGTCGTGTGGCTGTCGTTTCTTGTAAGCCAAGACGAGTTGGCTTCTTTTATGATTGTGTCATTTACAATCCGGTATACTGCGCTGATCGGTGGTTGCAATGACGTGTCCGCTTCGCTGATGTCCAATTCAGACCCCTGCCTAGCCAATTCGTCCGCTCTTTCGTTCCCTCCGATTGAGCTGTGACCCGGGACCCAGCAGAGTGGTGACTGATGGACTTCAGTGTGTCGCGACATTTCATGACAGCCCTCTATCTCATTGTACAGGACCATATTGACTTCAGTGTGTCGCGACATTTCATGACAGCCCTCTATCTCATTGTACAGGACCATATTGACTTCAGTGCGGCATGCCTGTCTACGAAGATAGTGATATTCGATGGTGGGATATCGGTTACTTGTAAGTGTTTGGTTGCTTTTTCTATTGCCAGGATTGCTGCTTGGAAGACGCTGCACAAATCAGGGAGTCTAAAGGATTTCTGTTTGTGCAGGGTGTCAAAATAGAATCCGGCCCCAAGGCCTGTGTTCATTTTCGATTCGTCGTTGATCACGTCGTTTGATAGCCACTCTTCTCTGTCGGGGAAAAGGATTTGGTATTCTGAGAGAGAAGTGATTTTGGGGGAAAATATAGTCGGTGGAGGTGCGAGGCTACTAAAACCATGTTTCTTTCCAAGGTCATCTATTGTTCTGAGTATGGCTGCGTGTCCATAGTTGGCTTGCTTTCACAAAGAGGACTCCTTTAGTCTGAGAGCGCTCTTTGCATCGCAGCCTTTTATGAGTAGATCAAGAGGAAGGAGATGAAGTATCATGTCCAACCCTGCTTGCGGTGTGCTTCTCATAGCTCCCGTTGTACAAACAGCGGTTGACCTTTGTACTTTGTTGAGCATGCTCATATAGCTTTTCATGCTGCCAGCAATCCACCAGACTAGGGCCCCATAAGTTAAAATGGGTCTGATGATTGCTGTGTACATCCAATGAATGATGTTGCAAGCCCCATCTTTTGCCGAAGGTCTTTTTGCATACATAAAAAGCATTCAATCCTTTTTTCATCCTTTCACCCAAGTTCCTTTTCGTTTGTGATATCTGAAGAATGTTAATTGGCGAAAAGCTGTATAATACGACAGTTCATGATGATTCGTCACCAGAAGAATACGAGCTAGAGTACAAAAAAGGAAAACCCAATAATTATATTTCATTAGACTATAAAACAAAGGTTATTAATTTTGCTGAGGCACACCCCACATGGAGTTTGATAACTTCACAAAAAAATAAAATTAAAAATTTTAAGTAACCCCCGACACAAAAAAAATCCAAAAAGTAAAAAAATATTTTTTTTTCTTTCGGCCTTTTGAGTTCATTAAAAGAACCTATTAATATTTTTAAGATGATGTCGCTGCGTCGGAGGACCGCTAAGTGAAGAAGGCTAATTAGTTATATCTACATACATAGGTGTAATGAAAAAACGAAAAAAAACTTATAGCTTCAAATTGTACGTATGAACTTATAATAGTTTTGTACTTCAATCTATCTGACTAGGTCTACTAAGTTCCTACAATGTTTCGATATTGTACCACTTTTGTATGAGGCGTTCGCTTGAGAACCGCGTGGGTTGAGTGATATGTGGGCACGGGGGCGGAGTAGACACATAAGGGCAGACGTCGTTGTCGGTTGTGCCTACTTCACGAATTTTTCAGATTAAATTATTAACACTGAACACTAATTAAAAAAATTGGATATGGTTATTTCGGTACTTATTTACGTTGTTTACATAGGGTAGGTCTTTGTATAATCCATACTTTATCATTCTCAATGTTCTTTTTATTTGTATTCTGGTTTTATTTTATTTGCTTAGCGGATTCCCCGTCGCGACGACATCATCTTAAAAATATTAATAGGTTATTTTAATGAACTCAAAAAGCCGAGAGAAAAAAATAATTTTTTTACTTTTTGGAGTTTTTTTTGCGTCGGGGGTTACTTAAAATTTTTAATTTTATTTTTATTACGTTCTTTTTAAATTACTCGCCATAATTCCGATAGGTACGAGTGACTAATTAAATTACATTTTTCGAAAGGCTCTACCGCATACAAACCCATATATACATAATTTACCACATTCAGCATGACTTATTCCCGTTATATTACACATGTGTGTCAAGAATGTAATCTACGACGGAACTGTGTTTATTTTTGGGTCTTTTCTATTTGGACCACTCCACCAAAATAGTAATAATATCAACAATTTTCTTAATTAACAGTACCCGGGTGGTCCGCTGCGCGGGATTAAACTCTCTTTTCATATGCGGCAGGTCCCGCTCACGCATCTACAGTACCCTATAATCGATTGAACTACGCTGAGACCTTTGCTGGGTTATGGCAGGGGAAACGCAAAAAAAAATTTTTTAAACATAAAATTTTTTTAGAAATATTCCAAAAAAATTTCCAGAACAATTTTTTCCAACATAAATTTCACTAGAAATTTATTAATATCACTAACGAAAATTCCAAATTAAGCCTTAATATCAAAATCAGCGATATCTTCCAAAATTTGCTCGAAGTAGTCCTTGTCTTTGTATCTGCAAGCAAATTTCAAAATTGAAAAAAAGCAAATGCAACAACAAAAAAGTAAACACGAAAATAAAAATCTACCTCCGTCTCCACATGAACTCACACAAATAGGAATCAACCATAGATCTGCGAGTCCCCGAATCTCGTTTATTCCTCCTCTTTGCGCACCGCCACAAACTTTCAATTTGCTGGGTGTGTGCACCGGTCTCTGAGTCCACGAAGTTTTCGGAATGGTTGACGGTGTAATGGGAAAAGTTCATTCCCTCCATTTCAGGAATCCCATCATATGCCTTCCACTTATCAGACATAATGGTGGTTCCTGGTTCAATACATGCACCGATCACACCTAATAAGGTCTCCTTTGAGCGATCTGGTACTGCACTCCTTAAAAAATGAGAATTTGTGAATTTCTGTCCAAAAAGTACGGGAACAGACCTAATAAGTGGAATAATCATCTGCTGAAAATTGCCCCTACTGATATGAGTGAATACTAGAATACTAGAGCCGTACATCAAAATAAAAAATCCAAAATATTTTTTTTAGAATTTTTTGAAAATTTTTTTCTTGTCTTTTCCCACCCCCAAATGTCCTCCATTGCACTTAGGAAGGATTATTACATCATTTGCACTCCTTTTGGAGCGATTCTGTTGGAGTGGTCCAAATAGAAACGAACCCTATTTTTTTATAATAAAGCTAGCTATTTTTGTTATTAATTTCGCGATTCCGGAATCAACTGATTGTTTTTAAAGCAAGTACAGCACCTTGACTACACTATAAACAGAACTAGTTAAGACGAATGTAATGAGCCCACACTTAATAGGTTTACTTATAGGCAATCGTCTCCTACTTTCGAGTTCCATCAGCAGAGTACCAGCTCAGCAATACCAGCATACATGGGTGTTTCAAACGTTAGGTCGCAGATATATTTGAAAGCAATGAAAGTACCCATTTAGTCTGTTCAGTGACGAAAAGATCAGATCAGAACAGGACAGCACAGCACAGATTCGTGAAAACTGTCAGATCAAGTTAGAACAGAAAAGTACAGCCGTATGTTAGTTGTCAAACAGCGGAAAACATCTTATATGTCAGATTATAATAAACACGTTTTAGAATTAAATAATAAACAAAAGTGAATTCACATAAAAATGCTTTGGAAGCGTTGTGGTGGGCACTAATAGTGAAATTACTGTGATTAGTGACTCGTCAACAACATTTTTCAGTGATGATATGTATGTTTTAGCGTGAACTTTAGCTGACAGCTGCTTTTGACACTTTTCACGAATCTGTTCTGACTCCAGAGTAGGTGCAGAAAATTGTGTTCTGAAGTGTCCGAAACACCGTCACTGAACACCAAGCAAAACACTTTCGGACAGAAATTTTTGTCACTGAACAGCAAAAGTTGTACTTTTCTGTCCAGAACAGTCCAGAACAGCGTCACTGAACAGACTAATTGTGTCTGAGATCTAGAGTTGCGCAACGTTTCCTTTTCCAGTCGGAACTAGTATGGTAAGAGAGATCCATATCCGATCCTTCATACCTAATTCGTTCACGAAACACGGAACGAATTGCCTGTACGAGTATGATTGCGGACATTATTGTTTGATCACCCTTCTGCTTTTCCAGTTCCAGTGTGTAAGTGTGCATAAACTGTTCGAGCTTATCGCTACATCAATGTATACAATAGTTATTCACATTTTGTTTTTGGTTGTCTACTATGTACGTAGTATAAGACATGTTCGATTGCATTTATCTTTCTTTTCGTTTTGTATGTGATTACAACCGCGTCGTTCGGACGTTCGGCTGGGTTGTATAATATGAACGCCGCTATTGATGAATTTCTAGGTTGAATGGAACTATGGACATGTTATCGTTCAGTTTGAGGAACGATCGGAAATATTTCTGACTGAGGACATACATAGTTTCATACATGTCCTGAACTAACCAACTCTACTAAGATCCCTGCCACAGCTAACAAAAAGTGGTAATAACCTTGAAACGCCTGAACAGATCTTCATGAATTGTAGCTAAGAACCATTTCGATCACGGTAGCTTTCAAACAAAAAAAAAAAATTCATCAAAATCGGTCCATTCGTTCAGGAGCTACGATGCCACAGACAGACACACAGCCAAACAGCCAAACACACAAACGGACACGTCAAACACATAACACCCCTCTTTTTGCGTCGGTGGTTAAAAAAGGATGCAGACGCTTGAAAAAATAGAGTTTCTTTTAAAATGGAAGGAGGATATTAAAAAAGGTGGAACTATCTTTGATAAATATACTATAGTTGACTAATGAACTTATGATCGTTTTCTTGAAACTAGACAAAATTATCATCAAGTTACATACAACGAGAAATTTCCATCAATGGGCATTGGCTGCAGCAGAATAATTCGAAGATTTCTATTTCAAAACCTCAGGACGTTGGATGACAAATTTTAAGCATAAATATGGAATTCGTCTACACAAAACCACAGCAGAAACCTTCTGTATACAAACTTTGAACTTGATACAAAATTTCAAGGCTCACTTCGTAATAAATACTGATCAAACAGGTAGGTTTAATCTATATATATAAAATATTGTTGCAAGTTTTTGTGTGACTTTATAACTCAGGAACGGCCAAATCGAATTTCATCAAATTTTCAGGGTTTGTTTGTATGGTCGTGTAGATGGTTTATGTAAAGTTTGAAATTGGTGGACGCATTCGTGAGTTATGACTTTTTATATCAACATTTGATTTTACCCATCTTCTTCTTTTCCTTTTTTCCGGCGTTGTTATGGTCAGAAGTGTAGGACCATAACCTTCCCACTTAACTGCATTCCTACTGGTCCGCTTGTGGGGTCCGCCGGTTTGACCTCAGAAAGTAGCGGCAGGCTTCCCGGTTTGGGATTACTTCATCGCTGAGGCCAATCAAATGCTGGTGTTTTTGCACTAATTGTTTTTCGGCCTGCCTTTTTTTTTTTTTTTTGTGACACGGGCATGCTCCAGATTTTTTTTGTTTGATCTTACTCTTACAACACCGGTGATCTCCAGTCGTGTCAACCCATTTGATTGCATGTACACTTGTGGGGGCAGTTTAATGGTGGTATATGTGTCCCTAGGCTCACCTTGGTGTTTTCTAAATTGCCTAGATGTGATTTTTGTTTACCTTTGTTTTAGTCGCCTTTTACGACAAGCGAGAGGTATCGCTGCAGGGATATTATTAACCCGTCCCTGCACGGAACATTTGATTTTACCCATATAAAAAAAAAAACAAATGGAATTGGCAGCTCTTAATTATGATAGCACAATTAATTACAGTATGCATTCTTATATTGGCTTAATGAATAAAAAAGGTCTACATTGTAATGCATTCAAATTTATGATCGAAACGCCTGGCATGTGCTGTGCTTGTGGGAAAGTTATATTGCCTGTATTAGAATCTCCACCATTTGCATTCATTAATTTATGGCAATTCACCAACGTCAAAGCATTTCTTAACAAATATTCAAAAGTACAATTCATACTTCCAAATGACAACTTTTGGAGCTACAAATATTATAAGAGATGGATTTATGCCGACGTATAAGGTAATAACATCGAATGAAGTAATTGATATTAAATTTGATTTATGTTCCGTCCCTTATTTGATGTCTTCAAAAATTCAGATACGTCATCCAAATGTATTTCAAAAATATTACAGATTCAAGGTCAGATATACCATAGAGCTGGCTCATTGTTGCCATTCCCAGATGCTGATCATCAGTTTTTGCAAATATATTTCATTGGTAATGAAAATAGTTAATTGTGCTATTGCTTCAAGTACAAGAAAAGAAATCGTGAGTGAGCTGCAAAGATTTTTCCATCAGCACAATGAATTTGTCAAATTATTCAAGAAAGGTGTGGCCAAAGTTTTGCAAGAAGCAGCAATTATTCTATGGGATGAATGTCCGATGGCAAAAAAAAAAAAATTGGAAGCATTGAATCGAACATTAGAGGATCTACGTGGAAATCAACAGTTGTTCGGCGGTGCATTAATATTGCTCTCTGGTGATTTTCGGCAAACGTTGCCCTTCATTCCCAGATCAACTCCAATTGATGAGATTAATGCATGTTTGAAAAGTTCGTTTCTTTGGGGAAATGTACAGAAGTTAATTGCAGCAGATTGGCGATGGCAAAATTGTAAGTGATTTAAATGGCTTTATTACCTACGTTACCAAATAACTTTTGCACAATTTTAACATCAAAAGAATGACTGATTGATCGGGTTTTTCTAAACATTGTTCAAAACTATAAAAATCATGTTTGGTTAAGAGAATGCGGAATTTTAGCACCAAAAAATGCAAATTTTAATGACTTCAATTTTCAGATTCAATTAAAATTGCCAGTCGACTTTGTATAATACAAATCCATTGATACCGCTACGAATAAAGAAGACGCGGTAAATTATCCGATTGAATGTTTGAATTCTTTGGAACCACCCGATATGCCACCGCATCGTTTGAATTTAAAAGTTGGTTCATTGATCATACTTCTTCGAAATTTCAATTCACCAAATCTTTGCAATGGAACGAGATTTTCCGTAAAAAATGAATGCCCAATTTGATCGAAGCAATAATTCTTACCGGGAAAGCAAAAGGAGAAGTTGTACTGATACCATTAATACCAATTGACATGCCATTTCAATTCAAACGTCTCCAATTTCCCGTGCGTTTATCCTTTGCTATGACCGTTAATAAAGCTCAAGGACAAACGTTTCAAGTGTGTGGAGTGAATTTGGAGGAACCGTGCTTTTCTCACGGACAGTTATACGTAGCATGTTCCAGAGTGGGGGCACCCAAATTTAATTTATTCATGCACCACACAATCAAACAAAAAATGTTCTATACACTATTGTATTGAATTTATTAACTATTTTTTTCAAATATTACAAAAATAAAGAAACAAATGAATTTGATTCAATGTTGATATTCATGCATAGCGAAGTACGCCGGGATCCGTCAGAAGGATATATGATTTTGATTTTTAGCTGTTATTGAACTTATTTCAATAATATTTCAATATTATTGAACCTGAACTTCCGTGCAGGGACGGGTTAAGAATATCTCTGCAGCGATACCTCTCGCTTGTCGTAAAAGGCGACTAAAACAAAGGTAAACAAAAATCACATCTAGGCAATTTAGAAAACACCAAGGTGAGCCTAGGGACACATATACCACCATTAAACTGCCCCACAAGTATACATGCAAATCAGTGGGTTGACACGACTGGAGATCACCGGTGTTGTAAGAGTAAGATCAAACAAAAAAATCTGGAGCATGTCCGTGTCACAAAAAAACAGAAAAGGCAGGCCGAAAAACAATTGGTGCAAACAAATGCAAAAACACCAGCATTTGATTGGCCTCAGCGATGAAGTAATCCCAACCCGGGAAGCCTGCCGCTACTTTCTGAGGTCAAACCGGCGGACCCCACAAGCGGACCAGTAGAAATGCATTTAAGTGGGAAAGTTATGGTCCTACACTTCTGACCATAACAACGCCGGAAAAACGAAAAGAAGAAGATTGAACTTATTTCATTTTCAGTACTCTTCGTAAAAAACAAAATTGATTCTGAGGCGGTACGAAGTTCGCCAGGTCAGCTAGTAATTTATAAATTATGAAAAACAAAAACATGTCTTTAAAAAAAACCTTTTTTTTTTCATTTTTAGGATATCAATATCAATCAATAATACTTCGTATACTTCACAATATAGTATTACCATGTCTGGGCGTGCCCTACCTCAAGTATTTGTTTGCTTGCAAGAACAAACAGATTCAGAAGATGGTCGATGAGTACATGAAAAAATATAAGAATGCCGTGGTCACGTCTTCAAAATCCGGAAAACTCACTTCATCTTTATATGTATGTTACTTTTCTCGAGGAATGAATCAAAGTTTACGTGGGCAAAGAACATTTTTTTCTTCTCATCGATTCTTGGAAAAGACAAACAAAATTCGAAATGTATTATGAAATTTTCCAAGATGATGAGAAAATGTCTACTGGTACTGTTAAAGTTGTACTACTTTAACAGACAAATTAAAAATTTGATTAAAAAAATTATTCAAAAGAAATTAATTCTCAATCGTTCATCATCAGCTCTCTTCTTCAATTTTTTCAGAAATGATCAAGTACCTATGCCTGGTATGCGTCAAAACTATCTAAACATCGAGAAATATTTTTGAGCATAAATTAAGTTTGTTCTCAAGAATAAATTCTAAAAACCGCTTGCTCCTGTAAAAAAGTTGCATTTATTTGCTGCGCTAATAGTCGGAAAAATTCATGTTCTTCTTGTTTCTATGATGATTATCATTCAGGCTCTTATATTTCTAGATAAAGTGATGGAAATAATAATTTCTAATGCTATCAACATTAAATCTCATGTATAGAATGTATTTCAAATTACATTTCTTTTCAAAAAATAAATGATAATATTTAATAATTAAAAGCTTTGTATTTTGTGTGTGTTCTGTTTCCATTTCTTCGCCTTATACTCGTAACTTGACGATAAACGTACTATTACTGATTACTTATTACACCTAAAAACTCATCTCGATGTGAATACCCCACACCCTTGCCGTCTCTTTGTTAGTACATATGTATATCCATAAATTATTGGGGATGGCCTGAATGAAGTAATAATCTCTTCCGCTTTTTCTCCCATGCGATATACAAGGTGGTGCAAAATTAATCATCCAATTTTGTTTTTGAATTACTTTTTAACTAAATTAAAACAAATTATTTTGTGTGATGGCGATCTTTATTTGGACCTTTTTTTTATGTTGTTTTTTTTTGTTTTGTTAAGTGGGAAAGATGATATCCGTCAAGCGGCTGCCGCCAGGGTTATACACATTTACGCAGTCTTGAAATGTAGTATCATTGTAGTGATATGAGTGAGCGCAGTGTAGAGCAATCACCTCTACACCTACCTCTGTCATGGTAAGAGATCCATTAGAGATTTAATTGCTTCTTACGACGCGACGAGGCGCGGGAATACTCTAACCCCTATCTCACAGGAGGGCGTATTTAACAATATCATTGACAAATAAAATAAATAAGGGAGGATCGACTTGACTACCCCGAGGGACACCCGAAATTACAGTAATATGTTGGGAAGATTACATTTTGATATCTACCTACGAGGACCTTGATGAACGGAGGTTAAGTTTCTTACAAATTTTGCCGGAAACTTAATTTTTGAGTGTAAAAAATAATAGCTTGTAACTAACATGAATAATAACTTTTCGAAGTTAGTTTAGTTAGTTCCCTTTGGCAAACTCAAACAGAATAAAATTTGTGAATAGAATAAGGTCTGTTTATGCTTTGGAAGATAATAATAATTGTTCTGCTACTATTCTCGTCAAAACTTAGATCGTTAAACTTTCTTGTCAAATTCTTCAAAGCTGCCAAGCGGGAGTTATTATGAGCTTGTTTTCGTATTAGATATAGTCAGAAGAAAGCAGTGAAGATCAGCCGAGTTGGTCGCCATAGGGTGCGATACTTAGACTATTGGAGGCTTGTTCTCTCCATCTAACTAAACTAGTTCGAGGTAAGATCCAATGGGCAACGTACTACACAAAACCTATGTATAAGGTTAATTTGGTGCAAAAACATTAGTCTATGAACGTATAGCATGCAATTATCAATACGTAAGTATTGAGGGGCCGCTATTTACAATGTTTTCTCTAATTTAATTTTATTTAATATTTTGATAGCCAGCACATTACGTATTCTCACATTCGTCTGACCAGGTCCCCGGATCTTTTTCAAATAAACCAAGTTGATCAGATCGCGAACAAGCAAAATACTCCTCCAACATATTGGATCCAACTCCAAACCTTACCTTATTGCAGCCAAAAGATCTGACTTTCGACTTAATGGAGTCGGGTAGGATCACCAAAAGTTGCCTTCGGTAAGTTGCAGTGACAACAGACCGCCAAGATCTTTGTTGATTATTTTTCCCTAAAGCTCCCTCAAGACCATACAATCCTGACTTTATAAAATCGCAATCAGAAGCGCGGCCAAGCCCATGTAGAGGGAGAAATAAAATACGGGCGGCTTTCTTTATAGCTCTATGAACAGAAAATGAGGGTGGACCACGACTACGTTCTGCAGAGTCCAATTTTGAGTCACTTTTTCGGGCATATTGGCAGGTATTACGTTAATAACACATTTAATGTTGTCTTTCAAGGCTGTAATTGATGCTTACTTATCGGCATGGACGAGTAATTTAACGTATCCCCATAAAAAATTGTTTAAAGGCGCAAAATCGCACGATCTAGCTTTACAATTTACCGGTCCAAAACAAGAGATAAATTTCTCACCGAATTTATTTCTCAATTGGCCCACCAATTCGGGCGTTGTGTGGCATGTAGCGCCTTCTTACTGGAAGGTTCTTACTCCAGGTTCAGTTCGTGCTGTTCATAATTCAGGTTGCATTGGCAGCATTTGCCAATTGCATTGCCTGCAGCTGTTCATCGGACCAACATGCCCGTGTTGTTTATTAACATACTCATTCAACCAGGAATGAGATTTGCAAGCTAAGACAATTGTTCAATAAAAATGTGGATAAGCCCATTATTCGACTCTATGACAGGTCATTCCGCTTCACACCTGTATTTTGTAATACTTTTGATCAAAATCCTTGCTTAAGGTCTACCACATAGTCGAGTAACACAAACCTAATTGGTCTTCATTAACACGTGAAATTGATGGAAAAGATGGTCACTATGGCTTGAGTTGTTTGCAAAGTAGATTGATTATGAAGTCCGTGAAGTGGATTACATAAGTGCGAGAAAAAAAAAATTTACGAAGCATGAGTATTGATAATAACTTTCAATAATTTGTTAGCATTATCTAGATATAGATAATTTTAGCAATAAAATGACAATACTTACTGAGCATGCTTGATTTCGACGCATATCGGGAATCACGCGTAAACTGTCAAAAATAGGACACTAAAAAACCAAATTGTAATATAATCACACTTGCTCATGATGATGATAGTTGAAAACGTCTGTCAGGCAGAACGGACTATTCACACTGTATTAAAACGAAAGAGAATTTCGTCTAGTCGACCTAGACCAGGGTGGCGCTCTTTATTTTCATCGGCTCATTAAGCACAAAGTTTCATCACTAGAGACAACAGATGGCAAGAATGCAAGTCTCGCGGACATACATACAACGGACAGATCACAGAATTTTTCCGATTTTCCCACTATTTTCTTCATACCTCGAGGTTCTCGGCTTCGATGAGCGTTCTTTGTCTTCAAGGCCATCACGTGATGGTCACGTTATCTAGTCGTTATCAACGGAGTGAGTAAACGTTATTCATCGATCTCGAAACGAAATTTGATATTCGCTCTTTGGTTCATAGAAGTTTTTCAACAGATTGACATATTAGACGGTTGTACCATAATGTCGTAACTACTGACAGACCAGTGATAAATTTACGAATTTATGTAAAGATAGATGAAAGATGTGTTCAGCAAACGAATCAGAGATGGCGTTGTAATGGGTTGTAATTTAAGCCAGTTTCACCGGAAATGAGACAGACAGCGTTGCTTCCGCCGTATTTTCCCCAACATTTGAGGCTTTAATGAAACAAATTGGTTACACATGTATGTTATCATTCAAAGTTTTTTCCATCGCTGGCTACTATTTTCTCCCATCTTTCGGGCAGTGTACGAATCCCGCGTCGAAAAAATTGTCAATCTTTTGAAGCGATCCATGAACCGATCCAATTTGTGACTTCTTCATGAGATCGGAAGTGTTGGTCAGCCAGGCCATGCGCCATTGATCGAAATAGGTGATAGTCAGAGGGTGCAATGTGTGGAGAATACGGCAGGTGGGGTAGGACTTCCCATTTAAACGTTTCCAAGTATGTTTTGACCCCTTTTGCAACGTGGGGTCGGGCGTTGTCGTGCTGCAAAATCACTTTATCGTGCCTCTCGCTGTATTGCCGCCGTTTGTCTTTTAATGCTCTGCTCAAACGCATTAATTGCGTTCGTTAACGAGCACCTGTGATTGTTTCACTCATAGTACATGACGCCGAGCTGGTCCCACCAAATGCAGAGCATGATCTTGGAGCCGTGGATATTCGGTATGGCCGTCGACGTGGAAGCATGGCCAGGATATCCCCATAATTTTTTGCGTTTAGGGTTATCGTAATGGATCCATTTTTCATCCCCGATCACAATGTGATGCAGAAATCCCTTCCGATTGTGCCTCTGAAGCAACTGTTCACAAACACACAAACGCCGTTCAACGTCTCTTGGTTTCAACTCATACGGGACCCAAGTTCCTTCTTTCTGGATCATGCCCATGGCCTTGAGACGTTTTGAAATGGCTTACTGTGTCACTCCCACTGATCCTGCCAATTCCTCTTGAGTTTGACGGGAGTCTTCACTCAGCAATGTCTCCAATCCTGCATTTTCGAAAACTTTCTGTCTTCCACCACTATGCCGGTCTTTGACGTTAAAATCACCGTTCTTGAAGCGTTGAACTGTCGTAAACTGACATTTTCAATTGAGAACAACTTTATGATGCTGACACAAATCGACTAATGTTTGAATAGTGTTCTATTGACCGAGGTCCTAGCCAACTGTCTGACGTCTGCGATCTATTTATTTCGACCGCTACTTACCGTTATCGCTACATATCGGCAAACGGCGGAAGCAAAGTTGTACACCTCATATTTTTCTCCGTACTGGACCGTTTAAGATCACGAAAATCCACTACAGATAAAATATTCTGTCAGGCTATGCAGAATGACTATGGATAATTCCCAATTAAGGTTGGTGGAGAACCGAACCTTCAGTGTAAAAAAAAGGATTTATTCAGGAAAGCAACGAATCATCATGTGATCTCTTCAGCATCATCAAGAACGTGCGGGACTCACTGGCCAACCCAAGAGGCACGATCTATTTCAAGTCTGCATACTTTTCTTCCCGCAAATGTGTTTCTTCTCATCTCAAAATTTATATGTTCCCACTAAGTTGTCTTTCCTCAAAACACCCACATCGCAGAGATCACCTGAAATGAATCTAATACCAAAACATATCCGTCTGCCGACCAGATTTGTACCTCGGCAAGTCCTCAATTCTGTTCACGGCCAAAGTCTTTCGGCTCATTCCCCCCAAAACTAAGTGGAACCACGTTGCTATTGAGACAGTAACACACGTCCTTTGCTCCTCTCAGCATCGCATTTCACATTGCGATTTTATTATATTTATTTATTTATTTATTAATTCTTTTTGGCTTTCCTGCTTTTACTTTACAACCAACTTTTATCTGATTTCACTTGAAGACCGTCTGTACTCGCAGATGAATCTAAAATTAAAATTAAAAATTCCTACAAGATCATACGTAGATCGTGCCGCTGGCGATGGCGTTGCTGGCCCCACCGCTTGCGATTAAATACAATATTCTCGTAATTTTACTTTAAATTTCCATTCGTTTGAGCACTGACCATTCGGTGAGTTTACGCGTTCCGTGGACCACACCGGACCCATCCTGAAACGTGGACCGCTCCTGCGATCATACGCCATTAGCTGAAGTTTATTTGTGAGTGAATTTTCATTTAACCGCGGCGGTGGCGGGATGTGCGCGTAACCGCTAGTGCATGATTCACCTTGTGCTATAAACATAGTTGTTGTAGCAGTTTTTTTTTTTTTTGATTTTTCTACTCTCACTCTTGTCTAATTTGTTGAAATTATTTTTTAATTATCACTTTTTTTGATAAGAGTTTTGATTTCTCAATGAAAATACCGAGGGAGATGTCTTCTGATTACTGCAAGGGGACGCCCTTCTGGAAACACGGCGGCAACGAACTTAAACAGGATAACAACTTGAAGGTGTCGGCGCCGCCGCCGCCACCTAATCAGGGGGAATCCCCGAATCCCCGGCCAAAGAAACGTGTTCACTTCGTTGACGAGGTAAGTGAAATGCATTATGTATATGTATATGAGGGAGCCTCGCATCGGCTTAGGATAGGATTATTATCATTTGAAAGTGAAATTTATGTGAAGCATGTGCTTGCGTTGGTTTATGTTGCCGCAGTGTATGAACTGGAGCGGTGTGAATAGCCTGAATTGCAGTATTTCGACTGAAATTGAAATTTTTTTGATCATTTACGTCTTCGTAAAATCTAATATTTATTAATGAATCGGTTCGGAACGAGTGCATTGTATCGGTGGGTCGTTATGTAAATGATTTTGAGTTTTTCCGTTGGACGGACGGTCACGGTGGATATGCACTGGAAATAGTCCAAGTGTCTGGTTATTGCTTATTTCTATAAAGCAAAAGATTTTAAATTGATGATTAACCGTATGCCGCGGCATAGTAAATAAATGAGGCAATTTCGTAAAATAAAACATTTAGCAATTTGGCTTTAGAGAATGGAATGGGAATTGACATGTCGGCCTGATTTTTATGTGAAAAAAAAAGCATGGTGTATGACTCATACATAGAAACGTAACCATATACGGCTCGTTGTGATTTAAATACCTTGCCTGTTCATTTTTAGGGCTATTAGGGCTTCGCTTATGTCTTAAAATATTTATTTATATATTTATATATATATGATCTCTTTGGCCACCATTAAGGACGATATTGCATTTCTCTAGGTAAAGGGTTTTTCAATTTGCTTGGGTAGATTTTGGCGGCATATGGTGGCCATGTTGTATTGATGACATCTGTCAAATCAATTGTTTATTATTCAGTTACTGATGCCAAATCACCGTGGCAAGTTACACGATTGAACAGGAGGTCCAAATGATACATTAGGGCAAACGTTGCGCCCATTTTACCGTAGACGTGGTGGCCCTTTACAGTAGACTTTTCAACGTTTGGTGGCCAAATTTGAGACGAGCAGTTCGGTAATCAATCAGCCAACATTCGTAAGTCAAGGGAATCCAAGATCTGTCGAAAACATCGCCGCGGTCCGTGACAGCAGAACCCGAGGCAGTCGATTCCTGACAAGAACTCAGTCTTTCGCAGACCTCAACTTGGCGAATTTTTCGTCGGGACTTCGACCTACTTCCGTACAGGATCCAACTGACCCAGAAGCTTAAAGTTCATTACTGTAGACAACGCCATTTGTCGCTGACTTAGCTTCGGGGCGTTTGGAAGAGAATCTGAATTTTGGCTGAAAATCATCTTTAGCCACGAGGTGACGTCTTTCGCAGAAAAGACGCCAACAAGGTCATCCCATCTTATGGGATTTCCTGAAGTCGCAGGCCTATGCGAATAAGCCACAATCGACCGATCCCTTTAAGGTGAACATAACCAGGTCAAAATGCGGATGATTCATCGAAAATTGGACCACCCGAATCTGTGTCACCGTAAGAAGCCCAGCCGGGCATTTTAACGATGTCAAGTTCCATACATTATGGCATGTAAGGCCCCTACAAATAGAAAAAGAATTTTGTTAATACGTCACACACAGCTTGTTTTATCCTATTTCAACTTCTAGCCCCTTATATTGGATCTCTTTCCCTTTCCCTTTTGGCCTGACTTGTCTTCCAAAATGGAGGGGCTGTACGGGCCACCTTCATAATAAGCATTGACCACTAGGTCCCTTTAGCTAATTTTCACACACAACACAAGTGATAGGGAAAAATGTCGGTTTTAGTCCTAAATGGCCCGTAACGCCAATTAAAAATAACAAATTGCCATATCGCTACCTAATCAAGGTTCAGGTATTCAAAAAGTGACAGCTGTGCGACATTAACGAGGACGATATAGTAGATAAAATACAGGGTCATCCAAGAAGTGTGTTTTTTTTCGATGCCCCAAAGGCATGTGAGAGGATATGGAATTTTCATATTAAACAATGACACGCTTCGCTGGCATACATCATTTATATATCCCTTCCAGGTATGTAGTAAAGAATTAAATTACACCTTGCTATCTTCAGCCATCCTTTTCGAGTGACCACCACTAGATACACGTATTGTTGCGCGAGGCTGGCAGACAATTTATGCTACCCCGGTGCTTCTGTTGTTTCTGCTGCTCACATTGCAGTCTCGGTTCTCCATAGGTTAGCTTGCACGTTTCTTACTAGTGCGCAGATATCCATTCAGTTTCAGTTCTCTTGAGCGTGTTCTTTCGTCCTCTTTGATTTTCATTACTGCGTCAGCTTCCTCTGCCATGGTCGGTCTATTAGTAGTAGATTCACCTCATCTTGTGCGAGAAGATAAATGCGGCTTCATCCGATATCGTCCAGTAATCCCTTTTTTCTTCTTCATAATTAGTGCAGGTTCAAGAGTGTACGCTCTTTTGGTGTTTGTCACATAACCTGGACGTGGTGCAGATGATTTGTGTCGAAGATGTTCGTTCATTATTCTCCGGGGGTGGTTGTCCTAGATAGGATTTGAGAGATTCGACTGAATTTGCGTTGGTTGTAGTTCACAGTATCTCTTTTGTTTCCATGTTATGTAAGGTGTTATATTGGAAATGCACACACAGTATGAATTTTGAATTGATCTTATGCCGCGAGTCATCAGCCATTTTTGATCACCTCTCATTCAAAACTGATGTTGTTGCACAGTTTTATTATTTGACTATGAATTATTCTTGACTATGGACGGACTTGACCTACAGACTTTCGGCTCAACAGTCGGTGATGATTACCATTGCACCCCGACCACCCCCACTCCATAGTGCACAAAGCTGGTATACGGGTGAGAGTACCCGGTAGTCTGCTTTTCTTTCGGAGGCTTCTGCTCAGACTGGTACGTATAGAAGAACAGAGCTGACCATCTCTATTTATCCGCGCCCATCTACTCTCACTAGTATTCTAGAATGTGCCGTTTGCAGCGGTTACGTTTTCTTCCTGGCGTAGTCCGCATTTGCTTCAAATCACAACCAGTTATTGATCATCACTCCTAAGTATAGTACATTTTTTATTGCTTCCTTGGGTCGTATTTTGTGTTTTTCCACGGGAACATTGATATTCCACGGTATTTCTACTCATGAGAACGGCCTCTAATTTGTGATCGGCCGGTTCGAGACCTGCAGATTCAAGTGGCTGACTCAACGACTTGAATGTGCTTTACAGCAAGCGAATGATATTGACACCCTTGTGAAAGTCACAGGACGCCTTCATACAAAAAGTTCTATAGGAAGAAGACGTAGCACGGAACCTTAGGGTACTCCTGCCGTGACGTAGTAATATTTAGCTCCTTTATCTGTGTTATACCTTAACCTCTTTTTGACAAGGTAGTAAGGATCTTCCATCCTTGCAAGTGATATCCTTGTTTGGAACCAGTCGGGCGAGTTAAATGCTTTTTTAACATCTAGTATCACCACTGGGAAGTATAGTTTGGCCTCCCGCCTCCAACTGAGTTCTTTTATGGTTTCAAACACAATGAGAACTTCTTTTTTAGTAGTGTATGACAGTAGAACGCGATTTTCTGAAACCAAAGTAGTAGTTGGATAAAGCATCCGACTCCTCTTCTATAGTGAAAAATTTGTGGAATAATATTCGATCTAGGATCATTCACATTGTGTTAAGCAGACATATTAGGTCCCGGGTGATTTATTCCCTTTTAATAGAAGTATTAGTTGTGATAGCTTCCACGGTACTGGGAACATACATTTCTCAAGACATTTTTGCAGAATTACTAATATTAATATTTTTGGTTTCTTTTGGACGGCGGACTTCAATGCTTTATCAGGAATTTTATTGGGTCCAGGCTCCTATTCTTATGAGGTCTTTCTGTTTCATCCAATGTGATGACTTCAATATTGCCTATATTGTTTTCTCGTCGCATGTATGTTTGCAATATCTTGTTTGCTCTTTTTGATTGTCTTTTTAATTCGAGTTCTACATGCCTTGAGCTTTCTAAGTGTTGTTGAAAAAAACCTTAAGGCAGTTCGTCTGTGCGTTCATTGCCGCGTCAAAGGCTACATCGATGCTTTATATGAGTTGAAGTGACAATTTTTTTCAGTTAGAATCGTTCTGCATCACTTTGAATGCGTCCCTTGAATGGTCTGTATGTAGCTCTTTCTTTCGTAATATTACAGATCACCATCTGGTGGTCACTGTGGCTGTAGTTCTCACTGACGCGAAACTTCATACAGCACAAAATGGAATGGCTTCCTAAAGTAAGATCAATGATTGATCCTATTCCTGCGTTGCGATATTTATTAACCCGATCTCTATTTGCTACGTCTACTTCTAGGAGTGCAAATGTTTCCATAAGAATGCGTATTGATGAGCCTGCTCTTCTGCCCTGTAAACGATGCTACGTCGCGGATAAGAGCTGTCAAAGTTGACCTCGTTTATTTTTTGTGTGAACAAAACCATCTGCGTCTACGCCAATTGTTCGAGACGTCTGTTCCCGCATGTCCATATTACGGCATGCTTTGTCTTGTCGCTGACCCAGATGCTTCTGCCGAGAGTTTTTTGTGGTTGGCTAGTGGCTTATAAGTTCCACATCCGCTTTCTCGTCTTCCGTCGTAATTTTAATATCCGTGCCATACTCAACTATCATTGATACTGAAGCAGAATATACACACTAGGAAAACATGTTGAAATAATGAAATTTTACTACAAAGGCGATAATCTTTCACGAAATTTTCAACTTTTTCGATCATCATAAATAATTAATAAATTAAATGATGAATCTGAACACTTCAACTCCTATTCGTTCGGTAAGGTGAACTGAAAATGGCTCTATCGTAGTTGAGAGTATGATTGAAAAGACAGGACTAAGCGTTATAAGAATAATTCTTCACCATTCTATGCTTATGGATCTTAACCTATATGCTTATAAGGTCGCGTTTTCATTATAATAGAAGTCAGAAAAGCTTGCAATATCTTTTGCACAGATCTTTTGAGTTATCTAGAGATCTGAGGGTATTTTAGTTGTCTTGATTTGGCCCACCTCTGATTAGACGTGGCTACTACTTAATTATTAAGGATGTTTGATTTAAGGTGTTAGTATAGGTATTGGAGGTAGCTCTTCTGATGTTCTAAAAGAAGCGAATGCGGACGAAAACAGATATTACCTTCCATTACTAACAATTCCTTTTGTAATATGTTGCATTTTTTTATCTCTCCAACTTCTTTTTGGATGGCCTTATATTTTCTACCTTGGATTTAGTAGATTTGTCTTTGATGCAGTTGTCTTTATCCGCCACATCCAGGTTGTAATTGATTAGATTGTGGTTCATCCCCTTGGAGTGCAGGGTTAAGCGAATTATACTAATTTTTCAAGCAAATCAGAAAGCACTATTGTCCATAGAACGTGCGTGGCTAATATAAAATTACCTGACATGGGATCTGGAGAATCACAGTACAATTTGTCTGCAGCCTCGTTTGAGAGCCACACCGAAGAGGCGTCCAACTTTTGGCCCTCTTTTAGTCAAAAACCCATTTGGTTACTACTCACTATCACCTTTTACTCAGTAACTGTGCTCAAGCATTTCTGTGAATACCATATACGAACTTCTCGAATCGATGAGTGTTCAATGCATTTCAATTAGATGCTCAGAAACAGTCAACAATAAATATTTGACTAAAATCTGACATATTTCCTGTTTTCAAAGTTTTTTAGACAGACGGTAGACAGATGTCGGTCGCCTAATTGAGTTCAAGGTCTTTGCCGGTCGGTAGAATATCTCGTGATATTTTCCCAACAAAAAAATGTGACAGAGATATGCAGTTTTATCCAGTTTTCTTGCCATACTATCCTTCTATCTTGAGCTAAATCTCCTAGTTCTTCATGGATAAGCGGTATCATGAACACCCCAAGTGTTGCGCACTATGCCCTTTTAACACCAATTGAATAACTCTTATTAGTTTATATTTTTCTGCGAAGCACTAAGCTGACCAGGATTGTGTGAAAAAAACAAAAATATTCCTCTACCGTCAGCAAACTTCTTATCCTGAACCATGAAGAAATCAACTACCTAGTAAAGCTAAAAAACAATGTATGGTGACCCTTATTAAATCTCAGTTTTAATACCCAGTGTTACCCTTTTAATTAAAGACAACTTGAGGTATACGCACTGAAACTTGTTTGTACTTAGTTTCACAAATTTAGGTTCATGAGTTTGAAGTATAGGATTGACTCGTACTATTGAAATAACCTCAGGACTGGATTATTTTATCCATCTGCTTAAAGTTTATTAAATTATTTTAATTTAAAAACCATTCTGAAAGAAACTGCTTCATCTCCAGATTAGATTTGAAGTCATTAAACCAAGATGTTAAAACGCTGATCTAATGGACCACTCCAACTTCTGAGAGTTCCGAGATTTTATGTCAACCAACCGGTCAATGAAAACATCAATTGGATAGCAGTAACTTTTGATTTGTCTCCTAAAGAAAATGTTAGGGCTCAAGACCGATAACATCCGTAATCTATATATTAGGTACTGCCTTCCCCGGTTCTGGTAATCTAAAGTTGCATCCAGGATTG
Organism: Merodon equestris; assembly: GCA_958301585.1. Taxonomy (NCBI): domain Eukaryota; kingdom Metazoa; phylum Arthropoda; class Insecta; order Diptera; family Syrphidae; genus Merodon; species Merodon equestris. The sequence continues at coordinate 80,098,087 of OY284414.1, forward strand.
TATTGCTGTTCGCACTGAGGAGAATTTTTTTTTTCAATATGACTTATTTTACAGCTGGCAAGGGTATAGGTACTGCAATCTAAAGGAATTTATTATGGTAAAAATCCAATAAGGCAGTATATCCCTTATGCCTCATAGTGAATCAAATTTCCTTTAAAAATATAAGTTTTTGATGGCACTACTTATGTGTGCTCTATACTTTATTTATCCTCAAGACAGAGTCTAGGTTTTCTTTGTTGTTTTCTTTGATTGATAGAAAACTTGTTTCCATTAGTGATTTCCCCCAACTACAATATATAAACGTTTGTTGAGTTCAAATTTGGAAATAATACCGAGAGGATCGGCAACTATACGAGTATATCTTTCAGAGCAGTTCTGCTTGACTAAAAGTCATTGCCACTCATGTTTCTGTCTCCGTCAAACATCAGAATTTTTCTTGGGCTGTAAATCTTAATTTCTTTGTGTTCGTAACTTGTGACGGTAAGTATGTTGATAGTTACCACTTTAATGCTAATATCGGTATTTGTGTTGGTGCATATGAAAACGGCCTAAGCCACTGTGGGCTTGTCGACGCATTTAGGGAAAAAGCTGGGGATTACACCTAAGGTTATACTATCTACTGGTTGTATGCCACGATAATAAGAATTATCATCCCTTATGCATGTGCATGTCTGGCATTACAAGCGCCATGCCAACTTGCCCAAAGTTGCAATATGTAGTGCAATTAGACTCCTCCACTCAGAAACAGACAATCCATGTAGACCATTGGGTCACATGCCCATCCTACAACACCTTCATGAGCTGGATGTGATTACCACAGTTTCGGACGCATTACCGCACACGTTCACCTTTGACAAAAGATTTGAGGTGCTGATTCCAAACCGCACAGCTTGGGAAAGCAGCGATCCCTTGCTAAAAGCCAAAGGCTCTAAATTTGGATTCTGGTGTTGGCGTTGGCATCTATCGAAGGCCCTGGCAACGTGCGTCAACCTAGATTTAGAGACTCGCATAACAGGCATAACCATCAATATACTCTCAGATAGTCAAGCAGTGCTTAAAATTATGGGCTCGTATGGTACGAACTCAAAATCCGTCAAAATATGCCACGATGCCCTGAAGGACCTATCTAAAGGAAATTAGTTCAAACTCTGGTGGGTACCAGGGCACAGGGCATAACAGGCAACGAAATCGCCGACCAACTCGTTAGGAAAGATTCAAGCGGAAGGTACATAGGTGCCGAATCTTTCTGCGGAATTCCCAAGTTGAAGATTAATTTTCTCCTAGACAAGTGGGAAAAATCGGGAACAAACACTCTATCAATATTCTTTAACATAATAGAGTCGATATCAGAAGACTCATCAGCTACCTAAACTGTAGTCTGAGATATCAACCTAAGAAAATTAACTTCTTGTCTGAAACCGAATGTCGACCCTGTCTAGAGGACGGGGAAACTGCAGAGCGGTACTATGCGAATGTGCTGCCCTCTGTTATCTTAGGAAGCGTGTCCTCCTCAAAGAAATCATGACTCCTGAGTGCCCAATGATTTTTGTTTGCACTAGCCTCCTACTTAAAAAAAAAGTATAAATGATGTATTGCTTGAATTGTAAAGCAACGGGACACATTTTTAGTGACTTTTCCATGTGGGTCAAACATACTACTCGTATTGCCGATATCTGATTTCATTTTGTAGGGAATCACCCATCTCTCACGCTAAACGACTAGGAATCAAGTTCTCAAACATGTGCTTTTTTGGAAGGGTATCGGATAACGTGTGTGCGAAATATGAATGCGCTTAAGAGGTGGCTCACGTTTACGCACCATGCAACTCATTACCGATCGACTCATAAGCATATAAAATAGCATAAGCAGTAAAAATTTAAGGAAACAGATGGTAAAGAATGATAACAAATATGATATTTTGGAGCATAAACACCTGACAATAGAATTCAGTTTGTCATAAGAAGAAAGAAGTGCCGTACGAGTTTTGTTCAAAAAATAAAGTGGCTTTTATATTTTTCTCGAAAAATATTTATTTATTCATCCATATCTATTCTGCCTCTCAGATATAATGCACTTGCGTCAGGGCTTTTTTCGATCTTTGAAATATTTCTGATATTCGCTTTTGTGGGAACCTTATAGCGATTCGGACTTCACCTTCTCAATCGTTGTAAATCTCTATTCTTCAGAGGTCTCTTCAGTTTTGGGAAGAAAAAAAAGGAGCAGGAGGACAAGTCCAGTAAATATGAGGGTTAAGGCATTTTTACGGTATTGTCTTTGACCAAAAAATGACGCAAGAGCAGCGCACAATTTGGTCAAAATCTAACAATTTCGAACTTCGCTGACACACTGTTCATACCCAAAATATCGGAAAAAAATTCATGCGCAAACCAATAGATATGCCAATGTCCTTAGATTCGCCAAATGCCACGGTCAACATTTCACACAAAATTTTATACGGATTTTTAATTCTTTTTTTTTTTCAATAGCAAAAAATCGGCAAGGACATCAACACACGTCTAATCTTATATATGTGAAAAACTATAATTACGAAATACATAAAATTGCTGACAATGTCAACATATGTATGTTAAGAGACATGTACACCATCATAACAAAAACAAAAATCAAAAATCGAATGTATTTAGCACGCTAATTTCAGAAAGTAACTTTATATTTTGAACAAGTTTCTTATATGCCATAGGAGAAGAAAGTTCCATGCCTCGCCTAGCGATGATGGTCTTAGGATAATATGGTCAATAATATAAAATTTCGTAAAGGAAACAGTGAAAAACAAACTAGGCTATTGTAAAGCTCCGAAAGGATAGTATTGATTCGACGAAGAATGCGAGAAAATAGTAAAAGACTGAAATGATCGAAGGCCCTGAGAGGAGAGATCATTGGAAAAGATATCAGATCCTACGAAAGGATCTTTCGTACGTCTCCTTCGAGATGAAAAACGACAATAGCAAGGGAAAACTTTTGTTAAAATTCAGGGACAATATACGGCGAAAAACATAAGAGCAATGTATTCATATGCAAATTATTTTACATAACCTTGTCGTTTTAAATTCAGTCTATGACTGACTCTTTATTCGTCGTCTTTCTAAAAACGACCTTAACAACACTGTTTGATAAATTTATTTATTCGGCAGTGTGGAAAATGTGTTGTGGCAGAAAGAACGTGTGAAATGAAATGTGTGTCCAATTATGTCCAAAAGTGGATCGTCTAGCGGAAACGTAATCTGAGTAGAAAAGATTTGATAATGCCAATCATTCATCACTAACAAATGCACTTTGTAGTAAAAAAGTAGACCCTTTAATTATCAAATTGATAAACGTCATGCTGAAAGAAAGGTATATAATAGCCAAATTAGGCCCATCAGAGGTAGTTACCAAAACTATTAAAAGTTGCCCCCATGGGGTGTCTTATCTAGACTTCTATAGTCGATTTTAGCAGGCCAACTTCTCTGTGGACTTAATAGCAATGGCTTAAAAGCCATCGGATATCCTGACGATATAACCATAATCGTTAAAGTAAAACATAAGGACATCACAGATAACCTCATGCAAAGAGCCCTAGAAATAACCTGGAACTGGTGCGAGAAAAAAGGACTCTCCATCAAATTTCACTATTCACTAAAAGAAGAACAAATAATCTTCAAACTTTAAAAATCCAAGAAACCACAATTCCATTAAGGGAAGAGATAAAGTTTCAAGGAATAATACTGGACCAAATTCTCTCTTGAAATACACACATAAACCAAATGTACTCAAAGCCCATCAAAGCTCTATGGGCCCTAAAACATGGGGGCTAAACCCAAAAATTAGTCTTTGGATATACAATCAAATGATTAAACCAATCATACTTTTTGGCGCTGCTATTTGGTTCAAAAAATGTGAACAAAAAAGCGCCATGAAAAAAATCAATAAAATACAAAGGCTAGCGCGTATCTGCACTACTGGAGCAATGAGAACGACTCCAACTGTAGGGATGGAAGCAATTCTAAACATCCCACAATTACACACTGCCATACAGACTGAAGCCGCCAAACAATCCTTAACCTTACAAAGAACCTACTATAAATACATAGAAGGAGATCTAGAAATTCTTAAAAAGGTATCCACCTTTGGGAACTAACCCGAGTGAGTGATCTGCTGTCCCCCGAGTTAAACTTTAAAAAATACTACTTGGTACTCATACCAAGTAGAGGGGAATGGAACAACAACCCCCCTTGGATGAAGGATGGAACCCAGAAATGATACACAGATGGGTCGAAATCTGGAAACAAGGCAGAGGCTGGTGTAATAGGACCAAAATGAAGCCTACACATTTATGTCAGCAATGATTCAACTATATTTCAGGCTGAGCTCAGAGAGCAAGCGGTTCTTAAGGCGCTAAAGAGTAACACCTTTAGCTCCAAAGCTGTCTGGGAATGTCACAATGCACTAAATAAATTGGCTGTAGACAACAGGTTAAAGTTGATCTGGGTGCCAGGTTATGAAAACGATAATGCCAATGAAAAGGCTGACATACAAGCCAAGAAAGATGCTCAGTTACCTTTTACAGGGCCACCCTCCACTCGCACAAATGGATTATTAAATAAAAGAACCAATTCAGGAGCAGGAAGGAGGGTATTAAACATTTAAGAACGTCCATGGAACAGAATCACAATCCCAAACGTGCCAAAGAGGCTCTAGAACTAAATAAAGCCGACCTAAGAGGATGTAAGGCACTAACAGGACACGAGGCATGCAACCTTCACAAGGAAGTGGGCAGGCTAAGGAAACCACCTGCCCGAACCTTACCCGAGAAAGATTCAAAATGACAACTAACACAACCATAACATGGAAAAGCTTCTAGAAAATCCCGTCTAGAGAAATTGTAAAATTTTTGAAGGCAGCACTCAAGTCCTAGATCAAAGAAGAGGTTACAATATATCTTTAAGGTCGTAGTACTAGTGTCTTCTCGTGATACACCCCGAATTCTTCAATTCAATAGGCATTTGACCTTAGCTTGCAGGGATAAAGGCTGTGCGAAGAAGATACCTGACCGGATCAGGATTTATACGCAACAATAATAAGGAGCTCATTTCGAGTAATCAAAGAGTGGCAGCCCAATGAAGAAGATATTTTGATGATCTGCCTAATGTACATGAAGAGCAGGAAGCATTGGAAGACGATGTTATCCATATGGCAGAAAGTCAGGTGGAATTGCCGATCAACGAGGAATAACAAGTCCACCAACGTCAAAATCCATATTTATAAGGAAAGAGTAAAATAGATTTCGAACAAAAGCTTAAGGAGAATCTTTGATTGGAAACAGGAAGAAGTAACAGGCGAGTGGAGCAAACTAACAAGAACTCGAGGAACTGCATTCAGTTTCGAGTATTGTTCGAGTAATAAAGTTGCAGGACACGAGGAAGGAATGAACATTGGACGAATAATCAAACGAATAATGGCGAAGGGGAAGAATAGGAGGGCCGCGCCATATATGGGAGGACAACATAAGGATGGTCTCAGAAGACACGAAACATAACAGCGAAAAATGAAAGGAACTCACTCATGATAGGGTGGCTTGAGAAAGAAGGGTTGTCACGGAAACTCTGAACTTCCGAGTGGTGGGTAATAATAATAATGCTCCAATTCAAAGGATTTGTAAATGTTGGTTTGTTCGTCTTAAAAGTGGTGATTTTGAAACGACAACAAGGAGTGTGGAAGTAGACAATTATTTGCCAATTCTACACTGGGACGGCTTGCCCATCTACTGTATTCACCAGACTTGGCCCCTTCTGATCATTACTGGTTTCGATCGATGTAGCACGACCCTCGGAACAGGTCTTCATTCTCACGAGGAAGTTAACAATTGCCTTGATGAATGGTTGGTCTCAAAAGGTGAGGAATACATTAATTGCAATAAGGATTATAAAAAAACTACCGACTGATAGTTGAATTTGTTCATCATGTTGATTAAATAAATGGGTTTTTCTAGCAAAAAATATCGACATTTTATGTTCACACACCCATCACATACATATTCCTTTCTACATACAAATGTTCGTCCGTTGCCTTATGTTATCTATTTGTAAGGTAAGCTTGATCGACCCCGGATACGCTGGCGTGTAGGAGTGAAAATCAGGTAGGTGAGTTAATGTAGTTTATCCCATTCGAACTAAAAATAGGGTCTTCTAAGCGGAAATAAACTTAAAAAAAGAGAAAAAAACAAACAAAATCAAAACGGTATTCTTGTAGCTTCTGCGGTAGAGGTCTAGGCCATAAAATTTACAATATATGTGTGTTCAGTGCCAAGTTTATATTCAAAAAGTCTCTGAAACGACGAGCTCGTTAAAGCAAAACATAAATTCACAGGGCTTAGGTTTGCTGTATACCTTTTACAGTTGACCTCTAAGTTCACATTCACTGCTCACAACCTCCTCTGAAATACAGCAAAGCAAACAATCACATTCAACTGACCTTCGACATTGCTTTCCTTTTCATCTACCCATATTCTAATGAGTATCGTTTATGAAGCGCAATTAACATTCCCCTCGTCGAGTATGGACTTTATTTAAACAATTGTTGGGCTAAGGAAACTTGGCAAAACTTCATAACTTTTGTGTTGAAAGAGAACAGAGATGCCAATCAGCAGCCAACCAAGTACATGAAAAAATATATAAATAATCAATCATATTAGTGCTGGGATGAAGGAAGCCATAAGTAGGATGAGGCTATCCGTGTTTATTGCAACATAATGTTTCTTGTGTTTACTTACAATTAGAAAAGTCGAATCGCTCAATCACGTTTGTGAGGCTATAGACATGAGTACATATTATAGGTGGAATCAGATCAGATGGGATGCTTCAGTTAGCTCACAGATAAATTGGCAAACAGTTTTTAAATTAAGAATCAAATAAACAAAACAACTACAGTCGGGCCCTGAAATGCACTACAGCCCAAGGGAAATCACTCATTTTAAGTTAAATGAGCCAATTTGCGAACGGATGTTCAATGTCATTTCAAATATCCATAGATACGGGATAAGCCGAAGACAATAATTAACAAACTGATCGATGGATCAAGCGAAAAAAAATAAAATAAAGGACAAACACTAGCGCGTCGCACTGTGATTCGAAAAACCGCTAAAAACGTTCTCGAAACAAAACCAAAAACATTTCGGCAATGAAAAGTATAGCGAAGTCAACAGACGGCGACGAAGAAGAAATCGAAATCTAGGAGGAGATCAAGTGAAATGAGCAGCAGCCAGCAGTAGTGGATATGCAAAAATCCGTATCGTATCAAAACCAATGCTTGCGGTGGATTTAAAATTAGTATCTCAGCAGCATTCAGTTCGATCAAATCGTTAAAACCGTAAAGCGAATTGTCGTCGTCTGTTGAAAAACAAGAATAAGACAAAATCATTATTGTTGTGTTGTAGTGTAAAGGTTTTCAATTGTGATTTCGAGACTTTGGTGTTTGAAATATCGCGTATCTTTCACGGTTTTTTGTAGTGATATTTGCGCTTTAGTGTTCGAAGGATAGCAAAAGGGGCACATAATGAGCCCAAAGTTACACGAATTCGTAGTGAATCTACAGCGCGATGGTCAGGATACTCCATGGGGTATCCGACTGGTTGGCGGGAGTGACCTGGACACTCCACTCATCATAACCAAAGTAAATTGATTATCCTGTAATCCGATATAACATGTAGTTAAATGTATAACAGTTAAGTGAATGTATAGATTGTTCTTTCGCAACAGGCAGGCAACATGTTAAGTACACCCATGGGCGATGGTTTCCTCTGTTTTTTTCCTCGAAACTCTTAATTGTGTTTTTGTGTAGTCGCTCGATGCCAAGTTTTCCCGAACTCATTGTTAAAAGTCATTTGGCAGCAAATTTAATTGTTTTTTGCCCGTCGCTGTCGTTGCCTCATTAGAAAGAAACGAATTACAAAACAATTCGCATACGATCACTTTGTGCTGCACTATTGTAGGTTACTCGATGCACACTATATGCTCATGTAAGTACTATCCATGGATAGACCAATTTCTATTTCCGGTAAATCATGCGTCGATCTTGTCGAACGCCACGATCAATTTACTGCATTGGGCTGCAGTGACGACTGCGTTTTGTTTACACGATCTATATTCCTGCAGTCGGAATGAAATTATTCAACTCGTTCTGTGTGTTTTTGGTTTTTGTTTTATGTTTTTCTGATCCATGGCCTAGTTGGCGATACAATGAAGGTCTTCTCGCTTGCGATGTGTGTTGCGCCTGTGACAGATCATCTCGAAGATTTACGCACGCATATGTTTGCTTTTAAAGTAATTAGCCGTTGGGTTGTGTGTCAATAAGTGATAATTTCTCAGCACCCATTGGCATGGTGTTGTGTGTCCATTATTTCGAAGCGATTTTTATGTTGACATGGCCCCAGATGTCAATGTGGTCACGCAGGCCCAAGTATCATGGCAATTACGAGCTGTATCGTCTCTCCTAGTTACTTCATCTTTGGTAATTAGAACTCGGAAAGCGTGGTATTCTGGAGCTTGTCAGCACACAGTCCTGTCATTGAATTTAATTTTCTAGTATCATGGGCGGAAATCTCTTCCCATAAAAAATCTATTTTGGACTAATTATAAATAATTATGATTTTTACTGAGTTTATGGCGTAATGTGTTCCAGTTCGATATCATTTTTTGCCTCCTCTCAATGTCAAAAGTAGTTCTTGCTTCTCGTAATACTTTTCTTCGTATTTGGATGAATCTCGCGGTAACCCTCGTCCAACTAAGGACATTTAGATACTTGTACCTCATTACATTTTATTCGTCCTTGACATTTGCCGGTACTGTTATAGAAAACAATTAATTAATCAACTTCGAATGATTTATTTTGGGAATAGTTCAGTTTCACCTGCAGTTCGGCGATGAATCATTGGCTTGCTCTACGGTATTCGTGGATGTTCTTCTTTTTATATCGAGAACTATTTTTTATTGCATTTATAGAATGATTGCGGCTATTTTTAGACCTTAAGAATGAGGAAAATAATTTGTTGCTCATGTTTGAGTTATTCATCAAAAATTCATTTGTAGTGGGTTGCTTCGAAAAAAAATTCTTTGATAAATGGGCATAATAACAAAATAATGCTTTCCATGCATCGATTCTATTTAAGGCTGCCTTCCTCGCATTTGTGAGCTTATGATGGTATTTTATATTTGTTTTTGGCCGACCAGCTTGATATGGTAAATGTAGTAAACAGACTTTTAGGACTAGGAAAGCCCTTCAGTTGGACATGGGCTAAGGATAGTTGATGCATATTTGCTTCATATGTCGAGGATATACACGACAATGGCATTTCAAGCATGAGATTTTAACTTTTCGGTTTCGGTTTCTGAGACATGTTATACATCTCGACTGCTTCTGTTGCTTAGCTGGGGCTCTTTTTTCCAGTGGGTACTCTAGCACCCCTTTTATTCCTTCAGCTAGTTACCATTCGAATTTTTATATGGAGCTTGATATGGAGTTTGCCATGTGTAATCCCAATTATTTAGTTAGATCGGTCTGAATTTATTTGGTGACTGTTTAAGGCGTTAACATAATTGGAAGAGTACCGTCGAACCGGTTATACCAAATAAGAAGCATAAGGGCCGCCGGCGAGTACTTCGAGTGAAAGTGTATGTTTGCATTAACTTGTCAAAGGTATCAGCACCACCATTTGTGAAGTTGTACGTAATTATGTATAATTTAGGGTTTTCCAGATTCCTCGTTTATTTCTGGTTTGTAGTGGTCGGTCGATAGCAAGAGCACTGACTAATTATTTTTTCGAGTCAAAAAAAACTTTTTCTTGCAACTAAAGGTAAATTAAGGAGGTAGTCTCATGTGAACGCATGCATTTTACCTCTTTTTAGGGAATTTTTGTTTATAACACAATAAAATTCAATCATTTTATTTTTTTATGTTTTTATTTATATTTTAAACTGTATAAAAAAAATTTTCTTGTTTTACTTTTTTTATATATAGTTTTTTTTAAATTAAATTAGACACCGAAAAAAAAGCAAATCACTGGTCATGGCAATAGCGGCTGTTCATGTTGTCTGAAAGAAAAAAATTGAAAGGATTATTGTTCAGTCTGTCGCTATCGGCCCTACCAAAATTAATCAATTTCATTAAAAAAAAATGGCGTACTGTAGAAAAAAATCTTGTTTTATTTTTGTTAATTTTTTTGTTAAAAATTGTTTAAAAAAAATAAGAAAATATTTTCGAAAATAAGCAATTTTGGCACGGCCGATAACCATAAATGAGTAGAAGAACATATTTGTATAAATTTCAAACCAATCGGTTGAATAGTTTTTTTTTAGGACCATGACAGTTTTAGAAAATAATGTTTCGAGAAAAATGCGTTTAAAGTTTCAAGAGCAGAATTTTCGTGGAAAATGTATACTTACACTAATCTGCTATGCCTAGACATACAATAACCATCAATACGCATCATTTTGTGTCAGTTTTTGTGACCTGAGGAAAGCCCTTGCCTTTTTGGATGCCTCGGACGTGGATCGCTCTGCACGGGTTATTCGTCATTCATCGTACTCCTCAGCATACGAGTAGGCGTTTCAGCCAATTTGCGTACCAAAAATCTCCACTATTTTAAAGATGGGTGAAAATCCTTCATTAAACATACACGCATCTATCCATGAAGCAATTCCAGCGTCTTTTTTCCAACAAAATGATGCTTTGGAGCCAAGTTCCAGATGCAGACGAGACTATTAAACGACTCGTTGTTGTTCTGAGTGTTTTTTCCAAACACCTTTGTATCAGATCTTGAGATGATAATTCTTCGTAAATTGGCTTCAAAAAACTTCATCTTCATCCAATATTGAAGGATGTGTGTAAATTTCCTCTGTATTCTCTTCCGTATGTTGTAAATACTTGCACCATGCAATTGAACAGTACGAGTGCTGGGTACATCAAAATCACTCTTGTCTTTTAATTTTTCAGCTGACGTGCTCACAAACTCGGTATCGGTTTCAGCAGTATCGTGAAAACTCCTTTTTCTTTCTTTTTGCCCTATCTTGTGGAGCTTCTCGACCCTTTTCGATCCATTTTTTTTTCCTGTTTGATGTTGACACACAAAGCATCAAATGTGTATTACTAAATTTGCTCTAGGGTTTTCACGACAAAAATTTATATACACTATTCCACATATACACAGGTAGATAATGTACTAAAGTTGACCGTCAGAAACTCCGTACGCAGGTATAAAAGACCGGTGACAACAATAGAAAGGTAGCAGCTGCAAACCTGGCGCGGCAGACAAGTCGCTTACAGCGCGTCGGCGACTATGAATTGTAACTTATTTAATACTAGGAATTTCGGTCTGAATTTTTCACAGCATATTTTCGATCGGTTTTACTATCGAAATATGAAAAAAATCGAAATCTGAATTAATTTTTGGGTAAAAAATAAATTCCGTGCTCCAACATACGTGAAATGTTGACTCAGGCATTTGGCAAATCCACTCTGAACAAAAAAATAAATATTTATGAGTGCTTTTCACAGAAGATGAAAGATTGCAATGACGATGCCCGCCCTGGGCGTCCCAGCAAGTCAACAACGGATGAAAACGTAAAACCAGTGAAGAAAATTGATAGAGAATCATCGAATCACTATCATATAAGTTGCTGGGGATATTTACATGTCGGTTGGCTCAGTGAAATTGTCAGCGAAGTTTGTTCCGAAATTTTGCTTAAAGAACCCTCGCATAAGCTTCGCTCGGGAGCTATTGAATTACGTCAATTAGGATCCAGATTTGAAAAGGTCGTCTCTGGTGATGAGTTAGGAGTGTATGGTGACGGCGAAACCAAAAAGCGACTAGAAGAGCGAAGACGAAGAAACAAGCCAAAATAGGTAGAATGTAAAAAGTTTTGCTTACTGTTTTCTTTGATTATAATGCCTTATCATGAGTTCTTGCTGAAAGATCGTAACTTGCAGTTATATGTAGCTGTTTGCATGAAGCCAGACGATGAAAATATACGATTTGTGGGAAAAGAACATGGCTGTTGCATTACGATAATACACGTGCTACATCGCTGCTTCTGCATAAAACAATACGGTAATCATGCCTCAGCTATTGTATTCAAGGGATTGGCCCTTTGCGACTTTATTCTCTTCCTAAACTGAACACCCAGGAAAGGACGGAGATTTGTTATGATTGAGGAGATTAAGACCAAAGGGCTTTGAGGATTGAAACAAGCGCTGGCGAAAATGTATTACATCTGAGAGGAATAACTTTGAAGAGGAAAATATAGATATTGATGAATAAATATTGTTTGAGATAACATCCGAACGTAAAGTCAGTCTTAACTGAGCACTGCGTTTTATTTCCTTATTTCTACATTTTTTAATTATTTTCTTAATTTTTTCATCAAACAATCTATCTAATCTTCTAAATCTTATAAATGTATTTTTGACGTCACTGATTTCTCTGTGAATTTCTTCTACTAGAAGATGTGTCTCTTTACCAGATATGACATTTCAATCTTTCCCGGTATTTGTGAAAGTTGATTATTTTTATGACATCATCCATCCATCCATTTAAGAGTCCGTTGACTGATTATCTGAAAATACTGATCCTTCATTTTTGAAACCCGAGACTCTTTCATCTTCATTGCGTTCGAGAATATTTCTTAAATAAGCTTCTAAATCGTCTTGATTTCGAAATGGCATTTTATTTATCTAAAGATTCGAACAAAAAAAAAAACATACAACAAATACAACATGTGGTATTGTGTCACCCCACTGTATATTGTACATGTATTCAAAAACAACGGCGTATTGCAGCGATTTTCCATAAGTGACTGATAGTGAAATGACAAATATGTACATAGAATGGTTAAGAGAAAAACAAAGTCAAATAAAAAGAAAATTCATGGAGTGACAGTGCACCCGAAGATGAAATCACGCTTTTTAAATGATTTTTTTAAGATCCCTCTTAGTGTTGAACTTTTTGATGTGGATTTTTTTTTCATTTCGATTTGTGCGCATTTTAATTTTAATTTACTCAACTTATCTTAGACTTACTAACTAACTAACTTACTAACTTAGCTAGAGAAAAATGCTTAAATCTATTTTAATTTGGTTATTGAATCAAAACTGGCCCTATGTTGAGACTAGTTAATCAGAATTTTTTTTAAATTACAGTTGTTGAATTTTAATGACCTTTTTCTTTTCAATATTTTATATATGTATGTATATGTGTATATACTATGTAAAAATAATGCATTTTATATTTTTAACTAAAATATATTTCAAGTATTAATAAAAAACATCGATTTCAACATTATAAAAGATAGTTTTATTAGTAAAAAATAATTAAAAATATGTTTCAGAAATTTAAAAATAACATTTTATAAATATATGTAAGGAACGGTATTACTCGCATAACCGTTATATTGTGACAAAAGATCAAATAAAACATTAATATTTGGTGACGTCACGAAGTCGGCCTGGCATCGTATTAAACAATTTTTTTTGAATAATTTTCATCTATTTCCTAATACCAAACTCTTCCTATAATCGATTTCATCTTATGTAATTTTTACAATTTTATGTTATGACATTTACATTGCAGAGATTTGGCGTTTTTACCTTACTACTGGAATATTAGTATAATTTCTTAAATAATATATCACAGGCTCTTAATAAATTCGAAGGAAAAGCCACTAAAGAAAACCTTCATTAAAAAGCAAAAAAGAAAAAAGAAAACAGGATCGATTTCATCTTAGAGATCGTTCTTGGTCGCTTTTTTCTAATCTTTTCCCCATATAGGTACATATTGCCAGCAGTTCTCAATTGGATTCAGGTTCAGAGGGTTTCCTGGCCATGGTAGAGAGGATATACTCAACAGATCTTTATGATCTTATACCTGAACGTAGAGAAAACATTAACGTGGGTTAAAAAAATCAATTTAAAACTTTAGCTCAAAGTTAAAGATACCGTTTTAGCTCGGTGACATGGGGCTGAGTCATCTTGAAAAATAAAATTTTCAGAATGCTCAGAACATTGCTCCAAAATTGCTAAAACACCTTCGTTGATGACCTCAATGTACTTTGCACTATAAACGGTACCTTTCAACATCAGAATACCGCCAACACCAAATATAGTAATGGCACCCAATATCATTAAATACGGAGAATGTTTCACAGTAGATAAAGTGCATTCCTTGGAATACCTCTTTTCCACTTTCCACTTTGAGACTCAAGGCTCTTATTGATGTCTCCAGCATGCTGAAGCTGATTAGACACTGAAATTCGATGAATAAGCCGCGCTTCCCTTTTAGTTATTGACCTTGGACAGCCGTTTCCAACTTTCCGTTCAATTGAACCTTCGGACTGGTAATTCTTGATGACAGTGCGCCCACTCATTTTCCGTATGCAAAGTTATGATTTGGGCCTTTTCCACCGAAGACAGTACATACTATAGAAAAAAAAAAATACAAAATTTCGACTTAAAATATTTTTCTACTAAAAAAAATCAATTTAAAAGCGATCACTTCACTTTTACTACTGCGAGTACGTAGAAAATTGTTTAAATAATAAGAGAAGGGTGCAGAATTTGCAAAAGAGTGTAGAATTGTAAAATTGTACGCCTTATTTACAAAATATTTCTAAGAAAAGTAGTGCGAGGGTCTTTTTGTCGCTTGGTGTATGTCATCCGACCTATTTACATACATATGTCCTATTTAATAATTATATTTATATTTTTATATATAAATATTTAATAATGAAATTATTTAATTCAGAATTATTAAGCTTAAAAAACGGCCTGGAAAATCTTAGTACATAAATATAGTTTCTTTTTTATTGTTATAAAAAAAATTAATACTACTTAACCTACCTTCCTCATATTATTTTATCCTGTGTAAACTGGCTATTGGCGTTGCGCCCATTTTGCCTTGAAATACAAAATGTGGCATCGCGTTCATAGTTAACTTAGCACATTTAACATTTCGTTCTAGTTAAACGTCCAGGCTTTACACCTATGTATGTAGATATAACTAATTACCCTTCTTCACTTAGCGGTCCCCCGCTAATAATGAAGTCAAAATGGGTTCTTTTAATGAAGTCAAAAGGCCGAGAAAAAAAATTAATTTTTTTACTTTTTAAAGTTTTTTTTTGTGTCGGGGGTTACCTACTTAAAATTTTTAATTTTTTTTTTTTATGAATTTAAAATTGGATATGGTGAATTTCAGGACGTTACAGTAGACGAACCCGGCATACGACGTTACTTTGCGCTCGGGTGAATTTATCGTCAAAAATGATTATTTTACGTGGGCCTTTGGAAATGGTCATTTTATAAGTTACCAGAAACGGGTGTCATACCATTAGTTCCACGTACGAAAGTTTTGCTTGATTGGGCACAAATCTACAAATTCCTACTAGCATTTGTGCAGTTTTGTATTTCGAAAGAAGAAAAGAGGAAAACAGAAGAAAATGCTGATTGATACGCGATCTTTAGTGAGTATGCACAGAGAATCGTTAAAAACACTACGTGAGATCGGCAAAGTATTTGTGATCGAACTTACAAAGAAATTGGATCACAAGTGTGGCGCTAAATGAAACAAGAAGATTATGGCGTCAGATGGAAAATATTTAAGTAAAGAAATAAAATCAAACCCTAACATTTCAGAAGATTTTAATGAAACAACTGTTTCGGAGTCGGTAATACCCAAAAAATTAAAGCCACAATTGACAGAAGAAAATATTAAATGAAGGCTTGATTTCGCGGAAAAGTATATGAACGAGACAATTGATTTTAGGAAAAAAGTAAATTTCTTAGATGAGAGTAAGTTTGAAGTGATAGGGAAAATGAAAAGGTGTGGAACCAAGCCTTGCAACCGAAACATGTAACGACCACAATTAAACACGGAAGTGAAAACGATATGGTTTGGAAGGCAATGGGATTTTATGGAGTGGGAAACCTCTTTTTTACTAAAGAAAATATGTATCACGAGTAATATACTAGGCAGATCAGTATGCGCGGGCTTAACTCCGCTACTGAAAATTTTTGATCGAGCGAGCAGATTTGTTGTTTTATCAAATTACAATCATAACCAATACTCTCAAGTAAATACATATAGCTACATAAGTGTGATACATCAAATTAATTGTCTACTTGCAAGGACGTTTAGATTTAAGATCATATTTTCGAGAAACGTGTTGTTCTGAAGCTTTGACCACATCTTTCGCACCTTTTGCCTTATAGGCTTTTCTGACGAAATTGAAAGCTCGTTGCATGCAATCTATGGATTCTTCTTGGGTACCTCTTAATAGCGTGATGATCCGATCAGCTTTCAATGCCTTTGCCAATTCCACAGTGAAATTCCTCACGCCCCATTGCTCTCGAATACCCGGCGCATGGGGATCATATTGCGTCAACTTGTATTTGCCATTAATTTTATCCACCAATGCGACAATATGCTCTCGCTCCGCATGGCACTTTTCTAAACTTTACTTCGTTATTTCTCACTATTTTTCAATCAAACAATTTCATTTGATAATTTATGGCTCATCTACAGACCTAGATCTATCGAATGACATGCTGCACACATGTGTGGTTATAGCCGATATCTACATTTAGTGCGTACAAGATTAGTCCGAAATCGTTTTCGGACCACTATATTCCCCGTACATGCACGCGCTAGGCCAAAAAGTGGGTGATTGCTCTCGCTCCGCTACGCTCCGCTCGATCAATAAACAACCGAAGACAGGATTTGGTGCCTCCTTATGAAAAAAAAATGACACGCAGGGTTTTGATCTCTGATTGGATATAAATTAACAATTAAAACACAGCCCGAGCGTTGAAAAATTGTGGTGGCTAAAGAACATCGAAGGAACTAATCCTCTTATCATTTCCGAATAATAAATAGATATAGTAGTACATGCATTTAAAAAGGAGCCAAAATCAAGATTTTGAGGAGCCACCAAAAATATATCATATTTTCAGTGTAACGATTTGATTCGTTTATTTATTAGCGTAGCAACAAAACGCAATGATTAACCTGCTGGATATAGCAGTTATGTTTACAAATAAATTCATCTATCACCTCACTTAAAAGTGAAAAGGATTACGATTATGACAAACAATTTTTTATGGTAACGAAATTTTGCCTTTATTGACACTAAAAATACAATTTAAAAAAAAACAACTTTGAGGGATAATTTTTTTTTTTAAAGAAATAACAAAATAAAATTTCTTTTGGGGCTATGTCAAAAAAAAAAAAACTGTATGCAAGGTGTCCCACGAGCAGTGTGCCAAAAAGCTAGAGCGTGTAGGTCTGATCAAGACAAGAAAAAAATCGTACGGGAGGGGGAGTCTATTCCCCCCGTTTAGCCGGGAGGGGCAATTTTCTAAAAAATTTACTTAATTTGGAAAAAAAATTATTAAAAATCAACAGTTACATCCACAATGCCGTGATATACTTTTTTGTAAAGCCAGAAACCTCTTCTTTCACCTTGTTTTTAAACTAAGCTGTTCTAAGTAACGGTTTTTGAGAAATTAATTTTCAAACTAAAAATTTTGGAAAAAAAATGAAAAAAAAAAAATTTCGAACTATTTTTTTTCAAAAATTCAATTCTCTTATTAGTTTTTAGTTAAAAACAGAAAACCGGATGCAAAAGTGTCTTGTAGTTTTTGAGAAATTAAAAAAAAAAACCCCAACAATTTTTTTCTAAGAAAAACCTTTTTTTTTGTTTTAACGCGGCTGGACTTGTAGGCAAATTAATGTATGAAACATTGACCTCTTTTTTATTATTTTTAAAACAATTCGGAGTTTTATTATAATAAATTTTCAATATGATCCTCATTTTTTAGAAGGCAAAGATTATATGTATCTCCTTCTAATGGCTGCACATAAGTCTATGCTTGACAAATTTTCCTGCGACTTCAATCCGTTCTTTCAGTTGTTCCAAAGATACTATTTCCACTTCGTAAACATAATTCTTCATGAATCCCCACACATAAAAATCTAGAGGAGTTAAATCTGGTGATCTAGGTGGCCATTCCGTGGGGCCTGTTGTGATCCACATAACGGACCGCACGCATCGTCCACTCAGCAAATGCACACTTCTCTTCTTTCTTTCACCCATATCCGCCAACATCGCTATTCGACACCCAATGGTAATTGCCCACCGCCAACAACGCTAACAATGTACCAAGACACATGATACAAGTGTGTCATTTTAAGGTATAGGTCAGTGCAGTACGACAAACTCAAGTGGGGTCAGTACAGTCCAACGATGAATCAAGACATACGACACCCTTGAAACGTACAAGACACATGACACCTTTGGTGTGCCCATTCATACGCGATACATGCAGTATATTGGGTAAACACCAAATCATGCACGGCCATAGCAGAACCCTAAAAGCAATTAAACGCAATTAAGGGGTATTGTGAATGAGTGCCAGCATGTATGAAAGCGAAAATGGGACGGAGCAAAGTACAAACGGGGTCGAGTTTCGTAGTGTTTACACCTACGCTGCAGAAACCGATGTCTGACGTGAGTAGGAATCAAGAAAAGAAGAGGGGATAAGATGCGTATTAAAATATGATATAAAAGGGTAGCTGATATCGAGAGTACACACAGAGTTAAACCAGAGTTAATTTGATGTGAGTTATTAGAGTTAGTTCTCAGAGCTAACTACGATCTCGCAAACTAAATAAAAAAAATATATTTAAAGAAAAAGTATTGCATAATTTGTTTAACTCTCCTTTTGACGCTCTTCCCTTGAGTAACCAAGGAAGCACGGCGCCAATCGTAACAGGCCCCTTCTTCCGATCCAACGGTCACTAAAATGATCATCCAGCCAGTTTCTAACCCGTAAGCTGTAGTGTGCTGGTGCTCCATCTTGCTGGTAGATTAAATTATCTGCTATGGCCAAAGGAACGTTGTCCATCAAATCGTTCAAAAGGTCTCGTAGGAACTGCAGGTATGATTCTCCATTAATAACGGCATTCAAAAACCGGGGCCCGATTACAGTTTGTCCAACAATACCAAGCCAAACATTACAGGTAAAGCGGTGTTGTGATTTATTTTGTTTTTTGTGGATTGGTGCTACTCCAATGATGCAAATTGTGGAAGTTAGTAACCCCATCTCTGGTAAACTGTGCTTCATCCGTTCAGAATATATTTGCAAAATAGTTTTCTTCAGTTTCATCTCGAAGCAGTAATGATCGACAAAATTCTGCTCTCAAAAACTTGTCGTTTGAGGCGAGTTCCTGAACTGGCCTAAAATGGTACGGGTGTAAGTTTTCGGTATGAAGCACTCTCCATACTCTAGATTTGGGCACGCCAAGCATAATAGCTATCCTTCTTGTACTAAGGGAGGGATTACGTCGGACCAAATCCAAAATTCTTTCATCTAAGATTCCTGATCCATCTGTAACTGATCTTTCGCTTCTTCGATGCTCTAGCACTCCGTGCTCTCGCAGACGTCGGTGGATGCTTGAAAACATCCTACGACTGGGACACCTCCGATTGGGATATCTTTCGGGGTAGAGTCTTTCGGCTTCACGATCTCGACCATTAGCTAAACCGTAGCAGAAGTGCATGTCCGTTAATTCTTCTCGAGAGTATGAGTTTGACATCGTAATGTGTTGATGAGTTAACATCCAATTTGGAAATGTTTTTTTATTAAAAATGCGATGCCTTTTATTTACATTTGGGTTGCAAATATTTTGTTTTTCAATAAAGAGAAATTGCGGTTTTATTATCTTATGGTCCTAGCGGGTTGAACCCATCGGCGGCGGGCGGACCCAGACGAAATTGGCAGGTCAGTTTTCAGGCGTTATCAATAAAAAAAAAGGATTAATCCAGGGTTATTCCAATACTGTGTCACTTTATTGTATCCTCATAAAACTCCGAATTTTTTAAAAATAATAAAAAAGAGGTCAATGTTTTATACATTAATTTGCCTACAAGTCCAGCCGCGTTAAAACCAAAAAAAAAGGGTTTTTCTTAGAAAAATGTGGTTCGGGTTTTTTTTTAATTTCTCAAAAACTACGAGACACTTTTGCATCCGGTTTTCTGTTTTTAACTAAAAACTAATAAGAGAATTGAATTTTTGAAAAAAAAATTAGTACTTAATTACATAAAGGGTCCGCCATCTAAAGTTTTTTTTTTCAAGTAGTGCTTATTTCGTGAATGGTAACACTTAGCTCATGTCTGATTTGACAGATAATTAGTTTTATCCTTCCGCTGAACGAATATGGTTGTGTATACGCTTGAACAACGCTGGGAAATATTGCGACATTACTTTGAAAATCATGGTAATGTTGCAGAATGTGTGCGAAAATTGCGTACGGATTTTGGAAGAAGAGAAGCACCGTCAGCTCCGTATGTTCGTTATCTTGTGAAAAAAGTGAAAGAAACTGGCATCCTCATCGATAAACCAAAGCGTGAAAAGCCAAAAACAGTGCGTACACCCGAGAATATTGCTGCTGCGGCAGAAAGTGTGCGTGAAGCGCCATCAACATCAATTCACCGTCGTTCTCAACAATTGAACATTTCGGAGACATCATTGAGACGAATTTTGCATAAAGACCTTGGTATGACGCCATACAAAGTCCAATTGGTTCAGGAGTTGAAGCCAACTGACCATCCAATGCGTTTTCGCTTCGCTAAGTGGGCCTGCGATCGACTTACAGAAGATCCCGATTTTGCCAAAAAAATCATCTTTTCAGATGAAGCTCATTTTGATCTTGGCGGGTATGTAAACAAGTAAAATTGTCGCATTTGGGGCACAGAAAACCCGCACGCATACATTGAAAAGCCGGTGCACCCAAAACGAGCCACTGTTTGGTGCGGATTTTGGTCCAGAGGCATAATTGGGCCATTTTTCTTCGAAAATGAGCAAGGCGTGGCCGTTACAGTCAATGGCGATCGTTATCGGGCCATGTTGAACGAATTTTTGTTCACAAAAATTGAAGAGGAGGATATTGGCAATATTTGGTTTCAACAGGACGGCGCTACGTGCCACACAGCCGAAGCTACACTCGATGTTTTGCGCCCTGTTTTTGAAGATCGCATTATCAGCCGCAGAGCTGATGTCGTTTGGCCACCTCGGAGCTGCGATTTGACATCGTTGGACTATTATTTGTGGGGTGCCGTCAAAGATAAGTGTTACGCCGACAAGCCAGAGACAATTGACGCTTTAAAGGACAATATTCGTGAAGCCATTGGTGAAATACAGCTGCACACAATCGATAATGTGCTTAAAAATTGGACCGATCGTGTAGGCTACTGCATGGCCAGCTGAGGCAGCCATTTGAATGAAATTATTTTCCATTATTAACCGAAAGGATTGTACTTTCAAATAAAAAAAGAAATTTGAGAAAATATTCAGTAGTTTTTTTTATAGCATTTTCAAAAAAAAAAAATATTTGGCGGACCCTTTACAATTTTAAAAAAAAAAAGTTCGAAATTTTTTTTTTCATTTTTTTTTCATAATTTTGAATTTGAAAATTAATTTCTCAAAAACCATTCCTTAGAACAGCTTAGTTTAGAAACAAGATGAAAGAAGAGGTTTCTGGCTCTACAAAAAAGTATATCACGGCATTGTGGATGTAACTGTTGAATTTTAATAATTTTTTTTCCAAATTAAGTCAATTTTTTAGAAAATTGCCCCTCGTGGATAGACCCCCCTCCCATACGATTTTTTTCTTGTCTTGACCAGACCTACACGCTCTAGCTTTTTGGCACACTGCTCGTGGGACACCCTCTATTAGTGCGTCGAGATGGGAAGTAATTTTTTTGCAAGCTGCCAAGGAACACAAATGCAATGAGTGGCAAATGCAACCCATTGCAGAGAGATGTGGCTGATCCCTTTGGGGAAGCGATTTTACTACTGACTTCTTTCCCAACATGACCGAAGCGTTGTTTGGGGCAAAAACAATTAGATTATTAAGCGGAACGTTCAATCGTTTAAAAAAAATTGCTATTGTATTATAGGTAGATAAACTGCTACAGTTATCTACTTTAATAAGTCGTATAAATCTATCTTTGACTTTACCCATGACAAAATCAAAATTTCTTACAATCAAAACCAGAGATTTGGCTGTACTTATATTGATTGTTTCATCTATTATAAGGGAAAAACTAAGGGAAAAAATTTCCTCCAGTCCCTCTTCTAAAACAGCATGTTGGTGGTATCAGTCGCCTTGGTTTTTCCGCATTTAAAACCGTTGGCTATTTCAGAATCAGGAGCCACAGCTTTAATTAACACAATATGTGCTATCAAAGAAATCGGCAAATTATGCTCAATCAAAAACATTATTATTCGGAGCTCAGCAGTTTTTATTTGATTTACTTTAGCTTGAGACTTCTTTGTGTACTGGGTGTTGTTCATTTTTGGTTGATTTCTTAAAGCCTTATGATGTTTGATGTGCTGTTGTGATTCCTCGTGTCTTACTAATTGTGGCTTATTGTTGGGTAAAATAACTTTACACTATACAAAATGGTCTTGCTCGGTCCATTTCCTTCTTCCATCCAGTTAAAACGTTCTAACCACGAACTCTTGTCGTATTCGTGCAAGGTTCGTGTCGATCCCTATAGTTTTACGTGCTCGACAATGCTTTCTTTTTGCTGCTCGTTTTGCGTCTATACTGTAGATAACGATGATGCTATTAAATTGAATGCAAGTGAAGACAAAGGTGATGAAGATGGCAACGACTGAACACCCATAGTTTTTGTTTCCTTCCTCATTTCTGGAGGTGCACTTGCTTGAAGAGATGCTGGTGTTTTTTTTTTTTCAATTTTTAGTTACAAATCTATAATAAATCATTTTTTGTTCATAAGAATCAACTTTTCATAATCAAACAATTTTGAAAAACTTATTTTTCTATTGAAAAACTTACTTGGAAATGCTGTTTTCGCATCTTCTTTGGTCGAAACCGTTACCTCTTTGTTGTTTTTTCATCGGATTGTGACGGTGGTATTTCTGTCTGCTTAACAAATGTCGAAATGTCGTGAACAATATTTAATAGGAGAAGTGCGAATTATGAACCCAACTAGTACTATGAAGTAGTACTAGAATGCGAATATGGTTTACATATACTGTGCACAAATACATTCACTAACTTGTATTGACGATTGCTGCTATCTTCACGTTGAGATCGGAAACTTTTCAGGCCACCCTCGTATTAGTTTCAAGCTTCGATATTATATGCTTAATTTCATCTAGGTTAGGTGGACGGAATTATCAAAAATATTAATATTTACTGAAAAAACGGAAATATTTACCTTCTTGGCTTCATACTTATCTTACTATGGCTTAAAAAGCGTGATTTTACATTCGTAAGTAGACAGACATTTTACTGAATGGAGAATATCCTGCTATACACACTTTGAATAGATTCATTATTAAGTTATACATTCCATCTAATTATTTATCACTGATCAGGTTGTCTGCTCTGAAACAGCAATTTCGGCTTGAAGACAACCTCAAGCATTTTCTGAATACTTGACTACTTATTATAGTCAGCACCCGGTACATCAAAGTTGAACCTTGACCTCAATTATATAAAGCGGTCTTTGATTTTGACAAACTCGTCAATTTCGTCCTTACCAAAATGTGGTTCACATCGACATCTGAACTTTAACTAATAAGTAATCAAAGAACTGCTTTGTCTTGATTAACTTAGGGATCAATCACGTATATAGGGGGAAAAAGATCTTAAGCCTATTTCTACGTATATACATTTATGTACATGCACGACAGAGTACAGATGGCGCGATCGTTGATCACAGACCAGTGAAGGAGTAGGTAGTGTCAGCTTGTGTAGTGCGAAAGAAAATAAGTAAGACTACGAGTATAAGTTCGCATTTGGACGAAGTATTCGCGGAACCCGAGTTAGCGCAGTGGTAAAACGCCCGACCTGAAATCGAAAGGTCGTCGGTTCGAGTCCGCTGTCGGGAAAAAAGTTTGTTCGTGCTTTTTGTTTTTTTTTTCTTCTCCGTGTTCTTTCTGCTACTTCCAAAGTAAATAAGAAGTAGCAGGGAGAGATGTCAGGAGACGGCGGGGGAAATCCCGTACGTCCTACGGAGTCGGAATCGGATGATTTATCATCCGATTTCGCAACACCGGCCGCCGTCATGAAAAGGCGCAAAAGGGTTAGCAGAAGGCCCAACCCAATTAAGCGCCCCTCCCTCACCCCTTCGGCTGAAAAGCTGCTAGTCGAAGCGAGGAAAGGGGCGCCATCACCATCACCATCGACGTCCAAGGCAGCTGGACAACAACAACAACAACAACATCAACAATCACTGCTCTCCGTGGAAGCAGACATCGCTTACCTCTCCGATGGTAGGGAAGGCCGCTATACAGGGGACAACAACCCCTTCGCCGCCCTCTCAAGTTCGGGTACTGAGGAGGAGCTAAGCGAGCTCGAGGAGGAGGAACGTGTCCTACGTGCCAAACTAAAGGCAGTAGTCGACAAATTAAATAAGATGCGGCAGAAGGAGAAAGAGGAGGCAACGGCCGTCCAGCTTCCGTCACATCAACAGCAGCAACAACAACAGCAGCCGCAAAAAATGCTGCCAAAAAAAACGGCCGAACAGCAGCCACAACCTCAACTGCAGCAAAAAAAACAGCAACAACGACAGCAGAAGAAGCAGCAACCACAGCCGCAGCACCAACAACAACAACAGCCACAGCAGCAGAAACAACAACAACACTCACAGCAGCAGAAGCAGCAGCAACAACAACAGCCGAAACAACAGAAGCAGCAACAACAGAAGCAGCATCAACAGAAGCAGCAACTACAGAAGCAGCAGCAACAGAAACAGCCGCAACGTCCCAAGGAGAAGGTGCCACCTATCCTTACCCACACCACGGCTCTACGCGAAACAATTGACTTATGTAAGTACGTTATTGGTGTTGGCAATTTCGTCTTTAAAGGTATAGGTGAGAACCGCTATGCTATCCAATGTAACACACTGGAGCAGCATAAGCGGGTCAAAGAACTATTAAAAGAGACCACCACTGAGTTCTTTTCATTTACCCCTAAGACCGAGAGGCTGCAGACGATGCTCCTCAAAGGCGTGTATTCGACTACCGATCCCGAGGAAATGCTCTCAGAGCTCAAAGAGTTCGAGAGCGACGACCTCAAATTCGTGGGAGTCAAGTCGTTCACCACGGCGCGGGCCAGACGGGAGAAGCGTGTGTTACCATTCTTCCTGGTCCAGCTCGCACCCAATAGCAAACTGGAGAGGCTAAGGACCATCACTTCCTTAGCATCCCAGTCTGTAAAATGGGAAAAATTAAGAAGACACGGAAACATTTTACAATGTATCCGCTGTCAAAGGTTCGGGCACGCCGCGTCGAACTGCGAGATGCAGCCTCGATGCGTTAAGTGCGCAAAGAACCACAAGAACGAGGAATGCGATCTGACTCAAGACAAGGTCGCGGACAGGGAGCAGCTCGAGTGCGTGCTCTGTAGGAACCGGGGACACCCTGCAAACTATCGGGGATGTCCTAAGTTCCAAGACATCAAATCAAATCTGGCTCGTAAGCAGAAGGTTGAGGAGAAACGTCCGGCAGGTCGCTCACAAACATCAGCCGTCACACCCCAAATGACCTACGCCCAAATGGCGGCAGGTCTGAGGCAGACGGTACAAAAGCCTGTGGCTGTTACTAAAGCCCCAGTGCCCGTTACTAAGGCACCGGAGGCCGAGGGGGATTTGCGTTCGATCTTGCTCGCCATACAAGGGCAGATCGGCCAGCTCCAACAGCAGATCCATGAGCAGGCGACCCGAGTGGACAGAATCTACTCGCTTCTGCCGGGCCTAGCGCCTCTTGAATCGTGATGGGTACGCCGGTAGAGAGTCCCTTAAAGGTCCTGTCGGTGAATGTGAATTCACTGATTAGGATTGAGCGAAGAGCAGTACTTTTCAACTTGTTGCAGGACGAAAGCCCCGATGTACTTTTGGTTAGCGAAACAAAGCTAAGCCAAAAGCACAAAATCCGGCACAATTCTTATAAAGTAATTCGAAGAGACCGACCCAACGCCACACGAGGCGGGGGAGTTGCGATATTTATTAGAAATAACTTTAAATATAAAACTATATATAGCAGTGAAGTGCGGAGATTCCAGGTGCTAGAAGCCTGTATTGTGTGCATTCCTCTCCGAAATGGAAAGAGAATGTACATTATATCAGCTTACGCACCTGAAGCACCTCAACCTAACGTTTTCATGGCAGAGCTCGAGACACTTTTTCGGACTCTGCGCCTAAACTCGGTAGAGAACTTCTACATTCTGGCCGGTGATTTAAATGCCAAACATAGTGATTGGGGAAATAACATTCCCAACGCTAGGGGGAGCCTACTAAGCCATTGGTGGGTTCTGCAGAGCATAGAGTACAGACTCAAAATACTCGCAACGGATAGTCCGTCGTATCCTAGGAGCGGCTCCTATCTGGATCTCATGCTTCTTGACTCTCGACTGAGACTCTCTGACACAAATGAATGGTCTACTAACTGTCTACGGACCTTCGTATATGACAGTGACCATTGCGGACTAAGCGCCATAATCAAATTACCAGACGAATTCGCGGAAATGGCAGAGTACGTCCAAACGTACCCCTATGATTACAGTAGGGCGCGCTGGACACGCTTCACCAATTCTCTGACGAGAGCGCTCACTTCGAGCGCCTCCTTCCCACCGTCTAATAGGAACCTGTCAAACCACGAGATTGACAGGTACCTCCAACAAATGGACGATATTATTAAACAGACAATGAACAATACGATACCACGCCAACGACAGCACGATACCACAAACGTATACCGAAACGCGACAATCGACGCACTGCACAGACAAAAAAGTAGACTACTGACAAGACTCAAACTCTTGTACAGGCGGTTTACCGACAGACAAAACTCGGAGGTCAGGACACTGAAGTCACTGATCAAAAATCTCCAACAGTTGATCAAAGAGAATTACAGAATATCTGTAAGTTTGCATTGGAACAACAGAATTCGTGCTGTAAAATCCAACAGCGCGAGTATGTTCCCGCAAATAAATAAAATATTTCGGAGAAACAATCAGAATGACATTCAGGATCTAAAGCTTCCGAGAACGTCAGACAATGAACGCTTGCTACGAACAGTCAGCATCGATCCAGAGACCGCCGTCTTGGATGATAATTTCTTTGTGATCGAGGATCCCCAGGAGAAGGTGGCGACAGTGGGAGCTGTATTCCAGGAAGTATATACGGTGAATGACAGCATTCGCCCAAACCGCGACCTGGAAAACAGAGTCCTACTTCATCACTTCTACCTTCAAAATGATATAGATCAATGGCGATCAGAGAACCTTGGTTTTACCAGTTTCAATGATGATTTTATGGCAAACAATGCTGTCGCCAGTGAAGGGGCTAACACCCTGTTCATTTCGACGGATGATCTCCGGATGATCTTCGACTCATTGAAGAAAAAAAAGTCCGCGGGAACCGACGGTATATCCAATGTTGTGCTTAGGCACCTTCCACCAGTGGCTGTAGAGAGGTACACCATCCTGTTCAACAATGCACTGAATAATGCATATTATCCAGTGCACTGGAAAACAGCGGTGGTGCAACCAATCCCCAAGAGGGGTAAAGACACCTCCAACCCGGCAAATCTTCGGTCAATAAGTCTCCTTCCGAGTATCAGCAAGGTGTTCGAGAAGGTGGTCCATAGAGCCCTGTCTAAATGGGTTGAGGACAAGAAAATCATTCCGGATAACCAATTCGGTTTCAGAGCGGGGCATGACACCATTCATGCCGCGTCGAAGCTCGTATCGGATATCCAGTGGAATAAATGCAAGAACCAATGCACGGGTGCCTGTTTGATTGACTTGGAAAAAGCCTTCGACACCGTATGGCTAGAAGGACTTTACTACAAGCTCAGTCGGTTGGGCATAAGTAAACCACTGCTATATATGATTTTTGACATGTTAACAGGTAGAAAGTTCGTAGTGAAAATTGCCAACGTGACTTCTACCCAAACATTTGATATTAACAACGGACTGCAACAGGGTACGGTGAACTCGCCGATACTTTTCAGCATTTACTTCAGTGATCTGATAGCTTCTCTTCACCATTCAATAGCGTACGCGGACGATTTAATTGCGTACAGATCAGGTCCAACGATCGACGTCATTGTTACGCTTCTGCAGCGTGACTTCGAAAAAATTCAGCAGTATTGTGATGACTGGAAGTTGAAAATCAACTTCCAGAAATCAGAATCTATTTTATTCAGAACGCCTTTGTCTAGGGCCTCTCGGGACACTAGAAAAAATTGGCGCAGGTTCTCAATTTCTGGACCGGACGGGCGTCCACTGGCGAGACAAAGTGTAGTCAGATACCTTGGGATCGTGCTGGATCAGTATCTATATTTTGACAAACATGTAGATGCTGCTCTGGCAAGGGCCCGGGGCGCTTTCGCTCTGACAAGATGGCTGTTTCATAGCAGCCAACTTGACTCTAGGGTGAAGGTAATCTGCTACATGGCCTTAATCAGGCCCATGGTTGCCTATGGATGTCCCGTCTGGTTCAATGTGAGAGCCAGCTTAATGGAAAAGATTCGGGTGTTTGAGAGACAATGTCTCAGGACTTGTCTCGGGTTACATAGGACACCTGAATCTGAGTACACGAAATTTTACCCGAACGAGGTTCTATACGATAGGGCCAGGATTTTACGGGTGGACAATTTTCTGATAAAACTGATTCGAAGCCACGTTGCAAGAGCAATGACTTCGGACAATAACTTGATCTCTGGGGCTTACTACCCCAACTACTTGTACCACGAGAGGGTGCGCCTTAACGGCTTTGTCCCACCAGAGGCATTCCTCTATTTAGACCAATGTGGGCTAATCCAAGATAGATTGGCGGTACCGCTAATCTACCACGTGGCCCGCAATTCCGTGGAACGACGGTTCCTCTACGAGTGTGATGTCGCGCTCCACGAGCCCGAGCGCCTCAGGTTCAGTAGGTCGAATTCACGCCGAGATCGAGAAGACGTCGTCCGACAGCATCAACGTTTTTGGTGGTTGGAACGGACTACGTCAGTGGAAAATTTTTATAGGACAGCCTCCTCAAGGCAAAGCCCGCCAAACACCAATGGCAGGCTTGCATAGGTTATTGTAGTTTAGGGTAGGTTAGGGTAGGCTAAGGTAGGCTAGGGTGGTGGGTAGGTTAAGTAATTTTAGTTTGAAAAAGAAAAAAACAAAAAAAAAAGAAAAAAAAAAAAATAAATAAAAAAAAAAAAAAAAAAATACATAAAACAAAATAAAAAGATATATATATATAATATATATTATGTATATATTTTTATATATATATTTTAGTTAAGGTAGGTTAAGCTAGTTTTTAGTTAGGTTTAAGTTTTATATATATAAAAAAAAAAGTTATCTGATGCTAAGTTTTTTTAAAAAAAAACAAATATTTTCTTAGCTTAAGTATAAATTATTTTAATTATTATATTGCAATTCTTTTTTCTTTATTTATTAGGCCGAAAGGTAATTTAATCTGTTCTTTCTACTTTAGAGTGTCCGTACGGGGCCAGTAAGGTATTTATAAGTTAGTTAAGCTAGTTTAATCATTTTTGTCTAGCGTAAGATAGTTGTTAAGAAATTGATATTAAAAATGAAAAAAAAAAAAAAAAAAAAAAAAAAAAAAAAACAGATGGCGCGATCAATGCATACCCGTATTACAGCTAAATTGTAAGTCTCATTACTATAGGTAGTTATGGCTATAGTGACCTACAATGTTTCTGAATGAGTGCATTTATGTAAAATAGGAGCTCTTGAGAAACATTCTATGAATGTTAATTGTGACTTGTCCCGGAATACCTAAATAAACATGCCATCAGGTGCGACGTCAGGGCTAACAAATAAATAAAATTTTGGACTGGAAATTCCAACCTATCAGATATTGTAAACATCGTCAAAGATAATTTGTTTACAATCGAGGGCTCTGAATCGAGGTTATCTGAATCACACACTAGTCCTTGAACCACGGCGCTCTCAAAAAATATTTTTTGTACATACTTACGATATGTGCTTAATTAATTGTTCAGAGGCTGGCGAGTATGAGTATATCGTTATGATATAAGGCTAGGGATTGTACGGCGTTTCTTTATACTATTCGAATTAAATGTCGCAATTATTCGTCTACTTTAGTGGGCATAAACTAATGCCATACTATGAATTCTATAAGAGAAAATATTTAAGTGTGCAATGCCGCCGAAGCGAAGAACGTCAGACAGATGTAAAACGTAGCCTCAGCTAGATATAAAACCCATTTTATTCAGGTTTTCTATGACATTAGTATTTTGACAATTCTAAATATTTCACTCTCAAATTTTTCTGTTCCGAAAACTATTTCTTTTAGGCCTCTAATCAGAGTCTGACTCGTAGTGAAGAGACCTCACATTCCCGATCCATGTCCATAGATATTATGGGAAATAAAGGAGGAAGTGATACTACTGAAGCGATAGTGTATTTGTGCCATATTATCTTGTTTTGTTTTTTTTGCTCAAAGAATTCAGAAAAATGATTTCTATAAATGATTAATTTTGCTTACACAAAGAGCCCATGTGGTTGCCAACTGTATATTCCTTCTCATTTATCTAAGACCTGGTTTGGTAATACATATGTAGGTCGAAAAGTGGGAAGTTCGTTTCGCACTGCATTGGACGTAGCCGAAGTTCGTTCAATGGGAGAGGTTGACGCGTTAGAGAGACGTGGACCAAAAGTTTCGGAAATTGGTGTTAAGGGTAATTATTTGAAGCAGTCAATATTAAAACTCATCATGGTCATGGATAAAAAGTTGTAGGTTGATTAGTCTTAAGTGATTCTTATAGGACGGTAAATTATAGGTATCAATCCAGGGAAAACTACAAAGGGCAAATCGAATAAGTCCACGTTGATCCTCGCGCGCGGTTTGGATCCCGTAAGAGGTGGATCAGACTTGACTAGCATATTCAAGAAGGGCCCTAACGAATGTGGTGTAAAAGGACTTCGTAACGTCAGGCAACAAGAACTCGTTTGACTAATGCTTCGCACAGTTGAGGGGGAATTTTCGCGTTTGAAAATATTGTCGATGTGAAGGCGAAAGTAATGTTCTCGGTCACAGATTACACCTGCCAATTAACCAAAGAGTTGACAAGGGGAACAAGGTCATGAGAGATAACGTTCTTGGAGGTAAAGGGAAGCGCTTGCGAGAGTAAATAATAGCTTGCCATTTGCTAACAATGTGAATCTTGGAGCGGTTTGGAGTGAGCAGGAATCAGCATGGAAATATATATGTTTGAAGGTTTTCATAATATAAGCGTATACGTAAAGGTGAGATTTCCTGTTGTTACAGTTAACATCATTAATAGTTTGAATAAATATCAGAGGGTCAAAGTGGTCATCATTAGTTTCATTAGACTATTATATACGTTGCTAGCATTAGGTTTTAATTTTTCTAATAGGTGACTTTTTTAACCTGTAAAGATTACTCTCTAGATTTGAACTTACAACATGTTACAGTGGTTTAATAAGACCATATACAGTGGTGGCCACGTAATTAAGGACAGTCAATTTTCACTTTTAACTTCGTATAATTCTGGTATTTTATATGTTTTCTTCGTTAAACAGTTTTTCTTCTTTCTTACAGGAAGTAGTAATTTACAAAAATAAATAAAAATAAAAATTAAATTAAATTAGCTATTTACAAAATAACATAAAATCAGCTGTTTCTGCTTGGACACATAATTAAGGACACTTTCAAACATAGCATTTTTTTAATTTACAAAAATTCAAAATAGGAAAATTCTCGTAATATTTTGTAGGATAATTTTTCGCTTCAAGCACAGCTATGCATCATTTCGGAAACCTGGCCACTAAAAGCTGACATCGTTCGATGGGAATACTCTGCCATATTACCTTTATGTTTTGGAAGAGTTCTTCAGCATTTTTAGGTTTTTTTTTTCTCCAGAGCCCTTTCCACATCTGCCCAAAAGTTTTCGATGGGGCTTAAGTCGGGGCTCTGCAATGGCCAATCCAAAACATTAATTTTTTCTGAGGAGAACTACTGCTTAACGCTCAGAGCAGTGTGCTTTCGATCGTGGTCCTGCATAAAAATAAATGAACCAGGCATGTGCTGCACTGCATATGGCTTCATTGTGTTTTACAATATGTCCCTATACAAGTACTCATCCATTCGTCCATTTATACGGCAAATCGGGCCAACACCAAACCAGGAAAAGGCAGCTCAAACCATAACGTTTCCTCCGCCATGCTTTACGGTTTTTAAAATGTAGCGAGGATTCAAATCCTTGTTTGGCGGACCTTTTACATATTTTTTACCATCTGAGCCCAACATGTTGAACTTTGACTCATCGCTCCAAAGCACTTGCTTCCAAAAATCAAGGGGTTTATCGTCGTGTTCTCTTGAGAATTGTATTCTACGTTTTAAATTCTTTTTGGAAACGAGCGGCTTTTTTCTTGCAAACCATGCGTGTTCTTACTGATACTTCTTCTTTTAAATGTGCAGCGACTTCGATCTCAATCTGTGCAGATGTCAAAAAAGGTTGGCTTTGCTCGCGTTGCAGATATTGCGATCTTCTCTCTTAGTGGTCTTTCGTGGTCTTGGCTTTCTTTCTTTGTTCTCTATTTTTCCATGCTCTACTGCGTGCGCCATCTCATATGGGTCGATGCAAATTTCGAATAACTTCAACAATTCTCAACCGATTTTAAAAACAAATTCGAAAACTTTTATTAAATTTGGACCTTCACAATTTATTTTGATGAATTTTTGAAAACAATATCAATTGAATGACCGCCTTTATTGCCGATGCAAAAATGGGCTCGTTTTCGCGCATTCTCTATTACATTTTCGAGCATTTTGATCGAAATTTCTGAGATTTCCGCACGAATGTTTCTTTTGAGCTGTTCTATTGTCTTTGGGCCGTTAGCATACACCCTGCTTTTCCAATATCCCCAAAGAAAAAAGTCTGGAGGAGTCAAATCCGGCGATCTTGGAGGGCAGTCAATATCGCCCTTTTTTGACACCGTCTTGTTGAAACCAAAAGTGAAATAAGCCTTTTTTACGCATTTCTGGGACTACATAATGGGCCAACATCCACCGATATCGATCGCCATCCAATGTATCGCCAACTTTGAAGAAATACGGTCCAATTATACACCGGCCCAAACAGTAACTTTTTGATCATATAGCGGCTCTTCGTGAATAATGTGAGAATTTTCGGTGCCCCAGAAGCGACAATTTTGTTTATTAACTGAGCCAGAAAGCGTAAAATGTGCCTCATCGATCATCAAAATTTGTTGCCAAAATTCCGGCTCAGCATTAATCATTGCAACGACACTTTGTGCGTATGCCAAGCGCCGTGGCTCATCTTGTGGCAAAATTCTTGGAGTTATCTGAACTGCATAGAAATAAGTGATGATCATCCTCCACAAAGTGGTCCCACTGATGGCTAACTGCTGCGAACGGCGCCGATATGACAAACTTGGGTCTTCTTGAACACTGGCCTTCACAGACTGAATAGATGAATTTGAACGCCCCGCGGACGTGGCCTAGATTGCTCACGAGGGCTTGCCACAGAACCAAATTGAAAAAAATTCGAGGCTCAACGACGAATTGTATTTTTTTTTCGGCGCAACACGATTACGATATTTTGCACGATACGCACGTTGAGTTAGCACAATCGAGCGTTCATTTTTAATGAACATTGAAACTATTTCCGCGTGTTCTTTCGGTGTGAAGCGATTCATTTAAAATTGTATTGAAGTGAATTGTATTAGAAGTTATTCGAAGTTTACATCGACCCATACGAGATGGCGCACTCTGTATATATTGCTTTATCGCATTGTGCACCATCGTTTTTGAGCACACAAGATCCTTAGCTATCGCCCAAATTTACTTTTTTTCTTTGCAGTATTTTGTGACGATAATTCTGCGCAATTCAGGGGTGCAACTCTTTTGGCGACCCATTTCTGGAATAAATGAACCTTTTTTTTTATTTTTTTACAACGAAATGAGACAAAATAATAGCTGTCCTTAATTATGTGACCACCACTGTATATAGATAAGCATCGAACTGCCTGCTCTGCTTCCTAGATTTATGCAGACTACTTTTGAAACGTTTATATACTGCTTCGCCATTAGCCTTGTGAAAGACCTTTTATTTTTTACAATAACATATTGCCCTTAGAAACAAAAATGCTAAGAAGCAAGGCTTTCGACGCGAGTGCCTTGAGGAAACTTTCATCAAATTATTTGATTTAGCTTTAAAACATCTCACAGATAACACAGATAATCTTTCTTCGACAGACTGATTTTTGCCCCAATCGCTACTCCCTAATAAATCTCACTGGCTATACTGTGGTTATGACATTTAGGCATCTATTAATTATTTCACAGGTCCAATTGGGAAGTCCAGCTTATGGAGAAGTCCTTCGAGGAGATATAATATCCAAAATTGGCGAATACGATGCTAGAGATTTGCGTCACTCGGACGCTCAAATGCTCTTTCGTTCCGCTGGAAACAACATAAGAATAGTTGTCCAAAGGTATACAAAATAATTTAAAAACCATAAACAAAAAATAAACTCTAATTTATGTCGCTCCAGAGATAGCAAGATTGCCTACACACAGGGTTTGAATAATGAATCTTCAAGGTGCTCCTCGGCGGTCCCACCTGTCAGTCCTGTAAATATGAGCAATACTCCCCATAGGTAAGTGTTTTCATATCTAAATATATTCTTTTTCGATAAGCAATTAAGAATAAAAATGTCTTAGAGCACCGTCCCCATTTCTCCCCGGACCTGGACAATACGACAGAGCAATGAATTCACCGCTGACGACGCTTCCACACACAGTATTTCCGAATTTAAATGAATCTGGAGGCTATGTAGCACCATTTCGTCCCGACTCAAGATCGTCACAATGTTTTAGTCCAATGCCTACAAGAGATCACCAACAGGATGTCAAAGAGGAGCAAGCTGCCATCATCAACCAGGTTAGTGCGTTTGATGCTATTGATTGGCGTCTTAAAAACAAAAATCGTTGCATGCTTTCCTGCGGAAATATTTAAAAAAAAAAATCTCCCAAGTGTATGTTTCAATAATTATAAATCTATTTTTGAAAACAAATATATCGAAGACGAAAACGGTCGAGATCCGAATACTCTTTGGAACAACAAGGCAATTAATAATTATTTTCGTTCAACTTTGATTTTGAAATAAAAATTAATTTTCTACAAGCGTGTGAGACATCTCCGACAAGTTTCGACAAACAGAACTTTGCACTTAGATATTTACAAATTGCAACCAGACTTCGGACAGTTGTCGATTATGATTAATCGTAATTATCTCTAAACACGGTATTCAAAAGCTAAATGGTTAAAAATGTATTTTTTTCCAAGTGACATATGCCTCTTTATAGAAGACAATTTGTTTTTTTTTTATGAAAATCATACTCAGAAATGGTGAGGAATTTCACAACGATATAAAACATGTATTATTTCTTTGTATCCCTATTTCGCATGCCTTGGTGTAAATGTTGAGTTGAAAGCTTGTGTAAATACGTAATGCTTACGTTCTTTTCAGACTGCCTAATTCCCTTCTTCTCTTCTGATTTTCATGCGGCTCCATTCACCGTCACCCGAATCTAATTAATTACTTGAAATTGTACAATAGTTTTGTTTTCTTTTTTTTTATACAAATTAGAACAACTTTTCAATTAGTTAATTGCCGAATAAAAACTGATTGGGTTTATTAAACTATATTTTGATTGTTTTTATTCTTAGCTGAATGCTAGATCGACAGAGATTAGAGTATTGAACATGTCAGTTGACACGATAAGAGGGTCAACTTATTTTTAAAAGATACAAATAAGTTTTTAGATGTGATTAATATACCCAAAGTATCAACTTTCAGCTTCAGTAAAGACTAGAGACTAATATATTTAGGAGACCGTAACAGGTTCAATATATTTTTTGGTTAAGAATAAAGTACAAACTTAAAATTGATCTACGCTTTAATTGCACACGTCGAATAAAACTGACTTGTAGTTGATATCTTAATTAGTTCACTACTTCTGCGAGACGGAAAATAGTTCACAACATACCAACGTTCATATTCGTAGACAGATATCTCTCTTAAAACAATGAGTTCGAATTTTAGAGATCTGAAAGCCTAGAGATATAATCGGATTTAACGACTGTCTGCTTCAAAGTTCAGGCAGCTATAAATGGAATCGATCATTACGAGTAATGTGTCCAAAACCGAGGCTGTGCTCCTTACAAGAACGACGAAAAAACGGGCTTGACTCGTCTGATACAAAAAGGCGCAAACATTTACATAGATCTGCAAAGAAGCTAAATAACTCAGAGTTATACTAGCTAACAAACTACTTAAGTCAAAGTACAATATATCGACTCGGACGATAACCATAATTGTTTGTCTGGTAGAAAAGGCTTATATGTTATATCCTCTCTGACCAAACTTCAAATATAGGTCTATCCTGAATGCTAGAAGCCTCTCCCAGCTCACCGCTCAACTTTTGTGTTTTTATTATAGAATTTTTACTAAAGCTGTGTCATTTATCCTACGGCCCTTCTGATTTGACACAATTACACTCGTTTTACAGTTGCTGCAGTCAGTTCTCTGTTGGGACTTTTGCGAACAAGACAAGGTTCGAATTCACTTCACATTACATCATATATGCTTCTGCCTTTTAAGCAGAGATATTCGCAATCCTAATGGGGATAATGCATGACTATTATGCCTTATCAAACCTTTCAGAACAAAGCTCAAAAACTGAATGCACTCTTAAGTCCTCCAGGAAATGAGACCTGCGATGGGCTAACCAGTATTCGAGGAAGACTTCTTGAAATTTAAAGATGGTTAGTCTCTAGTTTTTGGCTAAGATCTTCTTAAAAATACGTATGAGAACATTCGTCTCTGGCTTACCTCCACGATAAATCAGACTCGGTTTGTTATGAAGGTAAAACAATTCAACAGGAAGGTCTCCCCACGGATTTCGCTAGCCTCAAGAGTCTCTTCATAAATTATCATGAATTTTTCAATATCTCGCCACAAAAAGTGTCAAAAGATCTTGATACCTTCCGCCAATAAATTCATTCAAAACGTATATCGCGCCTTCAACGTAGTAGAACTGACCACGACAAGTTTTTTCGTCCCTAATTGTCTCTCTCTCCCAGCAACCGGCTCATCTGCCATAAATGTTTTTTTTACCTTCTATTATCAGAATGTAAGAGGTCTTGGTTCAAATACCCAAGCTGTCTTCCAACAGTCACATGCTCTACCCTTTGAAATTTTTGCTCTGACCGAAACAAATCTGATCCCCAGCATAATTTCAAATTTTATTGTTTATCGCGATGACCAACTTAGCCGTCCCACTGATGGTTGCCCTTGTCGAGGCGTTGTACTAGCTATCCTTAATACAATTGACTCATCCCTTATTGCAATATCATCCTCCCCACTTTTCGACTTTGTTTCAATTAAGATTGTTCTACCCCAGGAGACACTATACATCATTTGATTCCACATTTTGCCCATCAACTCGCTATTAACACAATTGACAAAATAATTGATTTAAGAGATCATCAGTCCTTCTTTTAGATGACTCCTTAAATGGACCCAATCAGACGTTCAATTGTTTTATATTGCCAACAATCTCACTACTACCAAAGAATGTCTCTCCTTGGATCGCCTAGCAGATTCAAACCTTACCCAAGTTAGTGGCGTCCTAAGCTACGTGGGTAGATCTAGACCTCATATTCACAACAGACCACTCAACTCTTCTGTTTCACTTTGTCCCATTTCACCACGCAAAACTTTGTCCAACTCCCCACCCTGGTACAACTGCAGGCTCCGTTCTCTAAGAAACAAAAGAAATAAGCAGTGGACAATCTTCCTTCGTACTAAACCCCCAAATGACTTTTCTAACTACCGGGGCAGCCATCCCCACTTTACCGTCCTTCACAACTCCATCTATCAACGCTATTTAACTGAAACGCAAACCAATCTTATAAACGAACGTAAGTCATTCTTTAAGTTCGTTAACTACAAAAGAAAATCTGATGGCTATCCTACCTCTCCCTCCTTCTATGATCGAAAACTCGAATGACCCCAACATTATGGCCAACTTTTTCGCCACCTTTTTTAAACAGCCTTTCGCCGACGACTCCTTTGCTCCAGACCTCTCTTACTTTGATTATTTACCGAATTTTCGAAAGCAAATTAAATCTACTTAAATCTACGGCCATATTCCTAAAAAAATGCTCCTCAACCCTCTCTCTCCCTCTCTCAAAAATCTTCAGTC
This sequence comes from Merodon equestris, assembly GCA_958301585.1. Classification (NCBI taxonomy): domain Eukaryota; kingdom Metazoa; phylum Arthropoda; class Insecta; order Diptera; family Syrphidae; genus Merodon; species Merodon equestris. Next base: position 80,136,468 of record OY284414.1, read on the forward strand.
TATACACAAAAAAGGTCCGAAGAACTTTGTTAACAACCATCGTCCCATTGCCAAACTGTCACATATACCCAAACTCTTCCAGAGTATTTTATACGAAACTCTAAGTTTTCGTTGCAAGTCTTTAATCTCTCCTATGCAACACAATTTCCTTAAATGCAGATCTACAACCACTAACCTTGTTGAATTTGTGTCCTTTATCCTATCAGCCTTAGAGAACGGCAAATATTAAATCAAGTGTTTAGCCTTTACAAATAGGTTCTTTTAATGAACTCAAAAGGCCGAGAGAAAAACAAATATTTTTTTACTTTTTGGAGTCTTTTTGTGTCGGGGGTTACTTAAAATTTTTAATTTTATTTTTATTTCATTCTTTTTAAATTACTCGCCATAATTGCGATAGGTACGAGTGACTAATTAAATTACATTTTTCGAAAGGCTCTACCGCATACAATCCCATATATAATTTACCATATTCAGCTTGACTTATTCCCGTTATATTACATATGTATGTGTGTCAAAAATGTAATCTACGACGGAACTGTGTCTTTGTTTTTATAATAAAGCGATTTTTGTTATTAATATCGCGATTCCGCAATAAACTCATTGTTTTTAAAGCAAGTACAGCACCTTAACTAAAAATGTGTGTGTTTTTTTTTTTTTAAATAAACAGGTTAGTTACATCCAAATAAAAAATAATTGTATATGTATTTATTCTTTTTTTTTAGATTTTTTTTTCATGTTTTTGTAATAATTATTGCCTTTTTTCGAGTTTTCCCAAAAACCCATATATGGGTTTTCATGCATTGGCGAATCAACTAATTGTTCATCCATAAACATGACTCTTATGTGTTATCAATTCACATAAAAGGCAAACAGGAAACGGAAATGAATATACTCGTACGGTCCACAAAAACATCATTAATACCCGTATAAACAAATAAAAACAGAACCAGTTAAGACGAATGTAATGAGCCCATACTTAATAGGTTTACTAATAGGCAATCGTCTCCTACCTTCGAGTTCCATCATCAGAGTACCAGCTCAGTAGTACCAGCATACATGGGTGTTTTAAATGTTAGGTCGCTGATGTGTTTGAAAGTAATGTAAATACCCATTGTATCTAAGATCCCTACCGCAGCTAACAAAAGTAATAACCTTGAAACGCCTGAACAGATCTTCATAAATTGTAGCTAAGAACTATCTCGATCACGGTAGCTTTCAAACAAAAAAAAAATCATCAATCGGTCCATTCGTTCAGGAGCCACAGACAGACACACAGACAAACAGACACGTCAAGCTTATAACACCCCTCTTTTTGTGTCGGAGGTTAAAAAGTAGAAGTTAATGAGGACAACAAGGGGCATGAGGGCATGGGGGCGTGGAGCAATTACTTGATTAAGATCCATGTCAAATATGAACTTTTAGATTTATTGACTGTAACTTAACAAGCGATTTCCCAAGGTTTAAATGCTTTGGAAGTGATCCATACGAGCTAAGCCGTTTTTTCATGAATTGTTGCTCGAGAAAGAAGAGTTTTCTGCATAATGCTGCAACAGGCGATGAATCGTGTGCGCCTCACCCATACACCAACTACCATGGCCAAGCCAAACAACCATAGATCGAAACTCATGATATGTATTTAATGGCTCCAGCTTGGCAAGGTATGTTATGAGTTACTGAAAACGGCAAAGTGATTTTGCAGTACGTCAAAACTTGACTCCATGTTGCTCAAGTCGTTAAATCCTATTCAAAAACTCTGAAATTGGATGTTCTAGTATTAAGTTATGAATATTAAAAATCAATTTCGATATTTTAACAATCATTTCAGATTTTTTTTATTATAATATTTCGAGTTCAGCTTTCAGTTTTTCTGACACACAATGTCCGAGACATACAAAGGAGCCAAGGTGGTGAATAGAATTCAATCTTTAATACCTACGGCGACAGTAAAAGTAATTGTATCAAGCTTTAGTTATCAGGCTATTGACCCGTGTAGGGTCTGAGCCTGAAAGAGAGAATGTTTTCACTCATATCGATCCCGGACACGCTGCTTCCAATTGGAGAGTTCAAGTTTCCTGCTCCGTAAAGCAGGACTTGAAAGATCAGTATGCTGCAGGGAGTAATTTTGGACTTTCTTCTTAGTAGTTTTGATCGTAGCTGTTTTGACAAACCGAAGTAGCACTGGTTGCCCAGGGTGATTCCTCGTCGGATCTCCACTAAGTTATCATTTGTGGAGCTAACATTTGCCCCGAGGTAGACAAACTCCAATTGACTGCCAGCTTGGGCAACCGTTAACCTGAGGATATTGCTAGGTTAATAAATTCTAGTGATTGCTATTAATGAATAGCGATAGCGATGATGCTCTTACACCATCTCGTATCTCGTATTTATGTCTTGCCAAAATACTCTTAAATGTTACTTTAATTTCTACCATATAGTGCATTCAGAATCAGTAATTTGGCCCGCTATTACAATATTTTCCATCGTCGGCTTCAATCTCTTTTTGAACCCAATTCCGAATGATACTTTCGTTTTATAAAAAAGGTTCGCAAAATATCATAGAAACGTTTTTCTTAGAGATATTTGCCAATACGGCATCGAGTCGTCCAGAATTTTAATCCCTTTGAGCTCGTTGGATCATAACTTTTTTTAAATTTAATGCCTAAAGCTACAATTAGCTAGTGTTTAATTATATATTTATTTATTTATTTATTTTTTGTTTAATTATATATCTATTTATTTGCTTATTTATTTATATATTTGATTATTTATCTATCACTTATTTATTTATCTATGTACTTTTTATATATTAATTAATTTATTTATTCACAACATTCTGTCACGTTTTTATTTTTTATTTTTTTTTTTTTTTTTTACCCTCGAATTTTATAAAAACTAAAAGTATAAAATTAACGCATTAATAAAAAAAATTATTCAGTTGAAAGATATATTACCCTATATCACATCTCTGTACCACGATTGTAAATTGTGCGATAACACAGTGTAACTTTTAACAGTGAAAATATACATATACATATACATACATACAATTAGCTAGACTTTTTGTGCCAAGTTAGCAATTAAAGACAGGATAGCCTCAACCTTCGTAGTGAAGATTGATCTCGCAGAAAGAGAGGTAACGCTTCCCAAAGCGGCAGAATGAAATACACTCACATAATACATGAGTATGTTTTTATTATTATTATTAGATAGCGTTACAGCTCATGAACAGCCAGAGCCAAGCTTATTTCATTCATTTTTGTTTTTCACACCTATGAAGGGGCATACAGTTTAATGCCGGTCGCCACTGATGACTTTGCCACCAGGAACTTACCAGAGTTTGACTTCGTCTTTCTTTGCTAAGTCCTGCAGAGCATCATGGCAGTTCTAAGCGCTCTGAGCTCAGCGCTTTGAGTGTTGTTTGCCTGTCGGTAACTATATTTATAGTTATAGCTTTGACACCAGACTCGAGATTTATATTGGCGCCTGTGTGACTTATATGACATTGGAAATAATCCAATGTATTGTAGTGTGGAACAAAAATATAATGGCAATTAGTAGTTTCATATTCAAACCATCTGGCTTTTGAAGTTTTTCAGGCGACTACCAGATTGATAGTCTGCTATCTGTCTTCGAAGCAACGGAGTCCGACTGCACTGAGTACATACTTGTACATATGTGAAGTGGAGAAGGCTCAATCAGTACCTTTTGGTCGGCCGTTGGGCAAGTTTGCATGATGCGTAATTGCATGATGCATGCAAGACCTTGAAGTCGTTGTAGTTTGGTGACTACAACTTTCTGCTAGGTTAGGTTAGGTTAGGTGGCTTCCCACCGTAAAAAGCGGTGAGGATAATTTAAACCAAGAATCGCCTTATTGAGGCGGCTAGGGCGGGGCGATTACATAGGAGATGCGATGGAGGGATGTAGATGACACCTACTGCAGTAGTCATTGTACGGCAGTCCTAATCTTGCGGCATGTTTCTCTAAGGCGCAATGACCTGTTAGGACTCCGAATAGGCTGCTGCCTGCGTATTTTTAGCAGGCTTGTGGTTTGAAGGTCACGCCATCCCTCTGGTGTTCACACAACCTGGACAGGGTGCAGATGGTTTGTGTCGAAGGTGTTCATTCACTACTCTCCGGGGGTGGTTGTCCTAGATAGGATTTGAGAAATTCGACTTAATTTGGGTTGGTTGTAGTTCACAGTAACTCTTTTGTTTCCATGTCATTAAGGTGTTATATTGAAAATGCACACAGAGAGTATGAATTTTGAAATGATCTTATGCTGCGAGTGTTATGCCTTCATCAGCACTTTTTGATCATCTCTCATCCACAGCTGATGTTGTTGTACATTTTTTTCCGTATAAGAATTGTTCTTGATTATGGACGGACTACAAACCTTCGGCTCAACATTGCATGATTACAATTGCACCACGACCACCCCCAAATGGGTGGATTTCCCCTTTAGTAGTCGAGGGCTCCAGTATGGTGCCTATTTTGACTAGTTTGCCTGCCTCACAGTTACCTGGTATATCGCTATACTTAAGTCTATATCTCCTTTAGAGACCTGCTGCAGTGCCTGTCCAATTTTGATCTTATTATTGGTGATTCGAGTGCTTTTATTACAGCTTGGCCATCTGTGTAGATGATGATGTCTCTGTTGTTTATCGATCTCACAGGCAGCCAGTCTGCGGCCTCACGAATTGCCGTTAATTCAGCTTGGAATATGCTGCAGTGGTTCGGTAGTCTAAAGGATTGGCTGATTTACTGTCGGTGCATACAAATCGGCCACCATTGCTTGTCCTAGACCTGTCTGTGTATATTTCCAGTGCAGTGCCTTTTTTTGAAAATTCATTCCCCTCCCATTTTCGTCGGTTGGGAATTGTTGTTTTATAGAGAATCTTTAAGTCAAGGATCGGGGTTAAGTAGTCTGTGACTTCACTTAGATCATTGCTTTGGCGAAGAATACCAGCGTGTCCTATTTCGGAGAATTTCCAGTGAGCGGATTCCTTAAGTCGCAGCTCCGATTTCTTTGCCTTATCCTTGCCAAAGAGATCCAAGGGGAGTAGGTGAAGCATCGTTTCGAGGGCTGCAGTGGGGTTGTTCGCAGTGCCCCTGTTATCGCGATGCACGCCATCCTTTGAACTCTGCTTATGAGTTTGCAATAGTTAGATCTGCACAGAGCCCGAAACCATACAAGACATCCGTATATATAGGTCTAACAACCGCGATATACAGCCAGTGGGCACAATGGGGTTTGATACCCCATCAGGTGCCCAAGGATTTTTTGAAGGTGTATAGCGCAGTTGTTGCTTTCTTGATGCGTTCTTTCTTAACTTTCTGCTAAGTTTTTCACCGCCATGGTATAGAGGCATATGTCTGACCATCATAATCGGCGTGATACGTTTAACCATCGCGGTATATAACCAACAAAGCCCATGTTGCATCTTTTAGTCTAGGTCTAGACCCAGATATTTAAGTTGATCGTAAAATTCAATATTTTCACCATTATAAGTGACTAGGCAAGGGAGTCTTTTTCTCTTTCTAGTCACAGTTACTAAGACAATCTTATCTGGCTTGATTGAGTCACCAATCAGAGACTAATTGGTACGCAGTTTGCACGCGTTTCTTCACATTTGCTTGTTATAATGACCACAAGTTCTTCCGCATATCTGATGACTACATAACCGAGATCGGTAGCAATAAGTCATCGATGACAACTGACCAAAGAGATGGTGAACCGATCGCTGCTGATACTCTCATCGAGACCTCTCCGGATGTGACTGAAACAATGGCTTCCGATAATTGCCTTAATCCTACGGTTATTGGAATGATCGACGCTCTTATAAGGTAGATCCCACGCAATCGAAATGGCGATGGCATATTGGGCTCCACATATACAATCATGTTGTGTAGGTTGTTCTCGGTAGATAATTCTTTGGAGCACATATTGATAAGGATGCAGTGCCTTGCTTTGTTCGAGTATGCCGCTGATATTGAATTTTGATATTTTATTTATGTAGATTTTTTGATATTTGAATTTTCCGTCGACTTTAGAAGGACTGAAAGAGAGATTTTTCCATCTTAATGGCAACACTTGGAGGAGAAGGCAAAGCACTAGATCTAGTTATCGTCTACAGTACTTTTGCATTATTAATCGGATGATGTTGTTATGGGTCATCAGCTTTCCATTAACAGGAAGGGATGCCAGTCTTAGCGTCCACTAGAAAAACACTCTACAGGGGCGTAGGATGTGCTTAACAATACAAGGGCTACCATGACTTAGTAAGTTCTAGTTCTGTTTTTTTTTGCTAGTAGAAATTGAAAGATTATCCACGACAGAGTCGTCGATAATGATCCAAAAAACAACCATTCAAATGCATTTTTTCATTCATCAGTTCTATATCCCATGCAAGGGAACGCATCTCGTCATGGTATATTAGTTGCTAAGGCATAAAAAAAAAATACTCGGTCAAGGGCGGACAAATACTAAATCCTAAAATAATAAACAAGTAATCTTAACACGATGACTGTCGCCCAATTTTTTCCTTCTGAAAATCAAGGACAAACCTAAATGATCATCATCTGGCAAAACAAAAGAACAGAAAAAAAACTAAAATAATATCAAGGTGCTTGCTATTTACCAGTTGAACGAATGGCGCGCTACAGTCCACCTTACCTATAGGTAGACCTCTAAATATAGATATAAGAGATGAGAATACAACATTGCCGCCTACAGTGCCTTCACCTTCCGCTTCTAAAGATACCTATTTCAGACGGTTTTTTGTATATTTTTTTGTTCTTGTGTTCTTCCTGTTTTTCGTTTATTTTCTGTGGAAAACCGTGTTTTCAATGAAAACAAAAACACATTCCAGCACCATACATTGCTTAGCATGATACTAGATAGATAGGTAAACACGACGATGAAAAGAAGGTGGAGGGCAAGGATTGAGATTTAAAAACTTAAAAACACCCTTTACTTAGAGCTCCGTTTTTAAGTGATCATGGAAACGGAGCACCAACAGGAAAGGAGGACGAAGGAGGATACGGTGTGTCGTGTATCGTTCTATTTTCAGTTAGCATTCAATTAAATTCTCCGTCAAGATCACTTTATTTTTCGGTGTCTCACTAATGGAATGTATCGAGCATGAACGAAATATAAAGATTTTTTTTCCAAAATATCTACAACCACTCAGTCACATAGTATATATGAGTACTTGCTCGTTCATACATAGTGAATTGATTCTATATGAGCAAAGGAACATCGGTCCCTCTCCCCCACAACTCACACATCTAGATTCTGTTTTTACAGGAGCCAAATAGATTTATATATAAATTCAATAATGATCTTTTCATCTATTGGTGTAGGTTGTTGGAAGGTGATATGTCCCGTCAGCCCCTCCGAGGCCTCCCCCACGTCTATATTCAATAAATAAGAACGGAATATTTTCTTTTATTTTCGCCCCCCCCAGCTACCTCGATGAACCTACACACAGGAAAGCATATATTTTCCTCCCGAATAACAAGCAAAACATTTCGCGATTGGACTCAATATTCAGTTGCTTTCGAAAAATTGTATAATTAACATCATCCTTAGTGAAAATATTAAATAAAACATTTAAGAAAAAATTATAATTCCACACAAACGATCTCGAAGTGAACGTTCTTATACAGGATCAAGAATTTTCGAAAAAAAAGTTAGCACAAAAAATAAAAAAAGACAAAAACAGTAAATAAAAAAACAAATCACACTATCAGGCTCTGAATTAGGTTCAAGCTAGTGTAGTTTATTTTTGTGTTTACAAACAATTTTAATATTTTGTGTAGTTCAAGTGATAATTGTTTTTTTTTATTTCTTCGAAAGGACATTCTTGTTTGAAGGGACAAGGATATAATAGCAAATCGATTTTTCACAAAATAAATTAATACAAAAAACAAACACAAAAATGGAATATGTACAATTTAAAAACGGTTCCCCACACTACTATAGAGATGTTCCAGATTTCAATGAAGCCATCCAGTATCAAGTAAGGATCAACAACCTACTTTCCATAGATACTTAATTTAAACAATTGTTGTTTGCATAACATTTATATAACGCCTGGTTAAATTGTTGAGGGAAACATTATAGTGGAATGTTCGCGGTTGTAAACATTCAGGAGATAGCTGCGAGAATATTCGTTCTTTTAACCAAGCCACTTGCTTCTGCCTAGTGCCTGGTTCCTATGAGTAATGATACCAATTTGTGCGGACAGCATCGATTCATCTTCGGAGTATATGCGCATGTTCATCCACATTTCTTTCGACTATTTTATTTTTTTCTTTTTTTGAAATTTAATAAGTTTACTTTAAGATTTAATTTATTTTAATTTTATTGGAACCAGTAGTGGTGGAGGCGGTGGAAGATATACATACATAAAAGCCATATCGGCTTGCCAAGAAAGCACGAGCGCCACGGATGCATGTGGTGTACTATGTAGATATTTTTAAGTTATGTGTTTCTAGGTTTATAAGACACACAGATTTTAAATGGAAGCAGTGACATTGAGACGAATCATTTCATATTAAAATGAGTTTCTTGCTTGTAAGCTTACTGGTGCTTCCAAGTATAATTTACGTTGTTCAACCGTAACCTCCTCTTGAATATGCTAGAAATATTCTTGCTTCTTTGGCAATTATTAAATGTCATACCATGCATTACCACATTACCGTGTTGCCTGATGATATGACTCTTCCAAATAGTTAATGATCTTTAGATATTTGGCATTGAGCCGTATTGTATTTATAATCTGATTGACGTCATGTTGCTCACTGATGTCTCGTTGTTTATGACAAATATTCTATCAAGTCGACATACATAATATGTATTTGTTATTTGTTTTTGGCATTTTTCGCTTTTACTTTTTCGAAAAAATATATAAATTTCCTTGAAAATATTTTCGGATTCTATTGCATTGTTGAATACAAATTTCAGAAAAAAAAAAGTAAAAACGCTCCTTGTTCTTGGGAAAAATTCAAGAACACGATTTAATTTTACTAGTTTTTCGTTGTTCAATTTAAGGTCAAGGATCGCTAGCATATTTCATTATCCCATTGGCTTTGTACTCTTAATTATGCAAGTTGTTTTCAAATTTGGAAAAATATTTGTTTCGTGAAAGCTGTGGAATATATTCAGATCAGTCATGCTTAAAAGCTTGATTACTTTTTTTTTTAAATTAGGAAAAAATAATTATAGCTTTCTACAAAAGCTTGCATTGAATTTGATAATTTAAAAAAGCTTGATAATATGGTAACAAGTTTGCAAGATCAATTTTCTCAGCGTCAGGATCAAATAAGTTTTTGAATAACAAAACACAGTGGGCTAAGTTCAAAGAATCAAAGCAGCTCTATATTCTCAATAGCTGAATGTGGTAGCTCAACGGAAATTTCTTTCAGAAATATTTGGCTTTACATTCGTCTCCCACCCATGTTGTATATCGTAGTTAGGATCACTTTCATTGACATAATCATTAATCAATTTTACACAGAGTAACTTTTTGGGCTTTAATAAGCTCAGTATCAAGTTCTAGTTTTCTTAATTTTTTGCTTTGCAAAGTATTCAGTTTATACCGAGGATATGCTACAATAGCTATACTTACAGCTGTGGTCTTCCACCATCGCCTATCACTTAGCCTAGCTCTTATGTCACAATTTCTGCCAAACCGTTAACTACATATATACACTCTGTTGTGAACCGAGGCAGATGAATTCTACTTCATGACGTTGACTTTGAAATAAGTGCACAGGTATTTTAAGTAACAGACATTTAATTTGTTTCTACCAAAATAAATGAATGTGATTCATATCCTTAAAAGATATTAATATATCTAGGAACACATTACTCCAAAGATAAAAGAAGACTGATGCTGTAATTGCAAAATTAATGAGATGCATTCAGAATGTGGCCATAAATGAATTATTCGGATTTCTAAGGCTGATCCTTTCTTTGGAAGATATCGTGAAGGAAATCGAAGACAAAATCAGCTTTGAAAAGGAAGCAAATTTGTTAGAAAGAGCCGCCTGGAGGAAGTTTTAAAAGAAGATTTTATTCCTGCTTGGTTTTTCAGTGTCCTGTTTTTGACAACTCACGCACGATTGTGTGACCTATGTAAGAGAAAACGTACTCAGTTAGCTTTGCCATTTTATAATAAAAGGACTTTTACCTGAACAATGCTTATAAATTATTGAATTTTATTAAGAAAATGTACGGTCATCATAATCGACTTACTTAGCATATCATTAACGTCATAGTGATACAATTTCGCCCCAATTTCACGTCTTTGGACATCAAGTCACCAATCCGTATGCGCATTCTACGTACAAGTATAGAAGAAAATATTGCTGCCACGTTCATTCGTCGCCGTCGACAACAATTGGAATTGTTGTTACTCGATTACGTGGAGGATTTAAAAACAAAACAAAATACAGCTCATGCAAGACCTGAAGCTGAACAACCTGCCACAGCGTCGAATTTTCATTGAGTGGTCCTTAGAAAAGTTGGATGAAGATTCGACGACGATTCAGGCAATACAAGAGCTTCCCGAGAACAACGTTACTGTCAATGGTGCTCACTTTTGTTCAATGATTTTGAGCTTTTTTTTGCCCAAAATGACCGAGCTGAACCTGGCTGGCATGTGGTTCCAGAAAATGGGCGCTACACGCCACACAGCGCGCGAATCGATGGACCAATTGAGAAATAAGTTCAGTGAGCAATTTATCACTCGTTTTGGAACATGCGATTTAAGGCCTTTAGAATTTTTTTTATGAGGATATGTGTAGTGAGATGACAACCAACATTCCCGAAATAACATACTCTTAAAACGTTGTCGTGGCCAAAATAATTTTTACAAATGGCAAAAATTGGTTTGTTAACTCAGTTAAAAATTTCATACACTTTTGCAATTTTTGGCAATTTTTTTCTAAAAAACACACATAGTGGACTGAAGCGTAAGGCATTTATCAATGGGAAAACATTATCTGAATCGGCGAAACTAAAAATGAATTCCAAAGGTCCCGACGGGGTGATATCTTTAAGATGGCCACCCAAGGCAAAATCATTCCCGTGACATACACGCCTGCGCCAACTACAAATGCTTCTAGTTTAGACGTTGCATCAAAACAATGATCTCAAGTACAACCCAAGAAAAGCTGGGAAATGGTTTCAAGATAATGGTGTCTCAATCCGGCTCGATCTTCCGACCTCAATCCATAATCGAAAATGTTTGAAATAAATTTAAAGATACAAAAAAAAATTAAATCTGAAGCAACTATGAGATGAATTGTAGAAAGCTTGACAAAGTATCCCAGTTAACAAATGCCCAAAACTTAAGGACTCAATGCCACGTCGGCATAACTTAGTACTTAAGGATGAGATCTACACTTCTAAGTATTAACCTAAAAATATGAATTTTGTAAAAATTAAGTTTTTCTTCTCATTTCATCTAATTTTCTGAATTTGCGCCAATTCTTTGGGCAATTATTTTTATATAAGGTGTACAACTTTGCTGCCACTGTTTGGCGATAACGGTAAGTAGCGGTCGAAAACAGATCGCAGACGTCAGGCAGTTGGCTTGGACCACGGTCAACAGAACACCATTCAAACATTAGTCGATTTGTGTCTGCATCATAAAGTTGTTCTCCATTGAAATGTCAGTTTACGAGCCAAATTCTCGTCATTTGCGTTAGGTGTTACTGTTTTGTTTCAATATGAAGAAAACAGCGGCTGAGTATCATCGAATGCTCTCAGATACGTATGGTGAGGACGCTATTAGTGATAGAACGTGTCGTGAGTGGTTTCAACGCTTCAAGACCGGTGATTTTAACGTCGAAGACCCGCATAGTGGTGGAAGAGAGAAGCTGCAGAATTGGAGATATTGCTGAGTGAAGACCCGCGTCAAACTCAAGAACGATCAGTATGAGTGACACGGCAAGCCGTTTCAAAACGTCTCAAGGCCATGGGCACGATTCAGAAAGAAGGAACTTAGGTCCCGTATGAGTTAAAGCCAAGAGACATTGAACGGCGTTTGTGTGTTTGTGAACAGTTGCTTCAGAGGTAAAAACGGGAGGGATTTCTGCATCGCATTGCGACCGGGGACGAAAAATGGGTTCATTACGATAACCCTAAACGCAAAAAATCATGGAGATATCCCAGCAATGCTTCCCCGTCGAAGGCCACGGCTCCAAGATCATGCTCTGCATTAGGTGGGATCAGCTCGGCGTCGTGTACTATGAGGTGTTAAAACAAAGTGAAACAATCACAGTTGCTCGTTATCGAACGCAATTAATGCGTTTGAGCAGAGCATTAAAAGACAAGCGGCCGCAATACAGCGAGAGGCACGATAAAGTGATTTTGCAGCACGACAACGCTCGACCCCACGTTGCAAAAGAGGTCAAAACGTACTTAAAATGGGAAGTCCTACCCCACCCGCCGTATTCTCCAGACATTGCTCCCTCTGACTCTTCCCTGATTCGATCAATATGGCGCATGGCCTGGCTGACCAACACTTCCGATCTCATGAAGAAGTCACAAATTGGATCGATTCAAAAGATGAACAAACAGATGAACGCGGGATTATTACACTGCCCGAAAGATGGGAGAAAGTAGTAGCCAGCGATGGAAAATACTTTGAATGATACATATATAACCAATTTGTTTCATTAAAGCCTCAAATGTTGGGGAAAAAACGGCGGAAGCAAAGTTGTGCACCTAGTAATAATAATTTTTTCGGTTGCCCTATATTATATTGTATTATTTTTTTTCAAAATAAATGCTTATTGTATTTTTAAAATAAATTTTTGAAATGTCAATATCGACCTATAAAAAGGACCAATGCAAGCAAGGAACCAAGTCAGCTAACCAGTCCAAAATCTTTAATTCTCTTTCACACACATATCCTTGCAAAAATCACTTAAATAATTTCTAATATTGTAGTGTGATGACCCAAGCTTGAATATGATCACGAGTATTATTATAATTGGCATAACAGTCCATAGAGGACCAGAGCCGGAGCTTTTCTCAATCACTTTTACTGTGTTTGGTTCATTTCTTCCCATCGATTAAAGGACTCTACTTTTTATTTCCGATTCCGAACGGAGAGTTTAAAAAAGCTTCTGGGTTCTTGTTAGTACTACATTCAGGAGAAATATAATTTCGATGAATTGACCGTTGCGGAATTCGAACCCGGTGTCATGGGGGTCAAAACGAAACACACCAACCTGTGAGCCACTAAGCCCCGCATATGATCGCTCAGCAATAAAAATGCTGCTGTTTTATCTAGGCTCTTTAGACTAATTTTCTTCTAATCATCCCGGCCATTTTGAGGTCGAAAGTTAAGTGCCTCGTGGACAACCCTTCGCCCAGGTTCCCGGTCATGAGTGTATTCCTTTCATGGTTTGCTGTTCTTTTCTACCTCTTCTACATAGGTCAACCCTTATATTGTCTTCAAATGTACGAAGTGGCCTCCCTGACAATTTTTTCCCTCAGATATTCCACTCATTATTTTGTCTGTTCGTCCACTGTCCATTCGTTTCACATGTCCTTCCTATCCCTATGCATTCTTAAACCGCCTATACTGACAATTTACGAGTAGATACGGTACCTGTCATTGGTCCCCAAAATAAATAGTGGGTGACGCGATCAGCTCTGACGTCTATACCCAAGATCAAATCTGACCTTGTCGTTTTTTCTCACAAAATGTATTTTGGACAGAAATGAATCATACGACCTGTAGATTTTTCGGCTGTTGTTCACACATGTTTTAAATAGAAAAAAAAGCGACTAAAGCATTTTTTCAAAAAGTGACTAAAAAATTGGTGCTAGGAACCTAGATCTGAGGGAGGTGGTCGTGGTGCGATGGTAATCATCACCGACTGTTGAACGGAAGGTATGTAGTTCAAGTCTATCCATAGCCAAGAATAATTCCTATACGGAAAAACTCTGCAACAACATCAGTTGTAAGCAAGAGATGATCAAAAAATGCAGACGAAGGTATAACAATCGCAGCATAAGATCACTTCAAAAATTCATACTCTATGTATTCATTTCCAATAAACACTTTAATGGCATGGAAACAAAACAGTTACTGTGAACTACAACCAACGCGGCAAATTCAGTCGAATCCTATCTAGGACAACCACCCCTCAGAAAAGCAAACGAACATCTTAGACACACACCATATGCACCCCGTCCAGGTTGTGTGACAAACACCATAAGAGCGTACACTCTTATACCTGCACGAACCCTATAAAAAAAAAAAACTGCTTTAAAGAGAACGAAATGGTTGATGAGCCATCTGTGAGCAGTAATTCAGCTAGGTATTTGACAAAATCGTTTGAGTCTGATAAGAGGCAGAGATCGGTCTTAACATTAAAGGCAATTCTAACGGCCCAAGTCTGTAGTGCAGTGTCGGAGCAAAATGTGTTAAATAACGATGGGAATATATAAGTATCAGAAGGATGGGAGCAAAGCTGCACATTGTGGTGAGTTGGACATGAGTATACATATGTACATCTGACCTTTAGCCGCATTAGGCCAAAGAACAAAAAAACTCCCATTTCGAGGCACGACATATAGAGTCCTGCGAGATATAAACAAGTTGTGCATACTCAAAACAGAGAAGCCTGTGTGAAACCCCTACTTCCCTCATAGGCTTTCAGAAACCTAAGCCTCCACCTTGACAATCGGCTCCAAAGAGCCGTTTTGAATAGGATATTATTACCTGAGAGAGGAATTCACTCGGGAGAGGACTTTCATGATCCAAATTTTTAGTCGTCATCTTATAAATTTAACGTATAAAATAAATGTTGATCTCATCATGCCTGAAACGCTTGTATCGAAGGCAGACTTAATGCAGACCAAAAAAATCTATTTTTCAACGGCCTCATTTCCGATTTCAATAACAAAAAAAGACCAAAAACCACTTAGTGATTTATTGTTTGGTTTATTTCGTTGCTTTTTTTGCTCGGAAAATAAAATCCGAGAAATAATGGTTTGCTTGTATCTCTAGCGAAAGCAATATCCGCCTAATCGCCAATGCCGCCCGTATTCATAAAATATTTTAATTCAGGCCAAAAACAAGTAAATGTTCGTTCGTCCGCCTCCACCGCCGGCGTGTGGATAACGATTGTTTATTTGCTCATTCTCGATGGCATACAGCTGCTAGGTCCTGAAAACGAGAAAACAAGAAAAAAACTATTTATACTCCCACCAAAGCGAATGGTCCACTGGCATCGCGTTCGTTTTCGCCGCTCGCGACGTCCATCATCTCATCCGTTCAAGGTATACTATAGTCCGACTTGATGTTCCGAAGGCTAATAAAATTAACCGATTAATATAAAACGATCCACAAGGCGGCGAGAGAAGCTAGACAACCGAGAAGACGCTAGAAAGTTCTCAAGAAACGAACAAGCCAAAGGAATAAAACGCCCATGTAGTCTCGTATCGTATAAAAGTTAAAAACATTTTATTTTACTATCGCCCTAAACAAGAAGTGTCGTCCAGTATAGACGCTATAAGTTGTTTGTCCTGTAAAGCACCGTTGACCTCTTCCTCGTCCCACTGCAATTGCACCTTGCTTAAGCGGGGCTCTTTACGTCGAATCACTCGGATGATACCGCGTGTCTCGACGAGAGCCGCACAACCGAAAAACTCTGCTTGATCCACTGCATGGATATTCTTCTTCAAACAGACTCGCTTATAGACGTCGTGCAAACGGCCGATGGTGATATCCTTGTTTTTCTCCTTTCGTAGCATTAACATCAGACAACAGAGGAGGATTTTCTGTTGTAGTGGAAAGGATTCTTCGATGTCGTCGTTGAGGTTCTGCGACGCACCATACACTTTGTTCAGAACACTGATGACTTGTGTTACTTGAACGGGTTTTTCCGGCTCTAGATCCGGCTCTTGTTGTTCGGATTTGATCCCGAATTCTGTCAGATTTAAGGTTCCTCCGATTTTCTTTTGTTGCTCGGCTATTTCTACCACACGTCGGCCAATATCCAAGGCCCTGCGAACATCTCCACTGATTGCTGATACCTTAGCCGCCAGCAGTTGAATAGTGACGGGAGGAAATATGTCCAGTACGCCTGCTTCTTCCAGTCGTGATTTGAAAATGTCTACAATCTGCTGCTTCGTGTACGGGGAGAAGTGCATCAGTTGGGGTTTCAACTCACATTTGGAATTCAGTCTCATAAGCATTCGGTCCGTCAAGTCCAGGCTGTTGGCGATGCCGATTAGGATAATCTTTGAGTTTACTATTGACGGCCATTCGAAGATCGTATACAACACCGACTGTTTCTGCCCACACAGCTGATCGATCTCGTCCAGGACCATGAGAATCATTTTGTGATTACTGGATAAGTGCCTCTGCATAGCTGCCAGGTGATCTTTTTCGGTTCGCCCACTCACTTTCAGGTTCAGCTCGGTACATATCTTCTTGTAAATGCTGCCGATCGTTGATATCGATGTGCAGTTGATATAAACCTTGACAAACTTCTTTGAGAACTCATCGGATTTGAGTAGTTTCGAAAGACAGGCTGTTTTCCCCGTTCCTGGTTGTCCGGATACATATAGACTTCCCGATTTTAAATTTTCCAAATGATCAATGAGGAATTCTCGTAGCTCCTCTAGCTCTTTCTCACGACCCGGCAGGAAGTTGGTTTCGGCGCTGTTTAGTACCCGACGTGCGTTTTGAAATTTATTTCGCTTCAATTCTTTGGCTTTTTTCTCCTCGTCGTCGCTGGGCACGCCATCGATACTCAAACGGTCAATTAAACGCGACGGGCTCATGAGATCATCCTTTACAAATGGTTTCAATCTGCTTTGCTTGGGCGGCGACACATCCACTGCTTTTCGCTCGTCGGGTGAAGTGTCCGGGTCGGATTCTATCGCTTTCCGCTTGATTTCACGTTTTTTCCTTGACTTTGGCGTTTTCAATCCCGAATTCATATCACAATTTTCGATTTCGTCGTCGTCGGTATCGATCACTTGGTTGTTTCTCCACCTGACTGAAGAGATCGTCGTCGGTGTTTTGCTTACGCTGCTCAGTCTTGTTGATCTGCGAACAGTGGACATTTTAATGAAAAATCAATGAAATACTTTAAACTGATTAGAAAAAGAATCCACTCGATGCCTCGTAGGACAAGGTGTTAGGCTACTTTGGGCGCGAATAGATGGCAACTTGCCTTCGATTTGTGTATTATCCTTTCGTACCAGCTGACAGCATCGCATATGGTTTTGACAAATACAATGTCACGTCGGTAAGGCAGGTTATCGTGAATTCTTAAAATGCCCTAAGGTGGTGACGCATTAGTAAACATATTATTAGAGAAGACACACAAACCTCGTTATTGATCTTCGAAGACTCAACTGAACTCGCATAGCATTTATCTGAACATTTACGAAATTTTTAATTGCGTAAGGAACTAAAAATAGAAAATAAAAAGTTTTCCAAATGTTTTGGAGGCGATTGATATAAATTCAACGCAGAGGGAAATTTGTAATTTTGCTGTGAATCAATAAACGAGCAATAAACAAGGAGATAGAGGCTGAAAGAAGAAGCAAAAATGTTGTAATGCTAAATAATTTCGACGTACTACAATGTATGTGGATATTTCGAATCTGATACAAATTCAGATTTTCTTTTTTGTTTTAATGACATAGAGAAGATCATCTATTTTAAGACTCTATTGAGGGAGTGGCAAATAAAACGAAAACAAAAAGGATAGCGATACGATTTATATTTAGAAGGCGTTGGCATAAACGCGAGTACCACCACATTCACTGAATAATTCGGCTTGTCATTCGATTATCCAAGGTTACATAGTATATAGCAAAATGAGAAAATATTTTTCTTCTTTGGACGACTTAAAAAAAAATATTTATTTTCACTTCTACTCGATGAATATATTTTTGATTTGCGATGCTTTCTGTTTGATTTCAGCCTTACCGAACAACTCCACTGGTTCTGCCCGGTGCCAAAGTGAAGAAAGATGCTCCAACAACAGATTCTTACTTAAGACACTATCCAAATCCAGCTGTTCGTGCAGCACCAGGTCATGATTATAATGACATTTTGATGAAGCAACGTGTCGCCGATACAATGTTGCACAAAGTTGTCGGACAGGAAGCCGATACCGGAAGGGTGCGTAGGTAAATATTATATGTACGAATTGATTTTTCACAATTATACTTGTATAGGTTTATCATAAACAATTCAACTCACCAATTGGCTTGTACTCAGATAGCAACATTGAAAACACAATCAGACAAACCGTTCCGTAAGTGTTAATTATTTTTTCCTATACATATACTTATTTTTTGCGACTTGGAAAACAAAAACCATATTTGTAGCTTTGAAAAATCTATTAAATTCAACTAGATTAGTCATGTTTAAGCTTAAGCTTTATACATATTAATTGTATGGCTATTACGAGCTTGAGCTTAGGTAGCCTTTGTTGGCCTAAAACAAAATTAATACCAATATTCTCGGCGCTAGATAAACAAAATCAATAAAATCAAAATAAATTAAAATTACTGGAAGAACCATTAATGATAATATAATTTTTATTTCTCTTTTAAACTATATATGTTTCTGTTCTTCTAAATAAAAACCAATAAACAAATAAATAAATAATTAACGTACGACAGAATAAGGAGTAGTCCTTTGCATCGTCCTTTGCCATCAAAACTTGACCGGTAAAAATAATAAAATGAAACAAATTGTTTTCTTTTTTTTATTTTTCTTAAGTTTCTTTCCGCTTTTAATTAATTTTTTTTTCTCTTCGATTTATATTGTGATTTCTTTAAATACCAACGGAACAGTTTTATGTTTTTCTTTGATTTTAGTTTTTTCTACACGAATTTATTTTTTATTAGTAAATAATCACTTTCACGTTGAGATCACTTTCGGTACGTCATACAAACAAAAGAGAAAAAAGAAATTCGCTTCTAACCGTTCATAGCTGTAGATATTTGTTTTAGTTTAATTTCTATTGAGTGGAATGCTTCAGTTTTATAAAGATCCTACACGATGTCCTTACTTCTATACGAAATGCATTCCTTGACACAATATTACCTCAAACATATCCCAATAAAATACCGTCATACATGAACATATTGATACTTTTACACTGTATACTTACATATACATATATGGGACATTAATAATTACTATTTATAAACGTGGCATGTTTCATTTGTTTAATGTACATCTGAATAAATCCAGAAAAAAGAGTTTAAATTCCTTGTGTTCTCCTATCAGTTATAACTGTCTTCTCCCATTCTTGATGTGTGCTCTCATCGGTGTTTATTGTTAAGTAAGTCATTTGTTCCTTCACGAGTTGTAGGTTGATCAAGACCAAAAAAAAAAACATCAAAAACAAAAAATATTTTCGAAAATATGACAAATATCTTCACAAATCTATATTTCTAATTTTAGTCGAAATATTTAAAAAAAAAACCATATCATATTATGCAAATAAAACTTGTCACCCTGCAGGAAACAAATGTCAACGGAAAATTACTAATTCCCAATAGAAATGACGTTACTTTGAATTTTAATTCAAATTTGCATTATGTTAGTGGAGACAAGAACCAACAAAGTTAGGTTTCTGACGCCGATGATATGAAGATCGGATCGCCTCAGTGAGGTATTTACAAAACTCTTTGTAGTCAGTATGCTTGTCTAAGCAACCAGTAGTAGCCCTCATTCAGCTCAACAAAAGATATGTCATAGGCTATTTAAGCAGCTGATTTTATGACACAAGCCTCCATCGTCCGCATGATGTAACGTCAACTATATATCGTAGGTAGACGAGTATAATAGGTTCCGAAAATGTGATAAGGAAATCGAGATAATTGGCAAACAAATCCTACAATATCAAGTAGCGAAGTGGAAATTAATGAACATCACAACATCAGCTATCGAGGAAACCTTTTTTATCAGAGATAAGAGTTGCTTAGAGAAATGCAAATATTGTGGACAACTTAGTAGCAAAAAAAATAAGAGGCTGTTCAGTATTGACCTTTGGCTTTAGGTCTTATCAAGGAGGGCGATTGGACAGTGCATTTTTCCAGAGCTACATAAATACTTTCTACAAATCAATTATGTCTAAATTATTACTACGGTGACTCACGGTGACTATTACGTGACATTTTGGCAAGGGGCCTTGACTCACATGCCCAGAGTCCCTGCTGCTCCGAATGATATGTTATTTAAGTCATTGACATCTATCGCCTTTTTTGTTAGAGATTTTGTTCTTGATTTTAAATTTTTACATACCTTCCTGTCGATTACATTGCTTGTAGTCCTTATGACCTTATTTTTTGCTTTCCTATCCACCGTGTTCGAGAGGTTAGGCTCCATCTATGTTGTGTGTTTTCCCACAGGAAAAACCTTTTCTAAGTCCACTACTACAGCGTGCGCCATCTCTTAAGAGTCGATGTAAATTTCGAATAACTTTAACAATTCCCAACCGATTTTGGAAATTCAAAAACTTTTATTCAATTCAGACCTTAACAATTTCTTCTAATATCAATTTAAATGACCGCCTTTATTGCCGATGCAAAAATGGGATCGTTTTCGCGCATTCTCCATGACATTTTCGAGCATTTCGGTCGAAATTTCTGCGATTTCCGCACGAATGTTTCTTTTGAGCTGTTCTATTGTCTTCGGGCCGTGCCCATACACCTTGCTATTCAAGTATCCCCAAAGAAAAAAGTCTGGAGGAGTCAAATCCGGCGATATCGGAGGCCAGTCAATATCGCCCTTTTTTGACACCAATCTTCCAGGGAACTTCTTACGCAAAAGGTTCATTGTTTTGTCCACAGTATGGCATGTCGCGCCATCTTGTTGAAACCAAAAGTGAAAGAAGCCTTTTTTACGCATTTCTGGGATCACATAATGGGCCAACATCCACCGATATCGATCGCCATCCACTGTATCGCCAACTTTGAAGAAATACGGTCCAATGGTGGTTTTAGCGCATATACCGGCCCAAGCAGTAACTTTTTGATCATATAGCGACTCTTCGTGAATAATGTGAGGATTTTCGGTGCCCCAGAAGCGACAATTTTGTTTTTCAACTGAGCCGGAGAGCGTAAAATGTGTCTCATCGATCATCAAAATTTGCTGCCAGAACTCCGGCTCAGCATTAATCATTGCAACGACATTTTGTGCATATGCCAAGCGCCGTGGCTCATCTTGTGACTAAATTGTTTGAGTTATCTGCACTTTGGATGGAAATAAGTGAAGATCATCCTTTAAAATTATCCGCAAAGTGGTCCCACTGATGCCTAACTGCTGCGAACGGCGCCGATATGACAAACTTGGGTCTTCTGAATACAGATGAGTTTGAACGCCGCGGACGTGGCCTGGGTTGCTCACTAGGGCTTGCTTCAGAACCAAATTGAAAAAAAATCGAGGCTCAACGACGAATTATATCTTTTTTGGGCGAAACACGATCACGATATTTTGCACGATACGCACGTTGAGTTAGTACAATCAAGCGTTCATTTTTAATGAACATTAAATCGATTTCCGCACGTTCTTTTGGTATGAAGCGATTGTTACTGAATTGACGTTTCCAAAATGCTACGACATATGAAAATCGGTTGACAATTGTTGAAGTTATTCGAAGTTTACATCGACCCATATGAGATGGCGCACTCTGTATTACAATGCTTGTAATCTTGTGTGGGAGTCCGAGCAAATTAATTCCAATATGGATAGAAAGAGCGCAATCATCGTAGCGACTTAACTACATTAACGTCAATCGTTATGCATGGCCATACTAAACGATTATACAGCCTGGCAAAGTAGCAGGTCACAGTAGTGAGGAAGCTGGAAAGGTTATAAACTGTGGACTATGACTATAAAATATCGACAGCTTACAGAAGCATTGTACATTAATTGTAGTAAATATAGTTTTTTTTATTAGATCTAAGTGCGATTTTTTTGGACAATTAAAACCATGATTTAAGGCCATAGATAGCAAATCTTCCTCCATCAGGAAAATTCTTACGATCTTATATTTTTATGACTTTGAACACATTAAAGCCTTTCATCGGCCTTAATACTTAATAATACATATTCTGCAATATCTTCCTAAACGATATTTAGAAGGGTACTTGGGTACTCATAAACTATATAAAAAAAAAATGCTTGATCAACCTACAAATTCTCACCATTATTTTGACAATGCTGCGTATTTGTTTAAGCTTTTGTTGCTCCTTATACGAAGGCAACAAACATCAATGTAAAAAACGTTGTAAATCCAAACGTACTGTATCCATGCAAAATGTGTAAATGAACCTACACATCACAATGAAATTTTTTCTTGGACACACTTCCAATCTTCACTTTTTCATCATAAATTGAATCCAGATCAAAAACTCTATCGTTGATCACTTGGATAGGTGTATCTAAGATTAGTATTTGAAATCGGTAAAACAAACTAATCTAGAGGAAGGTTTCGATTTTTTATTTAACAAAAGGAAAACAGAAAACGAATTAAAAAACAAATATTATATAAAAGTAGTTAAGTATAAGTGAAAGAACATAGCTGCACAATTAATATTAGAATTTTCATCGATCTATCTTTCCTGGAACAAAAACATAAAATTCTGGAGCAACAAAAACAAAAACAACTACAAGAACAAGAGCAACGACGACAGCGTCAACAACAACAACGCTTCCAACGTTACTGAAAAATCGAAAACAAAATCAAAACACACAGAAATATCAAAAAAACCAAAAAAACATGATTTTTTTAAAATCCAAACCCTTAAAAACCCCCTGAGTATACTACCACATTAAACATACTATCTCATAACCGTAGACAAAAAACTACATTATTATTAAATAAATTAAAAAAACCGCACGAACTGGTTGCAGGGCTAACGCAAAACGCATCCTGCAGAAAAAAACATGCAAAACCAAAAACAAACTTTATTGGCATCATTATGCTTTGACTAAGGCGTGTTATTATTTTATTTTATTTAGTGAGTTCTTTTTACTTAACCTCTGGCTAACTAATTTTAATACTATGCCTCGAATTGTGATGTTTTTCATTAGTCATTTCACATATATATTTTTATTATTTATTCGTTTTTTTTTTTTTTAATTATAACTTGAATGTGATAAGGAGTTCCTATGTACATAGTAAAATTTACAAGCACCCACACACTTTTTTTTTGTTTTGATGAAACACAAATACGACTACCATCAATTTTAGTGGCTTTTGTTGTTTTCTTTCTTTCATTATATGTAACACTTTTACACTTGAAAAACAAAAAACATACGAAAAAGTCCTTAAAACAATTCTAACATTTTGTGCACATTTATTTTTCTCTCTTTCTCTTCTTTTGTTTATCGAATTTTCTAAATAAAAACAAAAACAAATCAAAACTAAACGCTAAAAAAAATATTTTAAATTGATCCCTCTAACCAACAACAAAACAAATATCAACGTCATCTTTTGCGTAACGATCTATAATGAATGAAAATGATCAACACGGCCGTTGCTGACTATTTTGAAAATTAAATCAAAAAAACAAAACCAAACGAAATATGTATATATTTCAACAAACCACAAAAATAAAAAAAAAAACAAACAAAACCATGACAGTTACAAGAAAACAGTCGCGTACGATCCATCAAAAAGTGAAACATACAGAGCGATCCAAGAAGAAGGATATGGATATGGCGAAAGAGCACAGGAAATTCCCCACCCGGTGCAACCGAAGGTCTTCCATCCGAATAGATTGGTTCCGGGAAAGGTAAGATCGATGTGCCTAATTGTTTCAATTTCTTATATACATACATACATTTTGATCCTTTATACTCCTTATAAGCAAATTATAAAAATAAAAAAAAACAAAAAATAAAAATTGAAATGATCATACCTTTATCGGACTTGAATGCCCTGACCATGCCACGTTGTACTGTTCCTTGTTTTATTTTTTTTTCTCCTTTCTCTTTACTTATATATGTATATATGTAAAATCATTGTGTAAAAGCGTCCTGCTCTAATGCATTGTTGTGTCTTAAAGAGAAATACTTTCATGGCTGTACTTAAGATGCGTTTAGATTAGATCGTGACAACTAACCTGTATATACATTATTGTGCGCATATACTTTATATATATTTTTTCATATTGTATTTAAAACCTATAATAACCACCGACAATTTGCATATATTTGTGAATCGGAATTTCTTGATCGAATATTGATAATTAATTTGCTTTCATTTGCAGAAGCCACCCTCATCCCCACATCCAGCGCCATGTCCAAGCGCCTCGTCGTACTATGTAAGTTGAGAAATATATCTAAATATTATACTAAAAGTATTTAATGTTTAATTAGAAGTAACTAAAATGAATTGACTCATTTACTAATTGAGTAAAAGACTCTAGGACACTATTGATACCGCTCTCCATTTAAGAAAAATATCTTTAGATACCTTAGGACCTATTGAAAGAGATTTATATATATATATTAATATATATGTATATATTGGTTAAAGCCTTTGACCTTAGTTAATCTTAAAATCAAAAAAAATCCTCTAATCTACCATGCTTTAAAGACTAAAAATTAATTACTTAGCGAAATATTAACGAACTTTTACTGAAAAGAAACGAACATAAAAAAACAACTTTTTTAATTAAAAATATTCCTTGCACTTGTTTTTTAAAAAAAAAAAAGTTCTAAAAAAAAAAATTTGTTTGACCTTATTTCACAGGTGGTAAACTCAAACGAAGATACCATACGCCAAAGTGGCTCATTTAACCGTTTGATGCACAGCGTTCTGGGAGCAACTGATTACTAAACGAAATTAAAACCAAAAATGTTTCTAATTAAAACACAACTAACAATGTGAGAAAAAAAACACAAAAATATGTAAATCTAACAAGGAATTTCTTTATAGTGGAGTCAAATGATTGTAAACGTTTTTTCCCAATAAATCGATTTGTGAAAAGTCATCTACATCAAACACTATACATAAAATAAACATGAAACATCAAATTTGTATTACAACTCAATTCGAATAAATAGAAAATCCGTAGAAAAAAAGAAAACAATTAAACGATAAATATTTATTTTTGTTAATTAAATTTTAATTTTAATTTGTTTTTAATTCGAACGGCAGAGAATAAAGATATACGATTTCTTTTTGTTTTTTATAATTTATATTTCAAAAATATAATTGAAGATAAAAAGAAAACAACGAATAAAATTTAAACAGCAAATAAATAATTTATAATATTAAATAATTTGTCTATTTAATATTTATTGTTAAATTTAGGCTTTAATTTAAATTCTTTTTACTATGCAATATGTGACATGGAAAATGGGTGAAATCTAGTCAAACGAAAAAGTGTTAAATTGAAAACAGTCCGATTTGGCAGTACGATATGCACGTGTAACTTATTCTTTTTTGTTCAAGTCATGTATGTGCAAATGTAACCATTTTTTCTTACACTGTTTCAATTACATACATATATTTATTATGAACGAAATATAACTAGAAAGTTTCAATAAAATTTAACTAAAACTATTGTTTAGATTAATTATTTTCTTAATGTGGCTCTCAATGAGAAACAGAACCCATGCGCTGGCTGCCCGATAAATCAAATCCCGGTCGCAAATTAGGGGTAAGGAGAGCCAATACGAAGTTATTTAACTAGCACTATTGTTGTAGCTCAGTGGATACTGTGTCGGTTAAATGAAGACTAAAGTTCAGTGGTCAAAATATTATTTAATAAAGTAAAATTAAAACAAGGTGGGACTAGCTCGCCAGGAGTCAAGCTAGAATTCAAGGCCTTCTATCTTGAGTTTTGCCATCTTATGCAAAAGCTTTCCTGTCTGTCCATCATCTGTTCCGTCTGTACGCACATATCATATATCTGTTTGTCATCATATCCAGAAAAAAAGGCGGCTGGTAAATTGGGTTTATTCGTCATTACGGTTCATGTGTTTGATTTTATATTTTATTCATTCGCAGTTTATAATTCACATTCAATTCGCGCAAGTTTCTAGATAATTTTTTCTTGGGGGCGAACACCCCCATTTATTGAGCTTAATTCTAGCTACATTAATCTAATCTAACTTATTAACTAGGAAGAACGGGAGAGAGGGTAGGGCGGTTAAAAAGGCGGATTTTTAGGCATGGAGTGCTGAGATTGAAATCGAAGTAAGGGTCCGAATTAACGCTTCCCAGCATACGAGAAATGGGTTCGTTGAAGCCATAGGCAGTACGGGGAATAGGTAGATAGGAGAGACGGGGATTTCGTATATTGCGGAGGTTAGTGTTGGTAGAGACAGAGTTGTAGAGGGTCGTGCAGTCAATGGTACCTGAAAGGAGTCGATGGATAAAAATAATGTCAGATACAATTCTTCTTTCTTCCTACGTGTTCATGTTGATTAGTTTAAGGCGGTCTTGGTAAGGTTGTAAAATCAAAGGATTGCACCAGGGGAGACCTCGAAGAGCAAAACGTAGGAACCGGCGTTGGGTGCCCTCGATTCTAGAAATGTGGGTATGTTGGTAAGGAGACCACACTTGGGAGGCGTATTCTAGAAGGCGCCGGACAAAGGTTATGTAAAGAGATCGGCTTACGTAAGGGTTCGAGAATTCTTTAGACCATCGCTTCACGAAACCGAGTGCAGAATTAGCTTTAAGGATTATCTCATCGATGTGTGCGCGAAAATCTAGCTCCAGGTCACATAATATGCCAAGATTGCGAATGACCTGAACAGTGGAGGTGGGTTGATTATTGAGGAAGTAGAGACGAGGAGGAGGTTTAATTTGTTTACGTCCAAATGTAATTGACTGGCATTTGGAAATGTTAAGCTCCAAGCAATTTTTGGAACACCAGATGGTAAAAAAAAAAAAAAGAGTTGTGAGAGTGTCGCGTTGAGTGTGGACGTAAAACTGTGAGTGGCTAAAAAAAAAATTAAATGAGTTGCAAGATCTGCACTTCGAGACTGGGCAGAAATGCCTGTTATATTAAATGTGGGGATTGTGAGCTATTAATGCATGCGGAGTGTGTAAAACTTCAACCGACTGATATAGACTACATCAATAAATCAAGAAAACCGTGGACTTGTGACACCTGTCTACAAAAAAAGAGAAACAACCCGCGCAGACTTTCTGTATCAACAAGTGTTAGAAGTGACGAAAATGCAGCAACAGAAGACAAAGTAACTTAGAGTGTATTCATGTTAACGTCACTGATAATACAGTAAAATCACTACTCATCATTCAGCAATAAATAAGTGAACTTGAGAAGACAACACAAATGCTCTCCGAAATTATGAGAGAAAATAAAACAATTAAAGCTGAGCTTAAAGCAACAAAAGAAAGACTGGTACACGCAGAATATATGTGTCACTCAAACCACATTGAACTGCGTGAAGTTCCTCTCTTAGAGAACGAAAATGTTGCAGCAACAGCTATTAAAATCATTAAACAAGGCGTCGGAGTTAACATAGCCGAAAACGATGTTGATACATGCTATAGGAAGAAAACCAAGGGAAAAGCATCTGGTACAGGAGTGGTTCATATGCAAAGAAGAAACCCATCAAAGCAGAGAAATGTTTCTCTTCTTGTAAAGGCAACATCTACATAAACGACTGGCTGTCATATGAAACGAAGATGCTACTGAAAGAGGCGAAAACAGCAAAGAGGAATCATAAATATGAGTTTCTCTGGGTGAGACACGGCAGAATAATGATGCGTAAGGCTACTGGAACGGAGATCAAATTCATCAGGTGTATTGATGATCTAAATTGTTTATAATAATTTTTCATTTATTTTTCTTTTATTAATCTATACATTAATTATGCAATCTCAATCTAATGAATCTCTTTATCTCTATGATACTAATCCTAGTAGCAATATTTTTATTGGTCCTTATTATGATCCCCAATTAAGTGACATTACTATCCTTCATCAAAACATTAGAAGTATGATAAAAAACTTTGATAGTTTCTGTCTATATTTGAATAATTCTTTTAAAGCACTTCCCAATTTCGACCTCAGATCAGGAGCAAAATACCCCAAATTTCCGCAGTTTCCATATTCTCAACCCCACACCATGCTCCATCTCCTCTGCCCCCAAATCGAATTCCATCTCCTACAACACAACCAATTCCTCACCCATTTCTACATCAACAGGTCCCTCCATAACAAATCCTTCTTCTATCTCCTCTCAATCTTTTATTGACCCCCCTCTGCCCCCCACAGTGAAACTTACCCAGCAAACCGCTAACCCCGTCGAATGTCGTTATGCTCTCTCTCGGTTAAGAGATAAAAAAACATACGAAAACATCCATCTCTTCCTAGCTTATCTCCATGATAAGTCAGACTCGGTTTGCTACGAAGGGAAAACTAACACAAGCGTAAGAGTATCAATCGAACAGGAGGGTCTTCCTGCTGATTTCGCTAGCCTCAAAAACTTCTTCATAAAATACCACGAATTCTTCAATATTTCCCCTCAAATAGTCTTAAATGATCTCGAAACTTTCCGGCAATATATACACTCAAAGCGGATATCGCACCTCCAGCGTAGCCGAGCTGACCACGATAGGTTTTTTCGTTCCTAATTGTCGCCATCCCCCTGTATCGCGATGACGAACTCAGCCGACCCACTGACGGTTGCTCTTGTCGAGGCATTCTACTAGCCGTCCTTAATACACTTGACTCTTCCCTTATTGCAGTATCATCCTCCCCACTTCTCGACTTTGTTTCAATTAAGATTGCTCTACCCCAGAAGACACTATACATCATTTGTTTCTACATATTGCCCTCACAACCTATTGAATCCTATCAACTCGCCATCAACACAATCGACCAAATAACCGATTTAAGAAACCCTCAAGATGAAATCCTTGTTTTCGGTGACTTCAACCTTCCTCATCTTAAATGGACCCAATCAGACGATCAATCGTCTTACACTGCCACCAATCCCACTACTGCCAAAGAATGTGTTTTCGTGGACCGCCTTACAGATTCAAACCTTAGCCAAGTTAGTGGCGTCCTAAACTACATGGGTAGAGAACTCGACCTCATATTCACAACCGATCCTCTCAACTCTTCTGTTTCACTTTATCCCCTTTCCCTTTCAACCATCGATAACTTCCATCTTTCACGATTCTCCATCACAGAATAAACCCCCTACAGTTCTGGCCTCTTACGATTTCCACAAAGCAAAATTTCACCTAATCAATGAATACCTTAAAAATGCCCCTCTCAATTTTGATAACCTAACCGTAAATGATGCAATATCCATCTACAGGGAAATATTTTACTCTATCTCTCTTTGCGTTCCCGTTTCACAACGCAAAACTTCGTCCACCTCCCCACCCTGGTACAATCGCAGGCTCCGTTCTCTAAGAAACAAAAGAAATAAGCAATGGACAATCTTCCTTCGTACTCAATCATCTAATGACTTTTCTGACTACCTGGGCACCTATCTTCACTTTACCGCCCTTCACAACTTCCTCTATCAACGCTACTTAACTGAAACGCAAGCCAATCTTATAAATGATCCAAAGTCCTTCTTTAAGTTTGTTAACTTCAAAAGAAAATCTGATGGCTATCCTACCTCCTTCTCCTTCCACGATCAAACCTCGAATGACCCCAATATTATCGCCAACTTTTTCGCAACCTTTTTTAAATAGCCTTTCGCCGACGATGCGTTTGCTCCAGACTTCTCATACTTTGATTATCTACCGAATTTTCCCCTTGGACCATTTCTTACACATACAGTCGATTCTCATGTCATCGAAAACAAATTAAATCTACTTAATGACGAATTCACTCCTGGACCCGACGGTCTCCCTGCCATATTTCTAAAAAAAAAATGCTCTTCAACCATCTCTCGCCCTCTCTCGAAAACCTTCACTCTATCCCTATCCCAAGGTGAATTCCCCCGCTTATGGAAAACCTCATTTATCACTCCTATACACAAAAAAGGTTCGAAGAACGTTGTTAACAACTATCGTCCCATTGCCAAACTGTCACATATACCCAAACTCTTCGAGAGTATTTTGTACGAAACCCTAAGTTTTCGCTGCAAGTCTTTAATCTCCCCTAGACAACACGGTTTCCTCAAATGCAGATCCACAACCACTAACCTTGTTGAATTTGTGTCCGTTACTCTATCAGCCTTAGAGAACGGCAAAGAAGTCGACGTTATCTCAACCGATTTCAGTAAAGCTTTCGATAAAATCTCCCACAGACTGATACTCTTCAAATTGTCCTCCCTTGGCTTCGACCCCATTTCTTTGAAGTGGATATCTTCTTACCTGGATTACAGTGTTCGTTTTAGATCTGCCTTCTCTAACCCCTTCTTAGCTTCCTCCGGCGTCCCTCAAGGCAGCCACTTAGGTCCACTTCTTTTCGTTCTTACCATAAACGATCTTGAAATGGTGATCAAACATTCCTTCCTTATATGCCGACGACACCAAGTTCTTCAAGACCATTTCCTCCAGTCATGACTCTTGCCTTATTCAATCTGATCTCAATAGTTTTTCCATCTGGTGTTCCAAAAATTGCTTGGAGCTTAACATTTCCAAATGCCAATCAATTACCTTTTCACGTAAACGAATCAAACCTCCTCCTCGTCTCTACTTCCTCAATAATCAACCAATCTCCACGGTTCAAGTCATTCGCGATCTTGCCATATTATGTGACCAGGAGCTAATGTTTCGCGCACACATCGATGAGATAATCCTTAAAGCTAATTCTGCACTCGGTTTCGTGAAGCTATGGTCTAAAGAATTCTCGGACCCTTACGTTACCCGATCTCTTTACATAACCTTTGTCCGGTCCCTTCTTGAATATGCCTCTCAAGTGTGGTCTCCATACCAACAAACCCACATTTCTAGAATCGAGAGCATCCAACGCCGATTCCTACGTTTTGCTCTTCGAGGTCTCCCCTGGAGCAATCCATTGATTTTACCACCCTACCAAGACCGCCTTAAACTAATCAAGATGAACACGTTGGAAGATAGAAGAACTATATCTGACATTCTTTTCATCCATCGGCTCCTTTCAGGTACCATTGACTGCGCGACCCTCTATAACTCTGTCTCTATCAACACTAACCCCCGCAATGTACGAAATCCCCGTCTCTTCTATCTACCCACCCCCCGTACTGCCTATGGCTCCAATGAACCTATTTCTCGTATGCTGGGAAGTGTTAATTCGAATCCTTACTTCGATTTCAACCTCAGCACTCGATGCCTAAAAATCCGCCTTTTTAACCACCCTCCCCTCTCTCCCGTTCTCCCTAGTTAGTAAGTGAGATTAGGTTAAGATTAGATTAAGCTAGCTTGAATTAAGCCCAATAAATGGGGGCGTTCGCCCCCACGAAAATTATGGTTTTATCTGAAATATGGATCTTTGACCATGAATTATCCAATTATTCTATATCAGGCTTTGACTTATATGCCAATTTTAACGAAAGTTATTCATCTGGCGGAATTGCAATGATTACGAAGATTATCTCACCTGATTTGAAAAGTGCTGATAGTATCATTGTTAAACTTAAACTTAACAATAGTGATTCCATTGACATTATCTGCGTATATCGGCTTCATTCTGTACCTCAAGATGTATTCATAAGAGATATTGAAGATCTCCTCACCGAAATTGTAAGTGAATATGCTTTTATGGTTGGCGATATGAATATTGATATACTGAATCTCTGCTCGATTAGCGATACTTACTTGCTACTCCTTTCTTCTCTAGGTTTGGAATCAGTTATAAATGTACCAACTAGAATAACTTCATCTACCAAATCGTGCATTGATCATCTCTTTAGTAGAGTTAAAAATTCTCATTACATCCGCCTTTTTGTACTTGAATGGGACGTAACTGATCACTTCGCTACTGGGATCTCTATCTCTAATATCTTTGCGAGCTCTAAACGAAAGTGTAAAAAGGTTGAAACCCATAACATCAATAAAATTAATTACCTGGTCCTGCATGAAAGACTTTCTTTGGAAAGATGGAATAATGTATATAGTTGCAATTGCCCATCAAACGCATTTAGGAATTTCATAACTACTCTATCCGATCATATTTCTAATAGTAAGCTTGTAACAAAAAAACGTAAGTTCAACAAAATCAAACCGTGGATAACAGATACTCTGTGTGAGGAAATATATGCCAAAAACATGTATTTACTATATAAGAAATAGAAATAAATTACATTTACCACATGTTAGAAACGCCTACAAGCAAATGCAACGGGATATGAATGAAAAAGTATATAAACAGAAAGAATAGTATTCTAAAAGGAAGTTTGATGAAAATTCATCGAATCCCAGAATGCAATGGAACATTATAAATAGTCTGCTAGGAAAGGGAAATGATGAAAACGGCCCGAAAAGAATAAAGTTTTTAGACAGTGTGGTATCAGAAGAAGAGGTGGTAATTGCTTATTTAACTTATTCTTTAAAAACATAGTTGATAGCTACAAACATACCTCTTCGTATTACACTACAAATGTATATTCAGATTCCTTTGTTGATCTTGAAATCCTTCCAACATTCTTTTTCGCTGAGGTGAATGAAGCTGAAATTTTGCGTGTTGTAGCAAATTTAAAGCCGAAGAATTCCTGTGGAATAGACGGTCCTAGCATCATCGTCTTAAAAAAAATTAGTAATTGGATAATAAAACCTTTAACTTTCCTTATAAACAACAGCTTTAAAAGCGGTATATTCCCTAAGTGTCTAAAGAGAGCAATAATAATTCCAATTTATAAAAAAGGTGACAAATGTGATCCGAGTAACTATAGACCGATTTCATTACTCTCTGTCTTCTCAAAAGTCTATGAAAAATTTTTAACTAAAAGAATGATAAGTTTCGGTGAAAAATACAAAATATTTAGCAACTCGCAATATGGATTCATGAAGGGAAAATCTACCGAAGATGCTATTCAGGCATTTTTGGAAAGTATAAACCGTGAAATAGATAGAGGTAACAAAACTGCCGCTTTGTTTCTCGATTTGACAAAAGCATTCGACTTAGTCAATCACAAATTAATGCTAAAGACACTCTATAGATACGGTTTTAGAGATAATATATTAAACTGGATAGCTTCATATCTTGAAAATAGAACACAGCTAGTTCGTGTGAATAATTCTCTAAGTGATCCAATTTTGTGCGCAAAGTCAGGAGTTCCCCAAGGATCAGTTCTAGGACCTTTGCTCTTTCTAATATATATCAATTAAGTTTTTAGTCTGTCACTCACTGGGCTTTTGCTGACGACCTGGTTTTATCCTACACTGCTCCTAACGTAGAAGGACTTAAAACAAAAATGAATTCCGATCTAGTAGCCCTGCAACATTGGTTTTCATTTCATGATATGGTTCTAAATAGCAAATCTAAGATGATGTGCTTCTCCCTAACAAACGAAGTCTCTATCCAAGGAGTTGGTATACACGATGCAGGGTGTGATCGTTACAATTGCAATAATTCGTGTATGCAACTTGAATATGTACTCGAATATAAGTACCTAGGAGTTACTGTGGACTGTAAGCTTAACTGGAAAGCGCACAAAAAAATGTAAAGAAATTCTTATATATCGCGTTAAATAAAATATATCACCTACGTAAGCTAGTCCCACAAAACCTACTTAGATCAATTTACTATTCATTTGTCAATTCCCGATTAGAATATGGAATTTCCTGTTGGGGCAGTGTTTACATAAATAATCTCCAACCTCTTATAATAGCACAGAAAAAAA
This sequence comes from Merodon equestris, assembly GCA_958301585.1. Taxonomy (NCBI): domain Eukaryota; kingdom Metazoa; phylum Arthropoda; class Insecta; order Diptera; family Syrphidae; genus Merodon; species Merodon equestris. The sequence continues at coordinate 80,170,255 of OY284414.1, forward strand.
TAATCAGAGTTATCCTCTGCAAACCCAGACGGGAGACTTTTTTTCCATTATTTCAAAAAGTTAACGTTCTGCCTCTTAGACATTTATACGTGTACAAAGTGTTAAGATTGTTTTATTTGCGAAGTGGTTATAACAACTTATCTGGAAGTAATATAACGTACTCATTAAGGTCAGCAAACAATGTTGTTGTCCCAAGAGCCAAAACAGAGTTTTGTAGACGTTCCATAACTGTTATAGCTCCACAATTATACAACAAACTTCCTGAAGATATACGCAGTGCATTGGAAACTCACAAGTTCCTCAAAAATCTAAGAATATGGCTACTATCCAAATCAGATGTGGAAGATCTATTTCTCATACATTCTTAGTAAAGTTATTGTTCTTAAACATTAATTGAAACCCGTAAACCGCCTTTTGAACAACTTTGCCTGTCAACATCAATAACATCAGCCTTGATTAAATCTTCGTCTTTGTCCACTACACACTATACTCCTTGCGCGACTCTCAATATAATACTTTTAGTACAAATTGCACTTAAAACTGGTGTTTATACCACAAGTGCTAAACGCGAAATTCATTTCAATAGAATAATTCATGGTTAAAATCCTTTATTATCTTGTTGCTCTATTGTAATAAATTAATGAAAATGAAAAATGTGTAACTTAGTCTAATGAAAAACTGATTACAAGAATTGTTATTTATATATTGTATATTTAAAGGAAGGTAAACATTTTTAATCTAAATTGAAATGAATGAAAATGAATAAATGAAAAAAAAAACTATTGAGATAAAATTGAATAAGGGAAGAGTCATGACTGGAGGAAATGGCCTTGAAGAACTTGATGTCGTCGGCATATAATGAGATGTGGGAATATTTGATCACCATTTCAAGATCGTTTATGGTAAGAACGAAAAGAAGTGGACCTAAGTGGCTGCCTTGGGGCACGCCGGAGCAAGCTAAAAAGGGGTTAGAGAAGGCAGATCTTAAACGAACACTGTAATAGTGATTTTCCAGGTAAGAAGATATCCACTTCAAAGAAATGGGATCGAAGGGAAGGGAGAACAATTTGAAGGCTATCAATCTGTAGGAGATTTTATCGAAAGTTTTACTGAAATCGGTTGAAATAACGTCGACTTCTTTGCCGTTCTCTAAGGCTGATAGGTTAAAGGACACAAATTCAACAAGGTTAGTGGTTGTAGATCTGCATTTGAGGAAACCGTGTTGCCTAGGGGAGATTAAAGACTTGCAACGAAAACTTAGAGTTTCGTACAAAATACTCTCGGAGAGTTTGGGTATACTCGTATGTGACAGTTTGGCAATGGGACGATAGTTATTAACAACGTTCTTCGGACCTTTTTTGTGTATAGGGGTGATAAATGAGGTTTTCCGTAAGCGGGCGGATTCACCTGGGAATAGGGATAGAATGAAGATTTTCGGAAGAGGCAGAGAGAGGGTTGAGAAGAATTTTTTTAGAAATATGGCTCCTGGTCCATTAGTGAATTAATCATTAAGTATATTTAATTTGTTTTCGATGACATGAAAATCGACTGTGCGTGGAAGAAATGGTCCAAGGGAAAAATTCGGTAGATAATCAAATTAAGAGAGGTCTGGAGCAAAGGAGTCGTCGGCGAAAGACTGTTTAAAAAAGGTGACGAAAAAGTTGGCCATAATATTGGAGTCATTCCAGATTTGATCATGGAAGGAGAGAGAGGTAGGATAGCCATCAGATTTTCTTTTGTCGTTAACAAACTTAAAGACGGACTTAGGATCGTTTATAAAATTGGCTTGCGTTTCAGTTAAATAGCGTTGATAGAGGGAGTTGTGAAGGACGGTAAGGTGGAGATAGCTGCATAGGTAGTTAGAAAAGTCATTAGGGGATTTAGTACGAAGGAAGATTGTCCATTGCTTATTTCTTTTGTTTCTTAGAGAACATAGCCTGCGATTGTACCAGAGGTGGACAAAGTTTTGCGTAATGGGAACGTAAAGAGAGATAGAATTAAGAATATGAATATATGTAGAATATGAATATTGCATCATTTACGGTTAGGTTATCAAAATTGAGAGGAGCTTTTTTAAGGTATTCATTGATTAGGAGAAATGTTGCTTTGTGGAAATCGTAAGAGGCCAGAACTGTAGGGGGTTTGTTCTGTAATGGAGAATCGGGAAAGAAGGAAAGGAGGAGGGGATGATGGAAGTTATCGATGGTTGAAAGGGAAAGGGGACAAAATAAAACAGAAGAGTTGAGGGGTCGGTTTTAAATATGAGGTCTAGTTGTCTACCCACGTAGTTTAGGACGCTACTAACTTGGCTAAGGTTTGAATCTGCTAGGCGATCCAAGAAGAGACACTGGGATTGGTGGCAATATAAAACAATTGATCGTCTATTTAAGATCGGAAGGTTGAAGCCACCGAAAAGAAGTATTTCATCCTGAAGGTCTCTTAAATCGGTTATTTGGTCAATTGTGCTAATGGCGAGTTGATAAGATTCAATAGGTTGTGAGGGCAAGATGTAGAAACAAATGATGTAGTCGTCTGGGGTAGAGCAATCTTAATTGAAACAAAGTCGAGAAGTGGGGAGGATGATATTGCAATAAGGGAAGAGTCAATTGTATTAAGGACAGCTTATAGAACGCCTCGATAAGGGCAACCATCAGTGGGTCGGCTGAGTTCGTCATCGCGATAAACATTAAAATTTGAAATTATGCTGGGGAACAGATTTGTTTCGGTCAGAGCAAATATTTCAAAGGGTAGAGCATGTGACTGTTGGAAGACAGCTTGGGTTTTTGAACGAAAACCTCTTACATTCTGATAACAGAAGATAAGAAGGACATTTTGGTAGAGTGAGCGGGTTGCTGGGAGAGAGAGAGACAATTAGAAACGAAAAAACTTGTCGTGATCAGCTCTACTACGTTAAAGGTGCGATATACGTTTTGAATGGATGTATTGGTGGAAGGTATCGAGATCCTTTGACACTTTTTGGGGCGAGATATTGAAAAATTCATGATATTTTATGAAGAGGCTCTTGAGGCTAGCGAAATCCATGGGGAGACCTTCCTGTTGAATGGACACCATGACACTTGTGTTTGTTTTACCTTCATAACAAACCGAGTCTGATTTATCGTAGAGGTAAGCCAGAAAGAGACGGATGTTCTCATACGTAATTTTATCTCTTAGTCGAGAAATGGCGTAGCGACTTTGGATGGGGTCAGCAGTCAGCTGAGTAAGTTTAACTATAGGGGGCAAAAGAGGATCAACACAAGATTGAGGGGTGGCAGAGGATTGGGTAAATGGGGCAGAGGTTGTTGGTATTAGGACAGACGAAGAGTTGGGTGAAAGGGTGGGGTTTGGGTTGGAGGTGTTGGGTTAGATATATGATATACTCATATGCATACAGACAGACAGAAAAACCTCTGCATAAGTTGTCAAAAAGGTCTTCCCTGCTTCAGCTTTGATGTGACGGCGGAGAATTAACATTTTTCCGATAGAGACAAGCTCGGTATAAAGAAAATATTTCAGAACTTTTGCTTAGTTCACTCTTCCTTTTTAGTATTCTTTCCTTTTTTCGGGTGTAAATATTTTTTTTAGTAACAAATAAACCTGCTAGACCGAATGACTAAAACAAGCTTAACTAGCTTATTTAGACTATGTAACTAACCTGGACTTTGACGGGCACTCTAAGCTAACTTAAACTCAAATATATGTTTTGAATTTTCGAACTAATATAACAAATTAGAATTCTTTCGTCTAGAGAACGGTGTAGTAACTTCTTCCGGGACAGTTGAATACTTTTATCTATTTATCGATTTATACAGACACAAGCGGAAGTGTTGGACAAGTGGGAATTACTCTATATCCGCCAATGCTACTTGTTAATGCAATCGTTTATCTAATTTCTTAGCTTTCTGCAGGTTTGCGAGAATTTGATGGTTAGTCATAGTCTCAATGACAGCTTAAGTGATGCCAACAACATTAAGCCTATTTATCTGAAAATGACACAATTAAGCTTTTAATGAATCTATAGGAAGCATCTAAGTTGAGTTCTCTCAAATAGTCGTAATAAATTCGTTCATGTGACATATTATTCGTTTATGCATATCAGTTTACATCCATTGATCTCCGACGTTAATTTTTTTAATCTCCAATATTAAATTTCTTGCTAATCTTAACTTATTTTGGTTTCTGTTTTTGGTATGCAGCGTCAATTCACTTAATTCAAATAAACTGGAAAGAGAGTCATTCTTCGTTCAAATCGCGAGATAAATAGTGCAAAAGCAGTTGTTTTTTATTACCAGCAATTGAGAACGAAAGTTCAGAGCCAAGCCTCCTTGTCATGAGTGTGTTTCTTCATGCTTCGCTTTTCTGTTAAGCTCTTTTAAGTCCATCGTTATATTAACCTCCCATCTACGTCACGCACAGTCAGGCTTTTTTCTTTTGGCTTTCCATTCATTATTCTTTTGATTGTTCGTCGACTGCCCATTCATTCTATGTGTCCTGCCCATCTTGGCGTAAGAGATATTTTTACTTGGACAATGCTTGAAGCTGAATAAAGTCCTTCGAGTAGTTTTCCCCATTCACCTATTCCTTTGTGTTACTTTCCACCATAGATTCTCTTTAAGACCTTGTTTCAAAGACCCAAAATCTATTTCCTTCCTTCTCAGTCAGAGATCAAGTTTTACATCCGTAAAGTGTCAGTGGAACTATTAGGTCTACCACGAAATTTGGTCCGTTCTTAAAACAAAATAACCTTGAATACAAGGTAGCGCAAAATTAATCACCTTATCGGAAGATGTACGTCAATCATATTTGACATCAGTGAACTAGACAGCTGCAGTATACAAAGAGACAAGCAATGGCGCGATATACTCTGCAAGAACAGGGAATGATTGTGTCGGTTTTTTTGACCAATGATGTGGAGCGCAGCGTGAATTCCGACTTATTGTCAAGCCATCCTTAATTTTAACAACGAAGAGGACGATTTCATGTCGAAAATCATCATGAGTGACGAGGCGCATTTTCACATAAGCGGTTACGTCAATAATCAAAATCTTCGTTTCTGGGGCACTCAAAATCCACGTGTGATGCACGGAGAGCCATTACGTGTACTCAAAGCAACTGTGTGTTGCGGCGTTCATGCGGGAGGAGTGATTGGGTATTTTTATTAGGACGCCATTAGCAATACGGTAACTGTTACTGGCGAACGCTACAGGGCCAAGATAAATGACTTCAGTCGGAATGGGATGAGCGGGGCTTGGTGATGATGTAGTTTCAACGGGCCACAATGGATATTGTGAAGGAAGCATTTCCTCGTCGCGTAATCTCCCGTTTTGGCGATTTGATATGGCCAGCAAGCCCATTAGCCCATTTAACCATCTCAGACATCTTTCTTTGGGGCTACTTGAAGTCGCAGACTTATGCTAACAAGCCTCGGACAAACGCAGTCCTTAAGGAGAATATTCGACAGGACTACGAACAGTTACTCGTATTACCAGAAGTCTTGCGGAAAGTCATGGGAAATGCGATAAAACGGGTACAAATGTGTATTGAAACTGGCGGCAGTAACTTGACGGATATCATCCTTCAGAAAAATTTGTACAGACCCAAATAAAGATTTCCATGACTCAAAATAATTTTTTTTTTTCATTTAGTAAAACATTAATTTGAAAACAAAATTGCATGATTAATTTTGCGCCACCTTGTGTAATTTCCATCATTATTTATGAATTGTTGACAACGTGATGGCAATATAGATAGCATTATTGTCTTAATACGTTACTCCATCCAGTGACATCCAAGTTGATTTGTGTATTCTCTTCTGTTTGAATGTTGGGGTTTTCACGATCATATTTTTTGAGTTGGCGAAACTTATTTGGCTAAGGCAATTCTTGTTTAATGAGACACGGAGACTTTTCTACCCGTGTATCGCTTTATTTCCTATTTTCGTGCTAAACTTCCCGAGTGCCATTTCTACATCGAAGGGTAATAAATTCTCAAATACATACAATATTGATACGTTGAAGTTTAGTCAGTCGCTAGCTGAACTATTAGAATCATTGCAGAAACAACAGTTTCGAAAGGTTTGAAAGCATTAGGAGTGATTTAGAAAGAAGGACATTGGCGTACGAGTTGAAGCCGCGGAACGTCTAACGGCATTTTTTGACAAGGGACCTGCTGCGCCACCGGGTAAGCCCGAACATGCATCAAAATCATTGGCAAAGACGGTTCAAAGGTTCTGCTCTGCATTTGGTGGGTTCAGCAGAGTGTAATTTATTATGATCGCTATTAAGTGCATATGATTCATTTCAGACTTATTAAATCTTATTCTGGGAAAAACATAAACCGGAGGAAGAACCCAACCAGAAGCATTAACAATTCCAACAACAGTCACAAGAGTTCCCCTTTCTGCCAATGATATTTGACTAACAGATCTTCTGCCCTTTTCAGCTATTACCTAAAAATAAACATTATTATTTCACGAAAACAATTTCACATATTTTAATTGAATTTCCTTACCTTAGGAGGAGCTTGGACCGTAGAAATGCCTGTTTCGTCCAAATTAAAAATACACCTGGGTTCAAATTGATGTTTTTCGTAAAGTCTTTTCAAGTTTGCAAAGAATTCTTGCACTGAATCTTTATTAAAACCTCTTATCCTAGCTATGCTTATATTTTCCGGTTTGCGAAGAGAAATATCTGGATTTCTTTTGAGAAGTCCACGTACCCAGCCTCTTTTTCAATAATCCAGGAATCTGGAACCGTTATATTATTTTTCTTGGCATATTCAAAAGCAAACTATCGTGCCATTGAATATGTGAATCCGAAAGTTTGTGCAGAACACTTTTTAAAATAATTTACGAGTTCACGTTCTTGGCGTTTTGAAAACACTTGTTGGGTTGCATACTTGGAGCTATGAGTTTCACTGAGCTGGGAATCAACTGAATAATTATTTGAACTTTGTTTTTGTAGCCTTGAAATTAGTGTTGTCCTTTTTAAACCATACTTTCGAGCAGCCGACGTGGGGGTTTCTATTTTGGATAAAATTCCTTCGAGAGCTTTTTTAATTAAAGTTTCATCAATATTACATCTGTCGGTCTTTTTCTTATATGTACGAACCATTTTAAAATGTTTATTGAACTTTTATCTGCAAAAATAAATGGTACCTTACATAAGTAAATGTAACTAGATCACCTCAAAAACACATGGGGCACTTTAAACAAAAGTCGAAAGTGCCCCATGTGCCTTGGTCGAAAGTACCCCACACTTTTTGTTGTTAAAAAATAATATTTTTTTACAAAACTTATAAATGAAATTGAACTAATGTTTCTGAAAACCTTAAATATATATGTAGAACAATCTTTTAACACTGGGATACTAAGAACTGTAAAACGAAATAGCAAAAAAATCACTTACCTCGTGGACAAGCGAAATTGCACAAATTCACAATAAATAACACAAACAAGTCTAACCACGGCAACTATTGAACAGGAACTGTCACGATTCGCGTATGATGTATAAGAAAAGCGTAGTAGGATTTGTCATCAAAATATTTCTTGGAAGACAAACCGTTTTTCTGGATTTAAAGAAGTCGAAAGTGCCCCATCGTCGAAAGTGCCCCATCGTCGAAAGTGCCCCACCCTACCCTATGACTTTTTATATAAACATCTGATTTTGAAGTGGAAATCAACAGTTGTTCGGTGGTGCATTAATATTGCTATCTGGTGATTTTCAGCAAACGTTGCCCGTCATTCCCAGATCAACCCCAGCTGATGAGATTAATGCATGTTTGAAAATGTTCTTTCTTTGGGGAAATGTACAGAATGTTATCGCTTGACATAAATATGTGTGTGCGTCATCAAAATAATGCATCAGCAGGTGAGTTTTCAAAACAATTGCTGCAGATTGTAAAATTTCAAGTAATTTAAATGGCTTTATTACGTTACCAAATAACTTTTGCACAATTTTAACATAAAAAGAAGAACTAATTGATAGCGTTTTTCCAAATATTGTTGAAAACTATAAAAATCACATTTGGTTAAGCGAACGCGGAATTTTAGCAGCAAAAAATATAAATGTTAATGACATCAATTTTCAGATTTAACAGAAATTGCCAGATATACCGCTACGAATAAATAAGACGCGGTAAACTATCCGAATGAATTTTTGAATTATTTGGAACCCCCGGGTATGCCACCGCATCATTTGAATTTAAAACTTGGTTCATCGATTATACTTCTTCGAAATCTCAATTCACAAAAACTTTGTAATGGAACGAGACTTTCCGTGAAAAAAATTAATGCCCAATTTGATCGAAGCAACAGTTCTCACCGGGAAAGCAAAAAGAGAAGTTGTACTGATACTGCGAATCTCATTAATACCAACAGACATGCCATTTCAATTCAAACGTCTTCAATTTCCCGTGCGTTTATCCTTTACTATGACCGTTAATAAAGCTCAAGGACAATGGTCTCAAGTGTGTGGAGTGAATTTAGAGGAATCGTGCTTCTCTCACGGACAATTATATGTACGTCCGTGGGAGAGTGAGAGCACCCAAAAGTTTATTTATTCATGCACCACACAATCAAACAAAAAATGTTGTATACACTATTGTATTGAATTGATTAACTATTTCTTTTTTCATTTTTTCCAAATAAAAAAATAAAAGAAACCAATGAATTTGATTCAATGTTAATATTCATGCGTAGCGAAACACGCCGGGATCCGCTAGAAAGGTATATGATTTTAATTTTTAACTATTATTGAACTTATTTCATTTTCAGTACTGTTGGTAAAAAACTGAATTGATTTTGAGGCGGTACGAAGTTCGGTCAGCTAGTATTATATATGTACATATGTATATTTCATAAAAGCACATACTTTCGAAAGTTAATTTTCGCGTCGAAACAAATTAACTGGCTTTCCATCTAGTAGAAATAAAAACTTTGCATCGTAGGATGTCTATGGGCTGTCTTTTTTCTTATTTCACAGTATAATGTCATCATGTAATACAGACCCCGGTAAAGGCCCGCAATGCCATTCTGTTATAACAACATATCGCTTTGACATAGGTTGTTCATGTTGTCAAAGATATAATAAGACAGCGGTTTGTCTTAGCCTAATCGAATAGATCTTATAATAATTGCCAACATAGTTTAAACGTCGAAAGACATAGTTTTAAGTTACTTATCGTATTAACTTAGAGAGTCCGCATGGGGCCATTGAGTTTGTTCTAAGAAACAGCTCAGTAAGATAGATTTAAGCGTTTTTCTCTGTCTAGTTTTAAGTAATATTTCAAGTAAAAATAAAAATGGCATTAGAAAAAAAAAATTAAAAATAATGAGACAGTGGTCATTTACTAACGAGTTCCGGAATCAGTAAAAACAAATTTAACGTGATGACATTAGCAACACGGCTTAGCATGGCCCGTTTATCGTACTGATTGGATAAATGCGATCTCTTGCAATTCATTCTTCACGTTGTAGATATCAATGAGTCACAAAGAGTGAATGCTACTTTCATTTCATATGGTAATGTCAATCAAAACCTGATTTCATATAGATCACTGAACAAATTTATTTGGATCAAAATACTATCAATCTAGCAGCTTTCAAAAAAGTTGTTCTTATTCTAGCTAACGTGGTTAGGTCATAGTGTCGGTAACATTGAATCTTACAAAACAATACACAAAAACTCTTGCATTCGAGATTATTCGGCAGATATCGAGTGAGTATCGCTTAATAGATAAGGAAAACCTGGTAAGCCCGGAGAAAAAAGGACGAACGTTCTGCTAAACGCTCATGCATACCTAAACTTTTCGAGATTACTGTCCACCCTATAATAATTTTTCACTGCAAGACCCATATTTTTCTCGACCAACAACTCCTTATAGGGCGATCAATAATTACTAACATAATTGAGTTTGCCTCACAATGCTTGTTCGAATTCGAGGATGGAAAAAAAGTAGACCTTTTGTTACTGATATCAGTGATTCATTCATAAAAATTTCATCTCAACTGCATCCTTCAACAGGTTTTATCCTGTAAATCAAACTCTTTCTATTTCTGTGCAGGGACGGGTTAAGAATATCTCTGCAGCGATACCTCTCGCTTGTCGTAAAAGGCGACTAAAACAAAGGTAAACAAAAATCACAGCTAGGCAATTTAGAAAACACCAAGGTGAGCCTAGGGACACATATACCACCATTAAACTGCCCCACATGCAAATCAGTGGGTTGACACGACTGGAGATCACCGGTGCTGTAAAAGTAAGATCAAACAAAAAAATCTGGAGCATGCCCGTGTCACAAAAAAAAAAAAAAAAAAAAAAAGGCAGGCCGAAAAACAAATGCAAAAACACCAGCTTGATTGGCCTCAGCAATGAAGTAATCCCAAACCGGGAAGCCTGCCGCTACTTTCTGAGGTCAAACCGGCGGATCCCACAAGCGGACCAGTAGGAATGCAGTTAAGTGGGAAGGTTATGGTCCTACACTTCTGACCATAACAACGCCGGAAAAAGGAAAAGAAGAAGAAGAAGAATCAAACTCTTTCTAGAAGACCGTAAGTATAACGTCGGTTTTAGATTTTCTATTATATTTTTGATCCACCTCCAGGGTCCCTCAAGGTGGCACTTTAGCGCTAATTGTAATCAAATTTTAACCAAAATGGCATTTGATTCTTATTGCTGGTGAATGCGACGATCTCAGCCTGCGCAAACCAAAATGAATCCTTCTTAAGCTATCCGAGACGCCATAACAGCAGGTGCTGTTATCCTATATCCCTGACATTGTCGACACAATTATAATGTGACCGCTTAGAATAAAAGTGGTCTTTAAAAGATTGAGTATCAGTTTGCTAGATGACCAACGCGAGATCCTCACTTATATAAGTTAACACCATAAATGCTAAATGTCAGAAGCCGCATTCCATCAGCGGGGGCAACGCCCTAGCTTCCGCCAGAGTGCAATACAACACCACCAGAAAGTCAAAAGCCGCATTGCACAATCGGGTGCAACGCCCTAGCCTCCGCCAGAGTGCAAGACAACACCACCAGAAAGTCGAAAGCCGCATTGCACAATCGGGAGCAATACCCCAACTTCCGCCAAAATGCACCTAAAAGTTCACATATTACTCAAATTCCAGCGACACTGACGAGCCAGACGTAAGCTGCCGACTCATCAATAAACGGCATTGATGGTTTACCCTATAAGTAGTCGTAAAAAGTAGATTGTAATTTAGTTCTGATTAGCATAATAAAGTGGGCAGTTGGCCCGAATAAAAAATTAAATTTTTTTTTATCTTCCCCTCCGCGCGAAAAAACGTAACTGGCGACCGTTTAGAATAATTAATTATAAAGAAAAAAAATTTCCAACACATTTTATAAATATTCAAATCAACTAACATAAAGAGAGAAAATTAGCTGTAACCTGAACAATTAACTCCATAGTTATAAGTAAGCACATGAACTACAAGTCTATTAACTGAAAATCAGATTTTAGAAATTATAAGTTACAAATCGAAAAAATGTCCAACCCTATAACCTCTTACGCCCACCTGTCCTAAATATTCCACCAGCTGAAAATCCCCACGAAAATATCCCCCAAGCAGAAAATCCTCAGCCTCAATCACGGCCAGTAATTCCGTCCGCACAGTTTGTTGGCTTGGTAACGGATATAGTCAATTCTATAATCAATCCTAATGCTGATGTCTCTATAACCAGAGACCAAGGCATACGCCCCGAACACCGAAACGACCTTTCAGATTTGGATAAAATACCAGACGTCGTAAGATGTCTCCGAGATTTTTCCGGTAAACAAGGAGAATATAGCTCTTGGAAGAAGAGCGTAGAGCGTATCCTGCAACTGTATGAACATCTAGAGGGGACACCAAAATACTACGGAATCTTAAACGTTATTAGAAATAAAATAATAGATCAAGCAGACGCGGTACTTGAATCCTACAATACGCCTTTAAACTGGAAGGCTATTGCCAGATGTTTAACTCTGCACTATGCAGACCAAAGAGACCTGGGTACGCTAGAGTACCAGATGACGTCTCTCGTCCAAGGCAATAATTCTGTACAAGAATTTTACCAGAAAGTATACGCGCATCTATCCCTAATTCTAAATAAAATACAGTGCATGGACGTAGGCAACGAATCTTTAACGGTACTAACTAACAATTATAGAGATAAAGCACTCGATACATTCACCCGAGGCCTAAATGGTGATCTACCTAAGCTTTTAGGCATGCGTGAGCCTTCAGACCTCCCACAAGCTTTAAACTTATGTTTGAAGTTAGAAAACCAAAGATTCAGATCAAACTACGCCAATAACAAAAATTCACTTACCCAACGGTTCAATCAAACAAACTCTACCCCACACCACATCAATAGAATAAATAAGCACCCTTTTTTCCCCCAAATAGCTTACCTCCCACGTTCATACCCTCAACAAACTACCTACCCTTCCCATAGTTATCCACAAGCAAGTTTTAACGCGCAGCAACAGCTTCATTATCCCGGTAACAACATTTACCAGCAGCAACAACTTCATTATCCGAGTAATAACATTTATCAACCCCCTCCCAGACCAACAGCTCCTAAGCCGCAACCTAAGCCAGAGCCAATGGACACGTCCACCATTAGATCCTCAGCGGTAAATTATCAAAACCGTCCTCAACCATTAAAATATGCGGGAAAAAGACCCCCACTGCAAACACCCTCATTCAGGAACCAAATCCCACAAAAAGTCCAGAGAAATTTCCATATAAATCTTGAAGATTCGCCCAATACTCAAGGCAATCCTTCGATAAGCCAACATCCCCCCGACTTCGTATTGCAACCTTCTATTTATGTCCCTCCGGACGACTTATACGCCTTCCACCAAATAAGAAATACTGAAGAAGCTGAGCACGACCCTGATTTAGGAAACTGTGTCTTAAATCGAAGGGAAGAACAAGACCAATTCGAAGACGAATCTCTAGATGCTACTGACATTCATTTTTTAGAATGAATTCCTCTTCACTGCCATACTTTCAATGCAAAACGAAGAGTGGACAAATTTTAAACTTTCTGATCGATACCGGATCAAGCAGAAACTACATCCAATCCAATCTAATAAGAAATCCTATCCCAAACGAAGAGTACTTCTTAGCAAAATCCATTGCTGGCGATATTCATATAACACACCATACCTTTATAAACCTTTTTGGCCAATCAGATAAAGAACTTATATTTTTCCTTCTTCCGACACTAAAAACGTTTCATGGAATTTTGGGTAACGACAGCCTGAAGGATTTCGATGCCGTTATTCACACACGAAAAAGTTTTATGACTATCCTTGGTAAAATCAAAATAAAAATTAGGCAATTCAAATCCCCACTAGTTAACTCAATACACATCAAAGTCGATCACATGTCTAACTCTCAAAAAGAATCCATCAAAACTTTAGTCCAGAAATTCCCTGCTTTATTCTCAGAACCCAACGAAAAACTAACTTATACAACGAAAGTAGTTGCCGAAATTCGCACAAATACAGACTCTCCCGTATACTCGAAGTACTACCCCTATCCTGCTGCATTAAAAGATGAAATAGAAAAACAGATCAAAAAGCTCCTCGACGATAACATTATTCGACCGTCCCGTTCCCCGTACAATTCACCCGTGTGGATTGTTCCAAAAAAAGCCGATTCAAATGGAAACAAACAATATAGACTAGTAATTGATTATAGGAAGCTGAACACAGTTACCATCTCAGACAAATACCCCATACCGGAAATTAACGAAGTCCTAGCACAACTTGGACAGAGCAATTACTTTACAGTTTTGGATCTAAAAAGCGGTTTCCATACTAAGGAAATCTGACATGGAAAAAACAGCATTTTCAATCAACCATGGGAAGTACGAATTCACCCGTCTCCTATTCGGCTTGAAAAATGCACCTTCCATCTTCCAGCGTGCTTTAGACGACATATTGCGCGAATTTTTAGGGAAAATCTGCTACGTTTATATTGATGATATTATTATCTTCAGTAAAAACGAAAGCGACCACGTAAACCATGTCGCAAAGATCTTTAAAACCCTACAGGACGCCAATATGAAGGTACAATTAGATAAGTGCAACTTCTTTAAGGAAGAAGTTGAATTCTTAGGCTTTATTGTATCATCCAAAGGATTAACAACCAACCCTGTAAAAATTGAAGCTATTGTTAATTTCCCCATTCCCAAAACCCTTAAACAGCTTAGATCATTCTTGGGTCTAGCAGGCTATTATCGCCGGTTTGTCAAGGACTACACGAAACTAGCCAAACCTCTGACTTCCTTACTAAGAGGCGAAGGAGGACGAATTTCTAAGACCCAGTCTAACAAAACGTCTATTTCTCTTAAAGCAGATTCTCTTGCAGCCTTTCGAAAAATAAAAAATTCATTAGTATCCAAAGACTTACTTCTCGCGTACCCCGATTGCAAGAAAAGCTTCGAACTAACAACCGATGCTTCCAACACCGCTATTGGAGCCGTTCTATCGCAAGATAATAGACCCATTATGTTCATTTCAAGGTCGTTGAGCAAAACCGAAGAAAATTATGCTACAAACGAAAAAGAAATGTTAGCAATAATTTGGGCACTCAACTCCTTTCGAAACTATCTTTACGGAACCGCACACGTTAAAATTTTTACAGATCATCAGCTACTAACATATGCTTTAAGCAATAAGAACTATAATTCCAAAATGAAGCGCTGGAAAGCGATCTTAGAGGAATATAGTTATGAGCTACAATATAAACCAGGAAAAAGCAACATAGTCGCTGATGCTCTCTCTCGTTCACCCCAAGTTTCCCAAGTCAACTCTTTGTCAATATCCCAACACAGTGATCAAAGTTCATCTCATGAACTTATCCCAGCAGTCGAAGCTCCAATCAACGTCTTTAAAAATCAAATATTGTTACTAGCCGGAAATGAGAAGACATATCAATTCAAAATACCCTTTCCAACCTTTCACAGACATATCTTTATCCAGCCTTCTTACACAAAGGAAGAGCTCATAGCAATACTAATGAAGTATCTCAACCCCAGCGTCATTAATGGCTTATTTACCAACGAACCAACCATGGGAATAATCCAGCAATTTTATCCATCTCTTTTTTGATCCTATAAAACCCGTTTTACTCAATCACAAGTAATTGATCTTGTGAATCCCACCGAACAACAAGAGCGTATCCTTGAAGAACACAATAGAGCACATAGAAACGCTAACGAAAATAAAATTCAACTCCTACAAAAATTTTACTTCCCCAAAATGAAAGCTCGTATTTACGAAATTATTAGGCATTGCCGAATTTGCAAAGAGCAAAAGTACGAACGCCATCCCAATAAACCTAAGATTCAAGAAACTCCTATCCCGCAATTCCCCGGTCACATAGTCCATTTCGATATCTACTCCACCAACAAACATCTAGTGCTCACAGCATTAGATAAATTTTCCAAATTCGCACAAGTCAAAATCATTAAGTCCCGAGCAATCGGAGATATCCGAGAACCTTTAAGACAATTAATATTTGCTTTCGGTGTTCCTAAACTAGTAATCTTCGATAACGAAAAGTCACTCAATTCAGCAACAATATGCTTCATATTGCATGATCAATTGGGTATCGAAATTTTCAAAACTCCCCCATACAGTAGCACGGTAAACGGTCAAGTGGAGAGATTCCACTCTACCCTCTCCGAAATTATGAGATGCCTCAAGGCAGAAAGACCAACTATGCCATTTCCAGAGCTCCTTGACTCCGCTGTTTATGAATATAACTACTCAATACATTCAGTAATCAACAAAAGACCAATAGAAACGTTCTTCGGCAGAACCGTTAGCATAGATCCAAACCAATACGAGCAAGCAAGGCAGGAGAATATTCAGAAGTTAAGATTAAAACAGTGTAAAGACATACAATACCATAATAAGTCAAGACAGGAAATTAAAAGGTACCATCCAGGCGGGACAATTTACGTTAAGGTAAATAGAAGAATAGGCACCAAACTATCCCCAAGATTTAGGAAAGAGATTGTTAAAGAGGACAAATCAACCACAATTCTAACCGAGTCTGGAAAAATAATTCATAAAAATAACATAAGGAATTAATCCCTTTTTTAGATTTCTGTTTGCCCAAAGTTTGGCCGAAGTCCAAATTTTGGATTACACAAGTGCAAAGGTTGTGTCAACAAACATGGGTACAGCCAAACTTCAAACGGGTACTTTCAAAATTATTCACGTTATAGATTTAAAAGCCTACGAGGAACTGTTAGAAGAAATCCAGCTGCAAACCAACCGTGAGATCAACGAAACCGACCCCAACTTTCACATAATATCCCAAATAAGGAACCAAATAAATATCCTAAAACCTTCAATCAGAAACCCCAGATCCCTAAATTTCCTAGGAACCGCGTGGAAGTGGATCGCTGGTAGTCCAGACCACGACGATTTCTTAATCCTAAAATCCCATAACCATAACCTAATGGACAATAACAATAAGCAAGTAGTTATCAATAAAGCTTTTACGGAAAAAATTAATAAACTCACACATGTAACGAATAAATTTATACAACTTTTAAAATCAAATAATAACCTAAAAGAACAACTTACATTAGAAATTATGTATAAACTAAAAATTATAAGAGAAGAAATTGTAAACATAGAATATGCCTTACTCTGGGCGAAAAGTAAAATCGTCAATTCGTTTATTCTTTCAAATTCTGAATTAGAAATTGTAAGAATAAAATTCGAAGAAAATAATATACCTTTTACTAATCTTGAAGAAGCACTTGAATTTGCCAATATAAAGGTAGCCACTAATAAATCAACCATACTTTATATTATTAGCATCCCTACTACCCTCATCAGCCTATTCCAGACATTTACTTGAATGGAAGAGTGCTTCCCAAGTGTGAAAAGTTTAAATATCTGGGATCTATGATTAATAGAGAAGCAACTTGTGATGACGACATCAAACATCGCGTAAGCTTAGGGTGGATGAAGTGGCGGGAAAACTCCGCCATCTTCTGTGATCGAAAAATGCCCCCTAAGCTGAAAGGAAGGCTCTACACTTCAGTTGTACGTCCGGCGCTCACATACGGTTCACAATGCTGGACAATGCACAAAAAGTATGAGAGCAAATTAACGGCAACTGAGATGAAGATGCTTCGCATGACAGCGGGAGTAACAAAGCGTGACAGAATTAGAAGTTCAAAGATCCGAGGAAGCCTCCACGTAAAAGAAACCATCACAAGAAATATAGAGCGCGACCGACTCAGTTGGTATTGCCATGTTCAAAGGAGAGATCCTTTGAACCCCGTCCAAAAGGCGTTATCAATCAACATTCCAATTTCAACACGCAAAAAAGGCAGGCCGGAAAACAATTGGTGCAAACAAATGCAAAAACACCAGCATTTGATTGGCCTCAGCGATGAAGTAATCCCAAACCGGGAAGCCTGCCGCTACTTTCTGAGGTCAAACCGGCGGACCCCACAAGCGGACCAGTAGGAATGCAGTTAAGTGGGAAGGTTAAGGTCCTACACTTCTGACCATAACGACGCCGGGATAAAAAAGGAAAAGAAGAAGAAGCATCCCTACTACGGAACAAATAGAATGTGAAAAATTACTAATTAAGCCAATAAAATATGATAGACATATATTAAAACTACAATACGAAAAAATATTAAAATGTAAAAATAATATATTCGCAATAAAAAACGACTGCAATACGTATAATGAATCAACTATCTGTAAAAGAAATGAAATTGTTAGTTTAAGTTTCGATCAATGTATTCCAAATTTAGTCCAGGGCAAACCATCAAGCTGCGACGAAATCAACAATCAGCACGTACCAAGCATAGAAGAACTCCACCCAGGAACCCAATTCCTTAATCAGTTCGATGGAACAATTTGGGTAGAGAGTAAGAGCGTGAACTTAACCGGGACTTTTATAATCCCGTTCCACAATACATCGATCTCAGTAAATGGCCGAGAATACGTCTCAAGAGATATGTCATCTACAAAACCCTTGCCGGCGACTCTACATTCAAACTCCTCAATTAAGACCTACAGGGAACTTCTAACCCTTGAACTTTTGAAAGAGCTTCACATAAACAACACAGCACATATAGCAGAAGTGAAGGAAGAAGGGCAAATTCATGTCATCACCAATTATAGCATGACATCCCTAGCAATACTAATCCTCATAGCCATAATCATCAGGCAGGTGTTTGACCATCGCAAAAAAGTTAAAATTCTCACCGAAACTCCAACGAAGCCCGAAATCCAGTCCAAAAATCAAATCGAAGACGAGTCATCAAAACAAAAGCCAATACCGATGCTCTATATGGTATCGAGTGAGGACACCCGATTTTAAGGAGGGAGGAGTTAACACCATAAATGCTAAATGTCAGAAGCCGCATTCCATCAGCGGGTGCAACGCCCTAGCTTCCGCCAGAGTGCAATACAACACCACCAGAAAGTCAAAAGCCGCATTGCACAATCGGGAGCAATACCCCAACTTCCGCCAAAATGCACCTAAAAGTTCACATATTACTCAAATTCCAGCGACACCGAGAGCCAGACGTAAGCTGCCGACTCATCAATAAACGGCATTGATGGTTTACCCTATAAGTAGTCGTAAAAAGTAGATTGTAATTTAGTTCTGATTAGCATAATAAAGTGGGCAGTTGGCCCGAATAAAAAATTAAATTTTTTTTTATCTTCCCCTCCGCGCGAAAAAACGTAACTTATATGCTAAATAATCTTCTATTAAGCCAACATCATCCGCTAACATGTGGACTTTGCAATATATAATGTTTGTTTATCTTCTTTTCCTTTTTCCAGCGTTGTTATGGTCGGAAGTGTAGGACCATAACCTTCCCACTTAACTGCATTCCTACTGGTCCGCTTGTGGGGTCCGCCGGTTTGACCTCAGAAAGTAGCGGCAGGCTTCCCGGTTTGGGATTACTTCATCGCTGAGGCCAATCTAATGCTGGTATTTTTGCATTTGTTTGCACCAATTGTTTTTCAGCCTGCCTTTATTTTTTTTTTTTTGTGACACGGGCATGCTCCAGATTTTTTTGTTTGATCTTACTCTTACAACACCGGTGATCTCCAGTCGTGTCAACCCACTGATTTGCATGTACACTTGTGGGGCAGTTTAATGGTGGTATACATATGTGTCCCTAGGCTCACCTTGGTGTTTTCTAAATTGCCTAGCTGTGATTTTTGTTTACCTTTGTTTTAGTCGCCTTTTACGACAAGCGAGAGGTATCGCCCGTCCCTGCACGGAACATATAATGTTTGTTTATGAACATGGAAAATAGTAATGGGCTCAATACAGATTCTTGCAATAAACCGAAGCTTACAGAAATAGGACTTGATATTCCCTAGCTCATTCTAACTAATAAAAATATTTTTTAATTTAGACAGCAATATTGAATAGTCAATACAGTCAAAGACTTCAGAATAGTCAAAACGAACCATAGTTCCAATTCCATTGCTATACGTAAATCTGTAGTTACAGATGAATAGCTTTATTTATGACTAAACTGCAATTGCCATTTGGGAGAGTTATTACCAGTCTCTTCTTTTTCTTAGATGGCGTTACAGCTCATGGAGAGCCAGAGCCAAGCTTCTCTCATTCACTTATGTTGTGCGCGATTTTTTTTTTTCACACAAGTGAACCACAGTTTAATGCCGATTCCGAACGGCGAGCGGCGAGAAGCTTTTTCAAGGCAAGTGTACTACGGAGGGTTGTGCCAGTCCCCGCCGAGGAGAGAAGCCGCGTAATGAACATTCGAAGGCGTTGGTGTTATCAGTCTTTAAATACTTTTTTATTTATTTAGCTATAATCTTCTCGAAAATTTTAGCTTGAAAACAGAGCAAACTGATTGGCCTGAAATCTGACTGAACTGACGGTCTAGGTTTTTACGGAATTAGGGCAGTTGTAGCTTCTTTCCACTTCTCGGAAACTGGTTGCTATAAAACAAAAATTAAAAATATGCAAAATGTAAGGAAGCATTAGGGACAAGACCAACTTGAAAAACCACAATCTGTAGCATTCGATTCAATACTACGAATGACATCATGAACATCTATTGACGTATTTGGGCTAAAAGAACATTCACCTACATATATAATTTTTTTTTATTTATTTTATTTCATATTTCTTAAAGATATTTTATCCTAGACAAAAATACAAACTTAAAATACCTAACACATTAAAGTATACTGAACGATTAAAACTATGCCTTTCAGCCTTATGATTAGCTTATATTAATTAAAGAAAGAGAAAAAAATTAAGGCGAAGAAATATTTTTTATTGTGTTTTTCTTTGTATGTAGTAAGTCACCTAGCATCACTATTTTGGCGTCGATTAAAGTCGAGCGGACTTCTAAAAAAAAAAACGTTTTCTTTCGTGGATCTGCTTTCTATTAAGTTGCTATACCAAGGGCAAAGTTAAGGCTTAAGTGACTTTGTGACTTGAGCTATACCGACAATTCGTTTAATAAGTTATTAAAAAGTTTAATTTTCTCATCTAGGTCAGGTGTAAAATAAATAGAGTTCTTTGCACCTTAGTAATATTAAAGTCTTGATGGGATTTGTAAATAACTTTTGGTCATTAAGTGGGACAGTCTGATTATATAAAACAGAACAAAAAATCGTTAATTAAGTCAGATGAAGGTCAAACCGGATTTTTTCCAATACAGTGTGGCATGGATTCGTCAAGAACATGTCTATCAGGAATGGATTATTACTAGACTGGAAACACGTAGGCCAACGAGGATTGAGAACAGATCAGACTCGCGTTTGATATATTCACACGGGTTGGGCAACGACTGAGAGTGCATAACATCTGACGAAGCGGAATTGAGAGTGCAAATTTGTTGGTGAACGAACGCGAATTGGTGTATGGGCATAACACCTATGTACATTGATTTGCTGTTGGGAAGCTAACGCTGAATTTGCACTACTCTACCGTAAGTAGCGTCGGAGTTAGATATTTTGATGTTTGTATTTTGTCTGCATTTTAGAATTGATGTGAGTAATGTTCGTGAGCTAAGAGCGAATCCCTTTGCTCTGTACGTATGACTTTGTCATTGCAAACCAGCTGTTTTTCGTACTAAGTGAAACACCGGTGGGTGAAAATACCGACTTTTCGGATATGAGCCTGCCTGGATATAACTTGTTGCCATTATTCTTTCTACACCGCGGTCTTGCCATTTATGTCCTTAGTGATGTAGCTTACCAACTTCAACCACAATATGGCCACTCCATGTCCGTAAGCATTTAATTCACTACTGTTTCACTTACAGAAGTCCAAACCTGGACAAAACCCGACTTTCACCGAGTTCGATGCGCTGTCCAACTCCACTACAAGAATTGTATCCCTGTTTACTCGCACTGAAAGCGTTATTTCAATGTACACAATTATAATTGGCTTCGACATTCGGGTTAGACAATACCCGTAGGAAGGTATGTAGGGATCTTTGCTGCGGTAAACAATCCAACCCAGCTAGAAAATGAGCCAACACGGATACCTGACATAGCAGATCATTCCGCCAACACGCTGAACTTATTCCTCACCTCTCACCCTGATAAGTACATATTTTATCGATATATTCTCGCCTCGTTAGACAACTGTGTCATTTCTGCTAATTTCTCGTATTCAAACCAGACAGTTCCTAAAAGAACAGTATGGCTCTATGGGAGAGCCAATTGAAGCGGACTCAACAACTTCTTTAGGAATTTTAACTGGTCACTATGCTTTCTCGATAGTGACGTGGATGACGCTGCTGATGCGATCACGAATATACTTCTGTTCACTCCATATAGAGTGAAGAGTATTAAACCATGGTATGAACTGTAAAGAGGCTATCAGATTGAGAGAGCTGAGTCTCCGGACTTACAAAGCCAACCCCTCTTAGGAAAACCGGAATAAGTTTAAACGAGCCAGAAATGACTGTAATGCATTGATTCGACGTGTCAAATTTTCCCATGACCAAAAGGTGAGGCAAAAAGTGCTAAATCGTTCCAAAGTCAGCAAAAACTTTTGCTACTTTGTGAAAAATATAAAGAAGTCTGCGTTGTCGTCAAACCCTATGCTCATTTATGATGACAATGACCAGCTGTCAGCTTTATAGACAAAGCCAATCTGCTAGCCGCACATTTCGCAGCCAGCTTAATGCTCCCAGATTGCGCTTTGTTTCCGCCTCTACTTGAGAACGTAAAATCTTACATGGAGCAGATCCAATTTCGCACTCGTACAGTTGCAAGAATATTTAAGGATCTCAACGTGCACAAATCCGCTGGTCCTGATGGTATTCCCCCAATACTTCTGAAAAGCTATTCTTCCACGCTGGGAAAACCACTGCGTACGCTTTTTTAGCTTTCCTACTCTTCTGGTCTCTGTCCGAGTAGATGGAAAATAGCATTTGAGAGACGGGCTCTAAAAAGGGCCAATCTTCGTCTCACACCTCCTACCGACCCATAGCACTAACGTCCCTTCTTTCTGCGGTCACGGAAACGTTGATAAATCGTCAGCTTATGAAATACATATTTTGAATCGCGGAAACTTCCTAATGACCGACAGTACGGTTTCCGCAGCAATAGGCCCACTGGTGATTTGATGGCATATCCTACCGAAAAGTGGACAGAGTTTGGCATCAGACTCTTTTGTCGAAAATGCGTGCTTATGGTATCAATGAATTTCTTTTTCTTAAGATTACAAGTTATTTTTCGGACCTTTCAATTCAAGTTGTTTTCGATGGTTTCAAGTCTGATATTCACCAAAAAACACTGATGTGCCCCAGGGCTCTGTTCTGTCACCGACATTCTTCCTCATTTTTATAAATAATCTCTAAACCGCTATTTCTAATCCAGTACACTCCTTTGCTGATGACAATACTCTCAGCTTTTCATATTCGTTCCAGGACTCACGTCCCTGCTCTTCGGCCGTATAACTGGAACGGCAGCGTATGCTAAGCACATTAAAATCCGACCTTGAGAGATAATTAAATGGGGTATAAACAATAGAGTGGAATTTAATGCTCCCAAAATACAATGCTGTCTATTGCCTCTCAAGTTAACCATCAATAATCAGCCATTATCCTGGAACGGCGCTTGTGTCGATGAAACGGAAAGACTTTCTATCCTTGGTAGGTATGTTAATAAAACTCTTAGTTTTCTATATGTAGATATAGATTTCCTCAAACGATGCAAGAAATCTTTCACCCCCTCTAATCTGGCTTCAATTTACAAAGCCTACATCCGCCTTAAGTCTGAATACAACGCTCATATCTGATCTGGTGCTCCCAAGACCTTTCTGCACCTGCTAGGTAGAATACAAAAGCGAGCGATAAAACTCAAAGGAGACAACAATATCGCGAAGTCGATCGACTCACTCGAACATCAACGCAGTTTCTCCTCTCTTTCTCTGTTTTATCGTTATTTTAACAAACAATGCTCAAGCGAGCTAGCCAGCAGTTCTCTCATCAGTTGTCTTCGGACGCACCGTCAAATTTAGAGATCCGTTTTTTAGCCGAACCACACGAATGTGAAATGCTCTTCCCAACTCAACTTTTCCCACTACTTCCTCTCCCACTCTCCCTCTATAGCTTCGGTCCGTGCTGCGTCTTAATATTTAAGGATAAATTAATTTATTATTTATTTGATTTGATTTGAAAAAAAATGTTATTATCTCAAAACCACTGCTTATTTGGGTAGCTGTACCCCTTACACGATCGACTTATGTTAAGATTGTAGTACATGAATTTTCGCTTTAGCTTAAATACTATTTGTGCGGCTGGG
The DNA here is from genome assembly GCA_958301585.1 of Merodon equestris. Classification (NCBI taxonomy): domain Eukaryota; kingdom Metazoa; phylum Arthropoda; class Insecta; order Diptera; family Syrphidae; genus Merodon; species Merodon equestris. Next base: position 80,194,081 of record OY284414.1, read on the forward strand.
TTATGTGGAAGGTGGATGGGATGGAACAGGTAGCACGCCGTTCGGAGCTATCCTCTTATCAGAGGAAGTGTCGTTTTCGGTGCACTGGTACGTGCTGGAATGCAGGTGCATGGTCACCAACCTTGAAGGTGGTGTTTGGCGTACCGTGGGACTTCTCATCACTCGGGCTGCGCGTGTCGGATGAAATATGTTTATCGTTAACTGATACCCACAACCCTTTATGCACGCGCAAATTATAAAAAAAAGAAGAGAAAAGACCACAAGTTTTATCACAGAAGCACTTAAATGGTTTAGTGGTGCTATTGCTGACTAGATAGTTAACATTGAAATCGCCACCAATTAAATTTTAATCACGGCAAAGTTTTTTTCAAGTACGACTAAGTCCTTTCAAGCCCTATTGATGTTCCTTTCCTTTTCAAGACAATCGATGAAGAGAAAATCATGCGCATCCTAAAATACGAAGACATTGATCGTTTCCGATGGTTTTTATCTTTTGCTGTCCACTCAGCTGATAGCCGATTCGGCATGGATGCATCTGTGTATCACATACCATAAGAAAAAATATTTTTATTGCACTGAAACAGTTCGAAACAGCGCTATGAATCGTCCACACATTGTTGTTTGTAATTGTTAAAGATTACTTATTAATGGCAACACTTAAATTACTTTTACTTCCTCCTACCGCCATTTTGTAGTTAGCCACCATATTTTATATTTTCACTTCCTTTTCAACCATTCAATAAAGCTGTCGTGTGCTATTGCTCCTCGTGTTTTATTTAAAACTTCAATAGGTTATGGGCCCAGCTGGTGTACATTTTATATAAAATTAAAAGTAATAAGTGCAAAATGTCTAGTGCTACAGCGTACGGCAGAATCATGCTTCTTTGGGGAGAAAATTATAGCACATGGCGTGCGCAGATGAAGGGGATCCTCCACAAGCAAAGATTTCTCAAAATCGTTGAAGGAAAGGAAGATCGACCAGCAGGTAACACACCGGAGGCAGAAAAATGGGAAGAAAAGGACTTCGATGCTCGAGCCGAGCTTCTTCTTGCAATGGAGCCCCACGTAGTTGCATTAGTGCGACACCTGCGAACGTCGAAGGAGGTATGGGACTTCGTCGAGAATACATACAACAGAAAAGGTGTGCGACAGAAAGCGGAGGAATTCAGAAAACTTCTCAACATGAAAATGGACCCCGGTCAATGCATGGATGACCATTTGAGAGAATTTAATGCAGTCATCAACCGCTTAAGAGAACTGGAGGCTAAATTAGACAACGATCTGATAGCTATTATTCTGCTTGATAGCCTTGACGAGTCATATAGAAGTGTACAGGCAGCTTTAGATGCTCAGGAGAAATTCCCGTCGTTGGACACAATCCGCAGTCGATTGATGGAAATTGGTGACAAAAAAAGAGAAATCGTAAGTAGTAACGCAATGAGAGCTTCTTCTTTCCGTAATAAAAAGCAAAACAATTTTCGCCAAGCATCGTCTCAATCAAACAAGTTCTTCAACTACAACTGTCGGCGATGCGGAAAAAGGGGGCACAAGGCGAGAAATTGTCAATCGCAAACAGAGACTGTGAGACAAACAAGCGACAACTGTGGATTCATCATGCAGGAGCTTCTCAATGCTTCTTGTGCCGAAATCAGTACTGCTGGAGAAGCACGTTGGTGTGTTGACAGCGGTGCTACGTCCCACATGTGTCAAAATAAAAAATTATTTTCTGAGCTGAATGAAGGTCACTTTGGCCTAGTTAAATTAGCAAATAATAAACAAATCGAAATTATGGGTATCGGAACTGCAACCCTAAAAAGCAGAGTAAATGGAAAGTTGGTATATTGTTCGTTATTTAATACTCTTTATGTTCCAGATTTGAAGGAAAATTTAATATCAATAACCAAAGCCACATTAAATGGCATTAAAGTTATATTCGAAAACAACTACGCAAAACTGTTTAACAAGGACGGGTCACTAGTGATCAAAGCTAGACAACAGGATGGACTATACTTCATAAAAACAATAGAAAACACGGCTTATACGAGTAACAACACAGAAATCAACACGGCTCTTTACAATACGGAAATCCACCAGCAGAATCACAATAAACATAAGACCGGCAAGGACAACATTTTTGAAATCTGGCACAGACGACTTGGACATTTAAACAGTGCGGCTTTACAACAATTGCAACGTGAAAACCTAGTGAACGGATTGCCTCAATTCAAAAATAGCAACCTAAAGTGTACAACGTGCATACAAGGGAAACAGACAAGATTGCCTTTTACCCTGAAGTTGGAAAAATCGACATCTCATTGTTTGGAGATAGTTCACTCAGATATCTGTGGGCCTATGAGAACGGAATCACTGAGTAAGTCATCCTATTTTGTTACATTTATCGATGATTTTTCAAGGAAAATATTTGTATATTTTATTCGAAAAAAGTCTGAAATGATGTCAAAGTTTATTGAATTTAAAAATTATGCCGAAAATCAATTAAACTTAAAAATTAAAAGAATAAGATCAGACAACGGGACAGAATATACAAGTAAAGTCTTTACTGAATTTTGTTGCATGCATGGAATTAAACAGGAATTTAGTTGTCCGAATACACCACAGCAGAATGGTATTGCCGAGCGCGCAAATCGTACACTTGTAGAAATGGCTCGATGTTTAAAAATCGAAGCAAATTTACCTGATTATTTGTGGGCAGAACTAGTATATACTGCGGCGTACCTTAGAAATAGAAGCCCATCAGCTCCGAATCGCAATAAAATGGCAGAACAAATTTGGTCCGGAATAATTCCAACTGTATCTCACTTAAGAGAAGTAGGTTCTCGTGCATTTGTTTTAAACAAAAAGTATAACTTAGAAAAGTTTGAGGCGAGGAGTGAAGAATTCGTGTTAGTTGGTTTCTGTGAAGATGGCAAAGTATATAGGTTGTGGAAAAAGGGTACCCGTTCGATTACTAAAAGCCGAGATGTAATATTCATTGAAAAGGCAAACGAAAATAATAATAAACAAATATTTTATGAATATGGTTTAAAGGAGAATGAGAAGAAAGGGATAGATATAGTAGAGGAGGAAAATGTTAAAGATGAATTTGATTCAAATAAGGATAAAAAGAAATTGATTGAAATTAAAAACACAGAATTAGTGGATGAAAGTCCTCAAGTTGAGTCAAAAATTGAGATAAATGAAAATTTAGATAGCGAACACATTACTGAAGATAACAATGATAATAATAAAATCCCTGCAAAAAGAAAAAATCCCATCCGTAAAGCTAGACTTCGGAGTGAAACAGCTAATCTGGCTGAAGTCGGAGATCCTAAATCAATTAGAGATGTTGAAAAATCGGAACACGTAAATGCTTGGAAGGATGCAATGAAAATTGAATATGATTTGCTAAACAAAAATAAAACGTGGACACTTGTAGATCGACCCACTGATAAGAAAGTTATCGGTTGTAAGTGGGTATTTAAAACAAAACGAAACGCAGATGGGTCAATCGAACGCAGAAAAGCTAGACTAGTTGCTAAAGGATACGCACAAATATATGGAACGGATTATCTTGAAACATTTGCACCTGTAGCAGAAATAAGTTCTATTCGAATATTATATGCCAAAGATAATTTAGTACTTCGTCACATTGATGTTTCCACCGCTTTCTTGTATGGCGATCTAGACGAGGAAATTTACAGGTAACAAGCAGACGGATTTGTTGAAGATGTTAACAAAGTTTGTAAACTTGAAAAATCAATTTATGGCCTAAAACAATCGGGACATCAATGGAACAAGAAATTGGACGATAAACTAAAAGATATAGGCTTTTCAAACTCAAATTACGACAGATGTATGTACTTTATGAAGAAAAGTAACAAGATCATATACTTAGCTGTATATGTGGATGATTTAATCATTGCTACCAATGACTTAACCTTTTATAAAAAACTTAAACTATTTCTCGCAAAGCATTTTGATATTCGTGATTGTGGGGAGCCAAAGTTAACAGTTGGCCTAAAAATTTCTCGAATTCGAGAAAAGGGAACAATCTCGATATGTCAATCAGGTTATATAAAAAAATTATTAAAAGCTTATAATCTCGATCATTGCAGGCCAAACAAAACACCATTGTCGCCAAAATGCAAACTCCAAAAGGAACCCGACATCGAAGGAGAAAAACAAAAAGTACAACAAAAGGATTATCAAGAGCTAATAGGCAGCCTGTTACACTTGTCACTCTTTAGTCGTCCTGACATAACATATAGCGTTAACATACTTTCCCAATTTAATCAAGATCCCAGGGTGCAACATTGGAACTCTGCTCTATCTGTTTTAAGGTATTTAAAAGGGACTCAACATTTATCGCCAAACAGGAAAACTACTTTGCGCTTACGCTGATTCAAGTTGGGCTGAAGACACCGACGACCGGAAATCACAGTCTGGAATGTTTTTTGTTTTATCTGGTGGACCTGTGGATTGGGAGTCGCGAAAACAAAATGTCATCACCCTGTCAAGTGCTGAAGCAGAGTACGTAACACTTACCTCCTGTGCTAAGCGAGCCAAGTACTACAAACTCTTACAAACTGAACTGGAATTACTTAATGAGGATACACCAATTACAATTTTTACGGACAGTCAAAGTGCACAATACATCGCAAACTACCGAGGCAAGAGATCGCGTTCAAAACACCTTCATATCCGTTACCACTACATTCGTGAGGCAATTACCGATGGGACAGTTACCTTGAAATATCTCTCAACGGACAAAATGTTAGCTGATGCTCTTACTAAGCCTACAACAGTATCTAAGCATCATTATTGTTTTTCAAATTTATTAGATTATAATCTATCTCCAAACGTTAATTGAATTAATAACATTGATTAAGTTAAAATTTGATTAATTTCGTTAATTTTTTATGAATTTCTTTTTTTTTTGTTTTGAATTAGTTTTTTGATCATTTGTATAAGATTGATTATTTAAGCGTTGAGGGGGTGTGTTAAAGATTACTTATTAATGGCAACACTTAAATTACTTTTACTTCCTCCTACCGCCATTTTGTAGTTAGCCACCATATTTTATATTTTCACTTCCTTTTCAACCATTCAATAAAGCTGTCGTGTGCTATTGCTCCTCGTGTTTTATTTAAAACTTCAATAGTAATCGATTGTGAGCAAACGGAGTACCCATTTCAAACACAGTTTTTCCATGTTCAGTCCATTCTAAGTTGAGAATATGCTGCCTTCTAATTCTTCAGGGTGTCTGCTATCTCACGCAACTTTAATTTACGATCGGTTACGATTATTATGTGGACTTTTTTTATGTTTTCTGGCCTAAATTGCGATTTTGGGCGACCAAAATGTTCATTATTATCAGGGTTAGCAGAGCCGTCAACATCAATAACCCACTTTTCTATAATTTTTCTCAATGGAGCAGAGCCCGAATAGTACCTGTCAAGCCATTGCTTTGGTTAAACGGCAAATAATCATAAAACTAACATTAACTTATCTCATCATTAAACAATTAAACTTCGAATAAACAAGCCCTGAATTGATACTCGTATAGTAATTTGTTTGCAACGAATGCGTCACGAGTATATGAACCTCAAAGAAAACCTGAAACCTGAAGTTGTCTTAATTAGAAGAACCGCTGATCGTATCCAGCCACATGTAACGCAGTAATTGCAGTTCCTAGTCACACAACTAGTTTGGTTGTGATATATGTATGCAGATATATGTATGTACATATGTTTACTACCATGTTTCAGACATCTTAACAAGATCATAACGAAGAACAAGATTAAATCAATCATACTAAGACAACCGTCGAAATCATACGACATTCCATTATCATCCTCAGCACTTTTATAATTGTCATAAATGGATCATAGCTCTATATATGTAGGTCAACACTCATTCAACATGCCACCTCTCAAACCATGTATATTACCAGTGTCAGGAGTCTGGAACACCTTTGATGCCTATCATCCCACGTTTACTCGTAATAGCATTTTATTATATTGTGTACATCCCAGTGTTTAAGACTTTATGATCAATTTATCGCTCGTGGTGGAAATAATCGCGCTAATCCATATTTACGCAAGCCGTGTTCTAATTCGAACCAAGGAACCCGGTTTATGGGTGCGCTTGACATAATAAGACACTTGATAAGATTTGCAGAAGTTGGAATGGCTGTTTGTTTTTTATAGAGCAAAAAACTTTTGCAATGTTATTGTGAAATGTGCCTCGATTCACATATCTTGAGAACAAAAATAGGAAGCTGTTGATTTGAGTAGATAAGTCACACGCATGAACCTATTTTAATGGAAGAATTTGACTTGGAATTTTGTTTATGAATGAGCAAGTTCAATAGGCCCTAGACAGTAAAAGACTAACGGAAATTTATTGACTTCATAAAGAATGAAGCGTGTGACTGTTTCGATAACCCTTGGCGATCAAGCAAAAAGTCTTAAACTTTAGAGACGTAAGCAAAAACCTAATTATAATAAATATTCTTACTAGTATTATCGACCATTTGGAACTCGGAAGTTCAGAGTTACGGGAGTCTTCCTTCCATGTTTTGCTGTTCTGTTTCATCTGGCGTAGTAAGGCACGGAGATCAAGTTATTGACTGAAGTCATCGCTCTTGCAAATCGCTCTTGGCTTCAAATCAGTTTTATTGGAAAATTGATTAGGGTGTTCTAGGCAATCTGAGATATTTTCTCTCTAACTCTCGAACCATGCCGGGCATCCAACCATACGGTGTCGAAAGCTCTTTCCAAGTCATTCCGACAGGTTCCCGTGCATTGGTCCTTACATGTTCCATTGGATATCTGATACGAGTTTCGTTGCGTTCATTATACGGAATTATTTTACTGTCCTTTTTAGACAGGGCTCTATGGACTTCCTTCTCGAATACTCGCTGATACTCGGAAGGAGTCTTATCGACTGAAAATTTGCCGGGAAGAATTCGCATTATTCAGTAAATTGTTGACCTAAATGTTGTACATCTCTATAGTCACTAGTGGGAGGTGCCTGAATACAACATTAGATATTCCGTCGGTCTCCGACGATTTTTTTCTCTTCAATAACTCGAAGATTACCTGGAGGACTTCTGTCGAAATGAATAGGATGTTAGCCCTTTCACTGTCGGCGATATTATTTGTGATGAAATGATGAAATCTTCACTGAGCATGATAAAACCAAGGTTTTCTGATCGCCAATAATAGATATCATTTCGTACGTAGCAATGATGAAGTAGGTCGTGGATTGGGCGAATGATCTCATTCAGCTTATAAACTTCCTGGAATACAGCTCCCACTGTCACCATCTTCTCCTGGGGATCCTCGATCGCGACAAAATCATCATCCAAGACGGTGCTCTTTGCTGACTCTTCGTAGCAAACATTCTTGGAAGCTTTCGATCTTGAATGTCTTGAATTGGTTCTCCGAAATATTTTATTTATTTATGGGAACATATTCGCGCTGTTGGATCTTACAGCACGAATTCTATGGTTCCAAAGCAAACTTACAGATATTCTGTAATTTTCTGTGATCAACTGTTGGAGATTATTAATCAGTGACTTCAGCGTCCTGTCCTCCGAGTTTTGCGTGTCAGTATACCGCCTGTTCGAGTCCTGTCAGGAATCTAATTTTCTGTCTGTGCAGTGCGGCAGTTTAACCCTCTGCGACTGACGTGACCTAAATATAACAATTCCAATGACGTGGTAGTACCCCAGACACCATTCGGACAGCTTATATTTTCAAATTATTGTTTATATTCCTGCTTTTGACTATTTTATTTTAAAGCTTATAGTATCCACAACTATTTTTAAATACTTTAAAATAAAATTAAAAAACAGATATACACTTTTTTGTTTTTTTTTTATTGAAACAAAATAAATAAGTTCTTCAACACTTCAACTTAGAAAATAAAAAATTAATAACATAACATAAATAATTTCTCCATTTACTTATTTAATTATTAAAGTTAACCCTTATATTAATAAGGGGAAAAAAAAAGGAAATCAATTCAACGGTTATTTGTCCACTTCGCCTACTCCTCCCTTAGTGTTGTTGTAGTCTGCAATCATCACTGGTTTCCCGGTATCAGCATCAATGTCTTCATTGTGATGGGAAGAAGAGACCAGAAGAACAGCTTTGTTTTTTTTCGGTACATAGGATCTTCTTTCTTCTTCTTTTCCTTTTTCCGGCGTTGTTATGGTTAGAAGTGTAGGACCATAACCTTCCCACTTAACTACATTCCTACTGGTCCGCTTGTGGGTTCCGCCGGTTTGACCTCAGAAAGTAGCGGCAGGCTTCCCGGTTTGGGATAACTTCATCGCTGAGGCCAATCAAATGCTGGTTTTTTTGCATTTGTTTGCACCAATTGTTTTTCGGCCTGCATTTTTTTTTTTTTTGTGACACGGGCATGCTCCAGATTTTTTTGTTTGATCTTACTCTTACAACACCAGTGATCTCCAGCCGTGTCAACCCACTAATTTGCATGTACACTTGTGGGGCAGTTTAATGGTGGTATATGTGTCCCTAGGCTCACCTTGGTGTTTTCTAAATTGCCTAGATGTGATTTTTGTTTACCTTTGTTTTAGTCGCCAAGCGAGAGGTATCGCCGCAGGGATATTCTTAACCCGTCCCTGCACGGAGGTACATAGGATAAGAGTGTATAATCCTTTGTGAAACCATATAGAGAACTTTCCAATTCTCTTTTGTTATTAGGTAAGAAGCATGGTGGAATCTCTTGTTTATTTTTCTTCAACGTGCCTAAATATGTCAGTCCCCTTTTTAGCAATATTTCCATAAGTGGAATGGAACTAAACCAATTGTCAGCTGTGACGTTGCGGTTTGAGTTTTCTACCGGTTTAACAAGTCTTAGAACTGACTGAGTTGGTATAGCCATTTGTTTTTCTTCTTGTGTCAAACCTATTCCATCTGAACTTTTGCCAAGGTAAACGTATGCATTGTATATATAGTACGTGCGGGCATCCACTAACAATAGTATTTTGATGCCATACTTTGCTGGTTTTTGGGGCATGTATATTATAAACTTGCAACGACCTCTAAATGGCAACAGCATTTCATCTATACAAAGGTATGCTCCAGGAGTATATTGGGACTGGCTGTTATAAATAAACTTGTTGAATATACCTGATATTGGAGCAAGTCGATCATTTGGAGCCGTTCTTTTCTTGTGGTAGAATCGTCAAACCGGAGACAGTTAATCAAACAAGAAAAACGCCATTTGGACATCACGCAGCGGAATATTTCGTGACCAGTTCCATCGGTGGCAAATATAAAGCGAAGATCAGCGTCACTGCACTTGAACACTGATGCATAGTACATAAGGCCTATAAATGCTCTAATTTCGGTGGTATTTGCGTCCATCAGTTCAACGTCATCAGTTGCTTTGTTTGAACTTCATTCGATAGGTACTCAGCTTTTGATTCGTAAACGCCACCAAACTTTCCAGCATAGAATTGTCAAAAAGCTTGGACCAAAGTTCAAAATAGCCTTCAAAATTGGGACTATGCAAACGTCCAGGTAATCTAACGATGTTGTGCGCTGCAGTTCGAGATGTCCTGGGGCACTCGTGTTTGTTCCACATAAATCCTTTCTTACCTTTATAAAACTGTGATGGCTGCACTCTTGTAGTTTCTCGGTATACATTGTCTGGAACTGGTACGTCTGGCTCTTCTTCATTTTCTTCTGATTGCTCCTCTTCATCAGAAATTTCATCGGCTTCCAAAAATTCGGTTTCTGGTTGAACATTTGGGTCAGCATCTTCATCGTCAAAATCGCTGAACTCATGTTCGCTTTCTTCGTCCAACCACTGTTCTAAAAGCTGGTCATGACTTGCAAAGGCTCCACTCGAAGTCCTTTTAGATCTGAGAGAATTTTGGCTATTATTTTTGTTAGCCATCTAAAAAAACAAACAACATATAATACTCAATCATACAATTTTACTGACGTGTTGCTTGAGCGACACTATGAACGTAAAACAATGACACTGAGGTGGTTGTTTCTCAGACACCTACCTTAATACTGACGTGGTTGATTCGTAGACACTCTCCTTCACACAACAAGGGATGCGCGCGCAACGACGGCTCACTATACACTAACGCATTCCTTAGCATACGAGTGAAAGGTACTGAGGACGCGTGAGCTAACGTTTGAAATATAACGGTTAAATACCAGTTTTTAGTTTTTGTGATGTCTGTCAGACACCACGTCAGTCACAGAGGGTTAATTATTTCGCCCATTTATTTGAGGTACCTGTCAATCTCATCTTTTGACAGGTTCCCATTGGACGGTGGGAAGGAGTCACCCGTGCTCGCTCTGCCAGGCAATTGGCAAAGCGCGGTAAACTTGCACCCATGCAATAGCAGGCGTGGGTTTGGATATACTGTGCCATTTTCGCGAATTCGTTTGGTGCTGTGATCACGGCAATGAGTCCACAATGGTCGCTGTCGTATACGAAATTAAGGTTCGTAAACAATTTGCCTGTCAGCCAGTCTCGTATCCATATAGGAGATTATGAACTCTATGCTCTGCAAAACCTACTATTGGGTATGTTATTTTCCCAATCATTACGTTTGGCATTTAAATAGCCGGCCATGTAGAAGTTTTCTATCGAATTTAAGCGCAGAGATCAAAAAAGTGTCTCCAACTCTGCAATCAAAATATTGGGCTAATGAGCTTCGTTGTCATAGGTTGCAATAATGTATATTCTGTTTCCATTTCGGAGAGGAATGCACACGATGCAAGCCTCCAGTACCTGGAACTGACGCAATTCACTGCTATGTATATATTATATAATTTTATGTTTAAGGTTATTCCTAATGAACATCACAATTCCTCCGTCTTGTTGGGTCGGTCTCTTCGAATTACTTGATAAGAAATATGCCGTATTTTGTGCTTCTTTTTTAGGTTTATTTCTCTCACCAAAGGTACCTACATCAGGACATTCGTCGAGCAACAAGTTGAAAAGTACTCGTACGGCTCTTCGCTCACTCCTAATCAATGAATTCACATTCACCGACAGGATCTTTACGGGACTTTCTGCCGACATACCCATTACGATTGTAGGTGTGCTATGGCCGGCAGAAACGAATAGATTATAACCACACGGGTCGTTTACTCATGATTCTGCTGTTAGAGCTGGCCGAACGGCCATTGGATGGCGAGCAGGATCGAGCACAGGTCCATCTCCGCCTCCTGTACCTTAGTAACAGGCACTGGGGCTTTGGGAACAGCCATAAGCTTTTCTGACGTCCGCCACTTGGGTGTAGGTCATTTGGGGTGTGACGGCTGGTATTTGTGGGCCATCTGGGGGACGTTTCTGCTCGGGCTTCTGCTTACGAATCTTATTCGATTTTATTATGTCTCGGAACTTAGGACATCTTCAATAGTTTGCAGGGAGCCCTCGAATCCTACAGAACATGCACTCGAGCTGCTCCTGTCCGTGACTTAGTATTGGGTCAGGCCACATTCCTCGTTCTTATAGTTTTCTGCACACTTAACGTATTGAGCCTGCATTTCGTAGCTCAACGCGGTGTGTTCAAACCTTTGACAGCGGACACATTGCAAAATGTTGCCCATTTTATAGACTGGGATGCAAAGGAACTGATGGTCCTTAGCATCTCCAGCTTGCTATTGGGTACAAACTGGTCTAGGAAAATGGGTAATACACGATTTTTCCGTTTGGCCCCCGCCGTGGTAAACGACTTGATTCCCACGAATTCGAGTCGAACTCTTTGAGCTCTGAGAGCATTTTCTCGAGGTAATCAAATAAATACCTTCGAGGAGCATGGCCTCCTTTAATATGTCCTTGATCGGTTCAGTGAGTTTAACTGGATAGCATAACGGTTCGCGCATATACCATTAAAAATGAAATTGCCTACGCCAATAACGTACTTATATAGATCCATTGTCTCGCATAGGGCCGGGGTACTGATGCTTTTCTTGTTGGTACTGTTGCGATTGTTGCTGCTGTGGTTGTTGTTGTTGTGGTTGCAGCTGCTTCTATTGGCTGTTGTTCTCTTGTAGCGGCTGTTGCTGTTATTTGTGTTGCTGTTGTTGGTGCTGCTTCCGCTGGTGCGGCTGTAGTTATTGCGGCTGCTGTTGAGACATCTTTTGTTGTTGCAGTTTTTCTTTTGTTTTTTTTTTGTGCCTCTTACTCCTTGTTTCGCATGTCCGTGAGTCTCTTCATTAAGGTCTTCAACTTGCCTCGGAGAACACGTTAGTCGTCCTCAAGCTCACACCGCTGCTCCTCCGCTGTCGAGCTTGGGAAGGCGGCGAAGGGGTTGTTGTCGCCCGTATAGTGACCACCACCGACGTAAAGTCCATTTTCACCGGGATTCTAGATTGCTATTGTTGTAGTTATTGATGTTGGGCTGCTTTTGATGTTGATAGTGATGGCACCCCTTTTCTCGCTTCGACCGGCAGCGCTTAATCAAGATATGCCGTTGGTTCAGCCGTCTTATTCTCTCCTACGTAAGTCCATTCAAGTCTTCGATGAGTCTCCTTCCGAATATCAGCAAAGTTTTCGAGAAGGTGGTTCCCAGAGCCCTGTCTAAATTCATTCCGGATAACTAATTCGGTTTCAGAGCTGGGCATAATACTTCATGGCACACAAGTTGAAAATCAACTTCCAGAAATCAGAATTTATTTGAATCATAGCGCATTTGTCTAGGAAAAAATGACGCAGGTACTCAATTTTTGTCACTCGAAGCAAAATTATGAAACCCATTAAAAAAAAAATTTATTTTATTTATATAGGGTCCGCCATCTAACGTTTTTTTTTTCAAGTAGTGCTTATTTCGTGAATGGTAACACTTAGCTCATGTCTGATTTGACAGATAATTAGTTTTATCCTTCCGCTGAACGAATATGGTTGTGTATACGCTTGAACAACGCTTCGCTAAGTGGGCCTGATCGACTTACAGAAGATGCCGATTTTGCCAAAAAAATCATCTTTTCAGATGAAGCTCATTTTGATCTTGGCGGGTATGTAAACAAGCAAAATTGTCGCATTTGGGGCACAGAAAACCCGCACGCATACATTGAAAAGCCGGTGCACCCAAAACGAGCCACTGTTTGGTGCGGATTTTGGTCCAGAGGCATAATTGGGCCATTTTTCTTCGAAAATGAGCAAGGAGTGGCCGTTACAGTCAATGGCGATCGTTATCGGGCCATGTTGAACGAATTTTTGTTCACAAAAATTGAAGAGGAGGATATTGGCAACATTTGGTTTCAACAGGAAGGCGCTACGTGCCACACAGCCGAAGCTACACTCGATGTTTTGCGCCCTGTTTTTGAAGATCGCATTATCAGCCGCAGAGCTGATGTCATTTGGCCACCTCGGAGCTGCGATTTGACACAGTTGGACTATTATTTGTGGGGTGCCGTCAAAGATAAGTGTTACGCCGACAAGCCAGAGACAATTGACGCTTTAAAGGACAATATTCGTGAAGCCATTGGTGAAATACAGCTGCACACAATCGAAAATGTGCTTAAAAATTGGACCGATCGTGTAGGCTACTGCATGGCCAGCCGAGGCAGCCATTTGAATGAAATTATTTTCCATTATTAACCGGAAGGATTGTGCTTTCAAATAAAAAAAGAAATTTGAGAAAATATTCAGTAGTTTTTTTTATAGCATTTTCAAAAAAAAAAAAAAGTTATTTGGCGGACCCTATATATAAATTATCTTCTATATATATAAAAGAAAGTGGTGTTAGTTACACTATTTATAACTCAATAACGGCTAACCCGAATTGGCTGAAAATTTGTGGGGAGGTAGCTTAGAACCAGGAGACGGGCATAGGATACTTTTTATCCCGTTCGACCGCGTTCCCGTGTGACGTGACATAAAACGTCAAAGGGAATACAAGTCACTATAAAACGTGGTATAACAAAAACGCATCTGACATGGAATAACAAAACGCAAATGACAGCTAAACGTAATTTTGTCTATGGTTAAGTATGGCTGAAAATTTGATAATTATAAATTTTGTCAGAAATCAATAATCATTAGTAATTTGTATTCTCTTTGAATCATCATTAACAATGCCGCGACCAAGACGATCGAATCTTTCCCGACAAAGCCAAGAAGGATACGAAACATTGCGAATGAAAGGACTGAAGAAGAACAAGAAATTGCCCGTGAAGAGCGCCGCGTTAGTATGGCTCGACTTCGTGCTTCTCAATCACAAGAGCAAAGCGAAGCAGCCCGTGAAACGAAGTTGCCATCCTGATTGTTGGTGAAAACTTGGAAACACGCGATATTGTGCTTACACGATACTGGGCAACTGCAACAAATATCTGAAACACATCGTTCATATGACACGTTGCAATACCCGCTGATGTTTTGGCAAGGAGAAGATGGATATTATTTTAATATCAAAATGATAAATCCATTCAATGGTGAGTATCAATATCATAGTTCAACATGACATACATTTTGCAATTTCATCTCAACGAAAGAGGAGCTCATCAACAAAGTGTTTCCGAACATCATTGCTAACCACAAAAAATACGATTGGTTGAGTTAAATTGCACAATTGAAAATCAAATCGTTGGTTCCCTGGATTCCTTCAAATCTATCGACTGTGTAACAAACGAAGACGAAGCAACCAACTATCCAACTGAGTTTTTGAATTCCTTGAGAAACCAAACATGAATTTTCCTTCTAATATCTTAAATCTCTTAAATCAAAAATTATCAAAAAAAAATCTTATAATGCTTTTTTGACTGCTTGGCCAACAAGGAGTTAAATTATTGACCAACAATATATTGGTTCATTTTTATATATTCCAGATATGTAGATAAGTTTGTTTAAAATTACATTTTCACTTGATTTTTAAATTTTATTTATTTTTTTCTACTTCTTCCTACCCCATCCAATCGAACATATTTGGCTTAGACAGAATGACGTCTGTCGGGTCAGCTAGTTATTATATATAGTTAAAGACTTTTTTTTTATTTTTAATAAAACAAATCTTTTCTGTAGGCAGCTTGCCTACTCCTTATATATTCTAATACAAGTGGATGTGGATTTTGGTTTATGTTTGGTTAAGTGGTTTGCAATGGGATGGGGATTGATCGTGCTAACGTTGTGTTAATATTAATGATTGGGGATGGAAATATGGGAATTATGCTGAGTGGATTGCACTTTTGAGGCATTCCTCTTTGTGTTTATACTTAATTGTGTTTATACTTAACTACATATATCATCGACATTACTGCAAGCTCCCGAGGAATCGTTAATATATTTAAAAAAAAAAACCGGTCTACCAGTGAATTAGAGCAAAACAAGATGAACACGCACCTCCAACGTCTGGTCTCACGTCTCGAAAGACAACTACAATTTCGAGGTGATCAGAGACATGGTTTATCACGTTTCTTAAATCAATATACGTCGCTCCCATATGATGTAAAGGCCTCGACATCAATCACAAAAAAAATTCCTCTCGAATTCCCACTATTGTGCTTTCTTTAAGATATGAATAGCTTCAAGCAATAAATTCGAGTTCAAACATCGCTTTTTCTGTGCACTCTTTTTAATCACGGAACTAGTAACCTACCTGTAGGCTCCACGGATTAACTTCCTGCCTTTTGAACATTTTATGTCCAGTCACATGGATGCGACTTTCTCTTCCTGGTACACATAACACCTCCCCAACGAATCACAGTCACGGTCAAATAAAATGCGCCACGCTTTAAATTTTATCAATTTATTTTAAATCTAATTATTTTCTCTTTTCATAATTTATTTAACCTTAATTTATACGCAATTAAAATAAAAATAAAATAAAAACAAATGCAAACAGAAAAATAAAATATCGAATTACGTTCCTTCGAAAAGTTTTGTCAGACTACATACTTTGCATATTTTTATGTAAGACTTGACAGACAGCTGGACATGCCCGTCAATCTTAGTTAACTTACTCTCGCGCTTAACCCTGTAGGAGAGAGCTGATTGGCTAGCTTATTGCTGGTGTTGATACTGATTGTATTGCTGTGGCTGGTATTGTTGTGGCTTGGAGTATTCCTGCGGCTTTAGACTCTGCTGTTGACGCAGTAATTGTTGCGGTGCTGGCGTTGGAATTTTCACAACAATGTCGGTTGGTTCACGGATTACCTCGGCTTTGAAGCCCTCCTTTGGATCGGCTGTGTACTTTACGGTACGAATGAATCCGTCTGAATCTACAACGGAGTAACTACCCTTGATGACCGATCCATCGCGGACTTCTTTACGATTTTGGTAGTTGGTAAACTCGTCATCCTTAACATCGAAACCAAATTGGTAAGACACATTGGGCTGTAAAGAGAGACGCGATTAGATACAAAGAAAAATGAAACCATGAAAACCGGTTGAAAAAACATATATTGGGAGCAAATCGGGGAGAGGGGCATTCGTTGAGTCCTCCGTTAGGTGCTACGCGAACGCGAATACTGAATACCGAGTGCATGCCTTAAGCGTTTGCTCTATTCATAGCGAAGAAACTGCACGTCGGACTGGTTTCAAGTGAAAGTAAATCAGATCAAATGTATCATGCTTTTTTGTCTCCTCTTTGCCGGGCCGTGGACTGTTCGAGAGTATGTCCATGAAATGGTTATGCAATCGAATACGCATGGTGCTTTTAAATGAAATATGAGCATGAATACGAGTTGAGCGGAAAGTCACACCACCTGGAAGCGTTTCGTGTTACTCGACTTCCCAAGTGGACGCTTTCTATTCATCCAGCCACAAGCGGACAAAAGAGTTTGAAGAACTCTATCGGGTACACCCACCCGCAGGGCAATCATCGCGATTGAGTCAGTCACGCGCGCCGGTATGCTGAAGAAGAAGGTCAGCTTATGTACAAATTGCATCAGGCTATGGCTAGTATTAATCATGGGATTTCAAAAGGGTGTGACGAGTCTTGAGGGCGGTCTCGACTGTCTGCCGCCGAAAGTAGGTTAAGGCAGTTCTTTGGGTTGGCTTCGAGGCATATAGATACTCGCACACGTTCCAGGGAGTCGCGATATATAGTATTATAATATAGATTCGAACGAGTGAGAGGAGAAGTGACTCCGGTTTCATCGGTGATGGTTGTGCAACTGAATGTCTCGCCTAGATATGGAATTGTGGCTGCAGATTGCTGCTGCTGGCGGTGAACACAAATCGCAAACGACCGGTCTGGGTATTTGCAATTGAACTCCACTTTCCTAATTTAAGCAATTGGGATTGGATCGATTTGTGCGTTAACGCATACTTCCTACGCGCCACGTTGTTGTGCAATGTACGAACGATTAAGTTCAACAAACTTGTTGTGAGCTCGAATTTTCAATATACTATATGTATATGTAAAGGAGTCAAATGTTAATCTCCCCGCATGACGAGATGTGTATCGTTAGGTTTATTAACCTTGCACTTTCTTCTGCATCGAGTAGCCAGCATGCAAATGACACAAGTCGAACTTCCGGAAGGAAACTTGATGATCACTACTCACTACGAACTTAGCTATATATGAGTACATCTCATTGCAAGTCACATGAAGTGTTGCTGTGTTAATATGCGCGACTTCATTGCGCGCAAGCGCGCGTGAGTTAAGTTAATGGTCTTTGATTGCCACACTGAAAGGCAATAAATACCATCCATCTAAGCAAACGATGGCTGTTTTCGTTTTTTCTTTTCTTGCGCTTTGTGAAGATTGTAAGATTGGTCTTAAACTTCATTCCAATGTGGACATTTGAAATGTTAAACGGTTTTTCTTACCATTATTACATGCCAAAGAGTATCGTGAAAACAATGTGATCGATGGCTTAGTGGATATCCGAACGATTACGTTTCGATAAGTATCTAATAGCTAAATGTGAAGGTTTATATAATGGAAATAGGCAAATGATGGAGATCGGGTATGCTGCTGACTAGTACTATTGTGCCACAAAACGATTAAATTAGGCGCAACAAAAACGCTCTAAAATTGATTTATGTAGATATTGAACAATATCTTTGATTTTCTATTTCAATGTATTCAAGAAGTTGATAATGTCAACTTACATCATCGTATTCATCCTCCTCCTGCTGTTGCTTGAGTTTATTCACTGGCGACTGGTATTGAACCGCCTGCGGACGTGGACGTGGTGCCGGAGACGGTTGCTGCTGCCTGTAAATGACTTGTTGCGGCTGTTGATACTGAACCTGATAAGGTCAATAAAAGCGCTTTAATAGCCGTCCATCGAAGGTATGATAGAAATGAAAAATGAAAGGAAAAGTGCTTGCCTGTTGCGGTTGCGATTGTTGCTGATGGTAATCCCGAACCGATGGCGCCACGTAAGCTTGTGAATTCCTCTGTTGCTGCTGTTGTGCACGAATCTATTGTTGCATTATCAACCCCTATTCGTATGTGTTTAGCCCATAGTAACATACCTGATCCTGAACGTTGTCTTTCACTCTGATTTGTTGTCCTTGATTCGCATATTGCGGTGGTTGTTCGATATTCTGTTCGTATATAGGCGTGGCATCCGGATTTCCACCAGATGCTTGTTGAGATATTTGCTGGTAATATTGTCGCAGGTAAGCAGGATCGACTGCTTGCTGAGCGGATACACTTAAGCCCACTAGGGTACTGAGCACAACTAGTATCGCACGCATACTTCAATCGTTCTTTCTTTTTCTATTTTTTTTTTGTTCTAGGACACTTTAAACTACGTAACTATATATGTATATACACTCTTCACCGATCACTAAGGATCACTCAAAAGAAATTGAGAAAAAACAAATCGCTTTCCCAAGGAGGGTAAATCTGGGACCAACCACTACCGAATATGACGACGGACTAATGCCACTCAGATGCGATTTGTAGCTTGAGTATTGGCCTTATATATGGGGGTTCGCGATCGGTAGGTTACGGCCCCCCAGTTGGTGTACGACGAGCCCAAGTGGTGGCAAGCGTATACGTTGGGTAGGGGGTAATATACCTACTAGTTGTTGTCGTTTCTTCTCTGACTTTTTTTCTTCTTCGTACTTTCGTTTATTTTGCAGCCGAGGCTTGAAATGTTGTGCATTTACTCCAGCTGACGTGACGTCAGTCGTGGAGGCATTGCACTGATTATACTGACAAGTAACGCTTGAGCTGGGGAATTGGCGGTTAGTCGCTGAGTTGATGGTATTAGGTGATCTTTTACTTTCTTTAGATCGCGGTTTTGAGAATTCGAGTTCTATGAGCAAAAATTTGTTCAATAGGCTCAAACGGCGCCAGGTTAGAAGTAGGAGATAATGGATTATGACAATGCGTTCGCGGTTACGCCATTGAATTCGTTCGTTTTTATTTCTGCTTTCCTTTTATTTTTTATTGTATAATTCAAGCGTATGTACCGCAGTTTTTTTAGTAACTTTTTCCTCTTACGTACCTTTAACGTGACTGTTTAGCGAGATTCGGTTTTTGTTTGAACTCATTTGCTTGCCATTATGAACAATTGAGTTACATTTCAGCGCTATACTAGACGGGCAGGTGAAAGGCTGTAAGTTCTGTTGATAAGGGAATACTCCACCTCTACGGAAGGATTAATTTACAATAAAAGCATGCATATGGTATGCATTCATAACTCTTCGAATGAAAGTTTGGTCCACTGTCGAGGGCTTAAGCAATTAATTACATCAATCCCATATAAGCGAGAAATGCGTACGTATTCAGGTTTCACGTCAACTTTTCGTAGATATGTTGGTTTTTTGGAATTACGATAAGGTTTGATGCAAATTAGGTCGGTTGTGGAAGGAAATCGAATACTTTAGTGTTTAGATGCGGTTTTTTGCGACATTTCTGCCCAACCTTACACATCTGTGTAGTGTCTATCTATACACAGAATGTATTACTAATTTGTTGTGTGCGAAATGTCAGCTGTTGCTAGGCGAAACTGTATTCTACGTCGAGAGGAAATCGGTTGATGCTCTTGATGAATTTGAAATTTAGAATGACTTCGTGTGCGAATACAATTGGAACTGATGTGGGTTGCCTTGACCACGTCAGATAAGCTAAATAGTATCGCTTTAATCCACAAGGTTCCATCTCTCCTTTCAAGAAATTGGCAATGTTATTAATCGTATACCCAATTGTATGTGATTTACGGTGCTCGTTGTATATAAACGTGAAATGAGGGACAAGGTAGCTTATTTATTAAAGTGTTAGCTTCTGACGCGGATAATAAGGGGTTCGAGTCTCGCAAACGGCCAAGCTATCGAACAACTTACGTCGAATGAGGTGTGGTATCATGTGTTTTTGTGAACTACATGATATAAGTCTATGCTAATTTTATAGTATTTATCCCTGCGTGTCTGCACAACTCAAAAAGGCAACATATTGCAACTCAGTTTTATAGTAGCTACTACAATATTTGCCAGTAAAGGGAAAGCATTTTTCGAGATCAATCTGTTAAATGCGTTGTCTATCAATTTAGGGAAATATTTTAGTCCGGGAGCGAATTGCAATTCCTGACAAAAAATTCTTTGGTTAATTCTACCAAACGATGGTGGTGTTGTTTTTGTTCTCTATTTTTTGTTTTCTATTGATTATGTTCTTAAGATGATCTGATGTTGATGTACAGAACTACGAGGGTGGTCCGATAAGTACTTAGCCTACAAAAGAAAAACAAACATTTTGGAGAAATGGCGATTTATTTTTCAATATAGTCTCCTTTTAGCTCCATTCACTTGACCCAGCGATGCTCTAACTTCTTTAACCCGTCTGAAAAATACGTTTTCTCGAGGTCTGCAAAGTAGGCCTGCGTGGCGGCGTGACCTCCTCATTCGACTGAAATTTCTGCCCGGCGAGTGAATTTTTCAAGTTTGGAAACAAAAAGAAGTCGCCTGGGCCAAATCTGGAGAATACGGTGGATGGGGCAGCAGTTCGTAGCACAATTCGACCAATTTTGTAGTGGCGAGGGCGGAGGGGTGAGCCGGTGCGTTATCATGGTGGAAGAGCACTTCTTTCTTCGCCAAGTGGGGCCGTTTTTTCTTCAATTCGGCGTCGAATCGACCCAATAATTTGGCATAGTACAGTCCTGTGACCATTTTGCTCTTCTCCAGGTAGTCGATGTGGATCACACCTTGTAAATCCCAGAAAACGGTGGCCATCACCTCCCGACATGGGACAGTCTTCGCCTTCTTCAGAGCACGTTCGCCGGGTGAAGTCCATTGTTTCGACTGTTCCTTGGCCTCTTGTGTATACCAGTGGATCCATGTTTCGTCGACTGTCACGAAACGACCCAGAAACTCCTTCGGATTGCGCTTAAACAGCGTCAAACACTGCTCTGAAGTGGTCTCACGGTTGCGCTTGTTGTCCGGAGTGAGCAAACGCGGCACCCATTGCGCCGACAGCTTTCTCATGCCCAAAATTTCATGCAGGATATGACCCACGTGATCTTTTGAAATGCTTACTGTCTCAACTATCTCGCGCACCTTCAATCGGCGGTCTGTTAATACGAGATCGTGGATTTTTGTCACGTTATCCTCCGTGGTAGCCGTTTTCGGGGCACCTGGACGTGTCAAAAACCGACGTGCGACCTTGTTGAAACTCGTTAAACCAATTTTTGATGGTCGCCATCGAAGGAGAAGAGTCACCGTACACAGCATCCAAACGCTCTTTGATTTCGCTACGCGATTTCCCTTCCTAAAAGAATCGAATCACCGACCGATATTGCTCTTTTTCAATTTTTCTAAAATCCGCGGATACTCCCGCTTCCACACGCGGTCAAAACAAAACTACGAGTCCGATCCGGCTGAAATTTCGACAGTAGCCGTCTACTAGAATGTACTACACGATACTAAGTGGCACATGGAGTCGGCTACATCACCGAACGATGTTGAATTTTTCTTTGCCTTAAATGGGTGCAATTGAATAGCTCTTAAAACAATGGTTCTACTGCGTTACAAATTTCCGGACATATGACTTACTAACTTCTCATAATGGAGAGCTTAACTGTCCGCCGAGATTGCGGTACAACATTAAATTTTTTTCTTTAGCATATATTACAATTGAATTTTACGATAATGGTCGACCAATGATTCATATACTAAAAGAAAATTTCAGAGGTTTTATTTACAAAATGCAGTCACAATTATGCGAAATCGAAAAGAAAAGTGATATTGAAGAAATTACTATTTATAAGCAGAGCTGAGACGGGAACTTGCCAAATATTGCAGTTCATTACTAGCCTCAGGTTTTTAATCACATGTTGATATAAAAAATGAATTATAGATTGGCTTAAAAGTACTTTCGTATTCTGGTATTCATTTGAAAAATAGCTTTATAATAGTTATGATTTTCAGATTTCGACCAAAAGATGCACCATTTTGTTCAATTATTTGGACCATTTTTCTGGGAAACTTTACACTGGCATATTAAATTAATAATGGACAGAAAGAATTTGTCACCGCATGGCGCAAGGTTTCTTCTATATAATGGATTCATAAGAACCTCCCTCCTAGCTCCCGGAGCTTCTGAGGAGCCACTATGGAATTGTGTGTCCAGGTTTTGTTTTCATGGCACACGATTTTCGTCCTATTGGTCAGTTCTAACAGCTTCTTGTCGATCTTCAGCTTCAATCGGTCTAGTTGTTCACAGTAGAAAGCCGAATGAGTATCTGGCCATTCAGGCAGCTCTCGCCGTTCGGAAACGGCATTAAACTGTAGGTCTCGTTTACTTGTGTGGAAAACAAATCGAATGAGGCATGGCTTCTCCATGAGCTGTAAAGCTAATCTAATAATAATAATAATAACAGTAGCGATTTGTCGATGGAAATTCGCTCCATAATGCTTCTTTGCGATGGAGCGAATGGAGCTTTTTAGTCAATTCAGGACGGTTTGGTGATTGGTGCTCAACTTCAGCAGCAATGCTGTGACTGGCATTTTACATGGACCATTTCCATATCAATATTTTGGATGGCAAGTCTTCCGGAGCTCGATGCATTTTCAGCTAGAAACTGATTTGATTAATGACAGAGCTGTCGGAGTGATTTCTTAATTCATACTCAAACCTTTTGAAAAAATGGTAGTATGGACCAATGCGCTGATTAAAATACGAGATAAATACAATTAAAAATATTTAACGAAAAAATACGAAATCACTTTTCGGTCAATTTAATATAATCGCTTTTTGTAAAAACGTGATTGGTTAAAACTTAAAAGCATTACTGAAAGAATTCTAGAAATGTTGCTATTGACTTTTAATTTATTGTGGATGGATTCTAAGGTGATTGCAACAGGTTAACATTAGTCTAATAACTAATATAGTACAATATGTCATTCGATTAAGATATATACAGCCATTGAATAAAGTATGGTAGTGATTTCGTTACTTAGGTTGGCATCATAAAAAGCGGAAACAGTCATGAAACAAAACTATTGGCTGAAAATGTAACCTTCAGTTTCAGCATACGATTCCCACATCTCAGCATTCATAACGCATCATAGTGGTTCTTTTATTATTTTGCTGTAAGTCACATTTACTACTGATCTACGATAGGAGATTTTTTAAAGAAAAGGAGAACATTGCTTCAAAATATAAAGAAAACCTTAATGAAGTTTCTTTCAGAGAAGTTTAGTTTTGATTTTCCAAACTTTCGGTTGAATGGACGGCTGCCTCAACAAATACAAGAAACCAATATGCAATATTAATCACAGTCAGTGGGTGTGGACATTTAACGAAGAACAGTTCGTGAAAGTTGTTTATAAATAAAATAAAAACAAAAAAAATTAATTCACTGCTCGGAAAACGATGACGAAAAGGAATGAGAAGTAGGAACACTTCATGTGCATATGAATTAGATTACCAGAAGCTTTATGTTTCAAGTTACATAAATGCGTTTTAAATTGGCATGCAATGCATTTACTCTACGTTGGACTAACGAACGACTTTTCATTTGCTTTCATAGAGTGCGTTTAATGGTAACGTGCTTAACTCTTGTTTAATA
This sequence comes from Merodon equestris, assembly GCA_958301585.1. NCBI lineage: Eukaryota > Metazoa > Arthropoda > Insecta > Diptera > Syrphidae > Merodon > Merodon equestris. The sequence goes on from OY284414.1 coordinate 80,218,053, forward strand.
ATGCAACCGTTGAGCAATTCAAATATCAGCGACAATTTTGAAAGTCGTGTCAGGTGCTCGTTTCGGATAATAACTGTGCATCACTTAAGATGTCTTTGATTGTCGAATATCTATCTCTAAGTGTGGCAATCCTGGATTTAGATCACTCGGCTTTCACTTTTCGAAAATCTGTTAAAATGGCCTTTATCCAACTAATTTCAAGGAATTATGAGTAAAAATCATAAAATTAGTTGTTAGGCGTGATTCCCAAAGACTTGGATGCGACTTCCCGGAGACTTGGTTGCCATCCCACCCAAAGTAACAAATTACCTTTTGGTGCATCAAAAATACACCTTACGAACGTACATATGAACACCCACACACATTGCCCTACAAACGATTGATGGGAATGAAGTCCTGAGGATGGGTCAATAATTTTAATTCGAATGTTAAATACTTTCTGAATGCTTAGACAATCGTCTAAGGGCGTCGCAATACGTCAACAATAGTTGAAAAATTTAATGAAGTGAGCAAAATTGTTATAGAGAATCGTCGAATCTCTATCAGAAAAGTTGCTGAGGATATTGATATATGTATATCGGTTGGCTCATGTACCTAATTTTGTTTAGATATGTTGGGCATGAAATTAATGTCAGCAGAGTTTTTTTTGCTAAATTTTGGCTCAGGAGCTATCGAATTACAATTCAGATTTGCTGAAAAGGGTCATCACTGGGGACAAAACATGGGTGTATTGCCACTTATTGCCACGTCCAAAGTCAAAGCCGAATAATCCCATTGGAAGCGACCAGAAGAGCCAAGAGTCTTGCTCACTGTTTTTTTCGATTACAAGGGCGTGGTTCATCATGACTTCTTGACGTCGTAGGGTCAGTAAGAAATATTACCTTGAAGTTATTGGCCGTTTGCTTGAAGCAATGCTAAGACAATGCCCGGATTGTGGAAGAAAAATCATGGCTGCTGCATCATGATAATGCACCTGCTTGTGCGTACATTTTTGGCTAAAAACAATATCGTAATCATGCCTCAGTCACCATATTCACCAAGCTTTTTTCTTTACTCCATTCTAAGAGAACGTAGATTTGAGACTTGACTGATGAGAAAAAAACAGCATCCCTGGAAGGACTCAAGGCTATACTAAAAAATGCATATTAAAAGTGCTCCGAACAATGAAAAAAGCGCTAAATCTAATCTATCATATCTGAATGGGAAAACTATTAAGGGAACAAAATATGTAGATATTGATGAATAAATAAATATCTTTTGAGAAAAATATAGTCTCCTTATTTTTTGAATACATTTCGCATTGCCCTTTTATCTGGCGCGTTGCTTTCCCCGCTGTATTTTCTCACCTCTGCCAATAGTTGGAGCTGAATAAAGTCTCTCGAGTTCTTGCTTATGTAGTAGCTGTAAAATAGTTGATGGATCGTTTCGTGGAATTCTCATTTTTCTCTTAAAAGCTTTCGTATAATGAGAATATGGTGACTCATCGAGTGTTTCCACATTGGTAGTCTCCAATTACTTCCTTAGCATATGACGTCAGTCAGCAGCATATAGAACAACATTAATTTACCATGTCACCCTCTCAACCCATGTACCAGTGCCAAGCATCTGGAACACTTTCCATTTCCTAATGCATATTTTATTATGTTATGTTGCGTATATTACATGGCCGAGTTCAAGAATTTACGATCAATTTATCACTCGTGGTGGGAATAAGCACCCTAATCCTTATTTACGTGAACCGTTGTCTATTTAAAACTAAAGATTTACACGAAAGCAAAAAAGCAGCATACACAAAAATGTTCAAATTCGAACTTGACTTAATTGTGGCTTCCCGGATATTGTTTTGAAATACTGAAAATTATTTCGAGATTTCCTTTCCTGATCTTTTTCCTGAAAGTGAATATTTTGATGACATGACAAGAGGAACGTAATTGTCCTTGCCTCAAAAAGAATCATGATTTAATTATTTATTTGAATATCTAGATTTTATTTTACATGCTCATACTAAAATTAACTGGTTTAATGCATCATTAAAACGTTAAGTTAATAAATTATGAATTGTATTTGTAAATATACAGACAAACCACTTTGTGGCCAAGAGACCGGTAAAAATGTTGAATCCATTAGAAATTAAATCATTGGAAAAATGCGGTTAAGAGAAATGCAGAGGAAATAGGAAATTGATGGAAAAGTTGTGGGAAATCAGTGAGATCTGAGAGATAAAGATAATTATAATTGATGCAAGGATTATACATACGAGTATTTATTCCATACATCAATTAGACGAGAATAAAATGAAACGCTGCAACTGTGAACTCTTTTTTACGTAACAACTTGAAGTAACGACTCTACTTCCGATCCTGCAAGTAAGCAGGTTTTAAGATTTCCTTAAAAACCTGCCACCGAATGTGATGGTATAATATTACTGTGCCCTTAGTTAGCAGTAGGAACATAAACAGGCAATTTATTTCTAAAATGAACTTCATTTCTTCGATTGCCTTTTCGGATAACGGAGATTTAAGGGGGCTTATACATACATAAATGAAAAGAATGGCAATATTTCTGCTGCTTGAAACAGAGGGAGTGATTTCTCGTACCTAACGTTGTTAAAAATCTCATTGCCTTTTTTGGGCTAATATAATAAGCTTTCAGTTACTTAGGTATACAAAACCACAAATGCACTTCCATTCTCTAATATTGAGTGCATTTATGCGAAGTAGATCGTTGCCCTTGCCCACGCAGGTTCAGTTTGCGAAGATAATAGATTTTTCTTATATGAATATAAAAAAATAAAACTTTTAAGGAGCATTATTGGGGATCTTCAAGTTTATTATCTTTACGATTCCAAGGTATTTAAAATTTCTTACGAATTTTAAGAAAAAGCATTTGTCCCACAACAACCATTATCACAGTCTATGTTAAGGCGTTAAATTCATTTTGTGCTTATTTTATGTAAGATATGCAAAATGCCAAGAGTTCTAAAATCATCCTGTATTGGATTTTTTTGTTTTCAGTAAACTGTTCTCGATCAAAGTTATGTAGATAATAATAAATAGAATTGGTAAAACAACCGATCCTGGAGGTATTTTTGTTTTTGTTTTTTTTTTGTTGGAAACCAATAGATAGCAGAGTTGGAGCACTCAAACGCAAATGTTGGTCCATTGTACTACCAGACGGACACCCTTCCCCATTGTCCGGAGAAAAGCGAGGAAGAGCTTCAGTGATGTAGAGCTAAAAGATTCAGCACACACCAAGGGTGCGCCATCGTACGCCAGCGAAGGCAGGACCGTTGCAGAGAAAGCTGTGTCATCCTCCTCGCACCATGAAGCACTGGTGGGCGTCTCACTGACCCCCAGCACGGAAAGATGCTTAACAAAAGTATAATGGTCCGTAATGAAATCCGCAAGTCACCTGCAATCAATTCTCCTTAAGGATAAGAGGAGTGTTGCCGATTTCTTGCAGACATCAGGGCATACGCATTTAGTCATCCTGCATATTCCCCCCATATACATTTGTGTGCATTTAAGACCCAATCGTTGGTATAGGATTTGGCGGTGGAAGCAGGCGGCTTTGGGTGCAGCTTGGCTGTCACTGCACACGCATATGCTTTTTTCCTTCCACTTATGCCTCACAACATAGTATCTTTGATTGAAAGACAGACGCATATTTTCCTAACGAAAAGTGCAGTCGGGCGTTTTCGCGGTCAAAAAAACTCCAGCGCCAGACCACCGGATTTGGAGCCATTTGTAAAAGAGTTCAGTATATGGCCAGAGCTAGTGTTGACGCCGTGGAAATTTGACTGTGAAATTATAACGCAATAGGATGGCAGGTGCCATTGCGCCGAACGGCATATCCATGAAACAGGGGTCGTACGATAATTCTCGCGGAAGTACCCTGTAACTCCAGTGCCCATTACTCTTGAGGCGGAACATGGCTTTTTGTGCGCACCCCCTTTTAAATATGTCAAGGGGTGGAAGATTCATCGTAGCATCTATATTGAGCAGCACCCGGCGTTTTGGGAAAAGCGCCTTACAGCTGAGACGAACCGCTCTTAGAAATTTGGTGAAGGAGGCTACGACGTGTATGCGTGTTAGCCTGTTCTACCAGACAACCGACGCATATGAGATTATCGGTCTTATCATTGCCGTGTAGATCCAAAGGACCTTATTCAGCGGTAAGCCCCATGTTTTGCCAAAGGCACCTTTGCATTGCCAAAAAGCTGACAGCGCTTTGGTGGTTTTGGACTCAACATGCTTTGATCAAAGTATCTAGGATGACTCCCAGGTATATAGCTTCCTTGGATATCGGAATGGAAATGCCTTTTAGCACCAGCTGATTCATGCCAATATTTTTCCTCCTTCTTATCCTTCCTGCATCAGTGATCAATGTCCTGTGCACAAGCATTTCTTTGATCCACAATACCAGTGCTTCATTAACGCCATGCCGCCCAGCAGCGTTACACATGCTGTCGAATGTAGCGTTATCAAAAACTCCCTCAATGTCGACGAAAATGCCCAGTACGTACTCTTTGTTTTCGAGAGAGCATTCAATCTCCACTACCACCACGCGTCATAGGATAGGTATAGTAAGTGCTAAGCTAGCAGTGAAAATTCTTTTCAGAGTAGGAAGCAGCCTGTCTTATACCATTTTGCAGCATAATAGGGTATATTAGTACCTGGCGACTTGAAGTCATTGAAAGATTCCTCGACTTATTCATGAAGCTTCTGGCTTTCCTACGAAGATATTGGAGTTCCCTCAGGGAACCAATTTTCTGCAGAGAGGTTTAATGACTGGACATAAAGCCTCAAAACAATTGGCGATAGCGCTATTCAGGTTATGAACGGCATCCTTCCTTAATTGCTTCGTTACAGTAGGGCTTGAACGGATTTCTCCTCTCTAAACCGTACCCAGTCCGTCCGCGAGGGGGAGATCCCACAGTTCAATTGTAATTCGATATATCTGTGGTCTGACAACGTAGTATCCGGTAAAACTCTCTTAGTGATGGCCTTGATATACCTGTTAGATAGGGTTAGGTCAATCACCTCCTGTCTCTTATCTCGTCCTGACAAAAATAAGTTGAGAGTCTACATTTTTGACAATTTGGCGAGAGAGCGAAGTTTAAAAAGTAATCTTCTCTCAAGTTGCAGTTGCTGCTTTTGGACTTAACAGCACTCTACGAGTTCAGAAACTGCTTTACGTGGCGGAAGCAGTACCGAGTTGTAGGGGAAGTAAGCAGACGCAACGACGAAGTGTTCGATTTCTCTGTGCGCTTTACAATTTACTCTGGTAGCCATCATGTCTTGTCCGCTGAATAGTCCAAGTTTGGTGGCCGATAGTGAGTTTGATATGATGAGGCACACCCTGGGCCTTGCGGATCGCTCACCATAAAGAATCATAGCATTACGTATACCACCGAGATCAGTCGTTTATTCCACACCCATGGTTCCTGAATAGATATAATGTGATGATTTGTACTTTTGCATGCAATTCTGCTACTGAGATAAGGGCTAGCAGCCTTGCAATACTGTAGATTAATGTGAATAAAAAGATTTGAAGAGATTTAGACTACAGAGCAAGTTCCAACCTTTGATTAATAATCAAAATGGAACAGAATCCAACCAAAATCGAAGGAGGAACGTGAATCGTACACAGATTTTAGAGCTTAGACAGAGCCGTTATCCATTTCCACAGCCAGCGTGAAGCCCTCTTTTTTCAGAGAGCCATTATTCTCCTTGTAGGAATAGACATTCCAGCCCCTAGTGTCAAGTCCCGGATTCCGCGTACGTATTCGCGCCAGCACATCCAGCTTGTTTCCACCGCAATCCAGCATATGGCGAGCATTAATTTGGGGAGACTGACTACCTGATAGGTAGTAGTTCCCAAAGGGGGAATTTTCAGCATTATGCTTCTGATGCAGGCAGATGTCCACTTTGAAGAACAGCTCACCACGAAGGTAACACTCATCAGAGCAGATCTCCCAGCCGGAATACAGAAGCCTGTTGCTGAAGCTACTCCAGTAAACGATCCACCGCTGGTCATTCTGCTGTCACTGACAGCTTTCCCTAGCCTGACCATTTTCCTGGAGATACATCTCTGCTTCACGAGTTATTCAGACGTACGTCATGGTATATTATATGAAATACTTTTGTCAAATACTTTTTGAACGAAGACACTTCATGTCATGATGGGCTTATGTTTTCCAGATACTATTTCTCTTCTTTGATTAGGTCTCACTTAAGGGTGAACCTTAGATATCAAATATCCTTGCTTCAATTTGGTTAAAGTTTTTTAAGGTGTTATTGTGTAATCGGCTAGGTCATTCTTCTGAGTTAGAATCGGAGGCACTTATTGCCATAGTTAGGGAGTTTCAAATGGAAACCTGAAATAGATTGTGCTTCTGGTTGGCCGGTTAATTTTCAATACTTTCAAATATGATGCTGAATAAAATATCATGAAAACCCTTCACCCGATCAGTCCGTTTCTTAGTGGAGCAGCACCAGTTTCCCATCAATCTCCAGTGTGTCGTATTCGGCAGGGATATCAAAACCAGTCGGGCTTTATTCACATTATCACTTACGCCGACTAAGTCTATAAAATTTAAGGTTAAATTCGCGAGTCCTCTAAAATATTATGAGTTTGATCGCCGTGAATTTTATTGACTTGAACCTACCAGACTGTAGACGATTGATTTATGACATATGGCAATATTTGGAAGGCGTTTACGACTATTCTTTGGGTATTTGACAAAATTGCTGACGATCTGACCTACGACGTTTGCGACATGAGGCCGAGCGTTGTCGTGCATATAACTTTGTTATGTCTTTGTTCGTATTTCAGCCATTTTTGTCACAATGCAAGACTGAAGCGAATTAGTTGCAGTCCATACCGATCGCTCGGAATAGATTCCCCAGGTTGTAACAGCTAATAGTACACAACACCCTTTTGGTCCCGCCGAACTCGACCCTAGTTACAATCCGATGTGAACAACTTTTCCTTTTTTGCCTTCAAATCAGCTTTTCGCAAATGAAATATTGCCGTTCATCACGTATTCAATACTTGAACTGTTACTTCCAATGAAACTGTAAGCTCCATATCGGAATATTCATCGAGTAATGTCTTTGTCTTCGAGTTTTTTTTAATGTCCAGACTGAGGCTTATCTTCAACGCTGAAATCACCATTCTTAAAACGCCGAAACCATTTCCTACATGATTTATCGGTTGGAGAATTGTCGCCATAAACTTCCACAAACGTTCGATGCTCTTCAGCTGTACCTATATTCCAATTAAAGCAGAGAATTAAAACTTCCTTCTGTTGCTTTGCTAACATTAAATTTGACATATTCATTACAAAGCAACGTTTTTTAATAAAACTCGAAATGATATAAGCTGCATGTTATTGATAAATGTCTAACCTCTCTGAAACATTTATAACAGCCAGACCCATCTTTTTGAAATACTTATACTCCAAAGGGTTTAAGATCTTTCAAATCAAGATATGAAGGAGATTCTAATGCGGAGAACAGGACGAAAAAATCCTAGGATGAAAGACCGCCAGGTAGGTTGCGCCGTAGATGGGAGGACAGTTTAAAGATGGACCTAGAAGAGATGGAACAGAACAGAGAAACATGGAGGTAACACAATCATAACAGGGAGGCTTGGCAACCGGAGCCAAGTACCCTAATTTCCGTAGCTTCCATATACTTAACCCCTCAAAATCCCATCCCTCCATCACCTTCAACCCGAACCCCACCCTGTCACCCAACTCTTCGTCTATCCTAATACCAACAACTTCTGCCCCATTCACCCAATCCTCTGCCATCCCTCAATCTTTTGTTGATCCTCTTTCGCCCCCTACAGTTAAACTTACTCAGCTGACTGCTGACCCCATCCAAAGTCGCTACGTCCTTTCTCGACTAAGAGATAAAAAGACGTATGAAAAGATTCGTCTCTTTCTGGCTTACCTCCATGATAAATCAGACTCGGTTTGTTATGAAGGTAAAACAAACACAAGCGTCATGGTCTCCATTCAACAGGAAGGTCTCCCAACGGATTTCGCTAGCCTCAAGAGCCTCTTCATAAATTATCATGAACTTTTCAGTATCTCGCCACAAAAAGTGTCAAAGGATCTTGATACCTTCAGGCAATACATTCATTCAAAACGTATATCGCACCTTCAACGTAGTAGAGCTGACCACGACAAGTTTTTTCATCCCAAATTGTCTCTCTCTCTCCCAGCAACCCGCTCACTCTGCCAAAATGTCCTTCTTACCTTCTATTATCAGAATGTGAGAGGTCTTCGTTCAAAACCCAAGCTGTCTTCCAACAGTCACATGCTCTACCCAGCATAAACAGCCTCGAACTGTTCCCATCAAATTTTAATGTTTATCGTGATGACGAACTCAGCCGACCCACTGATGGTTGCCCTTATCGAGGCGTCCGACAAGCCGTCCTTAATACAATTGACTCTTCCTTTATTGCAATATCATTCTCTCCACTTCTCGACTTTGTTTCAATTAAGATTGTTCTACCCCAGAAGACACAATACATCATTTGTTTTTACATCTTGATCACCTATTGAATTCTATCAACTCGCCATTAACACAATCGACAAAATTATTGATTTAAGAGACCATCAGGATGAAATCCTTCTTTTCGTTGGCTTCAACCTTCCTCATCTTAAATGAATCCAATCAGACGATCAATCGTCTTACACTGCCACCAATCCCACAACTCCCACAACTGCCAAAGAATGTCTCTTCTTGGATCGCCTAGCAGATTCAAACCTTAGCCAAGTTAGTTGCGTCCTAAACTACATGGGAAGACAACTAGACCTCATATTCACAACCTATCCCCTCAACTCTTCTGTTTCACTTTGTCCCCTTTCCCTTTCAACCATCGATAACTTCCATCCTCCCCTCCTCCTTTCCTTTTTTCACGATTCTCCATTGCAGAACTAACGCCCTACAGTTCTGCCCTCTTACGATTTTTACAAAACAAAATTTCACCTAATCAATGAATACCTTAAAAAAGCCTCTCTCAATTTTGATAACCTAATCGTTAATGATGCAATATCCATATTTTACAGGGAAATATTTTAAATCTTCAGTCTATCCCTACCTATCCATAGGTGAATTCCCCCGCTTATGGAAAACCTCATTTATCACCCCTATATACAAAAAAGTTCCGAAGAACGGTGTTAACAACTATGGTCCCATTGCCAAACTGTCACATATACCCACTTTGCCTTAGAGAACGGCAAAGAAGTCGACGTTATTTCAACCGATTTCAGTAAAGCTTTCGATAAAATCTCCCACACACTGATACTCTTCAAATTGTCCTCCCTTGGCTTCGACCCCATTTGTTTGAAGTGGATATCTTTTTACCTGGAAAAATGCTATTACAGCGTTATTTTTAGATCTGCCTTCTTTAACCCCTTTTTAGCTTACTCCGGCGTCACCCAAGGCAGCCACTTAGGTCCACTTCTTTTCGTTCTTACCATAAAGGATCTTGAAATGGTGTTCAAATATTCCCATATCTCACTATATACCGACAACATCAAGTTCTTCAAGGCCTTTTCCTCCAGTCATGACTCTTCGCTTATTCAATCTGAATTCAATAGTTTTTCCATCTGGTGTTCCAAAAATTCCTTAGAGATTAGTGTTTTCAAATGCCAATCAATTACCTTTTCACGTAAACTACTTCCTCAATAATCAGCCCATCTCCACTGCTCAAGTGATTCGCGACCTTGGCATATTATGTGACCAGGAGCTAAATTTTCGCGCACACATCGATGAGATAATCCTTAAAGCTAATTCTGCACTCGGTTTCGTGAAGCGATGGTCTAAAGAATTCTCAAACCCTTACGTTACCCGATCCCTTTCCATAACCTTTGTCTGGCCCCTTCTTGAATACGCCTCTCAAGTGTGGTCTCTTCACCAACAAACCCACATTTCCTAGAATCGAAAGCATCCAAGGCGATTCCTACGTTTTGCTCTTCGAGGTCTCCCCTGATGCAATCCTTTAATTTTACCACCCTACCAAGACCGCCTTAAACTAATCAACATGAACACGTTGGAAGAAAGAAGAATTGTGTCTGACATTCTTTTCATCCATCGGCTCCTTTCAGGTACCATTGACTGCGCGACCTTCTACAACTCTGACTCTATCAACACTAACTTCCACCCTCCCCTCTTCCCGTTCTCCCTAGCTAATAAGTTAGATTAGATTAAGATTAGATTAAGATAGCTTGAATTAAGCCCAATAAATGGCCCCCACCAAAATTAAATTAAAAAATTGAATCAAAGGATTGGCCTTAAACTTTCGGAGTCCAAATGGCCGGTAATAATAATATTAATAATAATAATAATTTTGTAGACTTGACAAGAAACCCATATTTTACAAATAAGCTGGTACCCAAGTATAGGTATATTCATCATATACAGCTGTAGGCTACTCTCAAAGTTGGGCAGGTTAAGCTTTATTAAACATTAGTTTCGATATTCCTACCTTAATTCCAGATTTACTCGACAATCTTGCTCCAAATTGAAGATATGTAAATCATTTGCGATCTTCCGTGCTCGAAACGATAGCACTTGGACATGGTGCATGGGACAATTTTGAGATATTGATTTCAAATCGTTTAGCCTGTGAAACCAATGATCCTCTGCGATGGTACACAATTCTAAAAGACAGAATAAGGAGTATTTTTGATGCTAGACAATTTCAAAACTAATGAAAATGCTTCCCCGTGTCTTCCAGCCCCAGCCCCAGCTATACGCCATTTACACAATCGTCGAAGTAAATCACGAGGCAGATATTACAGATGCAAACACCAATATATTTCCCGATAATCAAGCAGCGTTCAGAGCCCGGAACAGCATGAGCTCAAAATCCGTCAAAGATTGCCATGGTGCTCTACAGAGTCCAACGAAAACAATCGACCGCACTTCTACTACATGATAGAGGCGTGCATATTCTCTTTCATCTTTAATTGAATTAGTGTTCGAATATTGAATGTTTAGATGAATTTCATAATCTTTATTCAAGGCTGGCATTTCTTCTTCATTTTCTTCCTTTACATACTCATACGTCAATTCATTGAATTTTGTGGGAGTTTGTTGACGTCGTAAACGGCGGCGATTCCGGCATCTTGGTCAACCTATAGACTTTGCCCTTGATGGCAGCCGAGGCCAGTGCCAAAAATGTGCATTTAGTTGTTGACTAACGTAAGTATGTATGTATGCTGGCACCGTTCCCATTTCGTGGCAGCTGTTGATGTATGGCTCACATTTTTGCAGACATCACTGAGAGCTTCCAATTTTTTTTTCTCTTTAATTTTGATTTTTGATTTTCTTTTGGCGATTATCCTTTCAACGTACTAGTGTATCACTCTAGCCTGTTGATCTTGTCGAAAATAAGCTATCAAGTGTGCGTGCGGTGACTAAAGAAGACATTTTTGCGTCGTTTGGCATTTTCTGTCATTTCCGAGCTATGAGTTGATGTTAATCATATCGCACGTGTATTTATACAGGATTCTAAATTCGACTAGAAGCTTATTGTCCATGTAATCGTATATCCTTGTTACTCATTTCTGATAATACATATGTCTACCTGAAGATTTTTGAAAATTATCGGAAACTGGAGACAACAGGAACATCTGATTACAGGTTATCATAATCAGAAACCAATGAACACATTTGAGTGTTAGCTTTACTCATAGACTTCACGTTTTAAAGGAGCATTATTATTCTCCCTCCCAAGACTTATTCCCACAAACTAAAACGTCTTCCCTTGATTTGTAAAACTATTTCACACAACATACGGCCAGAGGTCTGTCTATTAACAATGACATAACGTCTCCGTGGTCATCACACCGGTCAAACCGGTTCCAATAGGACCAACTCTCATACGTACCAAACACAAACCATCACGAAGTATTGCATAAATTAAGTAGGACCAAATCAAAGTCCGAGCAATGGGAATAATATTTTACTATGCCCATGAAAGATATATCCAACGATCGCATCCTTTATCACATCATACTCTCCGTGTGTCTATGGGAAAAAAGGGGTGAAAACGCAGAGACACATCACAATGAGGGCTTTATCTAAGATATGCTTCCGTATGTGTCTTTTCGATAGTGACCCTTTTCTCAAAGACGTATAAACAACACACAAACCGGTTCTGGACATCTGAAAAGGTCATTCTTTCGACGTCGACGACGACTTGAACATACGGGCAAATGCATCTAACCTTGATACTATTGCACAATCCCTTAACCTTCCTTCGTCAATAATTACACGAAAATTCCTTATCATGCTGTTGCATGTGTGAAAGCAAAGTCCGGTTTGTGGCCAGTCACTGTCCCATTGCATTATGCAAATCATCCCCTTGAACAGAAGACAACCCTTTCGTCCTTGTGACATCTCACATTGATTGTACTATAGACAACGACTTGGGTCATCACATAAAACTGGTTTTATTACTGAGCTTTCCTGATACTCGATGACCTTTTTCAGGGTGGAAGGAAAGACAGCATTTCATTTTTGGTTTCGTCCTATCCAAAAACCGGACTGGCCAGTTTTCGTGGGAAATTCCTGAGTCAAAGATCATTCGAAACTGAGAAAACTATAATAAAATCCATGTAATACGTGTGACCTCTTGAGGGTCTTGGAATGGTGCTTAATCCTTTCTCTTGTTCGTGTTTCCTCACGAGTGCGGTTTATTAATAACTTTCGAGTAACATTTTTGCATTTATTGTTTTCATTCAATTATTTTCAATCTGAGCTGCGCTAATATTTAGATTTTTCACAAAGTCACGTTCGTCATGGTCGCAGCCGTTGAATGAATACTGCGTGGTTCCCTTCAGAGAGCCCCTTGTGCCAGATTCCAATAGTGCTCGCCATATCCTCCCTTCTTATCTGCCCAAATTACCTTTGTAAACAAATACGAACATCATTAGTTTGAAGATATGGATATTCGTTCAGTAAAAATGCAAGTCACACTACGAGTTCAACGCTAAGCAAAAAAATTATTTGAATAAATAACCAATTCATTTGACCTTATTACCCGTACCTACAGAGTTTTATTAGCATACGCCGGAGTCTGTGCATCTGGGGAGTGATCTTATTAGTCATGTGTGCTGGCAGCTTTTCCCAACTATGGAGTACATAATCAATCAATTCGCCTTGACCTTATCGGCATCATATATTGTAATATTCCCTTAGGGAAGAAAGAGAGCACATAAAACGCATGTACTTCACACTAGAGACTGCTGATTGAAATGTATTCGATTGTTGATGTCGTCAGAGATGACTTGTATGAGTACACCGGGGAACCGGTTATCTATCCATCATTCATTTCTCCAACCTGTCATATATGGGATCATGCGATGGAATTGGGGCCAATTAGCCCACGTACCATAATTTAGTGGATAGAGACTTTGCCAGATCAGTGCTCTAAGTGTTGACATATGGTGTATAAGAGTAACATTCATTAGATTGGCTTCATCAGGTTGTGGGATGAGATTGCCCTTAATCCGTATTATTGAAAAATGCTCAGAAATATCCCAAACAGATATTTCAACGTATTCTTGGTGTATGTCTGCGCATTGTATGTGCAGATCTCTAAAAGATTGCCTTTTCTAGTTTAACATGTGTGCTCCCCTCTTTAGGCGTTTGGAATACTATACTATACTATAGGAAACTCTGCGAGGCAATGTAACTCCTGTTTTCCTAAAATGTGCTCGGATAACCACCACCTTGATTTAATATAAACACATGGAACGTGTCTTTGGTTACATGGATAAGTTGGCGATTTTCGCGTCAATATCCGGACTGCCTTAATAAAACGAAAAAAAAAAATTTAAATCGTTGATATGCAAGCTCCTTAGGCATCTCAAGCTTGAAGTGGATACTATCCACTCTATTAAAAACTATTCTCTTACAGAAACTGATTCTGAATTTTGAAGAGCGGACATGTTTTCTCGGCATTTTAACCCGAGATTCTATTCAATGCGCTGAATATTAACGTTCAAAACTTTGAAATGTATGGCTTATAAACGATGGTCATACATAGCACCAGAAAGACAAATCAAGTGACATTAATTTCGTGATCTCGATTGTCTATTTGCGACATGCTAATTATTGAATCAATTCCTCAGTATGTTGATACCCTCGTGCCTAGTCAGTATAACTGATACATTCAGAATCATGTGTGGTCAATAATGATAATTTCTTCGAAGAAATATTCGTGGAACGATGAAATAACACACGAGCACCAAACCGAATAAGGTACACCTTAGTTTAGAGATTGGTGTTTTCTGACCGCGATGAAACGGTCAGAAGTCATGGAAACTCGAAACCGTATTTCGCGTTTTTCTGCTCTAAAGACAGTAGGTTAATTTCATTTGTGGAATGAAATGAATCACAAACAACAGAGATGATTGGGAGGTGTCGGCTCTTGTCATCCATTGGTTTAATTAATAATAATAATGACGTCTCTCAGCATGACCATCTTAAGCAAATAATGCCTAAAAACCGTGCCAAGTCAATGTCATTGTACAGCTCTAACAGATTACGGTCTCTCTATTGCCTATTACCACACATCAGGCCAAATATCGGTCGCAGCATTTTTTTCACGAAACGGCCATGGGTTTCTTTGTCCCCTTTTAATAAAGATGAATAGAGTTATTTTAGGCACTTCGGCGTCAATATTCGAGTTTCACTGATATCTCGCTGTATTCGTCCGAACACGTTAATATGCTTTTGGTCGAGCTTGGTCATTTCTGGCTTAAAATCAAACTATCAGACCAATCAGGTCATAGTCGTTCGCGCAATTTATAGAGGAATAGTATCCCCATAAAATGGTCGAACAGGTCGGGAAAACTCTGCTCTGTTCCATTTAAAAGGCCTGCATTCTGCCCTTATTTTATAAATGAGTTTTTAGTCTAATATGGCGTTTACCTGCGCCAATAACTTCAGAAGCCAACAGCTTCAGAGGCCAACGCTTCTCCAAAATTTGGACACAACCGACTTAACTTCATCTACATAAACCATGGGAGCGGCAATCTCTGCAGTTTAGGTGTCTTGACAGTGCGTGTGTCTGAAATGATTTACCCATACCCTCTTCAACGATAGCGACTCTACTACAACTTGTCCATTGTCATCTCTCTAGGCTACCGTTCTGGCTTTTCCGGCTGCGTGCCTTTTTGCCTTTCTCCCGAGAAGCGATTTCTTCTATTCTTTTCTTTACGTTGAGCTTACTTTCGTCTTTTGTGAATGTTTTGAAAGAAATGCGATTGGCAAATGTTCTGTTGGATCCGTGAGTCAATGTCAGCTCCTTGGAATTGTTTGGAATTGTTGTAGAATATGATCAATCTGGATAAAGATTCGATTGATCTGGTGACCGCTAGCTCTCTTCATGAGTGTTGAGATATGTGAATTACGTACTGTCCCAGTCCTAAAGTTGCATCCATTTTCGGTAGTGTTATCAATAACATATTCAATATCAATATAGCCCCCCAGCTACCCATTTGAATTCCTTAATGCAATTAGCTAGAGTTTACAGCTTGATGATGACACGATTCTAGCTTTCTGAAACTATTTACTAAGTTCGTTGATTTTAACGAAATGCACTCTCGTGTCCTTCTTATACCATATATCTTTGATGCAAGCAAGCAGTAGGAATAAAAATACGAATATTTAAAATCTCCTTTCCTAGGTCTGCCGACCTACACTAAGTAGGCAACTGATTGCTTTGTCTTTTTAACAAAGCTTGTTCTACGATGTTATCGGTGGTTTAGCTTTATAATTATAGCTGACTTTACTTCCATCAATCATGTATGTTGTATTTGACTTTTTTTTTTCGTTTAGGTGAAAGGAAATTGTCGGATCCGAGCCACGAATTAAGAAAAGATTTTTTTTCTAACTCAGATAAGCTGACTCGTAATATCATCTCGTCTCTAACCATAGGCTAAATGAGTTATTAATAATAACTTTACGACAGTATTGAGACAACAGACGTGCTGCTTATATAAGCTTAATCAAAAATTATATCAATTTAGATCACTTTTCTATGTTGCCTTCTTTAAAATAGGATAAAAAACTACTTTGTATATTCTGACCTTCGTTATTTTGTAGTCTTCTAACTTGCAAATCTGAGGCATATATCATATATCTACAAACTTGCACGAAGTGAATGTGAATTATAAATTGTGAATGAAATATAAATTATAAAATCAAATACACGAACCGTAATTGTGAATAGACCCAATTCACCAATCGCCTATTTTTAGGATATGATACATTATAATTCGCGCAAGTTTGTAGATATATGATATATATCAGACGGACAGACGGACCGACAGGAAAGCCTGCCTTTGCATAAGTTTCAAGGAAGAAGACCTCGAAGGCTTTTTTATCATGAAATTGGTGAACATTTTTCAGCTTTTCATTAACTAATTAGGGGTCGAACAAAATATAAGCAAATGTGTAACATCTTAATTTTTTTGGACAAAGTGTACCAACGTTCGCACACAAACTAATTGAAATCTCTCTACAAACGATACGATCTAAACTCTACAGTCGTTAAAACATAAAGATACTTATGTAAACATTTTCAATCAACAAAATCACGTGTTACCTCAACTGACAGCCGACTACCATAAGCAACCAGTCGACCTATATTTTTAGCAGCATGTTTCAGATATATTCGCAAATATAATAAAGACAAAATCAATTGAATTAGCCTAATACAATTCGTGAAATTACACAATTTCCCTTACGAAAAAGTCGATATCGATGTTTGTATACATATTAAGCACCCATATATCTCTCTAGAATCGGTGGATTCGAATTCTAGGGATCTTGAAACCTTGTGATATGCTCAAAAACTCTTTTTTGAAAAATCGGACATATAATAAAAAAATTCCAGATGTGAAGTAAATACGCCGTTAATGTATGGGTAGCCTTTTATCCTGACGTTCGCTTTGCATCTTGAGCATTATTTTGAGCCCAGAAAGTCAACATATTGAGTGACTTCGCTAACCGTAAAAGCCCAGAATTTCTGTTGGTCGATCTTTTAAATCTTTAAGATCTATAAAGTTGAATATTTTAAGTACCCCAAACATGTTGTCCGCTCATAAAAGAACATTGTTAAAAATCTCTCGGTTACAATCTGTGTCCAATTTCCTTGCCTTTAGACTATTCCTGAGGTTTCCAGGCTGTGGAAAGCTTATTCCGCTACTGACAATGAGTCACCAAGTTTTTATTGCGTTTTACATGAATCTCGTTTAAGAACTTCGGCCAATACTAAGTCCACAAACTTTTCCACCAGCCGCTCCTTGTCTTCCATTTTGAAATCACCACTTTCGTAACGATTTCGTAAACCATTCGCGACACTTTCTTTCACCAATACAATTCTCACTGTAAATTTCTGAGGCTGTCGGGCCTCAGCCGCAAATTTCTTTCGAATTGAAGATAAAGTGCATAATTTCTCTCGTCGACGTCGATAAAAATTCGCAAACGTATTGACTAGGAGTTGTTGACAGGTGCTCATGCTTTTCATGTTTCTGACCAGTGTGTAAGGCAGGTGCCGCTTATTGAAAAACTATTGCTATTTGTACACCTGATTATGATTCCCCAGCAGAATAAATAGTTTATACTTATCTAAGGTGTCATTTTTAATTTCGCGCCATTTTTGATCTGCCTTGATCTGTACCTTTCATTGCTAACGCTTAGTAACTAAATGCTAGGCGGTTATTAAACGTGGGTCGATACACTCCCCCAATAAAATTCACCGTATAAAACCTTAACAGGTGTCTTGTTTAAAATTGTGCCATCATTACCAATCCCCCATTCTATGATTTTGTTACTAGCCAATTCGATTTTCTTAAACATCTACAGAATGTTTCGTGCCAAGCATCTGGGTGTAAGTCTCTTAAAAGCCACCATTAAGATTACTAGACCAGCCTCATAAAAATGTATTACACTCGAAAACTCGAAAAGAAAAGAGAAAAACTGTTCAACAGAAGGGTCATAAGTTGAGCTTTAGCCTTCCACTTCCAGTTTTCAGAGACAGGTAACCCTAAAACTGATGAGCTACCCATATACTTCTTCCTTATCTATAATTTGCCTTAGACTGATTAACTTTATGACAACTGCAATAGCAAACGCTTAAACTAAGTTTAGTAGATATTTCAATATTCAGGTTCAGTATTCACCGTGGCTTCCCAGAAACTTGCATATTGCGCAAGTTCTGCTTAGTAGCATACACAATTTGAAATTTTCGACAGAGCTTATGTGACTCATGACAAGAAGCCTTGTTTTTTCCTACATTCTTACCTGGCCTTTATAGTGATTCCTGATTCGTTTCTCGATTTTCTTCTCAGCCATTGCTGGCCAGTTCAGCACATGTCCAAATATAAATTCCTGTGGTGATTTCATCTTCAAGAAAATATCACTGTTCACAAATAAAATCAAAAACACAAACGACTTAATATCCGCGTCATGATCACCTAACCATGAACTTATCTTACTGGTAATGTCGCGTCACACTTTCAATTTTTCTTGGCACAACTCCATTCAGGCTTGGGACTGGATTCCGTTTGGCTGGCGACATTGAATGTATTTTAAAATTTTCCGCACGGGACATGCCACTTTCCACTTGTTGCAGTGGATGTGCATCAGTTACTTGCTCATACCCACTACTTGTTGCACCACTACTCACTTGACTTTTATCAGACTCTGCGTGAAAGATTTGATGACTCAGTTGCACTGGAATAACAGTCTGGTATGCTCGTCCGTAGATTGAAAGTCCTGCGACTTGATTAGTAGCAGATTTCTTCGTTGCGGTGATGGGATAGAAGTTTCCTTCGTACTTATAAAGAGAAAGGATTGGTGGACTCATGGAAGATGCTTCCATTGGCTGAGTACTGTTCACGATTAAGCTGTTGTAAACAAGGAGTACACACAAGAAAATATGAACTCTGTGACGAGAGCTCATGTTGTAAGGAAGAGTGCGAAAGATCAACTGGAAACAATACAAATCTCAACATCTTTTATCCCACAGAGCAATAGTGGACGTTGATAAACGTCTATGCAGTGGTCCATGACGCGGCTGTTTAGTGCATTTTTCTAATTTCCGCATGGTCATGGTCTCGATTGGCAATCCAATCTACTGATCTGCATTTTAACGGTCGAAATCCAATTACAAAGAAAATACAATTACGAAACCCGATGCGCTATGGTGGACTTTCGTTAACAAGGTTTTTTAGTTTTCCTTATCCCCACCCTATCTTCAAGAAATAAAGCCATGCCATAATCACTGCTCTGATTGGTTGAGAATATGAGATCGTTGAGTTTCTTAGGGGTGATATGATGTAAATACTTTTCAAAGTGAGGGTTAATGCAAGAAGATGAACCACCCCTCTAAGGATTGAATGACGTATGTACATATATGCCTCAGCAGAATTTTCTTCCAAGGAAAAGGGAAGAAGTATTTTGAGTCTGAGAATTTTATTAATCTTTGCTCAGCTTTCAAAGTTGAAAGAAGATACCAAATACAACCCGAAAATTTGTTTGTAATATATTTACACACAAAAATAATAATTATTTCCAGTGCTTTTTAATTTACTCTGACAGATACTAAATTTATATTTTTAGTTTTTTTCTTTCCTTTTTTGAATTTAGAATAGGTCAGTATAAGTTGAATTTCTATTAAGGTAAGTGCTTAAATAACAGTGAAAAAAATCATAGCTTTTGAATTCGTAAAATTATTTTTAAAAATGAGGCTTTTTAAAAACATAAGCCTAGTGTATATTTTTTATACTATAGTGCATAATACAGTGTTTAATTGCTCGAACAAAGTCAGCTCATTTCAAAATCGAACGTAATTGTTTTTACTCCAAGTATATTTCCATATTTCAGCTTACATTCTGAAAAATATTAAAAAAAAAGAAAGCCAACAGCAAATTATGGTGTTTTTTTTAAAAACTGTTTATAAAAAAAATTGGGCAAATTTGGAAAATTTTTGGGCATTCCAAAGACAATGTTTTTTAATAAAGTGAAGTGAAGTCGATATAAACTCAGCTATTGAATTTATTGCCAATTTTTTTGAATCGGTTTATTCGGTTCTAAATTTTTTTCGTTGGTCCACATATCAGAAAAAGTTAACATTGGATTGTTTTAACTAAATGTTGATTACTCAAGTTTAACAATAAGTTCGATGGTATACCAGAACTTGTCTTCAAGCAGTTCCTTAAATCACTTGGTATGCTTGTACTTAGTATTTTCAATATTCGGACTTTGAATAAGTTCTCGTTTTTTCCCAAAAAAAAAAACATTTCACCATAACGTAGCATATCTACAAGGAAGTACTGCAGGCGAGCATAAACTTATGTATAATAATTCGTCGAAGTGTTATTTTCTTTGTTTTAAATATGTCGAATTTCGCGTCAAGGAAAGTGTTTTTGCAGGGAGCTTAATTGTAATATTTTATTTAAAATAATTGAAGCCGAACCACCTAAAATTCTTGTTGAGACTTACGGTAAACATACTCTATCGGAAATGACATGCAGACATTAGTTTGAACGCTTCAAAAATTGCTGGCAAAATCATAGCAAGGGAATAAAACAAAAGTTTCGAAACTTTTGAAATCATTGGAAATGATTCAGACGAAAGGATATTGGGTATACGAGATGAACGAATCAGCAGAAAAAAAAGGCACGGTTTTTACAAGATATCGTGGCAATAAAAAGTGCATACCATACCGTACGATAATTCTTGGGCTGAAAGACTCAGAAGTGTGCCCGGCCATGCATCTACATCGTCAGTAAATGCAAATATCCATGGCTCTCTGTATTTGGCGCGATCAGGAGCGTGTCGTTTATTATAACTCAAACGGGATAACGCCATTACGGGAGATCGCTATCGACTGCCATTGATGCTTCTGAATCAAGCATGGTAAAAAAATGGGTACTAGTCGAACAATGTTACATGACAACTCTAGAGCATATGTAGCTCAAGTTGTTAAAATCTACCTGAAAACCCTGAAATGGAAGGTCCTGCCCCACCCACGATATTCCCCAGACATCGCCCCTTCCATTACCACCTGATCTGATTGACGATGTATGGCCTGGCTGAGCAGCATTTCCGATCTTTCGATGAAGTGAAAAATCCAGTCAATCCTTGGATCGCTTAAAAAAAACATGCAGGTTTTTCCAACCTGAAATTGGTATGCTGACAAAAAGATGGGAAAAAGTTGTAAATTCCAATGAACAATCATTCAAGTGAAATGCTTTTTACGAATAACTTTACCAAAAGCAGCGAGGGCTTTTACTAGGTTCAGAAATGTCAGGCACTGCTTTACAAGAGTGAAACTATTTTTATTTGGTATCTATTCAAGAATCTGGCCCCAAGAGAATTAAGGGGGAATATGTAAGTTGTCGGTTGTTCCCAAGCTATTTGAAAGCTTAGGAAAAAATCGACCAGATTTACTTCTCCGAGAATCGTTATCAGATGCTTAGCACGATTTCATATTTACCTAGTCATTAATGGCCGTATCACAATGTGGCGTTCGAGCGCTCGGACTTTTGACAGGCGTTGTACCGATTTACGATAAACATATGTCAAACGCGACCTAGTAGTTTCTATAACGAAATGTGGCTTCGGGCGCCCAGACGTTCTAAAATCGGGAATATGACAGAATGCAAGCAATGCTACCTCAAACAACCCACACACATATTCAGCGCACCTATACAAGCATTGTCAGCTGTCAAAACGCACGACCAGGTAGTCAGTTGCTCTACTCTGGCGTTGAGCTCGAACTTACGATATTAGACGAGACAACGCGTCGCATGCCGTGTTACTCCGTATGAATTCATTGTTCCTACTGATGCTGTCAAGAGTCCGAGCTCTCGAACGCCTCATTGTGATGCGGCCATAATTAAGTTTGCTTCCCATCATATGTTACCAACGCATTAGAGATCGTATTGCAAGTCGATCCTGTTAATGCTGAGTTCAACAAAGCGTGCTATTGTTCGAATCACGAGACTATTTTGAAAAAAAGGGCATTTTGGATTTCATTCAAAATCCTAGACAGGTTGTCACAGATCGAAAACAAATAGTGAATACTGAAAATACGTCATCAAAGTTTTTTATGTTTAGATCGGGTGTTTCCTACGGCAACCCCATACGTCTATTACTTTTCGCAACTCTTTCACTGACGACATAAGTTCCATCTGTAAATGTTCCATTTATGCAGATAATCTTAATTGGATTTTAAAAATGAAAAGCTTAGGTGATAGTCATTTTATTAAAAATGACTTGAACTCGCTTTCGGAGTGGTGTTTAAGACTTAACATTAAAAATATAATGCGATATAATTTTCTAGAAAATCAACTAGCCTATTGTGACGCAGTTTAGGCAAAAGTTAAGTCATGTGTTAGCAGTATTAAAAATGTAGACGTAATAGAAGCTTGTCATTTTTTTTAAAGTCACGTCCACTATATTGTTCCTGTAAGTAAGTTGTGCCGTGTAGATAAACTGACAGAAGAAATCAGTCAGTCAGTCTCAACTGTGCCGGTATTTTAATTGTCACTTAGTTTGCCTTCGCCTAGCAGCTCATCTGTTGTAATTTGGTTAATAAAGTAACAGTTGAGGTTAATAAAAACATTACAGTTCCGAAGGCTAAGTCAATGTTACAATTCATGAAGGATAATGTAAAGATTTTTGTGATCCTTTAACTATTTTATCTTTATTCACAATCCTTGTAAGACGTCTTGTGGAATATGCTGATGTGATTTGGAATCACGGAATAAATTTCCGTCGAAGCCCTTTAGGCTTTTTTGTAGAAAGCTACATTTTGAGAAAGTTGTTTATGTAAACTAATTAGATGTAAATTAAATTTTATAATAATGAATAGTTCTGTAATAAAAAAAAATTGATAGTGTTATATTGTACATATTTGGTCCATCGGTCCAATTCTGTGACCGGTTAGAAAAGGGACGATTAACCAAATATATTTTTATTTCTGCCGAGACGACTGTACTAACTTAGATAAATAAGAAGCCAACACCTTTGTTGAAAATACCACTGTCGTACGTGGGGGTGTACGGAAAAACGATCATAAATAACGCCATTTGTTCGCTCATTTTGCTCTAGAGCAGTTGCAAATCTGTCCAAATTTCGGTCCTTATTATTATTGTTATTACCGGCAATTTGAAACTCGGAAATTCGAAGCTCCTTTGCGAACTCTTCGCTCCCTATCATTAGTTTGTTCTTTTCACGTTTCACTCTTCTGTTCCATCTCTTTCAGGTCCATCCTTATATTATTCTTCCGCCTACGCACGGTCTTTCTAGCCTTTTTCCCTTTGGATTTCCAGTTATTATTCTTTTGACTTTCTCCTCCTCCATTCGTTCTTTGTTAGTCTTTGTGATTTTATGTCTCGGGCATTGCTTGGAGCTGTATAAGTTTCTTCTATATTTTATAGTTTTCTTCATTCGCTTGTTTATTAATTTTTTTTTTTTTTTGTAACCATTTTTTATAATTTATTTTTTTAAATTTAATTTAGACAAAAATGCTTAAGCCTAGCTTAACTATCTTTAACTAATTATAATTACCTTACTGGCCCTGTGCGGGCATTCTAAAGCAGACAGCACGTTCTTAAAACTATGTCTTTCGACTTAATTAATAACTTAATTAAAATAAATTAAAAATGAAAAATAAAAGCTAAGAAAATTTAAGGAAGGCAAAAACTTAGCATCTTTAAACTAATTAAAACTAGCTTAACCTACTTCAACTACAATATTCTCAACGCAATGTGGCATAATATCTGCCATGTTAACCCCGGAAGTCTGTCATCAAAATATATAGTGTTGTTTCAAATGTTTAGCTGCTCTAAAGTAGATGACTTAATGCTATCAGAATCGTGACTTTCGTCTAGTAAATCGTCTGAAAGTGTTCATTTACCAGGTTTCAATTTATTCAGAAATGATCGAATTGATAGAATTGGTGGGGTGTTTGTATGTTTATTAAAGATGTTATAAAAGCTAAATGTATATATTCGTCTCACAAGTCCATAATTCAATTCCTTTGTGTAGAAATCAATAGTGTTAATTGAAAATACCTCTTGGTTGTAATATATTCTCCTCTCAGGTGATTCAAGGAAGAAAATTTAATCGAACTTGAAAACACATTAATTGATTTAAGTTCGAAATACAACAGTATATTAATTGGCTATGATCTTAATATTAATTACTTTGAGTGCAATAGAACAACTAGTCAGTTTCAATTTTTTTGTGATAAAATAGGACGTTCGCTAGTAAATGATACCCTACATGCTTCCAGTTCCCTACTAACCCTTCACTAATCGACATGTTTTTAACTAACAACGTATCTAACATTTTATGTATCGATCAAGTGACGCCTACTAGCGAATTCATTCATGATATATTGTTTTGCTCTGTTAAATTCACTATGCGAATTGTGTTGATCTTTTAAAAACTTAAATCATAGGCCTTCTATAATCTCAATTGGTCTGATGTATATTTTTCGTCTGAAGAACAACAAAGTAAAGATTTTTAATAGTTTTTTTGCAGTTTCTGTACGATTCGTTTGTCCCCGTCAGAACTGTCCCTGGTACTCTGAGCAGATTAAGAATCGTATACACGAAAAGGAGTTACTGTTCAGACGTTATAAGCGAAACCCTACTGAATTGAATAAAAGACAATACTGTGTGGCTCGAAACAAAGTTAACTTGCTTATTCGAAAGTCAAAACTCTGATATTTTACTATCAAACTCGATCCTAGTTTGACACCCAAGGAACCCTATGGAGAAATTTGAAGGAACTCGGTGTAATATCGAACAAAAAATCTCGCAGTTGCCATCTATGTCCCAATGTCATTAGAAATTTCTTTAAGCCATCCGATGCAAGTGCTTCGAATGTATCAAACATTTGTAATATAGCATCTGTTGTTCCTAGTGCAATTATCTTTGAATGTGTCACCGATGTAGAAGTTATTAAAGCAATCATGTCAGTTAAATCGAACGCAACAGGTACAGACGGATGAAGCCAAAGATTCCTAAAGCGTCTTCTTAATCATTTGCTTCCGTATATAACATACATTTTTAATTGGTCAATGGAAAATGGCGAATATAATTCCGATTACAAAGAACAATTGTCCTAAAAACCGTTCTGATTTCAGACCAATCAGTATGCTCTGTTTTCTGGGGAAAGCATTTGAAAAAATACTTACTACACAAATACAACAACATCTTGACATAAATAATTTGTTGTCCAAATGGCAGTCGGGATTGCGATCAAAACACAGTTGTGAATCTGCGACTAGATTCTCATTGGATGCCGATAACATAGGAGTACATACTAGTATTGCTTGATTTTTTCAAAGCTTTTGACTATATTGAACACTCAATACTTTTTATGAAGTTAAAACAATATTTTAGTTTCTCCTCCTCTTCGATAAGGTTACTCCAAGCTTACCTACATGACCGTATTCAAACTATAATTACCGAACTCGGTATGTCAACTCCTTTTCCAACTAATATAGGGGCCCCCCAGGGCTCTGTTTTGGGACCACTTCTTTTCACGTTATATAATAATGATCTCCCACAAGTGATACGAAACTGTAAAGTTCATATGTATGCGGACGATTTTTTAATATATATCTCACGCCCAATCGGATTAAGTGAAGATTGTATAAGGAGAATCAATGAGGATCTTTGCAGCATTGCATTGTGGTCATCACAGAACAAACTAAAACTAAATCCCTCTAAGTCCACGAGTCTCATCTACAATAATGTCAAAATATAATAATGTCATCTACAATGTTGCAAATAATGTCAAATATCTCGGGTACCAAATTAATTCGTCACTAACATGTTGTAATGCTATAACTGACACCGTTAAAAAAAAATTATACCTTGTACTTTATACCCTTTGTAAATTTATACTTGCGATACTAACGACACTCCGCTTACGTGTTAAATTTATCGATAAAACTAAGTCTTCTTAAAAGTGTAATCTTGCCGTTCTTTACCTATAATTGCTCTGTCTATCCTCATCTTGACTGTGAATGTAAAAGAAAATTAAATGTTGCTTTTAATGACTGTGTTCCTTTTATCTACAATGTTCCTGCAATGTGTTTCATCTTAATGCTGGGGTGTTAGGTCTGAAACTGGATATGTTTCTAGACTTTCGTAATATGTTAAAATTATATAAAATTATTCGCCGCATGTGCCCAGCGTACCTTCACGACTTGCTAACATTTGCACGTGCGGCTCGCGGTCTAAGATTAATTTTACCGCGTTTTA
The DNA here is from genome assembly GCA_958301585.1 of Merodon equestris. Taxonomy (NCBI): domain Eukaryota; kingdom Metazoa; phylum Arthropoda; class Insecta; order Diptera; family Syrphidae; genus Merodon; species Merodon equestris. The sequence goes on from OY284414.1 coordinate 80,244,382, forward strand.
CACATTGCATTGGAGAACAGTCCTTCCTCGTATCTGCAATTCGCGTTTGGAACCGCCTCCCGCACGAATTGCATACAATATAAACATTCGCCGAGTTCCGAAGGAAACTTTTTATATATCTTTCTGAAAACAGTACCATAAATTAGAAATTATAGTTATAATTACAATACAATATCCATAACTTTTTTTTTCTTTTTTCTCTCTTCAAATTCATGCTATTTTATTTTATTTTGTAATTTAATTTGAAATTTTGTGACATAAATTCTTTTTGCTGTCAAAAGACCATGGCGTCTTGTAGCATTTTGTTAAATCCAAAGAGATGCAAATAAAATGAAATGAAATGAAATACAATACACGTAGAATATATATACATAATATACATTTACTAAATGCATCTTTTTTTGTAGATTTGCGTTTTATTATTTATTTATTTTTTTTTTTTGTTTATATTTTGATTTTATATAAACTAACTAACCCTAAAGACTAAACCACCCGTATCCTAATCTAAACCTACCTTAACCTATGTAAGACATCCATCGGTGTTGGGCGTGCTTTGCCTTAAAGAGGCTGAACTATCAAACAATTGACGACGGAGCTTCCTCCAGCCACCAAAAGCGTTGATACTGTCGGGCAACGTCACTCCTATCTCGGCATAATACCGCTCTACTGAACTTGAGGCGCTCCAGCTCACAGAGCTTCGTAGAGAAGTGGCTGCTCTACGGAATTGCGGGACACGAGGAAGATTAGCGGCACCGCTAATCTATCCTGTATAAGCCCATAAATAGAGCAATATCTCTGGGGGGACAAAGCCATTAAGGCGCACCCCCTCATGATACGAACTCCATTCGATTTTTTTTCTTATAATTCAAGAGTGTACGCTCTTTTGGTGTTTGTCACAAAACCTGGATGGGGTGCAGATGGTTTATGTCGAAGATATTCGTTCACTACTTTCCGGGGGTGGTTGTTCTAGATAGGATTGGAGAGATTCCACTGAATTTGCGTTGGTTGTAGTTCACAGTAACTCTTTTGTATCCATGTCAATAAAGTGTTATATTGGAAATGCACACGCAGAGTATGAATTTTGAAGTGATCCTTTGCTAAGAGTGTTATGACTTCGTCAGCACTTTTTGATCATCTCTCATTCACAACTGATGTTGTTGCACAGTTTTTCCGTATAGGAATTGTTCTTGGTTATAGACAGACTTGAACTACAGACCCTTCCGCTCAACAGTCGGTGATGATTATCATTGCACCACGACCACCCCCATTGTTGTCCACCATAGAGTCTCCTTACGATCTTATTTTCAAACGCCCGAACGTATTTGGGTGGATGGATATGTAAACAAAACTGTCGATCAAAGACACATCATCAACTGAGCTCTGAAAAAAATCAGTGTTAGGTCTGCATTTGGGTCTGAATCGTCGGTTTGTATTTCTTCCAAAACCAAGCTCATTGCCATAACCATCAATGAGCTACAGATCGATGTTAAACAACTTCTTGTGGCCTAAAATGAATGATATTGCATGCCACGAAGAACATTCTACACCAGCTATAGTATTTGAGGGTTCGATTATCTCGGGCCACGGCGACGCGAACTAGCCACCGAGGTTTTGCAATCTAATACCTTTAGACTTTGCCTTTAGGCTATCGCATATTGCAGTTTTATGCAAATAAACCGAAACAGTTGTTGCCTTCAACGTCAAAAGACAACGCCATCCAACAAATTCTACAAATTAGATCTTCCGAATATGTAATTTGAATGAGGGTTGTATTGTAGGTACCTTTATCTGTGGATGAGCGGGATTCGTTATACTTCTGATCTCCCACTGTTACTCGTATTTTTCCATCTGATTAGATATGGATACAACTTAGCCTTCCGCCGAATGATTGATGGTGCTAACCCGAATTAAGTCTTCTCTTTCCTCGCGGGCGTATTTTTTGTTCGCCCTGTCCATGTGTATATTTTGAAATGAAGATATTCGAGTAGTACGAATATGTCTCGATCTAAACATTAGCCCAGCCAACTCCCTCTGAAGACGGGCCACTCACAATATTAAGAATATTTGCCTATATGAACTACAATGGATCATCAGGTCTTCTGCTAAAATAACCTTAGTGTTCCATCATTTTCCGAGGCCATGCACAATATGCAACCTGTACCTGGCCAAGCTCGCTGGCATACACATAAATATTAAGCAATCGTAATCAATTAATCTTTGTCTATATTTATTAATGAACCCCTTATGGCTTCAAATTAAATTGTACTTTCAATATAGATACTCATTCTACTTTCATACGAACATAAACATAACCTTCAACCGACCATCTGCCTTAAATGATCGACAGTAGCAATAGCATATAAATTACATTAGTTATGACTGATAGACTGCAAGCAGACACTAATCGTTCATGACGGCGTTATTCATTCGCATCTTAGCAAAGTCTTCAAATACGATATTGTCGTCGTCGTCCTGGTAGTGACCCTTGTCGTAACGATGTTGCTCGATCGATTTCATTTTCTTCATTGCATTGACCCGCTTCTTCTCGATTGTTCCTAAAACGAGTACCACGAAATCAGTCTAAAGTCAAATAAATATCGGCAGATTTCTACCTGGAGCTGGTGTCATGAGCTTGAAGGGAACATCAGTCTGAATTTCACCTCCAAGTGTGCCCAGATTAAGTTTAACACGCACCGAATACGATATCACAATACCAATGGCGTCGCCAGTTGATTTTCCATCCTGCACCATAGTGGATGAGGCTAAATTCACATCTTCATCCTTCAAGTGTCCATCGAGTGCAATACCTGAAGAGGAGAAGCAAACATTGATCTATTCAATTCAACATATGAAGGCATATATTGTACCATGGCGGTCTTTGTTGCTGGATGCCAATGGAACGAGATAGAAAGTTTTATTCAGATTGGTACCCGGAGTGATCGGGCAGCCCTCCTTGGTTTCCATCGATGAGACATGCTTACTGAACTGAGCGTTGACCATTGTGATTTCCGTATGCTGCACAACCATTATTTTGATTGTCTTTACTTGTTTTTTCGAGTTGTTGTTCACTTGCATGGTTGCAGCTATCTTTTCGCCGTGATAATAGATCTCCCGATCGAGGGTTACCTCCAGGGTGACCTTGCCATTCGAGAAGGTAAATCCCTTGCTGACTAATGAACTTGGCAGCCTCTGACCACGAGTCGGCGGAGCATATTGTAGTTTCTTGATGACCAAGCTCACCATGCTCCTCTTATGTTGACGATCATCCTCCGAATCGCCTACATACGCCCGAATGGTGTATTCAACACCAAGTGGCTTGCCCATATCATCGCCTTCCTGCTGCAATGTGACCGAGCTCGGTGAATTCGGTGGAAAATGGAAGGTAAAGGGAAACGCATTTGGACCCAATTTACGAACGAGTTTCTCCTGCATTGGTGTCATCTCCATGTTCGGATTCACCACGGGAACAATCTGATCTCGGCACAAAATCATTTCCTTCGAAAACTTCACACCCATAACCTCATCCTCTTCGCGGCCATACCGATAGGTGGTCACCAGTTGACCAAAAACTTTACGATTCTTCAAATAATCCGGATCCACCACGATAACTCCGTCCACAGGATCGACATAGTCCAAGTGATCGATGAAATCCCGACGACCTAAATAGAAGGTGACTTTTCCATTCGGAGTCGCTTTCTTGAAAACCTTCACTGATACAACCATGTTGCTTGCACTCCGGTCACTAGTTAACTGTTAGTCGCGGACAGTATCTTCAACTGTTGTAATTTATTTAATTGGATTGGGGGTGGAATGAAATTCGAATTAGAGCTTACACACCGTTCCTGTGACCGGACGAGTGTATGGTCAGCAATGCAGCCGATTCGGGGTTGCACACTACCTTATATACCTTTGTCACTGAAAGGGTTTCCCTCCACTTGAGGGCGAAGTAAAATATTGTCAATTGGGGCTAAGTGGATTTGTTGCTGCCGTAAGATGTAGAACGTTCAATACCCATACTCCTACTCGAAGGCGGATGTGTGCAATCGGATATGGATGTGTGTCGGTCGACGGAATACGCAATTGAAATAGTCAAACTCTTCTTACGCCTGGACTTGGGGCTTATTATCAAATCCATAAAACGATGTACTGCGTTTTTTTAAATGGTTCAAGATTTTAAAAATAGAAAGTCACCAACAACTACAAAAATAGAAGCCACACTTAAGAACGGTTCCATTCAATATGTGACTTATGTCCTACTTGCGACACCTTTGCAGACATGGTAATGAATCATTGTCACCTCGAAATTATGCTCAGGTACTAAAATTGTGGAAACTTTGAAGGTGGTATAAGTAAGGGTCAAAACTTATTTCAAGATAAAAAGCTTACAGGCGTTGCTTACTGTGTATGAATCGCCCTACCTTACCTTTATACTTATACAAGTAGGCCCAGTAGGCCCAGCTCTACTTCGGCTTAACCCTATTTTAATCCTTGTACTATGATAATAAAATGGGTCACTTTTCAATCTGACTGGCCTCTATGCCTTTTTAGACCAAGCACTACACAATAATATGCTTTTAGTTGTAAGACCTGTCAACAATTTCACTACACCGCTTTATAGTGTTCTCTTTAAGTAAGCAATAAATATATAGCCATGCCTTGGCTATAATTGTAATTACATATAATTTTGAAAAAAAAATAGTTCGAAATTTTTTTTTTTATTTTTTTTTTCAAAATTTTGAGTTTGAAAATTAATTTCTCAAAAACTATTCCTTAAAACAGCTTCGTTTAAAAACAAGATGAAAGAAGAGGTTTCTGGCTTTACAAAAGGTATATCACGGCATTGTGGATGTAACTGTTGATTTTTAATATTGTTTTTTCCAAATTAAGTCAATTTTTTAGAAAATTGCCCCACCCGGCTAAACGGGGGGAAATAGACCCCCCTCCCATACGATTTTTTTCTTGTCTTGACCAGACCTACACGCTCCAGCTTTTTGGCACACTGCTCGTGGGATACCCTGAATAATAGGATCTATACATTTGGAAAAATTCATGCAGTCAGTTCATTGACTAGAAGATTATCAGCAAAAATGCTGGAATTTATAAACTTATTCATCAGTTTCAATATTCGTGTAGAAACCTGATCAACACCCGCTCTTTTGTGGAGTTTTAAGGTGGAATAATCTCTTGGTAGGTCTAACATCATTTTTAAAATTTTATTTTGGGCACTGTGTGAATTTCCTAATATTGGACAATAGTAAAGTATTATAGCTTGAAATGTAACCTTTAGTATAATAACTTTGTTAGATAAAGACAAAAAATATTTTCTGTTAATGAAAGGGTAAAGAATTTTCTTTGCGATATTAATTTTGTTGCCATATCCTTAAAGAGAAGTATCTTAATTTCAATTTTTAAAAATGTTTATTTAGACCTTTAACCTTTTTTTCATGACTGATATATGATATCGGCTAAGTGGACAACACCATTGTTGTCTATGGCCCATTCTGACAGCGCGTGACTTAAACTGTGACCGTGACCCAAAGAAGGAAGTTTGACGCAGTCAAATCGAAGACGCATCCATCGAAATTTGTAATATCAGGCGAGATGTCTATGCGGTCGCAACGTCCTCTTGGCCCAACAAAAATTCGTTGATAATGATTATTTATCCCTCGCCCTCATCGATGATACATTCGGGGTAGATGATGGAACATCTTCAAAATTTTCACCAAAATGCGGTGCCGAGACGAACATTCTACTCGCAATTGTGTGACACATCCTCTGGTCGAATTTGGCGGTTCGTCTGTGCACCTTTACTCACAGTGCTAATATTCCAGTTGAAACGAACATTACGAGGCTTTCTGGCGCTTCTGCTGGAGGAGTTATTACCTTCAATCCAGTTAAACAGGCCTCTGTAGATCAATTTCTTGAAAACCTTGCTGACGATATGATACGTTTCGACCAGAAATTTGACGGAGCTACCTCTTAGGAATTGGCTGCACCGCTGGTGGTGTATGCATATCTCCGCATCGACTGGTGGACGGTGTTTAAGCCTACTCAGGTAAAACCGAGCTCCTCTGATGGGCAGTGTTCGAAGACTTTTCGAAGGTAAAAGTGGCAAAGCCATAAGTCTATGTTTTTCATGTTAAAGTTTAATTGACGTTATAAACTTTCTGAAAGACCTCTCCCACTGTTGCCACTTTTTCCCAAAAAAATTGTCATCCAAGTCGGCGCTCTTCAGATCAATTCTGACGTTTCGTTGGACAATGGGAACCATTAAGTGTTATTTTGATTACTTCTTCGAAATATTTAATTTTTTTACGGAACATATTTGGGCTGCTGGATATTGCAGCAGAATTTTGTTGTTCCAATGCGAATTGAGGGATATTCTGCAATTTTTCTTATTGAGATGTTGGATATTTTTAATGAGTGTCTTCAGTACCCTAACCGAGATTTGTCTGCCAGTAACCTGTCTGTACAAAAGTTGGAAAAGATGGAAGGCATTCATCTTCACGAACTCGTACTAAACATGTACGAGTATTATAGATGTAAGGGCCCAGGGCGCTTTCGCTCTGACAAGGTAGCTGTTTCATAACAGCCAACTTGATTCCAGAGTGAAGGTAATCTGCCCATGGCATTAATCAAGCTCATGATTGCCTATGGATGTCCTGTATGGCTCAATGTGAGAACCGGCTTAATGGAAAAGATTCGGGTGTTTGAGAGACAATGCCTCAGAACTTGTCTTGAATTACATAGAACACGAAATTTTACTCGAACGAGGTCAGGGTTGTACGGATAGACAATTTACTGATTAAACTGATCCGAGGTCGCGTTGCCGGGGCAATGACTTCGGTCGGGCTTACTACTCCATTTCTACATGTACCACGAAAAAATGCGCCTTAGCGGCTTTGTCCCCCCGGAGGCATTCCTCTATTTGGATTAATTTGGGCTGATCCAGGATGAATTGGCGGTTTCGCTTATCTTCCACGTGGTCCGTAAGTCCGTGAGGCGGTGGCTCCTCTACGAACGTGATGTTGCGCTCCGCGAGCCCGAGCGCCTTAGGTTTAGTAGATCGATGTCGAGGAGACGTCGTCCGACAGCATCAACGCTTTTGGTGGCTGGAACGGACTGCGTCAGTGGTTCATTTTAATAGGCCAGCCTCTTTAAGGCAAAGTCGGCCACATACCAATGGCAGGCTTGCATAGACTAGGGTAGGTTAGTATAGGTAAGAGTAAGTTAGGGTAGGTTAGGCCAGGCTATGGCAGGCAAGGGTGGCGTGTAGGTTAAGTGTAGGTTAGTTTTACATTTCATTAAAGTAAAAAGTAAAAAAACAAAAAAAAAATTACAAAACAATAACAAAACAAAATAAGATATATACCTACTATATATAAAATATATTTTTGTATATACTTATACATATGTTAGTTAAGGTAGGGTTAAATTAGATTTAATTAATTATACAATTTTTCATATAAAAAAATGTTCTGATGCCAAGTTTTTTAAAATATTATTTTTCTTAACCTTAGTTGTTCATTTGCCTTTAATTGTTATAAGTTACTTATCAGGCCGAAAGGCATAGTATTAAGTTTTTCAGTAAGGTATTTTATGTTAGCTGTTATTTAAGCTAGTTTTAAACATTTTTTTTTCCTAGGATCAGTTTGTCTTAAAAAATATAAATAAATTAATCTACAAAAAGAAAAATCGATCTAAGTCTCTGGGTACCATATTGACTGCCGAAAAGGACATAAAAATCGAAATAAATAAGTGGCTGCGCGAAACAGCGCGTGTTTCTTAGCAATTCAAAACCACTCAAAACAACAAAACAACAAAATCTTAAGGAGAATCTGTGATGGAAAATAGGATGATGAAATAAGCGAATGGAGAAGGTGTCGATGGACTCTATTCAGCCCCAAGCACGGTCCGAGTAATTAAAGCGCAAAAACTGAAATGGGCAGGACACGTAGAATGAATGAATAGTAAACGAACAGTTAAACAAATAATAAGTGGAAAACTCGTATTGAAAAGGCCGTAAGTACAATATAAAGATGGATCAAGTAGGGATGGAACAGAACAGCGAAACATTTAAGGAACACACATTGCGAAGGGTGGTCAACGAGGCTCTGAACTTCCGAGTTCCAAATGGCGGGTAATATTATAGTAATAGTAATTATAATAATCGGCGGAGCTTTTGACCGTTTAGATTAAATACTGATATTGCTGATCGACGCGGGCTAAGATCCATTATCATGCTTGTGCTAAACAGAGGTTGCCACCAGGTGGCAACCGAAGTCCAGTCCCAGGCGAAAGAATCATCGCTCTTTCTGCCGGTTGATGCTTATTCGTTAAGCATGCTGCCTTAAAGGCTGCCCCAGACTTGATCGATGGTTGAAGCACGAGTCAGGGGCTCAAAGTAGAAGATTGTTTCCTTACGAGAAAAAGGAATATTACACCTCTATCTCTAAAGAACCCAGTTGTCCGGGTGTCCATGATAATAAGCTACTGCAATCTCAACATGTAGAATAATGCAGAGGCATCTTCGCAAGAAATGGGGTTCATCAACACATGATGGTATTCTAGACGATAATGCTAAGAAATATAATCTTACACCCATCAAATCAGGCTAGCCTACACAATAGTCTTTTATAGCCAGGTTTTGCTCTGAATATTATTTTTTAATTGCTCTGAATATACAATTACACAATCAAATGGTACTAGCAGTGGCTCTGATGTGATATTAATCCCATAAAAATATGTTGATGGGCTGCTCTGAATTCGGGAAGAGGTCTCCGCCGAGCAAAGATATTCGTAGTCCTAATGGCCATAAATTATATTGTAAAATATGTAAAGGTGAAAATGAAGGAGCATTTGCGTATATAGCCACAGCCAAGCTACTACTACTTCCGAAATTATTATTGTTACCGAAAAGATCTCCGTAAATAAAGTTGGACAACTTTGTTGGAGGCTTCTAATATTTGTTGGAGCACTCAGACACAAATACTGATATATTGTACTACTAGACAGACACCTTTCTTTATTGTATTTTTCCCGTTGTCCGGAGAAAAGTGAGGAGGGGCTTCAGTGATGTAGAGCTAAGAGACTCGGCACACACCACGTCGCATCGGCCCCAAGGATGCGCCACCGTGCGCGAGCAAAGGCGGGACAGTCGCAGGAAAAGTGTTCTGATGTGTCATCCTCCTCGCAACATGCAGCACAGGTAGGCGTCTTACTGATACCAAACACGTAGAGATGCTTGGCAAAAGTGTAATGGCCCGTAATGACGCGCGCAAGCCTTCTGCAATCATTTCTACTTAAGGAAAAGACATCAGGGCGTACGCGCTTAGTCACCTTCCACCCTGGATATTCCCTCCATCTACTACTATGTGCATTAAAGACCCAGTCGGTGATGTCAGATTTGGACCGTGGAAGCAGGTAGACATAAGGCGGGTTCAGGTCCTGAGAAACTTTCCTCTGAGCCCCTTCTAGCGAGTTCATCGAAGATCTCATTTCCTGGGATCCCAAAGTAACCTGAGACCCATACAAGCCTTAGTGAATCTAGTCTTCCGACTTTATTCAAAGATGCCTTGAGTTTATGCACTAATTTGGAGCTGGATAGGAGGTTCGACACAGCTTTGAGTGCAGCTTGGCTGTCACTGCAGACGCATATGCTTTTTCCCTTCCACCTGTGCTTCACAACATAGTGCATGGCCATTCGGATTGTGTATATGTATCTCTGATTGAAAGACAGACGCATATTTTCCTAACGAGAAGTGCAGTCGAATGTCTGCATCTTTTCTTGGTTGCTCTATTCTTGCGCTCAATCGCAAATGGCGTAACTGTCCATGCTGTAGGCTGAGGAAGCTTATGCGCCCAAATCAAATCTGCAAGAAATCATTAGCTTTCCTGTTATTATTGCACTGTTCAGTACCTCAAGGTGTTTGTCATCAGGGAGATGAGTACTCATGCAGCTTGTTGGAAGGTGGGCAACATTTCATCTCTGAGTGTCCCGCCTTTTCTAGCCGTAGGAGGCGGACATGGGTTATACCGAATACCTTAGTCTCTCCAGGTGACTATCTAGAAGTATAGTGGACTGTTGAAGATACTGGCACCTGAGCTGTAATGAAAGGAAATTTAAGCGTCTTGATACCGATACCTCGGATTTTATATCGAAATAATCATCTATGGTAAGAGCGCTTCCTTTTATAATAGATAAGACCTTGAGACAAAGAGCGGTTGATTAGATTAGATTTGGTAATGTGGTCTCAGATCTCAAGCCTTTGCTAGCAGGTTGCACTGAAGTTGGGTTATACAAGTGTTGTACCTTACCCTTTATCAAAGGAAAATTAATTTTATATCTTCCAAGAATATGTCTTTTGCACGACATCACAAAATAATGCCAGGTCACCATTAACAATAGATTAATTTCTTTACATTCATTACCCCCAACCATTTGCCACATACGCACAGAAAAAAGACACTTCCGCCTTTGTGCTGTAATGTTCTTAGGACACCCATCCCAAGTAGTAGTTCTATATTGGCAAATAAAACGCGACTCTCTTGCGGTATATACGTACAATTGAATTCCCTTCTGAGTTAATGATACAATCAACACCTCAATGGCTTCCCTAGCGCGTAGAACCTGTTTCTATGGATTCAAAAAACAAAGTTGTAAACAAATCGATGGAACGTCAGATGTTTGTGCGATGACAGTCAACCTTGTCTTAGTTTCGAGCGGCGGAGGGGCCATATGATATCGATATTTGCATCATTTGCGTTAAGTAAGTGGAGCGACAGTCTCCACGGTAGGGAGAGAAGACTTTATGGTTTGTGGATCATGGTGATTCCACAGGTATATGGTATATCGACCATAAATACAAACAAATTTGATGACGTTGGAGCCTAGGTGGTTTAAGGATTTGTGAACAGGCTTCGGATTTAACCGGGATACCTAGGATGGACATTCATCCGTCCAGAGATAGAACTACTAAGTTGTATTCCCATTGATTCCCGCAGTTTCTATTAACTTCCCTATATGATTCAAAAGTACAGACATTCGCATTTCCACATTAGGTTTATATGGCTTCTATCTATCTGCCGGCCGATGTTCCTGGTTGAATATGACCAGCACCTACTTGAAATCTCCTTGGGGTGTCTCTTACCTGGCGACCTTCTGGTTAGTCACCTCGCAGACGTGTTAAAAAATTGTTACCTCAAGCGTGTGTCTCCTCCACGGAGAGGTGTTATTCATATAAGACGCAGATAAGGTAGAATCTTCCCGTGCATTAGGGTACAGAGGATTAGTTAACACGACATACAATGAAATAGGTCGTAACAGTAATAAGTAAGCTATGGGAATGAGCTGATCGATAGGGGCAATCATGCTTTTTCGGCGGCATATATTGTTTCAGTAGACAAGAAAGAGCTGATGTCGTATCAATAATTACCGTCAAGTTACGAAGTAGATGTGCCAATTGTAACCAACAGTTATATCCTATTATCTGGTTGCTTCCCAAAAGCAGCTGACCAATGAGCCTTCAACACTCGCTCTGCATTCAAATCTCGATAAATGGTAATCTCGTAAATTTATCAGAAAAAGCTTGCCAACTTTCACATCCGCTAGCTAAGAAAACGGTATTACGATAAATTATATGCAACAACCCTATGTACTGAATTCTCTATTTGTGTAGCATGACATTAGGCGCGCCAGTTTACTATACTAGTTTATGCACAAACCATGTGCTTCTTGTAAGGAAAACGATAACATTTTCGCATTTACAGATTCCACACGATGTCATCCACATTCGTGACTCCCGACCGGCACGGTTACAACGTGAAATTTTCCCCCTTCGACAGCAACCACCTGTTACTGGCCACCAGTCAATTGTATGGCCTGGCTGGCGGCGGCACTTTATTCCACCTCGAACTACGAACAGACACCAAAGTTGATGAGATTTGCAGATTCGAATGGTCGGACGGTTTATTCGACGTCGCCTGGTGTCCACATGTTGACAACATAGCTGCAACCGCATCTGGTGATGGTAGCCTCCAAATATGGAATCTCGAAGAGACGACCAAATCAGCGACGCCAATTGTGACGTTGCGGGAGCACAAGAATGAGATCTACAGTCTCGATTGGGGCGAACAGTGGAATAACCATCACATTTTGAGCGCGAGCTGGGACGGGTCGATGAAACTGTGGGATTCCAGTCGTTTGAGTTCGGTGGCGACCTTTGTCGGTCACTCCGATCTCATCTATTGTGCTAAATTCTCTCCACTTCTAGCGAATATCTTTTCGAGCGTAAGTACAGATGGATATTTGAACTTATGGAATTGTTTGGATTTTTCAGGTAAACCGTTGATTAGCGTCCAAGCGCATGCGGGCGAGGTGCTAACTTGCGATTGGAGTAAGTTTGATCGGAACGTCTTAGTAACGGGCGGATCGGATGGCGTGGTACGTAGCTGGGATCTGAGGAACTTGCGTCAACACACGTTCGAGTTGTACAGCGGCGAGTATGCTGTGAGACGACTTGCGTTCTCACCAACCTCATCGATGATATTGGCTTCGGGAAACTATGATTTTACAACCAGGTAAGTCAGTTTAGCATGTATTTAGGAATAGAATTGGCTAATTCTCGATTTCCAGAATATGGGACTTGAGTCAGAAGCACGAAGCGATTGAAATTGTTGCTAGGCACACGGAATTTGTTTACGGCCTGGATTGGAATGTCAACAATCCCTATCAGATAGCCGACTGTGGATGGGATTCCGTCGTAAACTTTTACACACCCGACTCATTGAAGAACAAGACGCATTGAGAGGGATGAGCATGTCTATTGTGATACGCCATAGCAGTTGAAATGTGATTTTAAGGGAAACATCAAATGTACATATTGTGATATAGGGTTCATCTCAAAGCTAAATTCTGGAGCTGTTTTATCGCTTACCATATAAGACTACAAGAAAGTAAGAATTTATTAGATAAAGAACAGGAATTTGAATTTTATTGGACATGTGGGTTTCTGTAGCTCGCATAGAGGATGTCTTTGTTCCAAGACAGGGGAATTGTCTGAGAGACAATTGTCCTTTAAAGGGTGGTTCCAAACTAGTTCTTCCGCCGACATGTCCATCAAAGAAGTTTTTCTGGAAATTACTACAAATTACTTAACGTCACTGGTATCGCGCGTTAGTTAAGTAGCCCGTAATATCGTGCGTTTTGTTGCCGCTGGCCGCATATACTCGTACATTCCACAAACTTTTTATACCTTGAGAACGAAAATTCGTCAAGCTACGGCCAAATGATTGCCCAATATATGTCGAACGGTAATCGACAATTACCTTGATCCGAATCGACTCCTGCAAGAAGCCCCGTGGGAGACATTTGAATGATATAATTCGATTTGATGGCGCTACAGTCCGGTGTGAACCTGTGCCTCAACCAAAAAGCACGATCTTTCGCCAGGTGGTTCCAGTGCCGCACACTCAGTTGGTTAAGGCCACCTTCCACCTGTGTGCGCTACCTTAAATTCGGTCGTCCTCTGCTGAGTTGTAACTCGGGTTTTGATTCGAATACTCTTGGGGCCAGAGCTATGTTGTCTATTCGCTCTACATGGCCTAGCCATCCTCGACGTTGAATCTGAAGACGTCGTACTGAGCCGATGTCCCTGTACAACCCGTACAGTTCGTCGTTGTATCTGCTCCATCACTCTCCCTTGAACGCTGAATTTTCCTCTCGAAGCGACCAAGGGCATCCTCATCCGTTTTCTTTATAGTTCAGGCTTCTGCGTCGTAAAGGAAGACCGAGATGATTAAAGATCCTTGGTTTTCCGAGAGAGGTCTCTACTACTAAATTGCCTCTTGAGCCCAAAGAAGCTGCGGTTGGCAAGAGTAATTCTGCGTCTGATGTCGGCGCTAATGTTGCTGTCGCTGTAGAGGTAGACGAAATTCTTGACCACTTAAATTTGTAGCTGCCTATTTTGACGTTCTGGCCAATACGTGAGTTTTTTTTTTGTGCGTTTTTTTTTTATGACAGCATGTTTACTCAGACCCATTTTAGCCGCTTCAATGCTTTCGAACGATTAGTTTGACTTCTCGCTGTGTTTGTCCAATTACGGCAATGTCATCCGCGTACGCAAGCAATTGTGCAGAGTTGTATTGGTTAGTGAGTCTCGTGTGATCTGTTCAAGCATGATATTAACAAATTTACATAACAGTGCATCACCTTGCCCCAATTCTTTTTTAACATCAAATGTCTCAGCTTGCTAGCTACCGACCTTAATGGAGCAGCGGGAATTCTCCATTGTTATCCTGCACAATCTGACGAGTTTGGCAGGGATGTTAAAACTAGACATGGCTCGGTATAGCTCGTCACTATCATATGTGGCTTTAACATCGACAAGGAGATGGTGTGTGTCGATTTGGAATTATTTGGTCTTCTCCAAGATCTGCCGCAGTGTGAATGTTTGGTCTATTGTGGATTTACCCGGCTAATGCATACGCCATACCAGCTTATCTCCAGTCGCTTTAAATAGCTCAACAGCCGGCCGCCTGCGCCCGCGGCTTTATTAGTTCTAAGCTAATGTTAAATGTCATCTAGGTCGGGTGGACGGAATTCTTTTGCATCTTCGACCGTTGTGAAAATCATCGCTGTTATACAGTCTACAGAAGTGGTTTTTCCATATTCTCAGCATCGACTGTGACTCTACTACTAGTTGCCGTCTTCATCCCTACAGGCTTCCCCTCTGGCTTTATAGTTCGTTTTGCTTTTTCGTTAAACTATCGAGCGTCATTCCTGCGGTAGCATCTTTCTATCTCCTCGATCCCACGCCATTTGTACTCTCTTTTTTTCTTCTTTAAAAGCGTGTGCTCCTCCCTCCTTTTCTGCTGGTAGAGCTCACGAGCGGCTCTCGTCCGTCTAAGTAGCATGGCTTTTTAGGTAGTTAGCTTTGCTACGAGCGGCGGTCGGAAGCCCAATATATCAGAGGTACCGTGTTTGATGGCGCGCTGGCAATGCTCCCACATGTTATTTTGTGGATTGTGCTGATATCATCGGACTTTTTGAGAGATTGAGGGAAACTCGATCGGCAACAAAAGTCATAGCGGTCCCCTGCAAATTTAGTTTTCCGACTTCAAACTTTCTTTGTCCTGCTCAACACCGTAGCATCGTTGATATCCTCGTTGATTCGTACCTTGGCTGCAATAAGGTAGTGATCAGAGTCGATGTTGGCTCCTCGGAAGGTTCCTAATTGTTTCTTACCACACCTTACATGGTGTCGTGTAGGCTATACTTCTCCGTGATCAATTCAATCATGGAACGCATATTAAGCTGATGTTCTCGAAATTGGCTTTGAAGCGGATTGTTATGAGGCATTCGCTTACATGTCAAAAGGTGAAGCCCTTTGGTCCTAGTCTTCCTCGAATAACGAATCCTCATTCAAATAGGCGTTGTTTGTTCTTCTTCCGTGATAGATGTCATAATTTTTCATCCATCTTTCGCCGGGTCCATCCCATCACACCTCTTGGGGTGCGGTTATATCTTCTTTATAGCAGGTGAAGGCTTGTTCCAATTGGTTGTCTGCACTTGGTCTGTTAAGGGACCTCACATTCCACGTGCAGTCATTTAATCGACGTCCACTTTGTATCCGTCCGTATCCGAGGCTTGTGATTGTTTCGGAACAAATAGTTTTTCCGTGATAAGGATGTAACCCCCAATCTGCAGAGCCAGGTTCCTCTCTCCCCAAAAACAAGGGCTGGCCTGCGCCGCGCCGCGACCAATCGGCTTAGTTCCTCCGCCGCCGTCATGTTAATGGAGCCGAGCCGTGATGGCGGCTTAAGCAACCCCCTTCCCTCTCTCATTTACTATCCCCAACAACCTTATTAAAACCCCCAGCAGAGGTATTAGGTACCCGGCAGACACCTAGGGGAGGTAAGAGTAGGAATTGGTAGGCATGGGCTTAAGTGTGGACGCTGGTGTCTGCATATGTTCGCGTAATCTATCCTTTGGCACCCCTGAATGATTTAATATTCCATTCATAATGGCCAGATACAAGCAGTATACTGAAATAAAAAGTTGATAGCAATCGAAAATGTGTTTTACTTAAATTTGATATCGGAACTAAACATTGAACGGCTCTATACGACTTGGACAATGTGACTATTCCGATGATTCGAACCTCCTGAGCCATGATGCGCTTATTCGCGTTCGGATTCGTGTTCGACTCAGGCACTAACTTTTTGATGTGTAGAATGATATGAAAGCTTACAGACTAAAAATTTCAACGTGAAACTAAAATTGCAGATTTCGACCTAAGACTAGGTAAAGAAAACATTTGGGTCCTAGACAACAGGCTTATCCAGCCGGCACTATCTTAAGCTAGCTACATCCGGTGTTACAGTACCAGTTCTATAAAATCCCTTTCCACTTGTGTACGCCACCTTAGAAGTGCATACCTTCTGCTGTGTCGCCCCTTAGTATTGGAATATAAAATTATTCCGACAGACGCAGTGGTGCCCATTCGTTGTATTTTTATATGACCAAAACTGGCATACGGCCAATTCCTGAGACGATCAGTAAATTGATCGCACATAGCACATGAGTGAACCTAAGTAATGTGCTTCCACGGCTTCAGTACAAATTCACAATAAACGATCACCTTTATCTTACTGCCGTGGTCCAAAAATATGAACGGAGAGCCACCATCGGCAGTCACTGCGGCCCAAATCATGAAAAATGGTGGCACTTTTATAGGGGTCGTGCAGGTTAAACAGTGTATGTTCTTATGGTGTATGTCAACCTGGACGGGGTGCAGATGGTTTGTGTCGAAGATGTTCGTTCACTATTCTCTGGGGGTGGTTGTCCTAGATGGGATGAGAGATTCGACTTAATTTGTCGCATTGGTTGTAGTTCTCAGTAACTCTTTTGTTTTCATGCCCTTAAGGTGTTATTTTAGAAATCCACACACGGGGTATGAATTTTTGAAGTGATCTCTATACTATAATGTTATGCCTTCGTCAACATTTTTTGGTCATCTCATTGCTGTTGCACAGTTTTTCCGTATAGGAATTGTTCTTGGCTATGGACAGACTTGGACTACAGACCTTCGGCTCAACAGTCGGTGATGATTACCATTGCACCACGATCATCTCCCCTTTCTGATGGCCCTTCCTGATTTCAAATGATCATACTACTGCTTTGTCCAAACACGTCCATATTGTATAGGAATGCTGTCGGTTTTGCCGTAATTCGATATGTTGCGATAGCCAGTTGTGATTTTCCAATCAAAAAAGTCCAAAAACACGATTACGTTTGATATCCATTGTCGACAGAGCAAAAACTAAACACGCGACAAAAAAGGTCGGAGGCCGATATCCTTGCCCGTACTCTTTTGAGCAGCATCCCCTCTTTCACCGTCCTCTTTCGTTAATGCCTTTGCGTACTAGAGAAGGTCTGCGATGATTAAGGATTTGAAATTTGAATTATAAAGGTTTTTCAGTTCAGAGCTCAGAGAAGCTGTGGTTGGAAATAGTTATTCTGAGTCTGTGAATAGATAGATGAACCAGGAAAGAAGCTACACAGCTACATCAAGCTACCCAATTGTCGGTGTTAATTGACTTCCCTTGTAGACATACATTAATTTTGTTCTTTTTTACCCGAAATTCCACTTCAAGGCCATATATTACAATGCTTCCGAAAACTATCGCTCGCTATCACATCAACATCATCTGCGATGCAAGCAATTGTGCGGATTTAAAACAGCTCGTACTTGTTTGGCTAAAGCGCCATGCCGCAGTGGTTAGTCTGTCGACGCTCATCGTGCGTGTTTGGATCCCGATAACACCAACGTCATCGAATATTCATTTCGTGGCTTCTCTCCTCGGCGGGGTACTGGCAAAACCCTCCGGAGTACACCTGCCTTGAAAAAAGCTTCTCGGCGCTCGCCGTTCGGAATCGGCACTAAACTGTAGGTCCCGCTCAATAGTGTGAGAAACAAATCGAACACATCGTGAAAGAGAGAAGCTTGGCTCTGGGCCTCCGTGAGTGTACTTCTTTTATTGGTCTTTAAATTCGGCACGATTTTTTTAAGCATGTTGTTAACAAATGCGCTGCCCTGCCCTGCCTGAATCCGAGTTTTGAATCTAACAGATAGTTAATAGAGCAATAATCGAGAATTCTCCTACGAAGTTTACTATTGAGATATGAACTGGCATGTTATAGCTCGTCTTTAAAAACACTATCATATAAGGATTTAACTCAGACAAACGGGTTTTGTTTTATCCAACATTTTCCTGGGATGAAACAACACAACAGGCAAAGCCTTATAAGCGTGTCTATGGTGACTTATAGCCCTCCGACTGTTGCTGTTATAGTGATTCCCTCTCTTATGGATCGGACAAAGTATTCTGAGATGCCACTTATCGAGCATGCTTTCCTCCAACCACATCTTATAGATGAATTAGTTCATGTTCCTAGCCAACTCATTTCCAGCTGCTTTCAGTAACTTAGCTTAGCTGTGTATCTTCACCAGAAGGCTTATTAGACATCAGTTTAAATATTGCTATTTTAATTTCGTCGACTAAGATTTGACTTAAGATTCCATCAGACTCCAGCCATTCATAACACTAGATCTGAAAACTGGATCTGACTTCCCGCATCTCCCCTTTCATAAAAGAATTTGGCGCCATCAAATTTTGTCGCATTGACTCAGATCATAATCTTGTTGGATTGAATAGGATACGAATGTGCATATAGCGGACAAAGCAGGTTCGAATAAGATCGTCAAAATTAGACAAGAGAAACAGCAAGCGCGAGAGACTGCAAGGTCCTTTGCTGAACGTGAAGATGGCTTGCTATCAGCCGCCGCTGAAGTGCGCGGCAGGAGCTCTATTTAAAGTCCATGTAGAAGTCCTTGGCCGTTTGAAGGAAAATTTGCCTGTACCCTGACGATTGGAGAAAATATAAGCGATTTAGGCTCGCCAAGGTTACTTTGGATTCAGTGTTTAAAATGATTAGGTTATACGGTCCCAAAAATATTCAATTTCACCTCGAGAAACGACATCGCAGTAGGGAGGGCACCTTGATGAAAACTATCCTATATTAGAAGGGACGTTTCCTTTTATGCAGAACCGTTTTATATGCACTTTGCTTGTCCATAAATAAGCTTCTACCCTGTACGGGCGGGAAAGGATTTAGTTAAAAATGTAGAAAAAGTAGAAAAAAGTAGTACCAAAATTCGCCACATATGTAACTGGCGGGAAGAGTGCGTTATATCGATTGGAATCAACCTGGTCGACGGTCAATTGGCAAATATATGAATAAGATTGAAACATTAAAAGGGCTAAATAAATCGCTGGTTGCTGCTTCTGGAACTCGTGACTAGTTTTGTTGTCAGCAACAATTTCCATAGAAATAAGGATCGTGTCGGATACAACATTCATGGCATTACCTGTCTTCCGACGATCAAGTCCGAGGCCAAACAAAGGCTCAACACTCTCTTCGTGAACCGCATGATGCCCAACATGGTAGCGCTGTCCAATCGTGAAAAATAGCAAATCATAATTTGCCCGACCCTAATGAGAGGTTCGGCCATTCGGTCAGCCGAGCGACGTGTGTATCGATAACTCGCGCCGGTCCTCGCCTCCATTCCCATGATGCAGCAAAACGTAGAATCAAAGCAGAAACGGAACAGTGCGGCGGCGGCGGCAACCAAAGAACCAGAATCCCCTGCAACGCACGATTGCCACATTCGACGACGGCGGCGCATTCACTTCGCAGAAGCCCATCCAACCAAACAGCGAATCACTTCACAATATTTTCTCATATCTTCTAATTTTAATCGCCTTACACTTCGGCCTCGACCGCGTCGGTTCGGCGGATTCAACGCCGAGTTCCATGGAAGAATGTGTGCGGAAGAGGACACAAACACGAAATCATTGCCATTATGGATCGGCGATTTTTGTTTTGTTAAACGAAACGAATTATATCCAGGCGCACGCCTTCCTGTAGCCATGCTGACGCGGCACCCAACAATTGATGATCATCAAAGTCAAGAATTTGTTTTTGTTGTTATTTTATTGTTCTTGCTCGCCCGGCAGGTCTGGTCACGGAGAAGAACAACCGACCGATGAGTGTTTGCAAAATCATTAACAGTTTTTGGCACTTAGCGCGACGGCAGCAACGGAGCGTTTAGCTGCAAGGGGCTCTTAAAATCGCACATTGGTCTCGCGGATGCGCGCTGTAGATTAAGTGCATCAGCGAATGACCACTGGCAGATTGGACGATTTCGCAAGAACTCTTAACTGTCGAACGGACGACGGCAGCGAGTGGGCCGACACCAGCCGAGTCTGCATCATAAACTTTGAATTTTAATAAGGACTTAAAATATTGAGCTACAGATGCCGGGTGTCAGAGCCTTAAAAAAACGCGACGGCTTCTGCAACTGCCCGAGTCCGAGCGCGAGTCCGATTCGCTACCAAAGAGTTCGGGAGCTGTGAGATTTTCGTTTCATAAATTTGTTTAAAAACGCCAGCGGCTGAATTATGGCACGCTACCTTACTACCTCTTACTGCCAACGAGGTGAGCATTTGACCGGCAACTGTTCCTCAAAAGTTCGCCAACGATCGATCGATTGTGCGCGATAAACGTCTGTTATGTGGCAGCAAGCAATAAAATTTGCGCAATTAATTATGACGTTCGAGCGCGAAATTACCGAGTTTCTGCAGTGTACAATTAAATGATAAATTTCGTTCTATGAGTAGCTAAAGGCCTAAAACGAATGCGATTGATCCAATGAGCAGAAGAGCGATGTCGTGATACGCCCCTTTGGTTGTTGTCCGACCAGATAACTATGGTATCCTTATTCGGTTTGTTTGCCGAGATTGCTCCTGGTACCTGTGGTGGTGGTTGCTGTTGTTAGTTTGTGTATTTGTGTGTGTCAGCTTCCGAGACAACCTTCAATTAGATGTGTTGAATCCGCCACTTTCGCGTCGGGCATTATCCAATCCAAAAACAAATATTTATTTTGGATGCTACTTGACGCAGATATCGTGGTTTGGTATTATATTATACATGCGATCGAGCTGGGATTGTGATTTGGCTTAAGAACGGCTCTGCGGGATTAAATTTGGATCCAGGTGTTGGATGCCATTTCTTGGAAACACTTTCAGAACTGTGAAGATTCGCACTAAATTAATGGTTAGCTGGGATTTGACGGGTAGCCTGGGACATCCTGTTGATGATGAGAGGGCGTTTTCGGCATGATGCATGATAAGTAGATGCCAAAGGTGCTTTGGTGCTGTGGTTTTGATTTCGTTAGTACTTAAGGATTTTTTCGTCGGCAAATTGCTGTCATTCAATTTTTGAAACATGACTCTGGATTGCGTGGTCCAAAAAATTGAAATGTTGAAGAAATCGATAAGATGGGAACAGCCAAACAAATGAAACCGAGTCCGAATCTCGACGAGGTGAAGATAAGTTATCTGTAGTATGACATGACATGAATATTGACATGAATGTCTGTGTTTATTTCCCAGAAAAAAAATATATATATTAACACTTATGAATACATTCCAAACACGGAAACTCGATTTTGGGGATAACATTTAGTCCTGTCAGCGATGCGCTTTTAATCTAGTACACCAAAAGCAATATATACTTATTGAAATATTAAATACTTTTCCGCAGTCAGTTGACAGACAGACAGGTTTAGCTAAACAGATGGGTATATGTTTGTCAATCTGGCAATGAAAGTTACAAAAATTCCCGTAACTTTCTGAACATTTCTTTCGAATGCATGCTTACGGAGACTGTATAATAAGTCTCAGGAACGATTTTATTCCATTTTGATGTCAAATAGTCGAAGGATGGAACATGCTCCGCAGTATGAATATATGATTTTTACTCAGATTAATCTATAGCATTGCAAGGCTGCTACCTCTCTTCTCAGTAGCAGAATTGCATGCAGTAGTACAAATCATTACATTGTATCCATTCAGGAACCACGGGTGTGGAATAAACAACTGATCTTGGTGGTATACGTGATGCTATGATTCTATATGATGAGCGATCCGACAGGCCTAGGGTCTGCCTCATCATATCGAACACGATATCGGCAACTTGGTCAATTTTGTGGGCAAGATCTGGTGGCTGCGAAAGTTAGCTACAAAGCGCATGGGGAAATTGAACACTTCGTCGTGGCGTCTGCTTACTAAGGCGGTTTCTGAACTCTTAGAGTACTGTGAAGCCAGAAGGATTGGACTCATTATCTGTTGCGATGCTAACGCTCAAAATACTGTTTGGGGCAGCAGCAAATGCAACCGGAGAGGAGACAATCTTTTAAACTTCATTCTTTCGTCTGACCTTATCATCAACTGTGTTGGCTCTCAACCAACCTTTGTGACTGCGAGACGACAAAAAGTGATTGACCTAACCCTGCCTAGTAGGCATGTGAAGGCACTCACTAACTGGAGAGTCTTACCAGATGTTACGCTGTCAGACCATAGATATATCGAATTACAATTGAAGTGTGGTATCTCCCCCTGGCAGCCCAAGCGGAATCCGAGAAAGACGGACTGGGTACGATTCAGAGAGGAGCTTGAGAAATCCACTCAAGCCCTGTCTAAACTCAAAACAAAGCAATTGGTAAAGGATGCCGTTCATAATCTGAGCAACGCCATCACCAACTGTTTCGAACTCGCATGTCCTATCAAAATACCTCCCAGCAGGAAGCCGGTTCCCTGGTGGAACGCTGAGCTTCAATGTCTTCGCAGGGAAGCCAGAAGTCTCCTGAATAGATCGCTTAAACCGAACTCGGAAGATGACTGGAATTAATATCGATCAAAGCAGAAGGCATATAAGCAAGTTGGTTAATGTTCTCAAACGAGGAAAATCGACAAAGCTGGATGTACTCAGAAAGTCATCGAGTCTAAAGCAGAAACTTTTAGTTTACTGTTTCAGACCCATTTCCCGGGAAATCAAACTGTCATCGGCTCGTTGCACACTCCCTCATTGGAAACTGCGACTGAAGCGATGAAAACAACTCGGCTTTGCTGTTATGTTGCGTCACGCGTGGCAACTACTGAGGCCATTGAATTTGCTGTGGCATCTTTCGATGGCTTTAAGTCGCCGGGCACTGACGGGATATACCTTGTTATGCTGCAAAAAGGTATAAAACAGCTGCTTCCTACTCTGAAAAGAATTTTCACTGTTAACCTGGCACTTGCCTACATACCTATTCCTTGGCGTGCGGTGAAAGTGGTATTTATTCCCGAAATAGGGAAAGAAGATTACTCACTCGCCAAGAGTTTTAGACCAATCAGTCGAACATCCTTCTTGCTGAAAAGTATGCAGAGATTAGTAGACTTGCACGTGCGCAAAGTTGCCCTTCGAATGCATCCTCTCTCGGACATGCAACATGCTTATCAGCGCGGAAAATCCTGCGAGACTGCGCTTCAAAACCTAGTTGGAAGAATTGAATGATAAGACCGATAATCATGTATGCATCGGTTGTTTGGTGGAACAGGCTAACACGCAAGCACATTGTGGCTTCTCTCACCAAACTGCAAAGAGCGGTCTGTCTCAGCTGCGCCTGGTTTTCCCCAGCATACCGGGAGCTGCTCTAGATGATATAATGAATCTTCCACCCCTTGATATATATATCAGAGGGTGCGCACTGAAGGCCATTTCTCGCCTAAGGAGAAATGGTGTTTGGTACAAATCGCATTAGAGTGAAATTGTACTTGCGCGAGAATATGGATATGCCTTTTGACGCTATGACACCTGCCATTTCACAGTCACATTTGCATGGCGTCAGGACTAGCTTTGGCCAGACACTGAGCTTGGAATGGACTGTCTTCGCATTTTCACGGATGGCTCCAGGACTGGGCAGGGGTCCGGCGCTGGAGTTTTCTTTGAGCACGAAAACATTCGACGTACTTCTCGTTAGAAAAATATCCGTCTGTCTTTCAATCAGAGATTTACGCAATCCTAATGGCCATGCACTATGTTGTGAAACACAGGTGGAGGGGAAAAAGGAATATGCGTCTGCAGTGACAGCCAAGCTGCACTCAAAGCTGTGTCCAGCCCTCTATCCAACTCCAAATTAGTGCATGAACTCAAGACCTTTTTGAACAAAAAAAACAAAGTCGAACTACATAAATTCACTTAGGCTTGTATAGGTCCCAGGTCACTCTGGAATCCCAGGAAACGAGATCTCCGATGAAGTCGCTAGAAGAGGTTCAGAGGAGAGTTTCTTAGGACCCGAACCCGCCTTAGGTCTACCTGCTTCCACGGTCAAATCTGACATCAACGACAGTCGTAGATGGAGGGAATATCCAGGATGCAGGATGACTAAGCGCGTACGCTCTGATATCTGGGAGAAATCTGCAACATTTTTCTTATCGTTAAGGAGAAATGATTGCAGAAGGCTTACAGGCGTAATTACGGGCCATTAAACTTTTGCCAAGCATCTCTACGTGCTTGGGTGTCCCACTGGTCAATAGGAATGGTCCCCTACCATGATAATACAAGACCACATACAATACAAAGCAATCAACGTACAGTCCAGTAGTTGTGTAGTTAGGATATCAAGTACTGCCTCATACACCTACTGCAATTTTTTTTCAAAGTTTGGTAATCGTCTCCAGAATAGAACATAAAATAGGACTTTAAGAGCAAAGTTTGTTGAAGAAAGGCATATTCAACAATTCAACAATGTTGTTGAGTCTCATCACTTAAAAAAAAGGAAATTGATTGAAAGTTAACAGTTCACCTCTTTCATATTGTTCACAGATAAAGTTAAAACGAATGCCTATATATTCATTCGTTTCTAGAGCTACATATGAATTTTTTTAGCAAGCAATCGAAACAATATTTTAACGGTAGTGAAGCGGCCTCGTACTTCTACTCGGATGAGAACGA
Organism: Merodon equestris; assembly: GCA_958301585.1. Lineage (NCBI taxonomy): Eukaryota > Metazoa > Arthropoda > Insecta > Diptera > Syrphidae > Merodon > Merodon equestris. Next base: position 80,269,283 of record OY284414.1, read on the forward strand.
CGAAATATATTTTCGACTCCTACTCAACCTAGATAATGACGCAATTTCAAGAGAAAGAAGTAGCACGGTGGAAGAGATCATGATTCCAATCTCGCCTGCACAATCATCGTCCCTCAAAAAAAAAAATTAACTTAGGGATAAATATGGGGTTTTGTTTCAAAAAGTATACCTTTTCGGTTGGCCCCGCGGATGGGTCTCGAATTCCTGTTAAGTGAGTTCACTTGATCACTATTTCAATTCGCTCCCCGGGAAGAGTGTCAGTTTCAATTTCTTTTCTGCCGAGAGAATCCACGGTTTCAATATTTTGTCTTCAGAATACTTTTGTACCGACTTCAGTAACTGAATAGCAACGCCTTTCTCCTTAGCCATCAACACATCATCGATCTATAAATAAGTAGAATACCCCATCTATAATCCGCTGATGATACTCATTCATCCCTGAAAATACAATATTTGGTCGCTCCTATTCTACCGTGGGACCACATTTCTAAAAAAAATGGCTTGGAAAGCACATTATACTTATTAGACCCTTGAATAATTTCTCGCTGGTGACTGATTTAAAATAAGTCGTAAAAGACATGCCTCTCGTTAACTACAACTATTGCTTATATTTCTGGCAGTATACGAATTTTGCGAAACTGGACTTATTGAGTTCAGAGGCGATCTACGGATCGACTGAATTAATCAGGTAGATTTTAAGGACTTAAGCAACATGTATCGGAGCTTTATCATATAGCAAAATTATGTTATTTGGGCTCTGCTCGTATAGTTGCCGCCCTTTCTTCCCGCATAGCGGCTTAAGCGCTTTCCCGCAACGGTATGGTTCGGTTTGAGCAGCTCATAATAAACTACACTTTGCTGTTCCCCGGACCAAGAATGTTTGCGTTTACTGACGTTACTGATGCATGTCCGGACTTGTCCATGATTTCTCGAGCTTACTAGCATCGTACAGTGTCCACCTTTCATCGCCAGCGACAATACGATGCAAAAAAAACTACTCCTTTCCTGCCGTTGACGCAGCAGTTCACATTTAAAACAACGCCGTTCGACGGCTGTTGGCTCGTACTACTTTCTTCTTTCTTCTTAATTATTGCTGTGTGATCTACTTGCAATGACTTGCAAGTTCAACTGGCCTCTGATATGGGTCTTCATCCATGCCTCCCATTATTCGTTTTTATACTTGAACATTGACAACATCAAAATCATTACTTTTGAAGCGTTGAAATCCATCTCTGCATGTCTTTTCCGACAAAGCCTGCTCACAGTAAGTCTCAACAACATTATCTGTTGGGAAAAAGTGAGAACTTATTCAAGGTCCTAATACTACTTTCGTTCCATACCTTCATTGTCAGTTACCTAAAAAGTCTATTAAGATTTGCTGTTGGAAAAAGCAATGTTTTTGGATTTTTTAAAGTTGTTAACAATAAAAGACGCAGTTTCTTTATTCGCAATAGCATGGAGTCAGTTAAAACCAGACGTAATAGAAAAATGTTGGCGTAATATTCTGCCTCAGATTTGCGCAGGCGAAGGCGATAATTCAGATGAAGAGGAAAATATCCATCTTATCCTGATACGGGATGAATTGAGGTAGCAGCGATTTGAAGACATGAATGAATTGCAAGGTTTGCAACAAATTATTATCCCGGAAGTAAGTCTTACGCGATTGCAAATATCACACAAACCATAGCTAGATACCACTTGATTTTGTTTCGGTAACACACTCTGCAGCAGATATTAACATATGGAATGCAATTGAAGACACGGCACAACAAATGCCAGACGAAGCTAAATCCGAAGAGATTATTTCTGATGAAGATGAATTGTTGGAAGAATCGGCCGATCAACCTCGATCAACGACAATAGCCGCTGAAGCTGTTGAAATTTTTGATAAAGCAATAGAATGGGTTGAAGCTAATACCACGGAGTATTCCGACATACTAGTTTTGAAAAAAATTCGCGAAAAAACTGTGCAGAAAGTACTGCAAGCTAAAAAAACAGACTAGTATTAAGGATTTTTTTTTAACTGCAATAAATAAGAGAGTGGAAATTAAATCTCAATAAATATCAATAAAACTATAGGTAAGAAAACACTATTGGATAACGTGAACAATATTGTTTGCGTGAACGGCTTGTGCAATAATTAGTCCACGCTATCCAGACAGCACTTTTATATTTTAACTAACAGAAGGGCCCCTTATCCCTTCTAGAGTGTTCTTTAAAAGGGTCATCTACCAAAGGTGTCATTTTGAAAATAAACAAAAAACTAACTAACAATTAGGTGAAATAGGAAAAATAGCACCTTCCCCCACCTTTTGAATAGGATTGTGATGTGAAGATTCTAACGTATATTCGTCCGGCAAGCTCACCTGAAAACATCGTCAACGTAGCGGAAAATGCGAGTGAAAGCCCAGATGAGCCCATTTCGAGCCCTTTGCATAAAGATCTTGATCTACATACATGCTTATAAGCTTCAGTTGACATAAGAATTGAAGTCAACAGAAAACGCACGTACGTTCGCTGATCGAGTGAAATAAATAAATGAACCCGATCATCTATTTTAAACGGGAAATTATTCGGAGTGATGAAGCCCCTTTCCATTTGTATGTATTTATTACGTAAATAAAAATATAAAATGAAAAATTTTAAGTAACCCCCGACAAAAAAAAACTCCAGAAAGTAAAAAAATATTTTTTTTTCTCTCGGCCTTTTGACTTCATTAAAAGAACTAATTAATATTTTTAAGATGACCTCGCCGCGTCGGAGGACCGCTAAGTGAAGAAGGGTAATTAGTTATATCTACATATGTAGGTGTAATGAAAAAACAAAAAAAAACTTATATCTTCAAATTGTACGTATGAACTTATAATAGTTTTGTACATCAATCTATCTGACTAGGTCTACTAAGTTCCTTCAGTGTTTCGATATTGTACCACTTCTGTATGAGGTGTTCGCTTGAGAGCCGCGTGCGTTGAGTGATATGTGGGCACGGGGGCGGAGCGTGGCAGAATGTGGCATCCCGAATGGGTAGACACATAAGGGCAGACGTCGGTGTCGGTTGTGTCTACTTCACGAATTTTTCAGATTAAATTATTAACACTGAACATTAATTAATAAGCATATGGTTGTTTCGGTACTTACTTACGTTGTTTACAAAGGGTAGGTCTTTGTATAATCCATACTTTATCGTTCTCAATATTCTTTTTATTTGTACAGGGTGTCTCAGTAAGAGTGCACTTTTTCATTTTAAAATAAAAACAAGTATTTTATGACAGAGTTCTGATATTTTTATTGTATTGTAAAGAAGACATGTTCCGATTAAGTATGGAATAAAATATCCGGCAAATGACCCCCACGGCTCCGATGACAGGCCATTACTCTTTTCATTAAATTTTCGATGACTTTTGTACAGAGATGTGGCTGTATCTCACCGATGACGCGTTGGATTTCCGATTTGAGCTCAGGAATTGTTTCGGCTTTATTCGCATAAACCCGAGATTTCACAAAACCCCAAAGAAAAAATCGCACGGCGTTAAATCGCACGATGTTGGTGGCCAGTTGACATCAGAATTTCGTGAGATAATGTGTTCTGGAAATCGTTGCTGCAATAAGTCGATTGTTTCATGCGCGGTGTGGCAGGTTGCGCCGTCCTGCTGAAACCACATGTTGTCCAGATTCATGCTGTAGAGTTGAGGCCACAAGAAGTCCGTTATCATATTCCTGTAACGAATGCCGTTCACAGTCACTGCAATTTCGGCCTTATTTTCAAGAAAGTAAGGTCCAATCACGCCGCCTGACCAAAATCCGCACCAGACAGTTACTCGTTGTGGGTGCATTTGTTTCTCATGGATTACATGAGGATTTTCTGAGTCCCAAATTCGACAATTTTGTGTATTCACGAAGCCATTCATATAGCATATAGAAATGCGCTTCATCGGATAAAATGACTTTTTTCGAAAAATTGGCATCGACTTCACTTTGCTCCATTACCCATTGAACGAATTGCCGGCGCTTTCCGTGATCTGATGGCAGCAATGTTTTCAAGAGACCGACCGGTACGTTGACGTAAAGGATTCTTATTATCCATAATTGACCCAGTTTCTTCAAATTTTTTGAATGGTTGACACTTTCTCGGCTGAAAATTTGGCGAAATTTGCGAGCGGTTTCAGCGTAACTTTCCCCATTTTTGTAATGAGTTTTCAGAATTATAACGCGTTGTTCTTTCGAAAAGTGCTCCATTTTTAATAATCGGAATAAACAGAGGTGACAGCTGTCAAATTTCAGAGTTGCCACTTGCATGAAAAAAAAAAAATATTCCAATTTTAAAAAGTGCACTCTTACTGAGACACCCTTTACTTTTTGGAGTTTTTCATTTCATTCTTTTTAAATTACTCGCCCTAATTCCGATAGGTACGAGTAACAACATACTTAAAATAAATGTTTCGTAACACTCTACCGCATACATATAATTTACCACATTCAGCATGACTTATTCCCGTTATATTACACATGTGTGTCAAAAATGTAATCTACGACGGAACTGTGTCTATTTTTTTATAATAAAGCTATTTTTGTTATTAATATCGCGATTCCGGAATAAACTCATTGTTTTTGAAGCAAGTACAGCACCTTAACTATAAACAGAACTAGTTAAGACGAATGTAATGAGCCCATACTTAATAGGTTTACTAATAAGCAATCGTCTCCTACCTTCGAGTTCCATCATCAGAGTACCAGCTCAGTAGTACCAGCATACATGGGTGTTTCAAATGTTAGGTCGCAGATATGTTTGAAAGTAATGTATGTAAGTACCCATTGTGTCTAAGATCTAGAGTTCCGCAAAATAGTTCCTACCCCGAAACGAACATGGAACATTTCCTTTCTCAGTCGGAACTAGTTCCTGGAACTATATCCTTGGAACTTCATCGCAACTGTCGGAACTATCGGAACTATTAGTATGGTAAGAGAGATCCATATCCGATCCTTCATACCTAATTCGTTCACGAAACACGGAACGAATTGCCTGTACGAGTATGATTGCGGACATTATTGTTTGATCACCCTTCTGCTATTCCAGTTTCAGTATGTGAGTGTGCGTAAACTGTTCGAGCTTATCGCTACAACAATGTATACGATATTTATTCACATTTTGTTTTTGGTTGTCTACTACGTAGTATAAGACATGTTCGATTGCATTTATCTTTCTTTTCGTTTTGTCTGTGATTACGTTGTTCTACAACATAGTCCTACGACCACGTCGTTATTGATGAATTTCTAGGTTCAATGGAACTATGGACATGTTTCGTTCAGTTTGAGGAACGATCGGAAATGTTTCCGACTGAGGACATAGTTCCTGGAACTATACATGTCCTGAACTACCCAACTCTACTAAGATCCCTACCACAGCTAACAAAAAGTGGTAGATAATAACCTTGAAACGCCTGAACAGATCTTCATAAATTGTAGCTAAAGTTCGATCAAAAGTGACGATCAAAAGTGACGTCAGTTTTGAGTGAAGTGCCTCATGTACACACTATAGATTTTGTTTGACACGCAAAGCGTCATTCAAGTGTGTAACTTCGAGCAGTAGCTATGGACAACCACGAGAAAGCCTGTGTATTAATTATTTTAGAGCTGTGCACAAAAAAGAGGGAGGTGGGTCCTACTGATGAAAGAGTATCCGCTGGCCTCTCTATACACTTTAAGAAATTTAAACTGTCGAACCACCAGATACTGGGAACATAAACACTGTCTACACCCGCACCTGATGATTCAGACAATTTAATTTTCTTCAACTCCCGGCGGTAACCACTCCGTAACATATTGATTTTTCTCCTCATGTCATTTACGTCACTGTTTTTTTTATATTTTTGCATTATATTTAATAAATCACCGTATGCATCGTCTTTTTTCTCCCGACGAATGTAATCTGCGCACGTTAAATCCCATAAACAACGATGCGTCTCATACGCACCAATAAACTCTTCCAAAAACTGTCTGCTATCGTCCATGTTCAACGCTTGAATGACACAATGCATGTACACATTGTCGATCAAAATCCAACATGGCCGCTGATCATCACTCAGTAGCAGAAAATTTTGCAACTCATCATTTTTGATCGACAAACCATCATTCACATGTACACATTATCACTTTTGAGTGACACTCAACGAAAACCTCACTTTTGATCGAAGGTGTGTACCTCGCTTAAGAACCATCTCGATCACGGTAGCTTTCAAACAAAAAAAAATCATCAAAATCGGTCCATTCGTTCAGGAGCTACGATACGATGCCACAGCAGACACACAGACACACAGACAAATAGGCAAACAGACAAACGGACACGTCAAACTCATAACACCCCTCTTTTTGCGTCGGGGGTTAACAAAACTGTTTTGCTTCGAAAATCGAAGGAAGATAGAGGGACAACCTGTCCAAGCATTACAAGTGACAGTTTGGTGTGAGTTTTGGGCTGGCGATGATATTTGGCCGTTTGAACGAATGGTTCTGATTTAATATTTTTGGACGATGTTTATTTTTAGCAGGAAGGCGCCACATGCCTCATAATTGTTGAAACAATCGCTGTGTTGTGTGAAAAGTGTCCTGGCCGTATGGGTTCTGGAAATGGAGTCTTTATTTCATCGCTGAGATTGTGCGATTGAACACCGTTCGGTTTGAGGAGCACCATGGGGTTAGTGTGTTGGTTTCTGACCATCTTATCGAATTGTGTCAAAAAAAAAACAGATTTCGTGAAACATTTTTGTATTGATTTAAATCTTGGATATCTTCAGCTAGAGATACGTTTAATGCTGTTAAAAAAGACTGGATTTTGATTCGTCAAAGATCTGTTCTTGGTCTTGTCTTTTAACTTAAACTTACTCCCTCTTGGATTACAATAGGAAGACGGATATAACAAATTGATCGAGTCTTGAACCCGTTGACAGTTATGTCATAGTGAAACAATTGGGGAAAAAACAGAAGGTTTTGGGTAAAGGGGTCACCCTAAAGCAGTTTCCATTTTAATTGCGAATAATCAGCCGAGTTAAAGAGATAAATTTCAAAATTCGAAGCAATCGGTCCGATTCTTGTAAACACCTGGCATTTACAGCTAGTTTTTTTTTGCAGAGCAAATCAAAACTATCGAAAGGAAGTAATTAATTTCATTTCCTGATCTCCCGCTGTTTGAAGGTACTTTCAGGGTGAAATTAATAGAAAATCATCGGATCCGCCTGTTACGGAAATGATCTTCACCGAATGCACAAGTGGTCAATGAGAAAATTCACGAATCTGGGAAACAACCGAACCAGAAACAAGTGGATTCCATTCATTGTCCATTCATTGTAACCCTCATCGAATCTCACAGTCCGCAGGCCGACTACCAGATAATGATGATCGATTCGAATGAGAAAATGAAATTGATCGTTTGCTACTTGTGCTCTCATCGATCGTCAATCCTTCTACAAACTATCTTTCGAATCACTGTATACCGAGTCGAGTGGCCGTAGTGCTAACTGACCGACTGTTTAGGGTTCACCGTAGCAAATTGTTAACCTTTCGCCCACTTTCAGAACTCTCTTGTTTCCTATCTAATGTATGGTACACATGTACACTTGTCAGGCAAGTTGTTCTGGGATACAGGACACAGCAGGATTCCATCCACATCTTTTTCATCCGACCGAACAATCTTCACGCACTAGGCGTTACCTCTTAATTGGTTTTCTGCCATGCCTATGCTTCATTCCAACAAAGACCAACTCTTCTTTGAACCGAACTCAGGCTGGATAGGAAATTCAAAACGACACGTCCTCATACATATGTCCTAATACAAAGGAAAAAGGAAAAAAAAATACAAAACAAATTCGCATGGTTTAGCTAGATTACGTAAAGACTGCTAATTACCAGAGGAAAATATATTTCCGTTATAATCGAACAAAACGAAGTGCGGTTCGAATGTCACACCTTTCTCTAACCAGATCCCATCCGATCGGACAAATTAATTCGAAAGGCGTAATATTTAAGAATCGTGGCAGTGAGCATTCGAGTATCAGGTTTCTAAGCCTCAAGATTGGATTGTAAGAGCCTCCATGCGCGACGCATTGAGGTGAACAAGGAGCATGTGGAAGAGGAGGGAAAAAAGAAAAGATTACGGCGTGGGCTCGAGTAGAGTCCTGCACGTAAAGCAAAGAAGCGTCGCGTTATCTACATGTGAGCGGTACGTCTGATCGTATCAAGATCATCATCATGGAAACGTACTTAATCGGCTTAATGTGAAGATATTTTATTTATAACGCTCAAACGGAAGGTACCCCACGCTGATGATGGCACTCGTCAAGTTATTTTCACTAACCCAAAGTTGTTCTTTCGATTACGTTGGCCAAGATGTATCTGAGGATATCCATTCACATTTCAGAAAGTGATAAAAATCTTTACTTTTCTTTGGTATTATTTTTCAAAAGATTGCACAACTTATCGCTTGTATGCTGTGGAGCAATGGACCGAGAATAAATCATTGCTAACTCGAGGAGCGTGTTTTAATCCAGCTGAATGGAGAAAATCAAAGTTAAATTCATTCAGGTTTCGCGCCGAATTCACGCGAACAGCGTTTCTGCATAAGAATTAGATGATCAATTCCAGATAACATCCACGTAACAACATTTAAAAGATGTTAGAACAACAACAAAATATTTTATATTTAAACGGTCAATGAAGGAAGCAGGGTTGGATTGATGTCGCAAGCTGCAAGTTTAGGCAGTTTAGGTCTTAACCAAAAACCCCTCCTCGCAAGTAGCAATTTGTTTGAGATTCAATTTGTATCGTTCAACTTAGAAGCAGTCATCTCTTCCCCTGTTACTGCGCGTACATACATGTACATGTATTGTAGTGTTCTTTCCCTAGACATTCTCTAGCTATTGGCGCTCATTTCGTTGACGTCTAACTAGACCGAAGAAGCTAAATCTTTCAAAAAAGTCTAAGATCATGTAATGTGTTGTATTCCCGAATCAGCGTGAGCAGGACTTTATCTTCAGAGGATAACAAATTGCGTCCGCTGTTTTAGTCCATTTGTGGAGCCAACTCTCTAGAAGTTTAATCTGCCAGGTTTGGTATCTGCTGACAGACAAATACTTAGACTAGCCCTAATTTACATACAATAGAAACCTTTGGTCATTGCCGGATCAGAGAGAGTTCTCCATCAGATTTGTTTGGCTGTCAACATTAAAATTGACAAGTAGATGGCGTGTCTCGAACTAAGATTCCTGAAACCATAAAGTTTTAGGCGAATCCTCGATAATCTTCAATTGCTTTGAACATGTCTCAGATCATCAACTGGTAGAGTTATTCGATGTGAAATCCGCTGGTGATTAAGTAGCTTCTCTGCTTAATAAAGGGCCCCTGAAGACTGTGGCTCTATAACCTCATCCTTGTTCGTTCTTAAAGGCATAGCTTGGCATATTCCTTTATCGTCCATTCCTGGAATACCACACCTCCATTTCCCTGGTGGCGTACTCTTTATCCTAGTTTTTCTATCTTAACAGCTCTCAGTTAGCAGCATTCTTGTTCCTTCTCAAACCTTGGCGGTGATGATCAGAAATCTAGCACATCAGAGTTGGCGTGAGTAATGGCAACGAAATTAGATTCCATTTGATTCTGCATATATTTGCGGTCGGCGGCAGTGGTCTATTGCAATTATTTTTTCAGAGCCGAGTTTTAACGATTTTTACGGATTAGAGTTCGAACATCCATAATGCAATTGGAGAGCTCGATGGTGTAGTAATTTGTTTCATCGATTGGTGGATATTGAAATAGAGAAACTGAAATTTTGTCAAAGATTAGGCCCTACTATAAAATAAAAAGACCCAGAATTGGCCAAAGAGGTCAGCTGAAAATATCGCCGCTATATCTGAGAGTATGATTGAAATCCAGTTGCGTCCCTTTCGCGGGAACACAGGAATTGGGCCTATCTACAACCAACTTGCCCGACATTTAGCAGAGAGATCTTGCCCCTACTTCATTATAATGTCCAGTTGACACAAGAATTGAAATCACCAGACTATGCACGATTTCGTATTTTCACTGTTAGAATGTTGTAAATGAGCGAATAGGCACAAATGAATGAAACCGGGATCTCTTCAGCCGGCATGAGTTTTGACCAGCTCCTTCCAATACCGCACGTCTAGTTGATTGGTCCTTTCCACCTATGCTCCACATTAGATGTGATCGCACTATACTGCGACATCCTTTGAGGCAGGAATCAAAGCCTCTTGAAGCCGGAACATTTGTGTTCATTCCCTCACACGGTTAAGCTCCTTCGGAGTTAAGTCCATAGACGTCCGACTACGCTGCTTTACAGCCCGTACAATTATGATTTCTCTCTTCTACTCTTCGTTAATACAAACGGGGCAAAGAATGCACGGAAAATAAGAAATGTTCAAGAGCTTCTTCTTCCATTTTTGATGACATCAAAACCTCTGCGCCGTAGCGAGGTATAAGAGGATGATTAAGGTTGGGTAAAAAGTTACCTTGGTTTTTTGAAAGAGAGCTCTACTTTCCAATTGGCTTTTTGAGCTCGAAGAAAAAGTGGTTGGCTACAGCCAACACTTGCCAACATATGACTTTGGCTTTGGTCGCCCAAAATTAGCAGGTGTCCTATACAACGTATAATAACACAAAATTGCAAAATAGTTCTAGCAGAGTTGGCAAAATTGTTACTTTTTTTTCATCCTTTGAGATCATGAGCGATTGATAGCCGCGAAAGGTGGAGCTAAAGTAAATAAAATATTTTATTATCACATAAATACTCTAAAACTTGTTTTAGCTGCCTCTGCTTCAGTGATCTCAAAAGCTTCACTGACGTCTTGCTGTGTTTATCAAATCGTCTCAGTATCATTTGCCTATACATGCATTCGTACAAAGTATAGACCGATTTTACTGTATTAGTCAGTAAGTCCCGCACCATCTTTTCAAGGATAATGTTAGAATTATCGCATGATACTGCGCCGCTGTGCCTGAATCCTTTTTCAACATGGAATGTCTCATATTATCAAGAACCTTGAAGGACTCCTGCGTCCCGGGATTTATTCTGAAACTAGATGGTTCTTGGACAGAATCCAGTCATGAAGCCCTAGAACTGCTGACTGAAACCCACTTCCCAGGTTGTAAAACCCCTGAAATCACAGTCCCCTTCGGGACGACGGTTCCTACGGTTCACACAACCGAAGTATTACTTCTTCGAGATTATTACAATTTATAAAGTATCATGGGCAATAAATACGTTCAAACCTTTTAAATCTCCGGAGCCGGGCGATATCTTCAAAAAGCACAAATCCACACTGTATCCCAACTAGTAAGCATTTTTTCCAATTGCATGTGCGCGGAGTACACCCCCAGATAACCGAACTGGTCTTGTTCACCAGGAAAAGGAAAATCCCGATATTTGCTCGCCCAAAGTTAGAGGGTACTACACTCAAACTCAAAGAGGAAGCCAAGTATCTAGGCATCATTCTTGACTCCGAACTTTCTTGGAAAAGGAACTTGGAGGAAAAAATGGAAGAAGGATTGAAAGGGTTCTACTCTGATACCCTGCACAAACAGGAATCATTTAGACTACCTGATTTGTGCAGCGTTTTTCAAGCAAAAATCCTAGCAATAGAGAAAGCAGCCAAACACCTACAAGTATCCCGATATCCCACCATCGGATATCACTATCTTCGTAGACAGCCAGGCTGCACTGAGGTCAATAGGATCCTGTACAATGAGATCAAAGGCTGTCATGAAATGTCGCGACTCACTGAAGTAGACACCACAAAGTCAAACTCTGCTGGGTTCCGGGTCACAGCTCAATCGCAGGGAACGAAAGAGCGGACGAATAGGCCAGGCAGGGGTCTGAAATGGACATCAGCAAAGCGGACACGTCAGTGCAACCACCGATCAGCGCATTATACCGGATCATAAATGACACAATTATAAAAGAAGCCAACTCGTCTTGGCTTACAAGATACGACAGCTACAATACAAGATCATCGTGGCCAGAGCTCAATATCAAAAAAACAAAGAAGCTCTTGGAGCCGGACCGAAACTCGATTCGTATGCTCATCGGAGTGATCACAGGACACTGTCCAATTGGTGCAATGCTCCGGAAATGGAATGTAGGATCCAGCGATCTCTGCCGGAGCTGCGGCGATAAGGAAGAAACGGAGACGATCCAACATCTGCTTTGCCACTGCCCAGCTCTCCAGAATCGGCGCCTAGCTTCGCTGGGCCAAATATTCCTTAAAGAGATTGCGGACGTGGTAAATGCAGATATATCGGATCTTCTAAAATTCATAAAGAGCACGGGGTGGTTACTGCCACCACGTGATAGGACAGGTTAATTATATTTGTACTCCAAAAATAAAGGGAATCACAATGGGCCCTTTGGCCTCCGAGTGGAAGTGATGCTCAACCATCACACCCCCTTCTTTAACCTAACCTAAACTGGAAGGAGCAGTGAGAAATTTCCCACGACATCCTGCACAATCTGCTTCAGCAGGATTCCCCTCGAATGCATTATTATAAGTGGCCTTAAAGTGGATAAATGATTAGTATGTGTCGACCTAAAATATATGGTCCAAGAAATGCCTGTGATAATATTTAGTATACCTCTGATTTTTCTGGCCTTAAAGCACAGTAGTGCGATATAGGAGGCTTTTGCCCATGTAAATGGTGCAGCTTGTAAGGGAAAACTGATTTCCTCTTCCTGCTCCCATTCCCTGGGAAAAGTTTCACGCAGACACTACAGTGTTTTACTTATATGAATAAAAGAAACAAGGAGAAGAAGGTCAAAGACTAACAGCTGTACCTGTCACTACTGTTAACAATCTCGCCAATAGGAAAAATGTGAGTCACGAGTAGAAAAGTGCCGTGTACACCGCCGTTCAACTAAGCTCGATAAAAGGGAACAGATTTGGTTCGACGGACATTAAGCTCTTGCGAAATTAACAGAAGTCCAAATTTATGAAAAGTAGGGTTCACCCGAAATTATTTCAAAAGTCATTGTAAAAAGGCTGACGTTACACTGAACGGAAAAATAAGCTCATATAGTGAAATGTGGTTTTGGCACACCAATTAAAGCTGTCGCTCGTATCGAAAAGTGGGTGGAACAGTGAAGAGTCATTTTACCCGGACGAGTGTGGTCTAATGTTAGCCAGACTTGAGGGCCCAATTAAGGTGACCTTTGAGTCGACAGAGCTCGTAAATTTGCGAGTAAAATGTATGTGATGGATTTGGACCCGGTGAGTATCCCAACCCAGAAAGTTCGTTGCGTTCCTCTTTCTTAAAGAATTCTAAAAGCGGAAAAATTAGTGAAGACAACAAGAAAGCCTCGGTTTACAAACTCTCACTCTCACTACCACGCTGTGACTCCTAGATGTGTAGTACCTCAGCTGTAGATCAGGCCGATCAGAGGGTTGTAAGATTGTTGGAGACAGCAACCGAGCGAAGGGGGCGTCCGGGCTACGACCATGGCTCGGCTTCCGAATCGTTATAGCCACAGAAGAATTCCCAAGATATAACCAACAGCGGTGTCTACGGCTCCCTCCACAGAAAAATCAAGATTCATACATTAGAAGAAAGTAACCACCGCAGAAAGGTGGTGAAAACTGCAATCAAAGAAACATAGTCTCCTAATCCCGGAATTGTATTTAAGGTAAAAATAAAAACATCTCCAGATTTCTTAAGAGTGTCGGTTTTTCTAAAAATTTATTATGACCCCTCGTTAACCTATATAAAATATATCACTGTTCATCATTCATCATTCATTTTAGCAGTCTCTTCGATGTGCTTTTTGACTGTAAAAGTGTTGTTTCCTTACTTAACACGGGTATGCTTCAATTTACAAGACAAACCTTGATTTTACGGACCGGTATAGTTCAGTTTTAATCACTTTGAAGTCCGTGCCTTCTACTAGACTACCATATTCTTTACGATGTACGGCTGCGTCGCAACAGTTGCCTGCAGATAATGTATGCAGGTCTTCCAAAATCGTCTTTGCAGCTCCCTACTTTCATACATATATGAACACTATTTTCCAACAAGATCCACAATAATGGTGGTAGCAAACCAGTTGCCACTTCCATCCGCCGCGGGGCAATAAATTTTCGCATAAAGCACGCGGCTCGTCGTTACCTCGTCAAAGGACAATGCACGTATAATAGTACAGCAAATTTTCGTTTTACTTACCGCAAATACTCACCTGGCGCAAAACAAAAAAAATGGCAATCACCGATATTCTTCTCCGTCCTCAGTTTCAGCTTGAATATCACATAAGCCACCACATCGGTCGCGATTAACCTTCAAAATAAATGCGATAAATGATTATAGCCGAACGTCGCGATCACGACGGCGGTATGCATCTCTATAGTAACCAAGCGGGTAACAATGCCGATGTCGGTGCTGATGCATCTCACTGCACTGCACTGCTCCATGGATCCCTACTCAGTGTAAATGGAACGCAGGCGCAATTACGGGCCCTTTCGTGTGCAACATGGATGATTGGACCGACAAGAGCCGTTACATTAAGTACAAATCGCATCCAAGTATACGACGAGCATTCGAGTTTTGCTTTCGAATGCTGCGAACGTTATGGCTCTGCAGCCAAAGGAAATTAATGTTCTTCGCACTTAAGTTTACGTTGGGCAGATTACGGTTGGCAATATGCACGATGCACCTGCCTCCATCATGAAGGAGGTCATCAATTTGTTATATGCATACATGTGCATATATACCTACATATGCCATTTACAAGTACCATACGTGCGCGAATGTCGAGGGTGGATCATGTCCATAAAATTCTCTATAGGATAGTTGGAGGTAATTAGTGTTGAAGGTAAAAGCAAGGAACAAGTTTTCATGAATTCGTCGTGCTTTCTCCCAACCTTAATGTTAGGAACAGTTCTTACTCGCGGTCATGACATAATACATTGTAGCGTCATACCAAACCAATCGATATAATCATAGCCAAAATTACAGCCTAGTTGGGCCTGATTTAGTCCTAATGATATGTAATTTCGATGGACCAACGTGCACGCTTATAATTTCGTACGAAATTTCGGCACCTTGTTTGCAACGAATTTCGAATTCCCCGATTCCCCATATCACAATGAACTTGTTTAACGCAGCATCAAATTAATGCGCGTGTTTTGTTGCAGCACGTCATACGAAAAGTGTGAGTTGCCGCTGCCCATGGGCAATCAAAGTCGATTCGCGCAGCAAACCCAACACTGAATTTATTTTCTATCAGTAGTCGGGCTTCTTGAACACTGGTTGCGATTGATACGACAGCAGCGACAATCACTCACGTACGGGGTGGATGTGAAAAATCACACATCTCGAGAATTGCACATCCACGAGCGGTCCAAACCCAAATTGCATCGTGAAGCGCTACTTAAAAGCATATTCGAACGAGAGAATAAAACAGGAGTGTGGGTAATTGGTCGGGACATGTGATTAATTTGTATCACAGTCATAAAACGTAATTAGAATGCGTTTATTGTGGATATATTTACCTGTAATTTGGTAGCCAATTGAGGGAAGAGTCTCAGATATTTTACTGCAACCAATGTCCACGGGGCAAGCTATGGTACTTTGCACAGAATCAAGAAGCTGTTTGCGGCGTTGCAGATGTTGTGATGGAATGGAGCTCGCATAATTGTTGCCGCAAGGGGAAAGGAGTGTGTAAGGTTTTCTCCACCTAAGGACTCCTCCCATAGACTCGTGTGTAAGTTTGAATTTTTGAAAGGTAGCACACTTGACACATTGTATGGTGTAATCACCAGAGGTAGTACTAGCAACAATGTGTAACAAGGGATTCAAGCACCAGAAAGCAGGAAAGCCAACGCCAGGTTTGTATTTTAAGGTTATCTCAGCTAGCCCACACTGGCAAACGATGGGAACTGTTTTCAGCTTGAACAGAATTTTGATGGTATTGAATGTCTTGGAAAGTCCTGCCAAAAAATGAAACGTACACTCCAAGGGACGAACGCGGGCTTGTATGGAAGTAACAATCGATGTTGAGAATATGGAAAAACCACCATCAATTCGCTTAGATGAGGTTGAGATATCGATATCAAAGCAGATTTAGCAGCTTAGCATACAGTCTAAGCTATTCGAATCATTCGGAGATGAGTTGGTTCGGAATAGGGAGAAACTAATCTATAAGATAAAGTTATAGGAAAGGGTGTCCGACTAATGGAATCTTATCGTCTTTTGCCCGATCCATAAGAAAGAGGATCCCTATAACAGCGTCGATTGGGTGTAGGGAAAGAACTGCTTAAATCGTCCCTACCTATTAGTGTAACGCCATTCCTTCTGAAGTTGGACGAAAGAACTCCTCAAATCTCTTATCAGATTCATATTGAAAAGGAGCAAGTCTTTGTATCCTTGGCTATATGTATAATAGATTATCATCATCCACGAACACCTTTATTGAACATGTGGAGGGCAGTTTAATTTCAAATGCGATGGCCCTTTGCAACTTATGTGATAAAGAGTGGGCGTTCGGAACAAACTAGCTACATCTTGATCACTAGCCTACACACAGGACGGGGTCCTTTCAGCGCTTCTGTGGTCAATTGATCTTGTGGTAATAGTCACAGACAAACTGTTGGACTAAGCTGGAATCCAATCTGCGCTCCAATTTATCTCTAACTAGTGCGTCCTTTCATTAGGAAATTAATATATATGTACAGTGGATTTTCAAATGATGTTGGTCATAAACTTTACTTAAACTCCAATATAAATAACAAATTAGCAAAAACGACCAGAACACTGTGGTCTCGTTACTTTCGTCATGCTAAAACCTGGTGATTAAAACTGCGTCATCCAACGATATTGAGCACTAACATTAATTATGCCTTTTTAGTATGGTGGAAAAATAACAAAAAGAGGACAATAATTACCAACACAATATAGTAAAACATCTTCAAAGACTCGCATGTCTCAGCATAATAGGCGCCATGCAATTTCATCCAAAGACAGTTCAAGAGGCACTGATTAAACTTACGTCAATGCTCGCAATGGTATCCAATACTCCGCCAAAAATGTATATTTGCAAATGCAAACTCTGTAAAGGTTTTGTAATTGTTCGAGTTACATGCTATTCGTATGTACATAAAATTGGCGTCCTATGTTATTCTTGCCGATAGACAAGCAATACTCGAGGCTTACATAGGATTAACCCAAAATCCATAACGGACTGGGATTCTGCTCTGCAAAAACTAGCAAAGTAAAACTACTGTGGGTTTCTAGACACACCAGCAACGAAATCTCCGACCTTTTAACCATAAAAAGTTTCAAATCTTTCTGTGATATTTCCAAATCTAAAATCATCGCGTCATCATCCTCAGTCAAAGAAAACCATTCATCATCCACAAAATTTCCAAACACATCTTATAACTTATCCAAAGGCTTGTCAGCTACTTATCGGTACACTACGATCTGACATATTGCCCCAATAAAATTGTATTGTGTGAAAAAAAAATTCAGGCTCTTTTTGTCGACTTTAAGGCTGCATATGACAATGTCGAAGAGACGAACTGTAAAGAGCCACATCATATTTTGACATCCCTGCTAAATTCATTAAGCTATACAGAATGACAACGGAGACTTCTTTCTGATCCATTAAAGAGAATAAACTTACCTTGAGTTTTGAGGTTAAAAAGATAGGGCGACATATGTATTGTCATTTCTTTTACCTCATATTTCTTTAACAACATTCTTGAAAAGATCTGCTTGCACAATTGCTTACGTATGCAGGTGACATTTACGTGCCTGTAACATAAAGCAGCTATAATGGATCTGAAGGTAAGTAAGCGTAGAACTTAATACATGTTGTCATCAAAGACAGTTGCTCAAGACCGACGTGTTGGCCAAAATTATACCTTTGGCAGCTATAACTATGAAGAAGTCAAAGACTTCGTCGACTTTAGTCTAACCACTGCTGCTTTGGGCTTAAGAGGCAACCGATAAGTCGAAATAATCGTTTGCAAAACATTAATCACCCCTTCTTTACGGTGCTGGGGCTTGGTGTTTGATAAAGGAAGTTGATAGAAATCTTCTTGAAGTCACTGAAAATGGATTCGCCCATATAACGAATGACCCTGTTCCTTAGCCTTTGCCATCCGAGATTAGTGGGCTATAAAAAGTGTTACTAAACAACTGCGGGCTGGTTCCGCTAAACAGGTATTAAGGGCTGATCCCTTCCTAATCAGCTCGTACACAATCTCTCTACCTTTAAAGTGCCTCCTCCAAGGCATCCAGATAATGGTAACGATTGGCTGAGATAAAAGTCGACCTGACTGACATTGTTTCACCACCAACTTGATGTTTCAGAATACTGTCTTTATATTTAGCGATATTGGGGACGTGAGTGGTTAGTAAGGCAGCATTTCGTATAGCAATGTGATTTCTCTTAAAACACTAGCATGACTTGTCAGGCGAATAGAACCAATATTTGTAACTTTTCTGAGAAGACTCCTACCACAACTCCGGGGTCCATCTTTGAGTCATTTCTTACAAATAGGGATGAAGACTCGTACATTGACTTTCATATACATAGGTACATCTTTGGTAAATCCTTATGAGATAGGGCTTGGCGTGAAAGCACGATCTCAAATGTCAGACTCGACAGAGAATAGTTAAGAGAAATGTGCTAATTAGATATAGTTTAGGAAAACATTTTTTTGACAATCTTACACAATTTTGCCGAAATACGAAATATATGTTCAAAAAATTACGGGAATCTTATAATTTAAAAACGGATTGTGTTATATTGTTATAATTGATTACAATGTATAGTAAAAGAGTCTGAAAAATATCTGTAAATTGTTCTTCGAGTCAATTATTACTCCGTCAAAGAGGCTACAGTAGGCGACCATTAATTAAATTAAACATTTTGCTATAACAATGAAATGAAGTGCGGCAAAGTTTTAGAAATGTTAAATATTGCTTGTGCTGAAAAAAAAAAATTAATAATGAATGAAAATAAGTAAACATACAACTCAAGCAAGCTGAAAATAATTCCGAATTTTCAGAAGTCGTTAAATGAAGTCAATGACAATGATGAACTACTGAATCCTCGCATAACATATGATAAAACATGGATTTATCGACACACTTCGGAACCAAGGTTGAATCGCCTTACTAAGGGCATACTCCATCAACAAGGCCGAATAAAGCTTAAATAATCGTGCTCCCTGTGTTTTTCGATTTTAGCGGTATTGTGAATTATGAAACGAATTTTCACTATTTTCAGTACAAAGTGTTGACGTTGTGCAAGTATGTGCATGTCCTTATTAAAAAATCTCCTAGTTTTCTACTTATTCAAAGTCGGTCCCGTGTTGACAGCTGACAGTTCAACAATAGCGTGTTTTGTCGTAGGACCCTTTCATTAGTTACGGTTGGTTTCTTACATTCAACATATTTGATGTTCTTGTGATTTCGTCTGATTGTTGTTGGTCTTTTGGTGCATGTGTTTCTCATTATTTCATGCCTCTAAGGTATATTGAATAAAAAAAAAACATGAAAAGCCTTTCAGTCCTTGGCTTTTAAGTGAAGAATTTTATAATTTATAATTTTTTTGGGGAATATTTTTGCAATCTTTGTTGCTCAGCAACTTTTGAAAAATGTGAAGTTAATCTTTGGAGGGAGAATAGGACTACCAAGTTACCTCTGAGGCTCGACGGTGCAGCGATTGACAGGAATAATTCTATATTTACTGTTCGTGTCATTTACTTCGAAGCCGTTCGCATGAAATCGAGTTTGATGTTATTAGCAAATATTTTAATCTTTTGGGGTGGATAAAGGATAAGTTCCGTCATCATATTGTACTTTCTTGATTTATTTTATTATTGTCAATCTAAATTCTTAGTTTGTGATTAAGTCCTTCATGCCAAACTAAGATGTGTCCTACCAAAACAATACGCGGCAATCTTAGAATCACACCAAAGCGGGAGATGTTTAAGAAAAAAACAAGAAGACTCGTATTCAGAATTAATGGAAATTAAGGCAGGAGTCCCACAAGGCAGTGTGCTGGGTCCGATTCTGTATCTACTATATACATGTGATCTCCCAGAACTAGAATAATGCACATTGGCTACGTTAGCCGATGACACTTGCAGTGGGAAAGGACAATGTGGAATCAACACAGAAGTTACAATCAGCTATAGACCAAATTTGTAATTGGACAATAAAATGGCGAATCAAGTTTAATAAGAGCAAATCAGTTCACATAAATTTGACTAACAAAACAATAACAGAAATCCCGGTTACTATCAACCAGAAAATAGTAACGTATGCGAACACAGCGAAATATCTTGGCATGACGCTAGATGCTAAACTAAGATGGAAAGAGCACGTTAAAAAGAAAAAAGAGGAATTAGAAATAAAATACAGAAAAATGGATTGGCTGATAAGAAAGAACTCCTCACTATCAGTCTAAAAGTCTAAAATAAGTTTTTATTATATAAGCAATGACTGAAGCTAATATGGACATATGGCAGTCATCTATGGGATTGTACCAAAAAGGGTAATGTAGACATCGTACAGAGGTACATGGTACATAAGAAATAAGGACCTTCACAGGGACTTGGGAGTGGAATTAGTCATAGATGAGGTCCAAAAAAAATGCACGAAGCCACGAATCAAGACTTCAAGTACACACAAACACAGAGGCAGTGCAACTCTTAGACAATGCAAATATAGTGAGAAGACTCAAAAGGACAAAACTATTTGAACTGGTCTAAATAAAAGGGACCACTCACATTAAGAAATGTACATACATGTGTATTTGCCCGGACGTATACTTAATATAAAAAAAAAAATATAACGCATCTTAACATCTGTCAGGAGACGCTGATGGGCGGAACTCCTGAAATGACAAAATATAAATTACAATAATTCAGCATAAAATTGCTTATTAGTCCAAGTGACTAGATTGAAATCATGTGGGAGGCGGTTTTAGTCGGTAAAAATCCGGCAAATGATTACTCAGATCATCAGTATCTTTTGAAGATTTCCCCTTCCTCAACAAAAAAAAAACACAAAAAAAAAATAAATTCTTGCAAGCTTGTTCTACGAATAAAGTATTCTGCCCCACCACGCTTGTTATTTTCTTCCCACTTGGTAGTTATTGCAATTGGTCCAATTTTTGGATATATTTCCACGTTATTTGTGTGTGTGTCCATATGTTGTTTTTCGTTTCGCTTATCCCGATAACAAATTATCATATCGACTCCGGACCAATTTCATTCGAGGCATAATAAATGAATATTTGGTAAGTTTACTTTTTATAACTGAAAACAGACTGGAAAGTTGTTGGAAAATTGTTCTAAGTTGGTAGAATTAGTACTTTAGGAAGATCAGTCGTACACATGAACATGTTTTTTTTCCAAAATACCAGGGATTTTAGAGATCATGATAAGAGTATGCTTGGAAGAAAAATGTTCTAGAAATATTTGCTTAAAAGTTTATTGAACACCAGGTAGCACATAGAAACAATCTATATCGCCATCATACTTCTTGTCTTTTCATTATCCGGTCACAGGGGAGTGTTAATGGCCCACACGCTTGGTGTGCAATAACTTTATCAACCATAAGCGAGACTCTTTATTGCTTTCTGCTCTTTCTTACGAGCAGAAGTCTCTAAATCACTATGTTGCAGAATTTCCAAAAATTTGTTTTGTGCGCCTCACCGGTATTAGATGCAAAGTGAAGCATCGTTTTGAGGTATGTAGAATGCTATATACATATACAAAACAAAAAACCGAGCCCAGGCTTAGGGTAAAGCACAGCACCAATAATGAGGACATTATTTGAAAAATAACTACTCGAAAAAGCAAGATCGCCAGTAAAACTAGCTGATGCCAGTCTAGCATAGCTAATTAAGTGCTAATCTTATCTTAGTTCTTTTATATGATCCTGCGAACCTGATACTTGAACAAGTTACAATCGATAAATTATTTGTTTAGCATTGTTTCCCTTTTTTCACCTAAACTTTGGCCCAGTGGAAATTTCGATCTCACTCCACCCTGCCTCACATGCAGAAAGTATGACATCATCGGTGCATAAAATATTTACGCCAACTCATCATGTTTCAGAAATGCACATCCGCTCGCATATGCTAATGGTCCGCCCAGGGCAATCGACAACGAACCGAAGATGTCGTACTGCATGCCGCACCAATAGCGACTGTGACTCTAACGACCACGATCAATACGAAGACTGGCCGCATGCATTGCGATAAAGACATCACTCGAATTTCTTGGAATTCCGTGATGGTTGCCTGACCAAATTCTAAACACCTTTTTCCCCAATCCATAGCATTCATTCATTTAAAACGACGCAACGCAGCCATGAATTCGCTTTGCATATATGTACAACCATATGGGTGAGTTCATATGGTAATTTGTGGATGGGATGCAGGTAAAGATACGAATGGATCAAGTCTTAGGACTTCGATTTGGTATTCACGACTGTTAGCTACTCGGCACACTTGCCGTCGTACGACTTCAGCGCCTTCGATATGGGATTTGCATATCAATGCGAGTGGATTCGCTTTCATCATTCTCCACGTCCATCGCCTGTATTGACAGTTCGCATGCATTCGACATGGTTTGTCATTATGATTTGCATACTACATTAACTGGTTGCGAATCTGTTGGCTGGCAGCTGAAGCAGAGGGATTTTACACGACACGAACCTGATTCATCTCTTGCAGGATGCCTAAGTGGATTTGTCAATAAAGAAACAAAAACCCTGCTATCCAATTGACTTGAGAGTGTGTCACTTTACCTACTGGGGCCCAACCACTATTGGCTTTGCTTCGGACGTCATGTTGTGTTTCAAACCTTGAACAACTCCCTTTTAGACTGAAAAAAAAAAATTTAAAAATGTAAAAAAGGGGAAAGTAAATAGAATTTCGAACCTTTTGTTGATAACCTGTAGGACCGGCGAGTTCCCATCAGAGCATTTGGTGATTGACTGAAATAACCATACCGGTTGTGGCATACAATTTCCTAATTTGTCATGCGCTGTAATCTGACCAGGATGCTGTGGACCATAACACTTTTAATAGGATAATGGAAATTCGAATTTTTATATTGAACTATTCATCCTATCACACTCGTATCTACATATATATATATATAGATGAGCTGTCATCAGTTGATTTTGGATATGACAACTGACTACCTATAATAATCAACATGATACACTTGCTAACGAGAAAGGCATTTGCAGGAGATCATTAATCAATAGCACGGGAATACTTAAATGGTGGTAACCGCAGCTTGTATGATACACTGAAAAGGATCTCTGCCGAAAAGATCTACTACCCTTTGGGCTTTATATGTTGATTATGTAAATTAGATCCTCGCCCGAGGAAGGAAACACAATAGCGGTTGCACTACCGAAATACAATTCCATTTATCAAAATACGCAGATTTAATTTGGTTTTTTAGGTTTTCTTTTTGTGGTTCTTAAAACCACTACATGAATTTAAAAACAGTTTATACAATCAACATACAATATAATAGCCAGGTATTCTAAATGCATCGCAGCATCTTTCGCTGAACTTAAACATCAGCTGACACCCCAACGTACATAGATGGCGCCACAATGCGGAGTTAACCTGCTTAAACTATTGAACCCTTCCTGTCAGCTATAAAATCACGTTAGTTTACCGAAATGAGAAATTGTTATTCAACTGGACCCTGAGACTAAGAGTGCAAAACTTGAGAGAGGAAAAGAAGATTCGTTAAATTCCGCGTTCCATTTTGAACAATTGCTCTAATCTCCCTATGGTTAGTCCGAAAAGCACACAAAAGTTTACGAGCTTCTATTTTTTATTTTAGTTAAGCCAATAGCCCATAGCCTTGGCCACGGGAATCTGTGGTTACTGCAATTATTCTATTATCACCAGGCTGTACTAGCTACTGACCTTTAATTTTATTGTGTATTTCTTAAGCATATTGATTTAAAGGCTGGGTGTTGGGGCAGTTTGTAGATTACATGTGTTTAGTGGTTTCCTCGATCGCTGAAAAAATGCAAACTGTGCCAAGAAGTCTTTATGATTCCTGTTTCTTCTTTTTAGATGGCGTTCCATCCCACGAAGTGCCAGAGCCAAGTTTCTCTCATTCACTTATGTTGTGTGCGACTTATTTTTCACACAAGTGAACGGGGCCTACAGTTTAATGCCGATTCCGAACGGCGAGAATCGAGAAGCTTTTTCAAGACTAGTCTACTACGGAGGGTTTTGCCATACCCCGCCGAGGATAGAGCCACAAAACACATATTCGATGGCCTTGGTCATCGGGATCCGAACTCGCTCATCGTGCGTCAGAGGCCGACACACTATCCTCTCTCCTAATTCCTGTTTGATTCGAGTATATTCCGGCTTTCTCCATGTGTCCAATTTTTACCCATCAGAGTAAAAGGTCAACTCAGTTAAAATATGTATAATATGTATTCTTAGATTGAAGTTACTATAGCAAACAATCAAATTCGTTCATGCGTCTGGAGCCATATTTCTTACGCAAATCGTTATATGTTCCTGGGAAAGTTACATGTCCATACCAAGCCTTCTTCTATCGAGAACACTCTTTTAGAGGGAATAACTCCAGAGGAGGGAAATGAAGTATCATACAAAAGCAAATTAAATTCGTGCAGGTTCAAGAGTGTACGCTATTATGGCAAATGGTTTGTGGCGAAGATGTTCGTTCACTATTCTCCGGGGGTGGTTGTCCTAGATAGGATTTGAGAGATTCGACTGAATTTGCGTTGGTTGTAGTTCACAGTAACTCTTTTGTTTCCATGTCATGTCATTAAGGTGTTATATTGGAAATGCTCACACAGAGTATGAATTTTAAAGTGATCTTTTGATCATCTTTCATTCACGACTGTTGTTGTTGCACACTTTTTCCTCATAAGAACTGTTCTTGGCTATGGCGGACTTGAACTACAGACCTTCGGCTTAACAGTCGGTGATGATTATCATTGCACCACGACTACCCCCTCATGTAAAACATTGTGAACCATAATAGCGGAATTTTAAGTAATATAGCCGTGAATATTGTGAAGAAAAATGTTATTTGCTATATGTTTTTTTTTTCAAGTTTTATCAGTACCTAGTCCCTACACCAATACAGCGTGACTAACACCCCGATTTGGGTTTTAGCCCGAAAGAGTCTGGTCAAGCGTTATAGCCACAATCGAGCCAAGCTAGCAACAGCAAGAGGCGTTAACTGGATACTGTCAACGTGACGAACGTGATAAAGGCACCACTACGAACAATTATCCCGAACAGAGAAGTGTTATCGGTGCGCCGACAAAACTAGTGAGTCTGCCGGTTTCACAACATTAAATTTAAGTGACGGACCTTGGCCCGGCGAGTATACCCAAACCCAGAAAGCTATGAGAAAGTGAATTGTAAAACATTTCAGGATCGGCTGCACTTCCAGTACAATGCTGGCATGTTGGTGCTTGCCCTTGAAAACTCTCCTTTTGACATGCCTACAGACATCCCAATGATTCGTATTTCTTTATATCTAACTTTGATATATTGACAGCGTCGAGTACCGCGTGCAGACAATAAAGCTCTGTTATTAAAACGAGTGTTTTGTTATGGCAACGATGAGCGCGTTATGTATATCATTCTGGCAACTTACTTCTGGAGCAGTTAGAAGCGAACACCGCTCAGCAAAAAAATCATCTTTAGTGACGAGGCCCACTTTTGGAATAACGGTTACGTCAACAAGCAAAATTACATGGTTACCACCAAGTGGCAATGTTTTGGCTTCATCAACCAGGTACTTCTTTGAAACTGACGATGGCACTGCAATCACCATAAGCCCATCGACGCTAGCCATTGTCGATTATCTTCTTAGCGTATGACGTATGACGTGCCGTGTATGGTTATGAAAATACACAGTGCTAAGTTCGATGTAAAAAACCCAGAATTGAAACCAGCGGAACTTTCCGATGTCCAAAAGTAAAGAGATTCTTTGCAATACGAGTTAAAGTCATGTTTTTCCGTGCAAGCTGCTGTTCCAGCGGCAAGGAAAGACTGGTTTCCGGCAGAAGGTGAACTAACGCATACAATAACGAAAGATGGAAAAAATTAATGTTGCATTTTAAACAACATTGTGGGTAGAAAAGTGGAGGCATATGATTGGGCACAGCTTAATCATTATATAGATGTTAATGATTACTATAGCCGGTTCATAGAGGTAATGAAGAATATAATTGCGGAATCAAAGGCTCCGCTGAACTAAAATCAGCTTGTAAGGAAAGAGATCGGTTGTATAGCCGATTTAAAAACAACAGGCGAAATGAAGAATTTCAAAATGAATATAAGAAGCTCAGAAATGAACTAAACAAAAAGATTATGCTCACAAAAAAGGCGTACCTACTATATAGAACAATTTTAAAATGCTGCAGAAGACCCGAAAAGAACATGGCAGCTTGTTAACACTATATTGGGAAGAAAGAGAAGTAACCTTGACGATACACTTAAGAAGAAATTTGCTAATGAATCAGATCTATATAAATTATCATCCAAGTTCGCAAAAGTACTCACCTCGGCAATCAAGCAAGCGGTACATGAATGCCCTTACCGCATATATAAATGTCCAGCAAGTAGCGTGAATCGCTCAATATACGTAGACAATGCGAGCGTCCAAGAAGTTGAAAACATTCTCAATTTCCTGAAAATTAATAAGTCCGCAGGAATAAATGGAGTAAGACCAATGGACCTCAGATTAAATTTAAGAGTACTAGCCCCAGTAATAACACAGTAAATAAATATGAGTTTGGATCAGGCACATGTCCCCCGTGGGCGGAAAACATCAATTGTACGCCCTATCTTTAAAAACGGTAAGCGGAATGATATAAAAAATTATAGACCAATATCGATTCTATCCGTCGTTGACAAAGTTCTGGAGGAAGAAGTAACTAGGAGGCTCTACAGTTACTTAGAAAAATACAATCTTTTGAAAAATAACCAATTTGGCTTTCGAAAAAACAAAAGCATAAGCAGGTTACTTGGAGATTTTGCCAATAGACTGCACAAAAGTCTTGGCAAAAACCACAGCGTAGCAGTGCTATTCATTGATTTCAAAAAAACTTTCGACACTTTGAATAATAACCATACCCTGAAGAAGCTGGAAAATATAGGCGTTCGTGGAAATATGCTATCTTGGTTCAAAAGCTATTTAATGAACAGAAATTTTAAAGTGAAGATAGAAGAGTACACAAGTGAGCAGGAAGATATAGAATTCGATGTACCACAAGGGTCGAAACTAGGTCCACTCCTATTCATAGTGTACGTAAATGACCTATTAAAGGTGCTAAAACAAAGTACGGGATATGCGTATGCAGACGACACAGCTATCGTGGTTAGCCATACTCGTAGAAGTGCTGAAGAGGCAGGAAATACATATATTACAGAGAGAGTTCAACGCTGTAATAGCATGGTGTCACGACCATGGCCTGGTCATCAACGTTGACAAAACGAAAGTTATGCATATACGTCCTCCACACATTCAGAAGGAGAAGCTGAAGATTAAAATACATGACTGTACCGACCATGAGGAGCTAGGAGACAATGATGAATGCGCTAAGTACATCGAAAACATATCAAAATACAAATACCTAGGAATCTGGATTGACTACAATCTGAAATGGAACACCCACATAGAGATACTTTTAAAAAAAAACTTCGACAATCTTTATTTGCACTCTTTAACCTAAGCTATCTATGTCCGCAACCCGTGCTCGTACAAAGCTATTTCGGACTAGTGGAGTCAAATTTGAGATACGGTATGTTGGCTTGGGGCAAAGCGCCAAATATGAGACCATTAGAAGCATTACAGAACCGTCAATTCAATTCAATTCATTTTTATTTCATATTAACTTATATCTATCTTACCCTAGTCAAAAATGCTTAAAACTAGCTTAACTATCTTAACAAATGTAACTATCTTACTGGCCCTAGGCGGACACTCTAAAACAAACAGAACAATTGAAACATACTTATGTCTTTCGACGTCTACACAAATTTACTATTAACATTATTATAACTAACTTAAGCTAAGAAAAATGTTTTTTTTTTTATTGAAAAACTTAGCATATGATCATTTTTTTTATATAAAACTTAAACCTACCTTATACTAATTAAACCTAACTAAACCTATCTTATTCTAACTTAACTAAAATATATATACACAAATATATACATTATATATATTTTATATATATATCTTTTTTTTTATGTTTTTATTTTTAATTTTTTTTTTTGTTTTAAGTTTTATTCTTTTTTTGTGATTTTTAATTTTGTATTTTTTTTTTTTTTTTTTTTTTTGTCGTTTTTGCCCTAGCCTACCTTAACCTACCCTACCCTACCTTACCCTACCCTAGCCTATGCAAGCCTGCCATTGGTGTTGGGCAGGCCTTGCCTTGAAGAGGCTGCTCCTATCAAGGTGTCCGTTGACGGAGCTCTTTCCAGCCACCAAAAGCGTTGATGCTGGCGGACTACGTCTCCTCGATCCCGGCGTGAGACCGATCTACAGAACCTGAGGCGCTCGGGCTCACGGAGCGCGACATCGGGTCCGTAGAGGAATCGCCGCTCCACGGAATTGCGACCCACGTGGAAGATTAGCGGTAACGCCAATCTGTCCTGGATCAGCCCACATCTATCTAGATAGAGGAATGCTTCTGGCGGGACAAAGCCGTTAAGGCGCACTCTCTCATGATATAGATCATTGGGGTAGTAAGCCCCGAAGATCAGGCTATTGACCGAAGTCATTGCTCTTGCAACGTGGCTTCGAATCAGTTTGATCAGAAAATTATCTATCCGTACAATCCTGGCCCTATTGTATAGGACCTCGTTCGGGTAAAATTTCGTGTACTCAGATTCGGGAGTCCTATGTAGCCCAAGACAAGTCCTAAGACATTGTCTCTCAAACACCCGAATCCTTTCCATTAAGCTGGCTCTCACATTGAACCAGACGGGACATCCATAGGCAACCATGGGCCTGATTAAGGCCATGTAGCAGATTACCTTCACCCTGGAATCAAGTTGGCTGCTATGAAACAGCCATCTTGTCAAAGCGAAAGCGCCCCGGGCCCTCGCCAGAGCAGCATCTACATGTTTGTCAAAATATAGATACTGGTCCAGCACGATCCCAAGGTATCTGACTACACTTTGTCTCGCCAGTGGACGCCCGTCCGGCCCAAAGATAGAGAACCTGCGCCAATTTTTTCTAGTGTCCCGAGAGGCCCTAGACAAAGGCGTTCTGAACAATATAGATTCTGATTTCTGCATTACAGAACCGTATTTGGAAGCTGATGACCCGATCACAAGTTAGGAGTGTGCAACAAGGTGCCAATAAACAGATGCTAAGTATAGCACAACTTTTCACACTTGAAGTGCTAGCCAAACTACACGGTGAAAGAATATATAAGATTTCTACGCTACAAAGATACAACACAAGAAGGAAACAGCAGAGGAAATACACCATCCCTAGGTCATGGAACGAATATGGAAGAAGAAGATATGACGTCGTAGTACCAAATGTGTTAAATGAAATACCCTCTGAGCTTCAAAATTTAAGCAAACGTGAAATTGTAAAAAAAGCAAGAGTATTGTATTTGCACTCTGTATAAATTGTTGTAACTTTAAAGTATTCTTGTTCGATTTGCAAAACAAAAAAAAAAAAAAAAGTCAAACAACAGACTACGATTGTATCTAATCTTCTGCAGACAAGCCCTTCAGGCTTTGCAGATACTCTCTGTATATAATGTTTGTATAACTTCTTTAAATGCCATTAATTTGAAATTGAATTGAAAAAATTGCATCGTATTATGATTGACTATTAAAAGTAAAAAGTAAAAGTCTCTAATCAAAAAAGAGAAAGTGATCATGGGAAAGATCATGCTACATATTAGGTGGGCTCAACTCGGTGTGGTGTATTATTCACTCAGATGAAACCATCAAGGGAGCTCGCAACTAAATAAAGTGATTTAGCAGTATGATAACGATCGTTTAAAGGGTGCTCGGGTCATTTAAACCTATCTGGAGACATTGAAATGGGACATCCTAGTCCATCCGCCGTATAGGACATATTACAGTTCTCCACAGGATTGCAGCAGAAGCTGTTTTATGCCGAATTATAGGTTATATGTATATTAGGCCGGAGGACATTTAATCTCTTTATGGGTGGCTGTAACGAAGATTGTTTCCCCAGTGATTTTGAAGATATGTACATATGTATCTTCTCGTTTTTGTCCGACCTCTAATTTTCGTTAAACTATTAAAAGTCATAAAAAGAGTACTAGAAGCTAGAACGTTTTTGCCCAAATTCGCCTTTAATTAAGGAGTTATGTTAAAAGCTCTTTTATGCTGGGCCAATTTTTTCTCCTACTTTCTACGCGACCATTGATCGTGTCCTCTTCAGGATGCCTCAATCCGATTCAACTTGTGCCATACTGAATTGATGCTAATTATTCACTCAGCTGATCAAAAGAGACACTATTGTACTTAAAGAGAAAAATCGACTTCGTGATGAGCCGAATTTTCATTTTGAAAGTTTTGAACTACCTTAATTTTGGACTCGTGAATTTCTTGTTTTTCTTCAATGATTCTCTTTAGAGAATAACAGCATCTGGAAAATCATGTGCGCAGTTCTTAATCGTTCAACACTCAAGCTGGAGGCGGAACATCATCAAAACCAGCTAAAACGCCACCCACATACGAGTACCACACCAAACAGATCCAAATGTCTCGGCACGAGCATGAAGCTCATTGACGCACCTCTACATCCACCGTCGGCTGCCGTAGCCATCCGTGCGTCGCTGCCCAGTCTTCGTTCACCGTGTGTCGCAGTTAAGTATCCATAAGTCTGACTACAACATCAATCCAATTTTAGAATGCCTCTCGCCTGGTATTATACATATACATAGATATACTTTCTTGTGTTCTCATGGGCAATTTGTGTCATGAATGAAATCTATCTGCTCGTATTCTAACTCGCTTTTGCCGGCATTTTATATATAGGTCTGTTGTGGTATTTTTGGCATCGGCATGTGATTAGGACGCTCTAGGATGGAAGTGTTGCAGATGATTGCTTCACACGCTATTTTCGATCGTTCGCGTAATGATTGTGAGAGTGTTTATCCGTGTGCCTTGCATTCCATCGGCTGAGGTAATGACGTAGTCACATCACACGCGATTCGTTGCGTGGGCTTTGGAAAATTTTGTTTATTAGTAGGTGTTGTTCAACACCATCCGCATTACGTCCAAGTTCAATTAGTAATCCGGATTTTTATAGATCAATGAGTTCGCACGAGACTACTTCATACGAACCAAAAAAGGTATAGGATGTGTGGTACCACTGGGGAAATTCCATATCATATTCTATAAGCGCTTCTTGGAAAGGATACCGGGCCATAAGTCATAATTTTTGGCAAATCCTTGAGAATAGACACAATAAGAATGGAAAACGATCGTTGGTGGTGCTTAGATGAAGAAAAAGACAAGATCAGTGTTACGTAAAGGTGGACAATGGTTTTATTGCGTCGTAATTATATAATAATAAATACCATTCCACAATGTTCACTAGTGTTTTAGAAGATGTCATCGGGCAGGTAGGCGGATCGAAAATAAAATAATTATACAAAGTCTTTGTGAAGAAGGGACCTTCATTTAAATGTTACTGAACTAAAATAGACAAATTTGTTACAAGGGTCGGGAAGCCAGGCTCTGAATATGAACCAATTAATAGTTATCGCGTGTGTCGTAACTGTGCCCATTTTTCGCGAAAACAACTTTGATTTTTTCTTATAGTACTAGTTGGTGGAGCATTGGCCTAAAACTCATTCTGAACAAAGCCACAAAGGAACAATTCATATTAAATCGCAAGAACCCTATGGTCAATTCGAGTCTCTATGTCGAGAACTTACAGAAGAAATTTGTCATGCCTTAGGAGCAAAGTTTCACCCGCTGAGTGGAGTGCCATCCTGTTGTAATACTCGCAAAGATCATCCTCGCCAGTAACACAAATTCCAGACAAAAGAAATGGATTTTTGGGTGTGATTGCGGTTAGTCTACCCAGACTACTAAAATTTTCATATTTATAATTTGTAGAGACCTATGTGTTTAAGATGCTTTTTCGCTTCAATTTACGGTCTGTTTTTTGGCTTTAAATCGGTGATAGTATAATCACCTTTTCACTACGCTATTAGACGTCGAGTAAAAGGTGTCTGAAGTTGATACTATAATTTGTATCCAAGCTGGCAAAAAGGTCATGCAGCAACCGAAAGATCCAAACCGATTGCCGATCCTATCTAGCCAAATGTAATCGATTTGACTGACAACGTACAGATATGGTACATACATATTTCAGACATACATATTTCCCAACATAAATAAAAAATCGCGAGAATCACAGATTAATATAACTCGCAAAATGAGACAATTCCCGTTGTTTTTTGAACACTTGCGGTGCCTAAAAAAGTTTTAGAGAGTCTTAGAGGTCCTCATCAAACAAGCCCATTCCAGCCGACACGATCTTTCTCCATTTGGTTTCAATACCCTACGCCCAGATTGTTCAGTCTCTTTTTCCCTGGAATATACCACCTTCGTCCTCTGCTGCCTATACCACCTTCGTCACCCTTGGGGTTTTAAACGAAGTCTCTTCGGACCGGAGTAATTTTCCTGGCTCCAGACAACTTGACAAACGTCTTGAATGTCAACGATGACATCCACTTTAAACTATTTCCAGCTGAAGAGGAGTTTCAATCGGCTCCCGGTAAATTCGTCAAAGAAGTTGCCAATAATGACTACACGTTTGAGTGTGGAAACAACTTTGTTGATTGTGCAAACTTTTTTCTTCCCGAGGAAACCAATTTCACCCACGATCCACCGAGGAGCAAGATCTATATTAAGGACATAGATATCCTTAAGCAACCGCAGTTTCAAGATCATCCCCGCAAGTCGAGCGGGGATTGAATCTCATGGACAAGAACAAAGTGGAGAACCCGATTGCACCGCATTTGGAGCAGAATATCGGAACGCCCAACCTAGTCACAAACTCGCCGGAGAATTCCAAGAACTCCGAAGAGGTCTGTACCTTCCGGACGATTAACCAAGACTCGAACTCGTTCAATGAACCCACGGGCTTCAGACACCGCCGGCGATCAGTTGGACGAACGACTAGATGCTGGATGGTTTGAACAGTTTATTGATTCGAATTCGGGATGTGAGCAAAAGAATCGACACTTCGAGTTGAACACGCCACAGATTTCAATGATCGATGACGGGGAGTATCATCACGATCCTGAGATTCTCTTCGTTTGTGCTGAAGAACTGATCAATGCTAGTCGTGAGTACATGGAATCGGGTGCTGATATAGCAGAGATTGATCAGAATTCCCTGGAAATCGTAGAGATTCTTGATGATTTCGAGCGCGACCAGCCTAGTCGGGACTCGGAATCAGAGCAGGTTTGATTCCCTTCGTCGGAAGGTGCTCTGAATGACATCAATTGCGACGCCCCTTTGCAAAACTCCGATCAAGTTGCAGGAGCGCCGGAGAAAGGGCGGATCTATGTGTCTGAAAATCTGATGGAACATGAGCCGGAGTCTGATAACCAAGATACAAACACGACGAGAGAAGAGAGTGCCATAAAGCCACGTCCGCGAGGACAGCCATTCGGATCCAACCGCACTGGGATCACGAAATTGAAAAAGATGTACGGCAACTCGACTCTTCTAGAAACTGGCATGAAATATGATATCAACGGTTGTGCATTTCGTTTCAGAAAGCTGGAGACCTCGGACTACCGCAAACGATGCCACAACTCGGATGCATCGCGGACTATGATCTGCCCCGAATGTATATCGACGAACTTTTCGAACTGGAACATGCTCCATACCCATCTCTGGCGCAGTCACAAGATCGACATGGAACTGCACAGTTGCAATATTTGCCGTTTTAAAACGCCCATCTACTCACGCTTGGTGAACACACATAGCAACTTCAAGTGCGATCAATGCAAAAAAGCCTTCAAGAATAGCAAACAACTCATGAATCATCGACGTTGGCATCGAACTATGTCCATTGCTCCGCCGCCCGATGTTTATCGTTGCGAAGAGTGTGGTTCGGCTTTTTCGCATCTGAAATCTTTGCGCGAACATTTCTGTAAAAACAAGGACCTCTTTTGCTGCGAGGTTTGTGGCAAAACCCTGTCTTCCAAGTCGTCGCTCAAGCTGCATATACTAACGCATGAGTCAGCAAAGAAATTTAAATGCAACTCCTGCGACTACATGGCCAACGACCACAACGCCTTTCGCAAACACCGTATGACCCATGATATGAGTAAAATGTATGTCTGTCCGCTCTGTGACTACGCGTAACTTACCAGAAACACATTCGAATGAAGCATCCCGAATCGGCGGACACGATCGTGCACAAGTGCAAATTCTGCTCATTCGCCACCATCAACGACGGACCTTTGACTGTCCATCTTGCCAAGTATAAGCTCCGAGACGAACAACAGGTCCGTGCCGACGGCGAAGCGGACAAATCGAAATCCTTCTCAATCGAACCGTCAGCGGAAGCGGCCGAAGATATACTTAGCTCGCACAGTAGATTCTCAAGTTCAACTATCGAGAATGATAATCAGCAACCTAGAAATAAGATTAAAGTAAAAAAGTGATTTAAATGTTAGCTCATTATTGTTGCAATTTGACCATGCCATTAGGTGAAATATACTTAGATCATGAATGTGCGAAAAACCAAAAAAAAAAAAAAAAAAAACAAAACTGAACCAACCACTTAGACATTTATCAAAACAAATAAGACCAAAGATTGCCCGCAGAGTTTTATATGTTATGTAAATCGTTCAAGGGCCGATATTCGAAACTATCTTTCAATATTGTGTTAGCCTCGGTGCCGCCATAAAGGAAGGCTAGAAAGATTAAGGTTTTGTGAAAGATTGCCTTGGTCTTTCGAAAAGGGCTCTGTTTCATTTTCCTCTTGTACTCAAAGGAGCAAAATCAAGTAGCACAATCCTGCATACAATCTCAGCGCTGGCGTCTCAGCCGCTTTTCGCTAATGAGCCAATTGAAAAAAGTTTTGATTAATTCAAAGTTATAGCTCCGAAAATGATGTCAAAATTGCGCGCTTTAGCAACATCTTTGAATTCTGGGCTCACTTCTGCTTCTGCTTCGATGATGTTTGTCTTGTATTGGCAAGTTAGACCCGCACAATCTCTTCAAGGATTGTGTTGAAGCATTCACATGGCTATGCGTAGACCCTTTAATTCTAATGTCGAAGCTAAGCACTGACTTTAATGAAGCAGCAAGAATTAGCCATTGTAATCCTGTTCAGCCTGAAGTGCTCAGCAGGTCTGCTAGAGCATGTCTCTATAAAGGTTGTGACATGTGGCTTCAAATTCGCCAAAAGTTAGTGTAGTATTTACATGGCCTCAAACTGCACTGAGAGGGACATATCAGTTTGGTGACGGGCGATTTTAGAAGTTGACAGGGTATGGCAGAAAAGATTTTTTCAATCAATGCTCAAAAAATGTATGCACAGAATGCAACAATTACCGAGGAGTTTCTGTTAAATGTTATCTTAAAAGACTGACATCATACGCTGGGAAATAACCGGAAACTAGGAGATTATCAGTGTAACTTCAGGAGGAACCCCTCGAATGACCAGCATTTTACTATACGACAGCTCTTAGAAAGGGATTGGGAATACTAGGAACAGTCTTAGATTTTAAAAGGCCGTATGACTCCACCGATTGAAAATGTATCATGTTCTATGGCCGGGAATCCGGTACCGGATTCAGTGACGCTTCAATAGCCAATATGTATGGTTGTTGTTGACAAAAAATCGTGATCGAATTAAATCTGCAGCAATACCTCCTCACATTCACACAATCGTCCTTCATTTACCATATGTTATATACAATTGACCAACCGCATATCCTCGCGTGCATCGAAAAATATTGCATATTTGTATCTGAAATAGTATTTTATAAACGTAAGAACGACATATGGTTAGGAGGAAATCATGCTTCTCCCTGGGACGGGAAGAATTCATTAATTAGCATTATCTGCATATCTGAATGAACGATTGCGTGTCCCCTCCAAGCACTTAGTGGTCAATTATGTTTAATTTGCAGCGATTCGTACGTAATTGACTACTGTCGATTATTGGATCGCAAAAATATGTTTTCATGAAACTATAATCGACAACAAAGCATAAAGGAGAAGTATGTTATGTAGGTGATGTGTGGTTTGCCATTGTGGGAACGGATTTGATTTGGGGTTAAAAGTAGGTCATTGTAGGAGAAAAGCAAAAAAATATGAACACCCTGTTCCCAAAACGTAAGTTGACTAAAGCTAAAAAGCTGTCATAAAAACTGATTCTCGTGTCATCAAATCAAGGAAATTAGAATTGAGTGAAATCTAGACCAAGTTTTATCTATAGCTTCAATGATACATAAAATTCTATACCTGTTTTGGGTGAGTATGGCTATCTCCACTTTTATCGTGGATCGCCTCCAAATTGTCTTCTAGTGTTTCTGTTGCCTCCTACCCCAAATTTCTTTATCTCATATGTTCTTTTAAAACTTA
Source organism: Merodon equestris (assembly GCA_958301585.1). Classification (NCBI taxonomy): domain Eukaryota; kingdom Metazoa; phylum Arthropoda; class Insecta; order Diptera; family Syrphidae; genus Merodon; species Merodon equestris. The sequence goes on from OY284414.1 coordinate 80,305,950, forward strand.
TCCGAGGGAATACTTAATCAATCATACGCTTCTAAAGGGGGCATCACCTTCCAAAAATCATCGTATTTCGTGGCATTTTCCCTCAGCGAGGTATTGACAAAGCCCTTTGAAAAATAGTCTGGAAAAGTTACTTGAGGTTCTTGGTTCGAAGAAGGCAAAAGAAGCTACCTTTCACTAATGGGAAGAAATGAATAATACACAAACTATACTCTGATTTTTAGCTTAAATAAAGAATATAAATAGGTGTCGCCCATGATTGCAATAGCTTTGAATGCCAGCGGGCAAGCTAGCGATGTCAAAACACCAACACGAGTTCGTGTGGCGTGGTCATTTCGCCGCTTTAGTAAGGAATGTAACTGAAAACCCAGATGTGTCCTTACGAAACGACTAAAAAACTAGCTTTACTCGCATCCACGTTGTACCGAGTTTTGTATAAATACATATCTTGTTCAGTTAAAAAATATATGCCTGCAGACAACGCCGCACTTACGCTACACTACACGCTTAAGACGATTAAGATAGCTTCTACGAAATCTGATAAAGCTGGTGGCATAGATGAGCTGCCTGATAAACTATTTAGAGCAGCTGGAGGTGAGTAGGATGGAACATGTATCAACTCATTTGTATAAGATGTCCGGAGAAAAGCTTGCCTCATAAATGGAACCCCAGCATCACTCACCCAAAAGGATATTTCTTTTATTATTTATTATTACCGGCCATTTGGGGTTCGAAAGTTCCAAATCTTGTTAATAACCCATCGCCTCCCTATCTCGAGTGTGTTCCTTTCATCCTTCGCAATTCTGTCCCGTCCTTATTAAGTCTATCCTTTTATAATAGGCAGACTTTCCACTCATTGTGTATATACGCGACCTGTCCATCTAAAGGACCAACCATATTAGATAAAAACGAGCAGATGCCAGCTTACTGAAATGTCTTATTTCATGCAAGGCCTATGATATGCCCATAATAGGAATATGCACGGTTTCGTTAAATATTCATTAACTTATGCGAGCTGACGGGAGGTCTCAAAGAAAGAATTTAATTTAATTTTAATTTTTCGTGGAAGCAAATACCCCCCCTTTATTGAGCTTAATTCAAGCTCAACTCAATAACTAATGAGAACGAGTGAGGGGGCGTGATCCTTAGAAACTGAGACTGAAAGGGGGGAAAGCTATTGAGAAGACAGTTTTTTAGGCATGGAGTGCTGAGTTTGAAATCGAAGTTAATATTGCGTGTATTACGAGGGTTAGTGTTAAGAGATATGGGGTTATAAAGGGTGGCGAAGTCAATGGTACCTATAAGAAGTCTATGAATGAAGGCGATGTCAGGTACTCTTCTTCTTTCCTCCAAAGTACTCAAGTTGATTAGTTTAAGACGGTCTTGATAGGGCGGTAAGAACAAAGGATTGTTCCAGGGCAGACCTTGAAGAGCGAAACGTAGGAACCGACGTTGAATGCTTTCGATTCTAGATATGTGGGTTTGTTGATAAGGAGACCGCACTTGAGATGCGTATTCGAGAAGGGGGCGAACAAAGGTAATATAGAGTCACGTAGGGATTGGAGAATTTTTAGACCAAAGGTTCACAAAACCGAGTGCAGAGTTGGCTTTATGAATTATATCGTCGATATGTGCGCGAAAATTGAGCTCTTGGTCACATAGTATGCCAATATCGCGTATAACCTGAACGGTGGCGATGTGCTGATTATTCAGGAAGTGGAGACGAGGGGGAGGTTTGATTCTTTTACGTGAGAAGGTAATTGATTCGCATTTGGAAATATTAAATTCCAAACAATTTTTGAAACACCAAACGGAAAAGCTGTTCAGATCCGATTGAATAAGGGAAGAATCTTATTGCGAGGAAATTGTCTTGGAAAACTTGGTGTCGTTAGCGTACAGTGAGAGGTGGAAATGTTTTATGACAAACTCAATGTCGTTTATGGTAAGAATAAAAAGAAGTGGACCTAGGTGGCTGCCTTGGTGGCTGGCGGAAGAAGCTAATAAGGGGTTGGAAAAGGCAGATTTGAAACGAACACTGTAGTAACGGTTTTTTTAAATAAGAAGATATCCACTTCAACGCAGTGGGTTCAAAGCCAACGGAAGACAGTTTGAAGGATATTAGTTTGTGGGAGATTTTGTCGAAGGCTTTAATGAAACCAGTTGAAATGACGTCGTTCCCATTCCCTAATGCTGAGAGGGTAAAGGACACAAATTCGACAAGGTTTGTGGTTGAAGACCTACATTTGAGGAAGCCATGTTGTTTAGAGGAGATTAGAGATTTGCATTGGAAGCTTAGGTGTGTCATACAAGATTCTTTCGAAAAGTTTGGGTATGTATGACAGTCTGGCAATGTGCCGGTAGTTATTAATGTCACAGGAGTTTTGAAAGCGGTTGTCCATATCTGGGGAAATTCTCTATTTCTGAGAGCGGGGCAGAAAAAATGTAGGAACATTTCTTTAGTAATATGACAAGGAGACCAGTAGTAATATGGCCCAGGAGTAAATTCAACATGTAGTTGATTCAATTTATTTTCAATGATATGGGGTCAATAGTACGTGGGAGAAATGGTCCAAGGGAGAAATTTGGTAAGCAGTCGAAGTATGTAGTGTCCGGTTCAAAGGAGTCATCAGCGAAAGATTGTTTGAAAAAGTTGGCGATAATTTTGGGATCATTTGAGGTTTCGCCATTGAAGGAGAGTAAATTTGGGTAGCCATCAGATTTCCTTTTGTAGTTGACAAACTGAAAGAAGGACTTAGGATAGTTAAGATTGGCTTGTGTTTCGAACAAATGGCGTTCATAGAGAGACTTATGCAGCTCAGTGAATTGCAGATAAATACCAATGTATGTATATAGAAAAGTCATGGGGGGATTGAATACGAAGGAAGATTGCCCACAGTTTGTTTCTTGTGTTTCTTAGTGAATGGAGCTTGCGATTTTACCAAGGAGGGGGGGTAGATAAATGTTTGGATCGGGAAGGGGGAACGTAAAGAGAAATAAAATTGAATATTTCTCTGTGTAAAATAGATATGGCGTCGTTTATTGTAAGGCTGTCAAAATTGAGGAGGCGTTATTTAGAAGAACTCATGATAATTAATAAAGAGGCACTTGACGTTGGCAAAGTCAGTAAGGAGACCTTCCTGTTGAATTCAGACCATTACACTGGTCTTCGTTTTATCTTCATAGCAGACCGAGCCTGGTTTATCATGGAGATAGGCCAAAAAGAGACGAAAAAGAAGGCAATCCGGCCGGAATTTTGACATAGCCTCACTGAAAATAAGCCAACCGAATGAACGGTCCTCTTATTTATTTCGATCTTTTTGTTATTTTGGTAGTCAATATTGTTCCGAAATATCTAAACCCGTCCACTTTCAATTAAATGCTGTCAGGAGTGAGGTTTATATAGATCGAAGTCGCTCAGTGACTTCATATTTGGTTTTCTCTTTATTTAGTTCTAGACCTACTTCCTATCCTGGCATTACTAGACGTATCCCAGAAGATCCAGAAGGTTCGCTCATTGCGTATAAATCCTGATCTGGCCTGATATCCTCTTCATACCACGTCCCTACATTCACTCCTCTCATGTTATTCGCCAATTTTTTTTATTACCAAATTTTCGCAAACTTTTCCTTTTGCAATGTCCTTTTTTGTCTCGAAGGAAACGTCCGATTTCTTTCGTAGAATCTGATATCTTGTAAGATTTACCGCTACAATATTTTGTAGGGCTTGAATTTTAGAACATTACAGGCTTTAACTTTTTCCACGCATTCTTCGCTGAACCAAGGCTTGCCTTTGGGAGCTTTGTACAATAATAACCTACTTTGTTTTCGGCTACCTTCTATGCAACAATTTTTATTGTTGCCCATACTGCTTCTAGCTATCTTGCTTCGTCGCTAACTTCCATGCCATCTAGTAGGGCAAACCGATTATTAATTTCATCCTGGCATTGGTGCTGAATGGTAAATTTTGTGGTAATTATAATTATTCATATTAATGCCGGCCATTTTGAACCCAAAAGTTTTTATACACTACCTGTATTCGCAAAGTGCGGCGTACAATGTCTTCATAGAAAGTTAGAAGTGATTCTACGAAGCGCCGTAAAAACTGCAAAGGATATTAAAACTTTCTAAGGAGAGAAAATCTGAAAATTAAAATTTTTGCATCCGGACAATACAGATCTTAAGATTCTAAGATCGTTACACACTCCTGTCAACAAATGTGTCTTACAAAACTAGCTGCGTGCAATGTTATGCCTTGGCAAACAATTGTGTAGGAGAGCAAGCCGTTCGACTGCTCTAAACCTGGGCTTAGTTCAGGCGTTTGGGGTAATAAGACATGAGATACCTGTAGTGATAGTTCAGTAAATGTTATCAATAAATTTCATTGTTATTTGTACGTTTTAGAAATGTGTTTCAGGTTAAGACTCAGGGTTCTGAGTGGATCATCGCATTATATAGAGAATGATTTCAAGAATACCAGCTTATTTAATAACAAATTAGAGCTGCATTCTTATAATAAAAAGGCATTTGGTATTTACATCATTCAAAATTACCGTGATAATGCAAGTCCGACGACCATATATGTACATACATAGGAACATTCTCTTCCGAATCCCAATCACGTCTGTTTCGTAATTAAGTTTCTGTCTTAACAGAGTATCAATTATTTCTTAAAGTTTAACAACCTGATTCCTTAAAAACGTTCATGCATAAATTAAACTGTAATAAAGATATCTACGCCCTAAAGTAAACAAAACGTGCCGATCACACTATCGATCGCACCATACAATCGACATTACGGTCAGGACTTTAGTCTTTATTAAATGTACCTAAGTACTCGAACGGTGTATGTAACTATGTACATGCGCGTGCTCCGTACACTTAAACCGCTCGATCGAGATTTCGGTTTCCTTTTTTCTTTCACGTAATTTATTGGGTTGAGCAATTAATCAAGTAACGTTTGCCATCTGGACGTATTCTTTGTCCAACATTTCAACCTCATTCCTCAAAGAAAGTCTTCATTTCGAAAACGACAACAGAACCGGATGAAAATCGATCATGACGTCGATCGCATTGACGATCCTAGTAGCATCAGAAAGGCTTATTTTTTTTTTTAATCATTTTGTGTTGGTTTTTTTAATTAATCCGATGTATTTACACCATTAATCATTCCGAGGAAATGGGAAATATTTCACATCTGACCCGTGATGGATCGGGGTGCAATTTTATGCTAATTTTGTGGATATTTTTACTCATGCACGGGCTTAATTATTATTACCTTTGTCGCTTGTTTGTTGTGTGTTTGTTTGTCTTGTCATGCAAATTAAGTTTCGCCACATTTATGACATCGCGATAATGGATTGCAATTGCACAGATGATCATGGTCGGGATCCTGCGGCGATGGACGGATTGCATCGATTAATCTTCAATTTAATCATTTGAAAAAATTGTCGCGCATTATTCTTCCCCAAGGATCGTCACGAAAAAGGGATGAAATGGAGTTAATAGCGCCGGATGATGGATGAATTGTTGTCCTAAGTCTATGTGATATTGGAGTGAAGTCATGTTTCTTTGTTGTATAAGTCTCACACACATGCGTTCCAAGTCTAAAGAAAGAAATGTATTTGGTTTGGTTTCTAAACTCTAGATCTATGATGGGTGTTGGTTAGGATTAATCGTGGCAAATGAATTTTAAGATCAGTGAATTTATCGCATCTGGCAAAATTAAAAGGAGGACTCTTAAGCATTTATGCCGTCTAAGACATTTTAAAGTCTTATCGATCTCTTTCATAGAACTTCAAAATTCATACTTTGTGTGTGCATTTCCAATATAACACCTTAATGACATGGATACTAAAAAGTTACTGGGAACTACAACCAAATCGACAAATTCAGTCAAATCTCTTCTATCCTATCTAAGACAACCACCCTCGGAGAGTCGTGAACGAACATCTTCGACACATCCAGGTTGTGTGATGATGAACACCATAAGAGCATACACTCTTGAACCTGCACGAATTATAGAAAAAAAAACTATCTATGATTATTGAGGCAGTTATTTGGCTGATATGTTTATGAGTTGGGGTTTGTTGTCCATCTGGGTTCTAGTCTGACTGGTGTCGGGTTCGGTAACTGCATTTACGGTAGTAAAGTGCCATCCTTCTTCTTTCTGCTAGAAAATAAGAAGCCATTATACGAATACATATGTGTTACTTGTGGCTCCTGTCACTTCAGGATAATTAGGAACTACCTTGACTCCTGAGCTACATGCGGTAACTCAATAACCTCCTCGTCCTAGAAGTAATGAAATAAGAAAGAAAACCTCCTTCAAATAAATATATTAAATGTGAACATCGGTTTATTTGTACCAACTGAAAATGAGAAGACAGGTGAACTTTTAATGCATCTACATATGAATAACGTGTGAGAAGGCTATGCCAAATTGGACAAATAGGAGTACAAGTGTCGTAAATACTTCATCGTTGCGCGAGAATGAAGAGGTGACAACAGAGAATAAGAGACTCACAGTCGTGGTCTTCGTGTTTTTTTTTATTTAATTAATTTTTGTTTCAAGACATTGATTTGCCTGCAAATATTTATACAGTATTTGACAACGATTGCAATGCATAAGCGGTCCTTCGTTCAACTATGTGAAGAAGCTTGTTTGTAAAAAGAATGAACGACAATGGCCCCAGTTGTGAAACTTGAGGTACCTCAAAAGAGCTATTATTTTCATCCCTGTTAGTGTTTAATAATTTCACCTTAGTCTTTCTGTCCTGAAAGCGTCCTCCATACTATGAAGTATCTGAATTAGCTTTGCGGAACATACGGTATCGAAGGCCTTGCGGACAATCACGAACGTTATAAGGACATGATGATTTTTGTTAAATTATTGGTCGATTATTGGGTAGAATTACATATTCTCCTTGTCCCTTCTCCCTTTTAGAAATATATTGGAGTTCATTCCAACATGTTATGCAAAGTGCACAACCACTTTCTGCATACAATTTTCTTAAGTGGGTAGTATGGCGTTAAATCAATAATTTTCGTGTTTCTTCTTTACACTGCACTTGTAGACAGGTTGAATTATAGATCTCTACAGGTCCTATGCCTTACTTTAAGATGATGTTGATTATCGATTACCATTCAGTTTTAAATCAATTGCTCTCATGTTGTCAGCACTTAGACCTTCTTTATTCTTTTAATTCAGCTAGCATGTTAAAACTTCAAATTTACTAGCTTCTTCTAAATGAATGGATGGCGCAATTTGTTGACTTTGATGATTCAATCTTTGCTGCCACAAATATAAACAGTTCTTACCACTTCGCTGGTGAATTGTTCAGCACACCCATTATCTCTTTTCGGGATGAGCGTTACACAGTGCGCTATAATGTGTTTTCTCGTCAAAGTAGATGCGAAATCGAGTGAAAGTTTAAGGAATTTTCTAATGTGATTTTACTTTGAGAAAAACCCAAGCATAGGCCGCGGAGTTCCGAAATGATCGAGGTAACGCAAAAATCAAACCATGAATGATTTAAGATGACCAGCACCAATGAAGAAAATAAAGAGACCACGCTTTTTTTAACTCGAATGTTTCTAATTGTTTTCCTACATAATGAATGAATAGTGATTACGGCTTACTACTACTGCTACCTACTAGATCATTAAATCTAACAAACAAACGAAGCTGGTACCGATCATATAGGTTTTCTCATCCAAACAAGAACGTGCGCTCTCTCTCACATCAATGCAATGTTGCAATGTGACTTCGATCATATTAAAAGATATTGCAAGTTAAAAAGTTAAGGTAAAGTTAAAATTTAACTTCGTAAAATGGGAAACGATATTGTTTAGGACTCTGCAAAAGGAATACCCAAATTAATTTAGCGGTGACTTATATATCTTGGTAGTGCTCTTAGAATCTACAGAACGTCAGAATCCCGGTTCAGGCTTAAACATAATCGATAAAATATTTATTGAAATAACTCGAAGCACATTGAAAATGCTGTGACTAACTACTATCCAATTTATACAGGGTGTCCCACGAGCAGTGTGCCAAAAAACTAGAGCGTGTAGGACTGGTCAAGACAAGAAAAAAATCGTATGGGAGGGGGGTCTATTCCCTCCGTTTAGCCGGGAGGGGCAATTTTCTAAAAAATTTACTTAATTTGGAAAAAAAAATATTAAAAATCAACAGTTACATCCACAGTGCCGTGATATACTTTTTTGTAAAGCCAGAAACCTTTTCTTTCATTTTCTTTTTAAACGAAGCTGTTTTAAAGAATAGTTTTTGAGAAATTAATTTTCAAACTTAAAATTTTGAAAAAAAAATAAAAAAAAAAAATGTCGATCTATTTTTTTTCTTAAATTGTATGTAATTAAGTACTAATTTTTTTTTTCAAAAATTCAATTCTCTTATTAGTTTTTAGTTAAAAGCAGAAAACCGGATGCAAAAATGTCTTGTAGTTTTTGAGAAATTAAAAAAAAACCCGAACCATTTTTTTCTAAGAAAAACCTTTTTTTTTGGTTTTAACGCGGCTGGACTTGTAGGCAAATTAATGTATGAAACATTGACCTCTTTTTATTATTTTTAAAAAATTCGGAGTTTTATGAGGATACAATAAAGTGACACAGTATTGGAATAACCCTGGATTAATCCTTTTTTTTCATTGATAACGCCTGAAAACTGCCTACCAATTTCGTCTGGGTCCGCCCGCCGCCGATGGGTCCTAGCCGCTAGGACCTTAAGACAATTTTTCTTTATTGAAAAACAAAGTATTTGCAACCCAAATGTAAATAAAAGGCATCGCATTTTTAATAAAAAACCATTTCCAAATTGGATGTTAACTCATCAACACATTACGATGTCAAACTCATACTCTCGAGAAGAATTAACGGACATGCACTTCAGCTACGGTTTAGCTAATGGTCGAGATCGTGAAGCCGAAAGACTCTACGCTGAAAGATATCCCAATCGGAGGTGTCCCAGTCGTAGCATGTTTTCAAGAATCCACCGACGTCTGCGAGAACATGGAGTGCTAGAGCATCGAAGAAGCGAAAGATCAAGAAGCGAAAGTTACAGATGGATCAGGAATCTTAGATGAAAGAATTTTGGATTTGGTCCGACGTAATCCCTCCCTTAGTACAAGGAGGATAGCTATTATGCTTGGAGTTCCCAAATCTAGAATATGGAGAGTGCTTCATACCGAAAACTTACACCCGTACCATTTTAGGCCAGTTCAGGAAGTCACCTCAAACGACAAGTTTTTGAGAGCAGAATTTTGTCGATCATTACTGCTTCGAGATGAAACTGAACGAAACTATTTTGCAAGGATATTCTCGACGTATGAAGCACAGTTTACCAGAGATGGGGTTACTAACTTCCACAATTTGCATCATTGGAGAGCACCAATCCACACAACAAAAAACAAAATAAATCACAACACCGCTTTAGCTGTAATGTTTGGCTTGGTATTGTTGGACAAACTGTAATCGGGCCCCGGTTTTTGAATGCCGTTATTAATGGAGAATCATACCTGCAGTTCCTACGAGACCTTTTGAACGATTTGATGGACAACGTTCCTTTGGCCATAGCAGATAATTTAATCTACCAGCAAGATGGAGCACCAGCACACTCAGCTTACGGGTTAGAAACTGGCTGGATGATCATTTTAGTGACCGTTGGATCGGAAGAAGGGGCCCCACGGAATGGCCACCTAGATCACCAGATTTAACTCCTCTAGATTTTTATGTGTGGGGATTCATGAAGAATTATGTTTACGAAGTGGAAATAGTATCTTTGGAACAACTGAAAGAACGGATTGAAGTCGCTGGAGTCAAATTGCATGAAAATTTGTCAAGCATTTGTGCAGCCATTAGAAGGAGATATAATCTTTGCCTTCTAAAAAATGGGGATCATATTGAAAATTTATTATAATAAAACTCCGAATTTTTAAAAAATAATAAAAAAGAGGCCAATGTTTCATACATTAATTTGCCTACAATTCTAGCCGCGTTAAAAAAAGGGTTTTTCTTAGAAAAAAAATGATTCGGGTTTTTTTTTTAATTTCTCAAAAACTAAAAGACATTTTTGCATCCGGCTTTCTGTTTTTAACTAAAAACTAATAAGAGAATTGAATTTTTGAAAAAAAATTAGTACTTAATTACATACAATTTTGAAAAAAGATAGTTCGAAATTTTTTTTTTCAAAATTTTGAGTTTGAAAATTAATTTCTCCAAAACTGTTCCTTAAAACAGCTTCGTTTAAAAACAAGATGAAAGAAGAGGTTACAAAAAAGTATATTATGGCATTGTGGATGTAACTGTTGATTTTTAATAATTTATTTTCCAAATTATGTAAATTTTTTAGAAAATTGACCCTCCTGGCTAAACGGGGGGGAATAGACCCCCCCTCCCATACGATTTTTTTCTTGTCTTGACCAATCCTACACGCTCTTGCTTTTTGGCACACTGCTCGTGGGACACCCTGTATATGTACATATGTACATATGTATGTACATATACCGCGAGAGAAAACTGCGATTAGGCATTATTTCCCCATAGGCAATTCTTCTTATTGAGTCCAAAAGGTTGGTGCACAGCGGAAATGGTATCCCGATAATTGATTTATCACTGTCACCAGTGCAAAGGAGCCATTCATTATGGGTACATTGGCAGTACTTATGAGCTCATCTGTTTTATTTTTTAAATATCTTACTTTCCCTAAGCGGACACTCTAAAATAAACTGAACATCTTAAGTCTAAGTCTTTCGACAACTACGAGTATATAACTTATTATATCTTAACTGTAATTAAGAGTAATTTAAGCTAAAAAAAAAATAATTTTATTAAAAAAAACTTAGCATATGATCGTTTTTGTATTTATGTATAAAACTGAATACTACCTTAAAGTAAACCTAACTCTAACTTACACTAGTTTAACTAAAATTTATATAAATGAATAATTTATATATATGTACATATTCTACAATATATATTTTTTTTTCTTAATTTTAATATATTTATACAAATTTTTTGTTTTTGTTTTTATTGTGGTTTTGTACATTTTTGATTTTGTAATTTTTTTTGTTTGTTTTGTCTGTTTTTTTTTTTTTTTTCATTTTTGTGTTTTTTTTTTCTATTCTACCCTAACGTAGAGTAACCTACCCTAGCCTACCCTAACCTACCCTGATCTACCTTACTCTTCCATGACCCTTGGTGTCAATAGGTTTTGTCTTGAAAAGGCTGAACCTATTAAGGCGTTCGTTGACTGAGCTCTCTCCAGCCACCAAAGCGTTGATGCTAGGGGAATACGTCTCCTCGATCCCGGCGTGAGACCGACCCACAGGACCTGAAGCGCTCGGGCTCGCGGAGCGCGACATAGGATCCGTAGGCGAATCACCTTTCCTCAGAATTGTGACCCACGTGGAAGATTAGCGGATCAGTCCACATCTGTCGAAGCCATTGAGGTAGTAAGCCCCGGAGTCATTTCTCTTGCGATGTGGCATCGAATGAATTTGATCAGAAAGTTATCCCATACAATTCTGGCCCTGTTATATAGGATCTCGTTGGGGTAAAATTTCGTGTACTCAGATTCGGGAGTCCTATGTAGCCCGAGACAAGTCCTGACACATTGTCTCTCAAATATCCGAATACTTTCCATTAAGCTGGCTCCCACCTTGGACTAGACGGGACATTCATAGGCAACCATGAGCCTGATTAAGATTACCTTCACTCTGGAATCAAGTGGCACAGCCATCTTGTCAGAGCGAAAACGCTCTGGGCCCTTGCCAGAACAGCATCTACATGTTTGTCAAAATATAGATTCTGACCTAGTATATCCCAAGGTATCTGACTGCACTTTGTCTTGCCATTGGACGCCCCTCCGGTCCAAAAATTGAAAGAAATTGAATATCCCGAGAGGCCTTAGACAATGGCGTCTAAACAATATAGATTCTGATTTCTGGGAGTTGATTTTCACAAAAATCCATAAAAATATCAAATTCCAGTCATTACAATACTGCTGAATTTGTTCGGAGTCACGTAGCAGAAGAGTAACAATGACGTCGATCGTCATTGCTGAAAAGGATGGATGAGTTTACCGTGTCCAGTTGCAGTCCATTTTTGATTTCAAATGTTTGGGTAGAAGTCACGTTGGAAATTTTTACAACGAGCTTTCTACCGGTTAGCACCCGTTTTAATATCGCAATGGTGGACTTGAATCTCATCAATTTGGCTCTATTTCTCTGTTTTTTTTTCTAGGCATTTTTATTTCAATGCATATCGGTTTAAATCAATGTCCACCCAGGTGTAGTATCACTTCGCTCTTTAACTTTACTCGCCAGTTTATAATGCTTAAGTGAGCTCCTTTGCTGTTTGAGCTCTACAATGATAATTAGTATTAGATGAATTTTCCAGGACATTGCTTTAAAATGGAAAAAGGGCTTGCAAAAGAAATCGTATTTTTTTGAAAGTTATAGCTAGCAGATATTACGAAGTGGTTTGCAAGTAATAAAAGTGGTTATTTCGGTTGGGAAAACACGAAACGTTTGTACAGCCATAAAAGTTCCATGATGAATTGGTGGAAACCCATTTCAGACACTTTAAAAATTGTCGAAATCGTTGGAACATGATTTGAAAAGGTTATGAAAACGTCATGAGAATGATCCACAAGTAAGGAAACTGGATCCCTTATGAAATAAAGCCTAGGGAAATGGAAAGGAGTTGTTTTCATAGCATTTGAGTTTTTGCATCAAACTGACACTGGCCATGGATTACGACAAGCCCAAACGTTGAAAGTCAAATATTAAGTCAGCCAATCATCAAGCCGAAGCCAAATAGCCATTGATACTTTGATCCATGGGCACTCTATATATGGTGGAATCAGAAGGGTGTGGTCAAGCTTTTCAAACCGAATAAAACCATCAGTGCAAATAGCTTCCGACTGCAAATAATGGATTTAAGTGGGTATATTCTGAAAAACATGAAAAAGTGTTTTTACAGCGCGACCATTCCCGTCGCATATCCCGTCAAGATATTCTAGGAAACGCTGAAATGGAAAGTCCACCCGCCGTATTCTACAGTTATTGTTCCTTCTGATTATCACTTATTTCGATCGATGGACTCATGGTCTGTCCGAGCAGAAGCTTACTTCTTATGAGGATTGCAAAAAGTGGGTGAATTGCATCTAAATAGGGAGAACATTCTTCCGACATGGTGTTCGTATCCTTTTCAAAAAAATTGAGAAAAAGAGTAACTTGTATAATTTACTATATACATACATACTTTAGTTTGAAAGCAATCGTAGTTGTAGTGTGCGCACTTTCATATACTCGTATCTTGATACTGATTAACAGCCCGACCCAATCAAGTTTTTAGTAATATTTTATAATAATAGTAATATTTTTAATAATATAATTTTTTCAATTTCCTTTTGAATAAACTTTTTTTCGTTGATAACACAGGTCTGCAACAAAAATGCTGTCTGGATGTTTTCAACTGATTTCTAAAAAATTCCAGAACGTCAGGTTATTTTGCGAAACGCAAAATTTTATTATAAAATAGGGTTTTTTCTGGGCTAACTTGAAGTCATAAATAATAGGTACAATTTTATTTTGATTTTTTTTTCTGAATAAATTAACAAACATAAATATGTTGTAACTGAACGTGCGCGCTCCGATAGTGTACAAAGAGGCGCGGTACAATGATGTGTTAACTCGTCATGGTTTTATAGATCTTGGTTCAATATACTGCTATGTCGACTGTGCGGAATTACACACTTCCGCATTCGTATGACAGTTTCTGTTATATTTGTGGCGAATGTATGGTATTAAAGCAAAAACTTAATATTACAGACTTTGTAAAAAAAGTATACTTCGCGTATTATGGCTTAAAACTTGGAGATCAAGAGACATAAAGTCTGCAAACGATGTGTTGAAGACCTACGAAATTGGTTTAAGGCCAAGAAAAAAGCTTTCCGATATGCGATTCCTATGGTATGGCGCGAGCAAAAGAACGATAGTGATGATTGTTACTTTTGTTTGTGTAATGTGAAAGGGTACTCGTATAATTCAAAACGGAAGCAGTCAATTTCATACCCCAATCTGTAATCAGCTATTCGTCCCATCCCTCATAGGACAGAAATAGCAGTGCCCAAGACCCCTGCTACTTTGGAAGAGATTCCAAGTTCTGACGAAGATGGTGCTGTACCTGAACCCGATGACAAGTCAAGTTTTGAATTTGAAGATGACAGCAGTCTGAAATTGTCTTCCCAGGGCGAACTAATTGATTTGGTAAGAGACCTGAATCTTCCCAAAAACGCTGCTGAGTTGCTTGGATCAAGGCTCAAAAGCAGGAACTTACTTTTGCCGAGAGTGTCTTCCTCCTGGTATAGATATCGTGAGGAGCCGTTCACTTCCTACTTTGCCCAAGAGGACGAGTTGGTTTATTGTACCAATATTGAAGGTTTGATGGATACATTTAAGATCTCATATGATCCAGCACAGTGACGTATTTGTATAGATTCTTCAGAAAGAAGCCTTAAAAAAGTTCTGCTTCACAATGGCCGTTTCTATGCTTCCATTCCTGTCGGTCATTCCGTACACCTCACGGAAACCTACAAGAACTTTGAAGTGGTTCTTTGCAAATTAAAATATAAACACCACGGTTGGCAGTGGGCAGTGGGCAGTGGGCATGTTGCTTGGACAACAGTCTGGGTTAACCAAATTCCCGTGCTGTGGGACAGTAGAGATCGAGCAAATCACTAGACCAAAAAGTTGGCGAAAAGATCGTCCTGCATGAAACTTCGGTGCCTCCTCATAAAATTCTTCTACCACCGCTTCACATAAAGCTGGGATTGATGAAGCAATTTGTAAAGTCATTTCCAAAAGATGGAAATTGCTTCAAATACTTAATATCAAAGTTTCCAGGCCTCTCGGAGGCAAAGCTGAAGAAAGGTGTTTTCGTTGGACCAGATATTAGACCACTTATCGCTGATGAGATGTGAGTGAAGAGCAAGGTGAACGATTTCACCAAGATATTAAGGAGATGGAAAAAATATACCAGGGAAGATGGAGCGTCTCAATGATGGCAGACTACTGTTGGACACTTCAGAGAGACCTTCCTGATGCTTCCCACAAGCGAAAATGTACCAAAAGGAGCCTCACTGGAAAAAAGAAATGCGTTTAGTGTTTACTAATGAATGTATTTTAGATAAAAATAAGTAAAATATTTGTTTAGTCTTTTATCTTTTATTTTGAGATGATAACTTGTTTAACATAGATACCTACATTGTCAGAAAATGTGAAGTTCTATCACAAAATGGAAGTCATTTTCGGATACAGCACACCCAAAAATATAAGAATTACACAAAAAAACCAAAACAGATCTCAATTTTATTTTTTTTTGCAGACCTGTGTAATAAAAAGCTACGAATTAATTCCAACTTTCGGTACTTTTCATACAATGGAAACCTATACCTATAAGATTACATTATATATATATTTATTATTACGTTTGTAGAATTTGTACAAGGTTTGCCACCACACAATTTACACACAGAGATATGATATTTTATACATACATATATCTTTCAACTGAAAAAGCACTTTTTCGAGGGGAAACAACAAGAAAAAACCCTCATGTTTTCTCGTCACAATAAAGAGAGAATTAAATAAAATGTATTGTATAAAAAAATATTATAAATAGAATAGTAAACAAATATATTAATATAAATAAGTAAATATATATATGTATGTACAATATATAAATAAATAAATAATCAATTAAATAAAATAAATAATATGTAACTAGATAAATAAATAAATAAATAAACAAATAAATAGATAAATAAATAAATAAATAAATAAATAAATTAACAAAAAAACAAAAAAGTAAGTAAATAAATACAGGACATTATTATATCGAATTGCATATATAGATAAGCAAATCGAACTTGAATTGAATTCATATTTCAACTTTTACTCGTTAATGAGCGGATTTTCAGGTATACTACATCTTATAAGAAAAGAGTTAGTTAGTCTTTCTATTCTCTCAAATCCCAATTCAACATTAGCTTGTCGATGCAATTCAAAGGTAAGTTGAGCATCATTCTTAAGAGCTTATTTTGCTGAATCTGTAATTTTTTAACGCGGCACTTAGCACAGTTTCCCCACACAGGATACCTATAAGATTACGATCACTCCAAAATTAAGGTCTGGCACCAAAAATAAAAAATTATATACGGCTTTAATCTGAAATTGTGTTCTCGGCCCACAAGACAAATCCGATTCGATTTAGGCTAACCACATGGCCTTCTTGGGTATCATTTTCCGACATCTACAAATCTCGGCTTACTCAACTTAATGGACAAAATCAACTTCTTAAAATCAATCAAATCAAAACGCAACTCAGATAGTTCTTGAGTCCTTTAATAATATCCCATGTAGAGCGTGGCGATCAGCATTTTCGTTTTCTCGTTTGATCTTCTAAATAAACCCAGACAAACAAATGAGAGAGAAAAAAAAAAACGAAGCCGAGAATCTACATATAGTCGCCAAGAGCGATGCGGCGTAATGTACCGTGAAGAAACGCACTGTAATTGATTCTTTGTAGAAACCCTCTGGTTGTCCTATTCCTGCGAAAGACCTTGAACGAGGTATTTTTACAAAAACATTATCTTCTATAATGAATGTGGCCAATTTGTTGGTTACACTACGGGAGTTTTCGCTTTTTACTTCTCAGTCGGATTCCTCTCCTCAGTTTTCTGTCACTTTCAGGTATTTCTGGGTTTGTGATGAGTACAGGGTTGTGGGTTTTAAAACAAATCAGATGGCCATACAGGATACACAATCTCCGGAAGGAAGGCGTATTATGCCCCAAAAGGCAGTTCTAGCTGGAGTCACATGAAAGATCAATATAGTATGCACTTCTCTAAACGAATCGGGCATCAAACGTACCAGAGACTTAACTCTCTCCTTCTGCTATTTAGTGTAGCTTACCTGGAGATGCGAATTTTAAAACCTCCAATCTTATAAATGGGTGATGGATAGCTTAGCGATGTGCAAAGACAACAACCAGATGAAAAAAGCAGCAGGAGTTAAGTCTGAGTTGGCACGTTTTGAAATAGTAAGGAGTAACTCAGTCGTATATTTTAAACCTATAGAACACATGAACATGATATCATTATTTTAACTGAGAAAGAGCGCTATTAAAGCCTTTGGCCGATAAGCTCACACGAATGAACTCGAGAGCTCCGCATTTTGTCCATCATGTTTAGTCAAAATACTCGAAGCTTAACGTATCCGCAGGCTTAAAAACGCTATTAAAATTAATTTAAATTAAGAAAATGAAAATTAAAAACCACAAAAAATTCAGAAAACATCCGTCAAGTTGATAGCGCTGTTTAGTATGGACTAAGACCAAACAAAACATCGCGTTCTTCGAAATGGGTGTGTCGTATGTGCGACGGTTTTCACTCAAAACTTAAAGAAATTTATTCGCGTGCTGAATTCGTTTGTCGACTGACGAGACGCAACCAACTTATCAGTGAACTTGAATTTACGCGGACTTTGGAACATCCTCTATTCGGTGTTGGATAGAGACTAAGTTCCGGTCACTTTCCTGCTCTAATTGGTTTATAAGGAACAGAAGCTAATATATAGGTATCTGCAGATTGTAGCAGCCTATTTGATAGTTTGACGCGTTGATAAGGGAGCGTTCATGGAGGAAAGTCGTGTGTGATTGAAATGTCAAAGTCGAAGTCAGAATATTAGAATCGCGACATGAACTGTTTTGATTCTGATTTGGCGACGTGCGTCAATGGCGTTTTTTTTTTCTTTTTTATTTCTTCACGCAATTAAATTGTGTGACAACTGTATAGCGTGATTATGCTGGATTTCAAGTACATACATCACGGCATTATATAGACCAAGTTAAGTGTGGGATGATAACAAGCATGTACATACGTTACGTACATATGTAGTCGTACTGTTGTCATCAAGACTAGTTAAGTTTATTATTCTTCTGATCGTGGACCATGTTAAAAGAGGCGGTTAGAAGGTCGTGTTAATTGCTCCATATGATTAAGAAAGCTACCCAATGTCTTCATAATACCTTAATTGTAACGTTTGGATTAAACCAGGTTATCAGGCAAAGCTTTGCATTTATTTACAACTTGATGTAGTACACAGACTTTCTAAGGTTATTAAAACTAACTGGAGCGTTAATGTCTAATTTAAATTATATATTCAGGAAATTAAGTACTACTCTTCATAGTCTGTTCGTCATGCGCGAAACGTATCTACTACAGAATCATAAGCAGAACATAAGCAGTCTCAGATGACATAGAGATTGAAAACGGATTGTCAAATCCAGACCCCTGAACTATGGGTATTAATGAGCAGATGATTTTTCGCGAAACGGGAACTATTGCCTATTACCTCCCCCATCTGCGACAGGACTGCAATAGGATGCTGGGTACTCTGTGTGCTTACCTTTCTGGCTACCTGGAAGTGGTAAAGGTACAGGGTGGGTCTCTAAACGGGTCAACATGTAGCCACTATGTACTTTTCGCATCTGTTATCAGATCGGCTTATGAAAAACCGTGTTCGCAAAAAAGCTGTCGCCATGGAACAGTACATGCCTCCACAACGCGCTGTTATAATGCAGCTTTACCTTGAATATTTCAACACAAAATTTAGAAAGGGCAATATGCCTATTGTGTAATATAACGAGTGAACAAAGTAACTTCCGACCACACCATCAGGCATGCACACCAAGATCGAGCTTGAAGCTATACAGGCCAGCGTTGAGAGATCACCTACAACATCGAGTTGTGGCCTTTATGCATTTGGCCAAGCCTCGCACACCCCTCCGATGTATAATTCGTGATGATTTGAAGTTATTCCCATAAAAAAATTAATTAACGCATCGAGTTGCACTCTTCGATAAGTCACATGGCTTGGATTATGGGAACTTCGTGGTGAACATGGCACAAACTGGTGATTATTTTTGGCCAAAAATTATCATGAATAAACAACATGGTTGGTTCTGTGCCAATAAACATTCTCAATTAATTCACGAGGAACCTCTTCACGGCGTACGCATTATTATTTGGGCTGGAATTTGTGTGGAAAAAATCATTCGACCGTTCATATTCCAAGCAGGCGTAGCCAGCAATGGAAAGCATTTTAGTAGCATACGAGTATTAATAGATTTTTTTATGCCAAATTTGACTGAACGTTGACGACTTTTCTTCCAACAAGGCGACTCCATTCTTTGTTCTTCGGTTGGCTAGTTGCCTGGTTTCAACAAACCATGATTTTGACTGAGCTCTGCGATCGCCCAACTTAGTCTCTATAGACTCCATCCTACAGGCTTATTTTAAGTTCAGAGTTGGTAAATATGCAAGGTATGGTCTCGAGAGGCTTAGAAAGATAATATCTTACAGAAAATTACCGCTAATCAGCACAAAATAATTCGAAAAATGATATTAAGCCATTGCATCATTCGGTTGGCAGGAAATAATCTAATATGAGCCGCCTCCCTACGGTAAAACTCCTAATTCAAATCTGTGCTATCCATAACAGGAACGTCTGATGCTTCCTTCAGAAGTGGCCAACTTTGGCCAATAGAAGAGCAATTGTGTTGTATCGGGACAACGCCAACTTGGTTTTAATGTCCTTATGGACTTGGCACCAAGTGATTACTACCTCTTCCTATCTATGACTTGAAAAAAAAAAACTATCACATTTTTTTTTTTACCAATAGAGGCGAGGACTTCTATGAAAGAGGTAGAGGTATAATGGAATTCCCTTTAAGATGGCAAGAAGTTAATCGGATCATTCTAACCATGGCAAATAATGCATGCTTCTTCAAGACAGATCAAAAGTATTCTGTCGTGGAACACTATCACAAATGTAACGTATGCTGTCACATCCAATATCTTTCAAACGTCTAATACTAATAGTTTCCACCTGAATTCATGTCCGGATAGTGTCATAAGGCTATAGCTTTAGTAGCATAAAGGAACACTAAGCTGACCATTTTAAGTATGATCCCTGAATATTTAGACCGAATCTTCTGGTTTTCATCTCAGAAGGTATCATATTCTTACTATTGGTGATTAGAACCGCTTCCGTGTTCTGGTCAGCTTATTCTAGAAATATAAAGTCTTTATTTCACTCGATGGCTACCTTCGCAACCTCTGACGAAAACTATCTTCTACAAGCTCTATTATTTGAACTCGCCTTAATAATTTCAGGGCTCACCTCAATCCTTTTGGTAATATAAGGGCTGATAATTGGCCTTAATTGGTGCACTGGGCAACCTCAGACAATACAGGACCTGCCAATACACCCGGAAAAAAAAAACTGTTTGGTACGGCTTATGGTCCGGTGAAATCATTTTTTTCAAAGATAACCATGAGAACATCGTTACCGTCAATGGCGCCATGGTCAACATGTGCCTCTGGCAAGACGGCACTATGTGTCATCAGGCACGCGAATCGAGAGACCAATTTACCGATGGATTAGTCAAATAGCTCCAATAGAAGCTCTGGTAGATAGCATTACATATGTTATTAGTGAGATATCAGCAAATTTGCTCGAAAAAGTGGCTCAACGTTGGACTAATCGTGTAGACCACTTAAAACGTACCCGCGATCAGCATTTATACGAAATAATCTCTAAAATTAAGACAATTTTTTGTAAAGCATGAAAAATAAAATGCTTAAAAAATCACATAATAATTTTTTATTATCCTTAACAGGTTGTAATATGGGACCCGTTCTCGGTACTTCACATATTTTCCACACCCATCGCATCCTTTTCACCAACAGCTTCTATGGCTTTGTCTATTTTATACCTTTTTTATGGTTTTTCCTAAAGTCGAAGCCTATCCTCAGCTTTTACGAGTTATTGGTACGCCACCTATATTAGGGTTCACTGGCCAGACTTTGCAGGACGGCTAGCGGGAGAAGTCGATTAATTTAAGACGCTGTATTAGCTCGCGGAGCACTACTTGCTTTTGACTCATAGTTGGACTAACTGCTTCGAGTAGAATTCATTCTGAATGTCGGTTCTTTAATGCTTAGACCTATGCACTTTGTAAAACTGCAGTGCCTACCTCAAATCATAGGATTCTGCCCTTCACGTCGACAATGAAAAAATTCAACAGTTACGAACCTGCGTATGTAGACAGTCAAAATGACTTCTGAGTAGTTGTCATTAAAAACTGCAATCGAAAAACACACCAACCATAAATAAGGTCACATCCTGCATAGGAAACAACTGTCTTCGGCACACTTTTTAAAATCCACACAGTCGTATTTATTACACCGCAATAATTCGACATTACGACACGGTGTCCTCCTTCACTATCAGCCAGCAAACAAACCAAAACAACAATCGCATTCCAAGATCACTAAAATGAAAAACATTTTTTCCCATTTTTTTTCACCCAACAAAATTCTATGGAATCGTGATTATTACGTAAACTAGAACGACCAGTACATTCGGGGCTATGTAGATCTCGGTGCATACAAGAATATAACACAAAAAAACAAAAGCGAAACGAACCAAAAATTTCGACTTTTCGACCTTATTGTTCTTGTTTGCGAAAATCATCTCAAGGATGTTGCGTAAGAATCGTTTTACAATCGACATTGTATGACGACCCGAACGATGCATACAAAAAACTCACGAAAACATACCGCTTTCCAAAAAAAAAATTATCGCGTATCACCAAAAACAGCATGTGACTTCGGAGAACATGGCAGTTTTCCGAAAAAAGGAAATCTACGATCGTACAGAATCATTGCTCTCATTTTTCAACCTAATTATTTTTTACAAGCCGGACAATTGGAAAGTCATGCTCCTGCCGACTACCTTAGTCCTGCTCGCGGTTGAGGCTGGATCAATATTTGTTTTTTTACTTTCTTCCTTCAGTTTTTTTTTTTTTTCATTTTAGTCCAGTGTTTTTGAAAATCAGAGGGATACTTAACGAAACCCACAGACACCAGCAGAGTGGCCGATAATTGGGCCATTTTTTTGAGACCATTCAGTTGTGGTTTGTTTTGTTGTGTGTAAAGCGAAAAATTGGATCGTTATCATAGCAAACAAATATGAGAAAAATAACCTTGATGACGCTTCGCAAAAACACCTTCTTTGAGAAGGATCATCTTAAAAAAAATAATATTTTTAAAAGAGTTGAGCGAAGGGATTGCGGTTCCAGGAATCCGGGACAAAAACACAAATTATTATTTGCGGACACCAAACAACCACCACCTCATTACAAATAACAAATGATGTTTCTAAGACGTTTAAAAAAAAATCACAAAAAAAAAAAAAACAGACTGAACCCTAACATTACCGCAAAATCATTTTTGTCGTCCTTAAAAAACCAAATTTCCTTCTTTTCGCTTCGCACTCCGAATGGCAACAATAGACTCTCGGAAAAAAAGGATTCGCGAAGGCACAAGGACATTCAGTTAACCATAAAAAAAATGTCACTCCAGTCGTCTTAAGCGAAAGAAGAACAACAACAGAAAAAGCGAATGACGTTCATTATTACCTCCTTTCATCGCAATGCAATGAAAGGTTGCAACCCGACCGGCAATTGTTGCATCCTTCAGTGTAATCGGTTTTCGCATGAATTACCCAAACCAGGTATCCTAAAGAGTGACAACTGAATGGTAATTCTTCCTTTCGCGCTTTGTTCCAAACAGCCATGCAAATATCCTTTATTGCTAAAGTGTAGCTGGTTTTATTGATACGAGAGGATTGGCAATGTTTTGATTTTAAGAATAAACACCACGCCTTCAAGTAAAATAAATGTAAACAGAAACGCGTATCCTTGGAAGAAAGGATTAAGTGGAATTGCTACAAATACCTAGTGATACGAATACCTGGCATTGTACGTGCAATATTCGGTCGGGAGCGTGTAATCCTTTTCACTGCGGAGAATTTCGACGAAAGACATGCCCGCATGATCAAAGAATTTACGCGTACATAACACACTGGGGCTGTCCTTTTTGCCCGGCTTAAGTATTGAGTTTGACCATAATTAGAGAAAACAAGTCATAAAGCCATTAGTGTGGATGCATTCCATTAGTCTCGGAAATAACACTTTCTCGTCTCATACGACTATCAAGGACACGCTCAGGATATCTTTGATTCTCCTCTCCTCGAAACCGATGGTGAAAGTCGTTTAGCATTTCTATTTTTTTTTTTTTATGTAAATTCGTCCTTCGTTCTGTTATGGAAATCAATGTTTAACATTTTATTGAAGTGTGAAAACAATCAAAGGATCTTGTTTAACCCTTTCTAATCGACCGATCATTTCTCGACTTCACTTTCAACCCGTTTCCTTCTAAACAATGCCGGCGTGTTCCAGTTTGGTGTCACTTTCTCTAACGGTGACAGTTTCATTTTGTCACTGAAAGGGTTAATGAGTTCATAATTCTGAGTGCCGGTGATGGAAAGGTTTCATATTTATGGCAGTTCGAGCGAAAGTGAATTTTGAGAAAAACTAGATCAGTTTTGACAAAAGGATGTTTGTTTACTTATTCTCGTTTTTTTTATGGGGTTTTTTCTATAGTCTTTGCTTTAATCTTTTTGTCAGAAATTCACAGAACCAAAATCAGAGGATTCGCGGAATCCCTCGAGAGCAAATAGGAGATATGTCAGTAGCCAAGAATTACTAAAGTAGAGCACATTTAGTTTTTTATTACTTTACTATTGTCTATTTTCGAACTTGCTCTGTTACAGGTCTAGAATTTCAGAAAGTTAGAACTAGACAAACTCAAACCCCATGCGTCTCTCCGGGCTATAAATCTCTTTTCAAGCCCTGTTCTTTCATAGTCTATACATATAGTCATAACACTGACTAGCTAATCGATTCTCTTAACTTCTTTTAATCAGCCCTTGTATTTAAAAATTCTTGTTTTATCTACGAATAACTATTTCACCGACGGTATAATTCACTTGCCATTTGAACCGGCCAAGGGCCAAACGTTTGTTTCTTGTATCATTTATCATCATAGAACATCCATGTCTATGTGCAACAGTTCCAGTATGGGAACATTCGACTTCAGACTTGAGGATGATGAAGGAAAAGACCATTTGGTAGGAGACAAGAGCGGATTCAGGAACCCCAGATCCTTCCAAAGGTCTTAAACTGAAATGTCAAAATCCACTTGCATTTCTTACAAAATTGGAGCTTAACTCAAGGTAGATTTTCAACTTTCCGGTATTAAGACTCAATATATGTAGCTTACAGTAAAAATAATCTACATACTACTACTACTACTTGATACAACCATGCTTGATACAACAAAAACCAAGTCAAAGCACAAGTATAACTCCCTTTGTCTCGAGTCATAAAGCAAAGGAAACGCTATCGTATCGGCCCAAAGTTAAATCATCACATACATATGTACATCTATTGGGTCTGAAATCTTTAAAACTTTGGTTTTAAAATTCATATCCAATAAGACCAAGTAATCAAATCAGGGAAACAAATTCGTGTCACTAGCATTTCAAAGGCAGTATAGATTGCAAAATCGTCTGTCATCTATGCCACGCATGCATGTACGTACACAAAAATGTTGCTTTTCTAAGGGGGTTGTTGTAGAGCAAAATGGCTGCTAGGATATGTACATCCAAAATTTTCAATGAATCGGTCATTTATTTCATAAGGGAACCTAAAATGAAAGGATAGGCAAAACATCAATTGCTATCAATCGCAAGCAAAAGTAAAGTAAAAGCCTGCGAAGGCTTACCATACTTAAAGAATTTCATGAACATGGTAAACACATAATCGGGCATTCTATGTACATTTTGGAAGAGATATTGATCAGAAATCATTTATCCTGGGAGTGTGATGAAGCCCTGATAAACACATCAACATTTTTAAATGTTTTTTTTTTATCCAAACTGAAAAAAAACGCACTGGGAGTAGACCAGTGTCCTTGAAACTGAGTTGTTCTCCATTTACACTTGCACCAACTGGAGTTTGGCATCAGAGGAGTGATTACACATATTGATAAATATACTTTGCGACATGCAAGTAACACTTAAAGACAACAGAGCCGGCAGTAGCAAGGAAATTACCACCAGCTTAGGCTTGTCCGATGCATATGGCGCCAAACGCCTTATCTGGTATTCCCAAACTGAAATTCGATCCATTTTTAAATTCTTTCAAAAACTCATAATATTCATCTCACGAGAACAGAATTCAAGGAACAGAAGATAGCATTACACGTGTAATTAGCGAGATTCCAACCAATATGCTCGAAAAGGTGACTATGGATGGATGTCGTGGTGAAGATTTTTAAGGGGACAGCAACCAAATTTTTAAGGTTTTAACGACCTGAACCAAATGTGGCTCTTTCGCCACAAAAAAGCGCGACTTGAAACCCAATTGTTTACATTGATGCCCAGATTCCTAGCGACCAAACTCGTTACAAGCGAGCTTCCTTCCATGAGCAAGTGTGAGGTCGTTTAATGTTGATGCAGTGAGTTGTATTGAATGTTCTCCTGCCACGTACTCGGGGAGTTGGAACAATGTGTATGATTGTTGCCATAATTATAACATACCCCGGTTTGCCACATGCGCACTACAGCTAGCAGACAAACGTCAGCGGCCCTTTAAAGTCGAAGGTTTCAATCTGGTTTCTGCTCAGCACTTAGTCATGTCTATGTTCGTATTATGCTCCGTTTCTTCAAGATTTCAGTGCATTAGTTGCATTTGGTAGCGAGCTCCTCGTTCCTTTCTAAAATTGTATTGTGAATGCGCGTCTGGAGTACATTTTTTTTCAAATTTAAAGGAACAAGCACAACTTCCCACAAATTACACTTATTTGGCTCGAAAAAAGACACGCAAACAAATTTATGACGCCGACGAACTGTAATGACGAGGAATTGTTGATGATTGTGCTTATGATGTGACATTTCTGATCTGACATTTTTGTATCTGCTTGTTCCGCTAGCGCCATATACGGGGTAACGTCGAATTCCCATGAACACTTATTACCTTCTCAGTTAATATGGTTTTGTACTAACCAACTCCCATATAGTACTAAGACTTCATTTTTTAACCTTAGAAATTTCAATAAATTCAATTCACGCTAAATCTGGACAACATTTGAAACTACGTGATCATATACTGCTATGACCATCTCCAGAATTAATTTTAAAATTGCACCAAGCCGTGGAATACTGCTATGAAAAAAATATGAGACCATAAAATACTACTGGCTTACGTTAGCCTTAATTATATGGCCGGTCAGTCGTCGAATAGAGGGTTTTAGGATATAACACATACAACTGTACACCGTAAATATACAAACTGGTGAACTTTCGCGTTGCCGCTCGAAGCAATCCTTTTTGCAAGGGATTAGCTAATATGAGAGTTTACTAGACTAAAGTTAACGGTAATTGTACCGAAAATAAGCCAACTAGGCTGAGAGCTCAGTTAAAAAAAAAAGCAAATAGCCTAGTCAGCGGTATGTTTAGCAGGTCAACCAGCCTTGCGACTTATTGTGGTGGTAAACGGTGTCCGGTGAAAAATGTTCAAGTTTGAAATAAAATATAATAAATATCTAAATAAAAAAAATTAAAAATTGTAGATAATACTTTATTTTGGGAAAATGTACAGTCATATTGCCGACTTTATTTTTTTATTGGAGCGCAACTAGGTTCTCGGTGTTTTTTTTTTGATGAAAATTTTTTTTGATGAATTGTAAAAAAAACGGTTACAAGTGAATCATTCAAAGTATTGCCCATCGCTAGCGATAACTTTTTCCCATCTTTATGGCAGGGCTCGCATACAGTCACGGTAGAAGTCTTTTGAGGCTATCCACTCCACATATAAAGCCATTGTGAGATGTCTTCATATAAATGGAACTGCTGATCAGCCAAACCATGTGCCATCGAACGGAACAAGTGATAATTGGACGGCACAATATCTGGGGAATATGGCGGGTTTGGAAAGACTACTCATTTGAGCGTTTCTAAGTAGGTTTTAAGGGGCTTGTCAAAGTCAGACCGAGCGTTATCGCGCTGTAGAATCACTTTTTCGTGCCTCTGCTCGTATTGTGGCCGCTTTTCACGCAGTGCTCGGCTCAATCGCATCAATTGAGTTCGATACCGTTCCCAAGTGATGGTTTTGTTTGGTTTCAACAGCTCATAATAAATAACACCGCCCTGATCCCACCAAATACACAGCATAACCTTCGCAGCGTGAATATTCGGCCGAGCCGACGATGTAGAAGCATGTCCGGGCTGTCCCCATGATTTTTTTCTCTTCGGGTTGCTGTACTCGTAATGAATCCATTTTTCATCAACCGTAACGAAAAAAAACGACACTCAACGTCTCTTGGCTTCAAATCATAAGGAACCCAAGTTCTTTGCTTTTGAATCATTCCCATCGCATGCAATCGCTTGGAAATAGCTTGGCGGGTAACTCTTAATACTGAAGAAAGCTCTTTTTGCGTTTGGCGTTGATCCTCATCGAGCAATGCCTCCAATTCAGCGTCTTCGAAGGTTTTTGGCCTTCCAATCACGGCATGTTGTTTCACTTAGAGCAGCATCTCCGTAAACTTTTTGGAGTTCTCGATGCGCTTCTGCCACCGTTTTCTTCGAACGAAGAAGAAAAGCAACACTTCCCGCAAATGACGATTATTTGGCACAAAATCAAACATTTTCACATAACAAAAAGTATACGACGCAAAAATAAAATCACTAATGTGTCAAAGCGGTTTGTTTACCATATGTCAAAGCTTGGTTTATGATGTGATGGATACGTCACAATCGACCTGCACTTACTATTGGAGCCATCTCTTGATAAACAGCGAGAACTTAGTTGCACACCAATAAAACAAAATCTTCTATGTTAAATGACGACCGTTTCTTTCCAAACACTCTTGCAGACGTGTGAACAAAGAGCTGCTACGCGACGAATATTGTCTTGCAGGACCTGAATTGTTCAAGGATTGTTATTATGAACCCTTGACTTGAGGTATATCCACAAAAAAAAGTCGCATGGTGTGAAATCCGAAGAGCGAGGTGGCCAGGGTATGTCTCCATACTTGCTGATCAATTTGTTCGGCAAAATTGCTTTCAACTTCACCATCGAGATCTTAGCCGTGTGTGGTTTAGCACCGTCTTGCTGAAATAACGTTCTGTTGTTGTGCTCGGGGAACAGCTGCAGTTGCGGCAACAGAAACTCGTCCATCATTCGGCAATACACTTAAGCAGTGACTATCTCTTGTTGGTTAAAAAAATAAGAGGCACTTATCCCTCGATCGGAAATGGCACACCATACCGTCGTTTTGGGGCAATATAAACGTTTCTGATGGCGTTCGCTAGGGTTGTTTGGGCATCAGTATCGCATGTAGCCGTTGATATGAAAATGTGCTTTATCACTAAATCAAATTATCACAATATGTTGCCAAGCGTTCATGCTGTTCGAAAACGTTCGACCATTGCTCTTGCGAAGGTTTCTCGCAAAGGATAGTCACTTCCCGTAAGACCTTGTACGATTTGGATTTTGTTCCGGTGGAACATTAATTTTTTTTTCGAAATGATGTGCACAGTTGACTTTTTTATTCCCGAAGAGGCCGCAATCTTTCCCATGAATTTACGCAGATTTTGCATAACTTCATGTCGAATTCGGACGCCGGACGCTGCTGTTGATGGTCCCAGAGGATTTTTATTCATTATTCATTATTACATACAAGAAGGGACTTGTCCAAACCTTTACACCCACGACCAGATAAGTTGCATGCTCGGTAGAAACGAAAATTGCGACCGGAAAGAATCAGCGATTTTTTCAAATATTGCTCAACCGCGACTGCGCAGTGTGCTCCCGACCAATGACCCATCGCGATCAATAAATCCGCAAAAAACCCGCATTGAACGGAGGTTTTCGAACATTTGGAAATAGCTTAGCCACCACCTTCTCTAATATAGAATCTGCCTAAGTAGGCAGGCTGATTGACTTTAAAGACATCAACACCAGGACTCACCTTCAAAATTAACGGATTATCAACACAACTGACGATGAACGTCAGTTTCATCACATCTATGGAAAAAGTATATATTGTGAAACCGGGTGAGAGGTGCTAAATCAGTGACAAGTTCGGTGTAATACATCTGAAAGGTGAACGCAAAGATCGTTCGCATTGGAAAGCACCAAAAGGTGGTGGGAAGAATCCTCTAAATATGATCAAACTCCCATTCAACTCCAAATTCCCATTGGATAAGAAAAAAAAAAGAAATACATCAGAGAAGGCAACTCTTGTATAATATTAAAATCGATGCACTCAAAACCAGCATATTCATGGCCCAAAATCGAAACAGAACTTTAAGGACGTCGATCGGGGAACGAACGAAGAGTGGGTCGAAAAGGATGAAACTAGCTGCTAGCATCAAGTCTCCATATGACCAACAAGTCGTCATTATTAGCTAGTCTGACACTGACCGGCTTGTACCAGACGCTTTCTGTCCTGTTTTCAGAAGGTGGCGGCACCCATAAGGGGAATTGTGGTAGATTAAGCTAGAGACCAGACACAGTGGTCACTTGTAGCAACCAGAAATTTATTGGACTATATACCGCGCGTAATTGACAGTAAAATTTGGCAAGAAGTAAGGCTTATGATCGTCCCTCATCTTCGTCTGTAGTCGAAGTGTGCACACATCACACACGTAGTATATAGTGTAGAATTTCTCCCCCGCTACCCAAGAAGGCCGAATCTCATCATTAATCCAAACCTTATCTGGCCTTGGCTTTCTGTTCCAACAGGGTAACGCCCGACCGTTTGGGTAATTTGGTTAGGCCTAACTCTATCTAACTATCAAATGAGGAAATCCGAAGGAGAATGAAAAGCATTTCTTTAATGCAAATTGTAAAGCTCTCTGCAAGAGTACGGTATCGATGATCTTGTCAGATTGAAACTTAGCATGTCCCTCTTTAGGACCCTCTCGTTGCTTCAAAGGTTTGAAACTAGAAATCTGCTTTTGAGGTAGGTTTGCAGAGAGACAGAGTTGGAGGATTCTTTTCCATAATTATATTTTTGGCATTACAATCAGGAACTAGTCATAGTAGGACACGGTCACTGCATAAATTGAAATGGTTGCCAATTAAAAATTCCGCATTCACGCTTGAACGGATGATACTGCACGTCGATCGCTTTTCTAGGCCGTTAATACCAAAATTAACAAATTTAAGTTGATTTTGTTGGAAAGTGGCCAGAAGGCCCAAATTTTTTGCGCGAAAATTAAAATTGAAATCCAAAAGACCAAAAACCAAAAACCAAATCCCAAAACATTGAACTCCATCAAGAAAACATTGAAGAATTTTTCAAGGAAAAGTCGTGTACTGATTTCACTCATGATTTCCTGTTCGGTTTGTTTCGTGAAATATCACGACGAGGCACTTCCAACACTGACATAACACGCCATTAGCTTGCGAGCTCGCTTAACTCCTCACCGCTCTGCCGCCCGACGTGTCACCTCTATTACGATGACCAGTTGAGCTTAATCGTGTGGTGTTATCTTACTTCACCGAATCCAAGGTACTATAGTCGTGACTTACTAAAGACAAAACCAACTGAAAACGAGCGTCCATTTGTTCGTCTGCCTGTCTGTTCGTCCCCGTCTGTCTGAGAAATTAAAAGCAATAAGACGAACGACAAGAAGAAGAAGAAGAAATACACGACAAGCACCAGCCACAAGCAGTAAGCAGCTAAACTGTATAATCCAAGTGACGATGATCGGGCCATCTCACGACTGACATCGATCCGAGTCAAAATAAGCGTGCCAACAACGGCTAGGAAAATGCACGTTCCAATACTCACCCAACGGCTACAAGCATCATTCTGCTACCGAGTCGGTGCGCAAATAATTTATGCAGAATTTCAATTCGTTTTTATTTTTGTATTGCTTCTTCCACGACAGCGTGCCGAAGAACCGATTGCGTATACCATTGGAGCTCGATGGAATGATTGGTTTATCCGAGATTATCACGGTCAAATTATATCGTGGATTCAATGGAGAATGGCGAGAATCGTGTAAACACATAGCGCAGCTTGGAACACAGCTCCGATTCATATACGCAGGTATGTATAGGTATGTACGAAATGTGTGTGTCTGCCGGCTAGTCACGATTTTGGAAGTTGCCATTTGCAGTTCATGAGTACTGCTTTATTAACCAAGGCTGAATCATTTAAGAAGGATGTCTCGAAATGATCGTTGCCTTCATAGGATCAAAACTGCGAGAATCGCAACCAGAGTCAGGTGTAGTACAGTGTTCGCTATCAGTGTCTTCTGGTATTAAATTCGTGATTAAAAAATGTTATTTGAGTTCCATATAACGCCCAATTATATGACATCTCGCTCTTCAAATAACACAATTTTTTTGTATGGTATTAGTGTCACCTGACCTCTGCAAAATCGAAACTCTTTAGGACGGAAGTGTGTGTTTTATACAAGGTGGCACAAAGTTAGCCATCCAATTATGTTTTTGAATTATTGTACTTTTTTACCAAATAAAAAAAAAAAGATTTTGAGTAATGGAAGTCCTTACTTGGACCTTTACAATTTACGATTTTCTGAGGCTTGTTGGCATAAGCAGGCGACTTCAAGTAGCCCCAAAGAAACAAGTCTGTGATGGTTAAATCGGGCGATTTTGCTAGCCATGTCAAATCGCCAAAACGGGAAATTACGCGACCAGGAAACGCTTCCCTCACAATATCCATTGTGGCTCGTGCTGTGTGTGCGTTTGCACCGTCTTGTTGAAACTACATCTTCACAAAGCCCGCTCCTCCAATTCCGACAGAAGTCATTTATCTTCGCCATGTGTTCTCAAAATAATACGGCCCAATCACTGGGAACATATGTAAACTTTTCACTAAAATTCGCTGTAGGGTTCGTCTCGAGTTCCTCAATTGCGTGGCCCGTGGTCTGGTTGATGTTTCTTCGTTCTCAGCGACATAGGCAGCCACAGCCGCGATATTTTCGGCCGAACGACAAGTTCGGTAGCGGCCATTTCCTGCATGGTCTCCTGTGGTTCTAGTCTGCTCGTGTTGAGTAGCTAAGCGCCAGAATGTTTACCCAGTTGGCGCGACGCGATTAGGAAATTAACGTCGAAATTCACGCTGTGCTAACACCACCGACCGATTATTGGTCAAAAAAATCGATTGCTTATCTGTTTGCTATATAGTGCAACTGTGTTGTTCACAACTGTCAAATATGATTGACGCACGATGGCAATTGAAAAAAATTATAACATCTTCCAATAGGGTGATTTATTTTGCGCCACCTTGTATTTGCTCAACATAATCGTCAATGTACATAAGTTAACTATTGCTACTGTTCAGCGATCGAAGCTTTATGCATGGTAAAAAGTCTTGATGTGATTATGAAGTCTTTGGAGACACAGAGGTAATAGGCAGATATCCAAGCTTCAGAGTCCCAACACAATTCTGGAGGTCTCTATCAAGTCTAAGTGCATTGTGGCAGCTCTAAAAAGGTGTGAGCTTACTGACTGGGCCTGTAAACTTTGCGGTTGATTCATTCGTAGTATAAATCCATTAGTCACTCTCTCGCCTACAGCACACAAGAATTCATGCGAACTTTTGCTATCCCATCGTTAGGGTCTAAGCTCCTTAATTCGTATCACCATCAAACCTAAGGATTTTGTGCAAAATACCAAACGCTATTATTTCTAGATCAATCGAGAAAGCATAACACCTTACGTTCGTGGTGAAGGCGACAATAATGCCTTTCGTGATTAATTTACTTAGTTTCACTATGATACAGATTCACAATAGTAAAGGCACTGATTTTATCTTCTTGCCTTTCTTTTCATCAATGACCATTATGACAACAGCAAACCTTGACTTCGAATCCTTCACGTCTTAAATAATCATTTATATGTAATCGCACCATGCCTCTATATGGTGTTGCATTAAACTAACTTAAGACTTTCAGATCATGCTTTGCGAAGGTCCATAAGGATAGGTACAGAAGTCCATTCATGGCATGGCTTGATATTAATCACCTTCGACTGCCCAGCTTATCTCAATATCAACTGTGAACTACTACTGATCATAAAGTATTTCAACAAAGCTTTTGCTTTCAGCTTATTAGATACATAAAACTCGGTCGACTTACGGGAAGGGGCTTTATATGATTAATAAAAGGTCAAATCGGGACCGAACATTTATTCACGAAGTTAGTGATGCTTAATATGTAAGAGAATCCAAGTGTATACTTTGGAATTGTCATAGTTTTAGGTTTTGAAACCAGCACCAGATTAGCCAATTCCTAAAGAAGGAATAAAACTACTCCTTTTTCTTACCGGCATCATTATAGTTATTCCATCCATCAGTACGAGTATTGCAGTGATGAACGAGCTCCGACTTCAAAGTATGACATTTCTTCAAAATGTTCTTCAAGATCCTTAAGTAAGTACAAGTTGTGTTAGATGGATATAGTCCTAGTACTCTTCAACTAATGCTGGTGTATCCCAATTCCCAAGGCACAATCTTCTCTGCGATTCTATTTCTCAGGACCTTTCTCGCTAACAAGTTATAATCCTTGAATTTACTTATTCCTACAACCGTAACAAAAAGGGTTCCAATCGAATTGAGTCCAAGGCGTAAGACTCAATGCTATCTCATGTCTATTAAGCGTGATACCAACGTGACCAAACTTAAAATGATTGGAACTAGAAATGTTTATGCTTTGGATGCATCTTAGCCCAGAAATATATATGTTGGTATAAATAACTCGCATATTTGTTCAGAATCTCACGTCAGCTGTCTGAGCTAACTAGTGATCAGACTACCTGCAAGAACACCAATGGAATGTTGGGCCCACCTGTCCATATGCTTAATGGCAGCTTTCGGCTTAAAAGTGATATGTAAATTAAAATAATTAAAATATTTCACTTGCGTGTAAAAAAAGTGGAAGTTTGGGACGTTTAAATATAAGATAATCCGGAGATAGACGGTCATGTAAAACTTCGTCCAGATTAGATCTATGATGGACATAATCGTCTCTCGGAGCGAACTATAAGCAAAACTAAAAAGAATCGAAGAGATTACCTCTGTTGCAAAGGTCTTAAGACCTATCCTCCATGCCGTTATGAAAGTATTGCTTTCACGTTTTAGCTAAATGTCAACCGAATGGTTTCGGCCTCAAATCAAAGATATGGATATGGAAGAAATGTGGTATTAACAAAACGATGCCAACCCTTTACTGCATAAAAAATGTCCTGAAAGAGTTATTTCGCCTTTTGGTGGCCTTTGACCACCAAGATCGTGTGATTTATCGCCGTTGGATATCTTCTTGCGAGACTACGCAAAAGATCGTGATAATGCACATGATTTTGGTGTTTCGAAAACGAATATGCGACAAGTTACAGCCGAGTTATTGCCCGGTATGTGTTAAAAAGCCATCGAAAATAACCTTGTCAAAATCGAGTCATGCAAGGACCCCCGTGGAGGTCATTTGAATGGAAGAATATTTCATTCATAATGGTAAGGTCCAAGCAATATATTCAAATACAAATTTACACGAAATTTTAATTTTATTTTTAATTAACATTTAATAAATATTTTATTTAAATTTACTTTCGGAACCAAATATTGAATATCCACATTTGGAACGGGGACTATTATAAACCTGCTTAGCTTAATAAATAGCTTTATACCATAGCTTTTGTAAAGGGAGATTAAACACTCTGATTTTCACTCAAAACAAAAGATTTAGTTCCCAACGATTCCGATCATGGTTGGGGTCGATTAAATAAAAGCAACACAATGCCATGATATGATTGATCTGACGTTTAACATGCCATCGACGATCACCCGCAAGGGAACTTCAAGCCTTTAATTCCAATATGGATTCATATTGGCTACTGAGTTTGGCGTTATTCTCCTTGGTATCGGTTAAACAACAGTTCCGGTGATCGGGATATTTTTGGAGGCAAGCTTGAAGTGAAGGTTGTCGAATTTAAGATTGGGTAATTCCGCCATTTATGTAGTTAACAAAAATATTATGAGATTTTTAAACTAAGGTTCCTGGATCATTCATTAACCAGGCATAAACGTATATTCCTGCATAAGCGAAATATATGAGCTTGTTGGATTGACACCGAGGTAGAGATGCAAATACTCCTTTATGGTTTGGGAATGCTTT
Organism: Merodon equestris; assembly: GCA_958301585.1. NCBI lineage: Eukaryota > Metazoa > Arthropoda > Insecta > Diptera > Syrphidae > Merodon > Merodon equestris. The sequence continues at coordinate 80,341,147 of OY284414.1, forward strand.
TCGGCTCAAGCATGTGGTCCTTTACACCAAATAAAGGGAATAATGGATCGCTTTGTGTATAAGGACATCTTAGACACAGTCATGCTTCCATAAGCTGAGGAAGAGATGCCGTTGTTGTGGAGGTTCCAATAAAATAGCGACCCGAAGCACACCTCAAGGTTCGTTAAATAATTTTTAGGGGCTCGGGGAGTTAATGTTTTAGATTGGTCTCCACAGTCCCCGACTTAAGCCCAATTGAAAACTAAAACAACGGATAAAGGGACAACAACAGTGAGTTAACAAACTCCCTTATTGCTTCCATGCCGAAAAAGTGTGCGGAAGTTATTAGAAATAGAGGTTTTTGGACCTAATATTGATATATGTACCTAAAAAATTGCATATGTTTTGCACAGCCTTAAAATGAATAAAATCGTGCTTTTACGTATTTAAAAAAAAAACAAAACTAGAGTATATGTTGGGATTTTTTTTTGTTTCCTTTTAAATATCAAACCGTAAGTAGCACATTTGACTAAAAATTTCATAAGAATTCTATCTTTCGAGCAATTAATAAAGGATATTATTGTATTTGAAAAAAACTTGCAAATGTTTTGCACACTATTGTACATATGTATATGCAAATACTCGCAAGCTCGAAAAAGTCGACTCTAACCCTGACTACTCGTGCTAATCAACCTTTTTAACCCCCGACGCAAAAAGAGGGGTGTTATGAGTTTGACGTGTCTGTGTGTCTGTCTGTGGCATCGTAGCTCCTGAATGAATGGACCGATTTTGATGATTTTTTTTTGAAAGCTCACGTCATCGAGATGGTTACTAGCTACAATTTATGAAGATCTGTTTAGAAATTTCAAAGCCCTCAGCTCTTTTAGATAGCGCAAACTGAATCATCCTATCAGAAGATACATATTACAATTTTTGCAAATGGCGTCGTACCTCAATCATATTTGACATTAGTGAACTAGACAGCTGCAGTATACAAACAGATAAGCACTAAAGCGCTACACTTCGCTAGAGCATGGAATAATTGTGTCGATTTTTTTGACCAATAATTCGTCGGTGGTATTTCGTGAATTTCGATGTCGATCTCCTATTCGTGCCGTGCACAATGGCCAAACATTCCGCTAAGCTACTCGACTTGAACAGGCTGGCACCAAGCAGGACGTGGCCGCCACCGAACTGGTCGTTCGGCCGAGAATATGGCGGTTGTGGTTACCGATGTCGCTGAGAACGAAGCAACATCAACCAGACAACGGGCCACGCAATTGGACATAACCAGACCCTACAGCGTATTTAGTGAAAAACTTACACATGTTTCCGTACAAAGTATAAACAGTGCATCAGTTAATGCCTGGTGACCGTCAGTCGCGTGTCAATTACTTCCAAGCCATCCTTAGTCTCAACAACGGAGGGGACGATTTTATGTCGAAAATCATCATGAGCGATGAGACGCATTTCCACTTGAGCGGTTACGTCAATAAGCAAAATCTTCGTTTCTGGGGTATTGAAAATCCGCGTATGGTACACGAAGAGCCATTACATTCACTCAAAGCCACAGTGTGGTATGGCGTTCACGCGGGAGGAGTGATTGGGCCGTATTTTTTTGAGGACGCCATCCTCAATACGGGCGACAGGGCCATGAAAAACGACTTTTGACTGCCGGAATTGGATGAGCAGGGCTTGGCGAACATTTGGTTTCAACAAGACGGTGCAACCACACATACAGCACGAGCCACAATGGATATTGTGAAGTAAGCGGTTTCTGATCACGTTATCTCCTGTTTTGGCGATTTGGTATGGGCAGCAAGATGGCCAGATTTCACCATCTCAGACTTCTTTCTTTGGGGCTACTTGAAGTCGCGAACTTATGCCAACATGCCTCGGACGTTCGCGTTCGCAGCCCTTACAGAAATATGAATATTTATCAACGGAAACTTGCGGAAAGTCATGGAAAATGTGATAAGACGGGTACAAATGTACAACACTGGCGACAGCCACTGGACGGATATCATATTTTCCACACAACAGAAAATATTATAAAAGTCCAAATAAAGATTTCCATACATAAAAAGGTTATTCAAAAACAAAATTGGCTGATAAATTTTGCACCACGTTGTACGGGGGTACGTCGTGTACCCCCGACACAAAAAAAAAAAACCCTTTTGACTTCCTTTAAAGAACCTATTAATATTTTTAATATAAGCGCCGCCGCGTCAGAGAACTGCTAAGTAAGTAAAATAAAAATAAGTAAAAAAAGTAAGTAAAAAGCCAGAATACAAATAGCAAAGAATATTGATAATGATAAAGTATGGATTATACAAAGACCTACTCTGTGTGAACAACGTAAGTAAGTACCAAAACAACCATATCCAATATTTTAACGCAACGCACAGGGCTCACAAGCGAACGCTTCATATAGAAGTGGTGCAAAATTAAGTTCATACGTACTATTTGAAACTAGTAGATATTTTTTTATACATTACACCTATGTATGTAGATATAACTAATAACCCTTCTTTACTCGCCGCGTCGGGGCGGCGACGTTTATATTAAAAATATTAATAGGTTTTTTTAATAAAGTCAAAAGACCGAGAGAAAAATTTTATTTTTTTACTTTTTAAAGTTTTTTTTTTTTTTTTTTAATTTTTAATTTTACTTTTTAACTATATATTTTTTTCTTAGTATTGTATATTTAATACAATTACCGTTTAGTAACGATCTGAACAGTGAATGTCGTCATTTCTCGATGAAAACATGGAAAACATTGAATTTGAAATCTGCCATTTCCCCTTTTTGTTTCCTGGAATGGTGCGAGTTTTTGCAACCCTCTAAACAAATCGCCGATACTTTCAATCGTAAAACAATAAAAACATAAACGAACAGCACACGTATCTCATCAACCAACCCGAAACTCTCCGTTCCGGTAAGAGCCTTCAAATCTGCTCAGCGACCAAACCTCTTTCGCACCTTACCTACATGCAAAACTCTTTCTATGTAACTATCCAAAGAGGTAGACGACCGATCGAATACCCTAACTAATCCTTAATAAAACCATAAAATCCTTCATTTCCAACTCGGTGAAAAGGATAAGCAACAGCGACACCAACAGTCAAACAACCAAAGGATAACAATTCGATACTATCCCAAATGCTATTCACCAGCTGAAACCACCCATAGACGCATGGTTGTCGAGAATCCATCATCCCTTTCCTTCAACGGCTCATTATTAAGTCATACATCTACATTCGTGTTCGTCCTGGCAGAACATCCATGTTTATCATTTTACAATACTGCTATTGGCAACGGCGATTTGGCAAACACTGTAATTGTCCATAGCCTTTTTGCATGCCTTCACGTTGGCAATTAACCATTCAAGTGAAGCCTATTGTTCGGCCAAGGATATTGCGTTTACCCGTTAGAAATGAACCGAGTACTGTTAGGGTTACCTATTGCTATATTGTTCCTCGACTAGCATTCCGTAGAAAATGATAAAATTCCGACATCCGATCGTGTTTTACGTAAGTTTTTTACCTTTTCCTATCCTTTTATTATCCTTTGACAATGAGAAAAAAATCTTAGAAGGCCTGAGTAAAAAGTATAATGCGAATCCGTTCCTCTGCGAAATTGCGTAAAAAATAATTTGCCCTTTCGGTGAACAAAAAACTATTCCACGAACCCTTTCTTGAAGTCAAGGAAGGAACGAGAGATCCTCCTAGATCATACGTGGCACTTAGTTGTCACTTCAATCACAAGAAAGGATTCACGGAGGAAGAGTTACGAAAATGAGTATACAGAGCGTTTCGTTCATGAATAATTTAACCGTCACGAGCGAAAAAGGGGTTACCTGACAGCGTTTTTATGGCAAGGGTTATTGGATTTAAGTGTACCTGTGAAAGCATAATGTTTCCGTTAATCCTTTTATGACAAACAAACAGAAGGAGCGTGATGTTTGTGAGTTTTCCCCGTTTTTATGGGTGTGTGGTTTTAGCCCTTTGATGCCTATGATCATCCCACTAATAAAACTTGGAATTCCCTTTGTTTTTCAGATTCACGGTAGAAAAGGATTAAATTTTGTCCCGTGCCGCCTAAGCAGATAGCGGTGACAAACAACCGAACGGGTCAACGATGGCTTAGTGCAATTTTAACCAGACAGTAGCGCAACTAAAGCGATTACAAATCTTCGTAAATCTTCGTCATTTCAATCCTTCCGTTTCGCAGGCTAATGTCCTCTGAGATACTAAATGGAATTTGTAGGAATCGTGTCATGGTTTTCGAGGTATTAAGGAAAATATTTGCAAACTCAGATGGCTCGGGTGTAGGCGGCTTCTATGCTGTTCGGAATAGTTTATATTGCGAGCTTATCTGTTCCGCAGAATCGCGTCTTTGTCGGTTATCTCTTGAGTGTACACGTGACGCGCAGATTTGAAACCAATGAATCAGATGCGGCAGTGAACATTTATCAGAGCTCGAAATTGTCTTTCTTTGTAGGTAAATATTGGGCAATGAGTCAGTGGCGTGAAACACGAATTGGCGTCAACATACTTAAATTACAATTAATATTTACGTCAACCGACTTGCTTAATTCTTAAGGTGTTTCCATTGTCATAGAAAAATTGAGGCAATAAAGAAAAACATCACTTTTTTCCGTAACAGGGAATCATGCACTCCACTGCTAATAACCTTCGATCACTCTAATTTTTCAGGCCGGAGTAAGTGTGTCGCCGAGTGTAGAGTCATCACAGACTTCAAATCCATGACAGCTAACGTGTTAAGCAATAATCTCACCCGGTATCGTAGTTAATAGCTCTTGGGCATTCCCACTATCTTGCCACCTCTTTATGCAAAAGATAGTGTCAGGCCTGTTCTCTCAGTAAATAAAAAGTTGGAGCGCTCAGAGCTACTATGCAAGACATTATTAGATCTCTGGTGGAATTCCATAAGTGTTAAACTAGAGCCCACACAATGGAGCATGATGTACGACAAGGTTCTGAGGCCTAACATTTAAAATGAGACAAAAGTGCTAAGTTTTAGTGATGAAATTGCAACTATCGGCACCAATGTGGGTTCCAGTATAGGGCGATTAGGATCTGTACCTGCCAGGGACTATTTAGGCTTTAAACTGCATTAGGCGATGCAATACAATGTGTCATCGTGAAAGTCCTTCAAAATTGATATCTTCAAATTTAATATCTTTAACAGTACTTTGGTATGGTGTCTTCTATCTACCAGTTTCAATTCGATTACGCGTTATTCCAACCGCTGATATCCATGTAGCCTGTTGTATTCTCTTGTGTACGAATATTGTGGCTCTCACATATTTTCTAAGCTGCCAGAACTTAATGTCTTACGGCCATTATCGTTTGATGAGGAGTTGAGACTTGCTTCGTCTATTGTTGGTATGTACTTGCCTATTTTCATATTGCAATCCCCGAGTGCGGTGAATGAGAACTTGTCAAATATTTAATCCATTGTTCCGTAAAACGGATCCTTTATCCCTTTGCCTTTATCTTCCGTAAAACAATATAGGTTCAGAAGAACATAGGAGCCGAATTTTGGCAATCGACATCGTCTTGCAAAGTACTATTTTTCATTCTCGATACTTTCGCTGATAATAGCTGATAGCAAATTATATAATGTAATAAAATAAAGCGGCTCAGCTAGGTCGATACACAAAGTAAATTAAGAATATCTTCAAAATTCAAATTGAAAAGCCTAGAACTTTTTAGCCAATATATATGCCAATATAAATGTTTCGAAGGCAGAATATCATGGTTTCTAAAAAGTCGTAAGCTACTAAATTGCCGATTTTTATTACAGATGGAACGCAGAACATAGTTCTGAATATAAGTAGAACATATTTTTTTTATAGTATACAAGCTAAGCCATACTCAAGCTTAGAATGAACTAAACCATAATAAATGCAGTTAAAAAGCTTCCATTGTCATTATGATTTTAAAAGGTAAATTTGCCTAGTAGCTGCCAAGCAACACTTCTTAAGAGCAATTGTATGGTCAGATCAGTTCATCTTACAGTCGAGCAGGATACCGAGATATTTAAAGTGTTTAAATTTTTCACTTTCTCTTTAATTCTTGACTTTCTCTTTCATTTGCGTTTCTCAAAATATGTCTGAGAACTAGATCCTGAAATGCAAGTGGTATTACTATACTTTAAGCTTTTACAGCTACCACAGTGAAAGTGAAAAGGTCTATAGTCTAATACAATATCACTAGGGTTAGAAAACTTTGTGCACTTTAATACAGTGACGTAGTCTTACGAAGTCATCACCGATCTTGTAAGAAAGATTTAAAGCAGAGTCTGCACTAAGGGCAGAGGGTATATCGTTTGCAAATGCTATATTTTTGCAGAAAAAATGTGGTAATAATTATTAAGAAAAGTAAAGAACCAAGCAAAGAACCTTGAGAAAAGTCTATAGACACAATGCGCTTTAAACTCAACGTACCATCTATTTTTACTCTTTGAACTCGGTTGGATAAATATAGATTATTGGATTATTGGATACTACATCTAAAACTTTATTTGTCCAAAAGTATTTTGTGATCGACAATATCAAAGGCTAAGTATTTGGTTAAGTCGACCGTAAACCAGTCAGGTCCCTATTACCAAAGCCTTAATAAATATGCGAACAGAAATTTAAAAGGCAACTCTCAGTAGAACGAGATGAACGTTTTTTTTTTTTACCGTATCGTTCTTACCTTCAAATTTTTGAGAAAACAGTTAGATTTTAGATTAATTTTTTGAGAGTATAGTTAGTAAAGCGATAGGCCTGTAGTTATTTATCGAAGTCTTATCAACCTTTTTATAAAAAGGTACCACTTCAACTTGTCTTATATTTAGGAAAGATTCCATATTCAAAGATTTTATTATAATTACAACATAAAATATCAGAAATATTTGAAGCAATTTTTTTAAGGAAATTATTTGAAAACCCGTTCGATGTTTTTTAATTTGAATTCTTAAGACATGATAATTTTGAACAATTCACAAAGAAAAACATGGGAACATGATACTTTATACAATAAAAGTACGTTTTCTGTGTTGATTTGTTAAATATAGTTTTAAATAGTTCCCATTCTTTTTTAGGGTTAGCTTTGGCCTCAACGAACTTGTTCACTTAAAAACTGGTTTTGCATTAGGAAACTTCCTTATAGATCTCTTTGCATAATTGTTGTAAGCAATAGAGATATTTATGTTGTTAGGATTGCTTACTCTTTTTTGTAAAGTTTGATTGATTTTCTTATCAAAAGATATCCAAGGCTTTTAAGTTACTTATATTAGTGCTCCGTAGGACGTAGTCGTTAAGAAATATAACAAATTAAGAAAGCGCAGCGGAAGGATCACTTTCATTAACAACAAGAGACGAAATAGATTTAAGTTTATCAATCATCGAAGTAAGATCACATTTTACACTTAGACAAGTCATACAGTGATCAGATATTTGCAGGACAACAACAATGCTACAGAATTTCGTTACATGGGTTTCGGAAAAGCGAACTGTAATATGGTATCGGTTTATAATGCATGACTCAAAACCAAGTAATGATAACATAAACAAATAATTATCGACCAAGGTAAAGTTCGGCAAAATATCTGTGTTGATATCACCTACAAATATAACGTCATTCGATTCACTTGGCAACAAGCGAATACTTTTATAATTACAGAATACTTGTCAGACAAAGATGGTTTAGTCAATTTATAGACACAGAACAGGGAAAATTTTAAATTACAAATTATAACCTTCAAGACGTCACAACTGATCAGATTGAAACGAAAATATTCAGCAGGAAATGTATTTTTAATAAACTTAACAACACCATCAGGTGCATAGCTGTTGCTGCAACAAGATATAAATTCATTCCCTTCAATATCGAAGAGTGATATTGCGCTTGTCAAAAATTCAGGTTTCTGACAAAAAGATGGAATCAAGCTTGTTAAAAAAAAAAATTAAATGAAAAACTAGGTTATCAAAATTCTTACGTAAACTTCGTATATTTTGGTAAGTGATTAGTAATTCTGGAGAAAATGTTTGTGAAGATATCAAGAGCGTTAATGTTTATGTAGTTGCCAGAGGGGATATAAGGAAGATTACTTAGAGGATCTTGCATATTATTTTTGAACAAGAGGGTCCCCACTTTAATTAATAGAAATTTAGGTATACTTACGCTTTTTTCCTTTTTTAACCTTTAGAGCGGCTTTTAACAAATATTTAGTTTTTAATATATACTATATAAAAATTATAAAAAAAATACTATTTTCATCAACGCTTGATGTTAAGTTTTCTTTATGAATAATCTTCTTTTTCATAATTAAATATTTTTTTAATCTTAGACACGAGTATCCGTACTGCCACAAAAGAATTGTTTCATTTAAAAGCAGAAGTTGTGATAGCCAATTTATAAGACCTTATTTCTCTGTCTGCTCTTCGGAAAGCACCCGATCTGAACAGGCTTCATATGTTCCATGATCCTATCTTTAATTTTTGTGCATTCTTTTTCATAGACGCTCTTTCTTGGGCAATTCCCACTCACTAGTTTACCTCCGTAATACTTTACCCAAGGTAGACTAGCCATATAATCAGGTGAGTCGATGTTTTTTCTGCGTCTAACTCTGCCATGTTTTTATCATGATGCAGAGATCTATTAGGGCTGGCACTCCGAGCCGCGGGTATATTCCAACTCAATTCCCTCAGGGAGGACAGATGGCAATATGGAAAAAAAACATGTTGGCAGAGTTCTACGATCTACCGCTGGTGACCATTAATTCCGTTTTTAAATATTGAGAAATGAGTTACCTTTCTTAATTTTAATATCCTGTACCTCAGTATTATTTTTAATATTAATCTAAAGCGAGATGAGTAATGGAATACAATCGTACTTGAAAGAATAAACATTTTGCAAGCTGTATGGCATCTTCATTATTTTCCGAAGAACTTTGCCCCAATTACGAGTATTCGTATATCTCCAACCCAAAAATCGCACCAAGCTGTTGAATGTCGTGAATAAAGAAATTGTTCCGCTATTACTTTGGGTTTTCAAACTCGGTTTAATGTGGCCTTACAAGCACGTGAGCCAAGTTCTTTTTACAGGTGGGCAATATGACTGTGATCGTCTCATATTTACAGCTTACCTTGCCGGATGAACACAAGTTGGAGAGTTCATATCACTTACCTGATTGGGCTGACCAGACTTGCTTAGCATATTCAAGGAGCGCCCTAACAAGGTAGTATAAGTTTATGCATTTCGTGGCATAAGTTGTTGTAAAGGCGAAAGCTAAAATCTCGGTCACCAAAAATTTGACAGGAGGAACAACTTAATGAAAATTAACGTAGGTTCTGGGCACAGTCTCGTGTGAGATTCACTGATCTAAACAAGAGGCACGACCTATAAAGAATCGGCACAATAGCTTACTTATGCGGATGTTATTTAACGTGATTGGACGAACACAGCGAGGCGTAAATGAAACGATTGCCAGCGTTAATAAGGAAAAAACAAATACAACATAGTATATGCTGTCATCAAAGAAAAACGCGCAACACCGAAGTCTTGGCCGAAACATCACCTTAGAAGGCCCAAAAGTCAATTCAGTGGAAACCGAAGTAGTTCTTTATAAAAGCTTAATCCTCCTCTACTATGCAGAGGCTTGGATATTGTCGAAAATGGATGAAAAGGCGCTCGGGCGAATAGAGAGATAAATTCTGTCTTCTGTGAAGACGAAACAATCGAGAATTCTGCGGGCTGTAAAGCGACATGAACTTAGTCAGGCATCTAAGACCACTGGTCAATTTAGAGCCACCAGTGCTCTGGCCCGAAATGTGTATGTGGCTGGCTGGCTAAAGCTCGTGTGTGTGAACTATCTTAGCACATTGTACCAACACATATCGATCCTAGTTTTTACTTAAAAAAAATCCAATAATATAACAGTATAATTGTATACTGAAAGTTTGAGAGAAATTTAAAAATTCCACTACTTGTTAATTGACTCTTGACTTAAAATATCTTCTTTATCTACTTTCGACTTTAGATTTTATTCATTATATTTTTCCGTTTATACATATTTTGTTCAAGTTGATAACATTTTAAATAATCTAACGAAAATAATGGATTTTATTTTTATTTCTTATGATAAAATTAAAATTTGCTTAACATTTGCTCCCTTGTTTCTTTTAAAAAAATCTATTCACCATACAAAACTTTTTAAGGAAGTTGGATTATATACTTATCTTTTAACGAGTTTAGCCTTATACATTCTTTGTTAATATTTAATTTCTTAGTTTGGCAAATTGATCCCCGAACATTTTAAACAAAAATGGCTGGTAAAAAAAAAAACTAAAACGAAAAGCCTTTTCGAAGGCTAAGAGGTCGAATAATCGAGTAGATTATGATCACTTTAAGAACTTGCGTTATAAAAGTGTTAATGTTAGTATAACCTATATAAAGCTTATATCCTCGATATTGGGAGTAACATTAAAACCGATGGCAAACTTGTTGGTTTTTAATTAAGTCTAAAAAAATTGGGTATTCCAGACACCAAAAAAAGGGTAAGTCTTTGGATATTAACTACAATATATTTTCCTCTTCTTTGCTTAGGCAAGAAAAAATATATTGTAGAGGGTGTCTGCATAGTTTTTACCCGGAAAAAAATGATGTCAAGGTATGTATACAAACAGAGTACGCTGCGGCAGCCGTTAATATTTTTGCACAGGAATGTGTGTTAAGGTAGCCTAATTTTAAGCATGAATACGATAGGCATAAATTAGTATTTTTTAACAATTGGGACGGATAACAGCTGGATGGGAAAAGTTCAACATTTGTTAACATTGAAAGAAAAGGTAAATAAAATAAAAATCAGTTTGCATACGCCAGCGTTGAAATATGAAATGGTAAGGAAGCAAGCCGTGAAATATTGGCCATCTAACAAAAATATTAATAAAAAATAATTTTTTATTTTGAGGCCGAATGTTTTAATATTGAAAAACTGCGCTATGAACAGGTAAATATGCGAAGTGAGAACCGAGAAGATGCAAAGCAAAAGAAATTGACGGGAGTTTGAGCTATTCAAACTTTAATGCATTACCTGATTGGCTACAGAGAAATTTGATATTTCAGACAATTTGTGGTTAAACAGCAAATGTTGGCTTCATGGCTTCAATGCCTAATATAACTGACGTCTGTGATTCTACTGACGTTTTTGACGCAGACGTTAAAGAATTTTTTCGTCCCCTTCTTGAGCATTTATGTAGCAGTACTACAGCAAAAAAGAGCTTGGGTTCCACAATTTGATTTAAATGATTTGGGTAAAAGTTGTGTACTTCTTCTTAGGCACACCACATTAGGGTCAAAAATATTAACGTATAAAAGCGTTTAATATTCTTAATCTGATTCGCAACTGATTCCGATTCTGATGTGACTTGATTTTTTGAGGAAGTATGGAATGAAGTAACGATAAAAAACTGTTTAGAAAAACTGGATTTGGGCAAAAATGTGATCAACTTGGTTGAAAACGAATTGCATTTGGCTATAATCTCCGGAACTTTAAGCAAAATGTCTAGAGGTGTTTGCAGGTGCTAAAACATTTTTCTAGGAATATGTTAGATAATAGCATTATTAACGAAAATATCGATCTGCAAAGTTTGAATGAAAAGTGCAATGAAATCGTGAAAAAAAAATTCTATATCGAAAATTGGGCAATTAATAATCAAAATGTGTACCAAACTAAAATTTTGAAATTGTTTCAACGAAAAAATAAAAATAGTTATCTTTAGTTATATAAATACATACTGAAGCAAAAGCAATTTTTATTTTTCTACCCTTAGATTATGTTTATTATTATTGTTGCCGAACATTTGGAGCTCGAAAGTTCAGATCTTTTTTGACGCCTCTTCGCCAATTCTCCCTGTTATGAATCTGATCTGATTGTGTATTTCAGTGATTGGGCTTCGCCGTCTCACTCAGTCCGATGTGGTCGAGAGGCAAGCTCCGTGTGTGCTCCATGGTATCTATAAATAGGACAGTAAACTCCTAACTATGTTAGTCATAGCCCTTGCAGTGTGCTTTCGCGACATTTTAACCAGAAAATTGTCGATTCTTTTTAGGCCTGCCCCACCATACACAACCTTATTAGAGTAATACTCTGGCGTTCTGCACATTCTAAGACAGACGCTAAGGCATTGTCTCTCGAATACACACTTCATCTATCACAATCAAAAATTATTGAAATCAAGTATTGGAATCAAGAACGAATACAAAATTATTCGCACAAAAATAAACATAAGAAAAATAAAATGAAATAAAGTAGGCAAGTGGAATGCAGTTAAGTAAGAACGCAGTTAAGTGGGAAGGTTATGGTCCTACACTTCTGACCATAACAACGCCGGAAAAAGGAAAAGAAGAAGAAGAAGATGCAAACGTTTTTTTTTTCCAGAAATCTGCACTTAAAAGTTCCCATTCGTGCTAAAGAGTTCCTTTAAGATAAACTTGCAGGCTGGCCTATACGCTGTGAGCAAGGTGCTTTGAAGGACATATTTCGACCCTGGACCTGGATTTATTTCCTAGGATTTCCCAGGTGTTTCAAGCACTTTCCGCAAAGCTGGTAGGTCGTCAGTAGTCGATATAACCTTTGTGAGTAACTATCTCACGAAAAAAACAACATGGAGAGTGAGCGAGGACTACACGCACAACGACCACCAAGCCATTATAATGGAGATCGGTGACAAAAAACGCAGTCAGCGTTCAAACCAAACAGGACCCAAGTGGAAGGACTCCCCCTTTGAAAACGATGTCTTTGATCCTAAGACGCGTGCCCGTGGATAACGGCGCATCCGCGGAGGCGATCTCCAAGCAGTTAAAGCAGGCGCTAACTGTAGCCTGTGACGCAGCGATGACCAGGAGGAAACCCACCAAAAGGGGCTCCCCATGCTACTTGTGGAACGAGGATATCCAAAGGCTAAGAGCAATTTGTCTCAGAGCGCGAAGGAAATCCCAACGATCCAGAAACAGGCCAGATTTCCAAAAGCGACTTCTCCAATTCAAGCAAGCGATATGTGAGCTGGCGAAACTATAAAAGAGAGCACGGCAAGGTGTTTCAAAAAACTCTGCGAGGAGGCCGATATAAATCCGTGAGGTAAAGCATACAGAGTGGTTACCAAAAGGATGAGAAATAATAGGGGTCCGCCGATAACAAACCCTGAAATGCTCACCCAAATAGTAAAACATTTCTTTCCACGGGGTCATCCGCTGACTAGTAGCAGCACGGCAAGGGTCAGCACAGAGGAGATCCCCCTAATTACTCTAGAGGAGCTATACAAAGCTGTCTCTAAGGTGAAAAACAGCAAAACACCCTGACCTGATGGCATTCCAAATAAGGCCCTCAAAGCGGCGATTAAGGCCAGTCCAGACGCTTTCAAACACACTCTGGGGAAATGCCTACAAGAGGGAGTCTTTCCCACACAGTGGAAACTGCAGCACTACTGCTTAAAAGTAAAAAGCCACCTGGGGAACCGTCCTCCTATCGCCCAATTTGTCTATTAGACATACTAGATAAGATACTGGACCGAATTATATATGGCAGGTTACTGGCGGTAGCGGAAGCTAATAGTGCACTGTCAAACAAGCAGAATCCGTGGCAAACCTGGCCGCATATGTCATCCAACGAAAGAGGAGTGGAGGAGAAAAGAAATATTGTGCAGTAGTTACGCTGGACGTTAACTCATCGAACTGGACGCACATTCAAATGTCCCTAATTGCCATGGGTACCCCTCCCTATTTGCTGAAAATAGTTATGGACTACTTCAAAAACAGGATGCTTAGATACTACACCGATGAGGGCGTCAAGTTCACCTATATACCATAACAGCGGGAGTTCCGCAGGGATCAGTCCTCGGACCCCTACTGTAGAACATGATTTATGATGGCGTTCTACGACTAGCTTTGCTGACGACATTGCCATTGTCACAGTGGCCAAACAAATAGAGGAAGTGGAGGTTGCCACAAACACAGCCATCTCTAAGGTGAAAGATTGGCTGGTAAGTGGCGGCCGGGAACTAGCGGCTCACAAAACGGAGGCTGTGCTCATAACCAGCCGCAAGAAGGTGAAACATGCGAGCGTTTTAGTCGGCGATCAGACGATTAGGTCTAAAAAATCGGTGAAGTACTTAGGGGTTATGCTTAATAACAGGCTCTTCTTTAGGGGACACATAAGGTATGCCAGCGAGAAGGCATCACTTACACAAGGAGCGCTCTCACGAATGCTCCCGAATGTAGGTGGTCCCGGATATGCGTGCAGAGTCTTACTGTGAAAGGTAGTCAGTTCAGTTCTACTGTACTCTGCTCCGATATGGGCTGGTGCGCTCGCAGGCAGACAACTGAAAAAGAATATGACGTCAGTTAATAGACTTTGCGCGATAATAACAATCAGCGGATTCAGGACCATCTCAGATGATGTAGCGTTCATCATAGCAGGAATGCTACTCATCGACATCCTGGCAGACGAGCTCATGTGGATACACTGCAGGCTAACGTCTGACCGACAACAGGCCAGGCGCATAAAAGAAGAAGAACGGGCAGCAACTATAGTAATATGGCAAGCTGGATGGGATGTCTCCACAAAAGGAAGATGAACGCACAGGCTCATTCCCGTTATCAAAACTTGGACATCGAAATCAGCAGGAGACTGCAATTACCACCTTTCGCAGTTTCTGTCTGGACGCGGCGGCCACAGAAAGTACCTGTACAAATTTGGACATGATTATTCTCCATTGTGTCCACAATGTCCAAATGCTGAGGAGGACGCAGAACACGCAGTTTTTGGTTGTAGTCATTTCGCGCAAGACAGGCAAGCGGTAAACTTACCAAGCCCCGAAAACTTGATCGCCTACATGATAACTGGAACGAGCTATGCTCGTACATTGCGCTTATACAAACGAAGCTACGTCAAGCCGAAGCAAAGAGAAGAGCACAAGAGCTCGCCGCGCGAAATACAGCATAAATCGCTAACCAACTTGATTTTCTTGACAGTAGGCCTCTCATTTACCCTTCGATAATATTTGTCTGGACCCCTATTGTAAAGTCATTGTGCGAATAATTTTGTAAGGAGGTGTAGACAATTAGAGGTGAATGGGCAAGCCGTCAATTACTCCAAATTACCAAAAGACCAAAAGATGCAGTCATAAATTCATGTCACCATGGTTTCTCATCGACAGTTACAAATTTAGCTTGCTTCTAATTGTATGTTACGCCTTAGAGATCAGATCGCAAGCCGATGCTGCTTTTTATTAATCTTAAAATCTTTTGGAAAAAACGTTAACTCTTTGAATTTAATTTCAAAATCTTAGTCTGGCTGTCATCGTACTTTACAGGTGGAAAATACATAGCTAGAATCAATAATGTGTCATTTGCGTGGACATTGAGTGTACCCCAAGGTTGCCACATAGGTTCACTTTTCAAAATAAATGTTATAAATGCAATAAACGTGACACTCCCAAATGACAAATGGTATGGGCTTACATGCTTACATCGTTTTATTTTCTCTCCTTTTTGGCCCAATTCTTTACGGGAAATTTCATTGAAGTCTTGAGCCTTAGAAAAGGATACCTTAGAAACAATACTTAAAGCGCAGCATGTTATTAAAGAAAAGAAAATCAACAATTACTGTAATACGAGGGTGGTCCGATAAATACTTAGCCTACAAAAGTAAAACAAAAATGTTGGAGAAATGGCGATTTATTTTTGAATATAGTCTCCTTTTAGCTCGATACACTTGACCCAGCGATGCTCCAACTTCTTTAACCCGTCTGAAAAATAAATTCTCGAGGTCTGCAAAGTAGGACCTGAGATGAGGAAGTTTCCTCATTCGACTAAACTTTCTGCCCGGCTAGTGACTTTTTCAAGTTTGGAAACAAAAAGAAGTCGCACGGGGCCAAATCTGGAGAATGCGGTGGATGGGGCAGCAGTTCGTAGCACAATTCGACCAATTTGGCTGTGGCGAGGGCGGAGGTCCAATAATTTGGCATAGTACAGCCCTGTGACCGTTTTGCCCGTCTCCAAGTAGTCGATGTGGATCACAACTGGCCAGAAAACTGTGGCCACCACCTCTCCGGCCGATGGGACAGTCTTCGCCTTCTTCGGAGCACGTTCGCCGGGTGAAGTCCACTGTTACGACTGTCCCTTGGTCTCTGGTGTGTACCAGTGGATCCATGTTTCGTCGACTGTCACGAAACGACGCAGAAACTCCTTCGGATTGCGTTTAAAGAGCGCCAAACACTGTTCTGAAGTGGTCTCACCGTTGGGCTTGTTGTCCGGAGTGAGAGCTGACAGCTTTCTCATGCCCAAAATTTCATGCAGGATATGACTCACGCGATCTTTTGAAATGCCTACTACAGCTATCTCGCTCACCTTCAATCGGCGGTCTGCCAATACGAAATCGTGGATTTTTGTCAAGTTATCCTCCGTGGTAGCCGTTTTCGGGGCACCTGGACGTGGCTCATCAAAAACCGACCTGCGACCACGTTGAAACTCGTTAAACCAATTTTTGATGGTCGCCATCGAAGGAGAAGAGTCACCGTACACAGCATCCAAACGCTCTTTGATTTCGCTGCGCGATTTCCCTTTCAAAAACAAGAATCGAATCACCGACCGATATTGCTCTTTTTCCATTTTTCTAAAATCCGCGGACAGTCCCGCTTCCACACGCGGTCAAAACAAAACTACGAGTCTGATGCAGCTGAAAGTAGCCGTCTACTAGAATGTACTACACAATAGTAAGTTGCTCTTGCGATACTGGCGCCATCTGGCGGTGAGGCTAAGTACTTATCGGACCACCCTCTTAAAACATAAATATCTTGGGGGCTGTAGAGTCTCCACTGATATTTAGCAATATCAGCTTTACTCTGGTGCAAATCCAAAGATGATTCGGATGGGCTAGTTCATCACATTCTGCCACGATATCCCTGATCCTGATCGAGAAGTCAGAGTGATATGAACGCACTCAATATATCGAACTGACTGCGTCACAATTCAATGAAAGCAATAATTCATTGTCACGAATAATGTGTGCAAATAATATATTGTGCCCGTGTAAAGTGTAACAAGCAGATACCACTTTACATGGCTACACATAACGTCATACTACACTCATAGTAGGTACATATGTAGGTATGTCAACAAAGAACGCGCTCATAAACGTTCTGATTGAATGGCATGTCGCACCCGTACGTCTTGTCTTGATTCAGTTATTGCGCAATAATATGAGAAATGTTGCTGCCTCTGACCGAACTGGCAGTGAGAAGTTGTTTTTGTTTACTGACCGTCATTCGTCACTCCAGAAAGCGAACAAGACGATTGTCACCAACGGGACGACCATTCCACCAGTCAGTGCCAGCAACAAAACGAATGACTCATATGATTCACCGCCATCGCAGAAAGGGAAAATGTCAACGTTCACTATTGCCATCCGTGATTCAGGCTGACTAATATCAAACACCTTCCCGTCCAAGCCCGAGTGATCTCTCTCGCTCTGTCATCAATCTCCATAAGTATCATCGATATACGACTATGCGAGTGGTGTGGGCACTCGACTCGCACGCTAGAGAGTATCTCTGTTGAGTCTGGAAAAAACCACGAAGATCCATTCCCGATTGCATGTGAGTAATGGAATGAACGCCAAGGCCCTTTGAATCATGCGACATACGATATGATAAGATAAGGAACGCATCGCTCACTATGTCTGGGTGGATTTCTGCCTTCCTTCTTGCCTCGACCCCTTTGCCTTGTTTTGTTATATCGCACGATGCAAGTAGGAGTAGCGTAAATAAACACTCACGCGGGCGGCGAATTTATTTTTGGCAGTAGTTCGCATATCGCTATTTTTGGAATCGCCACGAAAGGACTCCGTTTAAGAATATGTACGTCTGACTCTATTTTGAGGCACCGCCACCGCATTCCTTTACCAAAGGCACATACATATGTATATACACATACTGAAATGGGGAGCAACAGAGCTTAATCACGAGTACCGCGCGTCGATGAGGTTGTTTGTGATAAACAACGACCGCGAATGTGATGCGATTGAAAATATCTCATTGAAGTGGTTCTACGCCGCCCAACACCCCCCACAGTTAGCTGCTACCGTCATCGTGGCATACCGCCTTTGCCGACGCCCCATAGGTGCTTGCCGAAAAGTGAGCAGCAGCGGCTAAATTGCGCGCATACACTATTTTGGCCACAACTTGAGCCACATTCAAAAATAAATTCGAAAACAAAAGGCAAGAACTCAAACGTACGCTCAAAATAGAATTTCAACGATAAGTACATAGAATAATTACGAGGCGTTACGGTACACTGGGCATGAGGTGATGGTTGTGAGCTTGTGAATTGGCGCACAATTGACAGCCCCGTGATTCGGCGAGTTAGTAGCGTGATGTTTGATAGGTTGACGGGTTGCTGGTTTGATAATTATGATCGATGATCGGTTGAGTGGTTTTATCGTCACTTATCTTGTTATGTCAACGAATGCCATCGAGCTATCACGCCGTAGCTAGACCAACAGCACTCAGGTAACTCAATCGTACTGCAATGACAATGAAATTCGCCGACAATAGTACGAGTACATATGTACATATGTAAGGATGATCGGGCAGATGGCGAGCGAAGGTGTAAATCGAAAACAAGTGTTGCGAGTGCCAAAACATCACTGCTGCATGCTATATATAGAAGCAGCGGCAAGACGCGTTGCCAAAGGTATATACTTAGTCGTCGTGTCGCGATTCTTTCTACTCTTTGCGTTCGCGTTCTGGTATGTACTCGGAATTGCTGCCGCTCACGCCAACCGCCGATACTGTTTTAAGTGTGAATCGTCTGGCGGCTATCCAAAAACGCCGATGCCCACGTGAGAAATATTTTTATTGTTATTATTATACCTTGAATTGCTGCCTCAATTTCTCACATTCGACGCGCCGCGTCGTAGCTGTGCTGCCGCCACCACAGATCCTAAAAATATGACCCGACCTAACCGCGCCATCGCCCCTCACCTTCAGTGATCGCAAGTATCCGATATAGATTCTCACGAAAAACAAGGAATGATTCACCTACGCGACGATCAGCGGAGGAGGCGCACACAGTGAAGGCGAACGTCAATGTGACGGAGGATGGTCAGTGGGTAGGAGGTGGAGGAGGACTAAATCCGAATAATGGTTCCACACGCGACTCGAAAATGGAGAGCACACTCGTAAAGCCGTCTCCGACGAACATCTTTAATCTTGTTATTTTGTTTTCAACATTTTTTTCCTCCCGAGCGGACAGAAAAAATGTTTTTTTTTCATTTTTGAAGTCCGGCCAAGGTGGATTGTTTTTGTTTTTTTCGGGAAAATATAAGGTGAATGGAGGCGGAAGTCAACGACGGCGTTATTTATGGCGTTATCGTAGGTGTGCAGATATTTGGGAATTTGCTTTTGAAACGATAGCCGCTGGTGTTTTTCAGATTTTAAGAGGCTCAAATCGGCTATCGAGAGGAAGTCGATTATTTAAGAGGGATTGAAGTGAAAAACAAATCCACGGGATTGATGGTGGAATTTTGAGATTATTTTGTTAGAAGATGGAATAATTACGGGTAATTGGCGCTTGGATTTGAATGTGTGTTTCTATAAATCACATGAAACCGACATGAGGACATATTGAACTTGCATCCTTGGGATTCCATTGGTATGAACAAGAAATCGACCTCGTTGTTTCGTTGAACATCACATAAAATCACTCCCATCCACACGAAATTAATTATTCACAGTTGAGAAACCATTGATTTTGTTTTAAAGCAGTTGACTTTTATCCTTAAGGGCCCCATATCTAAACGTTTGGGCTCCCTTATCAAACGTTGCAGTGGGAGGCTCCCATGTTCAAAAAGTGTCGGGAATTCAAGGTTTTTTTAAAACAATGGTTTTTATTTATCCACTTCAAAATATGTCTTACAAAATGTTCTTGTACACCACGAAAGACTTCTGGTACTTAATCTTTGGCATAGCAGTTTTATAGTTTTCATCCATGGTTGCATAACGATGATTTTATTGTTTTCGGGAACAAAAAAAAACCATAAAATGACTAAAGGATCTTAATTTTTTCCTACAAGTAGGGTGTCTCCTTTTCAGGCCGTTTTACGGATCCAGTCTAGATAGATAGTACTCCTTATTGGTAGTGAGCTATGCCATTTAAATAAGGAAACAGCGGCTATGATCATCAAATTCCACAGTTGTCGTTAAGCTTTTTTCTTAGTAATCTCTATTGAGACAATTGAATCTTAGTTTCAAAGCCAAACACGTTAAACTATGTTTCATTTCAACGCCATTTCAGCGGATTGTAACTCGTTGATCGGTTGTTGATGTGTTAGGCGGCCATGGTGCTTTATTTTAGGCATTTAGGCTCATTAAGGCATTGCAAGAAGCGAGGGACTCCTCTAACAGGAAGAACGGTTTCAGAAACAATCGATCGCGGCAGTAGACATTAAGGCCGTTTGTTCAGAGATATTTTTTCTAAATCCCAGCTTATCTCCTACGGATAATAAAAGCTTAGCTTAAATACTCTGGATAAGAAAGTTGCAGTTCTAGGACCGGATCTCTGAAATTTCTACTACGCAGAATCATACACATGAAGATGTCTGATGACGCTTTTCCAGTACTGTAAGAAGACGACATTGTGGCGGTGATAATATTATTACGGGATACTGATAGGACACAAAAAAAAACTGGCTCATAAAAAGCTAGGTTATAAGAGCTGGCGAGCTCAACCTAGCCAAAGGAAAAATTTAACTGGTCCCACTCATCAATAAGAGAATCCCCACCCCAATGAACTGACAAGTTGAGCTCGACGTGATGAGAAGAATTATTATTTATTATTACCGGCCATTCGGAAGTCAGAAGCTCAGAGTTTAGAGCTGAATAGATTTTCTGACAGCAGATGGGAAAAGCATCATAATGAGTCGATAAGGCCACAACATCATTGAGTAGACTGATGGCAAACATTGGCGGAACCGCGGTTAGTTAAAGAAGACAATTAAGTCCATCACACATTTTTTTTTTGGAGGCTTCTACTATCTGTTGGAGCTCTCAGACACAAATACTGGTCAATTATACTACCAGACAGACACCTTGTCTTTATTGTCCGGAGAAAAGTGAGGAGGGGCTTCAGTGATGTAGAGCTAAGAGCTTCGATACCCACCACGTCGGCCCCAAGGGTACACCACCGTGCGCGAGCGAAGGAGGGACAGTCGCAGAGAAACAGAGATGCTTGGCAAAAGTGTAATGGCCCGTAATGACGCCCGTAAACCTTCCACAATCCTCTCTCCTTAAGGATAAGAATATTATTGCGGACTTCTTGTAGACATCAGGGCGTACGCGCTTAGTCATCCTGCATCCTGGATTTTCCCTTCATCTACGACTGTGTGCATTAAAGACCCAGTCGTTGATGTCAGGTTTGACAGTGGAAGCAGGTAGACTTAAGGCGGGTTCAGGTCCTGAGAAACTCTCCTCTAAGCCCCTTCTAGCGAGTTCATCGGAGATCTCGTTCCTGGGATCCCAGAGTGACCTGGGACCCATACAAGCCTAAGTGAAGTTAGTCTTCCCCCTTTGTTCAAAAAGGTCTTGAGTTGATGCACTAATTTGGAGTTGGATAGAGATGGATAATTTGGAGTTGGACACAGCTTTGAGTGCAGCTTGGCTGTCATTGCAGACGCATATGCTTTTTCCCTTCAACCTGTGCTTCACAACATAGTGTATGGCCACTAGGATTGCGTAAATCTCCGACTGACGTGTTTGCGTGTTAGCCTGTTCCACCAAACAACCGATACATATGAGATTATTGGTCTTATCATTGCCGTGTAGATCCAAAAGACCTTTTTCGGCGATAAGCCCCATGATTTGCCAAAGGCATCTTTGCATTGCCAAAAAGCTGACAGCGCTTTGGTCGTTTTGGACTCAACATGCTTTTACCAAATCAGCTTGCTATCTAAGATGACCCCCAGGTACTTAACTTCCTCGGATTAACCGACAGCCCATTACTCGTGCACCAGTCCACGATCACATCTAGAGCCGCCTGCGCTTTGAGACAGACAGTCGCTAAACATGAGCTGACAGGGAGAACAGCAACATCATCCGCATAGGCCTGGGCATTGAGAGCATCGAGCAAAGAGTCGACCACCATGCACCGTAACAGCCGAGTCAAGACGCCACCTTGCGGGCAGCCCCTGTTTACTCCAGACTTGACACATTATTCGAGGCCTGCATTAGCGATCAGTGTCCTGTGCACAAGCATTGCTTTGATCCACAAAACCAGTGCTTCATCTACGCCATGTCATCTAGCAGCGTTACACATGCGTTGTCAAAAGCTCCCTCAATGTCGACGAAAATGTCCAGCATTGGCCTAGGTTTTGAAGCGCAGTCTCGCAGGATCTTCCGCACTGATAAGCATGTTGCATTTCCGACAAAGGATGCATTCGAAGGGCAACTTTGCGCACGTGCAACTCTACTAATCTCTCCATGCTTTTCAGTAAGAAGGATGTTAGATCAATTGATCTAAAACTCTTGACGAGTGAGTAATCTACTTTCCCTATTTTGGAAACAAAGACCACTGTCATCGTGCGCCAAGGAATGAGTACGTAGGCAAGTGCCAGGCTAATAGTGAAAATCCTTTTCAGAGTAGGAAGCAGCTGTCTAATACCTTTTTGCAGCATAACAGGGTATATCCCATCAGTGCCCGGCGATTTGAAGCCATCGAAAGATGCCACAGCAAAATCGATGGCCTCAGTAGTTGCCACGAGTGCCGCAACATACCAGCTACGCCGAGTTGTGTGCATCGAGCCGATGACAATCTGATTTCCCGGGAAATGGGTCTGAAACAGTAAACTAAGAGTTTCTTCTTTAGACTCGGTGATGGTACCATCAGACTTTCTGAGTACATGCAGCTTTGTCGATTTTCCTCGTTTGAGAATGTTAACCAACTTGCTGCTCGCGTTCAGGGATTTGATCTCTTCGCAGAAGGACTTATAGGAATCATTCTTCTATTTACGAATAAGCTTCTTATATTACTTCTGCTTCGATCGATATTTATTCTAGTCATCTTCCGAGTTCGATTTAAGCGATCTATTCAGGAGACTTCTGGCTTCCCTGTGAAGACATTGGAGCTCAGTGTACCACCAGGGAACCGACTTCCTGCATGCGAGTTCGAAACAGTTGAACGGCATCCTCCACCAATTGCTTTGCACACATGCCATTGTTGTAATAATGTTAGATTTGTGCTGATACTTTACCACAGGAAAACTACAAGAGGCATATAGGAGCTTTTAAAGGCGCGATTCTACAATTGGCAGACAAAGAACTATTGTTTCTGAATCAGCCTTCCTAGTAGACGCGTGAGTAGCTACCATCGAGCAACCAAGGGTAAAAAGGAAACACGTTTACAACTGAAGCAGCAACAGAAGACTAAACAGTGGTGTCAAGAGCGATGGGATTCGAAAAACAGGGGACAATCTGTAAAAGAGCTTATTGAAGACGTATAAGAAGATGAATTGAAAAAGCCGACTCCCACAGAGGAATAAAACGACACCACTCTGAAGTCATGTGAAAGAGGTTTCCGAAGTAGATGGTGACAAGAAAAAAAAATATAGGTCAAGACAGGTTTTTGTAGGTACGAATCCCACACTACCTGATATGGAACGGACACTTTTCCTGTGCGCATTAGGGCTTCCCACAGGAAAAAATTGGTGAGCTTGGGATCAACGTGCCACTTATCATATCCCATATATTATTCGGAGAGCGCAACGTACTTTAGTTTTAGTTTTTAATTCATTTTTATTCATATTTTCTTAGATCTATCTTACCCTAGACAAAAATGCGTAAAAACTAGCTTAACTATCTTAACAATCTAGATATCTTACTGGCCCTAGGCGGACACTCGAAAATGACGTAACAACTTAAATCTATGTCTTTCGACTACTATATCAACTTACCACTAACATTACTATATCTAGCTTAAGCTAAGAAAAATGTTTTTTATTAAAAACTTAGCATATGAGCGCAACGTACTCACGGAATGATCGTGATCGAATGGGCCAGTGCAAGAAGAGCTGCGGCGATCAC
Organism: Merodon equestris; assembly: GCA_958301585.1. Classification (NCBI taxonomy): domain Eukaryota; kingdom Metazoa; phylum Arthropoda; class Insecta; order Diptera; family Syrphidae; genus Merodon; species Merodon equestris. The sequence continues at coordinate 80,365,274 of OY284414.1, forward strand.
TTAACTATTATGTATGTATGTACATACATATATGTATATACATTTTGGGCAAATTTGCAAATCCTAAGATTCCCTATAAACAATGTTCACTCCCAAATGATTTGTAATCTCTCATGAGACATTTCCTCAGTTCCTTCTCGTTATCAATGGGGAGAGCCGCCAAGATTTGATAACGGGATCTTGTAGAGGGGGTCTATCTCCCCCCGTTTAGGAGGTAGGGGCACTTTTAGGAAAAATGGTTTAAATTGGGAAGAAAATATATTAAAAAACAACGGCAACACATACAGTAAAGTGCTTTTCAGCATTTGAAAGCCAGAAGTTTGTTCTATAATCCTGCATTTAAATTAAATTACTCATGTCAATGGTTTTTGAGAAATTCGCATTTAAAATCCAAATTTTGATAAAAAACCTGAAAAATAAAAGTTTAGACTGATTGCTCTCAAAATTGTGAAATGAAATTGTAAATTAGCTTATATGTGTTCCATGTAAGTATCAATTCTTAATCGACCACAAAAAACCGCGTGGTTCTATGTCTTCTAGTTTTTGAGAAAATCGAAAATTACCAAAACTACTTTTTTTGATTTTGGTGACGGTGAATCCATTTTAAGGATTAATGTTAATAGACATAATGTATCTTTGTTAGTTCAGTACAGCAATTCATTTAGCGTTACCCAGAATGCACCACGAGGAGGTAGAATTGGAAGGCATTCCGCGTCTGGGTCAGTCATTTTGTCAGTTAGTCAGGAGTTAGTCAGTTATAGTTAGTTAAAAAAGGTCAAAATGTATTAAAAAGGTCAATATAAAGTCATCGTCCGTACTATTACTGTCGAGTTCGTTGAGTTCCTCGTTTATGGTGAGAAGCCGAGGATGTTCTGGCGGTAAAACACTTTCTAAATTTTCGCTCTGAAGGGTGGGAGGATCGATGTCTTTTAATTGTAAACCCTCACTTATATCACCATCGGTATAACAAGGGTAAACTTTTTTTATATCTAATAAAAACTCCATTATTTGCGAACCCAAGTCATCCTTATATTTCCTTTCTAGGCAGTATTTTCGATAGAAAAATAGTGCCATGTATTGGTGAATATGGTCTGTTGTTTTGCGACATATAATGTTTTTTTTTAAGAAGCTTGTTTTGGTTTTCAAGATCGTTTATTGTGTTGGTCGCATCGGTTTTATCAACATATTCCCCTATGCTGTGGTTCGTCACTGCATGGATTGTTGAAGTAGTAAACATTCTTTCAACTCCTATGTACTGGCGTGCACTGTCGGTACAAATGCGACTGGTGTTGTGGTTTACGTACTTGTGGATGAAAGGCAACAAACCTCGCTTGCATTTCGAGTTTACTTTAAAAAAGCGCCCGACCTTGTCTTCCTTGCAGAATAGTCCCAACACTACGTAGGTCATCTGTTCTGTAACTCGACCCCTATGGTATTTCCTTTTTGTGAGAAAGGTTTCATCAATTTGTACCGTCTTGCCTTCGCCGCCAATGTCTACCTCAACGTGAGAAGTTATCAGTTCGACTATCTCGCGACAATAGTTGAAATAGTCTATTATGGTAGATTTACTTAAAGTATATTTTTGGTCCTGATGGCGCCAAGTGATTAAATGCTAATTTTAAAATAAAAAAAACACAATAATAACAATTAAAAAATCCCTAATTTTCAAATTTTATTTATTTACCTGAAAAACCGTATTCACAGGTATTTTCATTACAAAAGAAATAATAACAGCTAGCACTTCGCGAATTTCAAGTCGACAATGAGGCCCATGGAAAAATGTGCCGATGGATGGGTGACAGTTTTTGTCACCTTTTTTTTTAGAAGTTTTTTGTGCACAACGCCACCTCCAATTAAACTTACAACTATTATTTTTTTCCACTTTCATAAGAATGTTGCAACACAATGGGGGAGTTGAATTTTTATTTGGTATTAAACCAATTTCTTCGAAAAAAGCAATGCTTTTTTCGTTGGTCGACACTAAATCACCGAAAGAAGAAAATATTGAAAAATTATTCAATTTGGGATGGAGTAGTGGATGTTTAAATGCCATTTTTTATTTAGAGAAAAAAAAACACTTCGCTCCTACAAAAGTTGAACAACGAATGACCTTAATAAACAATAACTAGTACCACCTTTTCATTAACGAACAAAAAGCAACGGTACAAATTGATATTAAGAAATTATATATATTTGCTGCAGTCGAGCAGTAGTGCCAAGTTTACATATGTGAATTTTTTATAATGCATTACATTTTAATATTTGAAAATTGTAAGTTTGGAACTTTGGGCTACTTATATACATACATATATATGTATTTAGTGGACATTGGATAAATAGAATAAATTTGAATTTTTTTAAATACATATTCTGTGAATGCAAAAGAAACTTTGCATGTACCCAACCTCGCACCAACCCCAATTCCTATAGCCGCCAAGCAGGGGGGTTGCAGGGGGGCAGCATGCCCCCCCTTACATACATACTGTACTGTTTATATATTGTAATGTTGGAAGCTAGCACTGATTTATTTATGTAAGTAAGCAAAAAATAAAAATTTCATAGAAAAGTAATTTTAGTTATTTTCGATTTTCTCAAAAACTAGAAGACATAGAACCATGCGGTTTTTTGTGCTCGATTAAGAACTGATAGTTACATGGAACATATATAAGCCAATTTACAATTTCATTTCAAAATTTTGAGAACAATCGGTTTAAACTTTTATTTTTCAGGTTTTTTATAAAAATTTGGACTTTAAATGTGAATTTCTCAAAAACCATTAACATGAACAATTTAATTTAAATGCAGGATTATAGAACAAACTTCTGGCTTTCAAATGCTGAAAAGCACTTTACTGTACGTGTTGCCGTTGTTTTTTAATATATTTTCTTCCCAATTTAAACCATTTTTCCTAAAAGTGCCCCTACCTCCTAAACGGGGGGAGATAGACCCCCCCCCCCTCCCATAGTAAAAAGTGCTTGTTTTTGACCCCTCTACAAGATCCCGTTATCAAATCTTGGCGGCCAAGTTATCGTACTCGTGCCTTATCAATACATAATAACTTCCGTTCTAAATATTTCTCCGTAATTTAAATTATTTTGCCAATATCAGTCTGTGTGTTCCATTGAACTTAGATAAAAGACAGTCAAACATCGTATGATCAATTCCACTTTCGAAAGAACGGTTGCATCATCTTCATATCTAGCCCAAACGATTGAGAAACCCGCCAAAAACGAACCATAAACCCAAAATAATAAAAAAGATGTGCCTAGTCAAAATACCTAATACTATACAAATATAATCAATCGGCAATGATAAGCACTTGAATAAGTTCTATTGATTCCACAGCCGATGAATGACGATGAAAAGTGCAATAAACCCTCACACATGACCATCACCCTGAGCCAAGCATACTCTATTCATCATCGACATGCCCATCTAATAAGTGTGTACGTTTTCGACACTTCCTTTTTCCACATCATTCCAATATCTAACCATACGGCAGTGAGGCGCTCTACTAATTACTATGCAAGTAGATATGCCACACTCTGGTGCGATCGTAGCAGCTCGCCGACAATTGTCGTCAACGTCATTGTCGCATCCGAAACAAGGTTGACTTATTCCCCCGAGTTTGAAGTCGCGTCGAGTATTTCAAACAATGAACAAAAAAGCCAAGCAAAAAAAAAAAAACTAAAACTAACGATAAATAGACAGACGCGGCTCTAAGCCAGTCATTTGAATTGCAAAATTCCACCGACACCTTTTGCCTATTAATGGTCGTGTCTCGCTACGTTTTAAGCGCGGCTCGATGGCTCTTCGGATATGTGGTTGTTGAGCCCGACGGCTCTATTGCTTACATCTACGTGTATCTGTCTATAGCTTATTTGTAACGCTTTACCACCCATGATTGACTTGTAAGCGAACATTGAAAAACAAAAAAAAACGAATCATTCTCACTTTCACGTCAAACTGGAATAAAATTAAATTAAAAGTAACAGAAAGAGAAGAGAAAAAGAAGAAACGACCTTCATCTAGAATTCCCAAATATGTGGATCACAGACTCGGATACTAGATCAGAGTCAAAACAGAACCACAAGCAATGTTACATTAGGAATGGAGCACCCTCTTTTCGAACGCCGTCAAAAGTACCTGTTCCCATTCCCATCGCAGCGCTGTAGACGGGAACTAAATTTTCCCCTATCTACCTGAAAACTACCAACAATCAACAAGAATGCCTACCGCCGACCATCACGGCACCACACTAAATCCCCTCTCTTGTCATTTCTTCTTTTCTTTTTTCCTTTCGTTCAGTGAGAAAATCAAAATCACCGCCGCACACGACACGATCACGAAGTGAAACGATCGCGCTAGCAATCCAAACCGAAGCAGAGTTTGCAAAGCGAATCGGTTACCCCTCCTTGGCCGTCATCATACACAAACACATGCATGATAACCGACGTCCGTTGGGACCGAACAACCTTGCCCTATGTACTTCCAATTGCCTGGCACACAGTCACGTAGCGTTTCCATGAATCACACTCAAACCGACCGAACCGACCCGAAAGCAAAGTGTTTATCAACAATAGGTTGCACTCATCCAAGTGTTGGTATGCGAACGAGCCCAACGGATGGAATCGTCGTCAAACGATCTAACTTGCCATGCGACAAGAGGAGTAAGCGAGAACGCAAACAACTGTCTGGCATACTGTCTGTGTGTTTGTGTAGACAGCTGATTACAGATTAATTCGCCGCAATAATTTCGTTGCCTGCTTGGCTGCTTGGCCGCCCGCTGGTCGTGTGGCCGGGCGAATGTATTTCCTAGCTCACTGATCAACAACATTCAGTCGGTAATCGTAGCTCGAGTTGTAAAGAGCATAATATTCGTGAGCATTACCTCATTTACGTTCAACCTGCGTCACTGTAGTAATATCGTGTAGGTGATTTGAAGATACTTTCGCCGGCTAAAAATAAAAATCGCCAGGAGATACTTTTAACATTCGGTTGGTGGCGTAGAACCCTCATTCGCTTATCGGACGTCGATTGTTCAACAACATTCGCTCAACACGCACACACCTCTTAACGGATTTTGATTAAATTTTCGATTTTTTTCTTTCGAAAGTGTTGTTTTGATTTGATATTTTCTAAAATAAAAAGTGAACTTAAATTAGAAACACAAAAAATAATACAAAAAGTGAATTTTGAAGTGAAAAGGAAATTTAAAAAAAAAAACTGTGAAAGCAAAAAATTTTTTTTTTTGAAAAACAAGATATTAGAAAACCAAATTGTGAACTGTCGTCATATAATGGTTACTGGAGTAACAGCACCAACAGCAACTATGACTGCAAACGTATTAGGATCTCAGCCAACTATCAAGGATGCGCCCATCAAAAGTGATCGTCGGGTATGTATCTATCAATGTTTAGGCCCCCACACATAGTCCACCATCGCCTAGCAAAAAGCCCACAATTTCCGTTGTTGTCGCGATTGTACTCGATTTTTATTTTTTTGTTTTAATTTTGCAAATGCGTCGGTGTACCATTAGGTATCGTGTGCAACCTAATACGATCAATCGACGGACCCACATGGATGAGCCCCGGCAGGGGGTCTATCTATCCCTGCTATCTAGGTACAAACTAAAAGCGGGGCCGACTCCCGAATATGGTAAAATAGACAGTCGTCGTCACTAATGCCATCCGCCAACAGTTGTCACCCACTCTGATGTGGTTGAGCGGCTGTAGATCGCCAGCCATAAGTGATCGACGCGTGGATATTCTGTGGTGTCTAATTAAACCAATTTGGCACGATTGGATATACATATATATTTTTTTTATTTGATCCGACGTGGATTGATACCCCGCAGCATGGTGGACGACTTGTGCATGCAAGACATGGAGGTGAGCGTCTAAATAGCCGCCTCGTTGTTGGTCTGTCACCATTTGAGCTAAATTGCGCTTTTACCTGACGCGGCAACTAACTTCCACGCACTCGATCACCACATGTGGGTAACATAGTTTTTACGCTTTTCTTTTTTTGGCGACAACGACGGCTAAGTGAGGGCGTAGATACTCGTATTCCTCTTTATATGTCGCGCGACTTTCCGGTGATTGAATGTAGGCTGTTCAATGCCCACTCGTATGAACGTAGTTTGTAATGCCAAACCATCATGAGATGGGTCAGTGGCATTTTTGTCACACCGTACGCTCCGGATAATCATATGATTTGCGTTTTACGCACTTACCAACCACCTACCCAATGATTGCCAGACTATAAGCAATTGACGACATATGTAGATTTTCTCACGACCTTGTACAATCCGAAATTGTAAGCATATTTATCGCTATTCGCTGCTTATCTATATTTAGATACTCACGTGTCTATTTTAGGAAAAGCCGCGTTTCATCCGTTTTACGGCAGGAAATATTTTTAGCCCGTTCGACGATCATTCCGTTTTTGTTTTTGTCTTGAGTAAAAAAATCTAGCCAAAGGCAAATTAAGAACTTAATGTGGTGAACGTAAAGTAGCACGCGATCATTTAACGATCTATCAATGTACCTGGATCGTTGCCAAGTCGGTGATCGTGGCTGTTCCCTTTTTTGTTTTTTTTTATGTTCTTGTTTTATTGTATTCCCAAACGTACAGGTAGATCTTGAAATCATGCATGTAATAATGATTTTTTTTTCTTCTTTTTCAGTCAAATAAGCCGATCATGGAAAAAAGGCGCCGGGCACGGATAAACAATTGTCTGAATGAGCTCAAGACACTGATTTTGGATGCCACCAAAAAAGACGTAAGTGTTGTTGTGTTTTTTTTTTTATTCTTTCCTGAATTTCCATGTTCGCGTCTATTTTCAATTTTACTTTCATTCGGAAGAAAAAAATTAATCATAAATTCCTTTTTTGTTTCTCCCCTACAGCCAGCGCGTCATTCGAAACTGGAAAAGGCGGATATTCTCGAGAAAACAGTCAAACACTTGCAAGAATTGCAACGCCAACAGGCCGCCCTCGCACAAGCAGCCGATCCGAAAATGCTCAATAAATTCAAGGCCGGCTTCACTGATTGCGCAAACGAGGTCAGTCGTTTCCCCGGTATCGATCCAGTTGTCAAACGGCGCCTGCTGCAGCATTTAAGCAACTGTATTAATGGCGTGAAAACCGATCTGCACCATCGCCAGGCAAATAGCACATCACAAGCACAATCGCACTTGTTGCCATCGCCACCCAGCTCGCCGGAACAAGCAACACACTCCTCCGCACCGCCACAAATCATTCATTCAATCAACGGTGGCTATTTCCTGCCCAATGGACTTCAAGTCATTCCAACCAAACTATCAAACGGCAGTATTGCCCTAGTCCTACCGCAAACGCTACCACAAAGCAATCAACCACCAATGCTGGTGCCCATACCATCGCGAACGGCATCGACCGGCTCAGCGTCATCGCATGCGTCATCTAGCTATGAGCGCACACTCACGCCACCCACCAACATTCACTATGCACCGCCAAGTCCGGCAAACTCATACGAAGCTATGGACTGCAAGCCATCTGTTATTCAACTAGCTGCCGCTGCGCACGCCCACCAGCAACAGCAACAACAATATCATCCAGCTCAACAGCAGCAACAATACAGTCCCGAAGCCGCCCCGCTATCGTTGGTTGTGAAGAAAATCAAAGAAGAAGACCAGCCCTGGAGACCGTGGTAGATTAAACCCTTAATCAGCGAAAGTTAAACCTCAGAAACATAGACAAGTACATAAACACACTCACGCACACACACACACATACAAATAAGACTGAAACTTGTTGCGAGTAGTTCATTACAAAAAATAAAAAATAAGTTGATGACGCAACAAAAATATCGCCCAACAAAGGCTTCATCATCCTCGGCTTCTAACTGAACTTAGCTGAGGGAAGCCATCAGGCCCAAGACGTTGTACCTCCGTGCTGAATCAAAGTCAAAGATAGTTTTTCTGACACATTTTTCATCGGCCAAAATGTCCCCTTCATGAAAAAACTCATCTCATCAACCTTTCTCAGCCTCTCATGGATCAGTCATTCAAACCTCTCACGTCTTCGTCAAGTTTTTTTTCCCAAAAACTTCAATACGAAACCCGTGAGAGTCCATATTTCGTTCAGAAAAAAATTTAAATTACTACCTCAGTAGAGAAATGTTAAGCTCGGTCACAAGGTACAAATTGCTGTGAATGTATTATGCAATTTCAAATTGAATTTAATGCACAAGTCATGTATATAGATATTAACCACCTATTATCTTAAAACAAAAACAAACGCTTGAAAGTGTATTTAAAAAAATAAAACAAAAAATACAAGCAAACTAAACAATGAAATCATTTGAGTCTTCCAATTGCATTAAACATAACGAAGAGTTATAGTAAAATAAAACTATTTTTTTTTCAATGTTCTCAGTAGATATTGTATCTTAATTGTACATTAATCTGTTTTTTTTTTTTTCAATATTTTTCTTGATTTGTTAAAAGAAAATAAATCAAAAAAAGCAATTAGATATTTAACTATTTTCTATTCTCTGTAATTTATGATTTAGTTGTAAGATATTTAATTGAAAAGATACAAAAAACAAGAAACAACAACGTAATAAAAAAAAATATTTTCCACAAAAACAGATTTTTTCTTTCTCTCTTTTATCTAACTACCCTCGATAGAGCTGAAAAAAACAAATACATACCGCATTTAGGTTTTCTTTATTTTTCACTTTTCGGATGAGTAAAGTATCAGCACGACACTTCGGCTGACCTTATTTCGGGCACGTGATCCGCTCGTTTGATTATAACACTTTACCACAAGGTTGCCGCGGGGTGCTTTGCGTTCATGTTGACGGTCGTAGTTGGGGTTTTTGTTATTTCGTCGACTCTCCGTACCGGATTCACGTATCATTGGCAACCTTCAATGGTTCTGTATATATTTATGTGCATACTATGTACATACCTACATATATGTACAATATATTTATTCCGTTATCTGGTACCCACTCGTAGCTACATACATGTAAACCTTGGATTTAAATTTGTTCCAGAACTATTTGAAATTAAGTAAAAAATACTGAAAACAAAAAAAAACCTTAGTCAGATCTAGATGATAAGATAGAGCAGAGAATCATGGATGACCCAAATTCAGTATAATAATTTAGTGCTCGTGTTACTAGCCGACTGCCTGCGACGTCAGAGGTTCCTCGACGTACTAAATTCATACCGCATTGTTGTCCACGTCTTTGATTTGATTTCAGAATCGGAAACATTTTGGAAACAATTCCATTGGCCGTAATCGGGGTGGTTTAGTACAAATACGGGCTATATTTACTGATTGATTACGTTGCTGAGGCTAGATAGTGGGTAGTCTAATATTTGCTGCACCTGATACGGCGCTGATGGAACAACTGGTGCACGTGAGAAACGTAACGTCTGTACGAAAGCACGCGTTAGTCAGGCGGCTTGCTTGCATACGAGTAGATTGAAAGGAAATGATTTCGCAAAAGTTATTTCAATTAAATTGGACGGAAGGCTGTTTTTAGTTCAAGGTTTTCGTGGTAAAGGTTACCCTTGTTTTTCCGTGGTATTCCCGTATTGCTAGGGGAAATAGTTTTCGGAATTTTTCAATAATTTTTTTCTCATTTTTTAATCTTTCGCTATCGATTGGAGCACTCAGGCACAAGTACTGGCTCATCATACCGCCTGATAGACCATGCTTCGTTAGTATCCTGGCTAGGGGAAATACCCTGAAAAACATTATCGATGACTCAGATGTTCGAACTTCGTCTCATCGGTCAAGAACAATAGCTACTGAGACACAGTGATTCCTACTATGAATTGATTTACTGAAATATGTACATCGTTCGATGGCCTTATAAAGTTTCTATAAACTTAAGTTTGGACATCGGGTAATCCGTGATCGTTCCTGTTAACAGCATTATGATATTAGCCTTATTAACTTGCTATTTAGAAGTAATGGGTATGTCTTTCGAAATTGAATTTCTTTTAGAAGGTCAAAAGGAAAAAGAACAGGAATATGGCAATAGTGTATACAATTTTCATTTGAGTTGATAAATCAATTTCGTAGACTGCAATTGACGCTAGTTTATTGGCATAGACGAGTGATGCGACGTATTCCAACAAAAGAATATAAATCGCACGATCTAGACGCCCAATTCACCGTTCACTGAAATCATTTCTCAATTGGTATATCGATTTGTGTACTGTGTAGCATGTAGCGTGAGCTTGCTGGGACCACCTGTCTACCAGGCGCGTTTTGGGCAAAAATAAAGTTCGACTTCATTGAATGACAGGCGGCGCCATTGACGGCAACATTGTTCTCACGGTCATCTTTAAAAAAAGTACGGCCCGGACTATAAACCGCACCAAGCAGTGCATTTTTCCGCATGCATTGTATTCTTCCAGCTTTACGAAGACCCACAATTGCTGCAAACGGCGGCAAATGGCGAAACCAAAGTCGTCATTAACACTGGCGGAGGTTTTCTTTTTTCTTTTTTTATTAGAGGCTTCTACTATCTGTTGAAGCACTCAGACAAAAATACTGGTCCATTGTACTACCAAACAGACACCTTGTCTTTATTGTATTTTCCCCGTTGTCCGGATACAAGTGAGGAGGGACTTCAGTGAGGTAGAGCTAAGAGATTCGGCACACACCACGTCGGCCCCAAGGGTGCGCCACCGTGCGCGAGCGAAGGCGGAACAGTCGCAGAGAAAGTGTTCTGCCGTGTCATCCTCCAGCACAGGTAGGCGTCTCACTGATGCCAAGCACGTAGAGATGATTGGCAAAAGTGTAATGGACCGTAATGACGCCCGTAAGCCTTCTGCAATCATTTCTCCTTAAGGATAAGAAAAATGTTGTTCTTGCAGACATCAGGGCGTACGCGCTTAGTCATCCTGCATCCTGGATATTCCCTCCATCTCCGACTGTGCGCATTAAAGACCCAGTCGTTGATGTCAGATTTGACCGTGGAAGCAGGTAGACCTAAGGGTTCTGAGAAACTCTCCTCTGAGCCCCTTATAACGAGTTCATCGGAGATCTCGTTTCCTGGGATGACAGAGTGACCTGGGACCCATACAAGCCTAAGTGAATTTAGTCTTCCGACTTTGTTCAAAAAGGTCTTGAGTTCATGCACTAATTTGGAGTTGGATAGAGGGTTGGACACAGCTTTGAGTGCAGCTTGACTGTCACTGCAGACGCATATGCTTTTTCCCCTCCACCTGTGTTTCACAACATAGTGCATGGCCATTAGGATTGAAATCTCCGATTGAAAGACAGACGCACATTTTCCTAACGAGAAGTGCAGTCGAATCTTTTCGTGCTCAAAGAAAACTCCAGCGCTGGATTCCAGCCAGTCCTGGAGCCATCTGTGAAAATGCGAAGACATTCCATTCCAGTTACAGAGTCTGGCCAAAGCCAGTCCTGACGCCATGGAAATGTGACTATGAAATTATAGCGCAGTAGGATGGCAGGTGTCATTACGTCAGAAGGCATATCCATGAAACAGGGGTCGTAGGATATTTCTCGCGCAAGTCCCAAGTACCAAAGTTATGCCAAAGACCATTTCTCTTTAGGCGAGACATGGCTTTCAGTGCGCACCCTCTGAAATATATGTCAAGGGGTGGAAGATTCATCATAGCATCTAGAGCAGCTCCCGGTAGGCTAGGGAAAGCCTCCGTGCACCTGAGACAGACCGCTCTTTTGAGTTTAGTGAGAGAAGCCACAACGTGTTTGCGTGTTAGCCTGTTCCACCAAACAACCGATGCATATGAGATTATCGGTCTTATCATAGCCGTGTAGATCCAAAGGAGCTTTTTCGGCAATAAGCCCCATGTTTTGCCAAAGGCACCTGCGAAAAAGCTGACAGCGCTTTGGTGGTTTTGGACTCAACATGCTTTGACCAAAGAAGCTTGTTATCTAGGATGACTCCCAGGTACTTAGTTTCTTCGGATATCGGGATATTTTTCCTCCTTCTCTTGAAGAGAACGACCTCAGTCTTAAGACGATTGACCGAAAGCCCATTTCTCGTGCACCAGTCTTCGATCACATCTGGCGGATACAGCACTCTAGGCATACCGATATGTGGCTTGATATCTAATATTATCAAATTTACTCACTTAAGCTTGAATTGCGTGCTCGGCAGGTCAATTATGACGACTGTTAAATGGTAGAAATGCGTGAAAAACATTTTTCACAGAACCTGAATTTTAACAATAAAATTCAATATTTCTAAGTCTTTCCATGATAAAATGGCAATATAAACTGAGTATGGTCAACTTTAACCTATGTAACGAATTTTGACAATCACGAATCACGTGTGATGTCAAAAACAAAAAAATAAAAAATCAAACTGCAAAAAAATTACTAAATATGACGATCAGCTTCATTGACAACCGTGTCATGAGTGTGTTCCTTCCCTGCTTCGCTGGTCTGTTCCATCTCTTCTGCCCATATTAGTATTCGCGATTTTATTATTCGGGCAATACCTACTAGGAGTTAAATAAAATTCTGGATTGTTTAGCTTTCTCCACCCGCCTGTTTCTTAGTCAGAGAGTAAGTTTCACATACGTAAGGTGTCACTGGCATTATTAGATATAGTTTTTAAAAAAATAATTTTGAAATTTCGGGACAAATTAGTTGTAATTGTAATTAATGTAAAGTAATGCGAAGAAGCAAGTTTTGCCCTCATGCAGCCTTTTATTTATTTCGGTCTTTATGTCATTTTGGCACCCAATGCGGTTTCCAGATATTTGAACTCTTCCATCTTCTCAAAGCGCGGAATTCCCATTTCTTTCCCAAGAGCTTTCGTATAAAGATTTTCACTATCAGTCATCGATATGAATCAAGAAAAGAGATTACGATTATATAAAATGACTTATTCCAATTCAAGAGACCCCAAAAAGTTAGAATACAAATAAAAAGGTAAACTACATCAAGCCATATGCAATCTATTTGGGGGCTAACAACAGAGTAGTAATCTGCTTACACATGCTTACCAGCATATTTCAGATATGTTTACCAACATAGTAAAAAAATCTAGTCACTCTCAATGCCAGGTGCGAAATAATACAATTCCCGTTACTTTGTGGACATTCTTTTGACTGAAGATAACTTTCAAGGAATAGGACATATCCGGATTTCGCCTTCTAAAATTATTTTTAAGAAATGTAAGTTAAAGCCCTCTTCTCCCTCTCTCCTTATCCATGTATCAACCCATCTAGAACACTCCTTTACAAACTTTAGTAAAATATAATCATTCAGTCCTCTAGTTCCACAAAATTCTTTATATGTATTTAATTGTCACTATGAAAAATAGAACCCAGGTCTACGTAACATCCAGCTAAGTAGACAATAGGACAACATTCATTCAACATGACACCTACCACACACTCAAACGCCTATCCTAAATTGTAACTGAAACTCTCGAAGCGTCTAAAGTTCACTGGTCACAATTTTTTAAGCGTACCAAACGTCAAGTTGGTAGTTTTGCTGTGCTTGCGGCGCCTAAAAACTTATGTTTTACCAGTTACAACTCAAAAGCCAACAATATTAAGTTACATCATTTACTTTTGCGTGCCAGACTACTCAATGTATTTATAACAACTAATATAATATACAAAAACAAAACCTCAATGCTAGGGGTTATATGATAGAAAAACGATGAAACTTTCTCCTTCAATAATGCTAAACGTAAAGCTTTTTTCGATGTTTTGATGAACAGGGTCAATTGATTTAAAATGATTTTTATTATCAACTCTAACGACACAACTGCCTTTTTTCAAAACATTGCCAAAAGCCTTTTGTCCGTAAGGAAACACCTAATGTCATTCCGGAAAATTTGCTATCTTCCGCGTGCAGTTTTGATGAGAGACGAGGAAAAGAGAAAGGGTATTTTGACTCTGTGCATTCGTTCTTACTTATATAGCTTATATAGCTAGGCTTATGCTCGAGATAAGCCTGAGATATAATTTTCAAGCCTCTTCTATTCGACCAGTGTCTGCTGTACTAATAGTTTCCATTTACTCAACTTGACCCAGCAATTTTAGCCCTTGTATTCAAAAACAGTTCATGATTCAACCATTTCAATAGAAATATAACTAATGATCAAAGCGCCCTTCCTACAATCGAAAGCTTCTTATGTTTAGTAAAATTCACGCAAGATCACAAAAAATCCCAGCTTTTTGTTATCATTATTAAATCTATTTATTCTATTTTACATTACACATTATCCATTATTTCCTCGCCACGATGGTTTTTTTTTCAATTTCGCTCCTTAACTAATAAAGATAAACTTCGCATGCGTCTTCCCAAATCATCCACAAGCCTCCAATTTAACACCTTACAAGTAATTTTTGAACGAGTCCTCACGTAGTTGAAAGGTAATAAACGATGAAACTAAACAATTGCCTTAACTTTGAACTTTGTATATAGGAAAAAAGTCAACAAGACCTTAAGACTTTCTTTCTTTGGAAATTCGAATGGATGACATAATCAGTTTGTGAGTTCTTTCGTAAAGAAGATTGCTATGCCACCTTATTTGTCTTCAAAAGCTTGCTGGGATTAATGGTAGTAAAGAAGTTTCTTCTCTTTTAATTCCGCAATCCTCAAAAGATGTAGGTGGGCTTACTCTTATATTGAAAACGTTCGCATCTCAGTCGAATTTAGAATATCTTAGTTACTTAGTTAGACAAGCTTAAGGATATTTACATTCGCGCGGATGTTAGAACCTTCCACAAACACAGAGAGAGACATTCAATACTCCCTGCTAATACCGCCTCCAGCTAAAAGCTTACATTCGCTTTCGAATTCCAAACGCATGTTATACAAAAGATGCACAGGTACCTCCGAAATATCATAAATTACTTCACTAATGGAGACCACCATCATGGCATTGGTCATGTGAGTCTGCTGCTCTTTTAAAAACTTGCTAAATGCAGAATCTCTTATTTTTCTACGCACCCTGCAAGACTGATTGGATATTGACTTCACCTTCCAAACTTCCAAGTAGGTCATCACATTTTCATTATTTTTCCAGTGCGTGTCGTGCCATTGGGTTTCTCAAATGAGACAGTGGCACCATCGACTATTGCTGCCATAGCTTGAGGTTTAACGACTCCGGGTAAAAACCTGAAATCAGAAAACCTGAGTTCTGGATTTTATTTTTCCTCAGCATTGCGGTGAGTAACATTTTGATAATGTCCCCTTGCTTGGGGGCACGTTCGCCATCCGAGATTTGTGCCCTTACAATGGAGGTCAATGCAAATATGACAATGAATATCCATCACGACGTAGTGATGTACCTACTGATTGAAATCAATTGTTGGATAGACGTCGCTAGAGAAAACCCGAGATATTAAAAATTTGCAAGTCATTTAGTTCAGTCATTGTGGTCGTCAAGGCCATGCTTTCCCATGACACCATACAGCGTTACTTTGAAATGGTACATGTTGACAATAATTGTGGATATTCAGAATATGTGCGGCTATCGTATTATGTGACTTGGGACATTGCAGATCTATCCGTGCTTGTCACGGTATCTATGAAATATGAAAAACAGAAACCGACTTGTGTATGGAACCACACTCGTATATAACAAATACATGTGTGAGCACATTAAAGCCAAGCAGACTTTATTATCCGCCTTTAATACACGGTTTCCTTAAGTTTGGCGTTAACAAAAAGTATTCGAGGGTATAGAGTTGAAAGAATACCAGGTTCTGACTATCGTTTTCCCCCAACATTAGTTACATCTTCTTTTTACCCAAAAGAAATGAAAAGTTAACAAGACTCACCACAAATATCTCTAATGAACTCAGACCAGTGATCTGAGTGCTTGGGCGATATTTACCGTAGGTATGTCCCTGGAGATATGACTATATGCATAATATGCACGTTATTTTCATATACATAGGCCTTAGTCCTCATCGCGTTACAGATGCTTTTGGTCGAAGAAACGACAGAGAATGATATCCAGATATCCAGCCTGCCCGTCTAAGGACAGGACACGTAGAACGAATGGACAGTGGACGAACAGTCAAAAGAATAATGAGTGGAAAACCCGAGAGAAAAATACCACCAGGAAAGCCACACGATGGATGGGATGACAATAGAAGAATGAACCTAGAAGAGTTGGATAAGATCAACGAGACATGGTCGGAGCACATTCATGATTAGGAGGCTTGGTGGGAGGCTGACAATGAGGCTCTGCACTTCCAAGTTGCAAACTATTGCCGCTAATTATAATAATAATAAAGGATTTTTTCAATAAGGGTGGGTAGATGTTGAAATGGAATAAAACAAGCTTCGGGTCCGAGTGGTCCTATTTTCAATGACTCTTCCACATAAATCCGGCTAAATTTCAGCGATGGCCTGTGTTATGATTACCTTAAAGACATCGGTCGATTGTGGCTTATTCGTAAAATCGCACGAGCTTAGACGCCAATCACGTCATCTTTGCGAGTGATAACCTTACCCTTAAACCGTTCATGCAGAAGGTGAGTCATGGCGTTCGCTGTGTGGCACATAGCGCCTTCCTGCTGGAACTACATGTCGTCTAGGTCCATATGGTTCAATTCGAGTCATAAGAAATTGGTTATCATCGTTCTGTAGCGTCCGCCATTGACGGTGACTACCTCACCATCGTCGTTTTTGAAAAAGTACGGACCAATGATGTCGCCAGCCCAAACAGTAAGTTTACGAGGATGGATTGTCACTTGGTGAAATTCGTGTGGGGTAATGTCGCTCCATATATGGCAATTTTGCTTGTTAACACAGCCATTCATCCAAAAATGCGCCTTATTTTCCGGCCAAAACTGCGGTCCTCTTCAAAATGCTCCGAAGCCTAGTTAGCGAATAAACGTCGTTGTCTATAGCCATGAACTTTGAGCCCATGGCTCGGTTGGAACTTGGACGGGTATAGACCCAAGTTCCGACGCAAAATGCGCCAAGTTGAAGTCTGCGAAAGCCTGAGTCCTCGTGCAAGGAATTGAGTTCCGCCGATTCTGCTGTAAACTTTTACGAACCGCGGCGATGTTCTCGGCCGATCTTGCGTTCCTTTGTCGTACGAATGTCGGCTGATTGGTTATTATCAAACCGGTCGTCTCAAATTTGTGACGCGCGCGCAGCGTGTGCATTAACGAACACACATTTTGATAATAAAGTTTTATCATTTGAACCTGAACAACAGGTTCGTATAACTTCTTTTTTTTTATAGGGTCCGTGCAGATTCAAGAGTGTACGCTCTTATGGTGTTTGTCACAACCTGGACGGGGTGCAGATGGTTTGTGTCGAAGATTTTCGTTCACTACTCTCCGGGGTGGTTGTCCCAGATAGGATTTGAGAGATTCGACTGAATTTGCGTTGGTTATAGTTCACAGTAACTCTTTTGTTTCCATGTCATTAAGGTGGTATATTGGAAATGCACACACAGAGTATGAATTTTGAAGTGATCTTATTCTGTGAGGGTTATGCCTTCGCGAGCATTTTTTGATCATCTCTCATTCGCAACTGATGTTGCTGCACAATTTTTCCGTATTGGAATTGTTCTTGGCTATGGACAGACTTGTATAACTTGTCATCGTGATTTGGCATTAGTAACTGATAAACATACAATTTTCTTAGCTGAACTATTTTTTTAAACTATTTTAAGTTAATCATAAGACCGAAAAGCATAGTTTAAGTTGTTTAGTGTATTTTAGAGCATCGGTATAGAGCCAGTATGGAATTTTAGTTCAGTTATTGTTTTAAACCTTTTGTCTAACTTAAAGTAGCTCTAAGTAAAAAATGAATAAAAATAGATAAGATAAAGATCATTTTATTTCGTGTAATGGTATGTACAAGGGTAATTGTTACTGCACAGTATGATTCAGAGATGTGATATTACAATATATTTCCTCTAAAACATTGTATATATGTGAGAAAAATAAAAAAAAAACAATTAAAGTAATTACAGTAATTTGGAGGAAAATACGAGAAAAAAACACCAATGAAAAATTGAATAAAAGTGAATTGAAAAGAAAATAAATAAATGTACGGCAGATTTGACGGATGTCACCAAAACAACATGGTTTCCACAAGCCGCCAAAATCTACCCCCGTCAATTGAAAAACTCTTTAGAATGTCTTTTGAAGCGATTGACGAATAGACCCAATTTTTTGGCTTCTTCGAGAGAACGAAAGGGTTGCTTAGCCAGATTATGCATCATAGATCAGAACAGATTTCAATTTCGATTATAAAAAACTAAGCACATGCTCGTTCGTTGTTATACAACACGATCTTTTTGTTGTGCCTTTACTAGTATTATGGCTGTTTTCCCTTCATTGCCCGGCTCGAGTGCATTACATAGTTGCGTTCGGTACCTATCACCCGTGATAGTTTCGCTGCTTGTTTGGACCATTTTCAAAACTTTTAAACAATGTATCCCAACATTCCACAAGCCACGTCGTTGTTCGTTGATTTTCTAGACAGTCCTTTCCCATACGCCGAGGTAATGATCAACTATGTTAGCTCCTTCATCAAATGTGTTTCTTTTATACCCGTCTATGTTTTAATGCTTTGAGACCTTAACTTTCGGCCTGGTAGTTGATATACACATACATTGATATACACGAAAACGGTTTACTCCATCTACCAAGCGCTGATTGTCTTCCTTGTAAAAAACATTTTTGTGTTACTCTGAACGAATCTAAAGTTGTGGGACCATATGCCCGGCAATCGAAGTTCTCTAACCGGTATATTGAGCTCCTTGCTTGTGATCACTGGTTGCTTTCTACGCAGTCGATAATAATGTTACTCAGGGAGTTCTCCAATACCAGATATAATTTGCTGTATATGCTTCATAACAACTATCGAAACCGCACGTACATAAATAGCTCATGATAGCGAAGGTGCCGTAAAATTCAGAAATAAAATCTAACTGCAAAGTTGGGGCTTATCGGTCTAACGTCTACAATCTGGATAGACGTAGTAAAAATTAAACAAGTGCGGAAACGCATATCAGACCCGATTGTTTCAAGAGCGATTCTATCAAGATGAAGATGGTATAGCTATAATAACCAGCAAAACATTACTCCACTAAGTGCGTTAGACACATTGGGTGTGCCATTTTGATTCCCGAAATAAAATGGAAAATCATACTTCCAGCTTTTTGTTCTAATCCCATTTGTAGTAACTTACTTAAAGCTATCAAATGCTAGACAAAAATGCTAGCTTAAATGCCTTAACTAACTTAAAATACCTTACTGGCCATGTGCCAAAAGTCGCAACCGTCCGCCTTTTAAGCGGGCGCCAGCGTTTGAAGTTATTTAAAACTTTTCCCATAATTTTTTGAATATAGTTTCTAAAACAGTATTTTGATTGCTTTACAGTGTATGTTAACAACAGTCAATAGCACCAAATCTGGTGAAGGCGGCCAGATAAATTCAATGATTCAATCCCATTCGAAAAAAAAATTAATTACCGCAAGAATTATATACAATATGGCTCCATCATGTGGAAGCGAATAACTCACATTTTATTTACCTCGACTTTTGATATCAAAAAACCGCATATCATGGTCCGATAATGTTGTGGCCTTCCTGTGGGTATTGTAGCAGCTGTAACGCCACTTAACGCCACAATCACTTCTTGATAGCGGCGAGGTTCTTCCTGTATTATTCGTATTTGAGGATTTTCTCCAACGAAGAAACGATAACTTTGGCTATTTGCCGAAGCAGAGAGTGTGAAACGTCTTTTATCTGACATGATATTGAAGTGCCATCGGCAGTTACATTTTCGAACGGAACAAACGGTGAATACAGAATATTCAGCGTGGGAATAAGTTCGAATTTTGCATCGTCGTAAAGATGTCACAGCAATGTTAAGCTCGAGGCATGACGCTTCCATGGCGTGTTGTTTTATTACCTTGAATAGATTGGTGAATGTGGTTGAAGTTTATTTTATTCGCCTTTCTAGTATTTTATGCCCGTCAATTTGGTGTTTTTTTAAGTTCAGGTTTAACTTTCAAAATTGAGTAAATGTTTAATTATTTTATTAAATGATGCACCAAATTTGCACTCGTTGTGGATGAGGAGGTTGTATAACTTTGCAAAAAAAAATCTTTTACATACATTCCTAGTACTAATTCAGCAAAAATACGGCCTTATACGTGGTTTAGAAGTAGCCCAATCCCTGCTAAAATGCGATCGTCTCGAAGTGGACATGTTTGGGGTTTCAGTCACCACCTGTACATATATTTTGTGCGTTTCTTACTAAAGGTAGACAGTCTCCTGCAATAAATTCTCCTCCTCTCATTCGCGATGATGTCGATGGGGAATAGCAATAACAAATGAGGCTTCATCCTTTTAGGATCCGCTTCTCTTGCGAGACGCTTCCGATTCAATCCACTGTTTAATCTTCAAACCTCTCGACGACTTTAACGCCCACAATAGCTATACCATCAACGAGGCAAATGGTACTGGGGCCCTGTGGATATAAAAGGGGATCCAACACGGAACCTTGAGGTACCCCTGAGGGGACATCCTGGTGTTTCTATCCTTGCAAACGATCTCCTTATTTGGGACCAGTTAACCGATCTAAATGTGTTTTAACATCTAGTGTTAGCAAGTGTGCCCTCTTAACGATGCAATTTCAACTACTGTTTTAAAGGTGGCGTTAGTAGAATGCGATTTTCTCAAACATACTGTTGATTTGATAGGGCTCCCAACTCTCCTGCTACAGTGAACAATTTTGAACAAATGATGATTTTTTTACTATTTGGTTGCTTAGGGCTCTATTTTTAACAGCGTATGTATGATTTGTGATATGTTTTAAAGTCAGACATGCTTCGTTGCGTTGCTATTTTATCATTATATCCAAACAATGCTTATAAGTTATTGAATTTTATTATCGAAATTCGTTCTCTTTACAAAAAAAAATGTTTTTTTGCGCACTTTGACAATTCTGAGGGCGTCATAATTATCATAATCGACCTACAAAATTGGAGCCTTGCAAGTGTTGATGGACTGGCAATAAAAGATTGTCTTACGTTAGCTTCATGCGACAGTATTAAAATGTTATGCATTAGATGGAATCTACAGTACCTTATAAAATTAGCCACATACCTGATCAATATCGTTATTATAGACCATTTGAAACTCGGAGGTACAGAACCTCGTGGACAGTCCTTCACCAAGCCTACCTGTCATGAGTGTATTCCTTCCGTGTTTCGTTGTTCTGTTCCATCGAAGTCTATCTTTATATGGCCCTCCCATTTACACGCTGCCTTCCTACCCTTTTCTCTCGGGTTTGACTGTTTGTCCACCGTCCATTTGTTCTATGGCGTACCCCTGATAGACTTTCATATTATATTTGTGCTATTTTAGGGCCATATACAATTTTTATTTTATGTTTTTTGTCTGTATTCATGATGGAATACATGTGTGTATGGTACAACTTTGACAAGAGGCGAAGTCAAAAACATAGAAAGACATTTCAATACTTTTGGCATAAAAAAAAGAATCCCTAAAACCAACACAAAAAATTGAGCTTACAGACGCCATGTTCGGAATATCGCTACGTGGAAATTTGTTCAACTATGAAAGCGACAATTGGTCGTGTTCATTTACGCATACTTATCTTTTACTGAATGCTCGAATGCATGCTTTGCAAGAGCAAGGGGCACCCCGCAAACTATCGGGGCTGTCCTAAGTTCCAAGAGCTTCAAGAAACTAGCCACGCCCGTCAGCAGAAGGCGATAGTTAAGCGTCCACTCGAACGCATCCAAACACCAGCCGTAACGGCGCAACTAACCAACGCCCAAATGGCGACAGGTCGCAGCAGCACGGTACAACAGCCATCCAAAGCCCCAGTGGATGTTTCTAAGGCACCGGCGGCCGATGTAGACCTGAAATCGATTCTACTCGCCATTCAAGTGCAACTGAATCAGGTCCAACGGCACCCCAAGACCAAGCGGCTCGAGTGGACTATATCTACACGTGCCTGCCTGGCCTGGCGCAACATCAACCATAATGGATACGCTGGCAGAGAAACCCTTTAAAATCCTGGCGGTGAATGTTAATTCACTGATTAGGATCGAACGGAGAGCCGTGCTTTTTAAATTGTTAGAGGACGAAAGCCCAGATGTGCTGCTGGCTAGCGAAACTAAGCTAAACCAGAGACACAAAATCCGGCACAGTTCATACAGTATTATACGAAGAGACCGACCCAACGCCACTCAAGGCGGGGGTGTGGCGATCTTCATTAATAAAAATTTAAATCATAAAGTCATATAGAACAGTGAAGTGCGGAGGTTCCAGGTGCTAGAGGCATGCATTGTGTGCATCCCTCTCCAAAACGGGAAGCGGATGTATATTGTGTCAGCTTACGCACCTGATGCACCTCAACCCACAGTTTTCATTACAGAGCTCGAATCACTTTTTCGATCTTTGCGATTGACCTCAGCCGAAAACTATTACCTTTTGGCCGGAGATCTAAACGCCAAACATAGCGATTGGGGTAACATCACACCCAACATCACACAACTAAGCAATTGGTGGGGGCTACACGGTATTGAGTACAAACTCAAAATCCTTGCGACAGATAGTCCGTCGTTCCCCAGGAGCGGCTCCTATCTGGATCTTATGCTACTAGACACTCGACTCAGACTGGCAGACATAGACATAGGTGCCGTCTTGGACGACAACTTCTTCGTGATCGAAGATCCTCAGGAGAGGGTGGAGGCGGTGGGAGTCGTTTTCCAGGAAGTGTATAAGGTGAATGAAAGCATTTGCCCAAACCACGACTTGGAAAATAGAGTCCCACTTTATCACTTCTACCTTCGATATGACATTGAGCATTGGCGATCTGAGAACCTTGGTTTTACCAGGTTCAATGACGACTTTCCGGCAAACGGTACCGTCACCAATGCTAGGCCTAACATCCTGTTCGTATCGAGGGTGGAGCTCCAGGCCATTTAGGCGCTCTTGCAGTATGGCTTTGAAAAGATTCAAGGGTTTTGCGATAACTGGAAGTTGAAAATCAACTTTCAGAAATCGGAAACCATTCTGTTCAGAACAGCGTTGTCTAGGGCCTCTAGGGACACTAGAAAGAACTGGCGCCAGTTCTCAATCATTGGATCACACGGGCGTCCACTGGCGAATCGAAGTGTGGTCAGGTACCTCGGGATCTAGCTGGACCAGTATCTATATTTTAACAAACATGTGGATGCTGCTCTGGCCAGGGCTCGAGTCGCTTTTGCTCTGGCAAAATGGTTGTTTCACAGCAGCCATCTGGACCGCAGGGTAAAGGTAATCTGCTACATGGCCTTAGTCAGGCCCATGATCGCCTACGGATGCCCCGTGTGGTTTAATGTGAGTGCTGGCTTGATGGAAAGGATTCGGGTGTTTGAGAGGCAGTGTCTGAGGTCCTGCCTTGGATTGCACAGAACACGAGAATCTCAGTACATAAAATTCTACTCCAATGAGGTCCTATATAACAGGGCCAAAATTATTCGAATAGATAACTTTTTGATTAAGTTAATTCGAAGGCACATGGCGAGGGCCATGACCTTGCGCGCCTTAAAGGCTTTCTTCCCCCCGAAGCTTTCCTCCAATTCGACATGGACGGGCTGATCCAGAGATGCCCGTAATTTTCCACGTGGCCCGTAACGCTGTGGAACGGCGACTGCTCTACGGGCGCGAGGTTGTGCTCCGCGAGCCGGAGCGACTCCGGTTTAGTATGGCGGTATCGAGTCACGATCGGCGAGACGTCGTCCGGCAGCACCTACGTTTTTGGTGGCTGGAGGGGACGTCGGCGACTGAGTAATAGGGTACACCAGCCAGCCAACAATACCAGTGGCTGGCTCGCATAGCTTAGGGCTATGCCTAGCATAAGGTAGAATTAGAAAAAAATAAAAAATAAAAAAAATTAAAAACATAATATGTAAAAAAAAAAAAGGTATATACATATATAAAATATATATAATGTATATATTTGTGTATACATATTTTAGTTAAGTTAGAATAAGATGGGTTTCGTTAGATTTAATTAGTTTTAGATAGGCTTAAGTTTTATATAAAATATATAAAAATGATCATATGCTAAGTTTTTTCTTAATAAAAAGCATTTTTCATAGCTTAAGTTAGATATAATAATGTTAATAGAATTTATGTAGTCGTCGAAAGACATATGTTTCAATTGTTCTGTTTGTTTTAGAGTGTCCGCCTAGGGCCAGTAAGATATGTAGTTAGATTTGTTAAGATAGTTAAGCTAGTTTTAAACATTTTTGACTAGGGTAAGATGGTAAGATAGATATAAGATAATACTGAATAAAAATGAATTTAAAAAAAAAAAAAATATTTTACTGAATGAACGTTATTTTCCTCCTTGTGCGAAGTAATGCAACGCAAGGGAAAACAAACAGACTTGTCTACAAGAATGCTTATTATACAATTATTTTGCAAGGGGAAAACCTGACAAATTATAGGATAATCACCGCAACGGTGAAGGAACACTACAAATAGAGCTAGAGTAGGAGGTACCATAACGAAAGTTATACGAGTATTGTTCAAAAAATTAAATCCAATCTGAAAACCAGCGTTCGCAAATTGGGCCCGAAATGTTATCTCTAAAAACATTATCCATGGAAACCATTCGCAGGGGCCTGCGAAAAATAATTTTAATCTTAAGCTTTTGGAAAAGTGTTACATTTTCGAATGGAATAGGAAGCAACTTAATATTCTTTCACTTTAAATCAGATAGAAAACAAGTTCTTTGAAGAGGACCAAATACAGGTTTTAAAGCAAAACAGATCCAACTAACCATAAAACATGAAGGAGGTTTTGTTATAATGTGGGGTTCCATGGCTTCAAGGGACTATGAGAAAATTGAGTATATGAATTTTCAAAACGAAATTTACGGAGTTCCGTTGTAAAACGTTGGTCTACCTATACCTTCAAGGTAATGATCTAAAGTCAAACAATGCCCAATACGAATAAGTTCGTAGGACGATATACAAATAATGCCACTGTCGATAAATATTTATATACACTAAGCGTCATAAGTTTCGCTCCTGTGCGTGTGGTATATAAAAAGTTTAAGAAATAAGACAATAATTTATTCAGCCTTTCTCTTTTATTAATAACTAATAAGGTACTTCAACAGACTCATTTTTGTGTTACTTGTATTACCATAATGTTTACAGTTATGATTTAAAAAATATTTGTTAGGTTTATACTTCAGAAATGTACGTGTCAAGAGCTTACGCTCATACACTAAAGGTAATTTAAACAACAAAGTTATACAAACAAAAATTAAAATAAATATTAATTATATTTATAATTATAATTATAATAATTAAAACAAAAATATATAAGTAACTTGTTGTGTTGTGTTGTGTTCAGCAGTACTTTTATTCCACTCTTCTCCGATGACTTCTTTCAACATTATTTTACTCGTAATAGTGTGTTTCCGTTCTAATAATGCTCCAATAATGCCCAAAGGTGCTCAATTGGATTCAAATCCGGTGATTGTGGCGGTGTTGGCAACTGTTTAACAAGATTATAAAGAAGCCACAACCTGACGACTTCCGCAGTATGTTTGGGGTCATTGTTTTGTTGAAAGTAATACTCATTTTGCAGCCCCATATCTTCAACACTTTGTCGTAGATTGCGTTTTAAAATGCCCAAATATGCGAATCTGTTCATAGTAGATTCTATAAATTCAAAATTTCCGACTTCACCAGTTGCTATAAATCCCCACATCATTATTCGTCCACCAACATGTTGAACTGTAGGTAAGAGATTCTCTTTATCTAGTGCTGTACCAGATTTGCTCCATACAATTTTCCGTCCTTTGATGCCAAATATACAGAACTTCGTTTCGTCAGAAAATACAATTTTCTGCCAAAACTCTGGAGGCATGTTCACGTATTGCTGATTTGCGAATGCAATGTATTTTTGACGGTTTATCGGTTTATCTGAGAAATAAAAGGTTTTTTTTCGAGCTACTCGACGATGATAGCCTCTTTTTTCTCAAATTCTTCGGGCTGCGGAAACACTTATTTTCTTTTGGAACATTTGTTGAACATTCTGAGTTATTTGGAACGCAGTTTATTAATGATTTTTTCTTATCTTGCGATATAGTATTTCTTGCTTCCTTTACTTACATACTTAGGAGGTCGGCCGGATCTTGGTTTGGAAGTTATGACTCCTGTTCTTTCAAAATTATTAACATTTGTCCGTACTGATGTCCACGCTCTTCCAACGGTTTTAGCTATTTGGCTATTTGGCGGTAATTTTGACATTCTTGATGAAGTCTTATAATAACTTTTCTTTCACCTATTTCCGTTCTTTGTTAATAAAAAAATGTTATTAACACGTTGCATTGTTAATAAAAAAACCCACCACCACGAGGGGAAAACGAAACAAAATGCTATATTTTCTATCTTCACAAAATGCACAGTTGAAATTCAAATATATTGTGAAGTACGCAACAGAAGAAAATCTGAAATCGAATGATGAGCTTACATTTTTGAGGTCTGCAATTTTGGGTCGCATCAGTTAAAAGTGCCGTTATCTCTTCCTGCGGCCGAATCTGTTCCAGGAATTTTGGCGCAGCCTTTTTATATTGGTACAGGAAATACACAATATAAGAATTCTGAGAATTATTTTGCCGATGAGTCCTTACATTTTAATTGATAAACATTCAAAAAAACCTTACAAGTCAACCGTTACAATAAAATATTTGCACGAACTCCTCACTTCCAGAGAAAGAGATGACTCTAATAAACACGAAAGTTCAGAGCCCTGTTGACCATATCTACTAGGTCCATTCTTATACAAAGGTTGTGCAAAAAATAAGGCGACTTTTAACTTTTCTCGAAAAATTTTGTCCTCTTTAAAGTTATCCTCCTTAGATATAATGCACTTTCGCTAACGCTTTTTTTTTCAATCCCCGAAGCAATTCTGATATGCGCTTTTTGTTTATGCCTTACAGCGATGCGGCCTCTATCTATTTAATCGTGGCAAATCTTATCAGTTTGGGGAAGGGAAAAAAGTAGCAAGGGCCCTAGTTTAGTGAACTGATTCATGATTACAGTATTGTTTTTGGTCAAAAGATTACCACCAAGTAACGATGAGTAAGCACTTACGCAGGTGCGAGTTGCCGGCAAGAACTCATGATTCACATTTAATCGAAGTTGGCGTGGTTTTTTTGGTCTTGGCGCCTCTGTTCGCTTCCATTTGATGATTGGGTTTTGGTTTCGACGTCAAAACTATCTACACATGTTTCGCCAGTGATTACTCTTTTTAGAGTATGAATTGAATGACAGAGTGGAATGTCATTCAACAGTGAGCGATGCTCATGCGATGGTTGTTTTGGTCAATTTTGGCAATTTCGGAACAAACTTCGCTGAAACACGTCGCTTAAATATCTGAACTCATCAACTTTTCTGATAGTGACGCCATGATTCTCCAAAACAATTTTCTTTACTGCTTTAACGTTGTTATCCGCTACTGACGTGCTGGTGCATCCATGACGGCTATCATAACTAAAATCTTCTCGGCCTTGTATAAAGAGCAGGGTTGGACACAGCTTTGAGTGCAGCTTGGCTGTCACTGCAGGCGCATATGCTTTTTCTCCTCCACCTTTGTTTCACAACATAGTGCATGGCCATTAAGATTGCGTAAATCTGCGATTAAAGACAGACGCATATTTTCCTAACGAGAAGTGCAGTCGAATATTTTCACGCTGAAAGAAAACTCCAGCGCGGGATCCCTGCCCAGTCCTGGAGCCATCTGTGAAAATGTGAAGACATTCCATTCCAGGTTCAGTGTCTGGCCGAAGCCAGTCCTGACGCCATGGAAATGTGACTGTGAAATTACAGCGTAGTAGGATGGCAGGTGTCATTGCGTCAGAAGGCATATCCATGAGACAGGGGTCGTAGCATATTTCTCCCGCAAGTAACTTTCACTCCAATGCGAGTTGTACCAAAGACCATTTCTCGCTGAAAGCGCTTTGGTGGTTTTGGACTCAACATGCTTTGACCAAAGAAGCTTGCTATCTAGGATGACTCCTTGGTACTTAGCTTCCTTGGATATCGGGATGGGAATGCCTTTTAGCTTAAGTCAGTCTTCAGAGGGTTAACCGACAGCCCATTACTCGTGCACCAGTCTTAGATTACATCTAGCGCCGCCTGCGCTTTGAGACAGACATTCGCTGAGCAGTAGTCGACAGAGAGAACAGCAACATCATCCGCATAGGCCTGGATATAGATTCCAGGGCATTGAGAGCATCGAGCAGAGAGTCGACCACCATGCACCATAACAGCGGAGACAAGACGCCACCTTGCGGGCAGCCTCTGTTTACCCCAGACTTGACACATTGTTCGAGACCCGCATCAGCGATCACTGTCCTGTGCACAAGCATTGCCTTGATCTACAGAACCACATGCTGTCGAAAGTGGCGTTATCAAAAGCTCCCTCAATGTCGACGAAAATGCCTAATACCTACTCTTTCCTTTCGAGAGTGCATTCAATTCTCCCAACTAGGTTTTGAAGTGCAGTCTCGCAGGATTTTCCGCCCTGATAAGCATGTTGGATGCCCGAGAGAGGATGCATTTGAAGGGCAACTTTGCGCACGTGCAACTCTACTAATCTCTCCATGCTTTTCAGCAAGAAGGATGTTAGACTGATTGGTCTAAAACTCTTGGCGAGTGAGTAATCTTCTTTCCCTATTTTGGGAATAAAGACCACTTTCACCGCACGCCAAGGAATAGGTATGTAGGCAAGTACCAGGCTAGCAGTGAAAATTCTCTTCAGAGTAGGAAGCAGCTGTCTAATACCTTTTTGCAGCATAATAAGGTATATCCCATCAGTGCCTGGCGACTTGAAGCCTTCGAAAGATGCTACAGGAAATTCAATGGCCTCAGTAGTTGCCACGCGTGACGCAACATACCAGCTACGCCGAGTTGTTTTCATCGTTTCAGTCGCGGTTTCCAATGAGGGAGTGTGCAACGAGCCGATGACATTCTGATTTCCCGGGAAATTGGTCTGAAACAGTAAACTAATAGTTTCTGCTTTAGACTCGGTGAAGGTACCATCAGACTTTCTGAGTACATCCAGCTTTGTCGATTTTCCTCATCAATCTTCAATCGAGGAATCATTCTTCGATTTACGAATAAGCTTCTTATATTCCCTCTCCTTCGATCGATATTTATTCCAGTCATCTTCCGAGTTCGATTTAAGCGATCTATTCAGGAGACTTCTGGCTTCCCTGCGAAGACATTGGAGCCCAGCGTTCTACCAGGGAACCGGCTTCCTGCTGGGAGGTTTTATGACAGGACATGCGAGGTGATGGCGCTGCTCAGTTTATGAACGGCAATTTCCACCAATTGCTTTGTTTTAAGTTTAGGCAGGGCTTGAGTGGATTTCTCAAGCTCCTCCCTGAATCGCACCCAGTCCATCTTTCTCGGATCCCGCTTGGGCTGCAAGGGGGAGATCCCACACTTCAATTCGAATTCGATGTATCTATGGTCTGACAGTAATGTATCTTGGTAAGACTCTCTAGTTAGTGATGGCCTTTACATGGCTATTAGAAAGGGTTAGGTCAATCACTTCTTGTCGTCTCGCCTTCACAAAGGTTGGTTGAGAGCCAACATTGTTGATGATAGTGTCAGACGAAAGAATGAAGTTTAAAAGATGGTCTCCTCTCCACTTGCATTTGCTGCTGCCCCAAATAAACAGTATTTTGAACGTTAGCATCGCAACAGATAATGAGTCCAATCCTACTGGCTTCACAGTACTCTACGAGTTCAGAAACCGCCTTAGGTGACGGGGGCAGTATTGAGTCGTAGGGGAAGCAAGCAGATGCCACGACGAAGTGTTCAATTTCTCCGTGTGCTTTGTAACTAACTTTAGCAACCACCAGAGCTTGTGCACAGAATTGACCAACTTTGGTTGCCTATAGCGTGTTTGATATGATGAGGCAGACCTTTAGCCTTTCGGATCGCTCACCATAAAGAATCGTAGCACCCATGGGTCCTGAATGGATACAATGTGATGATTTGTACTACTGCATGCAATTCTGCTACTGAGAAGAGCGGTAGCAGCCTTGCAATGCTGTAGATTAATCTGAGTAAAAATCGTAGATTTAGACTGCGGAGCACGTTCCATCCTTCGACTACTTGACATCAAAATGGAATAAAATCCTACCAAGGCCGAAGTAGGGACGTAGGTCGTACGCGGATTTCAGGGTCTCGACAGAGCCGTTGTCCAATCCCACAACCAGAGTGAAGCCCTCTTTTTTCAGAGATCTCTTTTTCTCTTTCTAGGAATAGACAGTCCAGGCCCTCGTGTCGAGTCCCGGGTATTGCGCACATAGCCGCGTCAGCACTTTCAGCTTGTTTCCGGGTTTTCCCGGAATCCAGCAGATGGCGTGCGTTAATTTTGGGAGACTAACTACCTGATAGGTAGTAGTTCCCAGGGGAGGGATTTTCGGCACATGCTCCTGATCCAGGTAGATGTCTGCTGTGAGGAACAGCTCACCACGAAGGTGCCATTCATCAAAGCAGACCTCTCAACCTGAATACAAAAGCCTGTTGCTGAAGCTAGCTCCAGTAGATGATCCTCGCAGTGTTGGCAATCTCCGCTGGTCATTCGGCTGTCAATGCCAGCCTTCCCTATCCTGACCTTTTCAGTGGACATGGCTGCCTCTTTGTAGGAGAGTTGCTTGTCTCGACTCTTTACGGTCACTCGTATTTCCTTTCCAGAGGAAAGGGTTTTGTTGTGTGAAGTGCCCGCCTACGATGAGCAGTCTTTGGTCCTCTCCATCTTCAGATTTTTGCTTTGATCTTTGTTGATCGCCGCATCTACCTTCGGACTCCGATTTCCCGCCGCTACGTCAGAGGAGGAGACGCCTTCTGCGATCAGAGTCTGTCTTTCAGCATCATCGCCTTTTTCAGCGGTGGCGCCGGCCATAACAGGACCCGAACACCTCCAGCTGCGTCAGTTTTGGAACCTGGCACGCTCTTATTGGGGATTTGACCGTCACCAATAAGAGGAGTGTTTGAGGCGCATGCCGAAAGTGCTGGCATGCTTGTGCCTCTTGCAGCAGCCTTTACTAGCCGCCGACACTTTCTGCGCTGCGCGCCGCCAAGAAGTGCGGGGGCTGCAGATGAGAGGGTCGGATGGGTTTCGGTAGGGATACCTCCGCCGATCTAATCCTCTTAACTGCTTTCCCCGGAGGTTCGACTTCAATCTTCGTGCCTTCGGCTGTGCCAGCCTTTTTGCACGATTTTTGGGCACGCCTCTTTCTCCTTCTTTTTTGGCACTCAGCAGTGTACGTCTACAGTACGTTCCAATTCTGGGACTCGGTCAACCTTAGCGGTTTCCCGTTCCGCGCCATCGTCGGTGTCGCCTCCGTTGTTTGCTCCACTCATGCTCAGTCCAACCAGGTGGTCAGACATTGAGCCGCAGGAGTCGGTGTCGTTCTGGGCTGCCGGAGAGTTAGGAATAAGTGGTGGGGCCTCCAGAATCCTTGCCCCGGCTGCGATCAGGGAGATCGCGGGTGGATTTCCGCAATTGCGGGTGCCACCTGGAGTATTATTATCCATCTGTTTATCCATTCATCCATCAAAACTCAGTTCTCTTCCGCCCCGACAAGGCGCCCAAAGAGCGAAGGGGCTAAGCTAAGCTTAGTTTTCGCATTTTTACTACTTGGACAATGCGTGGGGCTGAACAAAATTCCTTGATTTATTGATCGTGTAATTTTCTCCATAGATTCCCATAGACATTTTATTTTCAAAGACCTGAAATCTTTTTTAATCTTTTTTGGTCAGAGACCGTTTCAAATTCGTAAAGTGTTATGTTTTGAATAGTCCTTTCCTTGCCAAGAGACATGTTTTCCCCATATAATATAATGCATTACATTGCCTACTTAATACGGGAATTAAACAAATCAGCTCCACCATCGTACCAGTTGATCTTATCGACAAACTTCCATTTGAGATAAGAAAGCGCTTCAAAGGATGTATATACATGCTTTAACAAGCAGGAGCTGAAGTTACTAGATTAAAATTTTAACCATTTTGTCCCAAAAAAGTAGATGCCACGCGATACTAAAACTTTTTGTGTTCAATCGATTATAATATTTTTTTTTGAAATCATCATCTTTCTTGTGCCTAAGAAGGGTTTTTAAAAATAGTCGTAAAAACGGTATTATTTCAACTTTTAAAGTGAATCAAATTGTCCAGTTTAATGTTTTTAATTCCTTTATTCCTTAATTCCTTTAATTCCTTTTCTTTGCTTGTTCGCCTCTTGGGGTATGTTTCTTTTCTTTTGGGATTCAGTTTCTTCATCACAGGCATGAAAATCGTCCTTGTGTCAGTAGTAAGCCCATCTTACAACTTTTGTAAGAAATATCTCTAATTAGGGCATCTGTTGTATTTTAAGGTCTATTTATAATCGCCTGTGTTTCATGTTACCACAAAAGACGAGAATATTGTCACACTTCCTTATCCCAGATAAGACATGTGTAAGGTGACAATACTACTTGCTTCTATTATCATAAACCATTGCGTATAAGTAGTTACTATCGCTTCATGACTATTTTCCTTTACGCATGGGCTCTTCTGCAATATACCCTTGTAATCCATAAAGTCCACGTTAAAACAACAGCTTAAAGGATTTACATTTCTTCGACACATCAACGCCTTTTTGCTCTGGGCATGCATGTGTACATTTTTTTACATTTTATTCATAAATCAATTTTAGAAATTTTCTTTGATTAAGTTAGAATATGGAAGAACACGAATGTAAAGAAGAAATCAAGACCACTGGCGCCAGTTGAGATACAATCAATCACATTTGAGTGCGCCCACTATCTACGATCTCTGAGTAATACGCCGCCCTTGGTCAAGCACCAAGAGCAGTCAAATCAATCCCGGGCAAATTAAGACTTCGGTATAATCGTATAAGTAACCCATCGGGAAACTTTTGTTGGATCGTCCTCTGTCAGGCGTCAGTCAAATCGCATAAATCTTAGATAATCTCAGGGATTATTCCAAATCCAGGCCGCAAACTGATCAGGAATCTCGCTAACACCCTATTACTACCATCGTCAGTCAGACAGGATGCTTACCTCCACCCCCGAAGGCTACCTGGTTTCGAACCATCCGTGGATATCAATAATAAAAATGGGATTTCCAGATTCCACACGTTTTCACATCACCATCTACCAGCTTAAGAGTCGGCTATGCTACTTACTAGCCTCTATCCATACTCTGCAAAATCAAATTAAGTCAACATTACGGAACTGAAATAAAAAATAATAAAAACAAAAAGTCGTCTTTTTAGGATGAAATTTAAATAGTCATTAAAAATCTTGACGTACCGAATTCCAGCGGTCGCGAAATACAAAACGAAAACGGGGAATGAAAAAATCGAAAAAAGCGAGACCATTAAGCCAAAACAGAGTCATAACTCATTTGGCTACGATGAAGGCCCCGACGGACGACACGATCGTAATCGTGCGAACGAGCAAGCCACTCGCCATCGCGCCAGACGTCACAAATGTCAATGGTGTGGCCGATAATCCATCAATAAATGTTGACTTTGACGGTCTTGAATTTATCGAGCTAAAAGTGACAATCTTTCAATTATGTACTAAAGGACTATGATGCAGATGACTGCCGCCCGGTCGCATCTAGGCAGTGAACACTCAAGTTTATCGTGATGATGGAAGCGATCAAGCTGTTTGAGGAATGTGTACAACGGGGCCTAATTACGGCGACCGTGAGCACAACAAAAACAAATGAGTAACCACGCGTCAACTGGTTTTTAACGACGAGTGTATAAACAATTTTTTTTCCTCCTGCGTTTTGCTCTTAGATTTTTTTTTCTTGTTGATGCCGTTCCAGGTAATCGCATGACAGGCGCGAACATTGTTGGGAATTCCAAGTCATCATCACTGACATTAGCATAAGTATTAGATCTGCGCGTATAGTAGCTCCAAGCGGTGCTCCGGCTGCTTGCGTCGTCGGCTGACGACTATCGAAAAAAGCAAAAAGTTCATTTAAATTGTAAATTTTGGTTTTTAGTTTTACGAGTTGACGAGTTAAAGCTTCGTCTCACTGTCGCAGTTTGCCTTCACCTTGATGATGATAGCGACGGCAACGGCGATGGCGTTCTCGATTACCGCGATAATGGCAAAGACGGCGCTTATGTCGGTGTATGACAAATTTATTTTTATTTTCGGGAATGCGACATCCGTATGAGAGCAAGAACGAAAGCGCGCGACCTTGAAACTCGTTCACATTTGACTTCATTCGCGCCATTTGACTTGACGTTTGCCTTGTGCAATTCAGTTCCGGTTGAAAGAAATCGAATAACAACAACGTTAGCCGTTCCCATCATAATCAAATCACCGCCATTACCGCAAAGCGACGCGGTTGTAGCGTGTGCGTGACCAGTCAAAGCCACCTAATAAGCGGACCCACTCGACGTCTCGTCGACTATTCTTGACCATTCAGCAGTTGTTGTTGGCTAGAAGCCAAGTCCAACCGGCCCCAGGTCGCGATCTACTGGACGACACCGCCTCATTCCTCAGCTCAACTCATTATAATACCTATAATTGCCGCTTGTTGTTTGTGTGCTGCTGCTGGTTCCGCTCTCAGCCAAGTAATATGGGTCATTGGACCCATTCGAATTCAGTCAAATTTGCGACCTTGATAGACCTTCATTGGATGCTTTTCATAATCAATTTGCATACGTTCAACGGCCGTCCGAGCAGTGGCGTCGTCTAGCGAAAAACGGGTATTTCACAGATGCTTATTGTTTTTATTCTTCGCTTTTGTTGCCTTAATAACACATACTACTCGTATAAATGTACATATGTACATATGTATGGATTGCGACAGAACCAAGTAATGCATCGACAGCAGCGATCTTGAGGGTTTCGACGAATTGATTGAGTATCTGATGAGGGTGTTGTTTTTTCCTTTTCTTGTTTTGGCTGACTTTGCGGAAATGCTTTATCAATAAGACGTTACTCACACACATGCACACGTATTGACGGAATAAGGCGGAAACGATGATCACAATGAACTGAGGAAGTACCTGGTAGACTGGTCTGTGAGCGAATATCTCTTATCTAATCTAACCCGTTTATATATCAAGTTATTAGGGTCACAAGGCAACCCGAACATTCGTAAATACATATGGAATAATATATACATACGTACGCCGGTTGATCGGGGCAAAAGAAGACCTTGCTGATTACAAACTTCGTGCTGTCGCTGACGGCGTTGTCACATCGCGTATCAGTACGGTAGAAGTCTCTAGGTCGTTGGAATCTTGCAAAACAGGAAAAAACAATAAACATACGGTTGTCACCTTGAGATCAGCCTGATCGGGTTCTTCTTCTTTTTCATGCTTTTGAACAACTCACCCGACCACCCTTCGCCGATTAACGGTATTGGCTTAGTCTAATTACCGAGAGATAAGGCATAATTCGGGTTTAATATGAAATCCGTTTTCGTAGACGTCGGCGAACCGAGTGATATACCTCACGTACGCACATCACGTTGCTGTCACATTGGCCCTGAGGCCCTCTATGGTCTAGCCCTCTGGCCCCCTAGCTCCCCAAGCAACCAAAAGCAACCTAAACACCCCACTCTGCCATCCCATCGAATCGAACTATCGATACACAGCATTGAGTATCGCTATATGCCCTATAGTCACCATGTGATTTAGTGGCGAATACGATTGAAAAGTTTGTTTACATGCGACTCGAGCCAATATGCAACAACAATCCTATTATGAGGTCATTACGGGCGGGCGGCTGCCTTATCAGCAACACTCGCAGCACAAATACGCCTGACAGGTCTTTTTAATTCTATTTCGTACTTTAAGCGTTGTGTTTTTCCACAAACACTGCACAAGGAGCAGTTGGGGTGGGCAATAAAAACAGCCAAAGTTACCGGCAACGACAACAACGATGACAGCGATTGCGACTCATGACAGATAAGAAGCGTCAAGCGCATACAGGCGGGAATAGAAATTGTCGCTTGTGGAAATTTTCTATACGAAAGAGGGATCGTGACACACGCGAATGGAGTGATGATTATCTGATAACGACGATTGGCTTAGAGCAGGGGTTTCCAACCTTTTTGTACTCTAGAGCACATTCTAAAATATCGGTAATGTGGCGGGCACCACCTATTTTTAATCGACAAATTCCTTCCATAACTTCTCATTTTCCCATAATTTATTTTCTTATATTCATAATTTGTAAATAAAAAAAAAACAAAAATGTTTCAAAATAATAAACTATTATTCAAATTTCATACACACGGAGAAATGTATTTGCAAAACGTAAACAAAGTAAACAAAAAACAAATACAAAGAAAACATTTTATAAAAAATATAATATCAATATGTCAATGTGATCTTTGGCATTGCATATTATTGGCCATTGCTTCATAATTAGGTGAGTATGACGATAATCCTGTTAACAAACAATCATAAAGATGCTCATCGGTGAGTCGAGATCTATATCTTGATTTTATTAAGTTCATGTTTGAAAACAATGATTCGCATAAATATGTTGAACCGAAAAATGATTCAATTTTATATGCCGCTTTTTTCAAAAATGGGAACTTTTCTCTGTCCACTGTATTCCAAAAGTCCCCTGATATTAAGGATTTTAGCAAAATATCATTCTTAAGGTACAACATTTCTAACTCTACTTCTTCTGTCTTACCTTGAACAAAATCTGCAATACATGCGGCCATTTCCATTACCTTTATTTGGCAAGTAAAAGGATTGATACAGAAGGAAACAATTGGCTCGATAAGTGTAAACTGCGAAAATCTCTCTTCAAACTTGGTTTTTAACACTTGAAGATGCTTAATAAATAATGACCCGTTCAATTCATTGTTATCTAGCATTTTCTTCATATGTGGGAAATGCACGAGAGATTTGATCTGCAGATGTGACATCCACAAATCCAATTTAGCTTTAAATGACTTTACAGAACTTATAATTTTAGCTATGTTTTTGTCTTTCTCCTGCAACTCTAAATTTACAGAATTCAATTTTTCCATGATGTCTGTGAGAAATCCCAAATCAATCAGCCAGCGAGAGTCAGCTAATTTATCATAATTTTCCTTTTTATCGTCTATAAATGTTTTTATTTCTTAAATTAAACTCACAAATCTTGTAAGAACCTTTCCTTTACTGAGCCAACGTACTTCAGTATGCAGAATAAGATCATGTTCTTTATCTTCAGTATCTTCTAACAGGGCCTTGAAAAGTCGGTCTTGCAAAGGAGCTGCTCGAATAGAATTGATTATTTTTGTAACTATTTTCATAACGTGTTCAAATGGCAATATTTTACAACACAGAGCTTCCTGGTGGATAATACAGTGGTAGGACAACAAAGTTTGAAAATGATTCATCCTTCTTGCAGAGGGCAATAAATCCTTTGTTTTTACCTACCATTGCTGGTGCCCCATCGGTGGCTATCGCAGTAAGCTTGTGCAAAGGCATATTTATTGACTTGGCGTATGTTCTGAATGTATTACTAGGCAGATCAGTATGCGCGGGCTTAACTCCGCTACTGAAAATTTTTGATCGAGCGAGCAAATTTGTTGTTTTATCAACCTTGCTCTCGCTCCGCATGGCACTTTTCTAAACTTTACTTCGTTATTTCTCACTATTTTTCAATCAAACAATTTCATTTGATAATTTATGGCTCATCTACAGACCTAGATCTATCGAATGACATGCTGCACACATGTGTGGTTATAGCCGATATCTACATTTAGTGCGTACAAGATTAGTCCGAAATCGTTTTCGGACCACTATATTCCCCGTACATGCACGCGCTAGGCCAAAAAGTGGGTGATTGCTCTCGCTCCGCTACGCTCCGCTCGATCAATAAATATCCTCACCCCTTGTCTGTCCTTTCATATGTAGTATTTGCAACATATCCTCTTTTACTGTGAAGTTACTAAATACCATTCTCACCATAACTGCTAACTGTGCGGTGTCTGTTATATCTGTTGACTCGTCAAATTGTAGCGAGAACCAGTCACATATTTCCAAGTCAGTCTTTAACTGATTTTGTATATCTGTTGAAATTGCATGTATTCTTCTTGTGACTGTGTTATTTGACAATTGTAAGTCTTGTATTGCTGAGACAATTTCACATTTGTTAGAAAATCCATCAAACAAACAATCGGCACCAGTCAAAAATAGTTCTTTGAAAAACTCACCATCAATGAAAGGTTTATTCTTTTTTTTAGGACTAAAAAAATAAAAAAATAAACAGTAATTGAACTACAGTATACCCAGTATACCCAATATAAATGTTATAGAGCACGTCTGTTCTACATTATATGCATAAATCATAATAGATTATCGCTTGTTAATACCATATAATAGAATACGCACCTCGCCCGTTAAAAATTTCCAGAAGGAATATCAAAACTCCTAATTCGTGTTTCGTCAGACGAAGATGTCTCCTAGCTAACAGTCGCGACCCGAACGAGGCAGCAATCGCAATCACAATGACAACAACGCGTTTCCAGGCGGGAATGCTATTTGCACATCACTCCTTGTAGAAAGAATGAGAATCAACACAATTCGCAAGAATTAGAACCTCTTCTTACTAATTTAGAAATTACTTACTATCTCAAATGTAGGCATCAAATAAACGAACACGCCGAAAACCCAAAGTGAGCCGATGATCGCCGAAGCAAACGGGACGGCACGAACACGTGATTACTGTCCGATTGGCTGCTGGGGCCATGCTTATTGCTTTCACTGACAGACAGAGCTGTGCCATGTTTTCTGGCGCCTTCGGTGTTCATCGGCTCAGTTCGTGGCGTTTGTTCATTTCGGGGTTTCTGCGTGTACAAGAAGTGATGTGCAAATAGTACTCCCCGTTTCAGGCTAGCATGAAGAGTGTAGTCTGGCTCGCCGCTAGAAAAGTACTGTCAGCAAAGGAACCACTCATACATACAATATCGCACACATACGAACGTATTTCATAAACCTAGGCACTCAAAAAAATTTAAACTCTAACAAATAAATAAAAATAATTCACATTTTTAATTAATGTTTATGAAAAAATTCTGTGTTTGTCGAATAGTGGCGGGCACATACGAATCGTTCCGCGGGCGCCAAGGTGCCCGCGGGCACGAGGTTGGGAACCTCTGGCTTAGAGGCTTGTCTCCGCCAGTTGTTCCTCTCGATATACTCGCACGAGTATGTTGTACGTGCGAGTATGGGGCGCGCACTCGTTTATATAAATAAACACGAACGAGTATGGGTGCGTGATTATCGATAACCAATTTTAAAAATAATAATAATTTTAATCGTACGAGTATGTGGGTCATTGTTTGAAGTTGTTGTGCAGTTGGTAGTCGAAACAATGGAGATAGGATTGAAAATTGTTTTAAGGCCTTTTGCTGATCGGGTGGCATGGTGGAATTTTTTGTGAGATTTCTATGAGTGAGATGTCATTGAAAAGCCCATTGATAGATCGAAGGTTAGTTGGGAATTGTGGGTGTAATCGGATGTTTTTGTTTTTCACTTAATGTCGGGGAGGCTCCCTTTGGTCATGGGCCCGATTTTGTAATCAGAATTGTTGTTTCGATTGTAAAAGTTAAGTGTAAGTTGGCTGTTGCTAACGGGAGCCTGGTGGAAAATAAATGGAATGAGTATGAGGTCTCCACCGAAGGGTGCAGTAACAAAGGCTATGGCCTTGCTGGCTGAAACACACCTACAAAAATAGAAGATAGTACGGAGCTATACTACATATCTAATCAACAATATGACAGCTTATTATTTGAAGGCATACACTAAGGTCAGCATTTACAACAATGAAGGTAATCTGACTATAGCAGGAGAAACGTCGAAAAGTTTTTTTTGTTTTTTTTTATCAATTTCCTTGATTTGCATTGAAAATTTCAGGAAGTCAGTACGGGAAACGTCAATTCTCTGAGAGAAAGGCTTTTTCCCTGAAAAGTTAAAATAAGATAGCCAAAGTGCAACAGCCAAACAGCCTTATACCATTATCACTGTATTTGCCTGGGTTCCCAAAACCTAATGGTCTTAGAAAAACGTATCTACAGTGGGTGATCAAATATTACGGCCACTAGAAATAAAATCACTTTTCTAAATGAAATGCATATATTATTTTTATTTTTAACATTTTTGTCTTTTTTTTTTTAATATTAGGAGATACTTATAAACTTATTAAAAAAGTTAGTTTTCTCTTCTAAGCGAATAAAGTTTTTAAAAAAATTAATATTTAGTTTTACCTCCTCTGACAGACATAACAGCCTTAACTCTTTGTGGCATACTTTGGATGCATTTTAAGCAGTTGTTTTTTATTTTTTCACTTATGTATATGCCACACTTCTATTAGGCGTTCTATTAAAGCCTGCTTATTGGTGATTTTTTCCTTTCCTATTTCCCTCTTCATAAGCTCCCAAAGATTTTCGATGGGATTCAGGTCTGGGGAGTTCCCTGGCCATTCCAAAACCTATACACCCTTTTCCTCTAAAAAGGCAGTCACTTTTTTTGGCTTTATGACATGTTGCAGAGTCGTGCATAAACACAAAATTGCCGTTTGGGAACCATTCTGTAGTTTGTGGCAACATTTTTGTTCTTAGGGCCTGAATGTACTGGTCCTGGCGCATGGTTCCATCTGTACAGACGTCCAATCCCTTTCCACAAATAATGGACCAGACCATGATGCTCAACGGATGTTTCACCCGTTCCACTATGCACTCTTCTCGGTATTTTTCATTCGGACTTCTCCTCAAAAACTCGGCTTTATCCGACAAAATTTGGACTGTCGACTCATCGGAAAAACAAACCTGGAAGAAAAACATTTATCGAAAAAATCATGAAATTATTCCTTCAAAAGATAAAAAAGGGAATTATTAAGCCGATTGAACACGTTGCTACCTTCAACCAATCTTCAGATGTCCAGTCTTTATGTGGCTTAGTCCATTTTAGACGTTTTTCCATCATCGTCTTTGTCAGAAGTAGCTTCTTTGCGGGGCGGCAACAAGTAAAACCCATATCCTTAAGTCGACGTCGGACTGTCATGTCAGAAATTTCAATTCCTGACTCCTCAATCAAGTTTGTGAGGATCTTCCTTGGCTTTTTCCTGTTTCCTTTTTTTTATTTTTCGCTCATCCCGTGGTGTTGTAATCTTTTTTCTTCCAGATTTTCCGGTTCTCATTGGGCAAAGGGCGGCATTTGCATTGATTTTATTTTTTATTTTGTCAACTGATGACTTTGCCACTCCTGCAATTATTGCAATTTACTTTTGGGAATGCTTCTTCTTCTTTTCCTTTTTTCCGGCGTCGTTATGGTCAGAAGTGTAGGACCATAACCTTCCCACTTAACTGCATTCCTACTGGTCCGCTTGTGGGGTCCGCCGGTTTGGCCTCAGAAAGTAGCGGCAGGCTTCCCGGTTTGGGATTACTTCATCGCTAAGGCCAATAAAATGCTGGTGTTTTTGCATTTGTTTGCACTTTGTTTTTCGGCCTGCCTTTTTTGCGTGTTGAAATTGGAACGTTGATTGATAACGCATTTTAGACGGGGTTCAAAGGATCTCTCCTTTGAACATGGCAATACCAACTGAGTCGGTCGCGCTCTATCTTTCTTGTGATGGTTTCTTTTACGTGGAGGCTTCCTCGCTTCCTCGGATCTTTGAACTTCTAATTCTGTCACGCTTTGTTACTCCCACTGTCATGCGAAGCATCTTCATCTCAGCTGCCGTTAATTTGCTCTCATACTTTTTGTGCATTGTCCAGCATTGTGAACCGTATGTGAGCGCC
The DNA here is from genome assembly GCA_958301585.1 of Merodon equestris. Classification (NCBI taxonomy): domain Eukaryota; kingdom Metazoa; phylum Arthropoda; class Insecta; order Diptera; family Syrphidae; genus Merodon; species Merodon equestris. The sequence goes on from OY284414.1 coordinate 80,407,124, forward strand.
GGACGTACAACTGAAGTGTAGAGCCTTCCTTTCAGCTTAGGGGGCATTTTTCGATCACAGAAGATGGCGGAGTTTTCCCGCCACTTCATCCACCCTACGCTTACGCGATGGTTGATGTCGTCATCACAAGCTGCTTCTTTATTAATCATAGATCCCAGATATTTAAACTTTTCACACTTGGGAAGCACTCTTCCATTCAGGTAAATGTCTGGAATAGGCTGATGAGGGTCAGAGAACGGGCAGCACATATACTCTGTCTTCTTTGAACTAATACGATACCCGTGTCCCTCAAAAATGTCCACCCACACATCAAGTGCTCGTTGTAGGGACGCCTGATCATCACTTATAATGGCTCCATCGTCAGCAAAGAATAGCTGGTGCACATTGGGGTCCGTCACTTTTCCTTCAAGCAAGCAATCAAGGACTGCTATAAAGAGCAGTGGGCTGAGGACGCTCTCTTGGTGTACACCGACTTTGATTGCGAACTCTTCGGTGACTCCTGCGGTGCATATTAGTCTTGTCGTTGCTCTCTTGTACATGTCCATGATTACTCGCACGTAGATTTCTGGAACTCCTTTTTGTCTTAGCGCTAACCATAAAAGATCTCTTGGTTGACGGTCAAAGGCCTTCTCGAAATCAACCAACACCATATGCAAGTCCTTTGAAGAATCACGATGCTTTTCCATCATGACCCTTATACTTTGGATTTCATCTGTTGTTGATTTACCCGAGACAAACCCGCACTGGTCATCAGATAGTTGTATTATTTTCCGCAGTCGGCTATCTAATACCCGTTCAACGATCTTCATGGTGTGCGACATCAGCTTGACAGAACGGTAGTTATCACAATTTCGCGTATCACCCTCTTCATGGTGTGCGACATCAGCTTGACAGAACGGTAGTTATCACAATTTCGCGTATTACCCTTTCCTTTGTGCAAAGGAAGAAGATAGCTTTCCCTCCATTGATTAGGCATAGTGTCGCCTCTTATAAGTTTGGAGATAATAACCATGAGCCATCTAGACCCGATGTCTCCTATCTTTTTCCAGAACTCAGAGGGTATCCCGTCCGGCCCAACAGCTTTTCTTTTCTTGGAGTTTTTAACCGCGTACCGAACTTCTCCGACTGTTATGTCGGATATTTCGGCATGATTCGGGGCGGCTCTTGGAAAGTACACTCGGGGAAACTGTTCTTTCAGAAGTTCCTCGCAATACTGTCGCCATCTGTGGAGAATTTTTTCGTCTTCCACAAGGAGTTGGCCTTCAGCATTGTTAATAAACTTTGGGAAACGAATCTCCTGAGCATTTCTTCTTCTCTGGGCGGCTATCTTAAAGATATTTACTCATTTGTTCAGATTGCTTTGTCGAAGCTCCTGGGTAGCCTGGTTCCTGTCAGACGCGGAAGACGATATTTCTTCCAACTGCTTTGGAAGACAAGGTTGTGGAAATCTAGCCAGAATGCATCTTTTTCTTTTTGTTCGCATCCTACTTGAGGGGCATATGCGCTTACGATGTTCCACACCTCACCATGCATCACCAATTTCAGAGCCATCAAACGGTCACTGGACTTTGAAATGGTTAAGACGTTGCCAAGTAGTTCTGCCGCAAGGATGACGGCGATTCCGTTTTTTCCTTGTTCCAATCCATAGTAAAACATCTTGTAGGCTTTTGTTTTAATGTCCAAGAAACGTGCCCGATTACCGGTGTTTCGCCATTTCGTCTCTTGTACGCACAGGATGTCTACTCGCCTTCTAACCATCATTTCTTCAAGCTCATAGCTGTGACCACTCATGCTTCCAACGTTTCAACTCGCGACTCTTAATTCCTTTGGGAATGCTATGTATTCAATAGCAGAGTTTTGATTTCCGACATTTTTGCGGGCGAAAGATCTTTTCGTCTACCCATTGCTAAAACTACGTCTTATCACAAGAACTCGAAAAACACAACCAACACAATCTGAATGCACATAAATTTAAAATAAAATTAATTCACACAACACATTTGTATCAAGTACACCGATGTCGAAACAGTAGGCTTTGATTTTTCAAAAAAAAAAACTGTTAAAACGGTTAGAAAAATATAAAGCATAACGTATAGGAAATAAGGTATCTATTCAAGAAGATGGTTACCACACAAATAAACGCTATTTGAAATAATGCTTTATATAATTTTTAAAGTTAAATGGTCACAAATTAGTTTCAGACGGAAACTAATATATTAATACATATTGTTATTTAACGCCTTTATTTGAACCTAATTCTGAAAATACCCTATTTTTTATGGTGGCCGTAATAATTTGATCACCCACTGTATATGTAAGTAAAATGACTGCTTCTCCTACTTTAGGTTTGGGCTGCTAGCATTATATTAATCTCTTTGCACAACTGTCACAAGCAACTTCGTCTGAATAATTAAAAAAAAAAAATTATACCGTCTCAACCATGCTCAACTTATAGAGTTTTCGTGTTATAAACGATAAGCTTAAGCACCATTTCTATCCTTTCGGTCTTAATTTTTTTGCATAAATGGTGATGTTTTTGCTATTTGGTTTTTCAGTGTTTTATTTCAGATAGCTCACGCATCACTCGTGACGTCTTTAAGTCAGACATGCTCACCTCGCATGGCCATTCTTTTATAAAAAGATTTACTCCTGAAGGAAGGTTACAAATTATTGAATTTTACTGTCAAAATTCGTGCACTATGAAAAAAGCTTCTCACGCACCTTGACAATTTTGTATTCGACTTACCGAGCTATTATACCATGTATGTTTATTCGTTACACCATGTGTATTTAGCACACTTATATGTAGTAGCACTCTCGTAAAATGTCAAATTGTTGTCAACATGTATGTAAAATAAATCATTCTGTTTCTAATTTCCAATCGGCGTACTCTATTGTCTCGCAGAGTAAATTACATTGGCGACGAGGATAATTGAAAAGTGTGATTAAGGCAGACATTATCGTTCGACAGAGTTTAAAGTGTATGTTTTAAAATGACACCCGATTAACCAGTTAATCCACCACAAAGTGTTAGTACCCCTATAAATATGGCTACAATTATGCGTAGCACTCGTCACGTGGGATCTGTTCCATCATTCAACTTGGGGGATGACTTCAATATATATGAAGAAAAATTGGAGCAATACTTTTTGGCTAACTATGTGGAGGATGCCAGACGGGTGCCGGTTAAATTGACGCCTATAAGTCATCGAGCATATGAGATCGTAAGAGAGTTGGTGTTCCCTAAGGAACCAAAGGAGCTCCCTTTCGATGAGCTGATGGAACTTATGAGGTCCCAGTTCGAGCGTCTTCAATCATCAGAAAACGTATCGAATTTTTCGATTTGAAGCAGAATCAAGGAGAGATGGTAAATAGCTGGCTGGTGCGGGTAAGGAGCGTGGCGATGTATTGCAAGTTTGGCAATCTATTGGAGTAATTTGTAAAAAATCGTTTCCTAACGGGACTGGTAAAGGGTCCAATACTAGATCGTGTGTGTGAAGAACAGGTGGAAAAGCCGAAAAGCCGAACATTTTAAAGTCGCGTTATAACGAGATATCTCGCTTAAGGAGAAGGAGACGGGCATGCAGTTCCAAAAATGTGAGAGAATCGCAGAGAAGGACAAAAAGCAGGCCAACGACCGGAGAAGCAATAGACGGTGGCAGAGAAAGACAACAAGGTGTGTTTCGCATGCGGTAAAGCAGGACACTTATTCAAATGTTGCAAGTATAAAAAATGTGTTTGTAGAAATTGTAAAAGAAAGAGACATATAGAAATTTCATGCAAGAGTCCAAAACGTAAAATTAATTATTTAGAAGAAAATTTTAAGGAAATTGATTTATTTAATTTAAGTATTGTAATTATGAGAATGTTAAAGCAGGTCCTAATAAAGGGTGTTTTTTATAGAGGTATAGAACTTTGAAATGGAATAAAACAAAGATTTTTTTTTTTAAATTGACATGAAATTGACTTTATTCGAAAGATAATCTTCATTTCTGGCATATAGTGGGCCCAAAACAAGATTGCCGTTGATCCCAATTTTCATAAGCGAATTTTGTTTAGCGATGAATGGATACGTCAATAAACAAAACTGCCGTATTTGGAGTGATGATAATCCTCAAGTGTATGTTGAGGCACCGTTACATCCACAAAAACTGACTGTTTGGTGTGCTTTATGGGTTGCTGGAATAATTGGTCCGTACTTCTTTAAAAACGATGCTGGTCAGAACGTTACAGTCAATGGTGACCGCTATAGAGCCATGATTACTGACTTTTTCGTTCATCAATTGAACAACCATGATGTGCAGGAGCTGTGGTTTCAACAAGACGGCGCAACATGTCACACAGCTCGTGCCACAATTGATTTATTGAAGGAAACGTTTGGTAACCGCATAATTTCACGAATTGGCCTCCAAGATCGTGCGATTTAACACCGCTTGACTATTTTCTGTGGGGATATGTGAAGTCGCTAGTCTACGCCGATAAACCCGAAACGATTGACCATTTGGAGGACAACATTCGCCGCTTTATTGCCGATATACGGCCACAAATGTTGGAAAAAATCATCGAAAATTGGACCTCCAGATTAGACTACGTCCCAGCCAGCCGTGGTGGTCATATGCCAGATTTCATGTCAATTTAAAAAAAATCATCTTTGTTTTATTCCATTTCAAAGTTCTATACCTCCTTAAAAAACACCCTTTATAATTAAAATAAAGTTTAAGAATATTCCAATGTTAGTAGAGCTAGATTTGGGTGCGGGGGCTTCGGTGTTGCCGTTGTATTGCTTAAAGAAATTGAATATTGAGCAGAAGTTGGAAGACACCGACATGTGTTTGCGTAATTATGATGGTGGAGTGTTGGTGCCGATCGAGAAAATTAAAATACAAATTCAATTCATGGGTAGGAAAGTTTGGGGTTTTTCTCAAATCGTTGAGGTGGGAAATGTGAATGAGAAACCCTCATTGGTAGAGACATAATGAAGTTGTTAGGCATTACATGGGGCATACAAGGTAAAGAGTTTATAAATGAGCATTTTACAGAAAAGTCAGAAGTTAATTAAGATATGTTGGCTAGGGATATTTGCGATGAATTTAACAATCTATTCGACGGAAAGTGAGGAGAATATAAAAATGCTATAATATCATTGCAGTTCAAGAGCAATGCCAAACCAAAGGTTTGTAAGCCAGGAAAGAAACCTTTTGCATTTAAGGCAAATATGGACCAGGAGCTCAAAAGGCTTGTTAATGATGGTGCCTTAAAGAAAATTCAAAGTTCGGAGTGGGGTACTCCTTTGATGCCAGTTCTTAAACCAAATGGAAAAATTCGTCACAGTTAATACCTATTTGGAGGATGTAAACCACCCGATTCCACTTGTTTGGGATATTTTGAATTCCTTAGTAGGAGGTGAAATCTTTACTAAATTAGATTTCACTGCGGCGTATAATCAAATTCGTATTGACGAAGAAACAGGAAAGAAACTCGCTTGGAGTACACATCAAGGCATATTTCAAGTTCTTCGGTTACCTTTTGGCACAAAACCCGCTTGTCAAATTTTTCAAAGAGAAGTTGAAAAGACACTTCAAGGATGTGAAGGTACAGTAAACCTGCTAGATGACGTGGTTGTAACAGTAAAAGATCTTAATGTACGTATAGCCAATTTAAGGAAAGTTTTGAGTGTGTTAAAAGAGGCAGGTCTCACGTTGAATAAAGAAAAATGCGTTTTCTTTAAGCCTGAAATAAAATATTTAGGTTATGTTGAGAGTAAGGAAGGGGTTAAGAAAGATCCGACGAAGGTACAAGCTGTTCTTGAGTTGCCAAAACCTAGTAATGTCTCTGAGGTATGAGCTTTTGCGGCGATGGTAAACTATTATGCAAAATGTATCCCGAATTTATCCAGTTTACTTGTTTCTTTGTACAGATTTTTAGAAAAGGGCGTAGAATTCAAATGGGATAGAGATTGTGAGAAGGCTTTCAAAAAATGTTAGGACGAGTTGATTTCAGATGATGTTTTGGTGCAACACGAAATTGTTTTGGCTTGTGATGCATCAGAGTATGGAATTGAGGCGGTTCTCTTACATAAAATGCCTGACAGCAGATTTCATTTGCTTCTCGAACCTTATCCAAGTCTGAAAGAACTACGTGGAGGTAGAGAAGGAGGCATAGCTATTTATTGGGGTGTCCGCACATTTTGCGAGTATCTTATGGGAAGACGATTTTACATAAAGTCAGATCACAAACATCTCCAAGCATTGTTTTGTAAAAATAAGGGTATCTCTGTGATGGCAGCGGGGAGGCCTTATTTAGAAGAAGTCGAAAGTATTAAATATTTACACTGAGTTGAAGAATTTGTTCCTGTAGATTAAAGATGAAACAAGACGGGACATAGCTTTAGTTAAGATTTATAGAAACGTTCAAAATGGGTGGCCCGGAAACGTTGAACAAGTTTTGGATTCATATTTCAAAAGAAAATTTGAGCTTAGTATAGAAGAAGGAGTTCTTATGTGGGGTATAGAGTAATTATCCCAGAAAAATTAAGACAAAAAGTTTTAAGAGAATTACATGCCACTCATTTAGGGGCATCAAAAATTAGGGGAATTGATCTTATTTTTGGTGGCCAAAATTAGATGAGGAAATCGAACAAGTTTCAAAAGATTGTCAGCTTTGTGTGCAGGCGAGGCCCGAACAAGCGAAGGCGCATTTAGTCAAATGGCCTGAAACAAATTTTGTGTTTGAACGCATTCTTTTAGACTATGCCTGTCCATTTCAAAACAAAATGTTTTCAATAATTACAGATGCGTTTAGTAAGTGTCCAGACATTTTCGAAGTACCTAGAGCTGACACGAAAAACACGTTGATAAAATTAAAAGAAATGTTTGCCCGTTTCGGTTTGCCGAAGACATAAGTTACGGACAACGGTTCTCAGTTCGTTTCGGCAGAGTATAAACAATTTTGTTACTTAAATGGCATAAAGCATTTAACGTTCTCACCATTTCATTCACCATTTCAAGTAATGGAGCAGCTGAAAACGCGGTAAAATCATTTAAAAATGCAATAAAAAAGCTTTCTGTCAGTAGTAAAGACACCATGCACCCGCAACTTCAAAGGTACTTGTTTGCGTAGAGAAATGCAGCATACAGTACTACGGGTGAAAAACCTTCGATTTTATTATTGAGAAACCATGTTTCTACACGTTTTGACCGAGATCGTCCAAATATTAAAAATAGCACTGAGGCTCAGGTTCGCAATTATAATAAGGGAAGGACAGGAGAAAAAGATTTTCAAAAAGGAGACCAGATCTACTTTAGAAGTTATTTAGATCAATCTCGTAAAAGTTCGCTGGATAAAAAGTTAGGTCAAACGATGTACATACGTACATATATGTGCAAGGAAGCTAAGACAGGAAAACTAACTAAATTCCGATCAGATGATAAAGACATGGCAATTTTATATCGAAAATATTAGGGCCGAGAAGGATGATTAGTGGGATAATAAGATGGAGCAATCATCTACCAACAATGTTGAAAAGAACTTAAATTTGTCTAATCCGACAAATATCGTGAGCGCTGAAAACAAAGGTGTAGTTCCAACTCCAGGCACAGGTTACGCAAGCAAAGTTGACGATCGTTATAGTAAAGAAAATAAACAAACGCCGGCAATAGCGAATAATTCGCGCTCCGAGTCCGAAGTGTAAAAATTTGGATGTAATAGGTCATTAAGGGCAAGAGACAAGATTAAAATTCCAGAGAGGTTATGTTATTAAGGCGTTATTATTAAAATTGAATTTAAAATTGTGAACTTTTTTTTGTATTAGTATACATAAAATATATATTACTTACTTTACTAAAGCTTGAAATATGGAGGAATACCTGTTATTGGTTAAACGAAAAATAGTTGTTTATCTTAAGGTGGGGATGTTATACCATGTAACCATGTATTTGACACATCTGGTAACACTCTCGTGAGATGTCAAATTGTTGTTAACATGTATGTAAAATAAATTATTCTGTTTCTAATCTCCAATCGGAGTAATTGTCTCGCACAGTGTATTACACGAGCAAGCAATTCAAGCCATAGTGACCAAATTTTGCAACAATTTCATGCTATTAGATACCAGGCGACCTTCCCGTGTGGATAGAATGCGTGTAGAAGAAAATATTGTTGCCACATTCATCAGCGCAGTAATTGAAATTGTGTTATCGTCATCTAACACCTTTGAAAATTCATCTCGTGCCGAACCTCCTGCCTCCGATGAGTAGGCCTAGGAAAACCTTCAGAAACGTCCGCTTTTTATTTGAGTCTTCAGAAGCTCATTTTCGGTATGGGTATGCTAATGAACAAAACTGCCAGGCAATACAGTTTCAGATTTCAGAAAACTCAATGTTTGGTGCGGCTTATGGCCCGGCGGAATCATAGGCCCGTATTTTTTCAAAAACAACCGTAGGACAATGTTCAATATTTCTTTGCTCACAATGATCAAATTGAACCTGGTCGACATGTCGTTCCGGCATGAATGAGAAATTAGTTCAGTGAGTAATTTATCCTTTGTATTGGGCCGGAAAATTGGCCGGTTAGACCGTGCGATTTGGCCCCCTTAAACTAGTTTTTATTGGATATGTCAAATGACTGGTCTATGCAGGTAAACCCGAAACAATAACAGCTTTGGAAGGCAAGATTCTACATATGTGTTATTAGGTAACACCCAATATGCTAAAAAAAATTACTTAAAATTTGACTCTTCGTATGGATTATTTACAATATTCCTGGGGACAATATTGATTGACAAGCATTGATTTATAAACTCAAATATTTTTTTTTTTTTTTTTTGGCACTCTTCCTTTGTTTTCTTGACAAATGAAAGCCAAATGCTTAAAAAATCATATAAAATCACACACTAAATACATTTTCGTTTTTCCTATTGAAATACAATTTGTAAGAAACAACATTTCAGGTTCACATCTTATGAGAAGGAAGATTAACTAAGCTTTAAAAAATGCTATGTGATTGATCTTACTCGAATCCGCCGCGCCTTTAAGTTAGAAGCTAACGAATGGAATTAACGTTGGGTTTTCAGCCTGAAGAGGCACCTTTTCGCCTTTGACTTGGAATAAAGTATAATATAATCAATCCGGGACAAGATAAACTGAATAAATATTTACCAAGTTTGAATGTGGATTTGCTCAGGCATTCTTACCTGAATTTGATTGCTTCTAGTTTCCATTTTAATTTCAACACTTTATCTAGTTTACCTTTAACGAATATTTAACCTTTTAATAATTTATTCGAGAAGTCCCTATTGGTTGATATGTATATGTACGAGTATGTATTGTATTATATAATGGTCGGCACATGTCGGTGAGTGAGACATATTTTACTCTCCCATAGGCTATACTGAAAAAATCATCATCACATCAATTTTAGGCATATTGCTTGCATCTTACTCTCCTTCCTGATAAATTCCGTCTAGCGACCCTAAGCTTAGCTTTTATGAATATGTATAAACTAACTTATGAAAAAGTGTTCAGATGACGAGTAAAATTTACTCGGGCGCATTTTTTGTTAGAATCTAAGAATTGCTAGCTCAAATAGAACTGATAGTTTTATCTTTCCCATTGTATTTCCTGTCGGGCATGCGAAGCGTTGCCTTACAATAAACTGCAATGTCAATTGTTTGTTTATAGTCAAGTAAATACATGGGAACTACTCTATTCCCCGAAAGCACTGACTTAAGGTACAAGTATGTACTTCACAGCCTTCCGTGCTTCACTTTCGATCAATACACGAGCAAATCGGATTGTACTGTGTAATGCAAAATAAGTGTACATATTACCCTATCTAGAACAGTGGGAATTAATATCAAGCTTCAAGTAAAAAAGACCACAAAGATTATTGAAGCCAGAATTCCAGTCTCTTAAAAACTTTATTTTTTATAAGCATGCATATCAATAGTCCTGATAAAAAGTGGTTTGTTTTGAGGCGATTTCAAACGTGTTTGTTTGTAGAAGTACTATACAGGATGTACTATTTACATTAGATGCTAAGTTTTTCCTTTCCAAACTTTCTTAGCTTAATCGTAGAGAGGCATAGTTTTAAGAACGTGCTATATACTTAATAGTGCCCGGACAGAGCCAGTAAGATAGTTTTAATTAGTTAAGATAGTTAAGCTAGGTTTGAACCTTTTTGTTTAGATTAAGTTAGATATAAAAAAATGAAAATAAAATTGCATTGAAAAAAAAAATTAATCTTTCCATAGCGCCCATTGCTGGGGCGGAAAACGTTTATTGAAAAACTTATTCCGAGACTGTTAATTCAATTTTAAAGTTAAAGTTTAATCTTGCATGTTTTTACCTTATCCAATCATCATCTACGGCTGCGATATTTAATCATAACGACTTTAAATGCACTATTTGTTCATGTGGAGCAAACTTTTCTCCTAACTTTTAACTCAAATTTATTGGTTAATCTATACGCTTAGATGAGAAATGTATTCGAGATGAAGTGCATTATGGTCTGTCTTAAAAAGTACAGATCGCCAGAGTTTCAGTTCATTAAATATACCCTGCACGACGGAGCAGACCGAAACACAATTGACAATTCTTATCTTAAAATGAGGGTAAGGGCTATAGCTAACGACAATAACCTGATATCCAGGGCTTACTACCCCAATTATAGATACAACAAGAGCACGCTCCGATCGTATTTCTCCATATTGATTCCGAAAGGTTAGTGCAAAACAAAGATGGTTTCCCGGTAATCTACCACTGCCACCAACCGGGGCGGCAGGGACAAAGGACTCATCCGCTACGGGTGCCGTAATGTCGGTTAGATTAGATGAACCTAAGAACTGACTGAGGCCTGTTAGCCTTTGTGAAGTTTCGAGTATGCACAATGAGCGAGATGGCGAAATCTAGTTGCTAAAAGATGCAATCAGGAGGTTGACCACTCGGAACAATTTGATTATATTTAAAATTAAGCAACTTAGGGTACGTGAAGAAATACGAAACCAAAAGCATGAATCAAGTTTTTTTTTAATTTTTTTTTATTTCTAAAAAGTATAATTTTAAAATTTAGATACATTTTAAAATATTAAGTTTAGATGTTTTTGTCTAGTAACCAAGAACAAAATAAGAACAATTAATGTGAAATAAAAACTAAGGTTAAGTTCACCAAGTAATGGCATTAATTTTCATAGAGGGCAAAAGGTCATAGTGGCTTGAGTGAGACCTCCTACTGAGTTTGATTACTAGCATAGGTTGAAAAGACATTATCACGCACAATAACACTTCCGTACATTTTTATGAACCAATTTACAAAGCACAATTCTGCTAAATACGGCAGTGTTAAATTTGAGCCATGACATATTTGATATGAAATAAAAAAAAAATACATTTTTGATCGTCGTACATATAATTATTCATGATATTACCAAAATGTTACACAAGATGATGGCGAAACGACGCGCTTTTCATAATGAACAAGGCATAAAAAGATATGGCACGGCTATGGTATACGAATATCACTGGTCTCTGGGTGACGTCTGGAAAGGAACTAGGCAACACATTTTCTTTGATAATAAAATTCATCTTTATATTTACTTTTATTTATAATTTTTTTAATTATTATTATTATTTTATTATTTATATTTTATTAATTATTATTCTGATTAAATTGAGATTTTGGAATGGATCATTGAACCATTAATTAAATATATGTATTTTTCTCAGGGTTCTTAGAAGAACTCCAATATAATGCAGTTACCATGCCCGTGTTCTCTCTAGTAAGCCTTATGAGTTAGTGAAGCTTCCAACACTTTCTTTATTCTTATACAATATATATACATACTGCATCAGTACCAATTTAGATCTGTCTTTAGGGGGTGCCAAATTTCGAAAAGTCAGCAGTGACATCAAAAAAGTAAAAACTAAAAACAAATCTATAGGGTTGTGTAATTCAAAATTACTACAATCAGGCGAACAAATGTATTGGCATAGTACGAATACAATTTTAATATAAAAGTGAATGAATAACATTTTATTAATTATTTTTAACAATTACTACTTTAAGTCTGGTGTTCATCGGAAATCCCATCTTTTTTCTTATGTCTTAACCGATTTTTAACCACTTTTCAGATATGATATTTTGAAGTTATTCTTTGTTTGTAATATTTTCTTTCTTTATCGGTCTCTCCAATTCTCCCAAAGAAAACTCAATGGGGCTAAGATCTTCAGTCCTATATATAATCGTAGCGTCCTTGTCATGTTGCAAATAGTAACTGCTGTCAAGTTTAAGAGGTTCAACATCCTTTTCACAATTTTTCTAATTCCCTTATTTCCGAGGAAATCATGCAACTCCAAATTTTGATCCCTCCACCCTAATGTTTGGCATGTGATTTGCATATATTGAAAACAAAGCTCTGTAGTAGTCTAGAAATCAAACTTACGTCAAAAACCGTTATTTTTACAAATAAGCCTATTTTTTTTTTTTGTTTTTTTTTACTGATAAAAGGACTCAATGTAGTGTTTTCTACTCACTATTATTGCATGCTCTTGGGTATAGAGGTGTTCTCTAATTTTTGTTTTTTTTTTTGTTTATTTATTTTTTTTTTTTAGAGGAAGGGGAAAGATACCAGTAATCAGTATGCCGGATTTTGACCGACTAAAACCGCCTCCCACATGATTGCAATCTAGTCACTTGGACTGATTTAATTTATCTTTTGTCGTTTCAGGAGTTCCGCCCATTAGCGTCTCCTGACAGATGTTAGGATGCGTTCTATTCTTTTTTTTTTTTTTATGTTAAGTATACGTCCGGGTAAATACATATGTATGTACATTTCTTAATGTGATTGGTATCTTTTATTTAGACCAGTTCAAATGGCTTTGTCCTTTTGAATTTTCTCACTATATTTACATTGTCTAAAAGTTGCCCTGCCTCTGTGTTTGTGTGTACTTGAAGTCTTGATTCGTGCCTTCGTGCAGTTTTTTGGACCTCATCCATGACTAATTCCACTCCCAAGTCCCTGTGAAGTTCCTTATTTCTTATGTACGATTTTCCTTAGTACTTTGGTTTGGAATCTCTGTATGATGTCTACATTGCTCTTTTTGGTACAACCCTATATTTGACTGCCATATGTCCATGTTGGCTTCAGTGATTGCGTATACAGGGTGTCCCACGAGCAGTGTGCCAGAAAGCTAGAGCGTGTAGGTCTGGTCAAGACAAGAAATAAATCGTATGGGAGAGGGGGGTCTATTCCCCCCCGTTTAGCCGGGAGGAGCAATTTTCTAAAAAATTTAACTAATTTGGAAAAAAAATTACTAAAAATCAACAGTTACTACCACAATGCCGTGATATAGTTTTTTGTAAAGCCAGAAACCTCTTCTTTCATCTTGTTTTTAAACGAAGCTGTTTTAAGAAATATTTTTTGAGAAATTAATTTTCAAACTCAAAATTTTGAAAAAAAAATGAAAAAAAAATTTCGAACTAAAAATTTCAAAATTGTATGTAATTAAGTACTAATTTTTTTCAAAAAATCAATTCTCTTATGAATTTTTAGTTAAAAACAGAAAACCGGATGCAAAAATGTCTTGTAGTTTCTGAGAAATTAAAAAAAAACCCAAACCACTTTTTTCTAAGAAAAACATTTTTTTTTGTTTTAACGCGGCTGGACTTGTAAGCAAATTAATGTATGAAACTTGACCTCTTTTTTTATTATTTTTAAAAAATTCGGAGTTTTATTATAATAAATTTTCAATATGATCCCCATTTTTTAGAAGGCAAAGATTATATCTCCTTCTAATGGCTGCACATAAGTCTATGCTTGACAAATTTTCCTGGAATTTGACTCCAGCGACTTCAATCCGTCCTTTCAGTTGTTCCAAAGATACTATTTCCACTTCCTAAACATAATTCTTCACACATAAAAAAATAAAAATCTAGAGGAGTTAAATCTGGTGATCTAGGTGGCCATTCCGTGGGGCCCCTTCTTCCGATCCAACGGTCACTAAAATGATCATCCAGCCAGTTTCTAACCCGTAAGCTGGTGCTCCATCTTGCTGGTAGATTAAATTATCTTCTATGGCCAAAGGAACATTGTCCATCAAATCGGGCAAAAGGTGTCGTAGGAACTGCAGGTATGATTCTCCATTAATAACAGCATCCAAAAACCGGGGCCCGATTACTAAAGCGCTGTTGTGATTTATTTTGTTTTTTGTCGTGTGGATCGTGTGGAAATGATGCAAATTGTGGAAGTTAGTAACCCCATCTCTGGTAAACTATGCTTCATCCGTCCAGAATATCCTAGCAAAATAGTTTCGTTCAGTTTCATCTCGAAGCAGTAATGATCGACAAAATTCTGCTCTCAAAAACTTGTCGTTTGAGGTGAGTTCCTGAACTGGCCTAAAATGGTATGGGTGTAAGTTTTCGGTATGAGGCACTCTCCATACTCTAGATTTGGGCACTCCAAGCATAATAGCTTTCTTCCTTGTACTAAGGGAGAGATTACGTCGGACAAAATCCAAAATTCTTTCATCTAAGATTCCTGATCCATCTGTAACTGATCTTTCGCTTCTTCGATGCTCTAGCACTCCGTGCTCTCGCAAACGTCAGTGGAATCTTGAAAACATGCTACGACTGGGACACCTCCGATTGGGATATCTTTCAGCGTAGAGTCTTTCGGCTTCACGATCTCGACCATTAGCTAAACCGTAGCAGAAGTACATGTCCGTTAATTCTTCTCGAGAGTATGAGTTTGACATCGTAATGTGTTGATGAGTTAACATCCAATTTGGAAATGGTTTTTTATTAAAAATGCGATGCCTTTTATTTACATTTGGGTTGCAAATATTTTGTTTTTCAATAAAGAAAAATTGCGGTTTTATTGTCTTAAGGTCCTCGGGTAGAACCCATCGGCGGCGGGCGGACCCAGACGAAATTGGCAGGTCAGTTTTCAGGCGTTATCAATGAAAAAAAAAGGATTAATCCAGGGCTATTCCAATACTGTGTCACTTCATTGTATCCTCATAAAACTCCGAATTTTTTAAAAATAATAAAAAAGAGGTCAATGTTTCATACATTAATTTGCCTACAAGTCCAGCCGCGTTAAAACCAAAAAAAGGTTTTTCTAGAAAAAAATGGTTCGGGTTTTTTTTAGTTTCTCAAAAACTACAAGACATTTTTACATTCGGTTTTCTGTTTTTAACTCAAAACTAACAACAGAATTGAATTTTTTAAAAAAAAATTAGTACTTAATTACATACAATTTTGAAAACAAATAGTTCGAAATTTTTTTTTTTCATTTTTTTTCAAAATTTTGAGTTTGAAAATTAATTTCTCAGAAACTATTCCTTAAAACAGCTTCAATTAAAAACAAGATGAAAGAAAAGGTTTCTGGCTTTACAAGAAAGCATATAGCGGCATTGTGGATGTAACTGTTGATTTTTAATAATTTTTTTTCCAAAATTAGTCAATTTTTTAGAAAATTGCCCCTCCCGGCTAAACGGGGGAGAATAGACCCTCCCTCCCGTACGATGTTTTTCTTGTCTTGACCAGACCCCCACGCTCTAGCTTCTTGGCAGACTGCTCGTGGGACACCCTGTATAATAAAAGTTTATTATGGACCTATAGTAAGGAGTTCTTTACTATCAGCCAATACATTTTTCTGTATTTTATTTCTAATTAATTTCTAATTATTTCTCTTATTTCTATTTAACGAGCTTTCTCCAATCTTAGTTTAGCATCTAGCGTCATGCCAAGAAATTTCACTGTGTTCGCATACGGTACTATTTTCTGGTTGATAGTAACCGGGATTTGTGTAATTGCTTTGTTAATGAATTTTACGTGAATTGATTTGCTCTCATTAAGCTTGATTCGTCATTTTATTATCTTATTACAAATTTGGTCTATAGCTGATTGTAGCTTCTGTGTTCATTCCACATTATCCTTTCCCACTGCAACGATTGCAGTGTCATCGACAAACGTAGCCAATATGCAATATTCTAGTTCTGGGAGATCACATGTACTCGTATATAGAAGATACAGAATCGGACCCAGCACCTGGCCTTGTGGGACTCCTGCCTTAATTTCCGTTAATTCTGAATACGAGTCTTCCTGTCTTATTGTTTCGGTAGGACACATTTTAATTTATGGTTAAGTCCTTCAGGCCAAACTTTATCAAAGGCCTGCGCTACATCTAGAAACACTGACTTGACTATTCTGTGAATTTGATCATTTGTTGAGTGATGTCTCCTAAATCCGAACTGGTTATTCGGAATCAGATTTTTCCGTTCAATAATATTATTAAGTCGTTTGACAAATATTTTTTCGAATAATTTAGATATAACCGGTAGTATTGAGATTGGCCTATATGATGTCACTTCGTTTGGTGGCTTTCTAGACTTAGAGATCATTATTAGGTTACGTTAGGTTAAAGAAGGGGAGTGTGATGGTTAAGCATCACTTTCACTCGGAGGCCAAAAGGCCCATTGTGATTCCCTTCATTGGTGGGGGTACACATATAATTAACCTGTCCTATCACGTGATGGGTGAAACCACCCCGTGCTCTTTATGAATTTTAGAAGATCCGATATATCCGATACATCCGCAATCTCTGTAAAGAATCTTTGGGGTAGCGACGCTAGTCGTCGATTCTGGAGAGCTGGAGAGTGGCAAAGCAGATGTTGGATCGTCTCCGTTTCGTCTTCATCGCCGCAGCTCCGGCAGAGATCGCTGGATCCCGAGTCCCATTTCCTGAGCATTGCTCCAATGGGACAGTGTCCTGTGATCACTCCGACGAACATACGGATCGAGTTACGGTCCAGCGCCAAGAGCTTCTTTGTTTTTCCGATCTGGCCACGATGATCTTGTCGTGTAGCTGTCGTTTCTTGTAAGCCAAGACGAGTTGGTTTCTTTGACGATTGTGTCATTTATGATCCGGTATAATGCGCTGATCGGTGGTTGCAATGACGTGTCCGCTTCGCTGATGTCCAGTTCCCGATTACAATGGATTTGTCTACTTTTATGTCCTCTAGAGCTGTTATTATGGCCTCTGTGTTTACATTGTTGAAGGCCCCCTCTATGTCGAGGAAGGCTGCCATTGTAAACTCTTTTAGGTTCAGCGAGCCCTCAATTTCACGGACACCACTATGCAGAGCACTTTCCATTGATCTGCCTTTAAGGTAGGCGTGTTGAGTGTTGCATAAGTTACGTGAGTTGATGAGTCCTCTGATGTATAGGTCAAGGAGTCCCTCCAAGGTTTTTAATAGAAACGACGAGACACTAATTGGCATATAGTCCTTTGCGGCAGTATGGGATAGTTTACCTGCCTTAGGTATGAAAATTACCTTTATTTCTTTCCACTGTGTTGGGATGTACCCCGCGCGCAGGCAATTGGAAAAAATGCTTACGAGATGGGGTACAGTGTGGGTCTGTGTTTTTTGAAGCATCGCTGGCAAGATATCGTCCGGCCCCGGAGATTTAAAGGGTTTGAACGAATTTATTGCCCATGATACTTTATCCGTTGTGATAATCTTTTTTATTACTTCTTCGGTTGTGTGAACCGTAGGAACCGTCGCCTCGAAGGAGACTGTGGTTTCAGGGGTTTTACAGCCTGGGAAGTGGGTTTCAGTCAGCAGTTCTAGGGACTCCTGACTGGATTCTGTCCAAGAACCATCTGGTTTAAGGATGAATCCCGGGACGCAGGGCTCCTTGGATAGGATCTTTCTGAGCCTTGCAGCTTCATTGAGATCCTCTATTGATTCGCAGAACTCCCGCCAGGATTTAGACTTTGCTGCTTCTTGTTTTGCTCTTGTATTCGTTGAAGCTGGATTTGTAGTTATTCCAATCTTCGGTTCTTTTTGAGATCTTTGCTCTATTGAATAGAGTTCGGGTCCTGGTCCTGAATTGCTTTAGCTCTGTGGTCCACCAGACTGCGCTGGTCTTCTTGCGAGCACGTTGCAAAGGACAGGATTTGTTGAAAGCCGCTTTCAGAATTCCCAATGTAAGTTGGTTCAGCATTAGTGATGGCTTGTGGCGGTACTAACCTGTTGGCAACTAGGTTTGAGAAAAGATTCCAGTCTGTCTTCTGAGGGTTTCTGAAAGGTTTCGGTTTTTCTTTATTAACGTTAAGGTTGAAGAGTATTCGGCTGTGACCGGAAAAGGAACAGTTAGTGGACACTCTCCAATTCTCTACTCCGATGGAGTCAGACTCACTTAGTAAAGTGAGGTCAATTACTTCTTCCCTAACCCGATTGCGAAACGTGGGTGTATTACCTTTGTTGCATATGTTGAGGTTGGTGGAGATAATGAAATTGAAAATGGACTCACCCCTTTTATTAATGTCGCTGCTTCCCCATTGAGTGTGGTGTCAATTGGCGTCGCAGTCTATCAATAGACACAGTCCGCGTGACTTAGCGTGTCACACAAGTGCTCGGACTGCGTCTGGAGGTGGGTCCTCCTTATCGTATGGCAAGTATGCGGACGATAGGAGCAAAATTGATTTGTCCTGTTGTTCGTACGTTACCACCGTGAGGTCTCCATTGCTGTATGTACCTAGGAGAAAAATGTTTAAGTATTTCTTGGCGACTATACAGGTTCGTAGCTTACCTTCAGTATGTGGATAGTATAAATTATATACCTTAGACCTTAATCCCTGAATTTTGTTCCTAAGGAGCCAAGGTTCTTGGATTAAGGCTATATCCACATCTTCCTGCAGCATGTACATCATCAAGTCGTCGGTGGCTGCTTTGCAGTGGTGTAAATTAATTTGCACCACTAGCAGCCAAAGGATGACTTGTCGCGTTCATTGGGGAGCCTTACCTTCAGGGTTCCCAGCCCGAGCTTGATGCTGCCAGATCTGCTGCGGATGTGGTCGAGTGACTTTTGGTCAATGGTAACCATGAGGTCCTTTCCCACTCCGTTCTTACTCTTGGCTGAAGAAATTATTCTCCAGCTGTGAGTGTCAAGCTCTTTGTTCTGCTTGTCAATTAGCTTCAATATGAATTCGTTCTTTTCGGGATCGGTGGAGGGATCCATATTGAAGCCAACGTGCAAAGCGGACGCATCGAGCGGGGGATAACCTCGAGTTTAGCGTTCCGCCAGATTTCACCGCAATTGTCGATTGTGCGCTTTAAGAAGTCTAGGATTGTCACAACCGACGACTTTGACTCCTTTCTGCCAGCCTGCTCCGTCGAAGTTGATCTCATCGCTGCTATCTGCGATGAGCATCGCTTTTAGTATTTTGGCTTCAACCGTGAACCAATTGTCGGATGTAATCTTCCCATCCGAGTTGGAACGGTCGACAATAGCCACTTGTAGACTCATGGGAAGGTGGAGGCTGGCTGATGTTTTCGCCTTTTTCGCTTCCCTTAGAGTTTCTTCCCCGGAGCGCTCCCTCTTGACGTTCTGCTTCGATCCTGAGGCAGTGTGTCCTTTGGAGGTGCTCCGTTGCTGTGCGCTCTTTTCGACAGTGGCCGGTTGTGTTGGCTGTTGTCGAGTCAATTTTGGGACGTTGGGTTTGATAAGGGCCGCGTTCGATGGCTTTTTCTCTCGCCCTATGTCCTTTTTAGCAGCGTGAGTGGAGGTGGGAGCCGATTTCTTCTCGAATTTGGCTACCTCTTTCTTGTGCTTCTTAATCAGGAATTTTTCGCGCTCGGAGAGCGTTGAGGGGTGTCTTGCGCTCATCTTCCTGATATACTGCACCGACCTCTTATAGCTGTTCTTCGCTTTTTGGGCCGATGTTTTTGCCCTGATCGTTCCTTCAGGTTTGCCTGTGGCCTTAGGGTCGACCTTTTCTTCCAGCAGCTGAGCTTCAGTTTCAGAGTCCACTTGCATGGTATTGTTTACCTGTGATGAAGTGAAGGATTCATCGTCGGTAGCGATACCAATTTGTAGTCCCTGAAGGAGAGTCCCGGTTACGCTGTCTGTATCGATCGCGCCTTCGACGGTGGTAACCTGTGCTGTTTGCCGTTTCAGAGGATGCATTTTTTTATTTTTGTCCGAGTTTTCTTCTTCCATGTGTGATCCCACGAGTCGCGCAGGAATGGGTGGTCGACCTGTATAGAGCCCCGCAGTATACAGGCAAGGCTATTTGATCCAGGAGGGTGCCTGGTATCCTGGATACACCATTAGCGACTGGGCTATTACTTAAACCCCCAGCCTGGCTGACTCTCGGCACGGTACGGTTTACACCCAGGGGAAGGGAGGGGAATGGAGGAGATACCCGGGGAAGGGAGATCATTATTACTTCGGCCACTTTCCATATATCAGGAACATATCTCATTCTAAAATTAGCATTGATTAAATGTGTTAGTTTAACCACAGCTTTTCTTGGTAACTGCTTCAATATTTCACCGGTTATAAGATCATAGCCGGGCCATTTTTTCGGATTAATGTTATTTTTGGTCACATTTTTCACTTCCCTTGGGGTCGTAAGTCTTATTTCTTCATTTTCTTCTTCGAATGTTTCCGCAAGAATCCATATTTCTTGTTCGTACACATACACAAGTTTAACCACCCGCACAAAATCTGTAAAGTGGACCATCACTTCTGTACAGCTTTCTTAAGGTTTCTGAAGTCTAAGTATTGTTTCTTTTGACATTGTCTTGAGAGAATTCTCTAAGGGTTTTCGATTGGCTTCGACTCAGGGTTTAGTGATGGATGGAGCAAAACTTCAAAATTAATATTGTTAAAATATTTTGTAACAATTTTTGCTCGCTCAATAGAGGCTGGGACAATAGCTATGGATTTCGCGTGGTCATCAAAAAAGTTTTTTTCCATTTTATATGAAACCACTCCAAACTCTGACCCTTTCCCCACCATGATCTCTGCCCATCTCAACTTCTTGCAGATCATGCCAATAGTTGGAGATCATGCCAATAATACCCGATCCACCCATTTTTTTTCATTCGAAAATATTGAACGTTCCTACTCCTGGGTTAAAAAAAACACTCAAATCGGATGAAGGCTGTGAGTCAGTTTTCAGACAGAAGACAGTCCACTAATGCTACACGTTAATTTTTGACTGGAATTAAATAAGGTACAGTGAGTATTTGTGTTAAGAAGATCAGGGAGACAAAAAGGAATCATGAAGTGGAACAAAGACGAAGACCCAGTCAACTCTGAACTGGTAAAAATATTGTGCACACAATTAAATAATGGTTGAATTTTCCCAGCGCTAATTTTTATAAGGTCATGAAGATAAAATTGTGGGGACATGAAATGTCGATTTTTTGCTCAAAAAACTGATTTAATTAAACTACATAACGAATGAATTCAATAATCAAAGTACTAGCATAAGCTTCCATTAATGGAATCGATGACTTTCATCAACGCTTTTCAAAAAAAAATTATAATAAAACTGCCCGCGCCATTGGTTCCTATTTTCCACCAAATTCAACATTTTCCATCCGACGGAAAAAAAATTTGTTTATGTAATCACAACCTACGACTTACTAGATTTTATTGACAGATGTTTACCCTCCATTGGGCACTTACCATATGTAGTAGTTACGCCATCTGCTAATCAAATCGACATTTCATATCACATTAACCGATAGTCCTAAGGGGTTAAGTCTCACAACATACTTATTAACAAACAAAACAACTTCAGCCGTCACTTAATTTCAGAAGCTGTTTTGAACAAATTTCGCATATCAATATTCGTTGAACCCGAAGTGTGCCTGGCTTTTAATCGCGCGACTTAATGGAAATTAAATTCTCTACAAGCAAACAAAACAATTATACAATCAAGGTGCTCAAGCCGTTCATGATTCATCGGCCTGCCCTAATTTAATTATTTGTAAACAAATATTGAGTTTTCCATCAATAAGCAACTCGGCAGTTGTTTTCAGTGCGATTTTTTTTTCTATTCACAAGGGAAATGTGAAAAATTGCAAACTTTGTTATTGACGATTTGTGGCTTACGACAGTACTGCTTTGACGTGTAACACGAGACTATAATGTGGAAGAGAGTAACCATGACGGTGCATAAAAGTGCAGGTCTACAGACGAATTGATTAGTTTGGCCTTTTTTCCCGTATTTTTGTTTGCCCATTTATTTTCATTGAAACATCAGGGGAAAAGGGTGGTTGGGGTGAGTCTCGTCAACACCTTGACCTATTAATGCTCATTGAACTTTCTCGGGGTTATGGTTATGTGAGTCTACTGTTCTTAGAGAGTCGATGTGTATTTTACTCAGGACTTTGGCAGTGATCGAGCTCTAGACACAGAAATCGATCAAGACGGAAACTTTGACGAATGATTTTGAACTCTAATTGTTGTATTCCAGATATGACCAAAGCTCTTGTAGACAGAGCTTTGACGTTCGGAGGTACTAATTGTTCAATAACAATTTTCTCTTATAACAGTTAATCAGAAAGGCGGAAGGAAATTGGTTTACCTTGCTTATGCTTACCCACCTGCGTACTCTCTACTAGACTGGAGTTGTAAAATTATATTTAAGAAAAACCTATCCTAAAAGATTACTTACATACTTAAAGACAGGAGGTAGGCGTGCAGAAAGCCTACAAGAAGACCTCGTAATAAAGCTAATGTTTCCTTTTTTCGAAAGACGGTAAACCAAAAGGAAAACAGGAACAGGTGCTGACCTATGGTTTTTCACTCACTATTAAGACCTGAAAATGAATGATTTTTTTTCAATAACAGTTCTGAAAGCTCCTCAGTAAATAGATTTAGTAGCTTGGTTCCAGTCATTCCGTCTTATTTCCGATAGACGATCGAAAGGACAATTTCGTCTCGGACGATTTGTTGGTAAATAAGTTTGAAAAACCGTCGCATAGCCTCAGTTTTTTTAAGGGGCTAAGAGTGCTTTGGGGCGATGTGCGAATATTTATTTATAAAATAGAACAAAAAATTTGGCCTAAAATTTTAGATGTTTATCACTGCTTTTGGTGGGTCGGCTACGAATAAAACTAAGGTTTACGAGCAGTCGTGAGGGTGTTGACTATTACAAGAACCCTAAATAGCCCCAGTACAACCGCAACTTCATAATATGGTAATGAACACTGAATTGTATGAAATTCCCCCACGCGTTTTAGTATTGAAAGTTCGACAGCAAATTTGTTCCAAGACTGAACAACTTCTAACAGAAACAACTGGAAGTTGCTCAGAAGTCAATAACGACGCAGATCTTCGGTAATGTTTCATATCAAGCAACAGAACATATGGCTATGACGTCGAAAAAGAATCAATCATTCCAGTGAAATGTCGCGAATAGCCGAAAAAAGCTCGACAGTTGCGGCTTACAGATTGTTGAGTTCGTAGGTGCCATGTTGATTTTTCTACCACTTTTGTTTTTTTTCTTTTTGCCTCAACCTTCTTTACGATTCATTATTGACATACATATGTATGCGCCATTCTCAGGTGGTATACGCGTGATACTCCTGCTTCAGGTTTAATTTTAGTCTCATTCCAAAAAAAACACTTGGACATGTACATGTAGTTCGTAGATTTGAACTGGTTGATTATGGGAAATAAGCGTAATAAACTGAAAAATTATTATCTAAATATCTAGGTCATAAATTGGACTGATGTTAATCGTTGTTGTGGTTTTAGTATGTGCGTTGAAGTTTCATTTTTCATTTTATTTTGAATTCATTTTATTTTAAAAAATATGTGGCACTTGTGAAATAATCCATCTTTTTTTCCCTTGAATCTCAAAGAACTATATACATATTTGCATATCACATATACCATAGATCCAATCATCCACGTCATTTAAATTCTCTTGCAACGTGATTATACTGCTTTAAAAGTCTTCTTCTTCTTTTCCTTTTTCCGGCGTTGTTATGGTCAGAAGAGTATTTTCGGCCTGCCTTTTTTTTTTTTTTTTTTTGTGACACGGGCATGCTCCAGATTTTTTTGTTTGATCTTACTCTTACAACACCGGTGATCTCCAGTCGTGTCAACCCACTGATTTGCATGTACACTTGTGGGGCAGTTTAATGGTGGTATATGTGTCCCTAGGCTCACCTTGGTGTTTTCTAAATTGCCTAGATGTGATTTTTGTATACCTTTGTTTTAGTCGCCTTTTACGACAAGCGAGAGGTATCGCTGCAGGGATATTCTTAACCAGTCCCTGCACGGAAAACTGCTTTAAAAGTCATATTCCAGAAATAGCAAAAAACTTAAAAAACTTTTAATATTCATGCACATGCTGCTCTAACCAGGACTCAGGGCGCTTCCGCGATACCGCTCGTCTTCAACATTTCGAGCAATCTCGCAATTCTTTACGATGTCACGCTCTCCGAGCCCAAGGAGACATTGCCCAATGCTTTTGGTGGGTTGAGGAAGCTCCGTCGTTTGCTGTTGACAGTAAAAGTTCAACCTCTTCAAGGCAAAGTCAACCGAACATCAATGACTGACTTACATAGGTAAGGTTGGTTGTAGATTAGACTAGTTGAGGGTATAGGCGTCGGGTGATTTTGATTGAACTGATTTGAACTTGAAAAAACTAAAATGTACTTCAAACCATTGGTCTAATTGTTCATAATAATAGGAATACTCAAAAAAATTATTTAGATATTTATGAATAAGATAAAATGAATAATAAGTCTAGTACTTTATAAGTAATCTTTTCCTTCAAGCGTGGCATTGAGTGCACAAGATACAGGCGATGAATGGGTGCTATTTTCTGTCAGGCTTCCTTAACAATCTTCCAAAACTACTAGTTGTTTGTTGGTTTGGCATCTGCATTATATTTCTTGACTTTGAGTTTTCTATTGGATTTTTCTGAGTTTTCTATTGGATTCATGTCGGAAAATGTTGGTGGCCACACCACGGCCTAAATAACTTTGAGTCGAAACCACTATTTTGCCTTTTTGTTGTATAGTTCCAAGTCACTACGTTCCGGCACTTCGTTCTCGACATAGCTTCATCAGAATATTTAACATACAATACATGTTGATCCATGATATCTACAGTTTATCAGATGTATGAGACTCACTCCGTCGTATGAAAAACATATCCAAACCATGACCTACCTTGCCAGTACCAAGTTTATCGGTTTTTAGCGAATACTGAGCCATATATTCTTTATTGGATGGATGACGGGCGTATCATCGAGAACAATTTTGCCTTTTCCGGTTCAAAAAATATTGCGCTATTTCGTCGCTGATCATCAGCATGACTTTTGGCAAATTTGATGTGATTCTGCATATACTTTTCTGTCAAGAGAGGTATTGCGATGATTTCGGGTGAAAAGCTTGTTTTCTGAAAGACGTCTGCGAATCGTAACATCACTTACAGTAACTGGAACTTTATAACCTTTTTAGATGCCACTGAGATTATTTTAATATACCGTACTGTAAGCTTCCCATCTTGTGTTTCTGTCTCTTTGGTATATTTGCAGTTTTTGAGGTAACACATTTAAGTGTTTCTTGTATTTTCTTGAAAATTGGTTCGCCCTTTCCCTTGTTTTTTTGTTTTAAGTGAAAACAAAATGAGATCAGCACGCCGGGAGCCAAGCTACAATTCCAGGTCTTCTACCTTGAATTTTGCTAACTTTTATCTGGATCTCAGGAACAACAGTAGCTAGGGTTCTAAAACTAGTCACCATGAGCTCAGAATCATGTACTCTATAACAAGCCAAGTTTCAGACTCATAGTTTCTCGGCAAGTTTGGTTTACGGACAGACAGGAAAACCTTTGCATAAGTCTTCCCTACGCGAGCTTTGCAAGGTAGAAAATTAAAAATTACTTGAAATGTTTTTTCCTTTCTTTTTGATACAGTAAATTCAAATTTATATCTCCCATTCATATTTCTTGAACACTACTCCTTCAGCCGCATACTCTTCTTCATACTCTAACGCGCCAGCACAGCTGTTCATATTTTTGCTGATTTCGCATGTTATGTATCGTTAGAATATTGTTCGAAATGTTTCACAATCTATGCGGAATATCTTTAGCTAGGGAAGCACTTAATGTGTTTTTTTATTCAATTTATTATTCTATTCTTATTTACTAGACAGAAATGTTTAAGTCTAATTTAGAAATATCTCAATATTTGATGAGTCGAAGTGGCCATGTGCGGTTTCATTATATTCCTTAATTCCTGCATTTCGATTCAAGTCTATCTAATTTATTTTCCTAAATTTGGTTTTCCAAGGAAACGTTATTAACACGTTGAGCACCAAGCGCTTTTATCTAGTTTGCTGGCTGGTACCACGGGCAAAACTGAAATTTTTGTGCCGGTTCCTTTCTTTTTAATTCTTGGTGCATCTAGGTTTATTTTTTTTTTTTTAAACGCTGATTTATTTCGACTTTGAGGAAGTAGTTTTCTTGAAATTGCATTTTTCTGTGACACTCACATATGGGCAACCTGTACGTCAATTGAAAAAGTTGTCTGGTACCTGTCACCCACATATGAGTGTCACTTCGTTTGATCCTGTGGTCTGATAAAAAGTGCAGTGAACTCTCTCATAAACAGACACTGACGGTATCAATAAATTTGTCTACTTCTGGACAAACATCGATGCATCTCAACCACAGCCGAAATACCCGATACCATTGTTGGAATCTAATGCACGCGACAACTACAGCGTCGGTTGGAGCGTCTTTGAGATTGAATTTTATCGTGTAAGGGTAGCCCAGTAGCGGAGAGATAAAAAATATTTTTTTTTAATTTTTCCATAAATTTAATTTAATTTCATTTTACAAATATACTAAAAAAAACATGTTTGCACTATGTGTGCATATCTGAAGTGGAACTTCTTACTTAAACAGCTGGCTTAAATTTAAATATTTTGATAAGGATTGAAATAATTTTGTTATATTGTAGAATGACACACAATTATTATTTTTAATTTATTTCTGTAATCTGTACATTACTAATCGTTTCAATAGCCAGTATATTTTGTGCTGATGGTGCAATAGCTACAGTGGATACAATCGGTTTATGGTAGCTAAAATACGAAATGTACATTCTTGACTCGATTGTGTCAATATAAAGAGAAAATACAGCATCTATCGTTATTCCTGATTTTGTTGTTGGAATATAGCGGTCATTACTCATTTGTAAATTTAATTTCTGTTGTAAAAAATCGATTAATTTACCACCATCACAAGTGTGTCTCAATAACGATGTAAAAATGCGATAATGTCGTTAATATGTGAATTCGGAGTTATGTAGACACCCACAATTACTATGCTTTGTCCATTTATCGCACGGCACACAGAAATGCAAATGTCACTGACATCTTCTGCCACAGCTGCACTTGATGTTGACTGCACAGCGGAAAGTCGTACGTGTGATGTGAGGACATTCACGGTATCATTTTTGTTGTGATAGATAGCGACTCCTCCGGCCCGAACATGACTTCTTTTACACTGGATGATGCAGTTAAAATTCGGTAAACTGATTTCCTCGTCTTCGGCCAACCAAGTCTCATGAAAAACTACCACATTGCAATTTTCCATAACGGGATTCAATACGTCAGTAGCGTGAGCACGTAGACTTTGGCAGTTGACAATAGCATTGGCATCTTCCATCGTCTTCTTTCGCTCTCGATATTCACAACACCGCTGTGCACATGATTTCCTCGTCCTTGTGGTTTAGTTGAGGTCGGAATCATTGCACATTGAGATGAATTGGCCTGATGCACATCAGCTTGAACGACAATTTTTTCTTCAGCATTTTCAACAGGAACTTGAGCCTGTGCAGCTTGGCCACTCGTTTGTGATAATCGTCTCTGCTGGTACTGGGTACTGGGTTGTGGATTGTCTGGATTCACTATGGGTAATTCACGTGACCCAGAGAAATTCGTCGATGATGTTTCACTCTCTCCGATAGTGGCGGCAGCATTTCTCAACGCCTTCTGTCGAGCCCTATATTCTCGATTGCGTTGTGCTGCTGTTTGTGCTGGCGGTTTTTGTTGTTTTAATAATTTTTTCCGAGCTCTGTATTCTCGTGCACGTTCGGCAGGCGTTTTTGGCATGTTGACGTCTATAATAAAAAATAATAATACCAAATTAGAAATCAACAATATTTTTTAATTGTCATTTAATAATACAATAATAAAATAACTATTATAAAATTATACTTACAAATATTCAAATTAGTGACGTCAAATCGGGCTTAGATTAATAAGTCGCAGCAGTTTTGCCTCGAAAGTACCTGAGAACTGTGTAACATAGATGTTTTATAATCACAATATATTGATATTTAATTTATCCGTATAGATACTAAATTTGACATAGTATATTCATGACAAAATACTAAACTGATCTACAAGCTGCTTTGCTTGTCGCCTGGATGTTTCCAACTCTTCTGCAAGTCTATTTTCACTCCAGGACTTAGGTGCTATGGTCAGGATCATAGTTTTCATAGAAGCAGAAGTAGATGGATCATTAAATTTCTCCTTTAGCTGCTTCAAAATGTCTTGGTTATCTGTTACTGTGTCAGTTTGAGTTGAATTATGTTTGAATTTGTCTTCGGGAATGAATGGTTCGTCTTGAATGTTTTGTGAAAGTTCGCTCGATGTTGGACTGCAGGGCACTTCTTTATTTTCGTAAGCTACTGGCGGTCTTTTGTTAAAAAGGCGTTTCCTGCAAGATGCACACACGTAAACGTTTGCTGGAAATCCCCACTTTTGCATTAAACATGTAGAAATTATTCTTATACTTTTAAATTTTCGATGATTCACCAAACGAAATGGATTAAAACATCGATCACCGTACGGAGCATTATAAATTGTCTTTGTCAAGCACCAGTCACTAAGAGGTCAGAGCAACAATTAAATAATAACGGAAATTCAAAATGATACATAAGTAATTAATTCTAAAAGATAGGGCAGATAAGAGAGTGGAAATGGAACTACAATATAATGATAATTATGGAGATAATGAACTTGTAATTAAGTTAAAATAATTAAACATTTAGTAACTAAATAATGAATCCTTTATTAATTGAAGAAATAAACTTTTTGACATATGAAATGTTGAATATTTCGAAAAACTGATGAATAAAAGATGAAATTCTTTTCAAAAGTTTTGTCTTGGCTTGATTTCGGATTTCTATAAGTTCAAAAATTACTCCAGAAAATTTATTTACATTTTGTTTCTCAAAGAAAATATTTTCTCATAACGGTGCTATTTTTTTTTACCGCAGCTGTAAGTCTATGCTTGACAAATTTTCCTGCAATTTGACTCCAGCAACTTCAATCCGTTCTTTCAGTTGTTCCAAAGATACTATTTCCACTTCGTAAGCATAATTCTTCATGAATCCCCACACATAAAAATCTAGAGGATTAAATCTGGTGATCTAGGTGGCCATTCCGTGAGGCCCCTTCTTCCGATCCAACGGTCACTAAAATGATCATCCAGCCAGTTTCTAACCCGTAAGCTGTAGTGTGCTGGTACTCCATCTTGCTGGTATATTAAATTATCTGCTATGGCCAAAGGAACGTTGTCCATCAAATCGGGCAAAAGGTCTCGTAGGAACTGCAGGTATGATTCTCTATTAATAACGGCATTCAAAAACAGGGGCCCGATTATAGTTTG
This sequence comes from Merodon equestris, assembly GCA_958301585.1. Lineage (NCBI taxonomy): Eukaryota > Metazoa > Arthropoda > Insecta > Diptera > Syrphidae > Merodon > Merodon equestris. The sequence goes on from OY284414.1 coordinate 80,436,625, forward strand.
TCCAACAATACCAAGCCAAACATTACAGCTAAAGCGGTGTTGTGATTTATTTTGTTTTTTGTTGTGTGGATTGGTGCTACTCCAATGATGCAAATTGTGGAAGTTAGTAACCCCATCTCTGGTAAACTGTGCTTCATCCGTTCAGAATATCCTTGCAAAATAGTTTCGTTCAGTTTCATCTCGAAGCAGTAATGATCGACAAAATTCTGCTCTCAAAAACTTGTCGTTTGAGGTGAGTTCCTGAACTGGCCTAAAATGGTACGGGTGTAAGTTTTCGGTATGAAGCACTCTCCATAGTCTAGATTCGGGCACTCCAAGTATAATAGCTATCCTCCTTGTACTAAGGGAGGGATTACGTCGAACCAAATCCAAAATTCTTTCATCTAAGATTCCTGATCCATCTGTAACTGATCTTTCGCTCCTTCGATGCTCTAGCACTCCGTGCTCTCGCAGACGTCGGTGGATTCTTGAAAACATGCTACGATTGGGAGTTCTTTCAGCGTAGAGTCTTTCGGCTTCACGATCTCGACCATGAGCTAAACCGTAGCAGAAGTGCATGTCCGTTAATTCTTCTCGAGAGTATGAGTTTGACATCGTAATGTGTTGATGAGTTAACATCTAATTTGGAAATGGTTTTTTATTAAAAATGCGATGCCTTTTATTTACATTTGGGTTGCAAATATTTAGTTTTTCAATAAAGAAAAATTGCGGTTTTGTTGTCTTAAGGTCCTAGCCGGTAGAACCCATCGGCGGCGGGCGGACCCAGACGAAATTGGCAGGTCAGTTTTCAGGCGTTATCAATGAAAAAAAAGGATTAATCCAGGATTAATATTAATTCCAATACTGTGTCACTTTATTGTATCCTCATAAAACTCCGAATTTTTTAAAAATAATAAAAAAGAGGTCAATGTTTCACACACTAATTTGCCTACAAGTCCAGCCGCGTTAAAACCAAAAAAAAAGGTTTTTCTTCGTTTTTTTTAATTTCTCAAAAACTACAAGACATTTTTGCAATCCTTGCCCTATTGTATAGGACCTCGTTCGGGTAAAATTTCTTGGAATCAGATTCGGGTGTCCTATGTAACTCTCACATTGAACCAGGTGGGACATCCATAGGCAACCATGGGCCTGATTAAGGCCATGTAGCAGATTACCTTCACCCTGGAATCAAGTTGTTTCATTGCAGCCATCTTGTCAGAGCGAAAGCGCTTCGGGCCCTTGCCAGAGCAACATTTACATGTTTGTCAAAATATAAAGACTAGTCTAGCCAGATCCCAAGGTATATCACTACACTTTGGTTCGCCAGTGGGCGCCCGTCCTGTCCAAGAATTGAGAACCCGCGCCAATTGTTTCTAGTGTTCCGAGAGGCCCTAGGCAAAGGCGTTCTGAAAAATATATGTAGATTCTGATTTCTGGAATTTGATTGTCAACTTCCAGTCATCACAATACTGGTGAATTTTTTCGAAGTCACGTTGCAAGAGAGTGACAATGACGTCGATCGTTGGACCTGATCTGTACGCGATTAAATCGTCCGCATAGGCTATTGAATGGTGAAAAGAAGCTATCAAATCACTGAAGTAAATGCTGAAAAGGATCGGCGAGTTCACCGTACCCTGTTGTAGTCCGTTGTTAATATCAAATGTTTGGGTAAAAGTCACGTTGGCAATTTTCACTACGAACTTTCTACCTGTTAACATGTCAAAAATCATATATAGCAGTGGTTTATTTATGCCCAGGCGACTGAGCTTGTAGTAAAGCCCTTCTAACCATACGGTATCGAAAGCTTTTTCCAAGTCAATCAGACAGGCACCCGTGCATTGGTTTTTGCATTTGTTCAATTGGATATCCGATACGAGTTTCGACGCGGCATGAATAGTGTCATGCCCCGCTCTGAAACCGAATTGGTTTTCCGGGATGATTTTATTGTCCTCAACCCATTTAGACAGGGCTTTATGGACCACCTTCTCGAAGATCTTGCTGATACTCGGAAGTAGACTTATCGACCGAAGATTTGATGGGTTAGAGGTATCTTTACCCCTCTTGGGAATTGGTTGCACCACCGATGTCTTCCAACCAACTGGATAATATGCATTATTCAGTGAATTTTTGAACAGAATGGTGTACGTCTCTACAGCCACTGGTGGGAGATGCCTGAGCACAACATTAGAAATTCCATTGATTCCCGCGGCTTTTCTCTTCACTGATTCGAAGATCATCTGGAGATCCTCCGTCGAAATAAACAAGGTGTTCGCCCCTTCATTTGTGACGGCATTATTTGCCCTCCATGCTAGTGTATCGGGACTGGTATGCTACATGTCTAGGATGCCTGACCCATCGTTTGCAATAGGATTCCAACACATAGGTACCCGTTGATCTTCGTTTCATGTATTAATTTTCTGCAATTATCCAAAAGTCCAATTCAATCCTCATGACTCACAATGATCTTTTTTCGATATGCGTTTTTATTTGGGTCATCTCTCAGAGATATTTTTCATGATCGACCTGTTGGCAAATTTGTGGATGTCTGCCTATGAGTCTGGCCACATCCTTTCCTTCCTGCGTAAGTTTAAGGATCAATTCTTTTCAGTTGTAAAACTTTGTACGCCGTGACCCATTATACTTGTTTTCATAGATAGTTTCTCGCATCTTAATATCGTCCAGGCTTCGTTTCTTTTTGTACTTACAGTCGTATACTTGAAACATAAAAAAAAACCTTAACTCTTCGCAATCGAAATGAAAGAAACCTATTCCTATTTTGTCTGTCACTGTATACACGTAAGACTCCGTTGCTAGGTTCTATACGGGAGGATTCAAATATGTACATACATATATTCAATTCATGCTGCTCATATTACTGGGATCAATTTAAGCTTCCCTTGCATTGTTGCGTCATCCATTTGCCATCACAGGTGGCAGGAGATGAATTCGCCCTAAGTTATGGGTCAAATCCATAACTTCTCCTGCCAGTCATTGTGTGCACTTCCTACTGCCTTGTCTCTGGCCCTGTGTTCTTTGTCCGTCATCATAATTAAGTTATATTTCTAAAAATACATGAACCATAATGGATTTCATCGATTGAGTGCTAATATCACACCAACTCGGCTCTATAACTTCCTTGAAAAGTTAACTATCGCTCGCCCCCGTCATTCCACAAACGTCACGAAAAGAATCACATTTTTATTTCATCTAGCCAACTTAGAGAACTATCATCTATCTACCATACTTAAGTGACTCCATGAAAAATTGTGAAAATCTCACTCGCCGACACGTGAGGCAGAATTGCATGCAGGTAGCAAGCCCATTTGAAAAGAGAATCCAACCATAACCAAGAGCCAACCAAGTTCCTACCAGATAAAGATCAAGGTTTGCCCAAGATGTCAATGATCAGAATTACCGAAAAGTGAGCGCATTGCAAATCGCTCTTAACGCAAGTGCATATCTACACACATGTCAACATACGATGAGCTCCATCATCACTATCTAAAGATTTTTTATTATCAAGGCTAATGGTCATCACGCTGAGAGCCTGCTTCTTTCTTAGGTGCTGCGTGACAATATGAAAGAACATAATACACGATCCGACCCGAATTTCCGAATTACCGAAACGTGAGCGCATTGCAAATCGCTCTTAACGCAAGTGCATATCTACACACATGTCAATATACGATGAGCTCCATCATCACTATCTAAAGATTTTTTATTATCAAGGCTCATGGTCATCACGTTGAGAGCCAGCTTCTTTCTTAGGTGCTACGTGACAATATGAAAGAACATAATACACGATCCGACCCTGGTCCTAATATGTATAATGTCACAATCCATCGTACAACTTCCCGAAAGTTGTCTACAGCGCGACCTTCACAGACTTGTAACGAATGTCAAAAATAAACCAAATGTTCCGCATTGATTTACAATCTGTTTCCAAACTTGTCAAAAGGTGATTACCCGCCCCTAACCTATCTCGATAGTGTTAATTTCTGTTATTAGCAGTCGTTCTAAATATACTCACTTCCCTCTGGCGTCGTGTAATCGGCGACACTCGGCTATGGGGTTGAAAGCCACAAAAGACCTTGGTATGCCAAAACAAATGCCTGATAAATGCCAAAATTTTATTTTTTTTTCTTTATTTTTGTTTTGTTTTTTATTTGTGCTTCCTTATCGAATATCAGACACCGATGTGGATGGAAGGGGCAGACTGACAGACAGTTCAGCACGCCAGAACGACCGGCGTTTAATTATTTATCTCACAATAACATTTCATTAATGTCATTGATGTTCTTTATCAGTTTAGTTAATTTTAGCTCAATGTTTTCCACTTTGGTCGCCTATCATGCCCCGCACGACTTGGGCCCCCATTCGTGTGCAATTCTTTCGAGGTGATAGCTGATTAGCAATTAAAAAAAACACGAAATAAATAAAAAACGAAGTAAAAAACGCTCAATATCGTTCTTCCCATAAACCCCATGCTCCGATCGGTCTAGTCGTAATCGGTCACACGCGACATCATGTGAAACGTGAAGCAGATAGAAAAAAACTAACAAAACATGCGGGAAAAATCCCCATGTAATCCCATGCGATTTCCGGTGCATATTTAAGACGACCGATATCGCTTCAGATCACCCTTGGCATTAGAAAGGACATTAGCAAAACGAGAAGGTGCCCTCGCAGGAAGTCATCCGAATTTCACCACACGGACCAATAAATTGATAATCGCAAGCACGTACTCGTACTTTAGCTCATATCATAGCATGTGAGGCGCGGCATGCCACGAGTCAGGTACACGTTTTATCAAGCGATATTGCTCCCGTTCGTTGTTTAATCATCCGGTCATAAATCCAATTCAGCACTAATAGGTTGAGCTATTTTTAAGCAACGCTACTTTTACTATTGCCAGTGCGGTAAATTTGTTTTTCACCACAATGTGCAATGCAAACAATAAATTATACCGCTATTTCATCAATTACTGGTGCAGTTAGTGACGCTTTTTAGTCCATCGGCCAACAGTTCACCTTGACCATTTACACATAACCACATACCTTAATCGCCCTTAATTGAATGGAACTGAAGCTCCCCATACATTACACATCCAAGCGGTCTACTATTCCATATATAAAAATGTACTTTCATCGTATCGCGGTTTAGCAGCTCGCCTCGGCTATTTCCGTTTTGTCAAGTCCACATGCAGCCTATGAGAGCATATAAAACCATTTCCGATTGAAGGTGGTACGTGGTCTACATTCGGTGGCACAGCACGACCACTTGACGCGCAGAGGGTGCTGGGAAATTAACTCTCACGATTACGCCGCGCTCTTGGCTATCTGTTTACTTACTAATTAAAAACGTAAATATTTGAAATTCGCATGAAATGTAATACGAAGAGGAATTCGCTTTTCTTCTTTCTTCTTGATATCGGTCGGCCTCTTTCCGTTTTCTCTGTCGTCAGGTATTTATCATTGTTTTTTTTTTTTTTAAGCGATAAAAATAAATTAATGCGCATTCTTCAATTGTTTTGCTAAAGCTGAAAAATAGAAATGAAATTTTGCGGCAAAGATATAATATAAAACGAAGAAAAAAAAGCAAAGGAAGACATGTTGACTACGACGACGGGACTTGCTTCCGTCTTGACCGCCGCGCCGCGCCGATCTCGAGAACTTGATAACTTTCCATTTGGTTGTTTGTTATTGCGTATTAGAGATGAATCGGACTGGATTTGATCACTTCGATTCAAGGCTTCTCGACCAAGGTTAGTCACTAATAAAAAAAAAAATAAATAAATAAACAATGTAGACCTGCACGTGACGTAGAGTGTATCACTTGATAAATGCTGGCGCACACCCGTATGCATTCGAACACGATTATGACACGCTTGGGCGCCAAGCTGAGCTTGCAACACGCAAGTTCTCGATGCGTAGACCTAATATGTCATGTGCGTACGTGCGGTCTTGGTGTGAATTGTTCAAAAGTTGCTGTTTCAGTCAAACTGATAAATTGGGAACATACTGAAGGAATTCCTCGTAGAAAGAGGGCAGCTACTAGTTCAGCAGATAGGCCTGACCTCTTTACCACTAACAAGCAAAAAAAAACAACCGTGCCTAATGAAGTAGATGATATATTGAAATGCGACGAGATTTCGTTTGAATGGTATACAGCATTAATGATAGCCAAAGTATAATTAGATTAACTTCGCCTAGGAATTTGTGTTCCTAAGCACGCATTGGCTAATTGGTTACTTTCTTATTAAAAAGAGTCTCCACCTAGGTATACGAAGACTTGTTTTCGTCCCACAACTCGAATTTAATTTTTTACCTTTAAGCCGGAGATTTAAAAATCCAAATGATTCAGACAAAACACTTACAATCAAGGAATTATATTAAACCTTTGGTATGGTCTACATAATATCGAGCACATAAGTCAACTTACCGTGCATAGTCTGTTTTAAGAGGCTACACCGTCCATTGAAAGCGGATGATTTGTTTGTTGTTGGTTATTCAGTCACATATTTTAGTAAGCATTGCCATTTCATCATCGAGAGGCTTGTACATACGAGTACTCAAACAGCGCTTATAAATTATTAAATTTTACTATCGAAACTCATATTCTGTGAAATAAGATTTTCCATGCACTTTGACCATTTTATAGTCGCCATAATCGACATACTGAAGAAGCAAATCAAGCCATAGTGCTTCCTTCGCACCAATTTCAAGCCACCTACACGTACGCATAAAGCGCGTACAGACGAAAATATTTCTGTGGTACAAAGACCGCGATTTTTCCCGTTCGCAGCAACTGAGATTCTATTACTCGATTAGTTGGAAGATTTTACGCAAAGATCTTGGTTTAAAACCTTACAAAATACAGCTCGTGCAAGAACTGAAGCAGAACGACGTACAACAGTGTCTGATTTTAGGTGAGTGGGCTTTAGAAAATCTGGAGAAATATCTACTTTTTATCAAAATTGTCTTTAATGACGAAGCTCATTTCTGGTTGAATGGGTATGTTAATAAACAAAACTGCCTAAAAATGCACGGCTTGGTGCGCTTTTATTGTTAATTACAATAATTTTATTTTGCCCCTAATGGACGAATTGAACCTGGTCAGCATGTGGTTCCAGTAAGACGCTGCTTCATGCCCAGAGCGTGAATCGATGGACCAATTGAGAAATGTATTTGGTGAGCAGTTTATCTCCCGTTTTGGAGCACTGAATTGACCGGCTAAATCGTGCCATTTGACGCCTTTATACTATATTTTATAGAGATACGTCAAATCACTCGTCTATGCCGATAAGCCAGTGTCAATAGCAACTCTAGAAGACAATATTGCTATAAGCGATATGCCAGCCAATAATCTCGAAAAAGTGATTAAAACTCTTATACTCTTCGTATGGATCACTTAAAACGTAGGCGTGGTCCACGTTTAGACAAAATTTCTTTACAAATTTCATGGCAAGTGTTGATTTAAAAATCCACATTTTACCTAAATGTGATTCGTCACTTGCAGTGGGAAGCGTTGGCCAAGCTTTGTCAGACGCGTTACGAGAGCATCTCCTTCTTTCTGCAGCACTAAGTTTTCAAATAGCGATAATGGCAAGCACCAGTACTAACTTATGAAACCAATGGTCAGATTGCAAAGTGTCACTATAAATTTCAATATTTAGAAAATGATGGTTCTCTACAACAAAGATCAAAGCAAAAATCTGAAGATGGAGAGGACCAGGGACTGCTCCTCTGAGGCTGGCACTTCACACAACAAAACCTTTTCATCTGGAAAGGAGATACAAGTGACCGTAAAGAGTCGAGGCAAGCACCTCTCATACAAAGAGGCAGCCATCTCCTCTGAAAAGGTCAGGATAGGGAAAGCTGGCAGTGACAGCAGAATGACCAGCGCAGATTGCCAACACTGCGAGGATCATCTACTGGAGCTAGCTTCAGCAACAGGCTTCTGTATTCAGGCTGAGAGGTCTGCTTTGATGAATGGTACCTTCGTGGTGAGCTGTTCCTCGCAACAGACATCTGCCGAAAATACCTCTCTTGGGAACTAATACCTATCAGGTAGTTAGTCTCCCAAAATTAATGCGCTCCATTTGCTGGATTCCGGGAAACCTGAATGCAAGCTGAAAGTGCTGACGCGACTACGTGTGCCGAACCCGGGACTCGACACGAGGGCCTGGACTGTATATTCCTATAAAGAGAAAAAGAGCTCTCTGAAAAATGTAGGCTTCACTCTGATTGTGGGATTGGACAACGGTTCTGACGAGACCTTGAAATCTACTCCGGCCTTGGTAGGATTTTATTTCCGTGGTCTAAATCTATGATTTTCACTCAGATTAATCTACAGCATTGCAGTAGTACAAATCATCAGATTGTATCCATTCAGGAACCATGGGTGTGAAGTAAACGCCTGTGTGGTCTTGGTGGTATATGTGATGCTACGATTCTTTATGATGAGCGATCCGAAAGGCCTAGGGTCTGCCTAATCATATCGAACACGCTATCGGCAACCAAACTACGTCAATTCTGTGGACAAGATCTGGTGTCTGCGAAAGTTAGCTACAAAGCGCACAAAGAAATTGAACACTTCGTCGTGGCGTCTGCTTACTTCCCCTATGATTCATTTCATTTCATTTATTTCATTCATTTCATAATAGTTCACAACATTTATATGTTTCCACGAGGCCTAAATGGCTTTTCTGCAGAAGGTTGCGTTACAAAAAGTTATAGGTATGCTTCAGAAAGTAAGCTTAATTTCACCTACAATTTCAATTAATTTCACTTACAAATTTAAGAGATATTTAATGTAATATTTAACAAAGCTAATTTAACAATTTAAATTTTAGAAAAAGTTCTTAATGTTTTTCTTTCTATTTTTTAAATTTCTTATGTTTTTTAGCGCTTGTGGAAGTGTATTTAACATTTCAGGAACAATGTAGTTGAGTTGTCTTCTACCATAGTTATTATAGCTGCGGGGCACCTGAAACATTCCTTGGGCATATCTTCTTGTGTTCATCCCGTGGTTGATTGGTGTTTTAAATCCGTTGGCATCATAATACTCCAGAATGATCGTCATCTTATAGATTTTTTCTACTTGGAGGACATTAAAGGTTCTTCTTTCAGAGACCTCACGAAAAATATTTCCGTTTATTTGTCTTAGTGCTGCATTTTGTAGTTTTTGTAGCTTGCGAATGTGAGTTTTGGATGCACATCCCCAGGCAAGTATTCCATATCTTAACTTTGACTCGACTAGCGCAAAGTACACCTGTTTTAATACTGGTTTTGTGGCATTGTACTGTAGATGTTTAAGCGCATATAAGGCTTTTTCCAAACTAATGCGAAGCTCGTTTATATGTTTATCCCAAAGAAAATGACTGTCGATGGTAGCTTTCAACTATATCAATCAAGTAACTAGGTGTGTTAAGGTACTGTTCCCGCCCCCTAAGGAGGTTTCTGAACTCGTAGAGTACTGTGAAGCCAGAAGGATTGGACTCATCATCTGTTGCGATGCTAACGCTCAAAATAGTGTAACGCTGCTAGACGGCATGGCGTAGATGAAGCACTGGTTTTGTGGATCAAAGCAATGCTTGTGCACAGGACATTGATCGCTCATACAGGCCTCGAACAATGTGTCAAGTCTGGAGTAAACAGGGGCCGCCCGCAAGGTGGCGTCTTGTCTCCGCTATTATGATGCATGGTGGTCGACTCTCTGCTCGATGCTCTCAACGCCTCTGGAATCTATGCCCAGGCCTATGCGGAAGATGTTGTTGTTCTCTCTGTCGGCTCATGTTTAGCGACAAAGCGCAGGCGGCGCTAGATGTGATTGAAGACTGGTGCACGAGCATTGGGCTGTCGGGTAATTCTCTTAAGATTGATGTCGTTCTCTACACGAGAAGGAGGAAAAATACTGGCATTACTCAGCTGGTGCTAAAAGGCATTCCCATCCCGATATCCAAGGAAGCTAAGTACCTGGAAGTCATCCTAGATAACAAGCTTCTTTGGTCAAAGCATGTTAAGTCCAAAACCAACAAAGCGCTGTCAGCTTTTTGGCAATGCAAAGGTGCCTTTGGCAAAGCATGGGGCTTATCCCTGAAAAAGGATCTACACGGCAATGATAAGACCGATAATTTCATATGCATCGGTTGTTTAGTCGAACAGGCTAACACGCAAACACGTTGTGACTTCTCTCACCAAACTTCAAAGAGCGGTCTGTGTCAGCTGCACGGGGGCTTTCTCCAGCACACCGGGAGCTGCTCTAGATGCTATGATGAATCTTCCACCCCTTGACATATATATCAGAGGGTGCGCACTGAAAGCCAATTCTCGCCTGAAGAGAAATGGTGTTTGGTACAACTCGCATTGGAGTGAAAATGTACTTGCGCGAGAAATATCCTACGATCCCTGTTTCATGGATATGCCTTCTGACGCAATGACACCTGCCATTCTACTGCGCTGTGATTTCACACTCACATTTCCATGGCGTCAGGACAGGCTTTGGCCAGACACTGAACCTGGAAGGGAATGTCTTCGCATTTTCACAGATGGCTCCAGGACTGGGCAGAGATCTGGCGCTGGAGTTATCTTTGAGCGCGAAAACATTCGACTGCACTTCTCGTTAGGAAAATATGCGTCTGTCTTTCAATCGGAGATTTTCGCAATCCTAATGGCCATGCACTATGTTGTGAAGCACAGGTGGAAGGGAAAAAGCATATGCGTCTGCAGTGACAGCCAAGCTACACTCAAAGCTGTGTCCAACCCTCTATCCAACTCCAAATTGCATGAACTCAAGACCTTTTTGAACAAAGTGAGAAGACTAAATGCACTTAGGCTTGTATGGGTCCCAGGTAACTCCGGGATCCCAGAAAACGAGATCTCCGATGAACTCGTTAAAAGGGGTTCAAAGGAGAGTTTCTCAGAACCTGAACCCGCCTTAGGTCTACCTGCTTCTGACAAATCTGACATCAACGACTGGGTCTTTAATGCACACAGTCGTAGATGGAGGGAATATCCAGGATGCAGGATGACTAAGCGCGTACGCACTGATGTCTGCAAGAAGTCCGCAACATTTTTCCTATCCTTAAGGAGAAATGATTACAGAAGGCTTTCGGGCGTCATTACCGGCCATTACACTTTTGTCAAGCATCTCAACGTGCTTGGCGTTAGTGAGACGCCTTCCTGTGCTGCGTGCTGCGAGGAGGATGACATAGCAGAACACTTTCTCTGCGACTATCCCGCCTTCGCTCGCGCACGGTGGCGCACCCTTGGGACCGACGTGGTGGGTGCCGAATATCTTAGCTCTACATCACTGAAGCCTCTCCTCACTTTTCTCCGGACAACGGGGAAAATACAATAAAGACAAGGTGTCTCTCTGGTAGTACAATGGACCAATATTTGTGTCTGAGTGCTCCAACAAATAGTAGAAGTCGCCAAAAAATAAAAATAAACTGACGTTTCACGTGCGAAGCCGAAAACCGGCCTCCAAACTCCTTGAACCAGATGACTAGGGAGTGATGCAATTGCCTCCTTAATACTGTACCGCAGTTTACCTATAAATGGTTAGTGCTTCACTTTTTAAAAACTCAACTCAACTTGGGAACTAATCTAAAACCTGACCTACGTGAATAAATTGTATAATTTCTATGCGACTAGAGAGCAAAACATTCGAAGTTCGGTATAAACGTTGAATTACGAATTGAACTTAATGAGTCTTGGTTTATTCAAGGTCAGTCTGACATATAACCGAAAATAGCTTGTCAGTCTGAGCTTGAGAAGGAGTTTACCAACTCGGTCAACTAGTCTGTTCTAAAAGTTAAAAAATCCTCCTGGGTTTACAAACGTACATACATACATACATATGTATTTACGAGTACATATTCGAAACAGAATACATACCTACATAGTTCTCAAACTAGCTAAGAATGATTGCATGACTTTTTTCTCAGTTCATAAACCATCCATTCACCTTTATGTCAACGTAAGACGTCAGGGAAATATTTCCATTCAAAACAGGTCAGATGTTTGTGTCCAATGTAGATTTAGCCGATTCCTAAATAAAACGGGTTTTTATAAACCTACAAAAAAAGTATCAATTATCAGAAATTATCGCCTAATTAACTCGTAATGACGCAAATGCCATAGAAAGTGGATACATCTGCCGCTATACAAGCATACAATCACAGGTCGTCGTCGATCGACATAAGAGACGATACTGTCTTAGACTTTAGAGCACATTCATCTACCGCAGACTGCCGAGCCCGCGGCGTCAGACCAGCCGGCCGGCCAGTTGTCAGCTTTATAAAATTTTAAATGTCACTCAATTATAAACCTCAAGGACAGCAATATTTACTTGTTACTTTGTTTTTTGAGTTTGTTTTCCTTACAGCAACGCCTCAAGGTGCAAACGAATGTCTGATGAAATTCAATCCAGTGTCATTAAATATTTGTTGGTCAAATTCACTGATTCATTCGCTCACGTCGTACCCACGTACGACTCTTGGGAAATAGCGGCAAACTGTCATAAACCATCGTTTAATCGAAAAAGTTCTTATCACCATGACATCATGGTGTGGTACGTTTTGGATACAGAACGTCATCGTTTTCGACGCAATTACACCTATTCATCGAGAAAATGAAAGAAAACAACTCATTCCATTTGAGCACAATCACGATTCCCCTGAAATCTAAAGACAAACCAAGAGTAACCAACTCGCATGACTCACGTCCACGCCATTGCTGGACATCATGGCAGGCACATAGCCTCGCAGCGTGTCTGCTACCGCTGTTCGATTATCGCCTGACCTTTGTCAACTCCTCGCATTCCAATGTTGCAAAATTGAAAAATTGTTTTTGTTTGCGGCAGCCGTTTAGCGGCTCACCCCTGTGATAGCAATCTCGTGCGTCAGAGACCGTACCGGACTTTGAGCGATTTCCAGCCCCTGTTGCCCTTTAAGGCGCGAACGAAATACGAAAATACGAGTAAGAAGCGCTCGTTTACTGTTGAACTCGCAAAGTGATATCTGTTGCGGCATTTGTCAACACTTGACACGATCGCCTGATAGGGCAGGCAACTTATGAAATAACGCTACTGATAAGACTAGCTTGGTTGCTACGAGTATTCCTCCGATTGCATTATTGTATTCGTACAAAGGGAGCAGCGGCTGATGTACAGACCGACATATGTACATATGTACATGTAATATTTGAGTAGCGACGACACGTGCTTAGTTCGACCTGACAGTGTGCTATTCTTAGTCATCGCTGATAAGATAAAGTTCAATGAAGTCACACGAAGGTACAGTAAATATCCCTTAATACTAAAGCGCCATCCATGGGATCTGGTGTAGAATATTACTGGGACTGCTTGAATCATTTTAATTGCACCAGCCCAGAAACCAACGGAGCGTCCAGGCACATCTTGAGTCACGTTATTAACATGATCCAATCCAGCGGTCCCAACCGATCCAGCGATCTATTGATTTATTTTTACGACGATGCACAGATTTTTGCGAAAAATTTCCACTGCATTGTCGTCGTCACATCGTGACGCTCCCCGTCCGAGACTGATCGATGTTTGTCTGATTGATTAGAGACCGATTGATGCCTCCTGTACTATTATGTACCAAACACGCGCCCGGACAAGATGAATGGAAATTTTTCAACCAGCCAGCGATAAATTAAGATCGTTTATTAGCACATCGGTGTAGTGCTGTGCTGGGCCAGCTTATGGTGCTGACTGTGTGCTGTTGATCATGACAGCGGGCGCACGTACATATTATGGCTGTTCTTGTGCGTAAAAGTGTGCTTCGGACGAGAAGTTATTTTAAAAGTGGTGCCGTCCGAATGGTTTGAAAATAATGTTTGCGCGGCGACTTAATGCAAATCGTGTTCGTGGACTGGTCTCCGATCAAGCCGTTGCTGTTGATTGTCTGTTTGAATTTTATTGCACGACGATGTTATGGTTTTATCTTTTTTTTTTAAATACTTTACTTTTTTATAATTTTATGGTCGCGAGGCTTTATCTAACACGTGCCTGGTATTTAAGACTGGCCGCAAAAGGGGTTTGAAGTTGATTTTTATAGTTAAGAAATCAAGCAAAGTTTGCAAAACAATTAAACAGAAAACCCGATGGACTTGCTGCCCCCATAAACCTCTCAAATAAGAAAAGAAATTTAAAGCAGACTAATAGAAGGTATGGCAGTTCCACTTTGCCTTACAGTTTTGACACATAAGTATTGTAGTGTAACTACAAAGGGTTGACGTTCTCGCAATCTTGTGTCATATTCGGAATCGATCTTGAAGAAGGCTGTCTATCTCCGAATCAGAATACGATTTTTTCGTAAACCTGTTTGGAGAAATAGGTTTTATTGGCTAGACATGAGAAGTCCGATATTCTCTGTTGTTTTTTCCAAATAATTGTCACCCTCCGAAAATTCTTGCATTCGTCATCAAAACTTGCGGAGTGTAAGAATTTCCGTTGGTTTCCGGCGCTGATGACACGCAGTTCGAACCGCGCGACGAGATAATATTCCGCGATTAAGTGAGGTATGCAATGGAAAGAAAAATCTAGAAAAATCTAGGATCCGTCTTCTTTAAGGAAACTTATGAATCAAGTAAAACTTAGTCGGAATCACGTACACTTCTTATGTATTTCGCGCAATATTAGATACCCTGAATCATCACAATCAGCTTATTCCCACATTTTCCATTATCTGAATGCTCTTTGTGCCGAGTTTGTTTGGCCTGACAGAAGACCTGTATATTTTAAGCAGCACCGTCAGCTCATCTCATTTATTATGATTTTACGAGGGTGGTCCGATAAGTACTTAGCCTCACCGCCAGATGGCGCCAGTATCGCAAGAGCGATTACTATCGTGTAGTACACGTGTAGTACATTCTAGAAGACGGCTACTGTCGAAATTTCAGCCGGATCGGACTCGTAGTTTTGTTTTGACCGCGTGTGGAAGCGGGAGTGTCCACGGATTTTAGAAAAATGGAAAAAAAGCAATATCGGTCGGTGATTCGATTCTTGTTTTTGGAAAGGAAATCGCGCAGCGAAATCAAAAAGCGTTTGGATGCTGTGTACGGTGACTCTTCTCCTTCGATGGCGACCATCAAAAATTGATTTAACGAGTTTCAACATGGTCGCACGTCGGTTTTTGATGAGCTACGTCCAAGTGCCCCCAAAACGGCTACCACGGAGAATAACGTGACAAAAATCCACGCTCTCGTATTGGCAGACCGCCGATTGAAAGTGCGCGAGATAGCTGAGACAGTAGGCATTTCAAAAGATCGCGTGGGTCATATCCTGCATGAAATTTTGGGCATGAGAAAGCTGTCGGCGCGATAGGTGTCGCGTTTGCTCACTCCGGACAACAAGCGCAACCGTGAGACCACTTCAGAGCATTGTTTAACGCTGTTTAAGCGCAATCCGAAGGAGTTTCTGCGTCGTTTCGTGACAGTCGACGAAACATGGATCCGCTGGTACACACCAGAGACCAAGGAACAGTCGAAACAGTGGACTTCACCCGGCGAACGTGCTCCGAAGAAGGCGAAGATTGTCCCATCGGCCGGAAAGGTGATGGCCACCGTTTTCTGAGATTCACAAGGTGTGATTCCCATCCACATTATTGGGCCGATTCGACGCCGAATTGAAGCAAAAACGGCCCCACTTGGCGAAGAAAAAAGTGCTCTTCCACCATGATAACGCACCGGCTCACACCTCCGCCCTCGCCACGGCCAAATTGCTCGAATTGGGCTTCGAACTGCTGCCCCATCCACCGTATTCTCCAGATTTGGCCCCTCCTCAAATGAGGAGGTCATCGCCGCCACGGAGGCCTACTTTGCAGACCTCGAGAAAACGTATTTTTCAGACGGGTAAAAGAGCATCGCTGGGTCAAGTGTGTCGAGCTAAAAGGAGACTATATTGAAAAATAAATCGCCATTTCTCCAAAATTTTTGTTTTTCTTTTGTAGGCTAAGTACTTATCGGACCACCCTCGTATTGAGGGTATATCACGCATCGGTACGGCAATCTCAGTCACTTCAAAACACTTGTCCGTGGATGAAGACTCGAGAAATTACGATGCTTCTTCTAGACAGACGTCTTGAAATAGTAAAAATACCGCTTTCGTAAAGTTGGGTCTGCCTTTTACTATCATCAAATGCTTCAAGGCAAGGTTATACTGAATTTCATCGAAAATTTTGAACGTCGCGGACAGGATAGTTATATGAAGACTCCTCTTCCACTGCATCTTATAAGGTCTAGTTGGCACAAAAATTGAAGTTGGCAGTCCATGCACGAAGCCATTCTTTCACTGATCCGGTACTACCAATTAATTAACAAGAAATTTTTTTTAGGGAAAATTCTTCTGTTCGATCTCCATTTGCCTAGGGCTCTGAAAAACTCAAGGCAAATAGTAGAACAAGGTCTTTATCCACAGCTAGTGAAAAAATGATGCGGTTTTTGGCCATATATTTTTTTTAAATAATGGTGGTGCGTCTTTGCTATGAATGGATTGAGTTACCGAATTACGTTGATTGTTCTTTTTCCCGAAATTTTTGCGATTTTTCTTAAGTAGATCAGCACCACGTGCCAAGTAGCTGATGAAACAATTGCTCTATTAGATTGACAGGTATAATAAACAAAATAAAGCAGATGACGGACAGTACGATTCCACGCCAACGACTTCATCATACAACGAACGTGTACCGAAACGCGACAACCGTCGCCAATAAAGGGGCTAACATCCTATTCATTGTGGCGGAGGATATCCAGATGATTTTCGAGTTAAAAGCGGAAAGGACACCTCCAACTCAGAAAATCTCCGATTGGCAAGTCTATTTCGAGTATCAGCAAAGTCTTTGAGAAGGTGGCCCATAAAGCCCGACTAGGACAACAAAATCATTTCGGATGACAAGTCAGTTTCAAAATGGGGCTGACACTATCCCTGCTACGTCGAAACTCATATCCAGTGGAACAAATGCAAAACGAATACACGCGTGCCCGTCTGATTGACTTGGAAAAACTGCCGGCTGGGCATAAGTAAACCATTGCTATTATGCTTTTTGACATGTTGACAGGTAGACAAGTTCGTTGTGAAAATTGCCAACGCGATTTTTACTCAACCATTTCAAATTAAAAACTCGCTGATCTTTTTTAACATTTTCC
This sequence comes from Merodon equestris, assembly GCA_958301585.1. NCBI lineage: Eukaryota > Metazoa > Arthropoda > Insecta > Diptera > Syrphidae > Merodon > Merodon equestris. The sequence goes on from OY284414.1 coordinate 80,453,778, forward strand.
TCAGTTTCTTTTCAACAGAAACCACCAATGAGACGTACCTCACCCGGGGTTTTGTCAAAATTATGTCAACAATCACGCACATTGTTATAACTCCAAGAGTGGGTGTGACGGGAATACGTATTATGCAGGGATTGAGAAAACTTCGTCCGACAGTATCAACGCTTTTGGTGGCTGGAGCGGACTTTGTTAGTGATCAGTTTTAATAGTTTCTTCAAGATGACTTTCGAACTGAAATGTTGCTTTGAAGTTGACGTTGTGGTCGATAGTAACGATTAAGCCTGCGGCTTAGCATAGTATTGTTCTCGGGATTATCGATGGCTTTCCATTTCTCATCCCCAGTCGTATTTCGATATAAAAAAAACTCTTCTTTTTCGTCTTTGAATTAGCTGCTCACAAATAAAAAATCGTCTTTCAACATCTCTCGGTATCAATTCATGAGCAACCCAATTGCCGTGCTTTTGAATCATTCCCATGGATTTACATTGTACAGAAACTGCTTGCCAAGTTACTCCCAATAAATTTGTAAACTCCATTTGCGTTTGACTCGAATAATGCCTCTAATTCTTTATCCTCAGTCATGGTTTCATAAATATGGATTTCGACATTGCAAAAAAGCACGCGTTTTCCTTATGCAGTCTTTTATTTAAAGGTGGGCCATCTTGTGTTTTTTTTCTTTTTAAATCATAGATTATTTTGACATTGACAGCTTTTTTCCCGCTCGAAATCTTGACAGAAAATCAGTCAAACCTCCGCGAAACGAAATGAATCGCTTTACGCTTGAACAACGTTGGGAAATATTGAAAACTTATTTCCAAAGTGAGTGCTGTGTAGCCCAAACAGTGCGTTTTATAAAAACAAGTTTTGGCCGAAATGAAGCAGCCAGCGTGACTGCTGTACGCAATTTTGTGCAAAAAGTTAATGAGACTGGTATGCTAGTGGACAAAACTCATGATCCCTGTCGGCGTACGGTGCGGACAGATGAGAATATGACTGCTGTGGCCGAGAGTGTGAGACTCAATTCACGAACATCAGCTCACCATCGATTTCAACAGCTCAACATTTCACGTACTAGCCTGCATAAAATTCCGGACTATTCGCTTACAAGGTCTAATTGACTCACCAATTGAAGGTGCACGACCATCCGCTTCGTTATCGCTTCGCAGTTTGGGCCTTAGAGCAGCTTGAATTGTACAACGATTTTGGGCAAAAAATCGGATTATGGAGTGGTGTCGTCACTGAACCATTTTTCTTCGAAAATGAAGCTGGGAACAACGTTTCGGTCAACGGTGGGCGCTACAGAGCTATGTTAATCGACGTTTTTTTTTTTACTGAAATTGAAGACATGGATTTAGATGACCTCTGCTTCATGCAGGATAACGCGGTGTGCCACATAGCCCATGCCACAATCGATCTTTTGCCCACCAAATTCCCAAATTGGGTTATCAGCCGTCTTGGCGATGTAAATTGGCCGCCTCGGAGCTGCGATTTGACCCCTTTGAACTTATAATATTTTTGTGGGGAACCGTGAAGGGCCGATGATTGATGATAACAATCCGGAAACGATCCAACTTAACGCCAATATCATCCCAGCAATTCGTGAGCTACAGCCCGAAACCATCAACAAGGTCTTAGAAAATTGGGGTGACAGGATGCGCTACTGTGAAGCTAGCCGAGACACCCATTTGTTTTTCTTTTTGTTCTTACTAATAAAACCATAATACGTGGAAGAAAAATTAATTTTCTTTCAAAAAGAAACTTGTATTTGGCCCACTCTGTATATCGTTCTTTTGTCATTTTGGACATACATACATATTGTATATATATGGCTTCCTCTTCATTAACTTCTAAGGCCCAATACACACAGAGCAATTGGAAAAAAAACTGATCAGCGATGCGAATTGGCAACTAGTTTGCTTTGAGTCATACCCTATGTAATCAAATGGGAGAATGCACACAAATTTACTGGTTGAAAACTCGTTTGCGATTCACGAAAAATAGTTTGTAAACAGTCGTCTGTTGATTGGTATGTCAGGTTGCCTATTGATTTCAGTTTCTAGTTTGTCGAACTTGCTGGTGGGGGAGTTTGAAAAATATCCTATTTTGCACAATTATTACCTTCCCGGCTATCAAGGCACTGGGAAGACCTTCCGGAAATCTGTCGCAGCCACAATTGGAGTAGGACGGAGGACTTTCCGTAGGGGATGATGGAGGTGATGACGACCCATCATCAGAAACTCGTTTACCATCACCATCTCTACAACCACGTCCAAGGTCGTCATCAAGGAGTTTTATCAGTTAGAGTGTGATGGGGATACACGAATAACTATAAGCTCGCGTTTAAATTTAAAATTATAAAGTGAAATTCAAATTTGAAAATTTCCAGTTTAAATAATTACTTTTAGTAAAAGTGCATTTTATCGTTTGTGCAATATGAAGTGCGGCCAGTGCAGCTTAAAAGTCGATAGACAAGACCTTAAAATTCAATGTTTTAATTGTAAAGTGTTTATTCACGCGAAGTGTGCGAAGCTAGAAAGAAAGGAGATTGAATATTTAGAGAAAAACAGCCAAAGCTTTAAATGTGGTAACTGCGTCGCTCAGAGAAGAAAATCAATTCTAGCTGATGCACCCATACCCATAAATTCAACTGCTGACATCATCTCGTGTAAGAGTTCCACTCATATTTCATCTCCTTCAAGTTCTGGTGTCGACAATTCTACGATCATATTGTCAGCAACTAAAGGTCCAGCTTCGATCTCTTTGCTAAGCTCCCACGACGTCAACAAAGCGGGAGAAACTGTAACACTTCAAACGTTATATGCAGAGATCATTAAACTGCAACAGCTCATCACTGATGGTCTCACCAAAATAAGTACTCTTGAAGAAACCAATGCGTCTCTTAATAATAAGGTAATTTTTTTGGAGACTAAGGTAAATGCACTCGAACAGAAGGAAAAACAATGTTCTGTTGACATTGTTGGTATACCGGAGTTATCAAAAGTCAATGCAAAAGAGAAAGTAAAAACGCTACTGACGGCTCTCAATGGTGAGGAAATCAATGACACAGAAATAGAATCTTGTTACGTCAAAACTGTAAGAGCGAACAATGTAAACACAAAAAATTCACTCTCTAACATCGTTTGCGTAAAATTCTCCACTCTCCAACGTTGCTGTATTTTACAAAAGTGAATTAACAGGTTGTGAAATTAAGTTTGATAAGATGGAAGGTGCAGATATTATTACTGCTTTTTGCGAAATTTCTGGTATACGTTATTGTTTTGTTTGTGTTTACAGACTACATAGATATCCAATAAGAACTTTTTTGGATGAATTTTCGAGATTCTTGGAACATCAAACTTGTAAGAACATGGCATTATTAGGCGATCTAAACATAAACATTCTATCGAATACTTCTGATGTTGATAATTTTCTATCATTAATGGCTTCATTCGGCTTTGATTCACTTTTAAATGAACCAACTCGTTCTCAATCTTGTTTGGACCATATTTTCCTAAGATTGCAAAGAAACAATTTTGTAAATTATGAGGCGACAGCTTTAGATTTAAAGATAACAGACCATAGTTTAACCAGTCTTCACCTCGATTGTGGAAAATCCAAGTCTAAACATTCGGGACATGTAACTTTGAATAAAATCGATTTTCCAACTCTTAAATCAAGTTTAAATTTTGAGCGATGGGATGAAGTCTATAACTCTGAGGACCCATCCTTTGCTTTTGACTTATTTCTTAATAAATTGCAGTCCCATATTTCAAACTGTAGCTTACAAAGGAGTACACAAAGTAATAAATTACGTTGTCTCAAGCCGTGGATGACAATGGCTTTACTCAAAAAAGTGAAGAAGAAGCATCTAATATATTCGCTTGTGAAAAAACATCCTAACAATCTAAGACTTAAACGCCATTATGATAACCTGTGTAAAGAACTCAAAACAGAAATACCTTATTGTCGGGATACTTTTTTTAGAAGAAGATTAGCCGAAAATGTTGGCAATGTTAAAAAAGAATGGAAAGTTGTGAATGAGATATTGAATAGAACCAAAAGGATTAACGACATAATTTTGAGGAATAATGACATTGATGTGTCAGACGCTTTACAAATTGCTAATATATTTAACGACTATTTTTCAAATCTGAGCTCGGCATATGAACATTTGAATGAAGAAGTTTCATCGTGTCAATGCCAAAATTCCATTAATTCAGACGGTCTGCAAACGCAAACATTTTTCTTCCAAGAGTTTACGGCACTCGAAATTCATCAGATTATAATGTCCTTAAAAACTACAAGTTCAGCATCATTTGATTCAATCTCCAGTTCTGTACTGAAACGAATTTCTTTCCATATTTCTGATCCCCTAACTTACATTTTTAATCTCAGTGTCAAACAGGGAGTTTTTCCCGAATCACTGAAAGTAGCTATAGTAATGCCTCTTCATAAAAAAGGTGATACTACGACACTAAATAACTATCGTCCTATATCTCTTTTGTCAGTGTTTTCTAAAGTGTTTGAAAGAGGTATGAAATCAAGAATTCTTTCATTTTTGAATAGAACTAGTTTTTTTAACTCTTGCCAATTCGGATTTAGAAGTGGTAAATCTACCGAAAGTGCTCTTCTTAAATTTACTGGCGAAATATACAATAGCCTTAATGAGTCTAGAACGTCTGCTGCCGTCGTCAGATATCTGTAAAGCCTTTGACATGGTGAACCATACTTCATTGTTAGATAAACTCTATCAGGTTGGTTTTAGAGGTTACACTTATAACTGGTTCGATTCCTACTTAAAAAATCGGAAACAGATGGTAAAAATCAAAAATTGCGTCAGTTCACAGAAATTTATCAATATGGGTGTTCCTCAGGGCTCAGTTTTGGGTCCAATATTGTTTCTAGTCTATGTGAATTCCTTATTTACTCTACCATTCAAGGGCAAAATTACCGCTTTTGCCGATGATACGGCTCTTTCTTATTCGAATACGAATTTTCTCGATCTCTTTTCAGATGTTAACTATGACCTTGAATTACTTAGAAAGTGGTTTAAGATTCATAAACTTGTAATCAGCCCCAAAACAAAATTTATGATTTTTAATATCAAAGACTCAAATGTTAATGAATTTCCTTTGGTTTACCATTCCCCGAATTGTCCACGGTTTTGCTTAGTTCAATGTCAACACAACGAATTCTCTTTTAACAGTAATGTAGATTGCTGCGATACATGCTTTGAAGTTGAGTGTGTCAAAAATTTTAAATACTTAGGTATTATATTAGATAATAAACTTAATTGGAAAGACCACACTTCTTACCTCAAAAAGTATATGAATACAGTAGTGAAACAACTCTATCATCTTAGCCTTTACAGTAGTGAAACTGTTTTAAAGCTTGTTTATAATGGCTTACTCATATCTAAGCTACAGTACGGCATAGCCTGTTGGGGTGGTTCATTCTTCATTAACAGCAAACCTTTACTAATTAAGCAAAAACATGCAGTTAGAATTGTGTGCAAAGTGAATCGAAACACTCCCAGTTTTGAACTCTTCAAGAATCTTGGAATTCTACCCTTAAGGCACCTTTATTGTTATAAAGTCTTAAAAATATTTTTCGAGAATTGTGGATACTATTCAGTTAGGCTACATGAAAATTACAGTTTACGTATCAATACCAGCAATTTTGTATTAGTACCAAGAATTTACAAAACGCACTTTTCACGATCTTATCTCGTCATTGCGCCTCGATTATTTAATCTACTACCGGAAAACATAAGATGCGAAAGAGTGAAATCAGCATTTTTGTTTAATACTAAAAAATGGCTTCATTTGGCTATTCTGCTATTGATGCATTTTTATACCCTTAAAAGTTTTGCATGGACTATCTGCTTTTCTTTAATTTTTTTTTCTCTTTTTTCTTTGGATGATAAAACGTAACAATAAAAATTAATAATCTAATAACCTACAAAAAAGTTTCAAATTTGAATTCCCCATCAACTGTTTCTTTTTACTCTTTAATTTGAATTGTTAGAAACGTACATTCGACTCTTGTTTTTTAACAACTGAATGTATTTGGCACTATTCCTTGTTTTTATTTATTATTGAATTTGTTATTAATAATTGATTGTAATTTTTTCCATAGTAAATTGTACAATTAACATGCCACTTGTTGTTATAAGTCTAAAAGCACTGGAATAAAGATAAAGAATACTACTACATGTAGTTCAACTTCAACATCGGCATTGCCACGGCATCGGGATCACCAGTGCGAGCCAATCAAACAGCATAAACCAAAGAAGTAGCGTGCTGCGAAGAATGATGATGTGAACAAAGCTTTCATATATGTAGGTATAATATTTAGACCGTAAAAAGGCGACTTCATTGACCAATGGAAGGCAGGTGGCTACGAAGCCCAGAAACGAAGCATTAAAAATGTTCTTTCTCCGCATACTTCCAGATCTTATGCAAATTGATGATCAAGAAGTGCGAATGGATATCAAACATTTCGAATCAGAAAGTTCTAACTGTTTAGCTGCAACAAACAAACAATTCTTGGAATTGTTTTCAAGGTATGGATGTACCCGAAACCTTCTTATTATTCTTCTCCTCCTTCTGAGATAGTAATACAACATGATGGTTTTATCAGGGCTCGAGTCTTCCAAAGATATTTAACGCCCGCTGACGACCTGAACGAACTAGAGATTTTGATTGGTGATGAGTTTCCTCGTGCGTGGAGTCAAGTCTCCGCTAAGTCCGTAACTGGTCTGTAACCCGAGTTGCCAACCGGTTTAGTTTTTTTTTCATTTGCTCGGTGTGCATTGGGCCTAAATCTACTTCCTTTTCTGCCATTGTTAGGTTTTCTGCGTCAGTATAAGGGTGTGATTCTATCAAGGATCATTCAGCTAACATTTTCCTGAAGGGAACTCATTATCTCTTCCAGCACCATTACTATTTCCAGTAACAAGGCGTCTTCTTGTTTTAATCTTTCACTTATCTCAAATGTTGCAGATGACGCGTTTCCTACTTTAACTCGTCATTTGTTTCCCTTTAGGCATACTGGTACTAATTTCACCAACATTTTCGGGACTCCCAGCCTTACAAGGGCAAAGTTTTAATAATATTGTTTACCGCTATTAGAAAAACTAGAAAAAGATGACGAGCGCCCAACCTTCTCCAAACACATCAAATACCTATTAACGGTAAATTAAAGCCGAATCCCAATTAGAAGAGTCACTAGCATGGTAATTGGCTCACACTATGAAATTTTCTGACGTTTTGGATCGCTCAACTAATCAAATATCAAGGTCCAAGTTTCGAAAAGGTCCAACTAACGACGGCAGTTAAGGAAGTTACGATAAGGTAATCCAACCTATGTCTCACCACAAACTTAAAGCGGACGGAGGATACGGTGAGCTTGGTACTACTCGTACTTTAATTTTTATACATTAATTCTTGCTGTTTTTTTTAAACATGCCACTAAAAAAAAATATGTCACTCAATGTGTTGTCTATCGCTTGCCACAACTTCGCCCATCTTTCGGCATATCAAAAACTGCACGTCTTTTAAGGCGATCTACGAATCCACTGAATTGTTTTTTCTTCCAAAGATCGGAAGTACTATTCAAATAGAATAAAGCGTCATCGATCGGATCTGGTAATAATCGCAATGTCCGGTGAATACTGTGGGTGGGATAGAAAGTTCCATTTAAAGGTTTTCAGGTGGCCAAATGTAACAAAATCACCTTCTTATGTCTGTGCTCATATAGTGGCCGTTTTTTCTCCAATGCTCGGCCGAAATGTTTCCCGTGATGGTTACGTTCAATTTGAGCAGCTTATAGTAAACTATACCAAATGCAGAACTTTTGAGCCCTGAATATTTGCCACTCACATTTTTATACACGTAAGCTTATCATATATCACGGAGCGATGCAAAAAACCTCTCCTTTCCTGCCGTTGAAAAAACGCCATTCGACGTCTTTATGCTGGTTTTGCAAGTTCAGCTAACGTCTGACTGAATCTTTATGAATTCTAATCTCTCACTTTCAATTTGTTTCAGCTTAATCTTCAACATCGAAACCAATTTCGAATGTCGTTTCCGACTTAAAGTGCTTCTCAGTGACCTGGTGACTATATTTTAAAGACAAAGCCAAGTTATCAGACTTCTCAACGACAATGTTTAATGCTGTGTGGGACTAAGTACGGCAGACAGTAAAGCTTCAGACCTCAGTTTTCTTATTTCGGATTTGTTTTGTTTTTATTTAACGCCATTAATGCTATAGTAAACGATGAATTCATCAGAAAAATAATACAAAAAAAAATCGTGCTCAAGATACAATATTTGACTTGAATATGATATTAGTATCAATTCGAGCATATGGCAAAGTATCTTCAGTTCCTTACAAAAGCTATAGATTGAAACTACTTAGGAGTAGAATCACATCTTCCCAGTTTTTGATCTTTGGACTTGTTTGTTATTTTTTTCAACATCTTAGAATCAACAACTTGGTCATTACTTGACCATGACTTATAGATTCCGGCAAGCTGCTATTTGTTTGTATATCGAATGCATTCGCCCAGTTTGCGATTTACTGTACATTTAGCAAGTTTAGAGTAACAAACGTCTATGAAACCGTATTTATTCGATACCTGGTCGGTATCCAGCGATACTACCACGATATTGTTAGTAATGTGACACATCTGGTATTCTATTTCAATTAACATGACAAGACGAATCACTATTTGCTCGAGTTGCTATCACATTATTTCCTAGCGGTGCTAATAAGCAGTCTCGCATTATTTAAGTCCCGCGCCAAGCACCAGACGGTCAGTGGAAAAAAAAATCATCAAAACAAGTCGATGGGAAGCGCAAAAAAATCGCCTTCTCTAAGAAATGTTGATGTACAAGTGCTTGAGCGATTAAGAGCGTGGGACATTTGGCACATAGTGCATTGTGCAAAGTTAAGTCGCTTTGGTGGTGATGTGGAGATATAGACTTTGGGCTTATTTTTATTTATTCAGGTTTTGTTACCTTGAGTTCGATATTAAGCTTATCTACAATATTGGATATGTTCAAAAAATAATGGAACTTTTTGAAAAGAAAGGAATACATAAATAAGATGATCTTGAAGCCCTTCAACGGCTTTTTCTTTTTTTATTTCTTTCAAATGGCTAGTGTTAACATGTAACATGGGGCACTGCGACCAATGCAGGTCTATTGTGCTTGCTAGCCGAGGAGTTCCTCTACTTTATTATATTATATTATTATATTATATGTAAGAATGTTAATAAAGGTTTTATTCAGAGGCCGTATAAATCTCGTAAAACTCTCGGAATCCTTGTACGCTGTTCCAAAAGGGCAGGTTTTGTGATTTTTCCCACATGTCTAGGAGAAAATTTATCCTCGACTTGGGAATTGCGCATAAAGGTTCGGCACTTGTGTACCGTTTGCTGGAACCGATTCTAGCGAATTGGTCGGCGATTTCGTTGCCCTTAATGCTCTTGTTCCCTGACACCCACCAGACGTTGACTTTGTTTCCTTTGGCTAGGTTCTGCAGGGCATCGTGGCATTTTTTTAACGGATTTTGAATTCATGCTATACGAGCTCAACGCTTTGAGTGCTGCTGGACTATCTGAGAGTATATTAAGGGTTATATCTTTCATGCCAGCCTCTAAATTTAGAGGCGCACAGTGTGAATACCTAAGCACATTCAAGAATGGGCAAAACGAAGGTAGTGCATTAGCATTACGCAAAGCAAGGATTTGAGTGGAGGATGCTGTTCATAACCTGAGCAGCGCCATCACCAACTATTTCGAACTAGCATGTCCTGTCAAAAAACCTCCCAGCAGGAAGCCGGTTCCCTGGTGGAACGCTGAGCTCCAATGTCTTCGCAGGGAAGCCAGAAGTCTCCTGAGTAGATCGCTTAAATCAAACTCGGAAGATGACTGGAATAAATATCGATCGAAGCAGAAGGAATATAAGAAGCTTACTGGTAAATCGAAGAATGATTCCTCTAAGTCCTTCTGCGAAGAAATCAAATCCCTGAGCGCGACCAGCAAGTTGGTTGCTGTTCTCAAACGAGGAAAATGGACAAAGCTGGATGTAATCAAAAAGTCTGATTGTACCTGAACCGACTAAAGCAGAAACTCTCAGTTTACTGTTTCGGACCCATTTCCCGGGAAATCAGACAGTCATCGGCTGGTTGCACACTCCCTAATTGGAAACTGCGACTGAAACGATGAAAACAACTCGGCGTAGCTGGTATGTTGCGTCACGCGTGGCAACTACTGAGACCATTAAATTTTCTGTGGCATCTTCCAATGGCTTCATGTTATGCTGCAAAAAGGTATAAGATAGCTGCTTCTTACTCTGAAAAGAATTTTCACTGTTAGCCTGGCATTTGTCTACATACCTATTCCTTGGCGCGTGGTGAAAATGGTCTTTATTTCCAAAATAGGGAAAGAAGATTACTCACTCGCCAAGAGTTTTAGACTAATCAATCTAACATCCTTCTTGCTGAGAAGCATGGAGAGATTAGTAGAGTTGCACGTGCGCAAAGTTGCCCTTCAAATGCATCCTCTCTCGGACATGCAGCATGCTTATCAGCGCAGAAAATCCTGCAAGACTGCGCTTCAAAACCTAGTTGGGAGAATTGAATGCGCTTTCGAAAGGAAAGAGTACGTGCTGGGCATTTTCGTCAACATTCAGGAAGCTTTCGACAACACTATTTTCGACAGCATGTGTAACGCTGCTAGACGGCATGGCGCAGATGAAGCACTGGTTTTGTGGATCAAAGCATGCTTGTGCACAGGACATTGATCGTTGATGCAGGCCTCGAACAATTTTTCATGTCTGGAGTAAAGAGGGTCTGTCCGCAAGGTGGCATCTTGTCTCCGCTGTTATGGAAGCACTGGTTTTGTGGATCAAAGCATGCTTGTGCACAGGACATTGATCGTTGATGCAGGCCTCGAACAATTTTTCATGTCTGGAGTAAAGAGGGTCTGTCCGCAAGGTGGCATCTTGTCTCCGCTGTTATGGTGCATGGTGGTCGACTCTCTGCTCAATGCTCTTAATGCCTCTGGAATCTATGCCCAGGCCTATGCGGATGATGTTGCTGTTCTCTCTGTCGGCTCATGTTTAGCGACTGTCTGTCTTAAAGCGCAGGCGGCGCCAGATGTGATCGAAGACTGGTGCACGAGTAATGGGCTGTCGTTCTTCATGAGAAGGATAATACTGGCATTACTCAGCTGGTGCTAAAAGGCATTCCCATCCCGATATCCAAGGAAGCTAAGTACCTGGGAGTCATCCTAGATAACAAGCTTCTTTGGTCAAAGCATGTTGAGTCCAAAACCACCAAAGCGCTGTCAGCTTTTTGGCAAAACATGAGGCTTATCGCCGAAAAAGGTCCTTTGAATCTACACGGCAATGATAAGACCGATAATCTCATATGCATCGCTTGTTTGGTGGAACAGGCTAACACGCAAACACGCTGTGGCTTCATTTACCAAACTCCAAAGAGCGGTCTGTCTCAGCTGCACGGGGGCTTTCCCTAGCACACCGGGAGCTGCTCTAGATGCTATGGTGAATCTTCCACCCCTTGACATATGTATGTATATATCAGAGGTGTAAGTTGGACATCTTATTTTTTGACCTTTTTGTGAATTGGATGATGTAAGAAACTTTCCAAAGCTAAGGAAAAAGTCTTAAATGGAACTTTGAAATATGGCCGTGAAGGAGAAACAGATGACTGATGCATTTTTTTGAAACTATGATGGGGAAGTGGTCAAGACTAAGTCATGAGTTACCGTATATTCGCTAGAGACGTCCAAGGGCTGTCTTTCATATAACGAAAGTACTCATGACCGTGTTGGACAAAATAATTGACAACTATTTTCGGATCATTGGAGCTAGTATTGAGAAAACTTTGAGTATCACTTTTTATTTTCATAAAATGATACAAAGTTTCGGAGAGGTTATAAGACGAGATTGCAACCGGTTTCTGAAAGTAAAGTGTTTCGCACAGAGACTGCAGGTAAAAGGAGAGGCCGGAAGCAGAGAGCGAGTTTGAAGGTACATATGCCTGTCATCGTTTGTTTATTTTTTTTTTTGTTCCTTGGCGTACATTGGTGGAGATTAGATGCAGTTATTTTTGGAGAGAATGGACATGATACGGCAATAGGATAAGGCAACTGACGACTTTGGAGTAGAAAGAGCAAGAGTATTTTCTAAGCGCTCGAGCGTGTTAGGGTTTTTATGAGAAAATTAACGTTAATATTACTAAGCAGTTTATTTAGTTCTGCGAAGTCTTCGTTTCGAAAATTGAAGCAAAAAGTATTTTCGGAGTTGAGAATGGTGAACGAGTAGATGGAGCGCATCCAAAGTAGAAAGGAGGAGGTTACTTGAAGTCATAAAGCTATTTTCGGGCATCAAATGATCAGATCAAGCTGTCGATTCATTTTGTTGGTGATGTTACTAAGTTAAAGGAGGCCAGAGTCGACTTGTGAGGAAGATTGCCGTACCAGACGTGGTGGCGGCAAAGTGAGTTTCATCTGAAAATCGCCACAGATGATGACAATGTCGTGGGGATCAGCGACATCAAATATGGAATCTATGAAGTCGATGGTAAGCAGACAAAGTAAAGTTTTTATCTCGCTTTTAAGGTTGTAATCAGCGCAGGAGCGGCTGTAGATTGTCATGAAAACAAGGTAGAATCTGATGTGGTGCACAAATTAGTTTAAGTTAATGCAAAAACATCGTATAGTAATTTTTGGGAATTAAGAATTATTATTGGATGAACTGTGTGATTGGTAAAGAGATATATAGTAATGGCACTTAGGTCAGGATTAAAAATAATTTCTGAACTTAGAACGTGTTTTCTGCAGGTGTTCCTTGATAATTAAACTATAGCCGCCGAAACTTGTCTACTTCAGGCCGAGGAGGCAGCAGGGTCGCGTCAAATATTATGTCGAAAAAACAGTAAAGGATGCAGGGTGTATCTTCAATATTGCTGCCAGTCAACCATATATATCTTTATGATATCTTTACATGGAAGACAATGAAGCAAATTCTTCATTAATCTGATAGAAACTAGAACTTTAGAGACTATTAAAGATAATGATAATTTCAAGACGGATAATTAATTAGTAAGATTTAAAATCAGCAATTATATGAGAGGAAAACAGGTACGAGTCACGTCAGGCAAGGAAACTTAATGAACTCTTACTAAAATTATACGCATGATAAATCTACTCGTAAATTAAGCTGTTTGTATCGGAGAGCCTCGTAGTTATTGGAGTGACAAAAGTAAACTTTTGGAAGGATAATCATGTAGTAAAGCATAATACTGATGACGTCATCGTCGAATAATCTTTCTCAAGCTACCTTATCTAAACATTCTGAGCACTAGTCACCGCTAGTCATGGAAATGTATTACACATGTCTCATCTCATCAAGCTTCCGTCTCTCCGTGGATTGTAATTTAAATTCAACCGAAACCGATTAGCACCGAGCTGACTACACGCGATCCGGGTTAGATCACTTGAGGTCACACCGATATCAGGCAATCTGCCTCTACAACACTGATTCAGTCTATTTCTACCGAAAGCCAACGTCTCGCGGCTGGAAAATTCTCCTATTTAATAGGAAACGCGAATCGACTACAGAGCGATTAAGTCGTACATGCTGTGGCAGTGACTCGTGCGTGCGACAAAGCCATTTTCAGTCGTTTCCTAGCCCAATAATGCAGTTGTTAAAAAAAATTATCGGATATCACCTAGGCTGCAAGCTGTAATGAATTCAGTTTCATGATTACTATCGTCCCGTAAGCCCTTTAGCCATGCTACAGTGACATCCGCCAAGTGGCCAGCCCACCAGGAAGCATGTCATCTGACGCAGCAAAGCCGACACCAAGTAAAATGTAAATCTTGGTTGATTGCGCGAAATATAGCCCTCAAGCCCCGAGGGGAATATTTGCACGAGCATGTTTCAGCTTCAGTGCCTGGTCGGGACCTCCGAAATTATAAAAATTTTAGAGCCAACTATTAATCATTTTATTGTGCCTAACCTACCGAAATCCCGCACGGGCAACATCGTCACTCGCAGACCACCGGGAATGATCGTACATGTGTGCCGAGGAGCATCTCGGACGTACGGCCATACAGGCGTGGTGGGCCATGATTTCCATTTTGCAGTCTTTCGATCGGCCAGCAGCCGACAGACAAACCCTCTTATCAACAAACGTAGGACGAGAACGATGACGACGACCATGATGATGATGGCGACGAGTATGCACATACTCAACGGACGATATCCGTTCGTGCTGTGTGGTGGCCAAGTGAATTGCTATAATTTGCCCTTATTGGAGGGGCTACTGATTGAATTTCAAATTGCTCAATTTCGGCATATGGAGAACGAAGTGGGGCGATGTGGTGTGCCGATGTATCTGTATTCGGTCGCTTTGCTAACGCTGCACATATGTACACAATCTCTTGCGCACCCCCTCTACAGAAGCAGCAGCGAAAGTTAAAGCAACAGAAGCAACAGCATCAGACTAATTAAGGAATCATGCGTCGTTGTTGTCGACGCGAATCTTTTTATTCATTTTTTTTTTCTTTCGCCAATTGTAGTTGTTGTTTTTCTTTCAAAATTTACTGCCGAGGACTTGGTATCTTTGTATCTGGAGAGGATTTTTATTATTTGCGTTATTAAGAGGGGATTGAATGAAACATGTGGATTTAGTCATGGCCATGGTCGTGGCAGAGGCACGATGCCATCATTTATACCTATACATGATGTCGATAGCGGTGTGCCGGCCCATTGTGTCGGATATGCTCGCCGGTGGTACCGATTCATGGCAGGGAGGATGCAAACAATTAATCCCTGTCGGTGGTCAGAGGCATCGGATGAGGCCGTCGTGGTGGCTCGATGGTTGGTCGTGATTTTCAACCGATAACCAATCATTAGCTTCGAAGAATCGCATGTCGGATTGAAATGTCCTAATTAAAAGTGTTCCGTCGGTTTTTATGTACTAAACGAAGGAAACCGTAATGATGTGGGGATGATTCTCTCTGTTACGAGGAGCGAACGGAGAGCACTTGTGATTGCTCGTGGTTTTAGTGCTTTTCTAATAAAATCAATTAGACCGAATTTGCGGTTTGGAATCTTTAAATGTCAGTCGATTGAAGTGCTATTATCTTCTATCGTTAAACGCTTTTAAGTAAAATACCTAAAATTTTAATAAGAACAACTTTATAGATGATTTCTTAATAAATTTGGCGAAATAGTTAGATTTTATAACATGGTTATATCTATTAAATTAATCCAATCAGTGAATGATCTTGGAGTGATTTCGATTCCGGAAAAGTTTTTAAAAGAGCGACAATGTAAATCGTGGCCAATGCTGTCGCACTGCAAATATTTGACAGTGTTGCAGTTGTCGGAAGTTGCAGGTCATTGGAAGGGTGCATGTTCAAAAAATGAACGGAATTCGCCGTTTTTGCAAGGGATTTAATTGATGTCAATATTATTCCACTCAAAAAGTCACATGAAGCATTGTTTACAAATATGCGATCTATGGTATATATGTATGTGTCTTGGCTAAAGTTTAATGATTAGTCACAGAAACCACAAATCAGACGGTTTTGTTTTCTTCGAATTGCTTTAAGCAAACGGCGTTACATGTGCAGATAGTACTTCCTATCAAAATTCGTATTTCATCGCATGTTTTAACACGTTTAAAATCGCTATCGACTTTATTTGATATACAACTGTTGTGGAGCAAATACTCCTGACTGTCCGAAGAAAATTATAGCATGAGCCAGTTGATGTGATAGTCTTGGAGAGTTATCTGATTGCGATTTGGCGATTTTGTGTATTCATTTCCTTCACTTTTTGCACATGTTCATCCATTGTGGATGTGCTGGGGCGTATAGGGCGTTCGTTATCTTGTTTTCATGGCCTTATTGGAATCGTTTATATTTTTAGTCTTATCAGGCTCACCGGATGTAATAATTAATATTTCAAAGATTTGCTGCACCTTATACCATGCTTCTAGGAACATGCTTTTTAAGGGCGACAAACTCGACGGGTCAGTAAACTTGATTGTTTTTTTTTTGTCGACATTTTGCTCAATTACAAATGGTGCTTTATCACAGACGACGATGCTTGGCATTCTACCAGTAGCATAGAGTGCTTTGACGGGTTGTTGTTTTTCTAGGCATTGCGGCATAGCATACTACAACGCGCTATAACGCGGGTCCGTTAGTCTCCACGGTAAAAATGCTCAATATGTCCTCGGACACATCAAACAGACTTAGATTCTTTGGCGGCCTGTTACTCTAGGGCTGTTTGTAGGTTTTCCTTTCTCAGTTTCGTAGATGATCATCTGATGGTCACTGTGGTTGTAGCCCTCGCGGGCACACCTTTTCGTAGTGTGCAGGATGGGAAAGTTTGATAAAGTAACATCGATGATTAATTCCATTCCTGCTTTGCGATATTTTATTAACCCGGCTTTTATTTTTATTTATGTAGGAGTAACGGTGGTGCATGTTAGCATGAAACTCAGGTTGACGAATTTCTCGACCGCCCTTCAAGTTTTGTCTATCAATATACAGGGTGTCCCACGAGCAGTGTGCCAAAAAGCTACAGCGTGTAGGTCTAGTCAAGACAAGAAAAAAATCGTATGGGAGGGGGGGGTCTATTTCCCCCCGTTTAGCCGGGGGGGGCAATTTTCTAAAAAATTGACTTATTTTGGAAAAAAAATTATTAAAAACCAACAGTTACATCCACAATGCCACGATATACCTTTTTGTAAAGTCAGAAACCTCTTCTTTCATACTGATTTTAAATGAAGCTGTTTTAAGGAGTAGTTTTTGAGAAATTAATTTTCAAACTCAAAATTTTGAAAAAAAATTGAAAAAAAAAAATTTCGAACTACTTTTTTTCAAAATTGTATGTAATTAAGTACTATTTTTTTTCCCAAAATTCAATTCCCTTATTAGTTTTTAGTTAAAAACAGAAAACCGGATGCAAAAATGTCTTGTAGTTTTTGAGAAATTAAAAAAAAACCCGAACCATTTTTTTCTAAGAAAAACCTTTTTTTCTGGTTTTAACGCGGCTGGACTTGTAGGCAAATTAATGTATGAAACATTAACCTCTACGGAGTGCTAGAGCATCGAAGAAGCGAAAGATCAGTTACAGATGGATCAGGAATCTTAGATGAAAGAATTTTGGATTTGGTCCTCCTTAGTACAAGGAGGATAGCTATTATGCTTGGAGTGCCCAAATCTAGAGTATGGAGAGTGCTTCAAACCGAAAACTTACACCCGTACCATTTTAGGCCTGGTTCAGGAACTCACCTCAAACGACAAGTTTTTGAGAGCAGAATTTTGTCGATCATTACTGCTTCGAAATGAAACTGTACGAAACTATTTTGCAAGGATATTCTGGACGGATGAAGCACAGTTTACCAGAGATGGGGTTACTAACTTCCACAATTTGCATCATTGGAGTAGCACCAATCCACACAACAAAAAACAAAATAAATTACAACACCGCTTTAGCTGTAATGTTTGGCTTGGTATTGTTGGACAAACTGTAATCGGGGCCCGGTTTTTGAATGCCGTTATTAAGGGAGAATCATACCTGCAGTTCCTACGAGACCTTTTGCCCGATTTGATGGACAACGTTCCTTTGGCCATAGCAGATAATTTAATCTACCAGCAAGATGGAGCACCAGCACAGTACAGCTTACGGGTTAGACACTGGCTGGATGATCATTTTAGTGACCGTTGAATTGGAAGAAGGGGCCCCACGAAATGGCCACCTAGATCACCAGATTTAACTCCTCTAGATTTGGAAGTGGAAATAGTATCTTTGGAACAACGGATTGAAGTCGCTGGAGTCAAATTGCAGGAAAATTTGTCAAACATAGACTAATGTGCAGCCATTAGAAGAAGATATAATCTTTGCCTTCTAAAAAATGGGGATTATATTGAAAATTTATTATAATAAAACTCCGAATTTTTTAAAAATAATAAAAAAGAGGTCAATGTTTCATACATTCATTTGCCTACAAGTCCAGCCGCCTTAAAACCAAAAAAAAAGGTTTTTCTTAGAAAAAAATGGTTCGGGTTTTTTTTTAATTTCTCAAAAACTACAAGACATTTTTGCATCCGGTTTTCTGTTTTTAACTAAAAACTAATAAGGGAATTGAATTTTGGGAAAAAAAATAGTACTTAATTACATACAATTTTGAAAAAAAGTAGTTCGAAATTTTTTTTTTTCAATTTTTTTTCAAAATTCTGAGTTTGAAAATTAATTTCTCAAAAACTACTCCTTAAAACAGCTTCATTTAAAATCAGTATGAAAGAAGAGGTTTCTGACTTTACAAAAAGGTATATCGTGGCATTGTGGATGTAACTGTTGATTTTTAATAATTATTTTTCCAAAATAAGTCAATTTTTTAGAAAATTGCCCCTCCCGGCTAAACGGGGGGAAATAGACCCCCCCCTCCCATACGATTTTTTTCTTGTCTTGACTAGACCTACACGCTGTAGCTTTTTGGCACACTGCTCGTGGGACACCCTGTATACGAAGGATGATCCAAACGTAATGCTAATAAGGAGATACATTCAACCGTCGCGTCGAGACGATAACATCAAAATGGAAAAAAAACGAAATTATAGCTGTCATCAAGTACCTCTGCTTGAAAAACTGTCTATCAAAGACATGCGCAGCCACTTTCTGAAAACTTTGTGAAACTATTCCACAAAAGCGTGCTGGACCAAGGAGTTTAGGCTGGGTAGAACATCCACTGAAAGTGAACATTGCGACGCACGCCCATCCAAGTCCCTCATTGAAAAGGTTGTGTTGGCAAATCGAAGAGTGACCATCAGGCATATAGCTGGGATTCCAGGAATCTCATATGGCAGCGTTTAAAGAATCCTTGCGAACAAATTTCATATGGAAAAGGTCTCTGCGCGTTGGGTACCGAGAATGTTAACCGACGAGCAACGGAAAAGCGCCTCCTCACAAAGTGTCAAGTTCGGCGTGAAAGATTATGGCACCCGTTTGATAGGACGTTGAAGGAATAATTATGGTGGGATTATTGGAGAAGAGAGCCAATATTTCATTCATTCAAGAAAGATGAACCAAACTTCGAGCTGAAGCACTGTTTCACCAAGACAGTGCAGCGGCTTCCCAGTGACTTTTAGCTATTGACACGTTTTAGGAGGGTCAAGACAGAGAATTCTGGGTTTGGAAAAATTATATACTAAATGTATTAATTTATTAGGAGACTATGCACAACATTTGCAATGTTAACAGCACGTCTGTGTCAGGCCTTTTCGAAATTGCATTAAAAGTGTCTGTTAGATGCATCACTGGTTCTACTACCTCATTCTGCACAATCTCAGAAGTTTGCCAAAGCTAGTTTGCCCTTCTCCAGGTAGTCGATGTGGATCACACCTTGTGAATCCCAGAAAACGGTGGCTATCACCTTTCCGGCCGATGGGACAGTCTTCGCCTTCTTCGAAGCACGTTCGCCGGGTGAAGTCCACTGTTTCAACTGTTCCTTGGTCTCTGGTGTATACCAGTGGATCCATGTTTCGTCGACTGTCACGAAACGACGCAGAAACTCCTTCAGATTGCGCTTAAACAGCGTCAAACACTGCTCTGAAGTGGTCTCACAGTTGAGCTTGTTGTCCGGAGTGGGCAAACTACTTTTTGCCTCAATCTGCCTTGAATAACAAATCCGCATCCGAATAAGCGCTGTTTATTTTCTCTGTAGCAGTTTCCGTACTAGATATCACAGTTTCCCATCCACTTTTAACCTGGCCCATCCCATCGCACTCCTTGGAGTGCGGTAATGTCTGCTTATAGCAGTCTAGAGATTTGAATTCGTTTCCTTTTAGACGTTTGCGGGGGTCGTCAATATGTAGTCTATCCGTATCCGAGGCTATTGGTTGGCCCTGAACAAATGTTTATTTTACGCGATAAGGATGTTAACCCTAAGCG
Organism: Merodon equestris; assembly: GCA_958301585.1. NCBI lineage: Eukaryota > Metazoa > Arthropoda > Insecta > Diptera > Syrphidae > Merodon > Merodon equestris. The sequence goes on from OY284414.1 coordinate 80,473,781, forward strand.
CAACCCCCAACCTGGAGGACCAGGTTCTAACCTATCCTAAGAACAAAGGGCCGGCTGTGCCGTTCCTTATCGGCCTGGGCTCCAAATATGTTGTAGTAGCCCGAAATAAGGTGTTCACCAGGTAGTTCCTCTCGCTGAAACCATCGCGGGAGTTCTTCCAACGCCGTCCCAAAGAATGAGCTGAGCCCTGGTGGCGGCTCATACCCCCCCCCCCCCCCCTATCTCGTTTGCTGCCCCCAACACCCCTACAAGGTGGTCTATCCGATCTACAGTTGAGGTGCCAGGCACCCAGGAGCCACCCTTTTAGCCCCAATGTGCAATGTGCAATGTTTAGCTCCTAGGTAATCGAGATTCGACAAATTTTGTGATCGGAACGGAATCAATGAAATCATTAACACTATGAAGGAACTAGGAACAAAACAACTTTTTTGTCCCGCAATGTCACATCCACTTGTCACATCCAGGTACACTATGGATGTGAAACTTGGTCTCTGGCCAAGAAGGAGCCAAATAGATTTTGGATCTTTGAAAACAAGATCAGAAAAAACCACAAAATCAAGAGCTCGAGAACCTTTATTAAGCCCGCGGGATTGTCCGAGTAATAAAATCGCGAATGGACAGCCGGCGAACAGTCGAATGAATAATGAGTGGAAAATGCGAAAGAAACAGACCGACAGGGTTCCCGCGGCGTAGATGCGAGGACTATATAAGGACGGACCTAGAAGATATGGAACAGTACAGTAAAACGCGATGTGAATTTTTGAGTTGGAAACAGCCGATAATAATAATAATGCCCTTAGAAGGCATTTTGAATTTCGAATGATTGATTGCAATTGATTGATTTTGTTTCCATGGCTAATTACCGTAGACCGAACTTAAATGACCGATAAATTACCATTGATATTGCAAGATGTGTGTTTTAATTTAAAGAAAGCTTCCACACGGACTATTGACTCACCCTATACAGACCTTGATCACGCTTAAGCATTCCTGCCACAGTCTTTAGGTTCTCTCTATTATATTAAGTTTTGCTAACGAGCTTCGATATCAAAAACTCTTTAAAAAAGATTAATGTCTTTTCTACCCCTCTCCTCGCACAACGTAATAAAACATTTAAGACCGCCCACGGCAGCAATCGATAAAGTCATATTACTGGACGATTCGTATACGTGACACAATTAAAATGGAGTTACATTGTACCACACTGCCATTTGTGTTCTACAGTTTTCTTGTTTTCTGACTTAAGATCTGCGGGCGATGGTCCTAAAATTTGCTGAACCATAAAAAACTAGGCCATTCACACATTCAAAATAATCTCCTATTCCAGGCTCTGCAGACACTATTTATCAAGCCGAAGAGCCAAGGAGACCTAGTCGCATTACTAAATTGCCACTGAATACAGCGTTAGAAGGCTTAACTACGCGTCAATTATTTAAATCACCCTGTCTAAACCAGTTGGACTCACGAAAGACCTTCGATTTATTTATTTTCAAGTATCTCTTCATCACCTTCTTTATACATCCTGCTTCAAAATCCAAGCAGTTCACCTTGGTCAAGATCCCGCCTGATAGTAATAATTTTATCTCAATTCTCACGGACAGTTTTTACCTTAAGGTCGAGGACCTCATAATTCAGAAGCCGAGACATTACTAAGCAAAGCGTTATTTACCCTTCTCGAATGAGCAGCTTCCATTTTTGTTTATGATCCGGTGCGCCAACTGTTTGTTTCAGTAATGTCAAAAGTTGACTTCTAACTGGTTTCTTATTCGGCACTGTGCCTCTTTCATGGCGTAAGTTAAATAATACATCCCTGACGTACATCTGTCGATTGGTTGTTTAGTTTATTTGTTTAGCACTAATTCGGAATTTTATTTATCTTTGATGAAGGTCATAATAATTTCGTATTAAACATTGTGGACTAGTTTGTTTATTTGCTATGAGATCTGTTCGATTCAAGTTAGCGTAACCTCGTATCCTCGTATCCAAAAAACTAATGAAGTTGTAATCTTTTCCGGAATATATTTGTTTTTCATGGTCAGTTATACAGTTATAAATGATGCAGATAGCTTTTAGGTAACAAAGAAAAGGCGTAAATCTCCAATGAAATTGTAACAGGCTTCAGTAATTGATCGAGCGGAGCGCAGCGGAGCGAGAGCAATCACCCACTTTTTGGCCTAGCGCGTGCATGTACGGGGAATATAGTGGTCCGAAAACGATTTCGGACTAATCTTGTACGCACTAAATGTAGATATCGGCTATAACCACACATGTGTGCAGCATGTCATTCGATAGATCTAGGTCTGTAGATGAGCCATAAATTATCAAATGAAATTGTTTGATTGAAAAATAGTGAGAAATAACGAAGTAAAGTTTAGAAAAGTGCCATAGACTTTTGCAGGCACGTGCAATCAAAATTGTCAAAGCTTCAGAACAACACGTTTCTCGAAAATATGATCTTAAATCTAAACGTCCTTGCAAGTAGACAATTAATTTGATGTATCACACTTAGCTATGTGTATTTACTTGAGAGTATTGGTTATGATTGTAATTTGATAAAACAATAAATTTGCTCGCTCGATCAAAAATTTTCAGTAGCGGAGTTAAGCCCGCGCATACTGATCTGCCTAGTATTTTAATAATAAATACAAAAAGCTTTTGGTTAAGATGACTCGGTCGATATTTATAATACTATTAATGAGAACTCCGAAACCATATTTTCACCAACATTAAATAAAGATAAATCAAGTATCAAAAACAGCATACCCGTCGGACCTAGATTATACCTGTACAAGCGACATAAGCCCACTTTTTGTAAATCTACTTACACTTAGTAATCATCGAAATTAAGCTGAATCGTTTTTAGTACTAAAGTCTGTAAATTAATTTTAATTCCAATGCCATTACCACGAATGCTTTTCTCAAGACCTTCAATCTGATTTTTGACTAGGGTATTCTTAATTATTTCAGTGCAGACATAATTCTTATTATATTTTTATAGATTCTTGAGACAAGACATATAGGAAATGGACAATGGACGAACAGTCAAAAGAATAATGAGTTGAGAAAAAGACCGTCATGAAGGCCGCGACAATATCAGAGGACCCAGAAGACATGGAATAAAATGACGAAACATGGAAAGATCGACAGTCATTCACGTCGCGTCGTGATTCATTGCTTCCTACTTATGAAAGGGACCTACATTTTTTTGCCGAGAAGCTGTTTATAGTTTTTTGTATTTTGTATTTTTTTCTATTTTTTTATTTTATTTTAATTAAAACTAAAACTAACATAAACCTATCCTAACCTACCCTAACCTACTCTTATCTACCCTCGCTTTGTCGCTTTGGCCTTCGACAGGCTTTGCCTGTCTATAGAAATCAAAGGCACCACTGACGAAACCCGCTACAGCAAGCAAAAGCGCTGATGTTGTCAGACGATGTAAAACCGATCTACTGAACCGAGGCGCTTAGGCTCATAAAGCACGAAATCATGCTTGTATGTAGAGAAATTGACGCTGCGCGAGATTGCGAAATACGTGGAAGATAAGCTATCCTGGATCAACTCACATTGATCTATATCTAAATATGGGTATGCCAGTTAACGACAAACAGATCAACGCCAACATCACCTGATCTGTACGTGTTGGAATTAGGCGAATGGCATCGACTTACCATCATACAACTGACCGCTGCACTTTTCATCGTGGGATCGTCGCGGTCACCTGAGCCACACATTCCACGTTTCCGGAGCATCGTCACCTGAGCCACACATTCCACGTTTCCGGAGCACCGTCACCTGAGCCACACATTCCACGTTTCCGGAGCACCGTCACCCGAGCCGGCACGACAGCGACGCATGGGACGACAGATTAGTATTTAAGGTAGTGGATAAGAAATTTGTATTTAGAATTAGTTTTGACGTGTAAGGGGAAGTACTGCCCCATTTAAAATCGAAAATAAATTTTTTTTTTAAAACAAATAAATTTATTATTTGTTAATTGGCGCCCGAGCAGGGACCGGTGGTAAAACGCGAAGGTTGTGAACGGTACGTCTATTGCCAGTGACCTAAAGTAGCTCCCGTGCATCGTATCCAAATTAACTTCCGCGAACCGTGCAATTAAAGTGACCTTAAGCAGCTCCGCGCTCTGTGTCGACACAAGTGACCTCAAGTCGCTCCCGCACGTCGTGCAGACTTTGTTGGCCTTAAGTAGCCCTCGCGCAAATTGCTCGGAAACACCGCCGGTCCTAAGAACCACAAACTACGAAAATCACCGGTCTAAAGAACTGTGAACTGTGAACTGTGAACCAAAACTAAAGAACCGTGATAGTGATACTAGGCAAGGCTTTAAGACAGCCTCTAGTGTATTACGCAGTGGAAGTGCGCATCGTGGGATCCGCAGTCGTATCGCCAGCGTAAGGATGCTGTCACTAGTGTAAGCATAGTAATTAAGCATTTTTCTAATTATCTAAAAAAACAAAATTTTCAAGAGAATAATCTAGATTTAAGCCAATAATTTTGTAAAGAACACAGTATCTTATAATAAATTAAACCATGCCAGACCTTCGATCGGGTACTTCTACTAGTCCTGGTGGTGAAAACCCAACAGAACCCAACTCACGCATTAACCCTCCAATTCACCTTCATAGGAATCATCTAGCTACCATAGCCAATATGGACAATCCTCTCAGAGATGCACAAAACCACAATAATTCATTTTTGTCTAGTTCCTCCCAAGTAGAGGCTCCTCAGGAAGTGGGGACAACCCCCGCTCTCGACTCCTTAATATCCTCCATAGTAACCAGAATCCTAGAACAACAAGGTCGCAATCTGGTCCAAAGCGTACTTAATCCAAACGCACAACGTTTTCCTGGGATAGATCAGACTATCGACCCGGAACATCGCGATAAGCTTGACGACCTGGACAAAGTGCCAGACGTGGTCAAGGGTCTTCGAAATTTCTCGGGGGACGCGAACGAGTTTTCCTCATGGAGGAAAAGCGTCGAACGCGTCTTGCACATCTACGAGCATGCTAGGGGAACTCCTAAATACTATGGAATCCTCAATACAATCCGCAATAAGATCATCGGTAAGGCAGACGCGGCCCTTGAATCTTACAACACTCCCCTGAATTGGGAAAGCATCTGCCAATGCCTAACCATGCATTACGCAGATAAGCGTGATGTTAGCACGCTGGAATATCAAATGTCTACCTTGGTACAAGGAGCGAACTCGATTCAGGCGTTCTATCAGCTTGTCTACTCTCACCTTTCGCTGATCCTCAGCAAGATTTCCTGCATGAAAATTGGTCAGGAATCTATGAATCTACTCACCCAGACCTACAGGGACAAAGCGTTGGATGTTTTCAGCCGTGGGCTTAAAGGCGATCTCCCTAGATTGTTGGGCATCAGGGAACCCGTAGATTTACCTCAGGCCCTACATCTTTACCTGAAGTTAGAGAACCAAAATTTCCGTGCAAACCACCTATATAATTCCCAGAACCATAGGAAACCACATTTTTCTCCTACTCCAGTCACTCCTCAAAGGTACCATCCTCCCACTCAGAATCCTTTTAATAGAACGTCAAGATATCCTCAGGCTAATCCCTGGACCTATTCGCATGTCAGACCTTTCCATAACAATTCCGGACCAATGCACCAAAACTTTACCAACACCCAAAACCAATCAAATTTTAACCGAAACCCTAACCCGTTTCCCCCACGACCACAGATAAAGGCGGAACCACTTACTCAGGGACCTTCCGCTCAACTTAGACAGATACATCAACAAAATAGAGACCACATTAGAACACAACCGCAGCAAAACCCTAGAATTCCAAATTTCTCCCAAAGAAATTACTCCATTGAAACATCTGCAGAAGAGATTGACGAATATAACAAAGCTATGATCTCCGAAGATGATTCGTATGGAATCACGATGGAAGAATTTGTTCAAAACATGCCCGAATCCGATAGCTATACCGAACCCACCGACTTCACCGATGTCCATTTTTTAGATTAACCAACTCTTCGTTGCCATTCTTTGAATGCCGCACGAAGAGTGGGAAAATGTTGAAATTTCTAATCGACACAGGTTCAAATAAAAATTACGTACAGTCTTCTTTGGTAAGTAAAGCCATACTCAACGAGCAGTGCTTCTACGCTAATTCTGTTGCAGGAAGCGTGGAAGTCACTCACCACACTTACCTTACACTCTTCGGTCTTCAATCCAAAATTAAATTCTTCTTACTCCCGACACTTTCATCTTTCCATGCCATTCTTGGACATGACAGCCTTAAGGAACTTTCCGCGGTTATCCACACCAACCAAAACTACATGACAATACAAGACAGAGTCAAAGTACGAATAAAATATAAACTCGCTCAAGACGTTAACTCTATAAACATCAGAACTAACCACATGACTTCCGACCAAAAAAAATACAATTACTTCCTTGGTGAGCAGCCATCCCGGATTGTTTGATGAGCCAAACGAAAGGCTCACATTTACGACAACCGTCAAAGGAGAAATCCGCACTACTAACGACAGTCCAATCTATTCCAAATACTACCCTTACCCCATGTCCCTGAAGGACGAAGTTGAGAAACAAATTCAAGATTTATTGAACAATGGCATTATCCGACCCTCAAGATCCCCATACAACTCCCCTGTATGGATTGTTCCAAAAAAATCCGACGCGTCAGGTGAGAAAAAATTCCGTCTTGTCATCGATTATAGAAAACTAAATTCTGTTACCATCGCAGACCGATATCCAATCCCAGAAATAAACGAGGTGCTATCGCAACTCGGGAAGAATAGCTTGTTCTCTGTCCTGGACCTGAAAAGTGGATTTCATCAAATCCCTTTAAGGGAATCAGACATCGAAAAAACAGCTTTTTCAGTGAACAATGGCAAATATGAGTTCACCAGACTCCCTTTCGGGCTGAAGAACGCGCCCGCAATCTTCCAGAGAGCACTGGACGATATTCTCAGGGAACACATCGGAAAGATATGTTATGTATATGTATATCGATGACATTATCATATTTAGTCAAGATGAGAAATCGCACGCGGAAAATATCAAAAAGGTTTTTAGCACGTTGGAAAAAGCTAATATGAAGGTTCAACTTGATAAGTGCGAGTTCTTCAAGTCTGAGGTGGAATTCCTCGGATTTATAATATCATCACAAGGAATAAGAACCAATCCGGCGAAGGTGGAAACAATTTTAAATTTTCCACCTCCAAGAACTCTCAAAGATCTTCGATCCTTTTTAGGATTATCAGGTTACTATCGTCGGTTTGTGCGAGATTATGCCAAAATCGCAAAACCCCTGACAAGCCTATTAAGAGGAGAGAAGGTTCGGCTATCTAAAAACGTTTCTAGTAAACATGCTGTAACCCTTAATGAAGAAGCCTCAGAAGCGTTCAATAAGTTAAAACTCGCCCTTACCTTCAAAGAAGTCACACTCGCATATCCCAACTTCGGTAAAAGCTTCCAGTTAACAACGGATGCATCTAACTATGCTCTAGGAGCCGTGTTGTCCCAAGATGATAGGCCTATAACGTTTATATCGAGAACGCTGAGCAAAGCCGAAGAACACTACGCGGCAAACGAGAAAGAGATGCTCGCGATCGTTTGGGCTCTAAAGTCGCTCAGGAACTACCTGTACGGGTCAGCTAAAGTCACAATATACACCGACCATCAGCCTTTGACTTACGCACTAAGCAACAAAAATAGTAATGCCAAAATGAAACGTTGGAAGGCAATATTGGAGGAATACAATCACGAACTCCAGTACAAGCCCGGCAAAACCAACGTCGTTGCTGACGCGCTATCCCGACCTCCACAAAATAGCCTGATAAACTCACTAACTCCAACAGTACACAGTGATGAGAGTTCCTCTCACGAACTTATTGTAAGTGTAGAGGTACCAATCAATGCCTTCAAGAGCCAAATTTTCATCAACATAGGCGAAAAAGCATCACATGATTTCAAAATAATTTTTCCCGGTTACCATAGACACACTATTACTGATACGGCCTATAATCAAAACAATCTTACAGAAATTCTTAAAAAAATTCTAAATCCCTCCGTTATTAACTGCATTAAAACCGAAGAGCAAATCATGGGCTTAATACAGGAACTGTATCCACTCTACTTCAAAGCATACAAAATAAGATTCACGCAAATGCAGGTAGAGGACGTCACCAATCCAGAAGAGCAAGAATCCATAATAATCGAGACACACAATCGCGCTCACCGGAATGCCCAAGAAAACCATTTCCAAATTTTAGAAAAATTCTATTTCCCATCCATGATGCAGAAAATCAAACGAATAACAAAAATCTGCACAATTTGTAAGCGTAGCAAATATGAAAGGCATCCCAACCAACCGAAGCTTGACGAAACATCGCTGCCAACCTTTCCGGGACATACCGTACACTTGGACCTTTTTATAACTGAGAAGAAAGTCATACTGACCGCACTGGACAAGTTTACCAAGTACGCACTCGCTAGACCACTCAAAAGCAGATCAATAGACGACATACGAAGACCCCTACGCGACATTATATTTTTCTTTGGAGTACCCAAATCTGTTGTTATCGACAACGAGCCTTCACTCAATTCACCATCAATATTGTTCATGCTAAAAGATCAACTCGGCATTGATGTCTTCACGACACCCCCCTATAAGAGTGAAGTGAATGGACAAATAGAGCGTTTCCATTCAACTTTGGCAGAGATCATGCGATGTCTGAAGGAGAATGGGACCGAACGCAATTTCGATGAACTTCTCGAAAGAGCAGTAAGCGAATATAACTTCTCAATCCATTCTACGACTAACAAGAGACCAGTGGACCTCTTTTTTGGACGTAACCTAAATTTCACTCCCGATGATTACGAAAAGACTAGACAGGCAAATTTCGAAAAACTACTTCTAAAACAGAAAAAAGACATAGACTATCATAACAAGAAACGACAGGCTATCAAAGAATACTTACCAGGACAATTGATTTACGTTAAACTAAACAAAAGACTAGGGACTAAACTAACCAGTAGATATAGAGAGGAAAGGGTTAAGGAGAACCGAAAAACTACCGTACTAACAGAATCCGGTAAAATTGTACACAAGTCTCACATAAGAAATTAACATTCGATTTTAGGTTCTTATTCGCAGCCGCGAGGGCTCACATCCAAATTTTAGATTATTCAAATTCCCAGCTTGTAGCAGTGAACGTTGGAACCGCCAAAGTGCAAACAGGCACCTTCAAGCTAATCCATGTAATAGATCTGGAACACTATGAAAAGGCTATCAATGACATCGAGGCAGCTATAAACAAAGATTCCAATCCTAACCATCCCAGTTTCCCTTTCATATCAACCGAGCTAATCCAAATAAAGAACCACCTGGATCGATTGAAGCCTAGAACAAGGAAGAGTCGAGCATTGGACTTTTTAGGCACAGCATGGAAGTGGATCGCAGGCAGTCCTGATCACCACGACCTAAAAATTATAAATCAAAAGATAAACGGTGTTCTATCAAATAACAACAAGCAGGTTATTATAAACAAACTGTCAGTTGAAAGAATTAATGAATTAATAAATATTACAAATGACATATTAAAGACAATGAAAGTAACCGGTAGGTTACAAGATACTATAATGCAAAATTTTAAATATAGGCTAGAAGTAATAAAAGAAGAAATTGTTAATATAGGATACTCCATACATTGGGCCAAGGCCAATATTATAAATTCTTACATTTTATCTAATTTAGAAATAAGTCAAATCGAAAATGTACTTAATACAGAAGAAATACCATTTACAAATATCGAAGAATCATTCGACTTTGCAGAGCTTAAAATTGCTTCAAACGAAACTGTAATTATATATATAATTAGCTTCCCTATGACAAATAAAGAGTCCTGCGAGGCTATGTTCATCAAACCAGTAAAAATACAAAAAATTATAAACAAAATAGATTATGAAAATATTGTAAAATGCAAAAAGGAAATCTTTGGTATAAACTCCCCTTGTAAATCCTACAATAATCTTTCGATATGTTTAAGTAAGCAATTAGTAGATATAAGCAACTCATGCTGCATCCCCAACTTGCTGAACAGTCGACCGCCTACGTGCTCTATTACCAACAATCAACACGTACCAACAGTTGAGGAAATCCTGCCCGGAATCGTATTCCTGAACCAGTTCGATGGCACGATAGAAGTAAATAAGGACCCCATGAAACTAAACGGGACATACATCATCAGGTATTCCAACGCTACTATAACAACAGGCAACGAAACATTCTTTTCCATGGAGGTCACCAATTTTAGACCATTGCCAGCCATACTGCAACCTACATCCAGCAGAACGAGCATCGAAAAACTGTCATCTATAGAATTGATTAAGGAACTACAAATAAACAACACCAAATTGATTGAATTGCTAGACACCGGAAGCAAAGCCACTTCCATCACAAATATAGTAATTTGTTCACTCATTGTCATTTCTATGATACTCGTAGTCATACTGCTGAAAGCAAGGTCAAAGCGAAGAAGATCAGATGCTGAAATCAAGATAGAGTTCAATGGCTCAGAGGCAGAAACACCAAGGTCATCAACAACTAGGCCACAGCCACCCGTCTCACACGGAGAAAAAACATCGCCAGATCACGTAACGAGGATTAGCCGTATTCCACTCTTCTAATGTAACACAATCTGTTGATCGAACGAGGGCGTTCGAACTTAAGGAGGGAGGAGTTAACGACAAACAGATCAACGCCAACATCACCTGATCTGTACGTGTTGGAATTAGGCGAATGGCATCGACTTACCATCATACAACTGACCGCTGCACTTTTCATCGTGGGATCGTCACGGTCACCTGAGCCACACATTCCACGTTTCCGGAGCACCGTCACCCGAGCCGGCACGACAGCGACGCATGGGACGACAGATTAGTATTTAAGGTAGTGGATAAGAAATTTGTATTTAGAATTAGTTTTGACGTGTAAGGGGAAGTACTGCCCCATTTAAAATCGAAAATAAATTTTTTTTTTAAAACAAATAAATTTATTATTTGTTAATTTGCCTCTTGGAGGGTAGGGCCGTTAGGGCTAACTCTCTCGTGGTAAAAAGAAGATCAAATCAGTTTAATCTACCAATCCAATTGTTCAATCCTAAAATCCTGACCCTGTTTTAGAATTTCGTGTATTCAAATTTCGGTATTCTATGTAATCCGGCACAATTCCTGAGATATTGTCTCTCAAACACCCTAATTTGTTTTATTAGGCCGGCTCTCACATTGAACCATACGTGACATCCATAAACAATGATGAGTCTAATTGAGGCCATTAATAGACTACTTTCACTCTGGAATTAAATTGAATGCTATAAAACAAATACCTTGTCCGAGTGAAATCGACTTGTACCCTTGCTAGGGCAGCACCTACTTATTGTTTGCCAAAATCTAGGATTAATCTAGCCCGATTTCAAGGTATCTGACTACACTTTGACCCGCCAGTAAACAACCGTTCGATTAAAAAATTGAGAACCTGCCCCAGTGTTTTATATTGAACCGAGGGGCCCTAGACAAAGGTGTTCTAAATAAAATATATTCTGATTTCTGGAAGTTTTTCAACTCACTGAAATGGCGTTCCAATTAGCAAAAGTGTATGTTCCCTGCCTGAAAGCACGTGTCATTAGTTCGTTTGACAAGTTTCAATATGTTCTCTTAAGTAGTTTGTTAACTAAGGAAATTCATCGGAAGTTGTCAAAAGTTTACGGGGATTCTGCTCTTTCGATGCCAACCGTGGTCGCGCATCCCTCTAAAACAGTGATTCCCAAAGTGGTCCAGGTGGACCCGCGGGGTCCACGGGAGACTCATAGGGGATCTACGTTAATACAAGTACATACATATGTAGGTATTGCTCTCGAATTAACAGAAATGTATCAAAATATATAATAATTAATCAAAAAATGTTTTACGTTCAGCTTTTAAATGCCCTGCATGATGACTTCAAAAACAGATTTGTAGATATTCTCACGATGGAAATACCACCATGGATCATAAATCCATTTGATGAAACGGAAGTGTCGAATGTGGGATTACAAGAGGAGCTAGTCACGAGGAGCTTAGCACCACGAGGAGCTTAGCACCACAAGGAGCTGAACGTGAAATTTAAAAAAGACTATCAAACATTTTGGCTGCAGGCAGAAATACCCGAAAAATATCCTCGGCTGTGGGAAATTGCGAGGAAACTTTTGATAGCATTTCCCTCGTCGAAAAAAATTGAAGTGTCGTTACAAACTTATTAAAAAATAAAAAGAGCAGAACAGCACAGAACGGGGAGATTTGCGGATATTCCTTACAAATCTGAAGCCAAATATTGATAATTTGCTGTCAATCCATCAAGTACATCCCACCCATTAAAATTATGTTTTTTTTTTTGTTAATTTTAGATTTTTATTGTTCAAGTTACGATGCGTTATTAATGTTTAATTTTAGCTCTTTGAAGTCTGTAATCGTATTATTTTAATAAATAAAACATAAGAAAATATACTAGTTTTCTTCTTATTTTTACCACTCCGAATTTAGGGTTGAAACTCAGCCGCGATGCAAATTTCCACCGTTAGATCTAATCTTCACATTTTTAGACGAGTTTTGGGAATATTGTAAAAATGTAGCAGCAGGGGTCCACCGAAATCAGGTTAATTTGGAAAGTGATCTATGAGAAAAAAAGTTTGGGAACCTCTGGGCTAGATCGTGCAATTTGATGACTTTAGACTATTTCAAATCAGTCTTCTATGCCGATAGGCTATAAAACGTAGTCATTGTTAACATTAACGTGAGATAATCGTTTAATGGCAAGCAAACTTATCGACCCAAATAAACATTTTATACACTTTTGCTGCACTTTTCTTGTTTTTTTGAAGATTAAAAACCAAACCCGTACAAAATCACATATTATTTAATACATAGTCCGTTCCATGTGTTTGGAACGATAACTCATGGTTGTTGTTTACCATAGAAGTTATTGAATCTTGCCGACGACTGCCAGTTCTTCTTTCGGTGTTTAACTTTCGGTCTGTTAGTCGCTTATAATGTTGGTCGAATTAATATAAAGATACCAACTCTGGACGCATTTCGCATAATTAGACGCATACGGAAAAGTTGATGGAGTTTTGATCAGTCTTATAAACGATTTATATAAAAAAGGAACCGTAAGTACAATAGATTCGTCTCAAATAGGGAATTGATAGTTTAGGCATTCCAATGAACGAGATTTTTTTTTCATCTCACCGAGGCCTATAAATTTATATTTTTTTTTAAATAAATTTCAATGAAATTAAGTATTAAACCAGTTAAATGAATTCAAAGAATAACTCTTTCACGATCCTATGAGAATAAGTCACACAAGATGGCCAAAATGTGAAAATTTGGCACCTTTCCCACTATCAGTCTGGTTTATACGTATATGTTTATATATGTTTCGACAGAGCCGCGGAAAACCATAATCCCCCATGTTTAGTCGCTCCGCTTGAAGAAGATATCGCGAATGAGTCAGTATCGGCCAGACGACGTACCACCCTCACTAGATTCTAGATTTAGAGAGGTTTCCTCCACTTGTCTTGGGCCATTATGGAATAATTATTCTCTTACCACTTTTGAAGTATGTTTTGAGGCATCATCTTAAAGAAATGCAAAATTGGACCTTTCTCTCCGGAGGACGCCATATCTCCACAACCATAATAATACCACCTCCGTGTTTGAAAGTTCGAGATATATTTTTTCAGTACATTTCAGTGTAGACCACACAATGACCATCTGATCTAAAAATTTTGAATATGCTTTCCTCTACTCCCAATAAAAATTTTCTATTGAACGTCAATATTGTAAATAGCATACCTCAACCGGGCACGCTGGCTATGATGCATAGTAAGCAGCTTAATACAATTCACCTAATCGTTCAACCCATGTATGTATCTTCCCCTTTTCGCGCTAGTGTTGATCTATTTTTGTGGTTTTTTTTTTTTTTAGTTTTTTTTTTTTTAGTTTTTTTTACATAATTTTTTCAATTTTGTAAAACTTCGCCACGATTTACCTTTTTTTTTAATTTTATTTATTTTGTTTTTCGCCGCCAAAACTATCTCTCTCTATTTGTCTCTAATGTCAGAAGAGGTGCCTTTAGCTACGAAGCTAAAACACAACACAGTAAAACAGTAAACACAACCGATTACTTCCGTGTGTACACGAAACTACACATTTAATAAGGAACAGCTTTCCAAGGCTATTTGTACAGACACTGTTTTGCTACATTCGAATGCTTTATCGTGAAAATAAAGATGGATGAGTCGAATTAATGACATGATAGATACATATACTGCCCAGTCACCCCTTCGGCTTACTTTTACCCAGTCAAGGAGCTTGAAATGTACCTTATCTGACATGATGATGGAATACCAAAATATATCATCAGCACCGACATTTTGGTAACCATTTTGGCATGTCTATGAGTTTCGGATTATCCGTTGGTAACAGCTGATAAGAGTACTCATTCGAACAATGTAAGCGAATGTTGCTTCCTGTGTGCCTCAGGCATAGTTTTAGGGACACTTTTTATTGCTTAAGCATGTATACTATGTTTTAATATATTTCTTACGATCAGAAGTAGATGGCAACCTTTTAACTTGCTTACTTAGTTGGCACCTGAATCATCAAACCTCTTCAGTCACCACGATTTTAAGCCAGCTGCCTCCAGTGCCTTAGGTCCCTTTTCTACTGCGTCGTCGTCCCTTTTGGTTGGAACCACGAATTCGAGCCGGAGTTATGAGTAGGAATCGTATGCTGACGTACTGCTATTCCCATAATTGTTTGAAGGTTTTTGATTTTCCTCTGAATATCAATGCCCGATCACGCCGCACCTGCTTATAACCAACCGCTTTATAGCTCTATTGTCCCAATCGTTGAGCTTGTTAGATCACCGTACTCTTTTTTTTGCCACCACTAATTCTGTGAGCACAATAAGTCAATTGTCAACTGTTCATTTTAATTTCGAACACTGCTTTTAAATTTCTCAATAAATTGATATTATTTACTCAAAAAAAAAAAATTCGGCTTCTTTGAATTTTTTTAATTATTCAAGATTTCCCAGATGTTCCTTGTTTGATTTAATTACATAACCGATGATCACTGCGGTGCAGCAAACTGTCACTCGTTGTGATGAGGAGGTTATCCTACTATTTACCTTGACTTTTCAGTGCTTAATCAATTCAAAATGATTTTGTGGGAAAAAATTATGATCCTGTTTAGACATTTTTAGCATACAATCAGCGAAAGTACGGCGTGTTGCGAGGCTTGTTTCCTTCAGTTAGGCCCAAATCTTTACGCAAAATGCTGTGCAAAGTTGTTGTTGAACTTACCTGAATTTTTACACATTATACTGTCATCCACGGCAGCGATATTTTCATTCTGACCTTGCGAGATGTACACTAGTTGAACTTTTCACATCACAAATCCATCCGAGGCGTTCAAAAGTTAATGTCAGAATCGAGTCCTAAGAGACATATGGATAAAACATATTCTAATAATACGAGTATATACTGTATACTGAAATTAAAATTTGATCGAAATCTATGTCATAACTGCTTTTTATCCAAATTAATAACCTTAAATATATATGTCTTGCCTAAGCTCTTTGAATTGCTCCTCGTAATGTTAATTTGACTAATCGTCTTGTTCTTTAATGCTAACAAAATGGGGTTGATTTAAAAAGATTCTCGCAATTTAACGTCAATCACACAACAACAGATCGTTTCCCAGCATACTTGCGAGGGCACCAACTAGCAGAATGGTTTGTAAAGCTCACTTATGGTACAAAATGGCCAAAAGTGTATCAACCTATCAGAAGATGATATTACTTTTGCAAAAGGTGGCAACTCTCAATTTTGATTTGATATTCGTGAATCAAGCCGATGCAAAATGCTCGTCGACAGTGGAACTTTTTACTCCTCAAAATTGTAAAATACTCGAGCCAATTTTTTTATGGAATAATTCGTCAGTGATTTTGGCGCACATTTTTTCACCGTCCCACACCAACTGACCGCTTGTTTGCAAAAGACTGGAACACCACGTTACAGAAAAGGAGCTTCCTAGTGCATCTTCTGGCGGGAATATCGTCGCTACCGCTTAAGATGTCGGGGATGAACCGTCAACATCGACCATTGGCCTTTACACGTGCGAAATTTGTGCCAGAGGTATTATTGAGCCCCATTTTTCCAAGGATGTCGTGGTGACACCAATGAATTGATACTGCAGGACATATGATGAATAAGGCCGGTGCTACATAATACATAGCTCGCGTCATCACAGACATTTCGAAGGATGCTATTCCAGGTCGCCTAAATTCTTATTCTGTTGATTTTGGCTTTTTTTAAAGTCACAAGTCTATCACACCAAGCCACATTCTCTGAAAGCTCTCAGAATGCAAAAGATCATCGCCCCGAAGTTCAAAAGGCAGTAAAAAGAGCCCGAACGGTCATCAGCAATGCCCACGTCAACTTGACCGATCTTCAAAAAGCAATTTTAAAAAAATTAAATTATGTCGTTTTATTTTAAAGATCTAGAAAACAAGATCGGGTGAATATTTATGGGCCAGCCTATATTCCAAACATTTTGATCTTTATAGTGATTGTCAACGATTCCATAGAGGCACTATCTGCGAATTAAACTCAGCGGTTCCTTTTGTCCTATGGTCGTTTTAAAAAGTTTTTTTTTGGATGGTTAATTTTTTGTTTAAGCCGATATCTAGTTGACGACTGTCACTCGGAATTTTTGGAATTTTCTAAGAGCTACGAAGCAGATATTACCATCTTCCAGGAATCCGCTATTCATTTGAAAAACAACAAAAACAAGATCTGTTTAAGGAAAGTAAGATCTAGACCTGTTCTTTAAGTGTAAATTTGTCATTCAAATAAAGGTCAAATTTGTTATTTAACACTAAAGCCACTCCTCATATATCAAGCATTTATTAATGTGAACTAATGAAACATGATTTCCAAATTGGGATATGCTCAATAATCCGGTATAACACCAACGGGTTGGTAGGAGGCTTTAACACAGGGTTGGATGCAGAAGTCGTTTGGAACATTTCAATAGAAAAATAAGGCCCATATAATACTAAGCCCAAGAGTGGATTCAGGACTCGTAACTATGCGATGGAGCTAGCCACATGGTTACCAGCTCGCGAATCCTGCATTCCAACACGTGATAAACACTATCGCCGCGAAGACGAAGAGGAACCACTCCCGCAAATTATTTTGTGTGTTTTTTTTTTATTAAAACAACAGGATAATGTTCACTACGTGTTTTCATACCATTCCTCTACTGTTATACTACCGTTTGAAGTCATTGATTACAAATCTCCAACATTTGATCAAAGAGAATTACAGAATATCTGTAAGTTTGCATTGGAACAACAGAATATCGGAAAAAACAATCAGAAAGACATTCAGGATCTAAAACTTCCGAGAACGTCAGACAGTGAATGGTTGCTACGAACAGCTAGTATCGATCCAGAAAGCGCAATTCCAGCTGTTTTCCAGGAAGTGTACAAGGGGAATGATAGTTATCGCCCGAGCCACGACCCGGAGAACAGAGCCCTGCTTCATCACTTTTATCTTCGAAATGATATTGATCATTGGTGACCAGAGAACCTTGGTTTTATCAGATTCAATGAAGATTTCATGGCAAGCAATGCCATCGCCAATGAGGGGGCTAATACCCTGTTCATACCGACGGAAGATCTTCAGATAATCTTCGAGAATAAAAAATCCGCAGGAGTCGACAGTATATCTAATGTTGTGCTTAGGCACCTTCCGCCAGTGGCAATAGAGAGATACACCATCCTGTTCAACAATGCACTGAATAATGCATATTATCCAGTGCACTGGAAGACAGCGATGGTGCAACCAATCCCCAAGAGGGGTAGAGACACTTCTAACCCGGCAAATCTCCGGTCAATAAGTCTCCTCCCGAGTATCAGCAAATTCTTCGAGAAGGTGGCCCATAGAGCCTTGTCTAAATGGGTTGAGGACAATACAATTATATTATTCCGGATAACGAATTCGGTTTTTTTTTTTTTTTTTTTTTAGTTTTTAATTCATTTTTATTCATAATTTTTTAGATCTACCTTACCCTAGACAAAAATGCTTAAAAACTAGCTTAACTATCTTATCAATTTAGATATCTTACTGGCCCAAGGCGGACACTCTAAAATAGACGTAACTTAAATCTATGTCTTTCGACTATTATATCAACATTACTATATCTAGCTTAAGCTAAGAAAATTTTTTTCGAAGTCACGCTGCAGATAACCAATTCGGTTTCAGAGCACCAATGCACGGGTGCCTGTCTGATTGACTTGGAGAAAGCCTTCGACATCGTATGGCAAGAAGGTCTTTATTACAAGCTCAGTCGGCTGTGCATAAGTAAACCACTGCTATATATGTTTTTTGACAAGTAAACAGGTAGAAAGTTCGTTGTGAAAATTGCCAACGTGACTTCTACCCAAACATTTGAAATCAAAAAAGGACTGCAACAGAGCACGGTAAATTCACCGATCCTTTTCAGCATTTACCTAAGCCATCTACTAGTTTTTCTTCACCATTCTATAGCAGATCAGGTCCAATGATCGACGTTATTGTTACTCTTCTGCAGTGTGACTTCGAAAAAATTGAGCAGTATTGTGATGACTGGAAGTTGAAAATCAACTGCCAGAAATCAGAATCTATATTGTGAACGCCTTTATCTAGGGCCTCTCGGGACACTAGAAAAAACTGGCTCACTGGCTCCACTGGCGAAACATAGTGTTTTCAAAGTGAAGAAAATCTTCACATGACCTTAATCAAACCCATGACTGCCCATGGATGTCCCAAGTGGGTTCAATGTGAGAGTCTACTTAATGGAAGGAACTTGGATGTTTGACACCAGAATCCGAGTACACGAAATTTTACCCAAACGAGGTTCTATACAATAGGGCTAGGATTGTACGAGTGGATCACTCTCTGATCCGAGGTCACATTGCAGGGGCAATGACTTCGGTTAATGACCTGATCTCCATGACTTACTGCCCGAATTCATGTATTAAAAGAAAGCGGTTTTGTCCCCCAAGGGGCATTCAATATCATCACATTGGATCAATGTGGGCTGATCCAGGATGAATTGGCGGTTACAATAATCTTCCACGTGGCTCGTAATTTTCTGGAGGGGCGGGTCCTCTACGAACGTGATGTCACGCTCCGAGAGTTCGAGCGCCGGGGAAAAGTTGTCTGACAGCATCACCGTTTTTGGTGGCAAAAACGGACTGCACCAATGGTTAATTTTAATAGGCCAGCTTCCTAAAGGCAAAGTTTACCACATGCATATCACAGGCTTACATAGACTAAGGTGGGTTACGAGAGGTTAGAGGAGGTTAGGTTACTTTCGAGTGTCGGTATTAGGCAAGTAAGGTATTTTATGTTAGTTGTTATATAAGCTAATTTTAAGCATTTTTGTCTAGGATAAGTTTGCCGCAAAAAATATGACTAAAAATGAAATTTAATTAGGTTTGTGCACTTATGCTCGTGTACTTCAATTAGAAAAACCATGCTTGTACCTGTTATATAGGTATATGCATAGCCTAGTAAACAAAATTCAAATATTATTAAATTCAAGTAGGCATCAACCAAAGTGAACAAACTGACGAGTAAAACTTGACACAAATGATTCGCACGTAACATCAGTACCAGGTTACGTCACCCTTGGCATTATTAACGGCTCTTAGTCGTTTTGGCATACCAACGACAATTTTTTTTATGATTCCAGACGACTCTGCGGTACATAATTTTATTAGCATCTTTGGGTTTTGCTTGATTATTTTGACAATATGCCTCTTATTTGCCTCCGATACTTGTTCTTGTTTCGGCAAAATATATATTGTACTAAAATTGGAAAGATAACGAAATCAGCATGACTCCTGCGCAATGATGACACGCAAAATCGTGAAGCGTTCCACATTTTTGGACGATATACCTACAATTAAGAACACAGTACAATACTACTTGTACTTGTACCAAAACGCGACAATCAACGCAACGCACAGACAGAAAAGAAGACTCCTCGCTAGACTCAATGTTCATATACGACGGTTTAAGACAAAAGACAATACTCAGAGGACGATTAAGTCACTATTTAAAAATATCCAACTCTCAATCTCTCAAACTCAAATCTCTCTCTTGTAATTCGGTGGAATGGAGATTCCTCTACCCGATGTCATGCGAGCCCGAACGCCTCAGGTGTTGTAGCTCAGTTTCACGTCGAGTTCGAGGAGACGTTATTCGTCATCTAACCATAGTCTCCAACGACTTCATTAGCCTCACAGTACGTTTTGCCTTAAAAATAAGTTTTCGCTATTCTAAAAGAGTTTTTGATGCAATTCGGACCAAAAACGAGTTTAGTTTCAGTAATCCAATTATGTCCTCGTCACAGTGGATAGCTTAGATAGCTCTCTAAGTAAATTATTTATTGATGCCAATATTTGGTGCACTCAAAGGAAACTCATCATCTTTGTCGCAATAGGTTCATGAGAACTTCAACGGTTTCGATTATTTCTGTATATTGTACTTTGTCCCCTACGTTAGCCAAAAGAAATATGACATGTCTTAAATTAAATGTCTTCAAATCAGATCCTTGACTACTGACTAAATGTACTGCTAGGCTTTTTCATCAAAAGGTTTGGTAAAATTGATCACGTTAATACATGGTGACTATCATTCCATCATCATTTTAATCTCGAGGTTTTTTAAGTGACACGTTGTTTGGCCCAAAAGCAGCAGAGCGTGCAGAACTAGTTCCAATAATAGATTTGGTCTGGTGATAAACCAATCTCTTCGATTTTATTTTTGAATTCTGTCAAAAGCGACTGAATAAATTTCGGTTTATTTTATAGCATTTCTCCGCAAATCCATACAACGCCTTATCAATATGTGGATACTTATTCACTTTTAATATTCCACGCTTTCCACTCGAGATTGAGTATTAGATTTCAACTGTGTTGTGACACCTTCTTTCTTTTGATAATTCAAACGGTCGGGAACGATCGAAAAATTCATCCGGAAGCCTAATGCGGGCATAACATTATCTTGTGAGGACTAACTTATTATGCGGGCACGGTAAGAAGTTCTCACATGCTTCGGCGAGGGAGATAATGGACTATCTAAAGACAGGTTGGATTTTTGGACACACTGCTCAGAAGAAGCCACTTCTTACTGGCCGAAACCGCAAAAAGAGTTTTGAGTTTGCTCACAAATCTAGTCATTGAACTACGGCTTAGGGGGAAAAACCTCCTATTTACTGATGAATCAAAAGTAAATAGGATTTGAAGCCATAGTAAAATATGTGTAAGCCGTCTCCAGTCCAAGGAACTTGACTCAAAGTATACCTGCCCCTGGTTCAAAAATGGAGGTAGCAGCATTATAATATGGCGTTCAGTGTCTTGACGTGGCATCGATCGAAGTATTAAATTAAAGGTCGAATAGACAGATTTAAATATTGTAAGATATTGGAAAACTCATTGCTGCTATATGCTGATGAAAACCTACCTGTTATATGGATTTTGCAACACGAAGCATACGGCTCTTTATATAAAAGAAATGTTTTAAAGAGCAAATGGTAACTGTTTCGCCTGGCCATCGTGTAGTATTGATCCCAATTCAACTGGAACTTTTCAACATCTCTGTGGAAAAGCTAAAATAGCCCTATATCCCACAGACCGCAGGCTGTAATTAAAACATTGGCTATGCCACTAAATACTAAGTATTTTTGGCTTTATGACTATTTTTTGTTAAAAATATCTGCGATTCTAGTTATGTGCACGATTCGTTCCATTTACTTTACCCCATTTCGAGCACCTGTCACTTTCATAAGTTTAAAAAGTCTAGACCGTTTAAGATACAATAGAAGTAGAAAAAAAAGCTTGTCACCTTTGACGCTTGAATAATATTTACTTATTCAGAAATATGTATTTTGTTCTCTTCAAATTAATCACTTTCATGTATAACACACTTGCGATAGCGTGTTTCCAATCATCTGATAAGGGTTTTTTTGGTATATCCTAGAGCTCTACCAGCGATACGGTCTTTATGTCCTCAATCGTGCAAAATACCCGTCCTTTCATGGGTTATTTCAGTTTTGGGAAGAGAAAAAAACTGCAGGAGGCCAAGTCCGGTTACGGCATTGCTTTCGGCCAAGAAATCAAGCCCAAGAAACGATGAGTAAGCATGTGCATTATCGTGATGCATCAGACATGAAAAACCCCAAATCGCAACTTTTCTTCATATTGTTGTACACAAACGGTACATATGTACATACAACTTCTAGGCAGTATTCCTTTTTGACTGAACGAGCTTCCTTTCACTCATGATGGAACCAAGCCATTGAAATCGAAGAAAACAGTGAGCAAAACTTTTACTACCAGACAGACACCTTGTCTTTATTATATTTTTCCCGGTGTCCGGAGAAAAGTGAGGAGGGGCTTCAGTGATGTAGAGCTAAGAGATTCGGCACTCACCACGTCGGCTCCAGGGTGCGCCACCGTGCGCGAGCGAAGGTGGGACAGTCGCAGAGAAAGTGTTCTGCTATGTCATCCTCCTCGCAGCACGCAGCACAGGAAGGCGTCTCACTAACGCCAAGCACGTAGAGATGCTTGACAAAAGTGTAATGGCCGGTAATGACGCCCGAAAGCCTTCTGCAATCATTTCTCCTTAAGGTTAAGAAAAATGTTGTTCTTGCAGACATCAGGGCGTACGCGCTTAGTCATTCTGCATCCTGGATATTCCCCCCATCTACGACTGTGCGCATTAAAGATCCAGTCGTTGATGTCAGATTTGACCATGGAAGCAGGTAGGCCTAAGGCGGGTTCAGGTCCTGAGAAACTCTCCTCAGAGCCCCTTCTAGCGAGTTCATCGGAGATATCGTTTCCTGGGATCCCAGAGTGACCTGGGACCCATACAAGCCTAAGTGAATTTAG
The DNA here is from genome assembly GCA_958301585.1 of Merodon equestris. Taxonomy (NCBI): domain Eukaryota; kingdom Metazoa; phylum Arthropoda; class Insecta; order Diptera; family Syrphidae; genus Merodon; species Merodon equestris. The sequence continues at coordinate 80,496,846 of OY284414.1, forward strand.
TCTTCCCACTTTGTTCAAAAACGTCTTGAGTTCTAATTTAGAGTTGGATAGAGGGTTGGACACAGCTTGGAGTGCAGCTTGGCTGTCACTGCAGGCGCATATGCTTTTTCCCTTCCACCTGTGTTTCACAACATAGTGCATGGCCATTAGGATTGCGCAAGTCTCCGACTGAAAGACAGACGCATATTTTCCTAACGAGAAGTGCAGTCGAATGATTTCGCGCTCAAAGAAAACTTGAAAACACTGAAACTGTGAAAATGCGAAGACATTCCATTCCAGGTTCAGTGTCTGGCCAAAGCTAGCCCTGACACCACCGAAATGTGACAGCGCAGTAGGATGGCAGGTGTCATTGCGTCAGAAAGCATATCCATGAGACAGGGGTCGTAGGGTTTTCTCGCGCAAGTACACTTTCACTCCAATGCGAGTTGTACCAAACACCATTTCTCTTTAGGCCAGACATGGCTTTCAGTGCACTCCCTCTCCCTCTCCCTCTGATATATATGGGTGGAAGATTCATCATAGCATCTAGAGCAGCTGAGACAGACCGCTTTTTGGAGGTCAGAGAAGCCACAACGTGTTTGCGTATTAGCCTGTTCCACTTAACAAACGATGCATATAAGATTATCGGTCTTATCATTGCCGTGTAGATCCAAAGGATCTTATTCAGCGGTAAGCCCCATGTTTTGCCAAAGGCACCTTTGCATTGCCAAAAAGCTGACAGCGCTTTGGTGGTTTTGGACTCAACATGCTTTGATCAAAGTATCTAGGATGACTCCCAGGTATATAGCTTCCTTGGATATCGGAATGGAAATGCCTTTTAGCACCAGCTGAGTGATGCCAGTATTTTTCCTCCTTCTCGTGAAGAGAACGACATCAGTGTTATGAGGATTAACCGACAGCCGATTACTCGTGCACCAGTCTTCGATCACATCTAGCGCCGCCTGCGCCTTGAGACAGACAGTCGCTAAACATGAGCCGACAGAGAAAACAGCAACATCATCCGCATAGGCCTGGGCATAGATTCCAGGGGCATTGAGAGCATCGAGCAGAGGGTCGACCACCATGCACCATAACAGCGGGCAGCCCCTGTTTACTCCAGGCTTGACACATTGTTCGAGGCCTGCATCAGCGATCAATGTCCTGTGCAAAGGCATTGCTTTAATCCACAAAGCCAGCGCTTCATCTACGCCATGCCGTCTAGCACCGTTACACATGCTGTTGAAAGTGCCGTTATCAAAAGCTCCCTCCCTAGTGCGTACTCTTTCTTAGGTTTTGAAGCCCAGTCTCGCTGGATTTTCCGCGCTCATAAGCATGTTGTATGTCCGAGAGAGGATGCATTAGAAGGGCAACTTCGCGCACGTGCAACTTTACTAATCTCTCCATGCATCTCAGCAAGAAGGATGTTAGATTGATTAGTCTAAAACTCTTGGCGAGTGAGTAATCTTCTTTCCCTATTTTGGAAATAAAGACCATTTTCACCACGCGCCAAGGAATAGGTATGTAGACAAATGCCAGGCTAACAGTGAAAATTGTTTTCAGAGTAAGAAGCAGCTGTCTAATACCTTTTTGCAGCATAACAGGGTATATCCCATCAGTTCCCGGCGACTTGAAGCCATCTTAAGATGCCACAGCGAATTCAATGGACTCAGTACGAGCTACGCCAAGTTGTTTTCATCGTTTCAATCGCAGTTTCCAATGAGGGCGTGTGCAACGTGCCGGTGACACTCTGATTTCCCGGGAAATGGGTCTGAAACAGTAAACTAAGAGTTCCTGCTTTCGACTCGGTGAAGGTATCATCAGACTTTCTGAGTACATCCAGCTTTGTCGATTTTCCTCGTTTAAGAACGTTAACCAACTTGCTGGTCGCGTTCAGGGTTTTGATCTTTTCGCAGATGGACTTATAGGAATCATTCTTCGATTTACGAATAACCTTCATATATTCCTTCTGCTTCGATCGATATTTATTCCAGTCATCTTCCGAGTTCGATTTAAGCGATTTATTCAATAGACTACCCTCCTTCCCAGAAGGCTTCCCTGCGAAGACATTGGAGCTCATCGTTCCACCAGGGAACCGACTTGCCACTGGGAGGTTTTTTGATCCTGCACCAATTGCTTTGTTTTGAGTTTAGGCAGGGCTACAGTGGATTTCTCAAGCTCCTCCCTGAATCGCACCCAGTCGATCTTTCTCGGATTTCGCTTGTGCTGCGAGAGGGAGATCACACACTTCAATTGGAATTCGATATATCTATGGTCTGACAGCGTAACATCTGGCAAGATTCTATAGTTAGTGTTGGCCTTCACATACCTATTGCGCTTTAGTTTCCGTCATAGCTCATACCACATTTTACAATTTCGGAACAAATTTCGTGACGCAGGTTTCATACCCAAAATATCTGAAAAAAATTCATAACACCAGCCAATTAATATGCCAGTATCCTCAGCAACTTCTCTGATAGTACATACCTACTAGTATAATTCCACGACTTTCCTTAGGAATTTTCTTCACAGTTTCACAGTTTTCATCCGCTGTTTATATGCAAAGGTCTCCAGGGTGGGCATCGTCATTAATTTCTTCTCGGCCTTCCCTTAAGAGCTTGTACAACTTATAAACCTTTTTTGCTCAGAGTAGACTCGCCACATGCCACAGTCAACATTTCGAATACGTTGGAGAACTTAATTGTATTTTTCACATAAAATTTGATATAAATTCTTTGATCCTTTTTGGGTCAAGAAAACCTCTAACTCTCTCGAAATCGGTGAAAAACAAACAAAATTCCAAATTTCCTTATAATGTCAATATGTATGTATGTTGGGTGCATGTGTACATATCAAACAAAAAAACAGTAAAATTGAAAGTTACCTTATTTTTTGAACAAGCCTAGTATCTCTGTATTAACATATACATATACTGTGCGATGACCATAATCGATGTAAACACTTTACTGCGAAATAAAACTATAAAAACAGAAAGTTTGACCACATCCTTTTCGGGCAGGAAAATACACCAATCCGCTTGTCAAAGCGATAGCGAGTGTCAAGCTAGTGATTCCCAGACAAAGTCCCCTAAATAAACGTCATCATTTCCCATCGAGATTCATTAATTTTCCCACTCATCCGGCATCACACCTGACTATCATGACATACAAATACGTGGTAACGATTACTAATCCATAAATTGAATACTCGTAGACCTCATCATCACCACGTCAATCGAAGCTCTCTAGAAAATCAATTCAAGTCGAGTGATGCAACAAACCAAATTAAAAATTCTCTGCGTCATCGATCTGACCGGTCGGTGGCAGCCAGCCACCTCTATCAGCCATCACCACAGCGTATTGTTTACTAACCACAAAACCAGTTCCCTTAGCATCTGAACGTCATTTATGCCTAACGAGCCATTATACCTCGTGCCACACAATTGAGAATTGTTTTTTTTTTTTCTTCTCTAATTAAAATCTCAAGACAGGGGAAACACATTCTCGCAAGCGTCTGTATCTCCCAGCAGCAACCGGAACAATCGTGAGACCTTTGATTTGTGTCTAATCATTTCCTCTGCGGCATTTTTTATCATATTTTCCCAAACATGTCGTTTCTGGGCATCTTGGTGGTGACAAAAAATTCCCCTCGGAGTTGTCTAGTTCTCGAAAAAGGAAGCAAAAACAAAAACAGAAACAGAAACAAAAGTAAGAGTGAACGACGCCAGTTTAGGGAAACTTGCTGTCCCAATGACAGTGATCGCTGCATTGCTCGAATACAATTTAAATCGTATTGCTCGCGATGCACGACCATCGCCACAGGCCAAGTGTCCCAACACGGGATCTCGAGGCGGCTAATTGGCAATAACTTGACGGTCGCCACGACGAGGAATATACATTTTATCACTCGTCCTCTGTCTAATTGATTCCCAAGCACAGGGATTAAGTAACTGACTATAAATTAAGTATCTCAATTGAGTGCACTTATCGGTTTATAATGAAATACAAGAATCGTCAGCAGTAGAACGTGAGGGGAGAAAAGAAAAATAATAATAATGGCTCGACAAGATGGAGGCTTCACCTGGATGCAGTTTGATCGTTGTCTCGTTCGGTTGTTGCTCGATCGATCGTGGCAGTTCGGTTGTTGCGGTTACTGCCGCCACCAGTCGTGGTTCGTGATAATTGAATTTTTCACTATAAATCAGCGTCAGGCTGAATGGTGGCGGACGACAAGGAAAACGGCTACTACTGCGAAGACGGGTGGCTACAACGATCGGCTGACGGCAGAGTTCAAGTGCGTCACTGGCCCGCTTTGCAATCTTCAATTATCGCAACCAGACTCTAATCAGGTTTCGCGACAGCTAGCCGGCCAGTTAGGGGTACACAGCTACCACGGGTAACTGACAACGATATCGACGATCTCGAGGCTCCACCACTACATCGGTGAGATGTAGCGAATAACGAGCGCGTGCGGCGCTAAATTAAAATCTCATTTGTTAAATCCATTTTTGTTTCTTTTCTTTTGCTTTTCATGTGCTGTGTTGCCATGCAGCAGTCGCAGTAAAGCATGATTTATGAAACTAACGATGATTGTAAGCGAGCACGTTGTGCTTGGAGGTATTAGCGCTTTTTCCGAAGAGGCATTAAGTGGCTTTGATAAACCAGGCACTTGACTGACACACTTTGGACGTTGATACTTGTAAAGTGAATTGAATTAAGTTGTGACTATTCGACATCACGGGTCGGGTGTCTTCTATAAACAATAGCAGCTTGAATTTGATTACATAAAGGCGTTTTAGATTTGCAGGTTAAGCGGGCGACTCATTATTTTCGATTGGGCCGAACTGGTCTCACAGTGTTTTACACGTTTCACGTGGTCTAAAGCGTGCTGCGATGATACGGAACTATGATTAAGAGCTCTAAGGGATTTAGGTAGTGATACTTGACACTACCAATATTTGAGCAGGATAAAGGACAATATCACAATCATCGAGTGAAGTCTACGGTCACTTTCGGAATTATTAAAATGTAGATTTGGTCAATAAGCCATTAACAGTGCAATTTGCACAAAATCAGTGCAACCTATTTATGCAGACAGCCAAAGCGCTAGGAGCAAATACGATCTATTGTGGAATACTTGGTGGGAGAACCTATCCAAGACATCATCCTGTACACGACGGTGGTCCGATAAGTACTTAGCCTACAAAAGAAAAACAAAAATTTTGGAGAAATGGTGATTTATTTTTCAATATAGTCTCCTTTTAGCTCGATACACTTGACATGATGCTCCAACTTCTTTAACCCGTCTGAAAAATACGTTTTCTCCAGGTCTGCAAAGTAGGCCTCCGTGGCGGCGATGACCTCCTCATTCGAGTAAAATTCCTGCCCGGCGAGTGACTTTTTCAAGTTTGGAAACAAAAAGAAGTCGCACGGGGCCAAATCTGAAGAATACGGTGGATGGGGCAGCAATTTGGCCGTGACGAGGGCGGAGGTGTGAGCCGGTGCATTTTCATGGTGGAAGAGCATTTTTTTCTTCGCCAAGTGGGGCCGTTTTTTCTTCAATTCGGCGTCGAATCGGCCCAATAATTTGGCATAGTTCAGCCCTGTGACCATTTTGCCCTTCTCCAGGTAGTCGATGTGGATCACACCTTGTGAATCCCAGAAAACGGTGCCCATCACCTCTCCGGCCGATGGGACAGTCTTCGCCTTCTTCGGAGCACGTTCGCCGGGTGAAGTCCACTGTTTCGACTGTTCCTTGGTCTCTGGTGTGTACCAGCGGATCCATGTTTCGTCGACTGTCACGAAACGACGCAGAAACTCCTTCGGGTCGCGCTTAAACAGCGTCAAACACTGCAGTGGTCTCACAGTTGCGCTTGTTGTCCGGAGTGAGCAAACGCGGCACCCATCGCGCCGACAGCTTTCTCATGCCCAAAATTTCATGCAGGATATGACCCATGCGATCTTTTGAAATGCCTACTGTCTCAGCTATCTCGCGCACCTTCAATCGGCGGTCTGCCAATACGAGATCGTGGATTTTCGTCACGTTATCCTCCATGGTAGCCGTTTTCGGGGCACCTGGACGTGGCTCATCAAAAACCGAAGTGCGACAATGTTGAAACTCGTTAAACCAATTTTTGATGGTCACCATCGAAGGAGAAGAGTCACCGTACACAGCATCCAAACGCTCTTTGATTTCGCTGCACGATTTCCCTTCCAAAAACACGAATCGAATCACCGACCGATATTGCTCTTTTTCCATTTTTCTAAAATCCGCGGACACTACCGCTTCCACACGCGGTCAAAACAAAACTACGAGTCCAATCCGGCTGAAATTTCGACAGTAGCAGTCTACTAGAATGTACTACACAATAGTAATCGCTCTTGCGATACTGGTGCCATCTGGCGGTGAGGCTAAGTACTTATCGGACCACCCTCAGGAGAAATTAAAATTGTACATCACTACTGTCTCATATATTGTATAATTATTTTGAGTTCTCGAATACATACGGGGTTGTCCAAGTTGTTGATTCCGAAGGTAAATTTAAATACAACAGATTTACGATTGGAAGTCGATCAAATTTTTATTTCCGAGTGTCGGTTGAGTTTTGCCATTTTAAATGGAATATAACATCATACTAATGTCATTCAAGACAATATATGTAGGACTCGATTCCGATAAGGTTATTTCAATGACTTTTCATATCGTCTAATAACTCGGCCATAACACGACGAATATTCGTTTTCAAAGCGTCAAGTTTTTGCGCATTGTGGGAATAAGCACGATATTTTGCGCAGTCCTAAAAAGAAATTTAACGACAAATGATCGTCGTGGTCGTGGTGCAATGATAATCATCACCGACTGATGAGCCGAAGGTCTGTAGTTGAAGTCGGCCATACTCAAGAACAATTCTAGTACGGAAAAATTGGGCAACAACATGTTGTGAATGAGAGATGATCAAAAAAATGCTGACGAGGGCATAACACTCGCAATATAAGAGCACTTCAAAATTCATACTCTGTGTTTGCATTTCCAATATAAGACCTTAATGACATAGAAACAAAAGAGTTACCGTGAACTCAACCAAATTCAGTCGAATCTCTCAAATCCTATCTAGGACAACTACCCCCGGAGAGTAGTAAACGAACATCATCGACACAAACCATCTGCACCCCGTCCAGGTTGTGTGACAAACACCATAAGACCGTATACTCTTGAACCTGCACGAATTATAAAAGTTGCAATTCACATCAGTTGCCAATTCACATCAGTTCCGAACGCGAAATAACTCGTTCAGTAAATTCGTTCAGTTCCTAATGACGGTATCAACAACCCCTTAGGATAAAACTTCACTAATTTTATGGCCGATATACTACAACGTTAATCGATATCGATACCGAAGTCATCGAAGACGCCGACGACCTCATGGTCATAGTTACATCATATATTGTAGTTTAAGTTAATTTCTAACTACTGTATCAGAAGCCAACTAAGACTGCCCTAAGAATCACTAGCTCACTTTTAAACTGTACTATCATCTAGTTGAAAAAGAATAAAAATAGGATTTCCTGATGAAGTTAAGAATCCCGGTTTTGACATTGAGGTGGAACGTGAATATAGATAATAAAATCTAAAAGCCGACCATGAGGAAGCGTTGAATTGTAGATCATCGCTGGCCGTTTAGGTCAGATTCATTAGCGAAGGCTGATGTGTGGTAGGATACTAATGTCTGGTGACCAAGTATGCTAAGCAATAACCGTGAAATATGTCGCACTCTGTATGAAAGAAGACACTAGTCTTTTTTGAGGTGAACAATTTCGGAAAATGAATATCTTTTGGATGTAAATGTATACCTTTTGGATGGATGAATTATGTGAGGAGACAAATTTCAGCCATTAGAATTGCCACAATTATGACAATGAATCGGAGTCTAACTACCTAAAATTGAAGCTGAGCTAAATTCTTGATTCTGGATCTCTTGCAGATGTTAATAAGCAAGTAAACAAATGAGAAGGGAGCTGGTTTATTGATTACCAAAAAAAAATCTTTTTTCCCATTTTTGAATTCTGAACTGAAGGTTGGTAAGCTTGATGGGTTTATTCCAGACAGAAAAGTTTATGGTAATGAAAAAGCGACAAAGGCCTAGAGGCAATATATATGTAGTTTTATTATAGATCTACAGGACCCTTATGATGGCGATGGCGACACGAAGTTTTTTTTTTCTTTTTGCAGATTTCAGCTAGAAGAAAAAGTTTTCTTCGCCATAAATATGAGAGTTACCCGTTATAATATGCTGGTAAACACAGGCCTACAAGATGTTGACTTATAATTACAAAACAAATATCTTTATCTAGCCGTTTATGTCCTAAGATATCATAGAACTAAGGAAAGTCAAACGAAATTACTTTCAACTCGCAAGTAGGCACCCTACGAAGAGTAAGTCTTTTAAGGCATAAGAGGAACCTCTTAATGCCGCAAAAAGGTAAGTAAAAGCCAATCTTATCTCATAGACGCATTTGTAACACACCCTAAAATTATATAGATATTATTCATATTTATAGTACTTTTAGCAAAAGCGTGTGGCTCGTAAAAATGAACACGTTAGTCGCAAATGATAAAGTTATTGGTTTCCGTTAGATTTACGCAAATTTACGAAAAATGTTATGATAGCTACATCTCGTTTTTTTTTATCAGGAGGAACCCTATACAAAGTGTTCTATATATGAGGTTCATTTGGAAGCAGCGTTTCTTGGCAATATATACAGTAGCTCCAGCAAAGTAAAATGTAATAACTTCGAAAGTTAAAGAGTTTCGTGCAGAAGTGACTGAGGCACATGCTGATACCTTTTCCGAGGTATAGCGAGAAATTCGGCAAAATGGTATTTCCTTGAATGTTATAGAAGCCCTCAGAGCGAATGAAAAACAGGCTATGAGGAGAAAACCACATATTATACATGCTGTTGAGCAAAAACCACCTTAATACGTTGAACACCAACGCTTTTTTTCTAGTTTGCTGGCTGGTACCACGGCCAAAACTGAAATTTTTGTGCCGGTTCCTATTTTTTTTTTTCTAATTTTGGTGCACGTAGATTCATTTTTTTTTAAAACGCTGATTTATTTCGACTTTGAGGGAGTAGTTTTCTTGAAATTGCATTTTTTCTGTGACACTCATATATGGGCAACCTGTACTTGAACTGAAAAAGTTGTCTGGTACCTGTCACCCACATATGAGTGTCACTTCGTTTAATCCTGTGGTCTGATAAAAAGTGCAGTGAACTCTCTCATAAGCGGACACTGACGGTACCAAGAAATTTGTCTGCTTCTGGACAAACATCAATGCATCTCATCCACAGCCGTGATACCCGATACCATTGTTGAAATCTAATGCACACGACAACTACAGCGTCGGTTGGAGCGTCGCTGTAGTGTAAGAAAAATTATCTTTGAGATTTAATTATATCGTGTAGGGTATCCCAATAGCGCAGAGATACATTTTTTTTCAATTTTTCAATGATTTTAATGTAATTTAATTTTACAAATACACTAAAAACAAATTCTGCAATAAAATCCCTTTTTTTTTATTTTCCCACCATCCCGGATTTCAGAGCCAAGGGTACTGAACTGCTCGCACGTTCAACGACTATCCACTCCCTATATGAAATGCATTGAATTGACACTCATAAATGAATTTTATGTAAATAAATGGAAGTACGTCGCGTCGCCCATATATGAGTGTCATGTACCAGTTTTACACTAGAATGAGAATGGGTTTCATGTACCATGGCACTCATATGTGACACTTACATATTCTTCTCACACATATGTTCAATGTGTTAAAATCGACAGCTTTAATTTCGAGGTAGTTTAGGAGTTTGTCTACCTCGGGACAAACGTGAACTCTACAGTGGCGATCCGGCGCAGAATTCCCCTTGGCAATCGGCCCTTACGGACTGTCAAAACAGCTAGGGTTGAGGCTCCTAATTTGAAGGACCAAAATTATGCTCTACAAAATACTTATCTTGTTCTATGGAGTCGAAAGCTCGGCGATAAGCAGAACGGCAGGGCTGATTCTGGGATCATTCGAAAGAAATATTCTGCATCGGATATTTGGTCCTATCTGCAAGGAAGGCGATTGGAGAAGGAGATACATGGACAAATTTCCACAACGGTGAGTTTGACGATAAAGAGAATAATGTATATTTTAATATTTTTTTATGAATTCTGTGCAGCCGCCTGATGGACCATACTGGACGTTATCTTCCGCTGCAATCTTCTGAAATTTGTACTTATTATGTAGATGGCGCACGGACATTGGGGTAGATCTAAGTTTTAACAACTGACCATTCGAAGCCAGCTGGTAGAGATCTTTTCCTGTTATTTGTTTTTCTCTTATCTATTCGCTCTAGAGGTTCCAGCCATCTAAGACGTTGGATCCATACAAGGCTAACAAAGCGGATTGAAAGCAAAATTTTCATTCGTTCCTGGCTGCCTCGCAGTATTGTTTTGAAAAATTGCTCCCACCGTTTGTTCCTACCTCTTATTTCAAAGTTCCATTTCACTCTTTCTTGTAGGAGAAATGCTTAAATCATCCCAACCCACAAATAGGACGAAAAAATGAGGTTAGATACATAGGTACCTATCGCCCTATTACCAAACTTCCTTGCATCTTCAAACTCTTTGAGAGTATCATCTAGGATTCAATAATCTTTCACTGCAAGCCCGTCTTCTCTCCAAATCAATATGGGTGCCCAAAAGGTCGATCGAAAACTACTAATCTAATTCAGTTTTTCTTCCAATCCTTGCGTGCACTTGAGGATGGTAAAGAAGTACACATTGCTGTCACAGACTTCACCATAGCCTTCGACAAAATATCGAATCAAATCATACTTTTTAAATTCACAGTTCTTGGCTTCCTCTTTTTTCATCCTGTGGATCAAGTCTTACCTCGAAGATCGTCTGTACAATACTATTTTTAAATCTTCCATTTCTGAACCAATTAATGCCATCTGCGGAGTCCCCCAAGGCAGCCACCTCTGCCGCCTAATATTTATCGTAACTATTTATGCTGTTAGCTGTGCTTTCAAGAACTCTGATCTTCCCGTATAGTCTGATGGAAAGTCTCCGAACATATACTCCACATATTCCCCTGCCCGTACTTGTTCCCTACAATTCGACCTAAACAGGTTAACTATTTGGTGTCAAAAAACAATCTCGTGCTCAATGTTAGCAAATGTCAAACTATCAGTTAATCCCGTTTGCTTTAACCTCCCAGAGCTTACATTATCTGAAGTATGAAGTAGTTCCCATATCAACTTTCTGTCTCACATAGGTGTTTCCTATGACCGAGACCTTAACTTTCGCGTTCACATCGCCGACACTATCAAACGCGCCGATTTTTCCAACTGACTCTCGAATTCCTTTTGCACTAACTGCGTTAGGCCTACAAGAATAACGACGCAGGGTTACAGGTACACTCAGTATATATGGCCGGTGAAATTTCCTGCTCTACGCTGCTTCAAATGATTCCTTAACGTCAATCCCCGATGCCTTCAGTCCATGTCCCACTTCCGCATCAACTCCCATCGAACGCACTATGGCTTTTCTTTGCCTGAAATAAGACTGGCAGGAACCAGATCACTGTATACGATTTGATTTTCGATTTTAACGAAGTTAGAGGTCTGTATTACGAAGACAATTCATGAGGCAGGTTGGCGATTGGAATTCACCAGTTCCGTCCAGAACTGTGGTCTGGAATGTTGTGCTTCAGTAAACAAATGGTTATGTACGTGTTCATACTGCATTCGTGCCATTGTCCAGCTCTCATCTCTTCGAACAGCTAACTCCAACATATGTACATATTTAATCTTCTTGTGAAGACGTTAATAAACGTGCCTAAATTCGCAGCTCTTGCTATTGTTAATTTCTACAAAAACGAACATATTTCGAACCATTCTTAGGTCTTTAACTGAAAACCTGCAAGTAAGTAACAAATGGTTCAAGCCGAGTCGAACCCGGAAAGTCTTAATTCAAAAGCATGCGTCCAGTGGTAAGATAAAATACGTTCCGCGGCACTCTTCAACGCACCTTGGTACACACAGTAAAGCCCTAAGAATTCCAAATATTTGCTTTTAATATTTCTGTTTATATGTGTTATGTCAGGGCAACTTGTTATCACCTCTGTAGCCTTCCGCAATGTCTAATAAGTATTGTTATTTATATCCATTGTCCGTTATACATACATGCAATACATATACTCGTATACCTTTCTGCGTGGCATGATTCTCCTCTAACGAAGCTTATACAAATAAAGCCTATCGGGTCGTCAAAACGGCATACACCGCACTGTTGTCGACCCAATCGGCGCTATTGTTAAGCTTCTACTATTAGCACCCCACACCAATCCAACCTCAATTGAACCAGTTATAAGATTTACGGCGAATTGACCGACTATGTGCTTAGCGTGCTGGGAATCTTCCACTGAAGTGCTGCTCGTGCCACTTCAGCCACAACAAAATAATAATAATAATAAAATGACAAAAAAAAGGGAAAATAATATCATACAACCAACAATAACAACAGGTCCGTATACCATACATACAGCTAGAGCTGTTGTTAAATGGGCCGCGGCAAGCCTTATCAATGCCGTGCTGGTGGGTAAGCAGCGACGACGTCGCCACCGCTACGACAACCATCAGTACATGTGACTGTCCGAACCCCACAACCGCCAAGCCGATCACGAGTACGGGAGGGGATTGACGTGGTGCCATTCGTGCACGTTTTGTTTACTTTGGTGAATAATATTAAGCACACAGGTAAAGTAGATACACAGCGGCGAAAAAATTTAACAAAAACATATAAAAAGATAAAAATAAAAAGAAAAAAAAAAAACTGATCGTGCTATAACGCAGAAGTGAAACAGAGGAATGATCACCGGATTGTGCTCATGTCTAAGCTGAGTGTGCGCTTCACGTGAAACTCGTAATCGGAGAAGGTCGCGTGTTGACAAGTGCTCGATGGTGGTGAGGTGTGCGAACGCGCGACAAAATAATCCCGCGACAATCAGAAATACAAGCCCAGTGTAGAGCTCGTACCCGTAAATTGGAGGTGTGAATGCAAACAGTAGTCAGTCCACGGCATTGTAGAATGCCGTAAATAGTATAGACAGAGATACAAGTAATCGTATATACGAGTATATAGACATTTCGTGATATGCCCATACTCAACGGAAAATACACATGTCAAATGTACATACTGCCTACGAATCATACTTGTGGGCTTGTACGATATATGCGTATATCCCATGCGGGCAATATCAACAGATAGTGTCGGTGGATCCGATCGAACATGTGTTGTGGAAACTTTTGACCTTAACTCATTGATCTAATTTTAGATTGACACGAGCTCGTGACGATCGATGCTCGATGCTCGATAAGCGACGAGCGACAAAAGTCGTTCGACTCTCGGCCCCAAGAAGACGGAAGAAGATCGTGTTTGATAAGCAATTAAGCAGTAAATTATAACTTTGTGGTCATGATAATTAAATTTCTGGCAATGACGCACATCTTACCGATGACGTCTGCGCGTTCATAGTGGGCAAGAGAGTTCCATTTGAAAGCGACTGTTGACTGTTTTTTGGGGGCGACAAGAGCAATGGGCTAAGGGACTATTTTCTTTTTTATGGAAGAGTTGCGGATCGTTGTGACTGGAGCCATGAGGAATGTCGTTGTATGATTTCATCTTGCAAATACAACATCTATACCATTAGCCAGTTGATATTGAAAAATGATGATTAACTCAAACGAAAATGGGGGAAAATATGTCAAGAGAACTCGTAGATATTTTTAAAGCATAATGCACACATATAGGAAAAGATATCTTCATTCTTTCTCCAGATATCGTCACTGAAAAAAGCTTACGACCGTATGCACAGATCGCTCTAAAACGAAAGAGGCCTTAGAGGCCTTAAAACGTGAAGGCATGAAAAAAAAATAATCAGAAAAATCAAACACAAAAATCAGATGTCGCCACTTTGACAGCTGACAGCATACTAAACACCTGTTTGGCTGGAAACATAAAGGCATGTTTCAAACATATTTAACAGCATAATGGAGAAAAAAAGTGCGTTCCAGATTAATACAGTCAAATTCATTATGTTGTTCCCGTTACTTTTTGAATACGTTTATACTAAAGAAATCTTAGAGAAAATTAAACCTTTCCTATTCTTTGAACATCGAAACTTGACACATGCCATAAAAAGAAAAACACGGAGCACCTTAAGTACTCTCATGCCAACTGCCATCCCCAAACCGTTTACAAGTTCCAAGCAATCAGCACACGCTCGGATGTCTATTAACCAACTTGTACTCAATATCATTACTATTAATTTATAATTCTTATAATTCTTCTTAATTCATATTTACGTAAGCCGCAAACTATTTCAAACCAAATGCCTAGATTAATGGATGCGATTGGTCTACCTAAACTTATATTTTTTGTTCTTGAGATATACGAGGCAAAGATTTTTTCTCTAAGAAACCAAACCACAAATTCACATCCTTTGCAAACTTTACCACATATACCTCTTTTCTTTTATAATCATACAATACATTACACAACTTCCTAAAGAGAAGTTAAGAAAACCAGCAGCCACTGAGGTATTTTTTGGACAGATGGTGGAAAGAAGGTACAAGGTAAAGACGGTGTCTTTCATGCTATCCGCCAGAGAGGCCTAGGCATTATTCTAGTACCACTGATAGATCTCTTTAGATCGTGCTTCAACTTGGGATACATTCCTCAAATCTGGAGAGAAGTCAACCTTGTCTTCATCCCCAAGATCGGAAAACCAAGTGAACAATCTGAATCCTATCGCCCTACCGGCCTAACATCTTTCCCATTTAAAGAAAAGGAAAAAACTGGTAGAGCTCCATATTAGAGATATATTATCGGGTCTATAACTTAATTCGTGCGGTTTGCTAAGAGATGGCGTAACTTGTATTATTCCATTGGAACATGCGTTGGAAAGCTACTGTCATTGTACGTCATTTCAGTATATGTCATTCGTTTGAAGCGTAAACAACAATCATTTTTTTTCACTCAAATATGTCGAACTTTGTGCCTGAAAATGTGTTTTTGCGGGGTGTTCTTCTTCATTACTTTAATATGAAGAAAACTGCTGCCGAAAGTCATTGTATTTTGGTGGAAGCTTATGGTGAACATGCGCTAGCTGAGCGAACGTGCCAAAAGTGGTTTGCACGATTTAAAAGTGGTGATTTTGGCTTGGAAGACGATGAACGTCCTGGGCAGCCAAAAAAGTTTGAAGATGAAGAACTGGAAGCATTACTCTATGAAGATTGTTGCCAAACACAAGAAGAGCTCGCAGAATATTTGGGTGTCACTCAAGCAGCCATTTCAAAACGTTTAACAGCAGCTGGGCATATTCAAAAGCATGGAAATTGGGTTCCACATGAACTCAAGCCGAGAGACGTCGAAAGGCGGTTTTGCATGTCCGAAATGCTGCTGGAACGCCACAAAAGGAAGTCATTTTTGCATCGGATTGTTACTGGTGATGAAAAATGGATCCATTACGACAACCCCGAGCGCAAAAAATCATATGTGAAACCCGGCCAACCAGCCAAATCAACTGCAAAGCCGAATATCCATGGCGCGAAGGTAATGCTCTGTATTTGGTGGGATCAGAAGGGTGTGCTGTATTATGAGCTGCTAAAACCGTGTGAAACCATCAATGGACAACGCTACCGAACACAATTAATCCGTTTGAAGAGAGCAGTAGCCGAAAAACGCCCGGAATATGCGACCAGACACGAGGCAATCATTTTCCATCATGACAACGCTCGGCCCCACGTTGCTATTCCGGTTAAGAACTATTTGGAAAACAGTGGATGGGAAGTTTTACCCCACCCGCCTTATAGCCCAGACCTTGCCCCTTCTGACTACCATTTGTTCCGGTCGATGCAGAACGCCCTCACTGAAATACGATTCACATCAAAGCAGAATATCAAAAATTGGCTTGATTCATTCTTGGCTGCCAAGCCGGCGCAGTTCTTTTGGGATGGGATCCACAAATTGCCAGAAAGATGGGAAAAAGTCATAGCTTCAGATGGGCAATACTTTGAATAATACTTTTGTACATGTTTTTCTTAAATAAACGTTCAAATTTGAAAAAAAAAATCGCACGAATTAAGTTATATACCCAATAGAAAATCAAACACCTCTGCACCCAAATCTACTGAGAACGCGCTGCATTACTTAGTAGGGCATGTGGAAAGTAGTTTCACACGCAAGGAGATCGCAATTCGCGCTTTCCTTGATATTGAGGGGGCATTTGATAATACGGGCTACAACGTAATCACCACTGCACTGTCCCGGAGACGTGTAGACATTCCCACTAATAATTGAATTAGGACGATGCTTGAGAGCCGTATTATATCAACATCCGGAGAGGTCTCTGTGACAATATCGGTAGCTAAAGGTGTCCACAAGGTGGAGTGCTTTCACCACTTCTCTCGTCGATAGTCATCGACGGTCTACTGTCCAAGTTAACCAACCAAAGACCTTGTAGTTATTGTTACAGGTAAAAGCGAAATTTATCTAGGTATTGACCTTGATCAAAAACTTAACTGAAATTCCAAGATGAAAAGTAAACTTGGAAATGCGACTAAGGCACTGTGGCCCTTAGGGTAGCACCTACGCTTAAACCTGGCGATTGAAACCTGAGGTAATCCACTGGTTATATACCGCTATAGTAAGACCTGTCATCACGCAGGTATGAAAGTTGAACAGAAAACTACAACAGTTAAACTTCTACACATTCAGTGGGTAGCAAGGCCTGAGGTGGTACACAGATGGCTCCAAGAGAGATTCCGGCGTTGGTGCTGGCATCTTTGGACCAAATCGGAAGATATCAAAGGCCCTGGGAACTAGTCCTAGTATCTTCCAAGCCGAACTATACGCCATCCTAACGTGTGTCAACCTAAACTTAGAGACTGGCAATATACTCTCAGACAGTCGTGTAGTATAGTACTAAATCCTTAGCCGTAAGAAACGAGGTCAAACCTGGTGGGTGAAGGGAACAAGGGCATAAAAGGCAACGAAAACGCTGGCCAACTCACTAGGAAGGGTTCCAGCGAAAGGGCCGAATCTTTCTGCGAAATCCACAAGTCAAAGATTAGTTTTCTGTTAGAAAAAAATTGACCTCTCGTCTGAAACCGAGTGTTGACTCTGTCTGGAGGACGAGGAAACTGCAGAGCACACGCCTGCCATCTTAGGAAGCGTACTTTCCTCAGAGAAATCATGACTCCTGAGGAGACCAGTTCAGCTCCTAAAAGGTACATCATCAGCTTTATTAAGAAAGTAGAGGAACTCCTGGTCTAATTGGCCAGCGAGCACAATAAACCTTCTCTGGTCGCAGTGCTCTATGCTATCTGTTAGCACTAGCCCCCAATTAAAAAAAAATAAAATAAAGTCACATCCTGAGACATTGCCTCCCAAACACCCGTGAGCTTACTTTGACATTGACCACACGGGACATCCACAGGCAATCATGGGCCTGATTAAGGCCATGTAGTAGATTATCTTAAATCTGACAATACTTTGTTTCGCCACTGGACGACTGTCCGGTCCAAAAATTGAGAACCTGCGCCAATTTTTTCTACGTGTTCTGACTTCTAAAAGCCGATTTTCAACTTCCAGTCATCACAATTCTGCTGAATTTATTGCTAGTCACGCTGCAAGATATTCGTTGGACTTCACGAATAAGTCGTCCGCGTACGCTATTTAATCTTGAAAAAAGCTATCAAATTGTTTCGGTCAAATTTTAATTTCAAATATTTCAGTAGAAGTCACTTTTCCCCACAACCTTTCTACCTGCTTGAAGACCTTGAGGATACCCGGAAGGAGACTTATCAGCCGGAGATTTTCCGCGTTGGAGGTGTCTTTCAGTTGTCTTCCAGCGCACTGGATAATATGCATTAGTACGTTGTTGTACAGGATGGCGTACATCTCTGCAGCTACTGGTAGAAGGTACCGTGGATTCCTGTGAATTTTCTTCTCTTCAACTCGAACATAAGTCGAAATGAACAAAGTATTCATTGACGACGGCGCTATTTTTCATGAAATCGTCGTTGAACCTGATAAAACCAAGGTTCACTTATCGCTAATGATCGATACCATTTTGGAAGTAAAAGTGATGAAGTAGAGCTCTGTTTTTCAGGTCGTGGTTTGGACGAGTGCTGTAATTCACCTTATATAATTCCTGAAAGACAGCCACGAAGAAATCATAATCCGCTCTCTGGATCAATGCTAACTGTGCGTACCAGATGTTCGTTGACTGACGCTCTCTGTTTCCAAAAATATATCCGAAAAAAGTCCGAATAGCAACGCTAACAACAATCGTAATATTGTCAAACTGTCACATATATAAAGGGTCCGCCATCTAACGTTTTTTTTTTCAAGTAGTGCTTATTTCGTGAATGGTAACACTTAGCTCATGTCTGATTTGACAGATAATTAGTTTTATCCTTCCGCTGAACGAATATGGTTGCGTATACGCTTGAACAACGCTGGGAAATATTGCGACATTACTTTGAAAAAAAGATGCCGATTTTGCCAAAAAAATCATCTTTTCAGATGAAGCTCATTTTGATCTTGGCGGGTATGTAAACAAGCAAAATTGTCGCATTTGGGGCACAGAAAACCCGCACGCATACATTGAAAAGCCGGTGCACCCAAAACGAGCCACTGTTTGGTGCGGATTTTGGTCCAGAGGCATAATTGGGCCATTTTTCTTCGAAAATGAGCAAGGAGTGGCCGTTACAGTCAATGGCGATCGTTATCGGGCCATGTTGAACGAATTTTTGTTCACAAAAATTGAAGAGGAGGATATTGGCAACATTTGGTTTCAACAGGACGGCGCTACGTGCCACACAGCCGAAGCTACACTCGATGTTTTGCGCCCTGTTTTTGAAGATCGCATTAACAGCCGCAGAGCTGATGTCGTTTGGCCACCTCGGAGCTGCGATTTGACACCGTTGGACTATTATTTGTGGGGTGCCGTCAAAGATAAGTGTTACGCCGACAAGCCAGAGACAATTGACGCTTTAAAGGACAATATTCGTGAAGCCATTGGTGAAATACAGCTGCACACAATCGATAATGTGCTTAAAAATTGGACCGATCGTGTAGGCTACTGCATGGCCAGCCGAGGCAGCCATTTGAATGAAATTATTTTCCATTATTAACCGGAAGGATTGTACTTTCAAATAAAAAAAGAAATTTGAGAAAATATTCAGTAGTTTTTTTTATAGCATTTTCAAAAAAAAAAAAGTTATTTGGCGGACCCTTTATTTAAAATCTTCGAAAATATAGAATTTTGGTTTTCAACAAGCCATCCTCAAATGCTCAAATGCTTCTGCAGTCAGATCTCTTGCCGAATTTTGTCGTTAACCTCTTAAGCTTAAAGAATGGCTGGGAGTTCGACGCTATTTCAGTCGACTTCTGTAGAGCCTTCGGCGAAATTCCCGCAATCGTAACTTTTTAAAATTTTCTGTCCATTGTTTTGAACGGGATCCCGAAAAACTGATCCGATTGTATCGCACCACGTGTGAAAGAAGGCGATGCACCGTTCAAGAACCTCAGTACCATTCGACACCTGCACTGGATTTTGGCAAGGGGATGGGCTGTCGTATGACTTCTTCCATCTGGTCACGGAAGGCACTACCTTCTACAATTAGGATCAACTGTTGTGATACGCAGAGATATACACAATATCGAGGAGGAGAAGACGCAACCGAGAACTCTATGAGCTGGTTCGAGATGGAGAGGAAGACCGAAAACAAAGTGATCGCGGATGCAAGATGATTTGGTCTTGATAACTGGAAGCAGCGTCAAAAATGGAAGGCAGTTTTAGCTCAGGTTCATACTCTCAATGGGCCGAGAAGGAAGTATGAGGTTATTTTGAACCAATTTTATTGCCAGTGTTAATTCACATATTGACGATATTATTCATTAAGCCAATTCAGCACTAGGTTTCGTAAAAGGATACAGAAAATTCTCCGTCTACGTGAATCGATCAAACGCCACTTTTCGATGTCTCTTTCGTATCTAGATCGCTTTAAACTAATCAACTTGAATTTGCTGAAGAAGCGAAAAGAGATATCCAACATTCTCTTCACTCATCGACTCTTTTCAACTTCCATTGACTTCATGACCCTTTCCAACTCCATCTTTTTCAAGACCGTCTTTAACTCCAAACAGAGCAATTAAGCTTAGCTAAAGTAGATTAAGTTATGTAGGTTAAATATTGACTTGTATCGATATGAATAAATGCTGGTATTGCCCCGACCGACCTTTAAAAAGCAAACTATGTATATTAAAAATATTCAAGACTATATAACTTGCTTTGCACTGGCAGTAATACAAATCCAGCCTCTAGTCATATTTTTATATTGTATAATAGCAGATCACAATCTTTCGGAGCTGAGTAATCTTTATCAAGGCGTAAATCAAAAGTTAAGAGCAAAAGTATGATGTGTTTGTTGGCTAATGAAGGTGTTCTAGGCAATCAAGGTGACAACTCAGCTAGGATTTCAAAATTGATTAAATTAAACGCCCTTAGTTGTACATGTATAATACTTAGAGGCCAGTTATTACTACCACCTTTCGATGTCGTACGGAAAGTTGTTCGACCAAGTTCGAAGACCGGATATGGCGCCACTCAATAACTGCCTGGCTGCCTATATGACCAAAATCAATTTCTTCGTCCTCATGTGATCCCATCCAAATAACCGTAGAGGCTCATCTTACAAACTAACCTGAAGTAACCTATATATATGTATATGAAGCACTCGATATAAAGCTCCATGCACCAAACAGATCTGCTCTTCAAGAATAGTTCGGACAGACTTAGTTGTAGCTCTTCTCACTGGAAAAAATTAGAAGAATTTTTGAAAAATAGTCTACTACCCTCAAGGTATAACAATGATCCTCATGCGACCTTGGAAGGAGTCCGGCGAAATCTACACACAACACAATTTTAACTCAGAGCAAATTGCCAGTTAATCTTCCTTGATATTAAAGGAGCTATATCGTTATATCACGAGTGCTCTTTCTTATAGCAGCATTGTTGGAATCTTTTTGTCACTTCCATGGTCGTCAGTCATTGACGAACTATTCCACTTGCATATTGATCTCGTTTACGACGAAATTGGATTAGTTTACAGCCTTGTTGTCACAGTGAAACGCATGAAATTTGAGCTTGAATTGCCTGGTGCATCAGAGGAACATTATTGTAATATATCAATCCAACTAAGACTGTCGTAGTACCATTTGCTAGAAAAGGGAAATTATAAACTTGCCTAGTTCCCATGATGATTAGATTTGAATGAATGTAGTGCAGCAGTAATGGCGGTGGTGCTTCATCATCCATCAGCCTAGATATTACGGTGGCTTTGGTGCATAAGTGTAAAAACGTCATGAACACTTTGAAAAGCGCCGGATGTACCATGACCATGACACCTTCTCCATAAGACTGCATTTTCAACAGAGCCTAAGAAAGCATCGCGATGTGTATAATACCAAGTTAAGCGTTCTTTCTTCACAAAATTCCTGAATTAATTTAGTTCCCAAGAAATATGGGACATTGATCCCACATTGTTAAGCTTAGACCGGGGTGCTACAGCCCTTAGATCAGATGTATTTATGGCTGAAACTATAAACTTTCGAAGACACTGGAAATGTGTTTCAGTGTCTTTTAAGACGAGCTGTTCGTCGTTTACACATGCGCCAACCTGAATCTCAAGATAGGCAATTAACATATAATCATTAACAAGAACAATCATCGGTCAATAACTACTTAGCGACAGATAAGCAAAGTGTTGAGCTCACATGGCATGGACTCTAACCGCGTATAAGGTGACTAACAGTTTCGTGCAGAAATAGAAAATTGGCAATAAACGATAACCGAAAACCGATAACCGTATTCAATGATAAAAACCATGCGAACCGCTAGGTCGCCAAGGTTTTTAAAAAAGGAGTAAAGAAAGCTCTTATTAAATGGGTCAAGGAAAAAAATCGAGGCATGATACTATTCACTCTGCGACAAAACTACCTACATCTTCAGTGGAATAGGGCAAAAAACGAATGTCCTTGCACCTGTGTGGTCGACTTCGAAAAAGTTTTCAACACCGTATCGTTAGAATACCTGTTCTACAATCTCACTAGGTTAGGCATGCGAAATCACTTGCTATACATCATTTATGACAATGTTACTGCAAGATTTTTGATATTAAAAAGGGTTGCAACCGAGAGCGGCTATCTTTCCAATACTGTTTAACATCCACACAAGTGTTCGTACGATTTTCTCTGCCACTCAACAACGTGACTGAGATGATTTAATAGCGCACAGATCAGTTCCAAAAATACAAGTCATCAATGCGATCCTGCTGTGTGACTTCAATCATATTAACAGATATTGCATTTTTTATGTGTCGCCAATACGAAGATTTGTTAGTTGGAGAGATAGTGCCTATGGGGTCTTTTTTATAATGTACAAGACGCTAGAGCCCCAGTTCACTAAGTATTACCCTAACAAGGCGATATAAGCAATAATAAGACAATTTTGAACGGGATTGACAATTTTCTTTTTAAAATGAGTTGAAACCATATTGCGGGGCTTACTACCCCAATTACAATATAAATACCATCAGCGCAAATTCCAATTGGGCATTATTCCCCCAGAGGCATTTCTCCATGTTAACTCCGAAAAAAAGAAAGTGCACAATAAACATACAGCACATTAGCGACGGGTACTTTGACAGTGCTCACATAAGCCCGATTTTTGGTCGGGTCGGGTCGGGTGGATAGGCTTTCCACAAAGATGCATTATTCCATGCTGCCCTTCCTTGTTTACAAATTAGATTAGGGTTAGCTAGGGGATTTTTGGAAGCGAGACGGCGTAACCCAGTTGCTAAGAAACTCAATCAGGAGAGTGACTTATCGAAATAAATGATTGAGTGCTAGCCATCGTGATCATATTTAAGACTAGAATTAATTAAGTCATTAATCTAGTTTTGTTTTTACTGAAATGTTCCCAGAAATAGAATAGATGATAAATTTAGAGCGAAAGGCGTTAGTAATTGAAAAGTATGGGTGAATGGAATCGAATTGAAGAACTCAGGGTGTATCAGCTGAAGACACTAGTACTGCGACTATAAAGATCTATTGTACCTCCTTCTCTGATCTATGATTCGAGTGCTGTCTTCAAGAATTTGATAACTTCTCTCTGTTATGGTTGTATGACTTGTCATTTTGAATCTTTCCCGGGCAAAGTTTGGGCAGGTGGTCAGTATGTGTCCCACGGTATCCTTGGTCTACCCATATCGCCAGCAGATTTCTGTGCTACTAAGATCCGTTTTATAAAGGTGGTGGTTGAATGTCCCGGGTCCCGTTAATGCCTCAAATAGCACTCTTAGGTCGGCTTTATTTAGTTTTAGAACTTCTTTGACACGTTTGGAATTTTGAATCCAAGAACCTTGGCCCCTTAGGAACAAAATTCAGGGATTAAGGTCTAAGGTATATAATTTACACTATCCACATACTAAATGTAAGCTACGAACCTGTATAGTCGCCAAGAAATACTTAAACATTTTTCTCCTAGGTACATACAGCAATGGAGACCTCACGGTGGTAACGTACGAACAACAGGACAAATCAATTTTGCTCCTATCGTCCGCATACTTGCCATACGATGAATGGGACCCACCTCCAGACGCAGTCCGAGCACTTGGGCAACATGCCAAGTCACGCGGATTGTGTCTATTGATAGGCTGCGACGCCAATGGACGCCACACTCAATGGGGAAGCAGCGACATTAATAAAAGGGGTGAGTCCATTTTCGATTTCATTATCTCCACCAACCTCAACATATGCAACAAAGGTAATACACCAACGTTTCGCAACCGGGTTAGGGAAGAGGTAATTGACCTCACTTTACTAAGTGAGTCTGACTCCATCCGAGTAGAGAATTGGAGAGTGTCCACTAACTGTTCCTTTTCCGGCCACAGCCGAATACTCTTCAACCTTAACGTTAATAAAGAAAAACCGAAACCTTTCAGAAACCCTCAGAAGACAGACTGGAATCTTTTCTCAAACCTAGTTGCCAACAGGTTAGTACCGCCACAAGCCATCACTAATGCTGAACCAACTTACATTGAGAATTCTGAAAGCGGCTTTCAACAAATCCTGTCCTTTGCAACGTGCTCGCAAGAAGACCAGCGCAGTCTGATGGACCACAGAGCTAAAGCAACTCAGGACCAGGACCCGAACTCTATTCAATAGAGCAAAGATCTCAAAAAGAACCGAAGATTGGAAAAACTACAAATACAGCTTCAACGAATACAAGAGCAAAACAAGAGCAGCAAAGTCTAAATCCTGGCGGAAGTTCTGCGAATCAATAGAGGATCTCAACGAAGCTGCAAGGCTCAGAAAGATCCTATCCAAGGACCCCTGCGTCCCGGGATTCATCCTTAAACCAGCTATTTCTCGGACAGAATCCAGTCAGGAGTCCCTAGAACTGCTGACTGAAACCCACTTCCCAGGCTGTAAAACCCCTGAAACCACAGTCTCCTTCGAGACGACGGTTCTTACGGTTCACACAACCGAAGAAGTAATAAACAAGATTATCACAACCGATAAAGTATCATGGGCAATAAATTCGTTCAAACCCTTTAAATCTCCGGGGCCGGACGATATCTTGCCAGCGTTGCTTCAAAAAACACAGACCCACATTGTACCCCATCTCGTAAGCATTTTTTCCAATTGCCTGTGTGCGGGGTACATCCCAACACAGTGGAAAGAAATAAAGGTAATTTTCATACCTAAGGCAGGTAAACCATCCCATACTGCCGCAAAGGACTATATGCCAATTAGTGTCTCATCGTTTCTATTAAAAACCTTGGAGAGACTCCTTGACCTATACATCAGAGGACTCATCAACTCACGTAACTTATGCAACACTCAACACGCCTACCTTAAAGGCAGATCAATGGAAAGTGCTCTGCATACATAGTGGTGTCCGTGAAATTGAGGGCTCGCTGAACCTAAAAGAATTTACAATGGCAGCCTTCCTCGACATAGAGGGGGCCTTCAACAATGTAAACACAGAGGCTCTAGAGGACATAAAAGTAGACAAATCCGTTGTAATCTGGATTGAAAATATGTTGAAGAACAGAATTATCAATGCAGACATTGGACACAGCTCTATAAGGAAAGTGACAACTAGAGGCACACCACAGGGGGGAGTTCTCTCCCCCCAACTCTGGCTTCTTACAGTTAACAAAATCCTCAAATTCTTTATGGAGAAAGACACAAAGACAATAGCGTACGCGGATGACCTGGTTATCTTGATAAAAGGTAAATTTCTACCAACTATCAGTGAACTAATGGAATCTGCGTTGAGGGAACTCTTCTCGTGGGCAAGACAGAACTGTCTAAGAATAAACCCCCAGAAAACCGAGCTGGTCTTGTTCACCAGGAAAAGGAAAATTCCGATATTTGCCCCCCCAAAGTAAGAGGGTACACTCAAATTCAAAGCGGAAGCTAAGTATTTAGGCATCATTCCCGACTCCAAACTCTCCTGGAAAAAGAACGTAGAGGAAAGGATGAAAAAAGGATTGAACGCTTTTTATGCATGCAAAAAGACCTTCGGAAAAAGATGGGGCTTGCAGCCGTACATCATTCATTGAATGTACACAGCAATCATCAGACCCATATTAACTTATGGGGCCCTAGTCTGGTGGACTGCTAGCAGCACGAAAAGCTATATGAGCATGCTCAACAAAGTACAAAAGTCAGCCGCTGTTTGTACAACGGGAGCTATGACATGATATTCCATCTCAGACTAAGAGAGTCCTCTTTGTGGAAGCAAGCCAACTATGGACATGCGGCCATACTCGGAATAAAAGATGACCTGGGAAAGAAACGTGGTTCTAGTAGCCTCGCAGCTACGACCTACTATACTCGTATTTTCCCCCAAAATGACTTCCCTCTCAGAATATCATTCCTTTTCCCCGACAGAGAAGAGTGGCTATCAAACGCCGTGTTAAACGATCACGAGATTACCCTATTCACCGACGGATCGAGACGAAATAAGAGTAGAACCCGGCCCACAGGTACTGGGGCTCTTATACCCTGCACAAACGGGAATCATTTAGACTCCCTGATTTGTGCAGCGTTTTTCAAGCAGAAATCCTCGCAATAGAGAAAGCAGCCAAACAGCTACAGGTAACCGATATCCCACCATCGGATATCACTATCTCGATCCGTATGCTCGTCGGAGTGATCACAGGACACTGTCCCATCGGAGCAAGGCTCCGGAAATGGAACTCGGGATCCAGCGATCTCTGCCGGAGCTGCCGCGATGATGAAGGAACTGAGACGATCCAACATCTGCTTTGTTACTGCGCAGCTCTCCAGAATCGGCGCCTAGCTTCGCTGGGACAAAGATTATTTACAGAGATTGCGGACGTGACAAATGCAGATATATCGGATCTTCTAAAATTCATAAAGAACACGTGGTGGTTTCAGCCACCACGTGATAGGACAGGTTAATTATATGTGTACTCTACAAATGAAGGGAATCACAATGGGCCTTTTGGCCTCCGAGTGGAAGTGATGCTTAACTATGACACTCCCCTTCTTTAACCTAACCTAACCTTGATTCTGTTCCATGAACGTTCTTGAGTATTTAATACCCTCCTGTCTGTTCCAGAATTAGTTTTTTTTTTTATGATCCATTTGTGTAAGTGTAAGTTTATGTCAAAACTGTCAAAACCATAAGGGAGGATGGCCCCGTAAAAGGTATCTGAGCACCATTTTTGGCTTGTATGTCAGCCTTCTCATTGCCTTCATGGTTTTCCTGTTAATCTGGGTGTCAGATTAACTTTAATCCGTTGCGTACAGCCAGTTTGTTTAGTGTATTGTAACATTCGCAGACAGGTTTAGAATTAAAGGTGTACCTCTTTAGCGCTTTAAGAACCGCTTGGCTGTCTGTCTCCTGTCGCTGATGCCATGTGCTGCTTCATTCAAAACGATGGTTAGATTTAGAGTACACGCGCAAGGTCACTAAGATACAATACATACTTTTTTTATATTTTTATGTCGGATTTAAACATTTTTATATAAAAAATAAGAGAAGAATAAATCCAATAAGAAAATTAATCATAAAAAATGGAACGATATCTACTGAACAGTAAGGGGGAGCTGGCCAAAATCTGTGAATGTTGAAAAGTGAACTAAACATTTTACATTTTTTTCGCTCCTCGTTCACATTACATTATTCAATTCTCGACAGACGGTTCCATTAGAAAATCAGGTTCATGAACTGGTAGCCATAGATTCGAAAGAGTCAAATTCTCATTAAAGATTTCATTCCAGCGAATAAGAAACTATGTACATACCTGTCAACATGAATTTAGGAATCAACTCTATGTTGCGGTTTCCAAATCTAAACCCAACTTACTCTAAGACGGCTTGAAAAATATTACTTCTTTCCAGTGAAACAGAGTTCACGATCTCTGCTAACCAAAGAAAATCATTCGTCCTTTGAACAAACACTCTAAAAATATCCCAAAACTGCTGTCCTTTTCCTCATAGAAATCGGGCTTCTTCTACAAAAAGTTTTCTCAACATTTTACCACAAAAGAAAAATTGGTGCAAATTTCCTATTGACATTTACCATATCATTGTACTAAACATCACTTCATTGAAAATAGATTCAAAAGGTATAGAGACAGATGGGTCTTGTTTAAAGGCTTTAATCCCGGATATAAGATTCTCAGAAAACAACTAAGGGCGCTTTAAAAGAACTTTACCACAATAAACTGTGTGTTATAGCCTTAGCATGTCGGTCGTGTTTTGTGCACCCATTCTAGTCATTTCCAAAGCAAAAAACACTTAAGACCCCTCATTTATATTCACAAGCCACACGTAGTCATTATGATTGGAGTCGCAACGTCGACACCATTCACATGCAAATCATCAGAACCAGATACTAACCGAAGACGACGACGTCAAAGGAATATCATCAATGGCCAAATTGAAATACCTTCTGGCAAACACGGTCGCGATCGTGTTCTCGCAAAATCTTTTGGCCACAACTCCCAGAATAATGAGGTGATAAATGCGTCCATCCTGTGACTAATAGCATGCTATCGATACTGCACGTTGTACGCACAACCGGTGACGATACGGAAAATTGGAATTCCCTGCTTACTCTACGCACTGATATTGGCGCGACACACACTCATTACATATTTTTAATCCCAGTCCACTCGTACTTGGACTTTAAGGCAGACGTGATCACAAGGTGGCGATTCTGTTATTCCATTGCTCCCTATTTTCGGAAAACACAAAAATTCAAAATATTTTGTTTTGCGATTTGACTCCCGTAATCACATGTCCGCTAACTGCTCGTGAACTTTGCAATGCGATACACATTACAGTATTTACGAGTATTTGCTACTCTGTTGGGAGCGTGTGATTGGTGTTTCATAGAATATTACGTTACGTTCGAGTAAACACGAAATTCAGGGAGCAGCGATCAGATCGAGTGGCAAATATACGCCACGAGATGTGAATATGTAATCAGCACTTTTCTAGAAATGATTACTTTTTTGGTCATAAGGTGGGTGATAAGGCGGCCGATTGACGTCAGGAATGTACGAAAACAAATCAACGGAACCCTGCTTGTCACTCACAGTTTTATGGCCCGAAATCGGGTCTTAGTTCATGTCTGAATCTGCTGAGAAAGTTTTAAGAATAAAGGTCGTGGGGTGTGATTCATAAATATTGCTTTTGCATATGTATTTTTATTTTTCGTTGTCGTTTTGTAGTTCCGGGATGGGGAATCGCTGACCGATGAGTGGCGTAACGTTGTCGTCGCACGATCGCAAACATTTTGTTTGTTTGCATGCTGGTTTGTTTATTGATTTGATTGGATTGGGGTTTATTTGTTTCCGTCGGAAGGGTGAGTCACCGGTGTTTTGAGGCGCTTATGGTATTATTTTCGATTTTATTCCCATTTAGGTCGCCAAGGGGGAAGTTTTTTGTAAGGGCATTTTAGGAGATTTCTAGCGGGGGTTTTAACATAAGAGCGTTTAGTCATTGAAGGTACCGTAAGTGATGATGCGAAGTTTTTTTTTATCAGAGCAGCTCCAAAATTTGACAAAATCAAAATAGGGTTGATTAACGAGGATTGCGCTCGTTACACCGCATACACTATCTGGAAAACAGCTCCCTCTGTCACCACCTTCTCCTGAGGATCTTTAATCAGGAAAAATTAGTCACCTTTGAGAGCGCTCTCTGGATAAACGTACTCGGAAGCTTTAGATCCTGAATGTCATTCTGATTGTTTCCCGGAAATTTCATATTTATTTTATTTGCGGGCACATACGAGTATGTTTTAATTTTCATCGATCAACTGCTGAAGATTTTTATTCATTGACTTCAGTGCCCTAACGTCCGAGTTTTGTCTGTCGGTAAACTGTCCGTACAAGCGTTTGAGTCTTACCAGGAGTCTACTTATCTGTCTGTGCAGTGCGTCGATTATCGCGTTTCGTTACAGGTTTCGGGTGCTGTAATACCGGTATCGCGGTATTGGTAAGGATGACAAAGGAAAAAAATGTCCATCGTCTGTTTAATTATATCGCACATTTGTTTATGGTACCTGTCAGTCTCGCCGTTTGGCAGGTTCCAATTGGACAGTGGGAAGGAGGCGCTTGAAGTGAGCGCTCTCGTCAAGGAACTGGCAAAGCGCCCTACTGTAATCGTAGAGGGTTGGCGCTGGGACATACACTGCCATCAGAGTTGGTCTGGTACTGTGATCACGGCACTGAATTCGCAATGGTCACTGTCGTATAATGCGTATATAGATAATAAACCATTCGTTCGTGTCAACCACTCTCAGTCTAGAGCTAAGCAACATGAGATCCAGATAGGAGCCGCTCCTAGTATACGATGGACTATTCGTTGTGAGTATCTTGCAGAATCCACTAAGGGCTTAGTAAGCTCCCACTAGTAATAGAAATGTTATTTCCCTAATCACTATGTTTGGCATTTAAATTGCCGGCAAGAAGTAAAAGTTTTCTACCTAGTTTAAGCGCAGAGATTGAAATAGGGTCTCGATGTCTGCGTTGAAAATATTGGATTGAGGTGGTTCAAGCTTCTATAATGTACTTTCTCTTTCCATTACAGAGAAATGCACACAATACAAGCCTATAGCACCCGGAACCTCCGCACTTCACCGCTGTATATAATTTTATGCTTAAAATTGTTTTTAATGAAGATCGCAACTCCCCCGATCGCCTGGCAAGTCTCTTCGAATTATCTTGTAATAGCTGTGCTGGATTTTTTATTTCTGGTTTAGCTATGTTTCGCTAACCAAAAGCTCGTCAGGGATTTCGTCGTTCAACAGGTTGAAAAGTACGGCTCTTCACTCAATCCTAGTCAGTGATCATCGACAGGATCTTTAAGTGACTCTCTACTGGCATACTCATTACAATTGTAGGTGTGATAGGTACGGCAGAAGCGAGCAGATTCTATCCACTCAGGTCGGCTGCTCATCGATCTGCCCTTGGATGGCGAGAAGAATCGAACGCAGGTCCACCTCAGCCTCCGGTGTCTTAGTAACAGGCACGGGGCTTTGGAAACAGCCACAGGCTTTTGTACCGTCCGCCTGATGTTTGTATGTGACCTGAGTTAAGTTTCTCCTCAGCCTTCCGCTTACGAGCCAGATTTGCTTCTTCATATCTTCGAACATAGAGCATGGTTATACATACCTATATAGTTTGGGGAGTGTCCCCCATAGCATGTATTCGAGCTGCTTCCTATCCGCGACTTTGTCTTGTCCCTCATTTTTGTGGCCCTTGGCATATTCAACACATCGAGGCTGCATTTCTCAGTTCGTCGCGGCGGACACCGGAACCGGTCGTAGCGGATATATTGTAAAATGTTTTCTTGCCTTCTTAATGTGTCCCAGCTTAGAGACTGGGAAGCTAAGGGAGTAATGGTCCTTAGCCTCTCCAGCTTGCTGTTGGCCGTAAGCCAGAAAGAAGAGTAATACCCACTTTTCCCATTTCGCTCGCTCCGTGGGGAACGATCTGACTCCCACAAATTTGAGACCATCGCTCAACGTCAGAGATTGAGGAGCATCGTCTCAACCTCTTCGTTTTGAAGATAAATGGAAGACCTCCGTCCTGGTCTTCATTAATAGATTTTTGGCTCTTTTAAGCTGCTCCAGTGTGTTGCACTTAGCATATCGGATCTTTGTTGTTCACCAGCTGATTTGGACGTTGTTGTTGATGAAGTCTCTTTCCTCTCTTCGACCCGCAGCCTTTTAGTTGAAGTGGTAAGAGAGGGACGCTTATTTAAATTAGACCTTGGGTTGATCCTTCTGCACCTTTTCATGACAGCGATGATATATCATCCGATTCCAACTCCGTAAGACGTACAGAGACGCGCCGTCTCCTGTCATCTCTTCCTGCTACTTCTAGTTCTACTTTAAAAGTAGCAGAATGAGTACGAGAAAATAAAAGAAAGAATAATTTTCTCAACAGGGGAGTCGAGCCGGCGATCGGCGACATTATCATGTAAGTATGATTATACCTCTTGTTATGAAAATGTTATACTGTTTGAACGTGAACTAGTTTTTCTTTTCTTTTCCGTTGGTGGGAAGCTACCTAACTCTATGACAATGTCTTGGCTCTTATTGGAGTCAAGCATAAGTATGTTTTTATTCGTTCATCCTGTAACGGCCTGGAGATCCTCATTAAGCCGCGCAGAAGCTTCTACCTTTAGATGAAATGGGTAGTTGATATACAATTGGAATCCACCGCGTTCATACCTGGCATTATTTGAAAATGGCAGGAACAACGATACCCGCAAGATCCTTGAGGAAATTTCGTTTCGGTTTTCGGCTAACTCCTATTGAGCGCTGAAGAATCCAAATTAAATTAATGTTTGAGTTTTTTTGAGAAGGATTTCATGTGTGACGGAATCAAATGTTTTAGAAAAGTCTGATAGTACCAACGGTATCAATTTCACAGCGAAAATCTACAACAATATTAAAAACAGATCGCAGACGTCAGGCAGTTGGCTTGGACCTCGGTCAACAGAACACCATTCAAACATTAGTCGATTTGTGTCTGCATCATAAAGTTGTTCTCGATTGAAAATGTCAGTTTACGAGCCAAATTCTCGTCGTTTGCGGGAGGTGTTACTGTTTTGTTTGAATATGAAGAAAACAGCGGCTGAGTCTCATCGAATGCTCTCAGATACGTATAGTGAGGACGCTATTAGTGAAAGAACGTGTCGTGAGTGGTTTTGACGCTTCAAAAACGGTGATTTTAACGTCGAAGATCGGCATTGTGGTGGAAGAGAGAAAGTTTTCGAAGATGCAGAATTGGAGACAATGCTGAGTGAAGACTCGCGTCAAACTCAAGAAGAATTGGCACGATCAGTGGGAGTGACACAGCAAGCCATTTCAAAACGCTTCAAGGTCAAAACGCTTCAAGGCATGATTCAGAAAGAAGGAACTTGGGTCCCGTATGAGTTGAAACCAAGAGACGTTGAACGGCGTTTGTGTGTTTGTGAACAGTTTCTTTAGAGGCAAAAAACGGAAGGGATTTCTGCATCGCATTGCGACCGGGGACGAAAAATGGGATCATTAGGATAACCCTAAACGCAAAAAATCATGGGGATATCCCGGCCATGCTTCCAAGTCGACGGCCAAACCGAATATTCACGGCTCCAGGATCATGCTCTGCATTTGGTGGGACCAGCTCGGCGTCGTGTACTATGAGGTGTTAAAACCAAGTGAAACAATCACAGGTGCTCGTTATCGAACACAATTAATGCGTTTGAGCAGAGCATTAAAAGACAAACGGCCGCAATACGGCGAGAGGCACGATAAAGTGATTTTGCAGCACGACAACGCTCGACCCCACGTTGCAAAAGAGGTCGAAACGTACTTGGAAACGTTAAAATGATAAGTTCTACCCCACCCGCCGTATTCTCCAGACATTGCCCCCCCTGACTATTACCCGTTTTGATCAATGGTGCATGACCTGGCTGACCAACACTTCCGATCTCATGAAGCAGTCACAAATTGGATCGATGATCGTTTCAAAAGATTGTATTGTGGATCTTGAATCGCTTCAAAAGATGAACAATTTTTTCGACGCGGTATTCGTACACTGCCCGGAAGATGGGAGAAAGTAGTGGCCAGCGATGGGAAATACTTTGAATGATACTTTGATGATAAAATGTGTAACATTAAATCTGTTAAATTTGTTTCATTAAATCCTCAAATGTTGGGGAAAAAACGACGGAAGCAAAGTTGTACACGTAGTACAAAACATAAAAACATCAAAATGGGTAAAACTGCTTAGAAATTATCTAAAACTGTAGAAAATACCTCACGGAAATACTTTCTGTTTCAATTAGCAGAACAACTTGCTTCAGAATATCAGACTTCAAGGCAAAAACCACACATAGTTGATATACTAACTACAAGTGGCACGGTTTCTGTAGGCAAGTGGTGTCAAATAGGATATTCCAATAACAATAAGACTACAAATATTTGCAATACATGGAAAAAAAGTGTATGCGAAAAATGTACGTACAGCAAAATCTACATATGTTGAAATTGTGACCGACAAACTGTAAACAATTAAGTGTTTTGTTATTTGACAATGTCTATAAATCCATTTATCGATTACAATTAATATTGTTCAACTTTTTTTGTCATTTGAGTGAATAAAGACTGGAAGCCACAATAAGCATTTTTTCTTATACACTAGTCATTTTAACTGGTTTTGGTAGAAAACGGTATATTTAAATAGCTGGTAAGTCTAGTGTGAAAAGCAAGAAAATCGGGTATCATACGAGTTAAAACCGAGAGATATGGAAAGGTCTGAAATGCTGTTTAATCGCAAAGAAAAGTCCTTTTTGCATCGACGAAAAGTGTATAAATTATGCTAAACCTTCTTCTTTTCCTTTTTTATCCCGGCGTCGTTATGGTCAGAAGTGTAGGACCATAACCTTCCCACTTAACTGCATTCCTACTGGTCCGCTTGTGGGGTCCGCCGGTTTGACCTCAGAAAGTAGCGGCAGGCTTCCCGGTTTGGGATTACTTCATCGCTGAGGCCAATCAAATGCTGGTGTTTTTGCATTTGTTTGCACCAATTGTTTTTCGGCCTGCCTTTTTTGCGTGTTGAAATTGGAATGTTGATTGATAACGCCTTTTGGACGGGGTTCAAAGGATCTCTCCTTTGAACATGGCAATACCAACTGAGTCGGTCGCGCTCTATATTTCTTGTGATGGTTTCTTTTACGTGGAGGCTTCCTCGGATCTTTGAACTTCTAATTCTGTCACGCTTTGTTACTCCCGCTGTCATGCGAAGCATCTTCATCTCAGTTGCCGTTAATTTGCTCTCATACTTTTTGTGCATTGTCCAGCATTGTGAACCGTATGTGAGCGCCGGACGTACAACTGAAGTGTAGAGCCTTCCTTTCAGCTTAGGGGGCATTTTTCGATCACAGAAGATGGCGGAGTTTTCCCGCCACTTCATCCACCCTACGCTTACGCGATGTTTGATGTCGTCATCACAAGTTGCTTCTCTATTAATCATAGATCCCAGATATTTAAACTTTTCACACTTGGGAAGCACTCTTCCATTCAAGTAAATGTCTGGAATAGGCTGATGAGGGTCAGAGAACGGGCAGCACAGATACTCTGTCTTCTTTGAACTAATACGATACCCGTGTCCCTCAAAAATGTCCACCCACACATCAAGTGCTCGTTGTAGGGACGCCTGATCATCACTTATAATGGCTCCATCGTCAGCAAAGAATAGCTGGTGCACATTGGGGTCCGTCACTTTTCCTTCAAGCAAGCAATCAAGGACTGCTATAAAAAGCAGTGGGCTGAGGACGCTCCCTTGGTGTACACCGACTTTGATTGCGAACTCTTCGGTGACTCCTGCGGTGCATCTTACTCTTGTCGTTGCTCTCTCGTACATGTCCATAATCACTCGCACGTAGGTTTCTGGAACTCCTTTTTGTCTTAGCGCTACCCATAAAAGATCTCTTGGTTGCCGGTCAAAGGCCTTCTCGAAATCAACCAACACCATATGCAAGTCCTTTGAAGAATCACGATGCTTTTCCATCATGATCCTTATACTTTGGATTGCATCTGTTGTTGATTTACCCGAGACAAACCCGCACTGGTCATCAGATAGTCGTATTATTTTCCGCAGTCGGCTATCTAATACCCGTTCAACGATCTTCATGGTGTGCGACATCAGCTTGACAGAACGGTAGTTATCACAATTTCGCGTATCACCCTTTCCTTTGTGCAATGGAAGAAGATAGCTTTCCCTCCATTGATTAGGCATAGTGTCGCCTCTCATAAGTTTGGAGATAAGAACCATGAGCCATCTAGACCCGATGTCTCCCATCTTTTTCCAGAACTCAGAGGGTATCCCGTCCGGCCCAACAGCTTTTCTTTTCTTGGAGTTTTTAACCGCGTACCGAACTTCTTCGACTGTGATGTCAGGTATTTCGGCATGATTCGGGGCGGCTCTTGGAAAGTACACTCGGGGAAACTGTTCGTTCAGAAGTTCCTCGCAATACTGTCGCCATCTGTGGAGAATTTTTTCGTCTTCCACAAGGAGTTGGCCTTCAGCATTGTTAATAAACCTTGGGAAACGAATCTCCTGAGCATTTCTTCTTCTCTGGGCGGCTATCTTAAAGATATTTGCTCCTTTGTTCAAATTGCTTTGTCGAAGCTCCTGGGTAGCCTGGTTCCTGTCAGACGCGGAAGACGATATTTGTCCCAACTCCTGATAGAGGCCTTCCATGCTTTTCGCTTTGAATTCGGCGCACTTTTTCTTCGCGATACCTTTGCAATATCTATATACCTTTTCACGGCGAACTTTTTCCTCTCTATTAGTAGAAGAGCACTTTGACCAAGCTTGGAAAGCCATTTTCTTTTCGTGTATCACTGCTTTGGCTTCGTCTGTCCACCACCAGGTTTCTTTTGCGTGTTGGCAGGGGCCTTTAGATGTTCCGAGCAGTGATTTGGCTTTCTCCAGGCCAGATTGTTGTAGGGAATCCCACATGTCTTGTGCTCTGCACTCCTCATTACCGACCTCATCGATAATGGAAGAGAGGTAGTTTTCCATGATGGTAATAAAAGCTTCGCCTTTTCCTTTATTCAGCTTATACCACTTGATTCTCTCAGACACCTTCGTTTGCTGCTTTGACTTCTTTCTCGCATCCATAAAAAATTCAGTCAGGAGGAGACGGTGTTGAGGGGCGATCGCGTCTCCCAGGATCACTTTGCAATCTTTAGCTCGTGGCTTCATGAAACTGGATACCAAATGATAGTCTATTTGAGTTTCATTTCCGCCGCTGCTATAAGTGATCAGGTGCCGGCTTTGTTTGACGAACATGGTATTTAGCACTATAAGACCGTACGACTTGCACAGGCTTGTCTTCCCGACATGTCCGTTTAAATCTCCCCCAACAAACAAAAGCCCTTCCTTTGGGATGATTTTGACAAGGTTGTGGAAATCTAGCCAGAATGCATCTTTTTCTTTTTGTTCGCATCCTACTTGAGGGGCATATGCGCTTACGATGTTCCACACCTCACCATGCATCACCAATTTGAGAGCCATCAAACGGTCACTGGACTTTGAAATGGTTAAGACGTTGCCAAGTAACTCTGCCGCAAGGATGATGGCGATTCCGTTTTTTCCTTGTTCCAATCCATAGTAAAACATCTTGTAGGCTTTTGTTTTAACGTCCAAGAAACGTGCCCGATTACCGGTGTTTCGCCATTTCGTCTCTTGTACGCACAGGATGTCTACTCGCCTTCTAACCATCATTTCTTCAAGCTCATAGCTGCGCCCACTCATGCTTCCAACGTTCCAACTCGCGACTCTTAAATGTGGCTTACGCCGTTGCATTACTTTGCTATCCCCCGGAAATCCTATAGCTCTGACCCGAGCATTTCTGCTCGTCCCAGGATCACGACCATTAGTAGTGCCTGGCGGGGTAGTGCTTTTCCTTTTAGCGTTCTTTTCCATAATGCTACGGTTTGACCGTTTTCATTCTTCCCTTCCTTTTTGACACGGGCATGCTCCAGATTTTTTAATTTTTTTTTTGATTGATCTTACTCTTACAACACCGGTGATCTCCAGTCGTGTCAACCCACTGATTTGCATGCACACTTGTGGGGCAGTTTAATGGTGGTATATGTGTCCCTAGGCTCACCTTGGTGTTTTCTAAATTGCCTAGATGTGAGTTTTGTTTACCTTTGTTTAGTCGCCTTTTACGACAAGCGATAGGTATCGCTGCAGGGATATTCTTAACCCGTCCCTGCACGAGGCTATAAATTATGCTAAACCTAAGCGCACAAAATCAGCCAACCGCAAATCCAAATATCTATGCTGGCAAGGTAATGCTGTGCGTATGATGGGATCAGAAGGAAGTGATCCATTATGAGCTACTGACAAATGGTCAAACAATCGATTGGCCCCTTTACCGACAACAACGGCCGAAATGGGAAACTAGGTACGACAAATTGATTTTCCAACACGGAAATACTCGACCCCATGTTGTGCATCCCGTTAAAACTTACTTGGCTCGATTCGTTCTTGGGCTCAAAAAGTGAGTAGTTTTCTTGGACCGGAATCCATGAATTACCAGGAAGATGGGAAAATCATGGACAATACTTTGAATGAATTCTTTTGTATCCATTCTATTTGAATAAAAGCTTTTTTTCACCAAAACATAATTTAAAATTAATGCATACACCGATATTACTTTTTATAACTTTTCAAATAGCATCCCTATCATGAATGCCTTCCATGTTTCACGGTTCTGTCCCATTTCTTCTAATTCAATCCTTATATTGTCTTCCCATCGGTCTTTTCCGAACGTGTCCTGCCCATCTAACTTCGCAATTGAATTACTCGGACACTGCTTTGGGCTGAATAGGGTTCTAGATTTATAGTTTCTCCATTCGATTTTTCATTGTCTGGACTCTCCTTAAGATCGTGTTTCAAAGATCTGAACTCAATTTTCCTCCTTCCTAATCAGAAATCAGGGTTAACATCCGTTAAGTGTCCCTGGCATTATCATG
Source organism: Merodon equestris (assembly GCA_958301585.1). NCBI lineage: Eukaryota > Metazoa > Arthropoda > Insecta > Diptera > Syrphidae > Merodon > Merodon equestris. The sequence continues at coordinate 80,535,037 of OY284414.1, forward strand.
GCTTTATAAATGTTATTTTTTTAATAGTTCCTTCATTGTGAAGAAGCTTGAGTTGCCCATATGCAGCATTTTATTTATTTCAATTTTTGTATCGTTTGGCAGTCAATAGATAAATGAATCTGACCACTTGACCACGATTTTTGATGTTGTTTTGAGTATGGTGTTGTTATGGCATCGTATTGTTGTAGTTATAGAGAGATACATAGTGCATAGGAATATTGTCGTCTCGTACGACTGGCACTCCAAGCCACCGGTATATTCTAATCCCTATCCGGCAGGAGTTACTATTTTAATATTTCGTGGATTATCCATTATTTTTGACGACTTCACGACCTCCTTTTGGTAATGACTCGACTAGTGTCCCACAAATACTAGATGATATACCGTACGAAACTGGCTGCAATTTTCTCTACACAATGGTCCTTTTTAAGATTCCTCACTAATTTTCCATGGGATTAAGACCAGATGAGTGGGTAGGCCAGGGCACCAGGTCGACATTATTTTCTTCTATCCATCTTTTTACTGTGCCAGCCATATGCTTTGCGACGTTGTCATGGGTAAATTTCCATTTCTATGATAACTTTCATTTAGCATCCGGAAGCATGACTTCTTCTATCCTGAAAAACGATGATAGAATCGGAGGGAGAATATCTCCTCTGCTCACCAGTACAAGAAATGGAGACAGAATCAACAGAGCCATCCCCATGCACTACAACTGCACTTCCGCCCAATATAACGCGCAGCTAAAACGCTCAGGCACCCTCTGGTCCAAGCACAGCGGCTGTTGCTGATAGTGACGCAATTAAACCTCGACAGAAGCCGAAATACTTCACCGGGGCCCAAAAACGTCAAATCGCCGCTCTAATCCAGGACGGAATAGAGCCCGAAGAAGCAAGGCCAAGAGAAAGAGTTAGATATGCTCTCATAAAGGATAAGGAAGCGAACAAACACGCGACTATGATCAACAGCAAACGTAGTAGATTGAATGATAACTCTTCCACGGAAAATACAAGGAAGAAGCTCGGACCACACGCTGAAGTACCTAAAAGCTCACGTGCTGGAAAGCGAAATGATTGGGCAGGATGCGCTGTCGGAACCAACTAAGATTCCAGTAAAGGATTAACTGGGGGAAGATCAGCATCCAAAACATCCACTCCTGGAAATGCACAAGAGCGACCATGCACAACACGGGTATCCAATGCAAAGTCGCAATTATGCATACTCTGCACCCGCAGAAAACACTTACCGATTTGGAAATAAAATTGGTAAGAAAGGGGAAATGGACGAAACGGACAAAAACTGTCCTGCCCTTAGGTTCATGGCTAGCTCTGCCTGAGATAGATGGCTATCAATTATGCTAATTAGCATGGGGGTATTTACCGACAAGCTGGAACGAGGTAAAGGTAAAATTTATCCCAAAAGAAGGCCGCAGACCAACGGACCTGCCAATTCAAGTCTAATTTGATCTTGATCTCGTCAGTTGACCTAACAGTTTTTGTTCGATATGAGTGCTTGGATGCCTTTTTTCATAGATGATTATCATGGTCGATCTGTTGGCATCGATATTTTGGTGGCTGTTCAATCTATATTAATCTGGCCACACCCTACTGCAATTCATTTTGGCTTGTGGAACAGTGTACTCTGCGGCTCGTTTTGCTAATAACCTTTTTCTTGTACTTACAAACAATATTGTACTATGTATAGTCAAGAATAAAACAAAAAAAACGAAACTCTTCGCATTCAAAAAGCATAAGAATATTCCGGTCTTATCCGGTCTATCCCCATCATGAGTCATTTCTTCAAATTTACTGACAAATATTGTGCATATGTTCTTGTTTATTTGCCATTTCTAGGCTAATATGTGTTTTTCGCTGCTGGTCTTATTGTTTCTTTCGTCACCGTATATGTTATCCTTCGAACTTATTGAGTGATGTGCGATTAATTTTAAAGGATTTTCGGTGAAAAAAAAAACTTTTATTTAAAAAAAATGGATACAAAATAATTCATTTAAAGTATTGTCCATCGCTAATTATGACTTTTTCCGACCTTTCTGGCAATTTATGGATTCCGGCCCAAGAGAATCCCTCACTCTTTGAGCTCAATTCACTCAATCGAGCAAATTTTTGAAATTTTGATACGACTGAAGTGAAGCATATTTCAGAAAGGGCCTTCTTCATGGATTGAAAGACATGCTAATCGGATAGCGCAAGATTGGGACTATATGGTGTAGCAAAACTTCTCATCTGATATTTTTCAAGTAAGTTATAACGGGTTATCCAACATGTGGTCGAGCATTGCCGTGTTGGAAAATCAGTCTGCCGTGTCTAGTCCCCCATTCCGGCTGTTTTTTCTTTATTGCTTGGTTCAAAACAAATCAATTGTTGTCGGTAAAATTGTCGACTATTTGACCACTTGTCAGCAGCTCATAATAGATCCTTCCTTCCCTTCCGATCCTAACAAATACACGGCATTATCATGGGTTTATTGGTTTAAAGAAGTACAGTAAATCTTTGAACAAATGCTCTCTCGCTGGCATGTTTTTCGACATATTCGCAGATCAAACAAAAAAAGTTACACACTGACAGATGGATACATACTACAAGCTGAAGCCAGATGACGTAGCTTTAATTTGACGCACTTATATTGTAGTATGGTAACTGAAATCTCAAAGGAGGTGTACATTAAGTAGGTCTTGCCTTCCTCTTCATTGTTACCTTAATTGGCTCCTTGGTTCTTCATTTAATCATGATAACGGATAAGGCAACGGCAAATTAAGATTAATATAATTACTGTGGCGACCAGTCTATTATGATTTTACATCTAACCATAGACTCGATATGATGGCTCTCAACTCCGACCTACGAATTTACAAACACCGTTCTAAGCATAATTTCACCATAATTTAATAAGCTTTTAACGGCAAACGGGATAATATAATGGTCTCTGTGAAAAAAAAACCTCAAGTAGCAAAAAGACCGAAGGTCGAAAATACCCAAATACCAAAATATAAGACGATCTATTTCGTGAGCTGTATTTTTTAATTATTGTCTATTATTTATATATTAAAAAGGGAGCAGATATTTTACATTAAATTTTGCTATGAAAATGTCAACAAATATTTTCAAAATGTTAAAAATTGCTTTTGGTAGGTCTTACAGGGCTCGAGCTTTAGAGTTGTATAACTCTTTCCAGAGGGTCATGAGTATGTAAAAGATGGAAAGCAAGATATTAGATAATTATGGACTATCGAAAAAACACCGAATCGGACGAATTTTTGAAGATATTGGCATATCAATTGGCTTATGAGAGACCGAAAAAAAGTTCAACAAGTAAAATGTACAGGTCAAGCTCTCTTTCAATTGTAACAACATCAATGAGCAAGCATTCGAAAAAAGCCCGAATTTATAGGCTTTACATCAAAGCAACGTTGTAATGATGAATCAGCATCCATATTTACGTCATGCTTAAGTGAGACTTTGATTAATTTCCATATATATATGTCTTATTTATGAGATTAATTGAGCATCGCAGGATCAAGTTACAAAAATGTTTTGGGTATCAAGAAGACACATTGGCTCAAATGTTTGTATCTGGATTCTAAAGGTGATTATTGATATCACCCAAATCAACTGCCGACAATTCTCATCATTAATATACAATCTGTTATGTTAAAACTGGATATTGCAAGCTAATTTGTTCAATTTTAGAAGAGTGGACAGTGGATAGCCTAATCAGTACTCGACTTTCTTGATCTAACTGATATCAATTACAGGGCGGAACAAACACAGGCGATACGTGAGGTATTAAAATAAACAGACCCCTTGCTACTACTTCAATTTAATTTGATAATGAAATCACACCCGTTCTAGCTTACGCTGGCGATCTGGAACTTCTGGAACACCCTTAAGAGAGAGACAGAAAGTATAATAATGCAGGAAAGGTAGTAGGTTTAGAAGTAAATGAAGAGATCGCAAAGAATCAAATAATTGGAACACATCAAATGAATGGACGGTCAAAAAAAAAAATGAGTCAAGACCTCGATGCAAAAAATGGAAAAAATTCGAGAGACCGTGCCATATTGTCTTAGTTTCTGAACGAGAGGACTGGCCTTACCAGAACCGACAATTTTCCTATTAAAATGACTCGAAAGCACATTGGAAGGGCTCTGACTAACGACAATAATTTGATATTCTTGGCTTACTATCCCAGTTATAGATACCACGAAAGCACACACTGTTCGGGTTTTATTCTCCCAGAGGTATTTGTTCGTTATGACTCTATAACGCTGGCATCCCGGTGATTTACCACTGTCACCGACAGGTACGTTCGTAGTACTGAAGAGCTCATTCGTTTTAGAACCAATAGCAATGGCGGATATATCTCGTCGATATTGAAACGTGGAAACGCTTCCGTAATTAGGAACGTTTCAGAGAAATGTTATTATCGTACACCATTCGAAGGTCTTGAATTCTGGCATCTATTGGCAGAACTCGGATGCTGTCACGATAGAAGTGTTCGTCTTTTGAGGCTATTAACGAATTAAGCCATTCTGAGATGACTTCATATGACTGCAACTGCTGATCAGCCAGACCATATGCCATCGAACGGAACAAGTGATAATCGGACGGTGCAATATCTGGGAAATATGGCGGGTGGGGTAAGACATCCCATTTGAGCGTTTCTAAGTAGGTTTTAAGGGGTTTCACAACGTGAGGCCAAGCTTTGTCATGCTGTAGAATCATTTTTTCGTGCATCTGCTCGTATTATGGCCGCTCTTCGCGCAGTGCTCGGCTCAATCGCATCAATTGAGTTCCATACCGTTGGGTTTCCCAGTGATGGTTTCGTTTGGTTTCAACAGCATAACCTTCGAAGCGTGAATATTCGGCCGAGCCGACGACGTAGAGGCATGACCTGGCTGTCCCCATGGCTTTTTTGCTCTTTGGGTTGCTGTAATGAATCCATTTTTCATCACCCGTAATCACCCGATGCGATGAAGAAAACCCTTCCGTTTTGCGGCTGGAGCAGTTGTTCGCAGGCGAAAAAACGACGCTCAACGTCTCTTCGCTTCAAATCATAAGGTACCCAAGTTCCTTGCTTTTGAATCATTCTAAACGCGCAATCGCTTGGAAATAGCTTGGCGGGTAACTCCTAATACTGAAGCAAGCTGTTTTTGCATTTGGCATGGATCCTCGTCGAGCAATGTCAATTCAGCGTCTTCGAAGGTTTTTGGCCTTCCTTCACGCACACGGTCGTCAACATCGAACTCACCGTCTTTGAAGCGACGTAACCGTTCACCGCACGTTATTTCACTTAGAACAGCATCTCCGTAAACTTTTTGGAGTTCTCGATGTGCTTCAGCTGCCGTTTTTTTCGAATGAAAGAAGAAAGGCAACACTCCCCGCAAATGACAATTATTAGGCACAAAATTAGACATTTTCACACAACCAAAAAGATATTACGCAAGAACAAAATCAGTAATGTGACAAAGCGGTTTGTTTACCGTATGTCCAAGCTTGGTTCATGACGTTTTGGATACGTCACAATCGACAAACACTTTCTACTGGAGCCATCTCTTGATAAACAGCGAGAACTTAGTTACACACTTAATATTATATGTACATGCGATGGTGACTGTACTATGACTGGCAAGAACTAAATGGATAAGTGAATGGTTTTTCTATCATAAGATCCACTAAAGACGTCATTCCTAATCAGCTTTATATTTATATCGCTGTAAAACTGGTCTTCACATGGTCACGTGCGTTCCAGGCATATCTTATCTGTGTATCACACAGATAATCAGAGTTTAAGGTTCTGGAATCAGAATTGGTAGCTGATCTAGAGTTAAATGAACAAAGGTCATGAGTAAGTTTGAAAATCAGTGGAAGAAAAAAGTTTTAAGAGCACTAGTAGTTTTTTTGCTTTCTCTAATCATGGGCCTTTAAAAACTTATTTAGTGCTTAGAAATAAAAAATGAAAAAGTTTAGATTTTTATTAATGTTTATTATTCCTGTAAAAATATAGCTCTTTACAATTAAAAGTGAAAGATAACGTCATTGAAATGTCTACCGTGAAACGTCTGCATACCAACGTCAACATTTTCAAGAACTTGCTCAAGCACTACGACATTAAGTTCATCGGTTATTTCGGACCGAATGTTGTGAAATTGTTGTTGGCCTGTCCACACAACATTACTTTTCAAAATCCACAAAACAACTTAATGCAATGTTAAATAGCATGAACTTAATGCCAATTTATGTCACTAATACGTGATTTTAATTAACCTGGAAGTTTGGACCGGAATGACTCAATATTTTGTGTGATTCGCAGCTTCATCCGGTTAAAAATTAAAATCATTGTCTTCTATTCCTTTAGGTTAGGCCAATATAAATCTTTAGTCATTTGATTATAGCGCTCTCTACTTAAGGAAAAAACTCTTTAACCTTGAACCTTCTAAAAATCGACTAATGAATCTTATAGCCGAAGGACTTGACTTATCAATACATTTTTTGTGGATGAAATCATTTTTCTGAAATTATTCGAGGGTTTTCTCTTCCCCAAATGCTATCATTTTTTTATTGACGAATCCATCTAATCATCGCTAATGATGGTCCTGTGTGAGAACCTTGCAACCTGTTCTAACAATTAATTGGCACCAGCTTATGTGTTCATTGAATTTTATAGGAGTGTAAAATTATTTAAAAAAAAACGCCAATTAGTCAATGGATGAATGCAAGCTGTGTGCGAGACATTAACATAATATTTTTTTTATTTGTAAGACCAATGCATGTCATTATGTATGAAATATGATCGTTCAAGTGCCTGCTTCAGCTTTTTACGGTGACACGGATCCGAGTGTATTCATTTTCAACGACTCTCCCGCAGCGATCCGGCTGAATTTGAGTGATGTTCGGTGTTATGTTTACCTTAAGAACATCGGTCGATTGTGGTTTATTCGCATAGACCTGTGACCTCAGGCCAGTTCACAAGAAAAAATCTAGCGGGGTCGCATCACATGACCTTGGTGGCCAATTCACGTCACCTCTACTTTAGATAAGGATGTCAATCGTAGCGTCCGCTGTGTGGCACGTAACCGGGTGGCATCAGTAACAGCAAAATAACTCTTTCGCACCTTACACAAAATACAAACACAAATAAAACAATAAATTTATTTCCCAAATATCTACCTACACACATATGTACATGATATGTATGTATGTGCGCATGAATTTCGTTTCTGACCTATTCCCTTAACACATTCGCATCGGGAAACGAGATTTCTCGTTTTTACAAAAATTTAACATTGGGAAACGAGAAATCCCGTTTGTGCACTTTGACCACTCTAATTTGATACAGTGAAATTCGCCTATAGCGACCTCTGTTATAACGACCATGCGGATATAACGACGCAAATTCTGAGTCCCTTGATTTCACACCATATTTTCCATATAAACTCATCCTGATATAGCGACTTCGGATATAACGACGATTCCGGATATAGCGTCCGTTTTTTGCAAGAATTTGAATTTTTTCCTCCGGATATAGCGACGAAATAAAAAAAATCATCTAGTTGCCTGTGCAAAATTGAAACCTAGCAATAAAAACAAATACAAATTACCGTTTGTTTCGTTTGCTTGTCTTTCTTCTTTGTTTTTTTTTCTTCAGTTCATTAAATCAGTAGAGCTGTCCTGTCTGTCGTCGTTTTAAAAACCGAAAAGTGAAAACTTCTGTTGGAACAACCGCATAATAGGTGATTCAATTTAATTTTAATTTTCAGGCTAATATTCTTACTTCCAACTTAATCTAACTTAGAAACTAGAAACTGAAAAAGAAACAACAGCTTAAAATTGTAAGCTGTGCAATAGTTGATTCGAATGTTTTTTTAAATCTGGCAGAACAAACTAAATTCGTTTGATTTAATTTTAAGCTGCCTATTCGACTTGTTATGTAGGTGACATTCGTGTATTCAATCAAATCTTTGTTATTAATGCATTTGTTTTCCCTTAGTTTTTTAACGTTCTGTGGAAATCTACTGCATTATGGCCCCACCATCTGTTAGACGCACATTGACTGTTGAGGAAAAGTCGGCAATAATTTGGCGACTGCAGAATGGTGAATCCAATGCCGATTTATGCAAAGAATTTAATATGTCGCATTCCTCTCTTTCTACGATTTGGAAAAATCGAGAAAGAATACAACACGTTTTTGAATCGAATTCTTTGAAAATAAAAAAGAATCGTAAATCCGAACATCAAGATATAGAACAGTCTCTTCTCATATGGTTTAAATCGCAACGAAGTAAAAATGTCCCATTAAGTAGTCGGATTTTACAAGAAAAGGCTAATCAATTTGGCATCCTATTAGGGAAAAAAGATTTCAAATGTTCTGAAAGTTGGATCTTTCGATTTCGACAACGTCATAATATTGTGGTCGGCAAAATTTGTGGTGAAGCAGCAAGTGTTTCTCATAGTGAGTGCAGTGAATGGTTAAAGAACGTTTTTCCGAAATTAAGAGAAGGATATACGAATTCTGAAATTTATAATGCGGATGAAACAGGGTTATTCTATAAATTAACACCTGAAAGAACATTAAAGCTGAGGGGCGAAAAATGTGTGGGTGGTAAGTTGTCAAAAGAACGGATCACGGTGTTAGTTGCTGCAAGCATGGATGGAGTGAAACGGAAGCTACTTATCATCGGCAAGTCAAAGAAACCTCGTTGCTTTAAAAATGTTAAATGCTTACCAGTCTACTACGAAGCCAACAAAAAGACGTGGATGACTTCTGTAGTTTTTGAAAAAACTTTGAAAACATGGAACTCTGAGTTAAAGCGCGAAAATAAAAAAAATCTATTGTTTATTGATAACTGTCCTGCACATCCACGTATTGACAATTTAACAAACATAAAATTGGCATTTTTACCACCGAACAAAACATCCGTTCTTCAACCCATCGACCAAGGAATTATAAAGTGTCTCAAATTGAATTACCGAAAAATATTGGTATTAAAAATGATAAATCATTTAGAGAACAACACTTCAGAATTTCGCGTTAGTCTTTTAAATGCAATAGAAATGATTACAACAGCGTGGGAAAGAGTACACCCAGAGACTATAAGAAAATATTTCGCACATGCAGGCTTCTGTAACTCTTCACCTTTACCTGCATATGTAGAGGATACCGATGATGGACTGGATAGTTTGCCTTTGGCACAACTCGCTCAAATTTGGACGAACGAGGAAAACTCCTGTAACTGGGAGACGTACATTGATGTAGATAACCATGTTTTGACGGCCGCTGATCCTACAGATCAAGAGATTGTTGAAAGCGTAGCTTCAACTACAGCTTCAGCAGTAAGCATGCATGAAGTCTTATCTGATTTGGAGGAGTCTGACGATCCGGAATGGGCAGAACGAATTCCAACAATCACAGATGCTCTAGGTGCTATTTCAGTCCTAAAACGATTTGCTCTATTTGGTGAAGGTGAAAACGATATAGAAGTTTCGTGGGTTATAAAAACTGAGAAGCGTCTAGAAAAAGTTTTTGCGGAAAAAAGGAAGCTAAAGCAGCGAAATATTACGGATTTCTTCAAAGAAATAACTTAGATGCAGTGCACCAATGCACGTACGCATACTCTTATAAGTTTTGATTTTTTTATTACATTTATGCATTATGTATATTATATGTTTTCTTTTTTAATTCTGCATGAATAATAAAACTATAAATACGACATATGTATCTATGTATCTACATACTAATAAATAGTCTTTTTTTCCGACCTTCGGCTATAGCGACATTCGGCTATAGCGACATTCGGCTATAACGACCATTTGAGGCTGGTCCCTTCACCGTCGTTATATCCGAATTTCACTGTATATGAATATTTTTAGTTAACCCTTTGTTCCCTTGTTCCCGAAGCTGTCAATAAAAATCATTTCAAATGACAAGAACAATTAAAACAATCCACAAACATTCATTTACTACGCACTGAAAATTACCCGAAAAAAAGTTGTTAATGTTATAACGTTCGTAGAAATACACTTGGTTTTACCATGAAGCCACTAGGAATATAAAGAAAAATATTAAGTATGTGGTTTCACTGCGAAACCACTAGGAAGCAAAGGGTTAAATATTTATTGATCATTAAGTAATAAAACCTTCCTAGGCTCGTCGGTCTTTTTCTTTAAATAAAGCCAAAAGGACAATAAGGATATGGGGAATGTTTCATAAAACATTTTTAGCCCATTTAAGGATAAAAGAGAGATAAATATGTATGATAAGTACGATTCATTCTGCTGAAATGATATCGACTGGGAAACAAAACAGAAAAAACAAAAGAAAATATTCATATTTTGTTGCGATTCACACTTATACGAGCCTTCAAAGGCAAAGTACTCTAATAAAGTCAAAGTGAAAGTTTATGAAAGAGGGACAATTTTTAATATTTTTAATAAACAAAAACATAAGGAAATTACTCCTTAAATGAAAAGGACATTTGCTGGTAATATTTCATGTTGGAAGATAAGTGTTGTGAATTTTTTCTCCCTAACTTTTTTAACGTGGATAAAAAAAACTAAAGACTAAAATATAAGTGGATTTCAACAGCGGCGTGTTCAGGAGACATCTATAAGTATGTGACATCAGTAGCTTCTACATCTAGTGCAGAAACCGAACCTTCAAGTTCCTTAGAAAAACCTACCCCATCAAGTTCATTAGAAGAAACCGAATTACGTAACACTCATGAAAATGCAGTAGGTTTTGACCGCGATAAGGAGCATGATACCAGCGTTCGGGAAAAAGAAGATTTTGATGAGTTGGAAAAGCAAACGACAAGCAAAGAGTGCTCTATTTATTCTGATATTGCAAATTGGCCAATTCCGCTGTCTGATGATTTGAGAGTTGATTTAGTGAAAAAGGGAAGTACTCATTTTCAAAATAAAGATGGTCCTTTTAATACAGCCGAATTTCAAAGGTCAGGCGATAAAACCAAGGGGACGAGTAGGCATCTTAATGCGGCTTGGTTTCACAGTACCCTCGCAAATGGTGAATGAGTATTGCGGAAATGGATGGTATACTCCAAGCTAACAAACAGTTTGTTTTGTTTTTGCTGTCGGTTATTTGCATGCAATGAATTACAATATTTCGTTACTGTGTTTAATATGTGGTGGAAGCTTAACCCTAAGGTATTCGAGCACGAGGTATCTGATCGCCACCTAACTTCATTAGAAAAGTGGAAAACCTTGGAAATGGGCTTAAAGCTGCAAAACACAATCGACAACAATCTGCAAATCTCAATGGGTGCAGAAAAAAAGAAATGGCGCGATATTCTAAGACGCCTCTTAGACGTAATTTTGTTTCTTGCTCGTCAAAACCTTTCTTTTCGAAGGCATAGAGAGGACTTGTCATCGGAAAATAGAGGGAATTTCTTGGAATTAGTGAAACTTATATCCAAATATGAACTAGTTTTAAAGGAGCATTTGCTGAGAATCGAGCATTCAGTAGGTGATAAGACACGAGTCAGCTCGTATTTGTCGAAGAATATTCAAAATGAATTTATAAACCTTTTGGGGAAAGAGGTGAGGACAAACATTGTGAAAGACATCCACCAGGCGAAGTACTTTGGCATTATATTCGACAGCACACCCGATGAATCACATATCGACCATATGAACGAGGTCATTAGATATGTTCACATCCAGGACGGCAAAGTTGAGGTGAGGGAATCCTTTCTAGGGTTCTTTCCTACATCTGGAAAGACTGCCAAAGAACTTACGAAAGCAAATCAATGAAGATAGTCTTGACATTGACCTTTGCCGAGCTCAGGGATATGATAATGCTGCGACTATGGCGGGTTTTCATGCAGGAGTTCAAAAATTAATTCGGCAAATTAATCCAAAAGCTTTGTTTACGCCATGTGCAAGCCATTCCTTAAACCCTTGTGGAGTTCACTCTTTGGGAAGCACCCCTTCAAGTACAACGTTCTTCGGGACAGTGGAAAGACTTTACACATTTTTCTCATCGTTAGGATATTCTCATAAAAAATGTAGGCGTGTCAGTCAAGAGACTTGTAGACACTAGATGGAGCGCTCATCACGAGGCTATTAGGTCATTGAAAGAAAATTTCTTGAAGATAGTTTCAACTCTTGAAGTCCTTTGTGGTCCTCAAAAGGAAAATTTGGATACAATAGGTGCTGCAACCATACTCTTATCTGCTGTATGCGACTTTAGGTTTTTGTGTTATCTTTCATTTTGGTGCGATCTTTTAGAAGAAGTTGATTTAGCACAGAAATACTTGCAAAAATGCGGGCTCACTCTAGAAAAAAGTGTAATAAAATTTAAGGCACTCACGAATTTTCTTCATGAACATCGTGATGGAACCGTGAAAAGGGCCATAATATACGTAAGAGAGCAATGTACTGAGCTAGAAATTTCAATTGAAAGGTGGGGAAGAACAAAAAAGAAGACAATTATGCCAGGCGTAAAGGCTCAAGATGCTGGTTTGTCGTTGGAAGAGGAAATACGAAGATCCATGCTAGAATGTCAGGATATATTTTACACTGAACTAATTCATCGGTCTAAGGCCATGGAAGACATTGCGTCAGTTTTCTCAGCTCTTCAACCGAAAATATTGCTGTATGGAACGGAGGAAGAACTGCGTACTGTTGTCCCAGTGCTTAACTCGACATTTACAGCACTAACTGACAATTTAGTATCATATAAACTTAAAAGATGCAGAAATTTGGACAGCCCTTGAATTTTTAAGCTTCATTATTAAGTGGGACTTTTCAGACTCGTTACCGAGTCTGTCATTGGCGATGAGTATTTATTTAACAATTTGCGTCTCAGTAGCATCATGTGAACGAAAAGGTGCACACAAAAAATATAGATTTTAATGTTTTAATCGAAACATTCAGCGCAATAAAAGCTCGAAAGAACTTTTAAATAAAATCTTTGTTCGTGTTTTTTTCTTAATTTTTTTTAACTGGTTTAAGCTTGCTTTTCCGCCCCGGGTGCCACTGCTTCTTAGTCCGCCCCTGCCTAGAGGGTGGCATAAAGGGGTCAAAGTTCAGCTGACTCCATCCCTCGAGAATGAAGGCGCCATTTAGTGATTTCGATCTAAATACCTATATACTTAAGAGCTAGAAGGCAACGCTCCTGTTTATTAGTGTGATGAGTATGAAGTTGAGTGTATCATCAAACACCGTGTCGAGGATGGCCAACGCTACTTCTTGATGAAATGGACCAACTACGCCGCCAAAGATATTACATGGGAGCCAAAGGGCAACCTAAATCGTTGCCAGAAGACCCTGGAAAAAGTATGCACAGAAGCAAAGGAGGACTCAGGAAATGGCCGCCAGGGAGCTAGCAAAAAAAGAAGAAGTGGCCGCCCGTCATGGAAAAAAAGCGCAAATCACCACGCCTCGAGGCCGCCAGCGAAGCCAAACGCCAGGCCACTGAGGTCAATAGACCGGAAGTTGACTAATCAACAATCAATCTTGCCTCTGGCCAAATATTCTCCGATATCTTCTTATGATTTCATTCTTAACCTTCAATCCATAAACTTTTCGTAATTAAAAGGACATTTTATTAATCGAAATTTTTTTTCGACAGGTTACTTCTTCTTCTTCTTAGATGGCGTTACAACTCATGAAGAGCCAGAGCCTAGCTTCTCTCATTCACTTATGTTGTGTGCGATTTGTTTTTTTCACACAAGTGAACGGGACCTACAGTTTAATGCCGATTCCGAATGGCGCGAGTCGAGAAGCTTTTTCAAGGCAGGTGTACTACGGGGGGTTTTGCCAGTTCCCCGCCGAGAAAAGAAGCCGCGTAATGAACATTCGATAGCGTTGGTATTATCGGGAACTCGCTCATCGTGCGTCTGAGGCCGACACACTACCCACTGCGCCATGGCTCGACAGGTTACTAGTAGATGAATAATAAACAACAGTTTTGACAGATGGTACTAAAACAACATGGCCGCCACAGGCAGCTAAGATCAACTCGCTCCAATTGAAATACCCTTGCAATAGAACCAGGGTCTTAAATTTTTTTCACTAACGTTTGAATTGTTAGCCTATTTGAACCATTGTTCAAACTGAATTTTACTAATTTTTAAAATTTTGCTTATTTTAAAGATCTAGTTTCAGCATAAGTTTGAATAACTTAAGAACGTTGCCCTAGCATGAAACTATCCATGGTTAACATTGTCTTCTTTACAAGTGTCAAAGGTGAAATTATTCTTTGCTGACATCTATGATAAGCAAGACTTTTGAATAATCATACAAAAGTTTTTAGCAACTATCCTGGATAGAAAGCACTATGATGTTAAGTAGTGAATATGGACAAGTGGTAGTAATCCGGACGTCATTGTAAAAAACGAATCGTAAAAACTGGTTTTACAAACAGCAAAAATGTCATTCATCTCAGCTACAGGGCTTCGAAGCAACAAGGTTTGAGTCAAGATGAGTGACATAAGGACAGAAGAAAAAGTTTATCTCTTCGATTGCTTCGATTCTAGAGGAAAAGTATATATTGCTGCTTATAGGGGATTTCATACTAACGATTTGAGTTGCGTGCGAAAACACTTTTAAATGGTGAGAACGTATTACGCAATTATTTACATGTATTGCGTCATTCAGTGGTAAGGCACTTTTTGACATTTTTCTTTTAACTTAAATGTTTCTTTATTATATTTTTTTACAGAATTATCGATAATTTTACCGAATATAGAACATTAGAAAACCGTAGACACGATATATCAGGCCGACCTGCATCAGTGATCACAGATAAAAATGTCGAGATAATTAAAGACTATTTTTAGGTTAATCCAAATGCGGCAATTCGGAAAGCTGCTCAGCCTTGAAAATATCTACGACATCTAGTAGACGGCTACAGTCGAAATTTCAGCCGGATCGGACTCGTAGTTTTGTTTTGACCGCGTGTGGAAGCGGGAGTCTCCGCGGATTTTAGAAAAATGGAAAAAGAGCAATAGCGATCGGTGATTCGATTCTTGTTTTTGGAAATCGCGCAGCGAAATCAAAGAGCGTTTGGATGCTGTGTACGGTGACTCTTCTCCTTCGATGGCGACCATCAAAAATTGGTTTAACGAGTTTCAACATGGTCGCACGTCGGTTTTTGATGAGCCACGTCCAGGTGCCCCGAAAACGGCTACCACGGAGGATAACGTGACAAAAATCCACGATCTCGTACTGGCAGATCGCCGATTAAAGGTGCGCGAGATAGCTGAGATAGTAGGCATTTCAAAAGATCGCGTGGGTCATATCCTGCATGAAATTTTGGGCATGAGAAAGCTGTCGGCGCGATAGGTGCCGCGTTTGCTCACTCCGGACAACAAGCACAACCGTGAGACCACTTCAGAACAGTGTTTGACGCTGTTTAAGCGCAATCCGAAGGAGTTTATGCGTCGTTTCGTGACAGTCGACGAAACATGGATCCACTGGTACACACCAGAGACCAAGGAACAGTCGAAACAGTGGATTTCACCCGGCGAACGAACTTCGAAGAAGGCGAAGACTGTCCCATCGGCCGAAAAGGTGATGGCCACCGTTTTCTGGGATTCACAAGTTGTGATCCACATCAACTACCTGGAGAAGGGCAAAACGGTCACAGGGCTGTATTATGCCAAATTATTGGGCTGATTCGACGCCGAATTGAAGAAAAAACGGCCCCACTTGGCGAAGAAAAAAGTGCTCTTCCACCATGATAACGCACCGGCTCACACATCCACCCTCGCCACGGCCAAATTGGGCTACGAACTGCTGCCCCATCCACCGTATTCACCAGATTTGCCCCCGTGCGACTTCTTTTTGTTTCCAAATTTGAAAAAGTCACTCGCCGGGCAGAAATTTCAGTCGAATGAGGAGGTCATCGCCGCCACGGAGGTCTACTTTGCAGACCTCGAGAAAACGTATTTTTCAGACGGGTTAAAGAAGTTGGAGCATCGCTGGGTCAAGTGTATCGAGCTAAAAAGAGACTATATTGAAAAATAAATCGCCATTTCTCCAAAAGTTTTGTTTTTCTTTTGTAGGCTAAGTACTTATCGGACCACCCTTGTAAAACATCACTGCATAGAATTAAAAAAAAAAAACTTTGAACATGCATTCGTATAAAATAACTTCTCCTCAGCTGTTATCCGAACAGTACTTCGGTTCGGAATCATTAAGAGAATATTCATCAATATTTTTTGGCCCTAGCCGTTCTCACATAGCAAAAGCCAACGAGCAAGATTGGTTGTTGTCGTTATGGGCCATTTGCCAATCCTTTACCATGTGTTAAAGCCATCATAACTTCAAGGACAGTAACGATAGAGAGACTCTGAACCACTTTCAAAGGGCAATTGCCTGTTCCTAGTAGCTTGTTCCAACAAGAACAAGAACAATGGGTTTTATTCTTTTAATTTTGCTCTGCCAAATTTTACAGTCTGCTTGACTTTCTCCTCCGCTTTGTAGTATATGTTTTCATACGTTGCCATTTCTAATATGCCATTGTTTGTTCTCAAATACCTACCGCATATTAGTATTGCTATTTTTGGCAGAAAGTTGTAGGCCATTTATGTAGACAGGTTCTAACACCTGCTCACATAAAAGCAACTTGTTTACAAAAAAAACGGAATTCCCTATTGTATTTGCTTTCTAGCTCTTCTCGTTTTTATTATGTCGGCTCGTTAACATACCGAATTCGAATGTAATCTACAAAAACTAGGAAATTACTTATTACGAGTATTATTATTATTACATCGACAGATTTGGCTTCGTTAAGTGCTAAGTGCGATGCGTATGTTGCAGTTTTATAGTTATTTCTTCTTCCACTGATTTGTGGAATCTCCCAGGTATGATGGAATTATAGGATGCTTTCGTGTGACACAGTAGCCGTTATCGCTTTAAATTCGAAGTATTACACTGTTTCCCAAGAAAGGGGCTATTCGCCAGGTGCCGCATATAAAACATTACTATTCTTCTGGTAGGACTTGCCCCAATCTCTACTCCAAACCATTATGTAGGACTTTGCCGATGGCTGATCTCCAGACCAGTTTTATTATACAATTACATAATGAAAAGCCAATTAGGTTTTCATCGATTCCATTTTTTTTTTTGGGGGATTAAGTTCACTGACCTCTACGAATATACAATTAACGTAGAGGTGCCATTATAATACTACAGGGCTCTGCAAGGAAGTTACGTTTATATTAGACAGGTCATTCAGGAAGTATAAGCTGAAAGCGCTTCTCTTCTCCAAGAGCTGCGGCAATGGGCGATAATCTGTGAATGGCAAAAAAGCAACGATCTGGACTGATTAAAAAGTCGTCTATCCTGTCTTTCATGTAGGTGGGCCAGGATTACCTTCATCCTAGTGCCTGGTACTTGATTCATTTAGCCATCTTTGGTAAGTTTTGGTCAAAAAATGTTGAGGAATATTGGGTTCGAGGTGGTTTACTTCATTCACTTTCTTATCTGGAAATAGTTGCTTATAATTGAATTCCGACTGCAGCTTGGCTTGAGTATGCTATAAACATCGGGTTCTATGTTGGACTTCAATCTTAAATTTGGAACTACGATGGTACCCAAATATTTCGTACTCTAAGAAATGGATAAAATCTGGTTTAAGCGTAAGTTCAAATTCCAGTATCTTGGCTTTGATAGTAAATAGTATCAGTTCAAATTTCCTTGGCTTTACGTTTAGGTGGCAGTCTGTGGAGAGGAAGTGCTCTTATATTAGGTTAACCACATCGCACTATCAACTCTTGTTATCCAATTCGATTTGTATTTGATTGATGACTATGAGCCGTAAAAGATAATGATATAAGACTACCTTTTTTTTGACAGGTTGTGGAGCTTGTTTTCTAATTGATGATTTCGGTGACAAGCATGGATCGCCTCCAGTTGCAATTGAAATCTTTTACTTAAATATTGCTGCAGACATGGTCCACCAAGCCTATTTTTATTTTTTTATTTTTTTTTTTAATTAATTTTTTTTTTTTAGATTCTTAAAACTATCTTACGCGCTAGACAGAAAATGATTAAACTAGCACAACTAACTTATATATACCTTACTGGCCCCATAAGGACACTCAAAAGTAAGCAGATTAAATTATACCTTTCGGTAAAAAAAAATAAATTATATGTAATAATTAAAATAGTTAAAAACTTAAGCTAAGAAAATATAAGTATATATGTTTTTTAAAAAAAACTTAGCGTCTGATTTTTTGAATTTTTTTTATATAAAACTTAAACCTAACTAAAAACCAACTTAGCCTACCTTAACTACAATACATATATATACAAAAATATATACATAATATATATTATATACATATATGTATATATCTTTTTTTTTATTATTTTTTTTATTTTATTACAGGTTTTTTTTTATAATTTATTTGTTGCTTTTGTTTTTACATTTTTTTTTAAATCAACCTAACCTACCCACCACCATACCTTAGCCTACCCTAACCTACCCTATCCTACCCTAAACTACAATGACTTATAAAACCTACCATTGGTGTTTGGCGGGCTTTGCCTTGAAGAGGCAGACCTATCAAAATTTATCACAGACGTTGATGCTGTCGGACGACGTCCTCTCGATCTCGGCGTAAATTCGACCTACTGAACCTGAGGCGCTCTGATTTCTGTTGATCTTCAACTTCCAGTCATCACAATACTGCTGAATTTTTTCGAAGTCACCTTGCAGAAGAGTAACAATAACGTCGATCGTTGGACCTGATCTGTACGCAATTAAATCGTCCGCGTACGCTATTGAATGGTGAAGAGAAGCTATCAGATCACTAAAAGTATCGACGAGTTCACCGTACCCTGTTGCAGTCCGTTCTTCTTTTCCTATGTTGCTATGATCAGAAGTGTAGGACCATAACCTTCCCACTTAATTGCATTCCTACTGGTCCGCTTGTGGGGTCCGCCGGTTTGACCTCAGAAAGTAGCGGCAGGCTTCCCGGTTTGGGATTACTTCATCGCTGAGGCCAATCAATTGCTGGTGTTTTTGCATTTGTTTGTACCAATTGTTTTTCGGCCTGCCGTTTTTTTTTTTTTTTTTTGTGACACGGGCATGCTCCAGATTTTTTTGTTTGATCTTACTCTTACAACACCGGTGATCTCCAGTCGTGTCAGCCCACTGATTTGCATGCACACTTGTGGGACAGTTTAATGGTGGTATATGTGTCCCTAGGCTCACCTTGGTGTTTTCTAAATTGCCTAGATGTGATTTTTGTTTACCTTTGTTTTAGTCGCCTTTTACGACAAGCGAGAGGTATCGCTGCAGGGATATTCTTAACCCGTACCTGCACGGAAAAAGCATGGACCCTGTTGCAGTCCGTTATTACAATAATATCAAATGTTTGGGTAGAAGTCACGTTGGCAATTTTCACAACGAACTTTCTACGGGGTAACATGTCAAAAATCATATACGAGGGTGGTCCGATAAGTACTTAGCCTACAAAAGACAAACAAACATTTTGGAGAAATTTCGATTTATTTTTCAACATAGTCTCCTTTAAGCTCGATACACTTGACCCAGCGATGCTCCAACTTCTTTAGCCCGTCTGAAAAATACGTTTTCTCGAGGTCTGCAAAGTAGGCCTCCGTGGCGGCGATCACCTCCTCATTCGACTGCAATTTCTGCCCGGCGAGTGACTTTTTCAAGTTTGGAAACAAAAAGAAGTCGCACGGGGCGAAATCTGGAGAATACGGTGGATGGGGCAGCAGTTCGTAGCCCAATTTGGCCGTGGCGAGGGTGGATGTGTGAGCCGGTGCGTTATCATGGTGGAAGAGCACTTTTTTCTTCGCCAAGTGGGGCCGTTTTTTCTTCAATTCGGCGTCGAATCGGCCCAATAATTTGGCATAATACAGCCCTGTGACCGTTTTGCCCTTCTCCAGGTAGTTGATGTGGATCACAACTTGTGAATCCCAGAAAACGGTGGCCATCACCTTTTCGGCCGATGGGACAGTCTTCGCCTTCTTCGGAGCTCGTTCGCCGGGTGAAGTTCACTGTTTCGACTGTTCCTTGGTCTCTGGTGTGTACCAGTGGATCCATGTTTCGTCGACTGTCACGAAACGACGCATAAACTCCTTCGGATTGCGCTTAAACAGCTTCAAACACTGTTCTGAAGTGGTCTCACGGTTGTGCTTGTTGTCCGGAGTGAGCATACGCTGCACCTATCGCGCCGACAGCTTTCTCATGCCCAAAATTTCATGCAGGATATGACCCACGCGATCTTTTGAAATGCCTACTGTCTCAGCTATCTCGCGCACCTTCAATCGGCGGTCTGCCAGTACGAGATCGTGGATTTTTGTCACGTTATCCTCCGTGGTAGCCGTTTTCGGGCACCTGGACGTGGCTCATCAAAAACCGACGTGCGACCACGTTGAAACTCGTTAAACCAATTTTTGATGGTCGCCATCGAAGGAGAAGAGTCGCCGCACACAGCATCCAAACGCTCTTTGATTTCACTGCGCGATTTCCTTTCCAAAAACGAGAATCGAATCACCGAGCGATATTGCTCTTTTTCCATTTTTCTAAAATCCGCGGACACTCCCGTTCCACATGCGGTCAAAACAAAACTACGAATCCGATCCGGCTGAAATTTCGACAGTAGCCGTCTACTAGAATGTACTACATGATAGTAAGTTGCTCTTGCGATACTGGCGCCATCTGGCGGTGAGGCTAAGTACTTATCGTCTTTACCCCTCTTGGGGATTGGTTGTACCACCGCTATCGTCCAGTGCACTAGATAATATGCATTATTCAGTCCATTGTTGAACAGGGTGGTGTACATCTCTACAGCCACAGGTGGGAGGTGCCTGAACACGACATTAGATATTCCGTCGGTTCCCACGGATTTTTTTCTTTTCAGTGAATCGAAGATCATCCGGAGATCTGCCGTTGAAATGAACAGGGTGTTAGCCCCTTCACTGGCGGCGGCATTGTTTGTCATAAAATCATCATTGAACCAAAACCAAGGTTCTCCGATCGCCAATGATCAATATCATTTTGAAGGTAGAAGTGATGAAGTAGGACTCTGTTTTCTAGGTCGCGGGCGAATGCTGTCATTTACCGTATACACTTCCTGGAATACAGCTCCCACTGTCGCCACCTTCTCCTGGGGATCCTCGATCACGAAGAAATTATCATCCAAGACGGCGCTCGATGCTGACTGTTCGTAGCAAGCGTTCATTGTCTGACGTTCTCGGAAGCTTCAGATCGTGATCCACCAAGCTTGTTAGCTGAAGCGAATGAATGATCGTGTATGTACATATATAGCACCGCCCCTCTAGTTTCTCAGGGCCTACGTTATGGGCTTTTTTTTTTTGTTGGAGGCTTCTACTATCTGCTGGAACACTCAGACACAAGTACTGGTCCATTGCACTACCAGACAGACACCTATGTCTTTATTAGGGGCTCTATAATATGTTTCAAAATTTTGTAAAAGCAGTGGTTCCATTCCTTTCCCGCTACTGGGTATAATATAATATTATATGTCATGGTAAGCCGTCGTATTTCTCTCTATGTTCGAACTTTTACATTTCAAGTGGTGATGTTGTCATTTTTGACGATTATATTTTGTCGCGATCACCATTATATCATAGAGCGCTAAATCATTCAACAATACTCCAAAGTTTTTAAAATTTATTTGAAAAATTCGTATTCTCCTTCCCAACTTTTTGACGACCAAAATGATCGTCCAACCGAGCAAGCGATTCAACTATCGCACAATTCGGGGAAAACGGTTTGGTTGCGGATGCGTACAGTCCCTGTACAGAGAGAATTTTCTTGCTGTTGCTGAAAGTATGAATGAAGATCCAAACCTATCGATTCCTCGTCGTGAAAAAGGAATTGACCTTTATGCCACCTCACCTTGTAGAATTTTACGGGCAGACTTTTGCATACATCCTTATACGGTCCATTCGCCACAAGAAGAGTCTCCACAGCATCTAGAGAAACTTACTGTATAGTTCAGGGTTTAGTCTGGTAACAAGCAGACAACAATTGATCAACTAGGGAGCAACATCATTCAAAGTGAGATCCAACCCGACTTCGACATCGAGTCCTGTAAGCGAAACTAAATGATATAATCTGACATAAAAATATTTTTATTCGATTTGAAACCATATGTGAAAATGTTGACATGGAGACGAGCCATGCCTACTTTTGATATCACAACTCTGCTGATGAGGAGGTCTAGAATGACCCTCTTGCTGTTTCATCAAAATTGATGGTGAATTAGCCGCCACATTCGATGTCAAAGGCATGTGATATGCTGTCATATGTATGTATGTATGTACGTTTTCAAAAATCAGTCTTGGAACGCGAGTTTTAGTAACTATACTATCCTCTAATGCCGCTGAATCCTCGAGTCCCGCAACAGTATTCCTAAGAATATTATCTAAACATCCGTAAAACGTCTATTTATAGTCCAGGTCAAGCCAAGAGCGGCTTCAAAACGGCGCTTCAATGTCAATCATTTTTAAACATTCCTAACTACTACCTACTACTTTACTTTCAAATAGCACTTGGCCAGAGATGCTGGACAAGAACACATAGCCGTATCATCTTACTTATATGTATATTGAAATCTGAATGAATTATCCACTTATTTCTGATCCCTTTTTATGACCCTCTTTTCTTGCCTCGTCTCGTTACTCATTGCTTCCTGTGGTTATTCAATTTACTTACTTGTATTCCAGGCACTTAACATCCTCCTTACTTGGCCGGAAAACATCTTCGTGACTTGACACGTCAGACGGTCATGCCTCGAAAAACAAAGTGTCACTTCAGTTAATCTCCACTCCCTCACCCCATCAGGTAGTCCATCAATACCAAAATACCCAGAAAGGCTCCGAAAATAAAACAAAACTCAAACACAAAAAAACAACAAATCCCGATAATTACGAATTATTTTCATAACCAGCAAACACCACTTCTGGTAAACAGTACGAGTATGAATACGAGTCCATATCCACTGTCTAGGTAAACAGGTAGAACGGAAGCGCTAAACTAAACCAAACAATTCGGCGACGACAACAAACCACTTTTGTAGCTTCTGCGCTGAGACACGATCATGTCGAGTATTCATACCCTCGCTCCCTAAGCCTGACTAAGTAAACTAACAAAACGAAAATAAAAAATTTGAAAACCCATCTCGGCAGTCCTTGGACGGCCTACAGCAGCATCCGCGGGACAATACCAATCAAACAGAAACCTGCCTGCTTCGATTCCGTATTGTTTGCAGTGCGATCGCACTTCGTATGTGTACAGATCGTGGCGTGCGGCACTTGCCGGTTGCCAGTTACCAATTGTCGGCCGATAGCTTCCCCAGGCCACACTCAATAGCCGGCCTCGGCCACACCGATTCGAGTGAACCTCTCGCTCTCTCCCCTAATTTGTTCAATAAACAAAATTTAAATTCTTTTGTTAACAATAAAAAAAAAACAGACAACAACGAAATTAGAGTTCAAGACGCATTCATCAGTGCGCATGCTGCACACATTCGAGAGCGAACTGAAGCCGCTACGAGTCGGGTTTTGTTTACTTTTCTCATGACTACGACGGCCACGGCGACAACGATAGCTTCTTCATCCTTCTTTTTTCGGATTTTATGAGTTTTCGCCTTGGTCGCCGCCAGCTAGGAGTTAAATCAACAGAAAGGTGTGTGCACATTGCAGTGGATTCCAGGAAATAACTGATCGCTCGAAGGCCGGGGACGAGTCACACTAAATAATTTCTGTTCGAAATCATCACTGGCGGGCGCGGAAGAACTCATCATCAAGTGCCTGGAACTGGGTCAGAACCAAAGAATCCAACGAGTGTCTACAATTATCGCTGCCCATTCATCGTATGCGTATGTGTCCAACAGATAATAGGGCAGGATTTGATGAACAACTCCTGCGGGGTGAGTTACTGTAAACGATCGTGGAGACGATCTAAGTTGAAGACTTGTACTGCAAGCATGCACAGCCCACATCGAACGGAAAGTGCACGAAAACGAATACCTCGCAGATACGATCATCTTCGTCGTCGTGAAACTGAAGGACACTGCAAATGCAGTTTACGATCTACACAACTTTTGCAACACGTAGCGTTGCGTGTTGTCGCCTTTAATAAGATCGTTTGGGCATCCGTTGCTGCTGTTGCACAGCACATGGCTACTACAGTTGTTGTTGTAGCTGTAGCGAAAGCGATCGCTGTTGTGCATCAATAGGTATACATGGATGGAGTCTGGCTGGCCGTCGGCGGCATGCCGTGATCGCGAATAATGGAGGCATTGGTCGAAAAGCATGCCACCGTCAGTTGTAATTAATCGATGCACTGCATGCATTTTTGAGGTGGCAAATTCGCTCTGCCCATGAATAATTATTCTCCGCTTAAGTTCGTGTGTTCACATTATGTACACCTACATGGACCAGGCATATGTAGCCATCTATAGGTACATATATCGTTTGGAGGTGCCTATAGGTTGATGGAAGCGCACTTGATGATGCATCACGGGTTGGTTGTTTTTTATAGAGTCGCGCTTATGCGCACACGGGTCTGTTGATTGTAAAATTGTCCATTCGTGATTGACGCTTTGGTGATTGGAATCTCACTGGGCGTGAAGCGCTTTTGTCGGTGGTAGATTGAAGGCAAGATTATACGGTACGACCGTACTTTGAGGCTTTTAGCATGCTTCAGCGGAAAGCGAAAACCAGCCAACGGTATGACCTTCAGACCGAATAAAATAAATGGAACTAACAGGATGTTAATGGATGAGTGGCTAACTTGGTCATTCTGATATTCTTGATTCTTTATTGTGAATTAATAGCTGACTTTCTTGCCCCACGTCCACACTTCTATGGACTTAGCATTTATTTTTACGAAAGAGCTTGAGGCATTCACATGTAAATAGTTGATTCCGTACTGAACGTTAATACTTCGTCACCGCAGCTCTTAAAATATATGTTGCGTGGGACTGAGATAGAGCTGAAGGTAATGGATCGACCACGGTTTCATACGATTTTAGTTTTTCAGCTTTGAGTTTAACCATTCACCCGACCGACTGCATCTATGATATCAATTTTCTTGACCTGACGACAACAATTGTCTTCTCCTCTTCAAGCCTCGTCTGATTGAATGTCACGGCACGAAGTCAGTATATCTTCCCTAGGTCTGGTGATATCGATTGTACTTAATGTTCTTCTTCTACTGTTTGACAATGGCAAGGGCCATGTTAAGATAATCTACTCCTATAAGCGATTTCTCGGTCTTACTCCAAGCCTAACAACAGCCGCCGAGCTGTTTTCTGGAATATTCCTGTGGCCGGCTCCCATACACAACTGACATTGAGTTGTCATGCATCTTAACAGCGTCGGTTTGTAAATACAGGTGAAACTATTTTAAGTCGATGTTGACAGCTTGACTGTAAATAAAGATAGCAAAATACATTTTGGCTGTAGAAGGGGTTTAAGTAGAAGGCCCAGAATCCAAATGGACGCTTTTATATTTAATATCCTATACAATCAATTTTGGAACGAACCATATAAGAGCATTCGCTTCTTTGAAAGAGTGTCTTTTGGTACTTCAAAAGATCATAGCATAATTAAAAAATGTTATATAGACAAGACTATGACGTCATGCTCCTAAGACCTGTCGACCATTCGAAAGTGGCAAGTAAAATAAAACACTAACGAAAGGCCGATCACCATGCGGTGAAAAGAATATCAGTCTTGTATAACACTCTTACGGAGGTCTTGCTGCCTTTGTCTACCACTGTCTACTAACTTCATCAAACAACCCAAGGCTGCAGTGGTGTTGACCTACCTGGAGGTGCTTTTTGTTTAAGTTCAGATCGAAATGTTTATATATCTCTGGTCTGGTGCAGTTATGCTTAGGAGGTTTGAAATCTAGAAATATGCATTTTAATTTCCGAGGAGCACAAAGTCTGCTGATTAATTGGCGCTGCTTTGACTCACATTGTGCTGCATGCGTTATGACTGATGGAACTTATCTCATCAATATTCTGGATAGGACAGAACTTTTGCAGATTTGCCGGACATCCTTTCATGGTATTCCATCTTACCGACCTGTACCATGATATCTAGGTATCCGATTAAGCCACATCACTTGGTAGCACATTACAAAGGCAACTTGCAAAGGCGACGCACCTACGGTAACTCCTGGGGATTGAAACCTAAGGTAATCCACTGGTTGTATACAGCGATAGTAAGACCTAACACCACTTATGCGCCTCCTGTATGGTGGACAAAAGTTGAACAAAAAACTACAATAGTTAAACTTCAACGCCATCAGAGCCTAGTGGGTTTCGGCATTATAGGCGCCATGCCAACTTGCCCGATGGCAGCCCAAGAGACACTGATCTGAATAACCACTGCACCTTTTATTAAAAAGGTTGCTATAGGTAATGCAATCAGAATCCCTCTGTTCATACTACAAAACCTTCCTGAACTGGATATGATTACCACAGTTTCGGACGCAAGACAAAAGATATGAGATATTGATACCAAGCCGGACAGCTTGAGAAAGCGGTGATCCCGCTAAATGTCAAAGACCTGGTACACAGATGGCTCCAAGATGGATTCCGAAGTTGGCGCTGGCATCTTTGACCCAAATCGGAAGATGTCGAAGGCCCTGGGAACTAATCCAACTGTCTTCCAAGCCGAACTATAGCCATCCTAATGTGCTTCAGCCTAAACTTAGAACTTAGAATGGCATAGGCATAAGAGGTATAACCATAAATTTACTCTCAGATATTCAGGCAACGCTCAAAGAATTGGACTCGTATAGTACGAGCTCAAAATCCGTTAAGGAATGCCACGATGCCCTGCGACACCTAGGTATAAGAAATAAGGTCAAACCAGGTCACAAGGGCATTAAAGGAAACGAAATCGCCGACCAAATTGCCGACCAGCGAAACGTACATAGGTACCGAACCTTTCTGCGGACTCCCACAGTCAAAGATTAATTTTCTCATAGACAAGTGGGAAAAATAGCAACACCTGCGCTTTTGGAACAGCGTTCAAAGACTCCGACAATCGAAGAGATTCAACATACACTCTATCAATATTCTCGAATATAATAGGGTCGTTATGAGAAGACTGGTCAGCTACCTTTCGAGACAGTCTGAGATTTCATCTCAACAAAATTAACCTCTCGTCTGAAACCGAGTGTCGACTCTGCAGGAAACTGCAGAGCACATGCTATGCGACTGTGATGCCCTCTGCCATCTTAGGAAGCGTATCCTCTTCAGAGAAATCATGACTCCTGAGCTCATACGAGGGCATCCTCAGCTTTATTAAGAAAGTAGAGGAACTCCAGGCACAATAGACCTAGTCTGGTCGCAGTGCTCTATGGTATCTCTCAGCACTAGCTCCCAATTACAAAAAAAAAACCGATGATCTGAAAACTGCACTCACCTCATAATAATGATTGTCCCCCGTTCTTAACATTTGTAAAAAATGTTGTTTTTAAATAAAGCACAGAATTATTTATCCCAGGAACAGCGTACATATTAATTCGATTTCATTCTCGTGACCTCTGTAAGCAGGTTAACAAAAAGCCAATTTTAAACCATTCCCCCTCATATATCATATCATATAACAGGACATTTGCAGTTTGACATTCGATATTGTTTCAGAGTTCCTCTCAGGTTACTGAGCTGAACGTAATCCCATAAAAAGAAATCCAACGGCGTTAAATCGCATGATCAAAATGGCCATTTTACGGTCCAATCCCACCACCAGCATGAAATCCACAACATACGATCACTTATAATGGATGCGTCTCTTAAAGCATATGTAGGTTTGTTGCTGTCCAATAATGCATATTTTGCTTATTGACAATATCATTAAGCCCAGAATGAGCTCCATTGTTCACGGTGATTTTTCGATGAAATTATGGATTTTATTCAAACTTTAAGTTTCGGTATTTTCAATTAGTCAAGGGTATAGGATCAAATTAACTGAATTAACTAGAAGATCACCCAAGATCTTCAAGAAAAACTTGAACCTAGAGATTTCCAATTCATCAATTGATTGGATCAGTTCTTTTTGCCCTAAAGTTCAGTGCGTTGTCTCATTGACACAGGAATAAGCAAGAGTGCATTTATCCGATGTAGCACGCATAACCTGTCCGTTGGGACAGTTATTGCGACAATAATTGGAGCAGGCATTCTTAAAGTTGTGACCAATGGTAGCACTTGTTAATAATTTCCAAATATTGCTTGTTCGTAAACTTCGTCGTGTTGCAATGGTAACCATCACCGACTGTTAAGCCGAAGGTCTCTTGTTCAAGTCCAGAGTCAAGAACAATTCCTACACGGAAAAACTGTGCAACAACATCAGTTGTGAATGAGAGATGATCAAAAAGTGCTGATGAAGGCATAACACTCGTAGCATAAGATCACTTCAAAATTCATACTCTGTGTGTGCGTTTCGAATATAACACCTTAATGACATGGAAACGAAAGAGTTACTTTGAACTAAAACCACCGCAAATTCAGTAGAATCTATCAAAACCTCGGAGAGTAGTGAACGAACATCTTCGACACAATCCATTTGCACCCTGTCAGGTTG
Source organism: Merodon equestris (assembly GCA_958301585.1). Taxonomy (NCBI): domain Eukaryota; kingdom Metazoa; phylum Arthropoda; class Insecta; order Diptera; family Syrphidae; genus Merodon; species Merodon equestris. The sequence continues at coordinate 80,563,629 of OY284414.1, forward strand.
TGTGACAAACACATAAGAGCGTGCACTCTTGAACCGGCACGAAATATTTAAAAAAAAAAATTACTATGTCCTTATTGGAAAACACTTTAATACTTTTGTTTTATGTCCTGCGAGCTCTCTTGATGATGCACTCTTTTTCAACATCCCGATATTGCAACATGAAAGTTTGCAGGTTTGAAAGCATTTTTAACATCCAAAATTGTTCAACCTCTTCTCCCTCTCCAACTTCTTCTATGATAGACTTGAAATAATATTCTAGCTTCATCAACTGCTTTCTCGCTAAACATATGGCGTATTGGGAAGCATGTCAGTATATTTGTCTAAGAAAAAACAAATTTGTTTTGTGGCTGATAGAACACAAATCAACCATATCTAGTGCGTCTGCAAGCGTGCCTACATCTGTAGCTCATTGTTGTTGAAAGTCATAAGTGTTGAAATGTACCTTTTTTTCTTTCGCTTCCGATTTTTTTTATATTACATACCAGCCGTTTGGAGTTTTAAGAGCCTTCTCTTTTTAGTATAGAAGTCGAGGAAAGCAAATTCTGAATTAAGTTTGTATTAGTTTAATACAAAATGTCGTTTAGTTTACAATAAGAGGGGCAAATGTCACTTCACAGCAAATTATTAATTTTTTTTTTTTTTTTTTTTTTTCAATTCAATTCATTTTTATTTCATATTAACTTATATCTATCTTACCCTAGTCAAAAATGCTTAAAACTAGCTTAACTATCTTAACAAATGTAACTATCTTACTGGCCCTAGGCGGACACTCTAAAATAAACAGAACAATTGAAACATACTTATGTCTTTCGACGTCTACATGAATTTACTATTAACATTATTATAACTAACTTAAGCTAAGAAAAATGTTTTTTTTTTATTAAAAAACTTAGCATATGATCATTTATTTTTTAAATATTTTATATAAAACTTAAACCTACCTTAAACTAATTAAACCTAACTAAACCGATTTTATTCTAACTTAACTAAAATGTATACACAAATATATACATTATATATATTTTATATATATATCTTTTTTTTTATGTTTTTATTTTTAATTTTTTTTTGTTTTAAGTTTTATTCTTTTTTTTTGATTTTTCATTTTGTATTTTATTTTTTTTTTTTTGTCGTTTTTGCCCTAGCCTACCCTAACCTACCTTACCCTACCCTAGCCTATGCAAGCCTGCCATTGGTGTTGGGCAGGCCTTGCCTTGAAGAGGCTGCTCCTCTCAAGGTGTCCGTTGACGGAGCTCTCTCCAGCCACCAAAAGCGTTGATGCTGGCGGACTACGTCTCCTCGATCCCGGCGTGAGACCGATCTACAGAACCTGAGGCGCTCGGGCTCACGGAGCGCGACATCGGGTCCGTAGAGGAATCGCCGCTCCACGGAATTGCGACCCACGTGGAAGATTAGCGGTAACGCCAATCTGTCCTGGATCAACCCACATCTATCTAGATAGAGGAATGCTTCTGGCGGGACAAAGCCGTTAAGGCGCACTCTCTCATGATATAGATCATTGGGGTAGTAAGCACCGAAGATCAGGCTATTGACCGAAGTCATTGCTCTTGCAACGTGGCTTCGAATCAGTTTGATCAGAAAATTATCTATCCGTACAATCCTGGCCCTATTGTATAGGACCTCGTTCGGGTAAAATTTCGTGTACTCAGATTCGGGAGTCCTATGTAGCCCAAGACAAGTCCTAAGACATTGTCTTTCAAACACCCGAATCCTTTCCATTAAGCTGGCTCTCACATTGAACCAGACGGGACATCCATAGGCAACCATGGGCCTGATTAAGGCCATGTAGCAGATTACCTTCACCCTGGAATCAAGTTGGCTGCTATGAAACAGCCATCTTGTCTGAGCTAAAGCGCCCCGGGCCCTCGCCAGAGCAGCATCTACATGTTTGTCAAAATATAGATACTGGTCCAGCACTTTGTCTCGCCAGTGGACGCCCGTCCGGCCGAAAGATAGAGAACCTGCGCCAATTTTTTCTAGTGTCCCGAGAGGCCCTAGACAAAGGCGTTCTGAACAATATAGATTCTGATTTCTGGAAGTTGATTTTCAACTTCCAGTCATCACAATACTGCTGAATTTTTTCGAAATCACGCTGCAGAAGAGTAACAATGACGTCGATCGTTGGACCTGATCTGTACGCGATTAGGTCATCTGCGTACGCTACTGAGTGGTGTAGAGAAACAAGTAGATCACTCAGGTAAATGCTGAAAAGGATCGGCGAATTTACCGTACCCTGTTGCAGTCCGTTTTTGATTTCAAATATTTGGGTAGAAGTTACATTGGCAATTTTCACAACGAACTTTCTACCGGTTAACATGTCAAAAATCATATACATATAGCAGTGGTTTACTTATGCCCAGCCGACTGAGCTTGTAATAAAGACCTTCTAACCATACGGTGTCGAAGGCTTTTTCCAAGTCAATCAGACAGGCACCCGTGCATTGGTTCTGGCATTTATTCCATTGGATATCCGACACAAGCTTCGACGCGGCATGAATAGTGTCATGCCCCGCTCTGAAACCGAATTGGTTATCCGGGATGATTTTATTGTCCTCAACCCATTTAGCCAGGGCCCTATGGATCACCTTCTCGAAGACCTTGCTAATACTCGGAAGGAGACTTATTGACCGGAGATTTGCCGGGTTAGAGGTGTCTTTACCCTTCTTGGGGATTGGTTGCACCACCGCTGTCTTCCAATGCACTGGATAATATGCATTATTCAGTGCATTGTTGAACAGGATGGCGTACCTCTCTACAGCCATTGGTGGAAGGTGCCTAAGCACAACATTGGATATGCCGTCGATACCCACGGATTTTTTCCTTTTCAATGACTGAAAGATCATCTGGAGATCTTCCGTCGAAATGAACAGGATGTTAGCCCCCTCACTGGCGATGGCATTGCTTGCCATGAAATCTTCATTGAACCTTGTAAAACCAAGATTCTCGGATCGCCAATGATCGAAATCATTTCTAAGGTAGAAGTGATGAAGCAGGGCTCTGTTCTCCAGGTCATGGTTCGGGCGAATACTATCATTCACCTTGTACACTTCCTGGAAAACAGCTCCCACTGTCGCCACCTTCTCCTGAGGATCCTCAATCACGAAAAAGTCTTCATCCAGAATGGCGCTGTCTGGATCGATGCTAACTGTCCGTAGCAAACGTTCATTGTCTGACGTTGTCGGAAGTTTCAGATCCTGAATGTCATTCTGATCGTTTCTCCGAAATATTTTATTTATTTGCGGGAACATACTCGCGCTGTTGGATTTTACAGCACGAATTCTGTTGTTCCAATGCAAACTTACAGATGTTCTGTAATTTTCTCTGATCAATTGTTGGAGATTTTTAATCAGTGACTTCAGTGTACTGACCTCCGAGTTTTGTCTGTCGGTAAACCGCCTGTACAAGAGTTTGAGTCTTGTTAGGAGTCTACTTTTTTGTCTATGCAGTGCGTCGATTGTCGCGTTTCGGTGTATGTTTGTGGTATCGTGCTGTCTTTGACGTGGTATCGTACTGTTCATAGTCTGTTTAATGATATCGTCCATTTCTTTGAGATACCTGTCAATCTCGTGGTTTGACAGGTTCCTATTAGTTGATGGGAAGGAGGCGCTCGAAGTGAGTGCTCTCGTCAGGGAATTGGCGAAGCGTGGCCAGCACACCCTACTGTAATCGTAGGGGTGCGTGTGGACGTACTGTGATCACGGCACATAGTCCGCAATGGTCACTGTCGTATACAATGGTCCGTAGACAGTTAATAGACCATTCGTTCGTGTCTGTCAGTCTTAGTCGAGAGTCTATCAGCATTAGATCCAGATAGGAGCCGCTCCTAGGATACGACGGACTGTCCGTTGCGAGCAACTTGACCCTATATTCAGTGTTGTGAAGCCTCCCGCCAATGGCTTAGTAGGCTCCCCCTAGTGTTGGGAATGTTATTTCCCCAATCACTATGTTTGGCATTTAAATCGCCGGCCAGAATGTAGAAGTTTTCTACCGAGTTCAAGCGCAGAGATCGAAAGAGTGTCTCGAGTTCTGCGATAAAAATATTGGGTTGAGGTGCTTCAGGTGCATAGGCTGATACAATGTACATTCTCTTTCCATTTCGGAGAGGAATGCACACAATACAAGCCTCCAGCACCTGGAACCTCCGCACTTCACTGCTATATATGACCTTATGTTTAAGATTATTTTTAATGAAGATCGCAACTCCCCCGCCTTGAGTAGCGTTGGGTCGGTCTCTTCTAATTATTTTATACGAACTGTGCCGGATTTTGTGCTTCTGGTTTAGCTTTGTTTCGCTAACCAAGAGTACATCGGGGCTTTCGTCCTGCAACAGGTTAAAAAGTACGGCTCGTCGCTCGATCCTTATCAGTGAATTTACATTCACCGACAGGATCTTCAAGTGCCTCTCTGCCAGCGTACCCATCATGACCTTAGGTGCGCTAGGCCCGGCAGAAGCGAGCAGATACTATCTACTCGGGTCGCCGTTTCCAGGATCTGTTTTTGGAGCTGCCCAATCTGCCCTTGGATTGCGAGCAAGATCGAACAGACATCCACCTCGGCCCCCGGTGGCTTAGAGACAGGCAATGGAGCTTTAGGAACAGCCACGGGCTTTTGTACCGTCTTTCCCGAACCTGCCGCCATTTGGGCGTAGGTCAACTGGGATGTGACGGCTGGTGTTTGGAAGCGATCCGAGGGACGCTTCTCCTCGACCTTCTGCTTACGGGCCAGGTTTTCTTTCTTGATGTCTTGGAACTTAGGACATCCCCGATAGTTTGCAGGGTGTCCTCGGTTCCGACACAAGACACACTCAAGCTGCTCTCTGTCCGCCACCTTGTCTTTCCCAAGGTCGCATTCCTCGTTCTTGTGATTCTTTGCACACTTAACGCATCGAGGCTGCATTTCGCAGTTCGACGCGGCGTGCCCGAATCTTTGGCAGCGGATACATTGCAAAATGTTTCCTTGCCTTTTTAATATTTCCCATGTTACACGCTGGGAAGCCAAGGAAGTAATGGACCTTAACCTCTCCAGCTTGCTGTTGGGTGTGAGCTGTACCACGAAGAAGGGAATCACTCGCTTCTCCCGTCGGGAGCTCACCGTGGAAAATTGCTTAACCGCCACGAATTTGAGGTCGTCACTCTCGAACTCTGAGAGCATTTCCTCGGGATCTGTGATAGATTCCACGCCTTTGAGGAGCATCGTCCGCAACCTCTCGGCCTTTGGAGTGAAGGAGAAAAACTCCGTCGTTGACTCCTTCAGTAGGCTTTTAATACGCTTATGTTGCTCCAGTGTGTTGCACTGAATAGCATAGCGTGTCTGGCCCAAACATTTAAATTCAAAATTACCTACACCAATGGCATACTTACACAGATCGATGGTTTCTCGTAAGGCAGTGGTATAGGTGAGGATCGGTGGCACTTTCTCCTTTTTCGGGCGCTGTTGCTGCGGCTGATGTTGTTGCTGCTGCTTCTGCTGCTGTCGTTGTTGTTGCTGCTGTTGTTTCTGCTGCGGCTGTTGTTGTTGTTGCTGTTTCTGCTGTTGCGTTTGTTGTTGTTGCTGCTGCTTCTGTTGCTGCGGTTGTTGTTTCTGTTGTTGCTTCTGTTGCTGCTTCTGCTGCTGCGGTTGTTGTTGCTGCTGCTGCTTCTTCTGCGGCTGCTGTTGTTGTTGCTGCTTTATTTCTTCGGCGGTTGTTGCCTCCTCTCTCAGCTTCTGCAACGCCTTAATTTTTTCTACTACGGCCTGCAGCTGGGCGCGCAGGAAGCGTTCTTGCTCCTCCAGTGCACTACGCTCATCCTCCGTAGCCGAACTTAAGAGGGCCGCGAAGGGGTTGTTGTCCCCCATGTAGCGGCCTTCTCGACCATCGGAGTGGTATTCGACCTCTGCTTCTACGGGGATCATTTTCCTTACTTGTTGCTGTTTTTGTCCGGCTGCTTCGGACGTCGATGGTGGTGATGATGGCGCCCCTTTCCTCGCTTCGACCTGCAGCTTTTCAGTCGAAGTGGTGAGGAAGGGGCGCTTAATTAAGTTGGGCCTCGAGTTGACCCTTCTGCGCCTCTTCATTACGGCGGCCGGCGTTGCGAAATCGGATGATAAATCATCCGATTCCGACTCCGTCTGACGAACGGGTCCTCCCCCGCCGTCTCCCGACATGTCTTCTCGCTACTGTTGCTACTACTGTTAGTAGCAGAAGAACACGAAAAAACACGAAAAAACACGAAAAAATTTTTTTCCCGAATGGAGATTTGATCTTCCGATCTTCGGATTATGAGTCCGACGCTGTACCACCGTGCTAACTTTATAGTTGCGAGATGTTCGCTTAAGTCCGCACTTGTATTGTTTATTGTTTATTTTGCTTTGCTTTGTAAGTCAAGCCGAAACACTTCCTATCACTGCACTGGTCTGTGATCAACTGAATTATTAATTATTACTAATTGTGGAGTGAACAATTCCAAGTAGGGAAATAAAAGAAAAAAAAAGGAAAGGTTAGAACAATTATGATTTTGAAGCAAAAAGAAGCTTTCCATAAAGGCAATTTCATTACATGTACAATGGATCACAGCTTATTTGACATACAGAGTTTAATGAACAGCTGCGATCGCATCAAATTGAGAATCACGGTCCTTGTTGCGTCTGTCTCTTATTTGTTACATTGGCAAATAGAGTTACTGGTTTCGATTAAATTTTATGAAGGCAGCATGTATTACGACGATGGGAAAGCGCATAACAATTGAGCATCGTGAGATGGTCCTCCTTCACTACAGGAATGGGTTTTGTCATGAGAAAATAGCCGAAATTGTTAATATACCAGATGGCACGGTCAAGGCTATAATCTATCGTTTTGTGTTCGAGAATCGTACATATTTAGTGCCTCGGATGAACGGTATACTGTAAAAAAAGTGAAACAAAACGCCAAGTTATCGGCAGCCAAACTGCGTGGTGGGATGGAGAATATGATAGGAAAGTCTTGTTTCACAGAAACAAGATTTATTTTTTTTATTATTAATTTTAAGAAAAAATTAATAAATGAAGATATTATGTTTAAGATACATACTCTTTGCAATATTTGCTCTGACTGAAACAAATCTGATCCCCAGCATAAATAACCTCGAGCTGTTCCCATCAAATTTTAATGTTTATCGCGATGACGAACTCAGCCGACCCACTGATGGTTGCCCTTGTCGAGGCGTTCTACTAGCCGTCCTTAATACAATTGACTCTTCCGTTATTGCAAAATCATCCTCCCCACTTCTCGACTTTGTTTCAATTAAGATTGCTCTACCCATTATACATCATTTGTTTCTACATACATCTTGCCCTCACAACCTATTGAATCCTATCAACTCGTCATTAACACAATTGACCAAATAACCGTTTTAAGGGATCCTCAGGATGAAATCCTTCTTTTCACTGACTTCAACCATCCTCATCTTAAATGGACCTAATCAGACGATCAATCGTATCATATTGCCACCAATCCCACTACTGCCAAAGAATGTCTCTTCTTGGAGCGCTTATCGCCTAGCAGATTCAAACCTTAGCCAAGTTAGTGGCGTCCTAAACTACATGGGTAGACAACTAGACCTCATATTCACAACCGATCCCCTCAACTCTTCTGTTTCACTTTGTCCCCTTTCCGTTTCAACCATCGATAACTTCCATCCTCCCCTCCTCCTTTCCTTCTTTCACGATTCTCCATCACAGAATAAGCCCCCTACAGTTCTGGCCTCTTACGATTTCCACAAAGCAAAATTTCACCTAATCAATGAATGCCTTAAAAAAGCCCCTCTCAATTTTAATAATCTAACCGTAAATGATGCAATATCCATATTCTACAGGGAAATATTTAATTCTATCTCTCTTTACCTTCCCATTTCACAACGCAAAACTTTGTCCACCTCCCCACCCTGGTACAATCGCAGGCTCCGTTCTCTAGGTAGGTAGGTAGGTAGGAGTGGCCGCCTGATATCGAGATGCCAGGCCCAATTAGCGCTTATGCGCCGTTTTGATGCCACAACTCAGTGACCTAGTGTGCTGTTATTGGAGTTTCATATCCATCCTGTGGAATTAAGGAATTTGATGATATTACAGAATCCTATTTCCCTGAATTCTGATAGATCGTCGAAGGATTTTTTGCCGAGTAGGCGCTGTCTGGTTCTAGCTAGAGCCGGACATTCACACAGGAAATGGGTGAGAGTTTCCTTTTCCAGTGGGTTCTTGCAACTACGGCAGTAGGTGTTGAATGGGATGCCTAACTTAGCAACGTGGGTACCGACAGGCCAGTGGCCAGTACAGATTACTACAATTCTGGCAATCTCTTGTCGGGGTCTGTTAGTTAAGTCGAGGGTTCTTTTCCTGTTATAGGAGGGCCATGTTTTCCTTGATATGACGCAGTTGCTAAGACTGCACCATCTGGAGTTTGCCCTCGAGAGAAAGTGTTGTAGAAGGTTTGCTTTGACCAGTCTGATGGGGGTAGTACTGCCTCCGCCAAAGAACAGTCGAGGGAAGAGCCGTGCCTTGCTAAAGCGTCAGCCTTTTCGTTTCCCTCTATTTTGCTGTGGCCAGGAACCCAAATGAGAGTAATGTTGAAATAGTCTCCTGCACAGCTGATTTCATCCTTACACTGTGCAACTAATTTGGATTTTATGGAGTGAGAGTCGAGAGCTTTGATAGCTGATTGGCTATCAATATATATATTTACATCTCTCTTGGTAATAGGATAGCGCGTGAGTAACTTGCAGGTTTCCTTAATCGCCAGTATTTCCGCTTGGAACACGCTGGCCGAGTCTGGAAGTCGCAACGATTTGGAGATATTCAGTTCCGCTGAGAAGATACCCGAGCCAACCCCACACTCCATTTTCGAACCGTCGGTGAAAAAAGCTACCTGATGGTTCTCAGAGTGCAGTCCCTGTTTCCATGCCATCCTGGATGGGAAGTGGACATGGGCGGCTTTATTTGGGTTGTGTATGGTTGTCGTGAAATCGGTTGCAGTCATGGCCCGGTCACTAGGTAATAGGTCCAGCACCTTGCTATGACCGTAGGGTTTAGATGACCAGAACCCAGATTCTCTGAGTCTAATGGCGCTACAGGCTGCATTATATCTGATGAAGAGATCCAGAGGGAGGAGGTTTAGGAGTACGTTAAGTGCCTCGGTCGGAGTAGACCGAAGGGCACCGGTTACCCCGATACTGGCCGATCTCTGTACGCGGCTTAGTTTTTTGATGTTGTATGCCTTACTTAGGGCAGGCCACCATACGAGCGCTCCGTAGGTGAGGATGGGGCGGATGACAGCCGTGTACATCCACAGCACCATTTTGGGTCGGAGTCCCCAGCTTTGCCGAAGGTTCTGCTACAGGCATAGAAAGCGACACATGCTTTCCGTACCCGATGTTCAATGTTTATCTTCCAACTGAGCTTGGGGTCTAGGATAATTCCTAGGTATCTAGCCTCGGAAGACAAGGAGAGTGGCTGGTTGTTGAGTCGAGGGAGATTAAAGGACGGTATCTTATATTTGGTGGTAAACAGCATCAGTTCTGTTTTACTCGGATTGACGCTTAGGCCGCATCCTGAGGCCCAGGCGCTTAACTTATTCAGAGCTCTCTCTGAGATTTCGCTAATTACCGAGGGAAATATTCCCGATACTAGGATGACCACGTCGTCAGCATAAGCAACCGCCTTTATTCCGATTCTCTCGAATTCTTTCAGAATTTTATCGATAACCAAGAGCCATAGTAGAGGCGATATTACCCCACCTTGGGGTGTGCCTCTATCTACGGTCTTAACTATAGTGGTGTTGCCCATCTGGGCCTGAATGATCCTAGTTCTGAGCATGGATATGATCCATCTGCTAACAAGTCCCTCTACCCCTGCCGTGGTGAGGGCTTCTTGGATCGATTCAGTGTGAATGTTGTTGAAAGCACCTTCTATATCTATGAAGGTAGCTAAGGTAAATTGTTTATGGTGGATGGATTTTTCGATTGTCTGCACGACTTCATGCAGGGCGGTCTCAGTGGACTTGCCTTTAATGTAAGCGTGTTAGGACTTCGAAAACTTTGTGTTTCCTAGGGAGTCGCGGATGTGCCTGTCCAAGATGCGTTCGAGGGTCTTTAGGACGAAGGATGTGAGGCTGATAGGTCTGAAATCCTTTGCGGCTTCATGACCGCGCTTGCCAGCCTTCGGGATGAAGATACATCGAACTCTTCTCCAGGCTAGGGGGATGTAGTTGAGTTTCAGCGAACTTCGATAAATCACCGTTAGCCAGGGTATAACCTTGCCCAAATTCTTTTGTAGCATTATAGGAAATATCCCGTCAAGTCCCGGTGACTTGTATGGAGGGAAGCTGCTGATGGCCCAAGATATATTATCGGGGTTGATGATCAAATTAGCATCGTCCCGTGGTGTGTGCTGCGTATGATGAGGGACCTGCGTAGTAGTCCCGTAGTCTTTACATCCGGGGAAGTGGGTGTTCAAGAGAAGTTCCAGGGACTCTTCTGTGGAATCTGCCCAAACACCGTCGTTACGTCTAATGTAGGATGGATTCTGGTGTTGTTTGGATAGGATTTTGCTCAGCCTGGCAGCATCCTTTAGTGTTTCGATTGACTGGCAGTACTCTGACCACGCCTGAGCTTTGGCTTTGCTAATGGCCTTTTTGTAGAGTTTAAGGCAGTCTTTGTAGGGTTTCCAGTATTTGTGTCTGTGGCAGATGTTGAAGAGGTCTCTTGTCATTTTCCTTAAAACGGAGAGATCCTCATTCCACCACGGTGGGAAGGTGTTTTTGCTGTGCTTGACTGGGCACGAAACTTTGAAGGCCGTGACCATGGCCTTTTCAAAGGTCCTAACTTTCGTGTCCAGTTGTTCTACAGATTCCATGTCTGGATCGGGTAGGTTATTGAGTTTGGAGTTAACGATCCTGCTGAATTTTTTCCAGTCAGTACGTTTAGGATTTCTGAAGGGGATGGAGGGGTCGACACTGAAATTCACATTGAAGAGTATCCATTTGTGGTCTGCAAACGATTTTAGATTGGATACTCTCCAGCTGTCGACCCTATAATTGGTGGAATTGGAAATTTGGGTTATATCAAGTACTTCCTCCCAGCCAGGATGTGCTTCCGAACTCAGAAATACAAAGGTTGGGGAGCTACCTACATTACATATATTGAGCTTGGAGGTAATTAAGAAATCAAACAGAGACTCACCCCTTTCGTTGATTTCCGAACTGCCCCATAGAGAGTGTCTGGCGTTGGCGTCGCATCCGAGAAGAAGGGTATCCTTACCCTCCGTTCTCTAAGAAACAAAAGAAATAAGCAGTGGACAATCTTCCTTCGTACTAAACCCCCTAATGACTTTTCTAACTACCTGGGCAGCTATCTCCACTTTACCACCCTTCACAACTCCCTCTATCAACGCTATTTAACTGAAACGCAAGCCAATCTTATAAACGATCCTAAGTCCTCCTGTAGTTTGTTAACTACAAAAGAAAATCTTATTGCTATCCTACCTCTCTCTCTTTCCATGATCATACCCCGAATGATCCCAATATTATCGCCAATTTTTTCGCCACCTTTTTTAAACAATCTTTCGCCGACGATTCCCTTGCTCCCGACCTCTCTTACTTCGATTATTTACCGAATTTTTCCCTTGGACAATTTCTTCCACGCACAGTCGATTCTCATGTCATCGAAAACAAATTAAATCTACTTAATGATGAATTCACTCCTGGACCTGACGGTCTCCCTGCCATATTTCTAAAAAAATGCTCCTCTACCCTCTCTCTCCCTCTCACGAACTCGAAAATATTCAGTCTATCCCTAGCCCTAGGTGAATTCCCCCGCTTATGGAAAACCTCATTTATCACCCCTATACCCAAAAGGGGTCCGAAGAATGTTGTTAACAGCTACCGTCCCATTGCCAAACTGTCACATATACCCAAACTCTTCGGGAGTATTTTGTACGAAACTCTAAGTTTTCGCTGCAAGTCTTTAATCTTCCCTGGACAACACGGTTTCCTTAAATGCAGATCTACAACCACTAACCGTGTTGAATTTGTGTCCTTTGCCCTATCAGCCTTAGAGAACGGCAAAGAAGTGGACGTCTCAACCGATTTCAGTACTGCTTTCGATAAAATCTCCCACAGACTGATATTCTTCAAATTGTCCTCCCTTGGCTTCGACCCTATTTCTTTGCAGTGGATATCTTCTTACCTGGAAAATCGCTTTTACAGTGTTCGTTTTAGATTTGCCTTCTCTAACCCCATTTTAGCTTCCTCCGGCGTCCCCCAAGGCAACCACTTAGGTCCACTTCTTTTCGTTCTTACCATAAACGATCTTGAAATGGTGATCAAACATTCCCACCTCTCACTATATGCCGAGTTCTTCAAGACCATTTCCTCCAGTCATGACTCTTCCCTTATTCAATCTGATCTCAATAGTTTTCCCATCTGGTGTTCCAAAAAATGCTTAGAGCTTAATATTTCCAAATGCCAATCAATTACCTTTTCACGTAAACGAATCAAACCTCCTGCTTGTCTCTACTTCCCCAATAATCAACCCATCTCCACTGCTCAGGTCATTCGCGATCTTGGCATATTATATGACCCAGAGCTAAATTTTCGCGCACACATTGATGAGATCATCCTAAAAGCTAATTCTGCACTCGGTTTCGTGAAACGATGGTCTAAAGAATTCTCGAACCCTTACGTTACCCGATCTCTTTACATAATCGTTGTCCGGCCCCTTCTTGATCACGCCTCTCAAGTGTGGTCTCCTTACCAACAACCCCACATTTCTAGAATCTAGAGCATCCAACGCCGGGTGGTAAAGCAGAAGAACATAAGTTTAGTTTATCGCTAACCACCAACTTATGTTCCGCGAACCAAATTCTTAATAACTCAATATCATTGTTTATACAGCTGCTAGGTTTAGGAGATTGACGGAATTGTATGCAATACGAAGATCGTCCGCCAAAGCTAACTTTTCCTTGTTCACGTCGAAGTTGCCTTGGATAAATTAAACGATCAGTCATTCTGAATCAATAGACACTGATCGTTTAATTTATCCAAGGCAACTCCGACGTGAACAAGTTCAAGTGCTTGCTTCACATAACTACAAAAGATTATATCAAGTTTATGCGCTTGATATTTTAATTCGGGAAAACGCTCCTGAACAGATCGCTTAAATCGAACTCGGAAGATGACTGGAATAAATATCGATTGAAGCAAAAGGAATATAAGAAGCTTATTCGTAAATCGAAGAATGATTCCTATAAATCCTTCTGCGAAGAGATCAAATGCCTGAGCGCGACCAGCAGGTTGGTTAACGTTCTCAAACGAGGAATATGGACAAAGCTGGATGTACTCAGAAAGTTTGATGGTACCTTCACCGAGTCTAAAGCAGAAACTCCTAGCTTACTGTTTCAGACCCATTTCCCGGGAAATCAGACTGTCGTCGGATTGTCACGCGTGGCAACTGCTGAGGTCATTGAATTCGCTGTGGCATCTTTCGATGGCTTCAAGTCGTCGGGCACTGATGGGATATATCCTGTTATGTTGCAAAAAGGTATAAGACAGCTGCTTCCTACTCTGAAAAGAATTTTCACTGCTAGCCTGGCATTTGCCTACATACCTATTCCTTGGCGCGCGGTGAAAGTGGCCTTTATTCCCAAAATATGGAAAGAAGATTACTCACTCGCCAAGAGTTTTAGACCAATCAGTCTAACATCCTTCTTGCTGAAAAGCATGGAGAGATTAGTAGAGTTGCACGTGCGCAAAGTTGCCCTTCGAATGCATCCTCTCTCGGACATGCAACATGCTTATCAGCGCGGAAGATCCTGCGAGACTGCGCTTCAAAACCTAGTTGGGAGAATTGAATGCGCACTCGAAAGGAAAGAATACGTGCTGGGCATTTTCGTCGACATTGAGGGAGCTTTTGATAACGCTACTTTCGACAGCATGTGTAACACTGCCAGGCGGCATGGCGTAGATGAAGCACTGGTTTTGTGGATCAAAGCTACGCTTGTGCACAGGACATTAATAACTGATGCAGGCCTCGAACAATGTGTCAAGTCTGGAGTAAACAGGGGCTGCTCGCAAGGTAGCGTCTTATCTCCGCTGTTATGGTGCATGGTGATCGACTCTCTGCTCGATGCTCTTAATGCCTTTGGAATCTATGCCCAGGCCTATGTGGATGATGTTGCTGTTCTCTCTGTCGACTCATGTTTAGCGACTGTCTGTTTGAAAGCGCAGGCGGCGCTAGATGTGATCAAAGACTGGTGCACGAGTAATGGGCTGTCGGTTAATCCTCTTAAGTCTGATGTCGTTCTCTTCAGGAGAAGGAAGAAAAATATCCCGATATCCAAACGAACTAAGTACTTGGGAGTCATCCTAGATAAGAAGCTTTTTTGATCAAAGCTTGTTGAGTCCAAAACCACCAAAGCATTGTCAGCTTTTTGGCAATGCAAAGGTGCCCTTGGCAAAACATGGGGCTTATCGCCGAAAAAGGTCGTTTGGATCTATACGGCAATGATAAGACTCTCATATGCATCGGTTGTTTGGTGGAACAGGCTAACACGCAAACACGCTGTGGCTTCACTCACCAAACTCCAAAGAGCGGTCTGTCTCAGCTGCACGGGGGCTTTCCCAAGCACACCGGGTGCTGCTCTAGATGATATGATGAACCTTCCACCCCTTGACATATATGTATATCAGAGGGTGCGCACTGAAAACCATTTCTCGCCTTAAGAGAAATGGTCTTTGGTACAACTCGCATTGGAGTGAAAGTAAATATCCCACGACCCCTGTCTCACGGATATGCCTTCTGACGCAATGACACCTGCCATCCTACTGCTCTGTAATTTCACAGTCACATTTCCATGGCGTGAGGACTGGCTTTGGACTGACACTGAACCGGGAATGGAATGGCTCGAGTACTGGGCAGGGATCCGGCGCTGGAGTTTTCTTTGAGCGCGAAAATATTCGACTGCATCTCTCGTTAGGAAAATATCCGTCTGTCTTTCAATCAGAGATTTACGCAATCCTAATGACCATGCGTCTGCAGTGACAGCCAAGCTGCACTCAAGGATGTGTCCAACCCTCTATCCAACTCCAAATTAGTGCATGAACTCAGGACCCTACTGCTAAATTCACTAAGGCTTGTATGGGTCCCAGGTCACTATGGGATACCAGGAAACGAGATCTCCGATGAACTCGCTAGAAGGGGCTCAGAGGAAAGCTTCTCAGAACCTAAACTCGTCTTGGGTCTACCTGCTTCCACGGTTTAATCTGACATCAAAGACTGGGTCGTTATATGCACACAGTCGTAGATGGAGGGAATATCCAGGATGCAGGACTACTAAGCGCGTACGCCCTGATGTCTGCAAGAAGTCCGCAACATTTTTCCTATCCTTAAGAAGAAATGACTACAGAAGACTTACGGGCGTCAGTATGGGCCATTACACTTTTGCCAAGCATTTCTACGTGCTTGGCGTCAGTGAGACTCCTACCTGTGCTGCATATTGCGAGGAGGATGACACAGCAGAACACTTTCTCTGCGACTCTCCCGTCTTCGCTCGCGCACGGTGGCGCAACCTTGGGACCGGCGTGGTTGGTGCCGAATCTCTTAGCTCTACATCACTGTCTGGTAGTTCAGTGGACCAGTATTCATGTCTGATTGCTCCAACAGATAGTAGAAGCTAGAAGTTGGGGTCATCCAACTTGTGGTTTCTAAAGTCAGTTCAAATAAAACATATTTTTAATTTGATCTTCGCTCAACTTTTTATTTCAGTGGATTGCAATTATGAATGAAATGCAACGTTATTCAAATATCCTCTGTGACAATTCTTGGAAATCCCAGTTTCTTTAAAATGCCCGGAAATTGACAAAAGGTAAGCGATTTTGATTCGAATTGCTTTGTCAAGGTAAGCCACAAACTGAGTTGTCATATTTCTCTGATCGATGGATCACGTTTGGCGTTGCTACCTCATCGGTATAATCTATACACAACACCCTTTGCACGTCACTTTTGTAGATCTCTGCAAAACTCGCTGAATATGATTAAGCTGGCTTCAAGACAAGTCTGTAAAATAAACAACTTGATTCAGTTTTCCAACCAAAAACCGCAGCAGTTCTTCCCCAATGACATTACCCGAAAAACGTCCAAATATTGTCGATGCCAGTGAAACAGATTTGGTTAAAATAAATTACATTACATTCTCAGAAAAGCAAATGAGTATTAGCAGAGAAAGCCACGAACTTTTTTCCCAAATCCATAATCTGATGTCATCAAAGACACAGGCTATTAGCAGCTGTTTAATTAAATTTCAGGGAATCTCTGATATACAGATGATGAAAGCTTAATAAAGTCAGGCTATAACGTTGAAGACTGGAAGAACTTGGTAGTTCAAGCCTAAATTTCCTCCAAACTAACGTAGGTGGCTTTGCAAAAGTCGCACAGAGCATTGAATTACGTTATTTTCAAAACGATACATTTTAGAGAAAATCCTGAACACTTACATAAATAAAAGGTAATCCGAGCCAAGCGTGTAAATTAAACACTTCTTATTTTATTTTATTAAAAAAAATCTTTATTTACTTTTCCAAAAATGGGCAGCATAACCCCTTAGCACTACGTTTAGAACTAAACTAACATTGTTTTTTATTCTACCTTAAATACTATTCGGTGAGTGCAGCTGCAGGTGCAGTGGATGGGATGATCTGGTGGATGGATGTGTGGGCGTGGGTACTCGGGTGACCGTCGCATTCCTCGCTGGCGTGGGTACTCGGGTGACCGTCGCATTCCTCGCTGGAGTTGGTGTATGGACGACTGTATGGCATGCTTATCTTGCAGACGTAACGTCAGCGAATTGTGTCACGTACGGCCTGCTTGCGTTCAATGTTTTCTATGTTAACTCTTCCCCTCTTAAATGCAAACGCCCCCGTTTGCTTGGTAGAATTAAAAGAGAGGTATTCTGCTGATTTGACATATCTTGGACGGTGATGTCTGAGGTTGACTAACCGGGATGGTAGATTGTGAGTTATGTGGCGCTACCTCCGCTGGTATCTCCTCTGCTTCGGTGTTTTTCTGTGATTCACCTGGCCGCCGCATCTTTTTCATCTTGAGGGCTATGAGCGTTCCGAATATTATGACAAATAACACAAGGGCAAGGTTTATAGCGGTTCCCCACTTGCTTCTCTCTTGGAGCAGTTCGACGATCTCGGTATTCTTAACACTCAGGTCGTTGACCATTTCCAGGGAGAGCACCCTTTCGACCTTTGAGTTTGATGACTCTGGTTGAACAATTGGGGGCAGAAGACGTGATTTTACAACTTGGTAGGATGCGAATGTTCTCTCCTTCACAGTTATGGTTGCATTCTGGTATCGGATGATAAAGGTACCATTCAGCTGGAGCGGGTCACTGTCAATTTTAACAACGCCGTCGTATCCATTTAGTAGTAGGGTTCCGGGGATTATTTCTTCCACGTCCATGACATGCTGGTTACTGGTTTTGCTGCAATTGCTGGGTCGGCCTTGAAGTAGATTTGGGATGCACCCTGCACTCGTTATATCTATGAGATTATTGTTATTACATATGGCTAAATTATTGCTGGATTTACATTCATTAATGATTGCATAGAACTTATCTTTACAATAAAGAATATTCTTATAAGCTATCTTAAGTATGAAATTGGCTTTCTTTATTGGTTTAACAATGAATAGCTTACATACCTCGTCGCTAGTTTTCGGGATGTTTACAATATATATTATTGTGGAACCATTCGAAGCGATTTTGGTTTCCGCAAAGTCTGCTGCTTGTTCAATATTAATGAGTTTTATATTTTCTTTTTCCAACACTTCTTTCACAAAGTTTACTTCCTCATTACTTAAAATTAATGGATTAACAATTCCTGCCTTTGACAAATGTAAGGCATAGATTACATGCGTTAGATCCTCCTTAATTATACTTAACTTATATTTGATCTTGTTTACAATTTCGTTTTTGATATTATGGCTTTCCTTTACAATATTGATTATTTCATTCGTCGTGTTAGTTAGTTTCGCTATTTTATCCAAAGTGAGCCGGTTAAATACTACTTGGTTATTATTATTTCTTAGCACATTATTGATTTTAGCAGATATAATTTGGAAATCCGCATGGTCGGGATTGCCTGCAATCCACTTCCATGCGGTGCCTATAAAATTTAGTGAACGTTTATGTAGGGACTTGGGTGCCAACCTCCTTAGATAGTTTCGGATTTGGGAGATTTCGTACAGCAGGTAGGGGTGTAAGGGATGATTGGAAAGGTTTTTTTCGATGTCCTCTTCCATGCCGTCCACCAGTCGTTTGGGTTCGCATTCACCCACCATATTATGGTTTGAATGCGATTGTTCGCCTCTGGAGGTGGCTCAGCCTCTCGCGGGTCGCTGTACGAAGTACCGTACAGTGCGGAGCTTGTGGAGGCTCCAGAGATTGGGGGGTTTTGGTCGGGCGTATTTCGGGCCTCGGGACAGTCGGGGTTGGTAGCAGTAGAATGGTAGGACGCATTAGGATCGGCAGCACCTGATAAATTGGTGGTGGAGCCGAAGCTACGGGGATTAGGTGGTGTTGGGTCCGAGATGGAAAGACTAATTGGAGGGTCACTTTGTTGGCTAGTGGAAGGTCCTTGACCTTGAGATCTCAGAACAGGCATTTTGAATTAAAAGGTAATAGGTAAGAGAATGGACAAGGTTTCCTCTGCACAAACAGAAATTATATATTGTGTTTTTTTATATATGTATAAGTGTATTAGCGTAAATATATGCTTTTTCTTATTTTTCTTATCTTATTTTATTCTTTATATTTTTTCCTTTTTATTTATTTTCTTTTCACGTGATAAAAAAAATTCTTTTTATATATTTTCTTTCTTACTATAACTTTTCAAGTAACTTTATTATTTGTTTCACTTTGGTTTCTGGATAATTTTTCCTTTCTATCTTTTTCTCAATTACTTAAAAATTTT
This sequence comes from Merodon equestris, assembly GCA_958301585.1. Lineage (NCBI taxonomy): Eukaryota > Metazoa > Arthropoda > Insecta > Diptera > Syrphidae > Merodon > Merodon equestris. Next base: position 80,582,629 of record OY284414.1, read on the forward strand.
TTTATTTAAAATTCTTTCTTGCTATGACTTTTCATGTAACTTTATTAATTGTTATACTTTATTTTCTTGGTAATTTTTCCTTTCTATCTTTTTCTTAATTACTTAATTACTTAGCTTTTTAGTTAAAATTCTTTCTTACTATAACTTTTCATTTAGCTTTGTTTTTCGTTTCACTTTAGTTTCTGGATAATTTTTCCTTTCTATCTTTTTCTCAATTACTTAATTACTTAAATTTTTTTATTTAAAATTCTTTCTTGCTATGACTTTTCATGTAACTTTATTAATTGTTATACTTTATTTTCTTGGTAATTTTTCCTTTCTATCTTTTTCTTAATTACTTAATTACTTAACTTTTTAGTTAAAATTCTTTCTTACTATAACTTTTCATTTAGCTTTGTTTTTCGTTTCGCTTTACTTAAATTTCTTAACACTAACTTACATGAGGGCTCTCATCATGCTGCAGTGCTTGGTGGGGCCGCTGACTCGTACGGGTCTCCTGTTCTTCCTTCGTTAGGCTCACTTAGGGGCTTCGTTTCCCCACACTTACGGTCACTGCTTAGGATCACCTCCTTCACTATCACTTTATTTTAATTTTTCCTATTTCTTTTTATTTTATTTTTTTTTTTTTTTTTTTTTTTTTTACTGTCACTTAGTTTTTTGCTCTATTTCTTTTTGTTCCGGGGGTCGGGACCAACGAACACGCGCACTGATTTTTCTTAGGGCTAATTTCCCTTACGTCACGCACTATAACAATTAAACTCGTCGCGGACGCGGCCTGTGCTACTTGAGGACCTGCGGCCTCACGGATGTCAAAGATTTTTAAGTTTTGACCCGTGTCAGGGATAACCCTTTAAATCAAATCACTTGTACGCGTCACTATCGCTGGTCCCTGCTCGGGCGCCAATTAAACACTTCTTATTTTATTTTATTAAAAAAAATCTTTATTTACTTTTCCAAAAATGGGCAGCATAACCCCTTAGCACTACGTTTAGAACTAAACTAACATTGTTTTTTATTCTACCTTAAATACTATTCGGTGAGTGCAGCTGCAGGTGCAGTGGATGGGATGATCTGGTGGATGGATGTGTGGGCGTGGGTACTCGGGTGACCGTCGCATTCCTCGCTGGCGTGGGTACTCGGGTGACCGTCGCATTCCTCGCTGGAGTTGGTGTATGGACGACTGTATGGCATGCTTATCTTGCAGACGTAACGTCAGCGAATTGTGTCACGTACGGCCTGCTTGCGTTCAATGTTTTCTATGTTAACTTGTATGAACTCTTGTACGAGCGAAGCACCTTCCAACACCATGGCTCTGTCTAAAAACGAATAATAAGTAATAGGAAATGCCTTATCCTTATCCTTTATCCCTATAGTTTTGACAGCCACTGAATCTAGTCGGCTCTTTTCAATTTTGTAATCAATCTATGAATACCACGAGTAAAGAGCCATGGAGTGTTCTCAATTAACAAAATCTTCCAACACGGCCCGTTCGAGAAGTGTAGACCGCCATACAACAATTTAATTTTATAATTCCTGCGGTTTATCAAAAAAAAAAAAAAACAATAATTTATTATGAAGTAAAACAAAAGCCAAGGTGCAGCGAAGGAAGGAAAAAAAATGTGTGCAAGCCCCCACTCCAGTCGTACGTACGCTCCGTTTCATATATCAAGCTCTCAGCGGCGGCCTTTGACGCGGTTTGACTGGTTCACGCTGATGCACACTTTCAATGCTCGATCGACAGGCTCCCGTATGCAGTTGCGAAAGCAAGGCGCAACTGTGTTTTTGTATCTTTTCTTTTTGCACTCTTGATCTCCTCGGCAAGTGTTTTTTTTGTTGCTGTTGTTGCTCCTCGGCATTCTGAAAATCAAAGCTCCATGCGGTGGCTGAGTGATTCGGGCCACTGGCACTGACAGGCCAGAAGGGCTCGCTGATCGTGCAGTATTACATTGCGCGCATTATTAAGTAATCTTGCAGTGAAATTTTGCGGATTTGAATGCATGCAAATAGTATTACGGAATACCTACTCCAAGTGGCAGCTCAAAAGGGACACTTTTTCCCGCGCTGCTTGCTGTATTACATTCCGCGTCTCATTAGCACTTTGTCGTAATATTTCACACATAATTGCGCGGGCAGCATAACTCGATTTGGATGAATTTGCTGCTCGGAACTGAGCACTGTTCCAAGGATGAGGATGAGTGTGAAATTCGATGCTTCTGGTGTGCCGTCGTCTTCCAATTAGTTTTCATTAATGGGAAACTTGTGAATCCGGGCAGTGAGCCTCTGAATATTCTGTTTGCGGTTCTGCTCGGTCAGTGGGAAACTTGACGCGGCAATTAGTGGTTATAGTTGCGCAAAGGAATTGCTGTTCCTCATGGTCGTCTCGTAGTCACTTTGTTGTTTTCCAACAACTTGAACAAAGAATTTGAAAATGAAAGCAAAAAAAATGAATTGAATGCGGAGTTGAGGTATTAATCACGGACGACGGTCGACTGGCGCGAGAGCACGCTGACCCGATGTGGGCGCGAGCCGGTGAGAAATATTTATCAAATGACTGTGCGTAGCTCGGTGAATGGTTGATTGTAAATAGCAAGTGCCTATCTCATAGGTAGAGTTGCAAACTAACAAACATAAGGTTGATGCACTTCTATGGTGAAAAGATATCAAATGAAGGCCGTGTCTGTGGAGCTTATTGTTGACAGTGAAAATGAAACCGAAATTACGTATTTAATGACCTCGATGGCGCTATCTCAATTCCGGAACAATTTTAAGCGTGAGAATGCCTTGAGTATCCGGAAAAGATGGCGCAGCCCAGTGTAAAGAGAAATAAGTAAGTTATGGCTGTTTGATGATAGGGCATGCTTTGTATGTATACATTTATTGAGAGGTTCTACATGCTGATAAATAAGCTTAGGCGACGATCCTAAAACGTACAAAGGTTTGAGATTTCAATTGTAATCACGATAGATGGGTGATGTATGTATATGCTGTGGGATCAACCACATTCCTGTCCGACCAACGCTCACAAAAATAGACTGGTCGTTCACAATGTAAGAGATGTATACGGGAATTCTCAATTGTTGATACTAAAGGCTTGGATAGGGAGCTCCGGTCGGAGCGCCCAGGCGATTACATTATACATGACAAGCTTTGCATTAAATGCCCTTAACAGAAAAAATAAGATCTACTTTTCATTGGGCCGTTTGAGTTTGATAAATTTTCCGTTTATGCTGCCCCGATATTCGGAGATCCTCAAAGTTTTGCCAATCCTTCTACACTACCTTTCAACATCGTCTTCTTAAAAAAGTTATATTATTTACATGTGCTGTCGGTTTTTCAGCGAATATGAAATAAAACAAGATGGGATCAACTCGCCGGAAGCCAAGCTACAGTTCCAAGTTTTCTACCTTAAATGTTGCAAACTTTTACCTAGATATTAGGAACCACAGTAGCTGGGGTTCTTAAGCCAGTCACTATGAGCCCAGAATCATGTATTCTATAACACAGCCAAGTTTCAGACTCATAGCCACTCGGCAAGTTTGGTTTGATATATGCGTACGGACGGACAGACAGGAAAGTCTTTACATAAGCCTTCCCTACCCCAACTTTGCAAGGTAGAAGACTAAAAACTGACGAAACTCTTATATAAAGTCCAAGAGGGCCATACAGGTTAAGACAAGGTGGGACACGAAATCTTGAGTTTGCCACAGAGTAGCATTTTAAATGGAACTATTCAACATCGTCTCCAAAGCAGTAATATAGCACAAGTGACAAGAGAGACTGAGGATGAAAGCCATTCACTTCAGTCTACATCTCCTCACAAAATTATTCACACAAAGACCTTACAGCTGAATTTATATAATATTGTCTATGTTCAAAAAATGACGTGACTTCTTATTTTCCTCGAAAAATTTTCTTATTTATTCATAAGTATCTATCTTGTCGCCTTCAAAATAATCCCCCTCAGATATAACACACTTGCACCAACGCTTTTCCAATTTTCGGAGCACTTCTGATATGCGCCTTTTGGTATAAAATCGAGCTCTTCCACAAATGAAATCCTCAATCGTGACAAATCTTCGTCGTTTAATGGTTTGAGTCTTTTCAGCTTAAGAAGAAGGTCGCGGGAGGCCAAGTCTAGTAAATATGGTGACTGAAGCATGATAATACGCACAAACAACGGTGAGTGAGCAAATGCAATAAAATAAAGAAAACGAAAAAAGAGCAAAATGGGACGAAAAAAATCGGAAACTCCTTTGCAAAAGCAAAAGCTTATTTTTAAGTAAGCTTACGAGGGCAATATTTGCCAAGACGCTGGTAAATTATCGGATATAATGAGAGGCTTGTTACCAAGAAAATCAAGCAAAACCCCGAGACGCCAAGAAACCATTCTTTGTCGGAACAGTAGTGCGGGTTTTAAGGTCAAATGCACGTGCCATTTATTTCCAAGGTTAACAAAGAAAAAAAGACTCGCCTTCGCCAAACAGTGTGTTAACAAGACTCTACTCTTTAGAGCACCATTATATTTAGAGATGAAAGCAAGTATATTTTTTGAGACAATGACTGGAAACAAAGGGTTTGGTGAAACGGTTCAAGCGAAAAAGGGTGGTGGTAAATTCATGATGTGAGAGTGTAGAATGAATCAGCATCCTAAAGAAAAATCTTGAGCAACGCGCCACAATGAATGGATATAGGGCCAAATTATGTCTTTCAACAAGCCAACGACCCAAAACACACTGTTCACAAGCCAAAATGTGGGTACTTTTTAATGCTCGCTGGCAGCTCAATACGCCTCCACAGTCATCCGCCATCAACTCCATTGAACATTTGTGGGCCAAGCTTGAAACAAACATTCGAATCGAGCTAAGGAAGTTCTGCAACGAGAATGGGATCTTAACGCGTATTTTTTACAAAACACGATAGCATGTCAAAACGATCAAGAGCAAAGATTGGTGCTAAAGGTTTTAAGGGGACTAGAGCTTAGAGACTGAAGATCACTTTCTGAAACTTGGGTTAACCCAAAGTTTTAAATCCTCTCAAGGCCAGTGTTTCACACTGGGATCTCGTTTGATTCGCGTCAGTATCTGTAATTTTGGTGTCCAATGATTAATACTTTTAATATATAAACCTTAGTCGTGTTGAGACTTCTTGAAGCCTTAAAAACGGTCATTGCATGCCATTATTGAACCGTCAACTTTCAAATATCATGGCTATGAGTTTGACAGGAAAAAATTAAGTGTTTACATAAAATTCACTATAAAAGAGGTGAAAATATTGTAAAAAATAATATTTCTCAAAACTGTGAGACTTCTGACACTCTTTAAGCACCTTTTCACAAAGCTATTATACATATATTAAATAAATAAGTTTGGACGTCTCTGGTCAACAGTTTATGGAGAGTGATCTGGCTCCAACTCATGTTCGTCTGACAAGGTCAGCTGAACAGCTGTGTGTTGTTGTATGATTTCTGAAGTCGATGACACGGTATTGGATTCCCTCAACAGTCAAGACATCGAATGTGTTTTTCTTTAGCGGGGTACTGACAAAACTCCCTTGAACCCTTGAAAGCTTCTCGAAATTCGGAAAGTTCGGAAGCGGCAGAAAGGAGTAAATTCCCTTCACTTTTGCGAAGAAATGAATCACACACATTCATCTTCTGCTGCGTCGTCCCTCGGGATTGGAGTCGAAGACTCTTCGGGCCGGAGCGGTGATGTCCATTCGCTTTACATAGCCCAGCCATCTTAGAAGTTGAATCCGTAGACGTCTAACTAGGCCGATGTCGCTGTACAGCCCGTACAGTTCTTGGTTGAATCTTCTCCTCTACTCTTCGTTTACACAAACAGGACCGGGATTATTAAGGTTTTATAGAGGTATACCTTAGTCTTTCGAGAGAGGGCTCTACTACTCAATTGCTTCTTGAGCCCAAAGAAGCAGCGGTTGGCAAGAGTTATTATGCGTTTTATCTCAGCGCTGGTGTCGTTGCTGCTTGTCACTATTGAGCCAAGGCAGACGAAGTCCTTGACTACTTCAAAAATATTGCTGCCGAAGGTTACGTACTGACGTCGGTGTTGCACATCTTTCTTTGATGACAGCATATCTTTATTCTTATCCCCATTTACTCTTAGGCCCATTTTAGCCGCTTCCGATTCAATGCTTGCAAACACCTCATTGTCTCGCTTTGTACATCCAATGACGTCAATGTCATCTGCGTAGGCAAGCAGTTGTGTAGATTAGAAATGGATCGTACCTCTTGTATTAGCCGTAGAGTCCCGCACGATCTTTTCAAGTATGATGCTAAGGAAATCACATGACAATGCGTTACCCTGTGTAAGTCCTTTTTTAACATCGAAGGTCTCGGTTAATTCACATCCTACCTTAATGGAGCAGCGAGAATTTTCCATAGTCATTCTGCACAGTCTGACGAGTTTGGCAGGGATGTTAAAACATGACATGGCTCTGTATAGCTCGTCTCTATAGACCCTGTCATATGCAGCCTTAAAGTCGACAACGAGGTGGTGCGTGTTGACCTGAAATTCATGAGTCTTCTCCAAGATCTGCCATTGTGTAAATATTTGGTCTACCGTGGATTTTTCTGGCCTGAAACCACACTGGTAGGAACCTACCAGATTGCCCACGAATGGTTTCAGGCGCTTACACAGTACGGCAGAGAGGATCTTGTACGCAAAGTTCAGGAGACTTATCCCTCTGCAATTGGCGCAGTCATAGGGATCTCCTTTCTTATGGACCGGGCAAACGATGCTGAGATTCAATTCATCGGGCATGCTTTCTTTCGACCATATCTTCCAGATAAGTTGGTGCATATTCCTGACCAGCTTATCGTCAGCTGCTTTAAATGGTTCAGCGGGGAGTTCGTCTGCTCCAGCAGCTTTATAAGACTTAAGTTTCGATATCGGGATCATAACATCGTCTAGGTGGGGTGGACGGGATTCTCTTTCGTCTGTTGTGAATGGTTCGTTCGGCCTGGCGGTGGCATTTTGACTGCCACCGCCGTTATACAATCTGCAGAAGTGGTTTTTCCCCAATCTCAGCATCGACTGTGACTCCACTTTTAGTTGTTCGTTTTCATCCCTGCAGGCTTCCGCTCTGGCTTTATAGCCTTGGCATGTTCATTTTACTTTTTGGTAAAACTTTCGAACGTCGTTCCTGCAACAGCATCTCTCCATCTCCGCGATCTCGCGCTTCTCGTGCTCCTTTTCAGAAGCGCATGCTCCTCTCTGCTTTTCTGTTCACAGATCTTGCCATGTATGCATTCTGTTTCTCTACATGGACCTGTCTGCACTCGTCATCAAAGAAGGGTTTCTCGAAGGTGGTGGCTTGAAACCGAGTACATCTAAGGCGGCCGCTCTGATGGCGTTCTGACAACGTCTCCTGTTCTATGGTTTGTGCAGATTGCATCGGGTCTTGTGAGAGCTTGAAGAAGGCTTGATCGGTGTAGGTCCTGGCGGTCTCTTGCGATTGCAGCTTTTCGACGTTAAATTTGTGTGTTCTCTAGGTGACATCTAGGATGCTGGAGGAGTGTCTGCCGTCGATCACAATATGATCAATTTGATTGGTTGTCGATTGATCGGGAGACCGCCAGGTCCTTTTATGGATGTTGAGGTATGGGAATTGTATACTTGCTACTACCAGATTACTTCCCACCATAAAGACCACTAGCCTTAGTCCGTTTTCTGACATGGTGTTATATAGGCTGTGCTTTCCTACGACTCGTTCAAGGATAGCTTCCTTACCCAGTTTCGCATTGAAATCTCCTTCAACGATTTTGGTGTCATAGCTGGGACATTGGGCATATGTTCTGCCTAGGAGATCATGGAAGTCTTTCTCCTATCTGGGGGCGTGGAGACATATTAAGCTTATATTGCCGAAATTGGCTTTAATGCGGATGGTTATGAGACGTTCGCTTACATGCCGGAAGCTTAAGACAATTTGCCTGAATCTGCCTCGAATAACAAATCCGCATCCGAATAAGCGTTGTTTGTTTTCTCTGTAGCAGTTTCCTGTAGATACACAGTTTTTCATCCGCTTTTTACCTGGCCCATCCCATCGCACTTCTTGGAGTGCGGTAATGTCTGCCTTATAGTAGTTTAGAGATTTGACCAGTTGTCCGGCCGCACCTGGTCTGTTAAGGGAGCTAACGTTCCAGGTGCAGATCCTAGTTGAGGTACTAGGCAACCAGGAGCCACCGCGTGGAGGTGAGAATAGTAGTTGGTAGACAGAGGCTGAAGTGTCGGCGCTTATGCCTTCATATGTTCGCGTAGTCTACCCCTTTAGCACTATTATCTTACTAAAGTAAAAGTGTAGCACTCTAGACAGTGGCACTGAGCTTAACATATGGACAAGATATTGACTCAAATGAGCTGAAGTTTTACAATTTTCATACAAAATGACGTTCATATTCACGAGAATGTTAGGTTCAATACAGAGACTCCCTAGAGTAAAGAAAAAAAAAAACCAATTTGGTTTGCATTCTTCTTTCCATTACCACTAAAAGGGAGTGTTCGACATTGACTATTATCTTTACAATCATTTATACGAGTATGCTGTACGCTGGCTTTGTTAGGGCGAACCCTGGTATTTGTATGTTCTGCCAATATTTATACACATGTGTCATATAAGGAAGCCAAATTTGGTGAGAAATTCCATATATTCAAAAGGTACTCTAGTCACATAATAAAATTTAACTCCGATACCTGACCTTTCGAGGCGGAAACGACTCAGTGATTTTTTAAGCTTTTGGTTTTACTTGTCATAAAAAGAGTGGAAAAAATTGCGAAAGTGTATACACTTTTTGTTTGAGTTGGTAAACCTGTGGTTGCCATATACTTTTTTATGTAAGAGTTGACCTTAATCGAATCACTTTTTTGAGTATATAGGCTGCTATCTGGCTAATAACATATGCAATGCGACAAAGCTGGAACCGAAGCTGGTTTATCAGCATAGATGAGCATTCTGACGTATCTACATAGAAAAGGTCTAAAGGCGTCAAAAGCCTCGATCTAGCTGCCGAATTCACTTGTCCAAAAAGAGAGGAAAATCGCTTTCCGAACTTATTTCTCAACTGGCCCCTCGATTGACGTGCTGTGTGTGCAGGGAGCGCCGTTTTGCTGGAACCACTTGCCGACCAGGTTCAGTTCGTGCATTTGGGGCCAAAAAAGTTCGAAATCTCTAAAAGATAGCGGGCGTCATTGACGATAACATTGTTCTCACGGTCGTCTTTGAAAAAATTGGGGTCAATACAGTACATTTTTAAGAGTGCATTGGCCGCTCTTTTATTGATTTAGGGTGCTCATGGGACCAAATTGTGCTTCGTTGCAGAAGACATTCTTTTGATAAGAAAGCAAACCTTCCTCCATCTTTCCTAATGCCCACTCACCGAAAATTCGACACTGTAGCGTTAGTTCTTACACGAGGTGTATTTTTCCTAAGGCTTCCAAGTGGTTGAGTAGCACAAACTCAAATTCTTCAAACGACGACGAATGGAAAAATCACTGTCCTCATTAACGCTGGCAAATATAGCAGCAATATTTTCCTCTATACGCACTATACGCACACGTCCATGGCTTGATGTCCGATGGCGTGAAATTGGTGCTAAATTTAGTCACTATACTTTGATTTGCTTGCTCACTAGATCAGTTAGGATTGCCGTAAAATGTTTAAGTGCGTGAAAATATTTTTGCGGGGCAAGAATTTTGGCAATTCAATAATTTGTAAACATTGTTTGAGTATAGGTCTTTCCGTAATAAAATGGCAAGGCTAATTGTGTATGTTCAACTTCGACACATGTCATGGATTACGCGCGAGGCGGCAAAAATGGAACACTAAAAAACCAAACATTAAAATATCACCCTTCAATTGCTTGAAGGCATTTACGGCGATGTTAAGGCGAGGGTGATAAAACGAGCTTGAAGCTCATCGTGTTAAGCTAGTCAATGCCCCAATTTTCGTGATGTATATTTCATTCGCACAAGTCTGATACAAAGTATTAAGTTCTAGGGCGTATTTGGTTATTAATCTTTTTCTTATTTAACAAATAAAGAATATCCGCCCAAAACAAAAAATAATAGTACAACCAAGAAAAATAACCGTTGAACAATGTTGATCATTGTAGCCGAGACACATATCGCCTCGACCCGACGGAATACCGAATAAAGAATTGAAGGCTGCTATTCAAACAAGGCCTGAGATGTTCATAGCAGTCATGCAGAGATGCTTAAATGGAGGAGCATTCCCAAAACCATGGAAATTGCAACACCTAGTACTGCAACCCAAGGGAAAAAACCACCCGGAGTACCATCGTCATACCGCCCGATATGCCTGCTCGATACCGTGGGAAAAAATTCTAGAGCGGGTAATATACGATAGGCTACTTACTGTAGCAGAGAAGAAGGGAGACCTCTCAAATCATCAATACGGATTCCGAAAGGCACGCTCTACTATCGACGCAACCCAAAAGTAGTCGATATTGCGTCTGAAGCCATAGCAGGACACTCATGGAGGCGGGGGTCAAAGAAGTACTGTGCAGTAGTGACTTTAGACGTTAAGAATGCGTTCAACTCTGCCGACTGGACCCTGATAAGAAGCTCGTAGGTAAGAATGGAAACACCGCACTACCTGCTAAGGATAGCCAGAAAACTGAGGTATGTCACGGAGGAAGGAACTTAATATTACGACATCACCGCCGGGGTTCCTCATGGATCGGTGTTGGGCCCACTTCTTTAGAACCTAATGTATGACGGTGTCCTGAGACTAAGGTTTCGCCAAGGAAACCTCGGATTCGCAGATGATATCGTGATGGTTGCAAAGCACACACACGCAGTAGAATCAGCCACAAACACAGCTGTTGTCCAGATAAAGTAGTGGCTACAATCTGCAGGCCACGAGCTGGCAGACCATAGGCCGTCCTCATAATAAGCAGAAAAACTGTAGAATATATCGATATTCGAGTGGGCAACCAGAATATCCGATCCAAAGAAGCGGTTAAAATACCTAGGAGTGATGCTTGACAATAGGTGGGGTTCAAATTGCACGTGGACTATGTGAACAAAAAAGCATCCTCACTACAAACGGTTCTCTCCAGGATACTGCCAAACGTGGTGCTGGGCAGAGTGCTGAGCTCAGTCATGCTCTATGCTGCACCAGTGTGGGCAGATGCGCTCAAGAGGAAGGAAACATGACGAAAATTGTTATCGGTATAACGACTATGTGCTGTAAGGACAATAAGTGGCTACCGGACGATTTCGGACGAAGCCGCTTTGTCATTGCTGGGATGATCCCCATTGATATTCTCACCGAGGCGATGAAAAGAATCCAGCGGAGAAAACTCTCAATGCCAACCATTGCCGGAGAAGTAAGAAAAATCAAGGAGGAAGAGAGGTTGTGGTCGATGGCCCAATGGCAATCTCGGTGGAATAATACCTCAAACGGCAGATGGACCCATACCCTGATTCCATCAATCGATATATGGCTAAGCAGAACACAAGGAAACTGCAACTACCATCTTACGCAGTTCCTCTCTGGTCACGGTGGTTACCGTAAATACCTACATATATCGGTTCGGCGACGATACCTCTCCTCTTTGTCCAGACTGCTCAAACCAAGAGGAAGACGTGAGGCACACAATCTTCGAATGTAGACGCTTCACAGATTGGAGTGGCACTGTACCAAGACCAGCAAATATAATTCAACGAATGGTGGAGTCGGAGGAATACTGGCTGATGATCTGCACACTAATCAAATGTGCAGACAGAGCTGAAGAGAGTAGAAGCGGCAAGGGAAGCACAAGAGACCGCAAGAACAACAGAAGCAGGTGGAAGTCTACAAGCTCAGGGGCAGCATGAATTGCTTACCAGCCCCGCGAAGTAATACCAAGCGGCAGTCTCGCGGAGAGAGTGGCAGATGAGTGCAGGGTGTGGTTTAGTACGTAGGCGCAGGCTTGAGCAAATATGCAAAGCCTGCGAATCGTGCATGCCAGCAGCACGGATCTCTAGTATCTATGAAAATTCCACAAAAAAAAAACATATCGCCTCGACACAAGTTGTCAAAGTTGTATCAACATTCACTATGGTCAACTTGACATACATTGGGGCATTAGCGACGTGTGGTTTGTTGAAGACTTGTTAATTTTTATTATACTTGTAGCGTTGGATAATCATTTCGGTAATAGTATATTCGCACTTTTATACTAACACGAGATATGATTTCATTTCCCAAAATATCATAATTTTTGGCTCTTTTTGCTTTAAAGACGACAAATTTTAAGGGACTGAGATACTGGTGAGTATTCTAATATTAACGAAACATATTTTACCTATCATGTTCATTTAGGTATGTTTTGGTGAAAGGTTTATATTATATGTACTTGTAAGCTCACTATGCTTAAGTGCACAGACGTTCTTCGAATATCTTGTGTGCTTAGGTAAAATGCTAAAATCGTTATTAACTAAGCAACGAAACACTTACGCACATTTTCATCACTGATCAGAAAAATGCCTAAAAATTGTTATCTTCAAAAACAAGTAAAATTAAATGACTTAAATAGTTTTCCCAAAGCTCATCTAAGTATTTTGATCAATCTAAGTATGATACATTTAAAAAAAACCATTCTCGCACTGAAACTAGGCAATCCAGCTTGATTCGCCACCTTTACTTACTTCCATCCAAACACATATAAATAATTCGTAAGTGAAAATCGATGATAACAAATCTGCCGCTATAACTTACATTGCCATGTATCGTAAGCTTCATTATTTTAAAGAACATAGAAAAAGCCTCCAACGATAAATACCAAGATCGGAGTGGAAAAAAAACGTCGAAGATAAAAAAACTGGATCTTTTCGAGCACGTGCTAATTGAAGGGTAAAAAACGCGTCCACATGTCCGCAATCCGTTTTTTGTCGTCCTCCTTCTCTCCTTTTGGCCATCTTGACAGTTGTAAGACGATATGTGCACCGACGACATACCGAAAAGGATAACTGTAACCGTAACGGAGACCCGAAGACAATACCGGCATAAACTAATTCAGTAGCAGTTACGTCGATTAGTATTAGCTACAACTAGTTGGTCTAAGGACCTCACTCTGATTGTATTCGATTCGAGACGAACGGTTCCATGTGCCTTATGCCATATTTGCCTTTCGAACGTTATACACTCGCATACGTGAAGTAAGTCAATAGGTGTCAAGGTAGATCAGATGACATGGCATCGCAAAATCTGTTTCGGTTTCTTCATTTTCCATTTCGATGTCCATCGGAGGAGCACGTAAACGGTTCTTTGTCATGCTGGCGATTCTTTGTTTCTGTCGAAGTGATTGCATGGGTAATTAAACTCCATTCGAATGCCGTTGGATTGGCAACGACAGACGGGATTGCGACGATTTTCAAGTGGACTCGACCGAGGAAAGTATCGAGTTCTGGGCTTCGTGTCTGAGGTTAAGTAATTTGAGTCGGGGGTTTTGTTAAATGATCGGTTCAACGAATCCTTCATCAGATGGGTTATGAAGAGTGAGGTTTTCGGCGTATTCATTGGATTCAATCCTTTCGACTGGTTTTGCAAGCGGTTCGTGAATGATGTCGGTAATTTTTTCGGATTGAGATATTTCGAACGAAAAAGGAAAAGATGGCGTTTGCTTTTTAAAATTATGTTTTAAGCCCTTGATAGGAACTTGATACAGTGGTCAAAATCAGTTCCAGAAGATATAGCGATTCCACGCAATTTTATTTCACATTAAGGCGATTTTTTTGATTTTTGCAGAGTTTGCTTTATTTTCAAATGAATTGCATGCCGATCTTGTGGCAGTAGTTATGCCATCTATGTCACATGATGTTGCCAATATCATGTACAGTATACAGCACTAACAACTAGGGCAGTCATACTCTCAGCTTTTGGTGCACTTATTGGACAAAATAGCGTTCTTTTGAAACCATCGCTGCGCATCACGTCTTTTGCATTACAGCTTTTGTTTGAATGAACAGCTAGTTCTGTTAGTAGTCATCTGTTAGAGACACTTACGTTGTAGTCTCCATGGTCTTCATGTTCAAGACCTTGTAACGCAGTTCAAGAAAGGAGACAACTTAAAGAAATCATATCAGATGTGCGATATCATTACAAATACAACGGTCTTCGTAAGTCTTTTGTAAAATTGGTTTTAAAGTTATTTACCAGAGTCGTTTTCCGATGCCACCATATAACCATAAATAAGCGTTCGAATCATTGATGCAAGGGAGTTCAAGATACTGAACAGATCAGTCAGCAAGTACACGGGCTTAAGAACTTTTGCGAGTTCTTAATCGCAGCATTTTCAATGACACCCGGTATATTTGAAACACACAATTTAGAACAGGCTCTTTAATCCATTAAAGGCACAGCTACTATAAACCTCTTCTAAGCGCTATAGAAACTGTATACATTAATACATTATATGCATAACAAGATCATGTAAGTATGCAAGAAACATATGTTTGTATGGTGGTTATAAACAAGGTGATACCACACAGCCGATCAAATGATTGTTCTATTGAAGAAGAAGTACGGTACTCGTGCAATCCAGATGAATGTTCCCGTTGAATGGTCTAATATATTTTAAAACCGTTCCCCTCCACGTGATTTTGTTAAATAGTTAGTTTTAGTCTTTTGCCTTGCAAGGCGGGGTAGGAAAGACTTACACAAAAGCTTTCCTTTGCAAAGTCTGTGCGTTTGTCCGTACGCAATACCATATTATTGTCTGTCCGTCCGTACGCATATATCAAACAAAACTTGCCAAGTAGCTATGAGTCTGGAACTTGACTGTGTTATAAAGCACATAATTCTGAGCTCATAACGAGCGGTTTTAAAAGCAGATCCAGGTAAAAGTTCACGGTGGAAGACCTGAAATTGTAGCTTGGCCCCGGCGACTTGATCCCATCTTGTTTGTTAATAAGTCAACAGAGGAGATCATTCAAAATATCGACCGATGCAAACTTGCTCGCGATAGTCGTACGTAGGAGGTCGAATGAATATAAGTATCGGAGGCTTAGCTTAAAAAAAAAAAAACATTTTCTTAGCTCTAATATTTTTTTTTAAAAAGAATTTTAAATTAATCATGAAAATGTGTGTACTTTAGAATGTCCGTATATGGCCAGTAAGGTATTTTAAGTTAGTAAATTTTTTTAAGATAGGCTTAAGCATTTCTTCCTGCGTATTTAAAAAAGAATAATATTTGCCCAATATCTCAATTATTCTGTGATTCACGTTGAAACAAAAATTGGGACAAAATTGAGGACAATTATGGTCATTTTATGATAAGCTCTTGGACTTTCTCGCATAACATGTAAGGCAGAGATCAACACATTCACTGTGCTCTGCAGTTTCCTCGTCCTCAAGATAGAGTCAACATTCGGTTTCAGACGGGAGGTTATTTATGTTGATATGATATCTCAGACTACAGTGTCTCGAAAGGTAGCTGACCAGTCATCTGATAATGACCCTATTATATTCAGGGGCCGTATGAATCTCTTCGATTGTCGGAGTCCTTGAACGTTGTTCCAAAAGCGCAGGTGTTTCGATTTTTCCCACTTGTTTAAGAGAAAATTAATCTTTGACTTTGGGATTCCGCAGAAAGGTTCGGAACCTTTCTCTGGTCGGCGATTTCGTTGCCTTTCATGCCCTTGTGAACTGGTAACCACCAGAGTTTGGCCCTATTTCCTCTGCCTAGATCTTGCAGAGCATCGTGGCATTCCTTGATAGATTTTGAGTTCGTACTATACGAGCCCAACGCTTTGAGTACTGTCTGACTGTTTGAGAATGTATTGATGGTTATACCTCTTATGCCAGTCTCTAAGTTTAGGTTGACGCACGTTAGGCTGGCTTGGAAGAAACCAGGACTAGTTCCCAGGGCCATTGATTTGGTCCAATTCCGATTTGGACCAACATCCGATTTGGTCCAAAGATGCCAGCGCCAACGCCGGAATCTATCTTGGAGCCATCTGTGTACCACCTCAGGCCTTTGATATTTTGCAAGAGATCATTGCTTTCTCAAGCTGTGCGCTTTGGGATCAATATCTCAATTCTCTTGTCAAAAGCCTGAAACTGTGGTAATCAAATCCAGCTCAGGAAGGTATTGCAGAATGGACATATGGCCCAATGGTCTACATGGCTGCTTCGTTTCCGAGCGGAGGAGTCTGATTATAATACGTATAGCAAGCTTTTACATGAAAAGGTGCAGTGGAGCAATTCCGATCAGTGCCTCTTTGGCTGCCGTTGGTCAGGTTTACATTTCGCCTGAAGCCGTTTAATAATTAAAGTTTTTTGTTCAGCTTTTGTCCACCATACGGCAGACGTATAAATGATGATTGGTCTTACTATTGTCACAGTGGCCAAACATATAGAAAAAGTGGAGGTTGCCACGAACACAGCCATCTCTAAGGTGAAAGATTGGCTGGTAAGTGCCGGCCTGGAACTAGCGGCTCTCAAAACGGAGCCTGTGCTCATAACCAGGCGCAAGAAGGTGGAACATGCGAGCTTTTTAGTTGGCGATCAGACGATTAGGTCTAAGAAATCTGTGAAGTACCTAGGGCTTATCCTTGATAACAGGCTCTCCTTTAGGGAACACATAACGTATGCCAGCGAGAAGGCATCACTTACACAAGAAGCGTTCTCACGAATGCTCCCGAATGTAGGTGGTCTCGGATATGCGCGCAGAGTCTTTCTCTCAAAGTTAGTCAGTTCAGTTCTACTGTACTCTGCTCCGATATGGGCTGGTGCACTCGCAGGTAGACAACTGAAACGGATGATGACGTCAGTGTATAGACTTTGCGCAATAAGAACAATCAGCAGATTCAAAACCATCTTAGCGTTCGTCATAGCTCACGAGCTCATGAAGATACACCGCTGGCTAACGTCTGACCGACAGGACAGGACAGGCGCATAAAAGAAGAAGAACGGGCAGTTCCATAGTAATGTGGCAAGCTAGATGGGATGTCTCCACAAAAGGAAGATGGACGCACAGGCTCATTCGTGTTATCAACGGCTACAGAAAATATCTGTACAAATGTAGACATTATTATTCTCCACTGTGTCCACAATGTCCAAATGCTGAGGAGGACGCAGAACACGCAGTTTTTAACTGTAGTCGTTTCGCGCAGGACAGGCAAGCGCGCCAAACTCGGAAGATAACTGGAACGGGCTTATACAAACGAAGCTACGTCAGGCCGAAGCAGAGAGACGAGCACAAGAGCTCGCCGCTCGAAATACAGCATAAATCGCTAACCGGCGAAGTAATACCTAACGACAGTCCCGCAGGGGGAATGGTTGAAGAGTGCAGAGGTGTGGTTTAGTACGTAGGCGCGTGGAGAACAATATCCTGCGAATCGTGCATGTTGGTAGAGCCCGGGCTACCAGTATCTTGATCGAAGATTCCACACATCTTAGCGCAAATCCATAAAAAAAAAAAACAAAAGGTCTTACTATCGCGATATATAACCAGTAGAATACCTTAGGTTTCAATCCCCAGGTTTTACCGTAACTGCATCGACAGGCCTACAGTGTCTTACCCGCCTTTCAGAGTTTGTTTTTAATGTAGGAATTCCAGTTAAGTTTGCGATCAAGGTCAATAATTATATACTTGACTTCTTCTGAAAATTTTATGTTTGTAACGGTTAGGGGGACGGAGCAATGTTATATTTTTTTTCCTTGTTATAAGCCAGACTAAGATTGTCTTATTTGGGTTTATCGATAGACGAATTCACAACCACAAGGTATTACACGAGTCCTTTGATGACCTCGATCCTCGTCAATATTTTTCAAAATCCAGAATTGCCTATGCAAACCAGAAACCAATGATGCATCATCGCAGATGACGAGTTGTTTAAATAAGCTGATTCGCACTATTTATAACATGTTCTTTATTACATTTTATGAACGCCGTGAAGGCCAATTTCAGTGCAGTTGCAAATGACGAAATATTTACCCTAAAGTAATTTTTTTTTTTATTATTATTGATGACCAATTATAACTCCGGAGCTCAGAGCCTCTCCTATACAACAGGGATAGGATTTTAAGCATGGACAATTTTCTGATAAAGCAGATTCGAAGTCACTTTACAAGAGCAATGACTTCAGTCAATAAATCTGACCTCCGGGGTTTATTAACGTAACTACAGGGTGCGCCATCTCATATGGGTCGATGTAAACTTCCAATAACTTCAACAATAATTGTTGACAATTATTGTCAACCGATTTTCATATGTCAAAGCATTTTGGAAATGTCAATTCAGTACATGAATCGCTTCACACCAAAAGAACGCGCGGAAATAGTTTCAATGTTCATTAAAATGAACGCTCGATTGTGCTAACTCAACGTGCGTATCGTGCAAAATATCGTGATCGTGTTGCGCCCAAAAAAGATACAATTCGTCGTTAGACCTCGAATTTTTTTCAATTTGGTTCTATGGCAAGCCTTCGTGAGCAACCTAGGTCACGTCCGCGGCATTCAAACTCATCTATTCAGTCTGTGAAGGCCAGTGTTCAAGAAGACTCAAGTTTGTCATATCGGCGCCGTTCGCAGCAGTTAGGCATCAGTGGGACCACTTTGCGGAGAATTTTAAAGTAGGATCTTCACTTATTTCCATACAAAGTGCAGATAAGTCAAAGAATTTTATCATAAGATGAGCCACGGCGCTTGCTGAGCCGGAGTTCTGGCATCAAATTTTGATGACCGATGCGGCATATTTTACGCTCTCTGGCTCGCTATATGATCAAAAAGTTACTGCTTGGGCGGTATGCGCTAAAACCATAATTGGACCGTATTTCTTAAAAGTTGGTGATACAGTGGATGGCGATCGATATCGGTGGATGTTGGCCCATTATGTGGGCCCAGAAATGCGTAAAAAAGGCTTATTTCATTTATTTTTGGTTTCATCAAGACGGCGCGACATGCCATACTGCGGACAAAACAATGAACCTTTTGCGTAAGAAGTTCCCTGGAAGATTGGTGTCAAAAAAGGGCAATATTGACTGGCCTCCGGGATAGCCGGATTTGAGTCCTCCAGACTTTTTTTCTGGGGATACTTGAAAAGCAAGGTGTATACTAACGACCCGAAGACAATAGAACAGCTCAAAAGAAACATTCGTGCAGAAATCACAGAAATTTCGACCGAAATGCTCGAAAATGTCATGGAGAATGCGCGAAAACGAGCCCATTTTTGCATCGGCAATAAAGGCGGTCATTTAATTGATATTGTTTTCAAAAATTAATCAAAATAAATTGTAAAGGTCTAAATTGAATAAAAGTTTCTGAATTTCCAAAATCGGTTGAGAATTGTTGAAGTTATTCGAAATTTACATCGATCTGTATGAGATGGCGCACCCTGTACTCTTACCACGAGATGGTGCCCCATAACCGCTTTGTTCCACTAGAGGCATTACTCTATAAGGCCGAGCGTCTCCGGTTTAGTAGATCGTGTCACGCCGTGATCAGGGAGACGTCGTGCGATGGCATCAATGCTTTTGGTGGTTGGAGCGGATTGCGTCAGTGATACATTTGGATAAGTTAGCCTTCCCTAGGCAAAGCATGCCAGACGCCATTGGCAGGCTGGGATAGGTAGGTTAAGGTAGGCTAGAGCCTAGGGTAGTTTATAGTTTAGTTTTTGTCTAGTTTGATAGCAGAATGTCCAGAATTGTCCAAAATGATTTTTAAGAAAAAAAAAAAACGCTCAGAGCTTAGACAACACTTTTCTAACCCTCCCTGTCATGGGTACTTGTATGTTCCTCTCAGCTATCGCTTTTCTACTCCATTTTTTCTAGATCCATCCTTATATTGTCCTTACAATTACACTCGTTATATGTACGTGTAGTGCCCATCTTAGTTTTCGTGATTCCATTACTCGGTCAACGCTAGCCCCAAGCGTTTTAGGGTTTTTTTTTATAAAAATAAAGCTTTCTCCATTCTCGTGTTTCTCCGTCATGTTTTTCGCCAGAAATTTTCTTTAAAATTTTGCTTTCAAAGACCTGAAATCTATTTTCCTCCTTCTTATTCAAAAACCAAGTTTTATGTCCGAAAAATAACACAAGCATTATTATTTATAAGCATGGAAATTGACATTTTGGGACAACAGATCTGTTTTCAATTGCTCCTTTATCTCGAAGAGGCACGTGTTGCCCATGTGCGTCCTTTTATTTATTTTGAACTTTGTGTCGTTGGTGGCAACGAAATATTTCCATTGGACTGCAACCCTTTCGTTATCCGAAACGAGCTCCTATTTTAGTTGCGTACAAATCCTCATCTGGCCTGGTATACTTTTGGCACAGCGCTTAGCCGTGCATAGCTTCGTCACATTCTTCCTGAATATAAGCAATTTTGTCCTTTCCGATTTTCGTGTTTTATCCCGAAGTAGACGTATGACTTCCCTTTGTAGAGCCTGAAATCTTGTACGCGTGATCTCTTAAGTATTTTCCAGAGCTCGAAATCTTAGAACATTAGGGGCTTTTACATTCTTTCTCGAACCAAGGTTCCTTGGGAACTTTACAGCAGCCAAGTTTATTTTCCACTGCTTCCTTTACAACACTTATTATTGTTGACCACAATTCTTCTACCTATCTTACTTTGTCGTGAGATTCTATGCCATCTAGTAGGGATAACCGATCAGTAATATGTGTTTCGCTTCTGTGATTTTGGTTTCGAATTTGATTTTGGCGATGATAACAATGTGGCCAGAATCGCAATCCTGTCCTCCGTATGCTTTGATGTCTAGCACGTTGTCTATCAAAATTATGAGTGTTGTCCAAGTAGCCATGTGAATTCTCTTGTGTTTGAATGACGTGGTTTTCTCGGTCATATTTTTTAAGCTGGCAAAATGCATTGTTTTAAGTCTATTATCGCTTGATGAGAGATGGAGACTTTCTTCTCCTATTGTTGGCATGTATGTCTATCGCCTGCCTTCAGTCATTTTAAAGGTGTGAGGCCAATTAAATAGACAAGAAGATGCTAGTTTTGTTGGGACTAAGGCAGCTCTTCCAATGATAAGAACGTCGTTTCACTATTGCCAATTTGACCGTAGGGTAAAGATCATATGCTAAATAGCCTTCAATTGCCTATGTGTGGTAAAAAGTCCTCGACGAGCAACTAGGCTACAGCATTGCTTTCTAACTCGCTCGTGGAAGTATTTTTTCCAAAACGTTACTACTCGTATTTCCATTAGAGGCGCGATCATAATTATATTCCCAAGTCCCACAAATGTAATCAAAATCACTGACCATCCCGAAAATTACTCATCAGCCTTCGTCTATAATAACGCCAACGATTGATTCAATCAATATAGGTCATCTAATGACTATACTAAACCGAACACATCCGCTTAGTTTCATCTCAATCCAGCGGCCCATTTGCCGCGCATACATTGTATTGAGAATCTTGAGATAAACTTCCTAAATCGCTAGTGCTCGAAACAAATGACAACGCCTTCAGCGGGGCATATACTTTTTTATTACCGTCACGAAACGCGCAGCAGCAGACTGTAAGACCACCCAGACCGGACCAGACCGTTGGACCAACCGATCTTTCTGACATTAATTTAAGAAGTCATTTGGCACGTGATGCCTCTTTTGCGCGCTGTGCCTCTCTGTTGCACATTGAAACGGAAACATTATGTTGTTGTTGGATGTTTTTATGGGATGTATTTTCTTTTGGACACCATCACGACGATGCAGCACACTTTCTGCTGGATTTTACGATTCCATTTTGATGAATGGCCACACATTACAATCGCTCACGAGCAAGAGCATGAACACCGGCACCGGCACAGCGTAGAGTGCCGCTCTTGTCGTATGATATGATATCAGTAAGAACCCGACCAAGCACTGCTGACCCATTTGTCAGATACAGACAGAGTCGTCGCAGCACACGCACTTGACGCTAATGGGTCAATATGTAGTTCCGCCCACGGGCCACTCGGGCCGAACATCCTTTTATTAATTAATTAGCCCATGCGTCTGCTCTCCTGCGCCTACATGATTAATACGTCGCTCGACGTGTGAGTTCCAGGGCATGCACTGGCTAATGGTTCACCGACTACACTACGACCTACCTGAAGCAGTGCAATCTTCTTGCAATTCCGTACAGTGATGAAGTGTTATTGATTGCGAAGTTTTCTGATTGATATACGAGCTGTACGAGTATGCCCGTGAGAACGCCGGCACACACACACTCGAGGCGTGGAGGCGTCAAAAGATTTCTCGACCGCCGCAAAAAACCAACCACAGGCATGCAGATTATGACTCTAATTGCTTTCTGCGGTTAGCCAGACCGCCTGGCTTGACGTCGTCGTCACGTACTTTCGTGTGCGCGCGGCAGTAAGGTCACCTCATCTTGATATTTAGGAAAATATCTCTGAATAATTTATGATCGGTGTCAGTGGGCATGTGTACAATGTAGTCCGACACGGATGTGGACACCAGTGTGTGGGGTGATAAAGGGTGTAGCACCCTACCAGTCAACAGCAAATCTCTAGACCTTAATTCCTTTTTACGGTCATTTTAGTATCCATCATCGCGGATCAGTGAATCAGCTCTTCGCAGTGAACGATTTCGTTCCTATTCAGCGGAAAAGCAACAAAACGAAACCAAAACCAAAGCAGAAACTGAAAACTCTGGAAAAGGAGAATATTCTCGTGAAAAATCAACGCGCCCAGAGTCGCGAATCGTTCAATCTGGTTGGATGGCCACATCACCGGGCGCACGAAGGCATACTGCGCTTCATGCCGACATGTAATGTATTAGAGTGGTCATCGGTGCATGAAGGACGACTCCAAACGAAACCGAAAGATAAACTCACTGCGCGGCGCATTTTTTCCTCCCCGTCCCGATTCAATGAAAGCGTCAAGTTCGTGTTTTTTTTTTTTTTGTTGTTTTTAAACAAATTTTGTGTCGGTAGTTGCCTTTTCGTAAGGATGAGTAAGTCCAGTTTACACACACGAAAAAGGGGCACGCTGATGACCCCTGCTATTAAATAAATTGTTGGATGAGACGGAATGAGAATGCAATTTTTATCCTCGTGAGGCGGGACGGAGAATAAAAATACGAAAAAACCAAACGAAGCCGAGCCGTGCAAGGATCGTTGAACCTGCAGTCATTGCACCATGATTTAGTTTTTTAAATACATAATGCCTTAATGTCGCCTTTTAAGGGTAATGAGAAGTCACTCTGTATTCTTTTAGGTTTTGAACAACTTTTTTGTTCAGTGAAACAACCAGTTGCAAGACATCCATCTAGTAGTAAGAGCCTGATGGGCTGAAATTGATTTTAAGTAGCGGGAAGGAGTAATTTTCATTGAGTAACTGAAACCTGTCTAAATAAAAGTCTACGGTCGTGTAAGCAATTCCTTGGCAATCAACTTTTAGTACAAGGTCTTAGGCAGATCCGTCTTCTGTGGAATAGGATATCTACAGATATAAACAACTAAATGCAATTCTTCACCTTTTGGCATGATATAGACTTCCTGGTAATGCAAGGCTTAATTACGCCAAACACTGTTGGTAATAATAATCCCGCAATTTCGATAGAATTTTGACGACTCTTAATCCAAGAAGCTTAGATTGCGTCTCCTACTTGTGTTCTATGAAAAGTCGATAAAATTTTAATTCTCGTGACATGACGTGATGGAAATTGCCATCAATTTATAAAGTATTATCAAATTCGTGATACCGAAAGTAAATCTAAAAAACACATTCTTGACTTAGATTTCGATCAAATTTTTATTTCGGTATTGCATGGATCTTGCCATTATGATTGGAATATAGCCCCATTCAAATGTGTTCCACGGGAGTTCTTATAGGACTCGACTTTGACAAGATAATTTTCGACGACTTTTCGATACATATCGGGCAAAAAACTTGACATATATTCGTTTTCAAAGCGTCAAGATTCTCCAGATTATGTGAATAAATATGTGGCTTTATCATCGCCCTCTGCATGCAAAAGATCTCATCAAGACTAAAAGGTTTCAATCAGAATCAAAGATCCCCTAGCTTACTCTCTTATATCTTACGAACTAAGGAGTGAGGAGTAACGGTATTGAAACAGGCGAGCTAATGACCACTGACATCGTACCCGTCGCATATGAGCCATTTAAAATTGTCGATTTTATTTAGACCTACTCCGTTGTACAGGAACTTACTGAGGGTAGTACTGAGGCCCTGTCATTCTGTACAATCTAAAAGAGACCTTAGGGCACAATTTCACTGTTTCGATCACATCGATCTGTTCCATATGATGATGCTCCATTAAATGGCATGAGACAACTACACGCGATGACGTACCTTCTTAGGACCACCTAGCTTACGCTTTTTACCATCCGGTCCAGTTGACTGCTGCACAACAGGTTCCTTGTCATACCGAAGGCTTTATTACCTCCAGCAACCGCGATGTTTGTCTTCGTCTACATGTCTATGAAGTATAGTTACTGGTCACGCCGTATACCAATATAAAAAATGTTGCCCAATGATAGCGAATTTTCCTCCAGCTTTCTCTTGTATCTCTTGAGGCCCTATACAGCGTTGTCCTAAACAATGTGGTTCCTGATTTTTCACACAAGCCACCCTGGCACATTGTACTGATGACAAAGAATTTTGGAATTGGCCTGTTCGTTACTAAATCATCTGTATACGCTATTGCATGGTTGAGAAAACCTATATGACCCCTGGTGTAGATGTAAAACAGTATCGGAGAGTAAGGACTCCCACTTGTAAGACATTTTTAATATCAAAGATTTTGCTCAAAATAACATTGTCATATTTAACAACAAACTTCTTTGGCGATTTGGCATGCCTAGCCACTAGGCACTAAAGTTCACTAAACTTGGAGGACAACCCTTCTAACCATACGGTACCAAAGTCGACCAGACAAGCAGCTGCACATTTTTTTGCCTTATTCCATCAAATGTCGGAAACCAGTTGACGCAACGTGAATATTGGTATAGAAGATGGTTTCCTTGGGACGAGGATTGGCTGTTTCACGTCCGACTGAGTTCATCTTCCCGTTCTTTCCCAATACATCTCAATAATTTTCGAAGAAGTATAGCACCATCGGACCAAATTACACACCATACAGTGACTTTTTGTCACTTATCGCCGACTCCGGGAAATCAGCTACACATGCAAATTTGGAGCTTTTTTGAAGACACATATAAGGAATTAGGAGAAGGGAAGATTCATTCGGATTGGTTACCAGTAGACCTAGGAAAAAGCCGTTCCTTATCTAAAAAATGTGAGCCACAATTTTGCAATTTGCTAGAATTCGCCAAAACTGGACCGAGAATGATTGAGTTTATGCCGGTCTCGTACGAGGGACATCCTCAGCTTTATTAAGAAAGTAGAGGAACTCCTCGTCTAATTGGCTAGTAGGCACAATTGGAGACCTACACAGGTCGCAGTGCTCTATGCTATTTGTTAGCACTAGCCCCCAATAAAAAAAAAGTGGATGCCAGAGGAGGTAGAAGAGTTTTATGATATGAGTTTGCAATTCGTACTTCGGTCAAGATGAATAAATATTTTTCACCGATTCAACAGAGACAGCTATATTGACGCCTTCCATCAGTGTCTCCATATACGCCTTTACCTTCTTCGAAAATAATGCAGATCGTATCTCTCAGAATGATTTTGCACTATGTTATCGAGTGAATGGCGTAATTAACAAAGAAACTGATTCCATATTCAATGAAGATAATCGGAGACAACCAGGGTGACTTCAGAAGGGACTGTTCAATGACTGACCAGATTTTCATTATACGACAGCTTCTAGAAAAGAAATGGAAATTCCACGAAACAATCCACAAACCTAGTTTTAGTTTTGTTTTTTTTTTGTTTTTATCCATTTTTATTTAAAGTTTTTTAGATCTATCTTACCCTAGACAAAAATGCCTAAAACTAGCTTAACTATCTTACTGGCTCTAGGCGGACACTCTAAAACAAACAGCACAATTGAAACATATGTCTTTCGACTACTACATAAATTTCCTATTAACATTATTACGACTAACTTAAGCTAAGAAAAATGTTTTTTTTTTTTTATTTAAAAACTTAGCATATGATAATTTTTTTTATGTATTGTAGTATATATAAAACTTAAGCCTACCTTACTCTAACTAAACCTAATTTATTCTACCTTAACTAACATATATATATATAAATAAATACTTTACTACCTTTTTTTTTTTTTAATCTTTGATTTTGTAATATTTTTTTTGTCTGTTTTTTACTTTTTTTTTGTATTCTTTTTTTTTTTTTTGTATTTTTTTTTTATATTTAGCCCTATTCTACCCTAACGTACCTTACCCTACCCTAGCCTATGTAAGCCTGCTATCGGTGTTTGGCAGGCTTTGCCTTGAAGAGGCTGCACCTAGTGAAGTGTCCGTTGACGGAATCCTCTCCAGCCACCAAAAGCGTTGATGCTGGCGGACTATGTCTCCTCGATCTCGGCGTGAGAGCGATCTACAGGACCTGAGGCGCTCGGGCTCATGGAGCGCGACATCGGGTTCGTAGAGGAATCGCCGTTCTATCGCCGAAAACTAGCGGTAGCGCCAATCTATCCTGGATCAACTCACATCTATCTAAGAAAAGGAATACTTCTGGCGGGACAAAACCGTTAAAATGCACTCTCTCGTGATATAAATCGTTGGGGTAGTAAGCTCCGAAGATCAAGTTATTGGCCGAAGTCATTGCTCTTGCAACGTGGCTTCGAATCGGTTTGATCAGAAAATTATCTATCGGCACAATCCTGGCCCTCGTTAGGGTAAAATTTCGTGTACTCAGATTCGGGTGTTCTATGTAATCCAAACACCGGAATCCTTTCCATTAAGCTGGCTCTCACATTGAACTAGACAGGACATCCATTGGCAACCATGGGCCTGATTAAAGCCATGTAGCCGATTACCTTCACTCTGGAATCAAGTTGGCTGCTATGAAACAGCCATCTTGTCAGAGCGAAGGCGCCCCGGGCCCTTGCCAGAGCAACATCTACGTGTTTGTCAAAATATAGATACTGATCCAGCAGGATCCCAAGGTATCTGACTACACTTTGTCTCGCCAATGGACGCCCGCCCGGCCCAAAGATAGAGAACCTGCGCCAATTTTTTCTAGTGTCCCGAGAGGCCCTAGACAAAGGCGTTCTGAACAATCTGATTTCTGGAAGTTGATTTTCAATTTCCAGTCATCACAATACTGCTGAATTTTTTCGAAGTCCGCTGCAGAAGAATAACAATGACGTCGATCGTTGGAATTGATCTGTACGCGATTAGGTCGTCTGCATACGCTATTGAGTGCTGAAGATGGATCACTCCGGTAAATGCTGAAAAGGATCGGCGAACTTACCGTACCCTGTTGCAGTCAGTTTTTGATTTCAAATATTTTATGGAAATGGAAATTTTAACAACGAACTTTTTACTGAGCTTGTAATAAAGACCTTCTAGCCATACGGTGTCGAAGGCTTTTTTCAAATCAATCAGACGGGCACCCATGCATTGGTTCTTGCATTTGTTCCATATATCCGATACGAGTTTCGACACGACATGAATAGTGTCATGCCCTGCTCTAAAACCGAATTGGTTATCTGGGACGATTTTATAGTTCTCGACCAATTTAGACAGGGCCCTATGGACCACCTTCTTGAAGACCTTGCTGATACTCGAAGGGAGACTTATCAATCAAAGATTTGCAGGGTTCGAAGTGTCTTTATCCCTCTTGGGGATTGGTTGCACCACCGCTATCTTCCAATGCACTGGATAATATGCATTTTTCAGTACATTGTTGAACATCTTCAGCCACTGGCAGAAGATGCCTAAGTACAACATTGGATCATCTGAAGATCTTCCGTCGAAATGAACATTGCCCCCTCACTGGCGATGGCATTGTTTGCCATGAAATTTTCATTGAACCTGGTAAAACCAAGGTTCTCGGATCGCCAATGATCGAAATCATTTCTAAGGTAGAAGTGGTGAAGCAGAGCCCTGTTCTCTCGTGGTTCGGGCGAATAATATCATTCACCTTATACACTTCCAGGAAGACAGCTCCCACTATCGCCACCTTCTCCTGATAATCCTCAGGATCATCCAAGTCGGCGCTCTCTTGAACGATGCTAACTATTCGTAGCAAACGTTCATTGACGTTCTCGGAAGCTTTAGAGTGAAATATTTTATTTATTTGCGGAAACATACTCGCGCTGTTGGATTTTACAGCACGAATTCTGTTGTTCCAATGCAAACTTACAGATATTCTGTAATTCTCTTTGATCAACTGTTGGAGATTTTTGGTCAGTAATTTCAGTGTCCTGACCTCCGAGTTTTGTCTGTCGGTAAACCGCATGTACAAGAGTCTACTTTTTTGTCCGTGCAGTGCGTCGATTGTCGCGTTTCGGTACACGTTTGTAGTATCGTTATGTCGTTGGCGTGGTATTGTACTGTTGTCCATCGTCTGCTTAATTATATTGTCCATTTGTTTGAAGTACCTGTCAATCTCGCAGTTTGACAGGTTCCTACTGGACGGTGTCCACAAACCTAATGTATAATATAATGTCTTTGAAAGGTTAGGAATCCCGAAAAAGTTGGTGAGACAAGTATGACTCAAAGAAAGCAAAAAGAATGTTAAAGTACTTAAGTCTGAAAGATTCGTGAAGGATTAAATAGGGGAGAATTGTCACCAATTCTTTTTAATTTGGTGCTGGAGAACTTTTAATGAAATCACACCCGCTTGAGCTTATGTTTTCAATCTGAACCTTGTAGGGAAACCCTGAAAAAAACATCTAAGAAAAGGAAACGTATGAAGTCTAACAATAGCAGGAAAGGAAAAGGATTAGAAGCAAGTGAAGATAAAACAAATAAAATGGTAAATGACCGACTTGGATCGATCCAAACCCTACACCCTTGCATCTGTACTCGATATACTTATGTTTTGAGTGGGAAGGCTCAAATATCTGGGAACCATATTGACTGTCAAAAACGACATAAAGTTCGAAATAAATAAAAGGCTCCATGCGGGCAAAGCGTGCTTCTTTGCGATGAAGGAACTACGAGTATTCAAAACTCTTTTGTCCCGAGACCAAATATCAAAATTCATATTTATTAACCCATAATGATGGTAGGCCACTATGGATATGAAACGTGGTTTCTGAATAAGAAGGAGGGAAACAAATGTTGGTTCTTTGAAGATCAAGATCACAAGGAAAATCTGTAGTGCAAGTAATACGAAGAAAAGAAAAAGAAGACAAGAAAACTACATAATGACGAGGAACTTTATCAGCACCAATTTATAAAATCGAGATTAAGTTTAGTAGGACACGTAGAATGAATGAACAGTGGACGACCAAAAGAAAAAGACCACCGGGAAGGACGCGCCGAACTACCATACGGAGCTGTATGTGTTCAGTACAGATTTGCTTTTTTCAGGATAGATCGTTTCACAAAAGCTATTTTTTTTTAAAGTCGGTAAGTTTTGTGCATTACGAGCAGATTGTGGTTAGATCTGATTAAGTTTTTAGTATTCAAGTTAACTGAACAAGATTTATAAATGCAAAAGGCAAAAGGTCAACATAATTGTCCCTTTCATCGTACTATTGGCAATATTTAACAAAAGAATTAAGTTTGTTGGTATAACGCTTTTTTCCGGATATCACACTTTACCTCAAGATCGGTGGTCGTGGTGCAATCATCACCGACTGTTTAGCCGAAAGTCTGTAGTTCAAGCCCGTCCATAGTCAAGAACAATTTCCAATACGGAAAAACTGTGCAACAACATCAGAGAGAGGTGATCAAAAAGTGCTGACGAAGCCATAACACTCGCAGCATAAGATCACTTCAAAATTCATACTCTATGTGTGCATTTACAATATATCACCTTAATATCATGGAAACAAAAAGAGTTACTGTGAACTACAACCAACGCCAATTCAGTCGAATCTCTCAAATCCTATCTGGGACAACCACCCCCGGAGAGTAGTGAACAAACATCTTCGACACAAACCATCTGCACCCCGTCCAGGTTGTGTAACATCGTATCTCGTGTGGTGCTTAAATTGCTGCAAGTAGTAAACACGCTAACTGACCACACCTTATTTTTTGACAACTATTTCACAAGCCATGACCTTATGGCTACCCTACGCAAAAAAGGATTTCGCGCAACAAGTACGGGTCGTGACAATAGGACAAAAATGTCCAATTAAATCTCTGAAGACGGTAATGAAGGCAAATCGTTTTTCATCACAAATTTGACAAAAACAATAACATCTTGTTTGCGCGTTGGAAAGATCATGCTGATGTAACCGTTGCCACAAATTACGAGAGTTTGAAACCACTAGGAAAAGTAAAAATACAGTCAACAACAGAAAAGAAAAGGTAATCATGCCTCAACCAAAACCATTAGTTGCATACAACAAGAGCATGGGTGAGGTCGACCTTCATGACCAATTTGTCAATAGTTAAGGGATAAAAAGTAGTGGTGGCCATTGTTCACACATATGCTCAACTCAATGGTGGTGAATGCTTGGCGATTTCATTGTTTGAAAACCAATGAAGACCGCAATCTCTTTCATTTCTTAAGACTATAGCAAGGACTTATTTAAGTTCAGGGCCATCAACAAAAGCTCCAAATAAGCTAAATGTACCAAAAACTGTGATTCGCAGTGAAGGAGGACATTTCCCCAAAAAAATTAAAAATCAACTAAGATGCCGGATATGTCACAGCAGAATTCAATGGATATGTGAGAGGTGCCAAACTACTCTTTGCATCGAAAAACAATACTTTAAAATATTTCATAGCTAGGTAAAAAATTAATCCGTAGGTATCTGACCAGTGTACTCGTTTGAGTACACCCCTCTAAATACCAAGCTAACATTTTGTTTTTTAATTGTATTTTTGGGCAAACACATCACTTATTATTTTTAAGGTTTTTCATTTATCTTTATTTTTAAGGTACTTGGTCTTTAATGGGCTAAGAGCGCCATAGCGCAGAGGGTTGGGTAGTGTGTCGGCCTCTGACTGCCGATGAGCGAGTTCGGATCCCGATAACACCAACGCCATCGAATGTTTATTTCGTAGAACACTTGCTTTGAAAAAGCTTCTCAAACAACGGAGGAAAACGTTGAATCATGAAAAAAATTGTTGTGGAGAATCGTCAAACCTCGTAAGCATTTTTTTCCAATTGCTTGGGCGCGGGGTACATCCCAACACAGTGGAAAGAAATAAAGGTAGTTTTCATACCTAAGGCAGGTAAACCAATCCATACTGTCGCAAAGAACTATAGGCCAATTAGTCTCTCGTCGTTTCTATTAAAAACCTTGGAAAGACTCCTTGATCGATACATCACAGGACCTATCAACTCACACAACTTATGTAACACTCAATACGCCTACCTTAAAGGCACATCAGTGGAAAGTGCATAGTGTTGTTCGTGAAGTTGAGAGCTCATTGAATATAAAAGAATTTACAATCGCAGCGTTCCTCGATATAGAGGGACAACAACGTAAACACAGAGGCCATAATAACAGCTTTAGAGGACACAAAAGTAAACAAATCCATTGTAATCTGGATTGAAAATATGTTAAATAACAGAATTATCAATGCAGACATTGGACACAGCTCTATAGGAGCGTGACAACTAGAGGGACACCACAGGGAGGAGTTCCCTCCCCCTACTGTGGCTTCTTACATTTAACAATATCCTTAAAATCTTCATGGAGAAAGGCACAAAGACCATAGCATACGCGGATGACCTAGTTATCGTGATAAACGTTCGTGATGCCAATATCAGCGAACTAATGGAATCTGCGTTGAAGGAACTCTTCTCGTGGGCAAGACAGAACGGTATGAGAACAAACCCCCAGAAAACCGAGTTGGTTTTGTTCAAAAGGAAAATCCCGATATTTGCTCCCCCAAAGTTAGAGGGTACTCCACTCAAACTCAAAGCGGAAGCTAAGTATCTAGGCATCATTCTTGACTCCAACCTTCCCTGAAAAGGAACTTGGAGGAAAGGCTGAAAAAAGGATTGACTGCTTTTTATGCATGAAATAAGACCTTCGGCAAAAGATGGGGCTTGCACCGGTATATCATTCATTGGATGTACACAGCAATCATCAGACCGATTATAACTTATGGAGCCCTAGTCTGGTGGACTGCTAGCAGCCTGAAAAGCTATACGAGCATGCTTAGCAAAGTACAAAGATCAGCCGCTGTTTATACAACGGGAGCTATGCGAAGCACGCCGCAAGCAGGGTTGGACATAATACTTCATCTCCTTCCTCTGGATTTATTCATAAAAGGCTGCACTGCAAAAAGCGCTCTCAGACTAAGGGAGTCCTCTTTGTATAAACAAGCCAACTATGGACATGCGGCCATACTCAGAATAATAGATGACCTGGGAAAGAAACATGGTTTTAGTAGCCTCGCAGATACGACCGATTATATTTCTCCCTAAAATGATTTCTTTCTCAGAATACCAATCCCTTTCCCCGACAGAGAAGAGTGGCTATCAAACGCCGTGATCAACGACCACGAGATTACCCTCTTTACCGATGAATCGAAAATGGACACAGGCACTGGGGCCGGGTTCTACTCTGATACCCTGCACAAACAGGAATCATTTAGACTCCCTGATTTGTGCAGCGTCTTCCAAGCAGAAATCCTAACAATAGAGAAAGCAGCCAAAAACCTTCAAGTAATCAATATCCCACCATCGGATACTACTATCTTTGTAGACAGCCAGGCTGCACTGAAGTCAATAGGATCCTGTACAACGAGATCAAAGGCTTTCATGAAATGTCGCGACTGACTGAAGTCCATCAGACACCACAAAGTCAAATTCTGCTGCTGGGTCCCGGGCCACAGCTCAATAGCAGGCAACGAAAGAGCGGACGAATTGGCCAGGCAAGGGTCTGAAATGAACATCAGCCAAGCAGATACGTCATTGCAACCACCGATCAGCGCATTATACCGGATCATAAATGACCCAATTATAAAAGAAGCCAATTCGTCTTGACTTACAAGAAACGACAGCCACACGACAAGATCATCGTGGCCAGAGCTCAATATCGGAAAAACAAAGAAGCTCTTGGTGCTGGACCGAAACTCGATCCGTATGCTCGTCGGAGTGATCACATGACACTGTCCCATCGGAGCAATGCTCCGGAAATGGAACTCGGAATCCAGCGATCTTTGCCGGAGCTGCGGCGATGAGGAAGAAACCGAGACGATCCAACAACTGCTTTGCCACTGCCCAGCTCTCAAAGATTCTTTACAGAGATTGCGGATGTGGCTAATGCAGATATATCGGATCTTCTAAAATTCATAAAGAGCAATGGGTGGTTTTAGCCACCAAGCGATATGACAGGTTAATTGTATATGTACTCCACAAATGAAGGGAATCACAATGAGCCCTTTGGTCTCCGCTTGGAAGTGATTCTCAACCATCACACTTCCCGTCTTTAACCTAACCTAAGCTTACCATCGTCAAATCTCTATCAAAGAAGTTGCTGAGGATTTTGGCATATCGGTTGGCTCATGCCATGAATGGTTACGGTTATATCATCGAACGGGTTCGGAAAGGGTATTTTATCTGAGGTGGATAACTTTGAAGGAGACAAAATAGATTCATGAATAAAAAAGTTTGGAGAAGAACAAAAAAGTCACATTATTTTTTGAACAACCTCGTATTTTGAAATAAAAATTTGATCGAAAACTAAATCATTTATTTGCTTTATTGAAACTCACTTTCGGTACCACAGATTGGACGACCTTCTTCGACCTCATCATCACCTTATTATACACCTCTGATATGAAACTTTGCGCGAAGGTAAATTGCCTTGTCGAATTGCAATCAAGTTTGTTTAAAGTGTACTTACACTGACATTATAAGAATAAAAACTTCCCAAATGCTAATACTCTATGGCAAGATAAATAGACAGTTATTGAAAGCATTTACAGTTTTGCTCTCTAAAAAAAATTAAACCATACTGTCTAAGAAGGTATGTGAATATAAGAGTAATACAAAAATCGAATACTCCAGTCCTGGGCTATTCAATGCAACTCGTTATAGACCCCTAGCCGGCTACTGACTGCAGCCCATTTTATTTTACCTTTACTTAGAGTTGAGTAAACTAACAAAGGGTATCCCCAAGACCGTTATGTAACACAGAAGCTACTGATGACCAATTTGCATCATTTTCTACATAAGGATCTTAGCCTGCATCTTTACAAGGTCCAGTTAACACAAGTATCGAAGGCAGCAAACTACACACAACGCCATACTCTGGCTAAAAAAAAGTAATTAACGACATCATACCTTTTTACACAAAACTGTTTGTTCTAAGCGACGAAGCTAATTTCTATTTGTCTGGAAATAATGAAACAGCCACTTTATAAACAACGAGTGACATTTTGGGGCGTTTACCAGTGTCAACGGGCCATATTTTTCCAAAAAAAATGCTGATGAAACCTGAAATTAATGCTGTGTACATGAATGACGCAGGCGAGCGGTGTGACGTGTCATACAGCTGGAGAAACAATAGCTCTATTCCGTCACAAATTATCAGTCGAAATGCATGCCGCCAAGAGCTTGTGACAACATCATTTAAGCTGTTATTCGCGAGATACATGCGCAGTTAAACGAAAACGTTAAGTTATTTAGTCAATTAACCTAACCATCCTTCGCCACGGCGAAACTGAAAATACGATGTATGTATTTAATAAATACTAGGATGTCAGCGCATGTCGTTCCGGAATTTTTTGACTGGAACGTGAACCGTGTTTTAGGGCGCCTCTCGATCGTGCAAGATTACGATCTCGTCTATTATTGATGCATAGGTTCCCAAATTAATGACCAGCACTTGGACTAGTGACATATTGATACCAATACCGAGATATGTACAGATTCCTTCGTAGGGTAAACCAAAAAAACAAACAAAATGGAATTTCCTTTCCGACAACCAAACCAACTACCTGTTCGATTAATTCCATTGGACGCGTGCAATCGGCATAACTAAAGAATGTTGTCACGTCCGCTATACCAGAAGTCATTAGCTAGGATCAAACTTATTTAGGGTGCAGAAGTACAATACTATCTACAACAAACCAGACACTCCATCCCACTATTTGTGTCCATCATCATCTTTCAAAACACGATCCTCAAATACCAAACTCATAACCTCTTGTCCCATTGTCATCCCTTCATCATTGGTTCCAATATTTTTTTTTTTTTAGATCAAGTAATGATGCAATGCTGATAGTGGGATTGACAAAAGAAAAAAAATATTTTTGAAAACCTATCGACCCATCATGATCCCTACCTCTCCCGGAGGCCTGAAAATAGGAGTAGAAGGAGACAGAAGTGCAGGCAGTTCGCCGGTGGTGGTCTTGTCGATCGACTGACAAGCGACCACAAAACGATGACAGACCATTTAATGGACCCACCACCGCACAGCACACGCAGTGTTTCTTGTTTTGTTTTCTTCGTTATTTATCTCGGGTCCATCATAGATCGCAGTGTAAATACGTTTGTTTCTGATGGCTTGGCTTGTTCCGACCAGACCGCCG
The DNA here is from genome assembly GCA_958301585.1 of Merodon equestris. Classification (NCBI taxonomy): domain Eukaryota; kingdom Metazoa; phylum Arthropoda; class Insecta; order Diptera; family Syrphidae; genus Merodon; species Merodon equestris. The sequence continues at coordinate 80,618,183 of OY284414.1, forward strand.
GGAATGCAATTTTCAGGCCTGGCAAAGGGTCTACATAACCTTGGTTAGTTCGAAAACGCCCTCTAAAGGAACTCCTAATAGATACCGTAACGACACTTCCGTCGTGTCGCAAGCAAATGGTACCTCCAAGCGTAGAATTTCTGCTAAGTAGCCTGGCAGCTCAACGTCCCTCGTGGATCGTTTGTATGCCAAATACACATGGCTCTACACTCCGTGTGTGCCATTTACAAAACATCGCTGATGCGAAAGATTAAATGTAGCGACTGCAGTTCATCAAACCGCGACCAACTGGGTGAATCACCATCTCCATCCATCCATCCATCCGTCTCCACCCAAATAGAGTGAGGTAAGGGGGACCCCTCCTACCACTATTCCACAATAATAAAGATCTATGATCCATCCCAGCATGGAATTGTAATCTGGCGATACAGACGCAGTAGCGCAGCGCGAGGACAGGACAATGTAATTCGCAATCGCTGAGTTGAAAAAGCCGGTTACACACTCTGCCGAATTTGGTGTGTAGCAGCGCTACACGCGCGGTCAGTCGAGTGCGGTCTGAGGCAACCGAATGTATCCGAATGCAACCGACCGGTATCTCTTTATTAATAGTTTTCCAGTAGATATTCTAATTTCCATTGCTTTGGCGTTTCACGGCAGAGCGTGTGCCGGTTGCATGAACCTATAGAAGATCGACATTAACCGGGGGTACCATCATGCTGAACTGAACCACGCGGCTTGATTGTGTTACCCAAGTTTACTTCTCGTGTACGTGTGTGCTTACGAGTATGTACATAAAAGCCGGTTCGTGCGTCTCGCCTAGTAGCATTTCAATAAGTAGCGACGCCATCAGCTCGTACGTTCGGGTATTGAATTTCGTGCCCCATGAATGGTTCAGTAGAGCGCACTTCTCCGACTCAAACGAGTTTTGCCTTACCCGAATGAGTGTATTCACCCAGCCGCGTTTGTCGCTTGTCGTTTATTGTCGCACGAACGTGCTTCTAACGCGTCTCTGTAACGTGCAGCAATGAGTCAAGGTAAATATTTGTAAGCTTGTAAATGGGGTGTGCCAAGTTGTCGAGTCGGATAAGAGCGACTAATCAAGTGTTTGTTCGGGGAGTATTTGGGCAAGGTCGTTGTTGACTTGATCGTACGATATGGGTTGTTAAAAAGTTTTTAAAAGCAACGTAGACTTGCCTGGCCTTCGGACGGGTAATGATTCTATTAGTATTCTGAAGATTGATGGTTCGGCTATCGATTTTGGTTAATAGATCGGTTATTCATATCGGGTTAAGTGAATTTCGAATGTTTTGCACTAATGGGCGGATAGAGAGATATGTAAGCTGAAATGGAAGTTAATCGATCAAGCGGGAACTTAATACTTCTTCAGAAGTTCTTTCAAGGCGAAAGAATTCACACTTGTTACTAGAACGACTTCTAAAAAAATTGTTTAAAATTAACAAATTATACAAATATTCATTCAATTAGAACTGTTTACGCAAAGTAAGAAGACGGAAAGTCCAGATATGGAAAATGTGTTTCGACGTATGCAGCAAAATCAAGGAATAAGAGGCTTTCTAAAATTAAAGCGACTAACTTTTACCTTAAAACAACAGTGAATAAGCAGCCAGTCTAATGCACGGAAGGTAAAAGTAGCGTTTGGGGAACAGTTGATTGCACTAGAAAACCCAACTTATTAATAGTCCACAGTCAACCTAGGGCGTAATTAAAAATCTTATTATTTCGCACGAGCACTAGTTAGCTCTGGTTCTTCACTCAGAGCTTACATTTTTTGACGTCCTCCAAACATGTTGTGTCATCTGCCGGGGTTGGAATATATGGACATATGTATGTATGTACATAGGTCTCTCCGACCTGGACGTATAGCATGGGCATTCATTTTATTTAATATTAAAGTATTTAACCGGACTTCAATATATCAAAGCTCACGGAAGTATTTTGAGTTTTCGACGGTATCGCCGGTATACACGTGGTGGCTTTAAACATGATAAGTAAGTGTAAATTGGATAACGCCGCAGTACTAGAAGTTCGATTTTCAAACGAAACTATTGTTAAAGACGACTACACCTATGTACGTTTATGACGTTGCGAATACCCACAATTTTGGAGTTATTTATCAGCAATAAGGTTGAAGTATGTAGACTTTTAGATTTAGATTAAGGTGGAGGGAGGGACAATGTCACCTTATCACGGCGGCCTCTGATGGGCCTATTGTGATGTCCCCCATTCAGAGTTCACTCAAATATCCTGAGTTCATGATAAAATTTAATAGGCGTTTGAGTGAACAGCGATTTCTTCTGCTTCAAGATAATGCCTGCCTAGGTGTTTGTGTCGTGTACTGCTGAGGCAATTACAGTGGCACAGTATGTGCTCCTTTGTTTCTGCCTCTTCGTTTCTCATTCTGCAGGTGTCATCTTGTGTGATGCCCATGGTTTTAGGATGTTTGTTGACCGGGCAGTGTCCAGTGAGGAATCCTGTGATTATACGAATCTGACTGAGTTTAAGGAGTTCTTTTAAGGGAAGTGGTTTGTAGGAACATCTTGGCTTGTCTGCTACCTTCCGTTTCTGTCCAGTAGTGGTTGGCCTAGTTCCTCAACCATTCCTTAATGTAGCATTTTATGGTGCTGGTAGGTATGCCGCAGAATGGTCTTGGCATCATGAATGGTGATGTAGAGCCTATTATTGCTAATAGGTCTGCTTTTTCGTTTCCTATATGGCCACTGTGTCCTGGTATCCACATGAGGTGAACTCTGTTTGTGTTGGCCAGCTGGCGTAATAGTTGTGAGCAGTCCCATACCAATTTAGAGATGACTTCGTAGCTTTTGAGGGCTAAAAGTGCAGCCTTGCTGTCTGAGAGAATATAAATATTTTTATTGGTTATAGCTCTGTCTATATTTTCTCTGAGGCAGAGTGCAATTGCGAATATCTCTGCTTGAAATACGGAGTTGTATCTGCCTATGCTGTGATAGATGTGTGCCCCAGTGTTAGCCCCGTATACTCCAGCCCCAACACCTTCGTTCGTTTCTGTGAACCGTACATAGGATTGACGATCGAAGGAAGGTCTATTTCGCTCCCAGGTGTATCGAGCGGGCATTGTGACCTTAAAATTTTGGCTGAAGTTATACCTGGGAACACAATTGTCTACATATATGGGGTATTTTAAAGATTTCCTGCCTGTTTAGTTCATTATGAATGTCAGGATGAAATAGCCTGAAATTAGAGTCATCCTCCGCGATAAGCGAATATTATTGCTTCTTTTTTAAGTTGGAGGTGTATGGGTGGTAGGTCCGTGATGACTTCTAGCGCTGCTGTGGGGGTTGTTCTCATAGCTCCTGTAATACAGATACAAGCTAGTCTTTGTAATTTGTTGAGCTTGTCTTGTACTAATGTTTGTTTTGTTTTGTGCCACCAGACGGGGGCAGCGTATGTGAGAATTGGTGGTGTGGTAATGGCCAGCGAGATATCTTAGGATTAACGCCCCAAGTTTTTTTCAGTGAGACTTTTGGTGGTCCATAGAGAGATCCTGGTTTTCTCAATGGTTTTTGTGATGTGAGAGTTCCAAGTGAGCTTTTCGTCTAATGTTGCACCTAGATACAGAGTACGCCATTTGATATGGTTCGATGTAAGCTTCGAATAACTTCAACAATTGTCAACCGATTTTCATATGTCATAGCATTTTGAAAACGTCAATTCAGTACAATTTTAACCATCGCTTCACACCAAAAGAACGCGCGGAAATAGTTGCAATGTTCATTAAAATTTAACGCTCGATTGTGCTAACTCAACGTGCATATCGTGCAAAATATCGTGATCATGTTACGCCCAAAAAGTGGTTGGGTCTCGATTTTTTTTCAATTTGGTTCTGTGGCAAGCCCTCGTGAGCAACCTAGGCCACGTCCGCGGCGTTCAAACTCATCTATTCAGTCTGTGAAGGCGAGTGTTAAAAAAGACCCAAGTTTGTCATATCGACGCCGTTCGCAGCAGTTAGGCATCAGTGGGACCACTTTGCGGAGAATTTTAAAGGATGATCTTCACTTATTTCCATACAAAGTGCTGATAACTCAAAGAATTTCGCCACAAGATGAGCCACGCCGCTTGGCATACGCACAAAATATCGTTGCAAAGATTAATGCAGAGCCAGAGTTCTGGCAGCAAATTTTGATGACCGATGAGGCACATTTTACGCTCACTGGCACCGAAAATCCTCACATTATTCACAAAGAGCTGCTATATGATCAAAAAGTTACTGTTTGGGCCGGTGTATTCGCTTTCTGGTTTTTATACTGATTTTATTATTGCCTAATGAGGTGTTTATTTTCCTGTTACTAAGCATTTAAGGTAAGGTATTATCTACCCCTGTGCTGAGGATGCAGCGTTGAATTTGGGCGTAATCGGTATTGTCGCAAGCACCCTCAATATTAAGAAAGCAACCTATCGCAATTTCTTTGTCGCTTAGGGATTTATTGATCCGAGCTATTAATTCCTGAACAGCATGCGTGGTTGATTTCCCAGGCTGGTAGGCATATTGTTTGTTGTGGAGCGGTGATCTTTTGAAAGGACCGTCTCTTATATGTCTATCCAGTATTTTTTACATTGTTTTTAGGAAAAATGAGGTAAGGCTTATTGGTCGGTATGATTTTGGCAGGTCCGTAGGTCTGCGGCCTGCTTTTGGGATAAATTTTACCTTTACCTCGTTCTAGCTTGTCGGTATACCCCCATGCATAGCTAGCCCTGAAGATGTTAATTAGCATGGGGGTGATTTGTGCACTTCTTTTCTGAAGAAGAGCTGGGAAGATATCGTCATCTCCAGGATATTTGAATGGGTCAAAGGAGTTTATGGCCCATTTTATACTTCCTTCATGAAAGATTGCCCTTGATCTCTTCCAGTCCTCTCTGTTGGGTCTGGTTGCCCTGATCTGTGGAGGTATACTGGAGAGAGTGGAGGGACTCATTTTCGAGTCGGGAAGTGTGTATTTGTTAGTATTTGTACTGTTTCTGGACCATTTTCGCTTATGTGCCACCTGCTTTCCTCAACAGACCAATTTGATTGGTGTGCGTTTTGGCGATTACTCTGTGGATGCGAGCACTGCTTTGCACGTCTGAAAGACCGCTGCAGAACTTTTTCCATGAATTTCTTTTAGCTCTTCTAATCTCTTGGTTGTAGTTGGTAAGTGAGGCGCAGAATAATATCCAGTCTCCATTGAACTTGGCTTTATTGAACAGTTTTTTGGTCAATGCTCTTAGCTTGGAGAGTTTATTATTCCACCATGGAGTGGTGCAGTTGACAACCTCAACTTTTTCTGGGCAAGCGTTATGGTAGGCAGATATGATTGTAGCATTGAGCTGTCACAGTTCTAGACTGTCTATGTCTCTAATGCTATTTGGACAGTTTCTGATCGATTGCTCGAGTTCTAGGCTATAAATGTCCCAGTCTGTCGCTTTCGGTTGTCTGTATGTTTTAAGTGTTTTGGCTTTTGTCTGGATGTCAAAAGGAATATGTCGATGATCCGACATCAATGTTTCTGCCGAGATATGCCAGTTCTGAATGGAATCGCCTATGAATGGGGTGGTTGGGGTGAGATCTAAAACTTCTTCCCTGATTCTGTTCATAAAGGTAGGGCTTGGAATTTGTAGATTGTTTTTAAAAATGAATTCTAATAGGTACTCACCTCTTCTATTAATGTCCAAGCTTCCCCATGCTGTGTGGTGGGCGTTGGCATCATTGCATATGATGATTTGTTGACCTCTTCTTCCACAGTAGTCGAGGAGTTCCCTGCAGTGGTGGAAAGTTGAGGTCAGTAGAGTCGCCCGCAAGGTAGGCTAAGCAGATTACTACATCTGACCTGCCTTCCTCAGTGGGTAGCTGTATGGTGGCAGCTGCCATGTCCTTGTTTGTGTATTCGGGAATAGGAATGGCTTTAATGGTTTTATTTATTATTATGCAGGCTCTAGGTCTTCCTTCCTTAGTGGTGTCGTAGAGCAGCTCAGCTGATAGGCCTTTAGTCTGGTCCTTTATTGTGTATGACTCCTGGATAAAGACTACGCCTAGGTGCTCCTTGTCTATGGCTTATTACCGCCGAAGCGGCCTTCGCATGCTGTAGATTTATCTGGATGCACCTTATTATTGTGTCCGAAGGGTACTGGCAGAGCTGCCAGTTTTAGCGTTTGGTACCGCCATGGGGCTGACCTCTGAAGTCTTTGCTGTCTGAGACATGTCATCAGATAATTTCGTCTTTTGGGGTTTCTTGGTTGCCTCTATGGTGGACCTACTAGCTTCAGAAGCCTTTAGTTTGGCAATCTGACTGGGCGTCTGCTCTCGGGATGGGCTTGCGCCCTGCCCTTGGTTTTGGTGTCCACGGTTGAACTCTCTCCCCTTGAAATTCCCTTGATTCTAATCAGAATCTTAGAGAAGTTGGGGAATAGTTTGCATTTGTGCCTTAGGATGACGTCCTTAGATGCCTCATATATGGCAAAGGTGACTTGGTCCTGCCGCTTTTTTCCTTTGTGATCCTGAGGACTCTTTGTTTGCTGATTCGCATAAGGAAGGTGTCATTAGTGAAGTCGTCGGCTTCAGGGACGAATGTGACACAGGTGTATAGCTTGGGAATATCATTGCCCATGTTTCATGTTATACGTAAATCTTCGTTTTCCATGGCTTTATCTTACTGTATATAGAGGACGTACAAATGTCGTTCGTAATTCGGAGTCCCTGTTATAATGAGACGAAGAAGTAAAGCGCGCATTTTACGAAACAATAAATTTTTCATTCTATTGATCTATGTATATGTTTGTATGTTCATAAAATAAATTGACTTTTTGATCTTCTCGAGCCGTGTGCATTTGATTCTTTTGTGTTGCTATGTTAGTATATATGTATGTCTCCTAACTTATGTAGATATCGTCAGCCATTTTGGATATTGAGGTGGCTGCGAATGGATTGCGCAACGTCATTAAAGAAGCGGTGGGAATAGATCTAAATAGAGGGAGCTGGATCATATATTGGTTTACCTAACACAGTTCAAAATATTTCCGGCTACAGTTCAAAATAATGTGTCAGATCACTCTATGGTATCCATGATGCGTTTACAACAAGAAATGCCCTGCCATTGAGATCATATATTGGAACTAGAAAAGTGAATGAACTGATTAGAGCTATTGACTGGACCCTGATGTTAGCAGAAACGGACACCGAAACTCTTGTTTATGTACAAGCTAAAAAAATGAGTGATATATGCGAAAACTCGACAGTCACATATAAGGGAAAAACTCAAAGAATAAGTCCCGATTGAGTTACAAGGGACATTGTAGAGAGTTGCAAAGAAAGGAATCGATTACATATACCTAATCGCAGGCGGAAAAACAATCGAACCAGCATTACATACGAAACCGAATACAAAAGATTACGCAACCAAGTCAACAAAAAAATATGTAGAAGCAGGGAACAATACTGCAAAAGAAAGTTCGGGCAAGTAAAATGTAATCAAAAAAAAACTTGTGCGCTAATTAATGAAAAACTGGGACGAAGGCAGAAAGTCGTCAGACGAAACAACTCTCACCCAATACGAATGTTATTGGTTCGGCAGATAATTTTACGAACTCATTTTCACTGCAGGCAGCATCAACATAATCCACGTATGTAGCAAAGTAACATCCAGCCACCAGAACACATTTTTACGGGACACAATATATAATATTTGAGAGACACAGACTGTGCGTAAGTAGCAAATCGTATAGCTCACCTCAATATTCAAAAGGCACCTGGGATAGATGGTATTAGGGCAACAGATATTAAATCAAAGTACGCCCATAACTACGACTGAAAAACTTGATACCCGACCATCAATTCGGATTCCGACGACAACACTCAACAATTTAGCAGATTTACAGGATGGTTAATAAAATCTCAAGAGACCTAGATGGAAAAAAATACTGCGTAGGCGTATTTCTTAACGTGGCAAAGGCATTTGACTAAGTGTGGCACAGGGGACTGCTACACAAACTACAGAACCTACTCCGCCGGGGTTTCTATCTTCTACTTAAGAGTTATCTCACAGACCGGACCTTTTATGTCAAGTATAAGGATGAAACTACATCACTACACCAGACAAGAGCAAAAGTCCCACAGGGAAGTGTCCTAGGACCAATCTTGTACTTCCTGTATACTGCTCACATCTCTCTTCAAGACAAGCAATATTAATGATTGCGACATTTGCGGAAGACACAATACTTATGAACTCGCACACGAATCTACCCATAGCCACTACACAGCTTCGACAGATCCTGGACAAAATAGCAAAATGGTTTGACGCCTGGCGAATAAAGACCAATGAGGACACAACTTCCCAAGTGATCTTTACCATTAGACCAATTGACACTCCGATACCGTTAAATATAATAAAAAATAAATGGAAAAATCATCCCTATTGACAATACAGCCAAGTATCTAGGAATGTACCTAGACTCAAAACTCACATGGAAGCAGCACAAAGAAAAACCAAAGCACAACAAAATATAGACAACTTTACTGGCTCCTCAAAAGAGACTCGAAATTATCGACAGGCAATAAAATCCTCATATATAAGTCAATCATAAAACCCATCTGGACATATGGCCTACAGCTCTGAGGAACATAAAAAAAAAAAAAAAATTTGTAGCCTCCATACAAAGGCAACAATCAAAAATCCTTCGGACAATAACCAACGCAGAATGGTACATTACTAATGCTGACATTCACCGTGACTTTAAAATACCTACCATCAACCAAGAAATAACAAATACTAGTAGAAGAGACCGATGAAAATATTACTACATAAAAACAATGAAGTCAACACGAGATGTCTAGGCGAAGAAGACTAAAAAAGACACGTCCCACCGATCTAATAAGAGAACACTTTCACCAGTGACTACAAAAACATACCAAAGCATATCAACATACACATATACTTACTCGTATACACGTAATTTAAATCTTAAAAATATAATTCAAAGAAACTTGATACTAAACTCTAAATTTAAATCTTAAACATTATTGTTATTCGAATAAAATGACTTCCTGGCACTGGTCCAGAAGTCAAAAATCATTCCACAAAAAGCACTAAAATGTTCCACGTGTCCAACAAAGGGCAGATGTATAACACATTGGACCAAAAAAAAAAATAATAATAACGAATCTTATTAATGTAAGTTTGAATACGTCGAAAGTGCCGAAAAGCTCAAAAAGGCACTTATAGTATCTACAAGGGAAGAGCCAAACAGGAGATAGCAAACTGTCGCCCAATTGCAATATTGCCGGTTATTGTTAAGCATAAGCTAACAAGTAAGAATAAGTACGAGTTCCAGAAGGGAAAAGGCACCAATCGACTTCTCGGCGATTTCATAAACTTAATTGAGGAACACACTAGAAATGTTAGCTAGAACACCGTTTACTGTCTTCCATCTCCTTGTTCATCAAGTTGACTTCCTAAATACAAATATTGAACACCTATGTATATAATAGGAGAGAGCCGTGGCGCAGTGGGTAGTGTGTCGGTCTCTGTTCATTACGCGGCTTCTCTCCTCGGCGGGGAACTGGCAAAACCCCCCGTAGTACACTTGCCTCGAAAAAGCTTCTCGACTCTCGCCGTTCGGAATCGGCATTAAAACTGTAGGTCCCGTTCACTTGTGTGAAAAACAAATCGCACACAATATACGAGGGTGATCCGATAAGTATGTACTTAGCCTACAAAAGAAAAACAAACATTTTGGAGAAATGGCGATTTATTTTTCAATATGATCTTCTTTTAGCTCGATACACTTGACCCAGCGATGCTCCAACTTCTTTAACCCGTCTGAAAAATACGTTGTCTGCAAGGTAGGCCTCCGTGGCAGCGATGACCTCCTCATTCGACTGAAATTTCTGCCCGGCGAGTGACTTTTTCAAATTTGGAAACAAAAAGAAGTCGCACGGAGCCAAATCTGGAGAATACGGTGGATGGGACAGCAGTTCGTAGCCCAATTCGACCAATTTGTTATCATGGTGGAAGAGCACTTTTTTCTTCGCCAAGTGGGGCCGTTTTTTCTTCAATTCGGCGTCGAAACGGCCCAATAATTTAGCATAGTACAACCCTGTTTTGCCCTTCCCCAGGTAGTCGATGTGGATCACACCTTGTGAATCCCAGAAAACGTAGGCCATCACCTTTCCGGCCGATAGGACAGTCTCGCCTTCTTCGGAACACGTTCGCCGGGTGAAGTCCACTGTTTCGACTGTTCCTTGGTCGCTGGTCTGTACCAATGGATCCATGTTTCGTTGACTGTCACGAAACGACGCAGAAACTCCTTCGGATTGCGTTTAAACAGCGTCAAACACTGCTCTGAAGTGGTCTCACGGTTGCGCTTGTTGTCCGAAGTAAGCAAACGCGGCACCCATCGCGCCGAGAGCTTTCTCATGCCCAAAATTTCATGCAGGATATGATCCACGCAACCTTTTGAAGTGCTACTGTCTCAGCTATCTCGCGCACCTTCAATCGGCGGTCTGCCAATACGAGATCGTGGATTTTTGTCACGTTATCCTCCGTGGTAGCCGTTTTCGGGGCACCTGGACGTGGCTCATCAAAAACCGACATGCGGCCACGTTGAAACTCGTTAAACCAATTTTTGATGGTCGCCATCGAAGGAGAAGAGTCCCCGTACACAGCATCCAAACGCTCTTTGATTTCGCTGCGCGTTTTCCCTTCCAAAAACAAGAATCGAATCACCGACCGATATTGCCCTTTTTCCATTTTTCTAAAATCTGCGGACACTTCCGCTTCCACACGCGGTCCAAACAAAACTACGAATCCGATCCGGCTGAAATTTCGACAGTAGCCGTCTACTAAAATGTACTACACGATAGTAAGTTGCTCTGGCGATACTGTCGGTATCTGGCGGTGAGGCTAAGTACTTATCGGACCACCCTCGTAAGTGAATGAGAAAAGCTAGGCTCTGGCTCTTCATGAGCTGTAACGCCATCTAAGAAGAAGAAGGAGATGTATATAGTAGACATGTTCCCCTAAAAGCAAAAAGGTCATCGTATAACACTTCCTCTTGGTTCACAAATCGGATCCGCCAACAATATATGTACGTTGTCGTTTGGATGATCATCGATGTACTTACTGCGTGCTCCGTAACAAAGTTGTGTGTGAGATGCGAGCAGCTAAATCTCATATGTATGTATTCTAGGCGATTTAATGCCTCTATGGGCAGTAGACTTTTGTGCTGGCATTAGTAAATCTAAATCATCATTCTGCCTTTTCCAAAGTATTTGAGTAGCTTATGCAAAAGCAGATCGGAGAGTATCTCAAAACTTACAATATTCTGTCCCCCAAAAAAATCAGTTTTTAGATAAAAAAAAAGCTGTTATAGGTATCTCTGAAGAAATACGATGTGCCCTGGATGAAGGAAGTGTGTCATTTTTAGTTCTTTTAGATTTCTCCAAAGCGTTCGACACGGTCGATCATGGTATTCTGTGTCAAAACCTGCATTGGCTCTACAACTTTTCGATTCAGGCTAATATCCTCCTACCTGGACAACAGAAAGCGGGCTATTAAAAAAAAACATGTTCTTTCGGACTTCCTCCCCAACATCCGCGGCGTGCCACAGGGATCCATTTTAGGACCTCTGCTCTTCTCACTGTACAGAAATGATCTTTCGAACTTTATAAAGAATACCTCGATACACATGTACGCTGATGATGATGATACAATTTATTTTTAGCTGCCCTCTAGGTCTAATAGAACATGCTGCGAATTGCATTAATAACGATCTTGCAGATATAGCACAGTGAAAACTGTCTTTTGCTAAACCCTAAGAAATCCAAGTGCATTGTGAACTCTAAAACACTCTTTGATCTATCTTACTTACTATTAATCACCATGCACAATGCCAATATAGAGTACATTGATTCTCTAAAAAACCTGGGTATAATGTTTAATCGAAGCTTAACCTGGGAAAACCATATTAATCTAGGGAAAACGTGTGGTGTACTCCTCGACCATCATAAACTTATCGATGTAATGCAAAGAATAGGAATAAGAGGGAAGATGGTAAATTAGTTCAGAGACTATCTCAGAACGAGAACATTTTGCGTGGAAATCGAAGGCTATGGCAGCAAAGCCAGAGTCCCGTAAGGCTCTATACTTGGCTCCTTATTGTACATATTATATATACCAACGAACTACTAAAATGCTTTAAGATGGGCTTTCCCTTCTCATATGCAGAAGATACGGCGATTGTTGTTTCCTACAAATCGATCGTAGAAGAAACGAGTATGATGCAGGCAGAGTCTGACGAAGCAGGGAAATGATGTCACGATAATGGGCTAGTAATAAATGCAAAATTATTGCACATTCGTAGCCCACAGTACCCAAAATCAGAAATAAATATTAAAACATTCAACGGCACCGTCCCAAGAAACTATCAGGTTATCGATATCGTGGATACAATTCAAATACCTGGATAGAGCGAGCAACAGTCAATTTACATGGGAACACGTCTTTGATTTTGAGGTGATTTTTTTGCTTTTGAAGAAAAACTAGGTCAGAGGTTCTGTATCAAATTTTGTTGGAAAAATAAAATATTTGAAATGTCGACTGTGAAATTTGGCGAGTCTACTTCGCACAAAAAATATGTTTATAAGTGATGCAAGCTCTTCACAAAAGACCGAGCAGAAGTCAATGGTGATACTCACCTTGGGTGTCCCAAAGCGTCAACAACGAATGAAAACGTTGAGGCAGTAACTACACTACCAGAGAAGTTGAGGATATTTGCATATTGGTTGGCTCAAGTGAACTGTCGCATGAACATCGCTTAGGAACCATTGAATGACGTGAATAACAGTTTAGATTTGCTGAAAATCGTCATCACTGGGGAAGAAGTATGGGTATGTGGTTATGATGTCGTAACCATATACATATGTACCTCAATGGAAATGATTAGAAGAACCAAGACCGAAAAAAATACCTCTAGTTCCATCAGTTCACGTCTGAGGAGATAAAGACCCCATCGCTGCTTGAGCTCAAGGCTATACCAAAAAGTGCATATCAGTAGTGCTCTGAGGATTGGAAAAAGCCCTAACCCAAGGGTCACCTTATTTTTTAACAAGCCTCGCATGTGGTCTACGACCAACATCGAGCGATCCCAACCTCGCATCTGACTGAACTCAATAAAGGCTTGAGGAAGGGGATGAGTTCAGATATCTGGGAACTGTATTGACTGCCAAAAACGACAAACAAATAGAAATAAATAATAGGCTACACACGGCAACTCGGGTGCATCTGAAAACAAGTTCTTAAGGAGAAACTATGATGGAAAATAGGGCGAAGAATAAGGCGAATGGAGAAACAGTCAAAAACTCTATTCAGCACCAAACACCGTGACTAACATATACAGTGAACGAACAGTCAAAAGAATAATAAGTGGAGAACACGGCCCACGGAAAGGACGTGAACCTAGAAAAAATGGAACACAACAGCAAAACATGGAATGACCACACCCATGACAGGAAACCTTGACGAAGAGTTGTCCACGAGGCTCTGAAGTTCCGAGTTCCAAATGTTCGGTAAAAATAATAATAACTGAGGGTTACATGAAAATTTGTATTCTAAAGTCGTTGATAAGGATGAACTTGTAAGGTTCTGATAAGGAGGGCTAAAGTATAGTCAATCGTTAAAAAACACGGCCAACTTGCTACAGCATTAGTGCTGAAGGCCGATTTAGTAATCATTAGTTTAGTGATGTGTCCAGATGTGGCAATGTAAGGCTCTGAAGACTGCGGCAGGGATTGGCTTAAACGTTCTACAAATCATCCCAATTTTATTGGACTAAATTCAATTGGAAGTGCCGCAAAGCACATCTCTCTAAAATTAGCAGCATTTACTTTTTGTTACTAAGGGTACCCCCAATATTAAAAGATCTACCACAGGAAGGCTCAAGGTACAGAAGCGAGATTGATTAGTCTGCGTTAAACCAGACCCAATCATTTTAATTTTCGGCGCACAATAGTCAAAGTGCCATCATTGCTCCTGAAATAGTTGAGAGTTTTGAGAAAATATCGATCAAATCTTAATGAAACTTTTTTCGCCATTAGAAATGTCAAATTATTTTAAGAAAAGTCTCTAAAGGGAGCGTTGTCTTGCTCTACACTAGTTGATAATCTATCAAGGAGGCACATTCAAAGGGATGGTTATGGTGCAATGGTAATCATGATCGTCTGTTGAGCGGAAGGTCTGAAGTTTGTTTTTAGTCTGTAGAAAAATTGTTCAACAATATCAGTTGTGAATGAGAGATGATCAAAAAATGCTGACGAAGGCATAACACTCACAGCATAAAATCACTTCAAACTTTTTACTCTGTGTGTACATTTCCACTATAACACCTTAATGACATGGAAACAAAAAGGTTACTGTGAACTACAACCAACGCGACAAATTCAGTCGAATCACTCAAAAATCCTATCTAGGACTACCACCCCCGGAGAGTAGTGAACGAACATCTTCGACACAAACCATATGCATCCCGTCCAGGTTTTGTGGCAAACACCATAAGAGCTTATACTCTTGAACCTGCACGAACCCTGTAACAAAAAAACATTCTATGCTAGTATATAGATATCATCTCACTCAGTCTTCTGGCTTGCTAGGTTGGGGGTAGTTATAAAGGTGCAATACCAATTGAATGTTCGTTTTACCAGGACAGAACAGATACTTTAAAGATATATTACCAGATGGCACTGTACATATACAGATGCTGGATGCACTAATTGGCCTAAGCCATACGACTTCGATTTAAAGCTTAATGATTCAGAGGCGACAGATAGCCGTTGAGTCTTTAATAGCTCGTTTTCAAATACGCTGGATGTTTGTCACGGGAGGAATCCGCGTTTCCCACGGATTCAAGTTTTTAATATGTACTTTGGGATTCAGTTTATTACAGACATTAAAGACGACACAGGTTTTTGCAGGCTGTCATCAGACATCGCCATCAATCAGATCAGAAGTAACAGCCCCGAAGGCTATCGCGTTCGTACCAAAATTTACTCTGCAATAAATCGCGTAGTACAACGACCGCGGGCTTGAATTTAATTTCTTTAAAAATCAATACGTTTAAATTGGTGGGCTGCATAATTCTTAATTTAATTATAACAATATTGATGGCACCTATAATTATCCTCTTACGTGAGGAAGGACGACCACGATGATACTTGCAGTCGACAGCAACGATGTGTCCCTGAAGCGCGTCCTTTGTCATGGGACATGTCAGCAATTAAATTCGCTCGCTCGGTTACGCAGATCCACAGATCCACAGGTTACAAGTGAACTTTATTGAACGCCACGATCAAATTGTGTCGCAATCGTACGCCCATCGTTCGCAGCTCTACTGCTACTCGACTTGCAATTATGTTTCGTTCCATTGCCTCACGAAACAATTCGAACAATAACTCTTGGTCAATTATTGTTCGGCTGATCGTAATGATCGGGGCAAAATGTCAACGCGAGACGCGTACTCACATCATGGCGCGGCCAACGACGAGTCACATTGTGCCGATCGGAAACAAACCTGTCTCCACGGACTAACCTCAATTAAGCACCAAGCGGAATTCAAAACATTTGCCGGTCAAATAAAACCCCGTGACTCCGTTCCATTGTTGGCTGAGGGCCGGTACATTGGACACACAATTTCGTGTCCATCTGACACAGATTCAAGCGGGCACGAGATGACATCTTTAATGACCAGGCGATATAACAGATTTTATGTCAGCAGCAGCGAGTTATCAGATTTAAACAATTTCACTGCTTGTGCCTGGGCTTGAAGCTGCACTTGCGTCCGCGCAGTGAGCTGTAAGAATAACATTCACTTGGCTCTGCGGTGACTGGGTGCTTCTTACGCTGTCTTGGAATTCAATAAATGAGGTAATTAGCTGAATTACGAAGGGTGACCCTCGGATTGTTAACCATAGTGTCCAGGGGCAGCGGTGAAAATAACCGTTTCCGTCTGGTTGGCGGATTTCTTGGAAGCACTCGTTGAAGTTGTTTCTTTTCACAATAAACATTTATGACTTGAAACCACGGCTGCTAATTAGACGTGCGAAGACGCCGTGAGGCTAAGAGACTGTGAAGCTGTGAGGTTATACGGATGCACGACAGAGTGGCTGGATGACTGCACGCTATAGTTTGTAAGACTAAGAGGTTGTAAAGGTCCTACCGCTAATGGTGTTATCTTGCATCGAGCATAATGTAAGTTATTTGCTTTCGGTTTTGGATTTTCTTTTTGTTTTGGTACTTTAGTGTACCTTAAGGTCCATCAATTAAGGTTGCCGGGGAATAAGGCTGAAGACTTTTTAAAATAGTGCGAAAGTGAGTAATCATCTTCTCGGCCATGATCTCACCCTTCGGTGTTGATGAGTGGAAAACTGGAAACAAGACCGTTAAGGAGCTTCCATGACCGCATTCGGCCGAAAGCGCAGGAATTGAATTCATTTCGACGAATCAAACCTAAATTGGATAGAGATCAACAAGAGACTGTTGGGAGGAATTGCCAGATGTCTCAAGCTCCAGGCGGATTTTTTTTATTCCTGCAATTAAGTCCTAAGAATAAAGATGGCAGAAGATGAGATGCATGGAGGAGATTATGATTATGGTAAACGGCAGTTTCGAGATTAAATAGACAAATGATCACATGCCATAAGCCATCAAATCGGACTTAAGTTAAAGAAGGGAGCTAAAAGGTTTGTGGAGATTTATAAATACCTGGAAAGCATTATGATGCAGTAGCTGTTATAGTTAGAACCAAATAACCCCATAAAGGCGACGAGTAGTCTCCACCACGATTTTCATGAACCGGATTGCCGTTGTTTGCTCCTAGAGCAGCACATTGTGAAGGATTATTTCTTCTTCTGAATATCCCTTGGAAAGTTCTATAACATAACCCTAATATGTGCACAAGCCCCCACCGATTAGGCTGAGGAGTCCATCAAAGAGGATTTCTATGAACTCTTGGACAGAGCCTATGGTGCCTGTCCGGAGTACGATATCAAAATCGTACTCGCAGAGTTCAATGTCGAAATCGGTAAAGAAAACATCTTTGGCGGCGCGATCGGAAAGCACAGCTTCCACCACACGACAACAGATAACGGCTTCCACTAGCAGACTTTACGATAGGTGGTAATACGTTCATAAGTAGCACAGGATTCCCTCACAAAAAAATCTACTAGTGACCTGGCTATGGTCGAACAGGCAACCAAATTGACCGTGTGCTGAGTAACGCAAGGCACGCGTCAAACACCCTGGATGTTCGAACGGAAAAGAGCCTTCGCAGCTTCCCAACTTAAGGATATCGAATAGGCTCGGGTCAGACAGAAGGTTAGAGTCTTCTACAAAAAAGCCAAAGCCCAGTCCCAATCGAAGGACTAATCCTCCCACCTAGTTTAGAAGAAGTCAGCCTAGCTATACAAAGCTGATATCCAACACAGCTGATGGCCCAGATGGTCTCCAGCCTGAGCTCTTTAAAATTGGCGGTGATGTTGTGGTAGAGATCACGCACCAGATCATCTGTCATCATTAGCTCTATCTTCCCCATATTAAAAAAAAAGGCGATCCTATGTCTTGCGCCAACTATCGAGGCATAACCTTACTCAATGTCACCTTCAGGATCCTATCCAGTGTTCTACGTGAACGTCTTAATCCGTTTTGCACCACACTGATAGGCACCTGTGTATTCCGGCCTGGCAAATCGACTATAACCCAGATCTTCACATTACGCCAAAACCCGGAAAAAAAATCCAATGAGTTCCAAATCGAAACTCACCATCTTTTTATCGATTTTAAAGCCGCATACGAGAGCATTCATCGTCAAGAACTCTACAGGACGATGGCCGATTTCGGATTCCCAGGAAAATTGATTCGGATGTGTCGCGCCACACTGGAAAACTCGCGATGAACTGTGCAGTTTGGACCCCATACCTCCGAACCTTACAAAAAGATGCACCAAATTTTGTGAAGGAGACGCACTGTCATGCGATTTCTTCAATGTAGTCCTTGAAATGATAGTCAGGGAGGCAGGTGTCAACACGGAAGACACTATCTTATTCAAGAGCGTCCACCTGTTGGGATACTCGGATGACATTGACATCATTGCAAGCACCTAGTGCGCCGTAGTAGACTCATTCACGACAATTGCAGAAAAGGCAGGCCTCGTTAATTTAAAAGAAAATGAGGAACAAAATGTATGCTGTCGACTAAGAACGGCTCTCTTATCTGCTACTTCTAATCCAATGCAGTCCTTCGTCGATGACAGTATTTTTAGCTTTTCACAATCGTTCCAGGACTCACGTCCCTGCTCTTCGGCCGTAGAACTGGAACGGCAGCGTTAAGTACATTAAATTCCTACCTTGGTTTCCTCAAACGACGCAAAAAATATTTCACCCCCTCTGATCGGGCTTCAATTAACAAGGCCTACATCCACCCCCAGCTTGAGTACAATGCTCATATTGGTCTGGTGCTCCCAAGACCTCTCTGCAGCTGCTAGAAAGAATACAAAAACTCATAGGAGACAATAGTATCGCGAAGTCGATCGACTCACTTGACCATCGACTTAATGTCTCCTCTCTCTGTCTCTGTTTTATCGTTATTTTAACAAACAATGCTCAAGTAAAGTAGCCAATTGCATTCGTCCCCTTCAAGAATTTAACCGCAATACACGTCTCGCCTGGAATGCTCATCAGTTCAAACTCAAGCCTGTCTTCGGACGCATAGTCAAATTTAGAGACTCGTTCTTAGCCGAACCATACTAATAAGGAATGCTCCTCCCAGCTCAATTTTTCCCACTCTTTACAATTCACATGCATTTAAAACCAATGTGCACCGGCACCTCCTTTCCCTCTCTCCTTCTATACCTTCGGTCAGTCTGTATCTTGACTTTTTAACATAGTCATAACCCCTTGTGCACGTGTCAATTATGAAAAAAAAGCTAAAGTCAAAACTCCTATCAAGAAAGTCCAAAATTACTCTCTTGCCAGTCCTGCTTTACGTAGCCGAATGTTGGACGATAAGCAAGAAAGCAGAGATGATTCCCCGTCGGATATATGACCCTGTCTGCGAGGCACCCGAATGGAGGAGACTCAACCGCGAACCTCATCATTGATGATTTACTTCAGTTTCGCGTAACCGATTATTATTATTAAGTATTTATTTTGAAAAATAAATTGTTCGAGATTGTATGGACAGCGCCATTTGACAGAACCATAACAGCGTAGAAAAGAGAACACCACCTTGATGCGCAGCCTTTGCTTATCTCAGACGTACCGAGGATATTGACACCAAAACAGAAGGTTAAAATATTTCTAGTATCGTTTAAGGAAATCTAGACATTTCGCAGCGTTTTTTGGCGATCTCGAATATGTGAAACAAGCACTATTCATATATACCGGCTCAGGATTCGCTTAGGTACCAATAGACAGCGTGGAGTCCTAGAAGAATTAAAATACATTCTGTTGTTGATACCCCACTTCTTTCGAGGACAAAATCTACGGCCGAAGAGCATTGACGTGAGTCCTAGAATGAATATGGAAAGCTGAATGTACTATCATCAACAGATAGGATTAAAAGTAGGAAACAGGAGATTATTTATAAACATGAAAAAGAGCGTCAGTGATAGGGGCCTTGGGGAACGCCAGCATTTATATGGTATACATAAAACTTGAAATGATCTCAAATAACTCGAATCGAACGTCCCGAAAGGTATTTTCTAATCAATGGAAAAACTGATTCATCAATACCAAAATGTTCACGCATTTTCAAATGCTTCAGAAATGTCATGCGCAATGATCTGGCTTTCACTAATGTGGTTTAAGGCTTGGCTCGGTGAGATATGCCATGAAATCACCAGCTGACATATTGAGGAAACTATATAGTCGGTCACTATGAAATTTCCGCGATTTAATATACTTTGTAAGCAAACATATTATCAGCCTTTCCATGACGTTAGAAAAAGGGACAAAGAAAGGAGACGAAAATTCGCCCTTGGCTAGACAGATGCCAAGAAAAGAAAAGAAAAATAAAAATGTTAAAATATTCTTTTTGCCAGACAAATGCCTTAGGCCACAGGTCGAAGACAACGAAGACGAATAGCTAAAGCCGCCGTTGACAATCTCGCAAACAGGGGAAAAGTGCCGTGTACCTTAACATTTGGCTGAGGGACAATTGATTACATGTCATCAAGCGGCATGCATACGCAGTCAACAAAAATAAATAAAGTCAGAGTGAGGCTACAATCTCAACGACATGACATCAGAGGTAAACAAACTGCTTGTGGTATTTGTCAAAGAGGGATTTCGCGGGAACTTGACATTGAACGAAGGCAGTGCTAATTAAACTTTAGGGTGACATCATACTGCACGGGAAGAAAACAAAAATGTTAACGCGAAGTTGCTTACAATAATTAGTGCTGCTGCTCGACGGAATAAACGGTGAGTAGGAATTGTTAACTCGAAAGTTATCACTCCGACTCCGGTCTTAGCCCACAAGAGATTATTTTGTGTTTGATGGATTTGTCCCATAGAAGATTCGATTGGAGGCGTTGGACTTGCTGCATAAGGTGCAGCAACTAAATTGGCTTTGTCTAAAAACTTGATAGCTGGGTCTAAAAAGTTGATGGTATTGCAAAGCTATATATTGCAGTTATACCACATTTGTTTGGGTTTGATAGTCTTCACCCTCTAACACCATATCGACTGCATCATCTACGTAACTATCGAGGAAGCACACTGACCAGTTGAAATTCCTACAAAAATTGTTTAATCCGCCTTTTTGTTAAGCTTTATGAGCATTGTTTTGGTGAAACAGTACTCCAGCTCGCAGAGCGCCGCGTGTTTATAAGTGAGGAGGCTCGCTTCCAAGTCATCGATTGTTGTTTGGTTTCAGGATCAAAATGATGGATCTCGTCCAAAGTCACGAGACGTAACAAAAACATTTCCGGATTACCTTGTAACTTTTCGAGTTTTACCCTCAAAATATCGAACTCGTTTTTTCTTTTGTGCGTCAGTACCCGATGTACAGAGTCCTTTTTCATATGTAATTCGTTCGCAAGGGTTCTTTGAACATACATATTTCCGGATATTAGCTAACTTTTCCTTTTGTGATGGTCGTTTTAAATTTCGAAGGAGGCGGCTTACTTCCGTTCGTAGGGTCTGATATCTTACACGTTACCGCTTCAATATTATCCAGGGCTTGAAGTCTTGGAATACTATGAGCTTTTAGTTTTTCCTCGCATTCTTGATCAAAGCAAGGCTTGCCCTTGGGAGCCTTACAAAACTATCTATTGCTTTCCGCTGCTTCCTAATTTTTTAATTGTTGGCGATATTGCTTCTACCTGTCTTGTTTCACTTTAAGTTTTTATGCCATGTTATAGTAGGGCAAACTGATTATTAATTTCGTCCTGGCCCTAGCGCTGAATAGGAGAGTCCTTTAACTTTTCAACGTTAAATGTTTTTACACTATCCGTGCAGGGACGGGTTAAGAATATCCCTGCAGCGATACCTCTCGCTTGTCGTAAAAGGTGACTAAAACAAAGGTAAACGAAAATCACATCTAGGCAATTTAGAAAACACCAAGGTGAGCCTAGGGACACATATACCACCATTAAACTGCCCCACAAGTGTACATGCAAATCAGTGGGTTGACACGACTGGAGATCACCGGTGTTGTAAAAGTAAGATCAAACAAAAAAATCAGGAGCATGCCAGTGTCACAAAAAAAAAAGGCAGGCCGAAAAACAATTGGTGCAAACAAATGCAAAAACACCAGCATTTGATTGGCCTCAGCGATGAAGTAATCCCAAACCGGGAAGCCTGCCGCTACTTTCTGAGGTCAAACCGGCGGACCCCACAAGCGGACCAGTAGGAATGCAGTAAAGTGGGAAGGTTATGGTCCTACACTTCTGACCATAACAACGCCGGAAAAAGGAAAAGAAGAAGAAGAAATGTTTTTACACTTACCTGTATTCTGCTTCTGTAAATCGGGAGTTGGTTTTTGATTTTGGCGATGATTAGAATGTCTTCTTGCCAGCGAAGTTTGTTCCTGAATTGCCAATTTTTTATTAAAAGCGTCAGCGCATGAGAATGACGATTCATATTTGCTGAAAAGGGTCATTGGCGACGCAATATGGTTATCAGCTCAAAATCAAAGCCTAATCAACTCAATGGAAGCGACCAGAAGAGCCAAGACCGAAAAAAGCACGCCAAGTTCGGTCAAATATGAAAGTTTTATTCAATCAATACGAAGAAAAGCAAATTGGAGCAAAAAAAGTGCATGTTTGCTGTATTACGATAATGTACATTTTCACTCAACGTTACAGGCGAACTGGAAAGTCCTTTCCCATGATAGGACGGTGATTTGTGACGATTGAGCAGAGTGGGCCGCGTTCGCTCGGGTAATCTGTACAGGGCCTTAATCAGGCCTATGATAGCCCATGTCTTGTCTGGTTTAATAATAATGGAAGCCAGCTTAATGAAAAGAATTCGGGTGTTTAGGAAACAATACCTCAGGATTTGCCAGGATAATGAAAATCAGTATTAATTTTAAAAAAGTGTGTTTAAGTGCGTTTTATTTAATGAGAACTTCCAAATTCATTTTGAATCTTCCATTTTGAGCTGTATAAGCTCAATGGACGGGCTTTGAATTCGAAGAACAGATAGTAGGTGCCACTCTGAAATTCATAGGCGCTTTTTTCTCAAATCTGCCGTAATATGAATATTTGGTCGGCTTTCTTGGAAATCTGATGGCTACCCAACTTCACTCTCCTTCAATGGCGAAACCTCGAATGATCCCAAAACTATCGCCAACTTTTTCGCCAGCTTTTTCAAACCTTACTTACTTCGACTACTTACCAAAATTTTCCCTTGGACCATTTCTCCCACGTACTATTGATCCCTAAATGAAAAATAAATTGAATCAACTGCATGATGAATCTACTCCTGGGCCCGATGGTCTCCCTGCCATAATACTAAAAAAATGTTCCTCCATTATTTCTGTCCCGCTCTCAAAAATATTCAACTTATCCCTGTCCCATGGAGAACCGCTTTTATAACTCCCATTCACAAAACAGATCCGAAGAATGATGTTAACAACTACCGGCCCATCGCCAAACTGTCATACATACGCAAACGTTTCGAAAGTATCTTGTATGACACACTTAAGTTTCCACTGCAAATCTCTAATCTCCTCTAAGCAGCATGGTCCCTAAATTTTTTTTTTTTTTTTTTGTACAATAATAGTTCAGAGATATAGTATATTTAGGAAACTTTTCTATTGAAATGACACATTATTAAATAATGATAGGAAAAGATAACAAAAAACAAAAAACTGGGGAAATAACGAAAAAAAAAACAAAAATTAGAAAAGAAAAAAAAAATAAAATAAAAAATAATAGTAATAATAATAATAAATAAATAAATAAATAAATAAATAAATAGATAAATAAATAAATAAATAAATAGATAAATAAATAAATAAATAAATAATAAAATAAATAGATAAATAGATAAAAACAAATAAATAAATAAATAATAAATAATAAAAACAAATAAATAATAAATAATAAATAAATAATAAATAAATTAATAAATAAATAATAATAATAAATAATAAATAAATAATAATTAATAAATAAATAAATAATTGTTATAAATATATGGACAAATAAATAAATATAAGTAAATACTAAATAATAAATAATAAGTGAAAACATAAGTAAATATATTGCAAGAGTAACTAAATCATGT
This sequence comes from Merodon equestris, assembly GCA_958301585.1. NCBI lineage: Eukaryota > Metazoa > Arthropoda > Insecta > Diptera > Syrphidae > Merodon > Merodon equestris. Next base: position 80,641,989 of record OY284414.1, read on the forward strand.
GTAATAGTTTCGATTTAATTCATTTATTAGGAGGTTTTTAGAGAATTCGCATCTAGCTCTAAATGATTCGCATAATTTTTGTATTCTGTTGCTGACCAATTCAACATTTGCTCTGCTATGTAAATCCAAAGTGGAATAGAACCACGGTAGATTAAGCATTAACTTCAATACCTTATTTTGGGATATTTGTAGTTTGGCTATATGGCATTTAGCACAATTATTCCAAACTTGACATCCATACAAAAGAATTGCTTGAAATATTGTTTTATAAATGATTATTTTATTTGCATTTGAGAGTAGTGATTTTCTATTGACAAAGGGATACATTATTTTAATTGCAAGATTAATTTTTTTTAGGGTTTGAGTGTGATGTTCATTAAAAGTTAGTTTTGGGTCTAAATGTATACCAAGATACCTGACTGATGTTTGCCATGGTATGACGTTACCTAAAATATTTAGTTGGTTCGCCGGTAAGAAGCAAGACTTTTTTTCTTGTAAAAAAGATAGATTGAATTTTATCGGCATTTAATTTTATTTTCCATTTAGAATAATATTCTTCTAATAAGACTGCTGTATTTCTTAAGTTCGATTCAACAACGGAACCGAACTCATGAGAAGATATTATTGTTGTGTCGTCTGCATATATTGCAATATCACAGAAAGGTAGTTTTGGAATATCGGACGTATATAAATTATACAAAATTGGGCCGAGAACGGAACCCTGTGGTACTCCAGAATTAAAATTAACGAGACTTGAAACATGATTATTGACAAATACCTAAAATGCTTCCTAAAATGCAGGTCTACAATCACAAACCTTGTCGAATTTGTGTCCTTCACACTCTCAACATTAGGGAATGGAAATGAGGTCGACGTCATTTCAACTGATTTCAGTAAACCCTTCGACAAAATCTCCCATAAACTAATACTCTTCAAAATGTCTTCCCTTGGCTTTGAACCCACTGCGTTGAAGTGTATATCTTCTTTTTTTAAAAACCGTTACTACAGTGTTCGTTTTGGATCTGCCTTTTCAAACCCCTTCTTAGCTTATATCGGCGTTCCCCAAGGCAGCCACTTAGGTCGACTTCTTTTTAATACTTACCATTAACGACATTGAGTTTGTCATCGAACATTCCCACCTCTCACCTTACGCCGACAACACCGAGTTCTTCAAGACCATTTCCTCGCAACAAGATTCTTCCCTTATTCAATCGGATCCCAACAGCTTTTCCGTTTAGTGCTCCAAAAATTGTTTGGAACTTAACATTTCCAAATGCCAATCAATTACCTTTTCACGAAAACGAAGCAAACCTCCTCCTCGTCTCTACTTCCTTAATAATCAGCCCATCTCCACTGTTCAGGTCATTCGCGATCTTGGCATATTATGTGACCAAGAACTCAATTTTCACGCACATATTGACAGTTTTAGAGTTTTAGGAAGATGTTCACCATTTTTATAGTATTATTATATGATTTCAAAAAGTCGCTGAAGCATTTTCCTTCTATTGTCATCGGCCTACAAAATTGAATAACTGGTTTTGAGAGTAGAAAAAAATAGCAGTGTATTTTAAATATCTAATTAAAAAACAATAAAAATCAATTCCAATCTACGTTTGAGAAGGTGTACACCTTAATGGCACCGAATTGAAAACAGTGCGGAGACCCATATTATACTACCCTCCCACCAGGAAGTCGGAAGACATGCGATATGGATGTCCAATTGACCTCGTTTTCTTTGCGCACGCAAGAAATACCTTTTGAATTTGTTCGTGTCCTCATACTTTCCAAAATGCTATTCCCGTCAATTGGTTAAATAAGCTGCTTTAGCACCCCGGGGGCTATATTTACCCAAGACTTTAACTATCACACTGTCCATTAGGCCCTTGTTAAAGAGGTCTCGATATAACTCCAACCAGCAATCTAACCAGCCGGTAGAAGTAAAATGAAATGCGTTCCACACCCGATGAAATATCTCACTAATACCTTCAGGTGGTCGCATCGAAATCTCCAGCCACTCCCTACCAAGTCAAAATCCGCAATTTCGCACCGCATCGAATAAGAACGAGAACAACAGCCAAGCAATGAAAAAAAGCAATTGCCCCCAAAAAGAGGGTTAACCGAAGAAGGTATTCTTCAACAGTTACCTTCTGTTACTTTTCGGAAAATGACTCTTAGGGACAATCCAATGATCACCTGCGCATAATAGAGTTCCACTCGAATGTGCGTCTGCGCCACTGACTGTCGCCTGCAGAGAAATTCAATTAGAAATACCAAATGCAAACAACACCGGCGCAACGCAATTCAAAATTCGAGATCATAGGTGGAAAACGTACATCACCGAGCGCGGCTGCAACCGAGGCCTCAGGTGGGGCTCGACATGACGGGCGGCATGTGTAACATCAAATTGGAACATGCTGCCAAGAGTTATTCGCGGCAGCTTCCAGGACAGTATGCTTATAAATTTTCACCGCCGCCGCACCCGTTCGGATCAACGGCAGGGCCTGTGCGGCGAAGCCATTAAATCTGACCTGCTTGGGAATATCTTGATTTTGCACTCTCCATCGGGACAGGAATTAACGAAACCTTTTTTTCTGCGTTTGTAATTGGACGTAAAAAATTGCTGCTGCAGCGCGAGATGCATTCAGTTTTCAGCTTTTTTTTGTTTCTCTTCGCTGACCGCGCATAGCCCGCATTGCGCCTGAATGCGCCGTGTTACTTCATTCAGCGTCCATTCGTGGTGGAGATTCATGTACGAGTATAATTTCGGAATTTCATTTCGTGCATCTCTCGGTTTCTTTTTAATTTTTTTTATTGTGTTTCTGCTCACTATACGCATCAGTGGCGTATGGTCGTGTCGTAATTTTAATCCGTTTTCGATCGCAGATAAGCGGATCTCAATGCTGGCGAGTGGAGTGAAAATATATTTTTCTTTTTTAATGTTTTTATTTCTCTTTTTAATCAAATTACCGATTGGCGTTGGTTCATGTATCCGCATCCCAAAAAGAAAACGAAATTATGCATAATTGTTCGGTTGTCCAAAAAGACGTGCATCCAATTGGAACCCAGACAACGGACTGTTCTTTTTCGTTATGTTGTTACAAAATAATTTTACTGTCCTTTGTTAACTTTTCTGTCAGCAAGTAAAAAAACAGCGTCTGATTCTAGGTGATGAAGATAAAAACATTTCGGAACAGGATCTTATAACCTAGTGACGTCAGCATCCAAGAGACTGTGACTGTCAACGTCGGCCTCGTCATAGCCAAAAACACAATCGACTACAAACAAATCGAAGACAAAATGGAGAATTTTGAAAGCTTGACGCAATATTGTCATCGAAGTCAAAGGTGTACCCTCGTACGCGGAGATACTGCGTAACATAAAGCAATTGCCAAATTAGAAGAAAGAAGTATCAATGATCAGATCGATATTTGAAGGAGAACTGCTTATCCAGAAGGAGGCGCAGAGATAAAGGTACAATAAACAAAGCCCTAGGACAAAAGGCAGTGATACGGGTCCTTAAACACCGAATGCAAAAAGATGGAAAACATAACCTCAAAAGAGGAAATCTGTGATGCCATAATAACGCGCTTTGGATTCGAGGACGTAACACTAGCCGATAGTATGGACGTATGGAAAACCCCAGAAAAAAGTAGCTAAAAAATTGCTCATGACAGAAAGACTTAAGATTAGTTGGATCCGTTAAAGAACTTTTTCAAATGTCTAGAGCTTGGGTACCTAGCTAATAGACGCAAATATACGGTGGACTACTCTAAGCTCTGCAGGAGATGTGGAATGAAAGGCAGGGAAGTTAAGGACAAAATGTCAGACCATTTCCAGGTAAAGGCAAATGCTCGGTTTTTAAGGGAGCATACAACGATGGAAATTTTACAAATAAATCTTAATCAATGTGGGGCAGCTCAGGATATTATGGATCAAACGATGAAAGACAAGAAAGCGAATATGGTATTGATTAGCAAGTCATACGAAAGAGTAGTATTTGGTCATGTGGGAACCATGAGTTTCAAGGGACTCAGGAGATGCAGAGGGTACCTAGCGAACAAAAGAAAAGACGTACATTTTTCACAACTACCACGATCGACCTAGCCAACTACAACAATTAACCAATATGTTGATTACATAGGATAGCAGCTGATGTATATTTGCATGCCTAGAAATAGGCATAGCCTAGAAGTTTGCATAGCAAATTGAGGCCGGGTCTCTACATATCAAAAAGTAGGAATGTTATCAATCATCGATTTTCCTCCCACAATATGAAGTGGCGTGTCAGCGAGGATCACAGGAACAATGACCATCAGTTGATCATCTACGAACTCACGAAAAAAAGAACTACGCATTGCCCTGTCTGTTCGAAATGGACGCGTTCTAAGAGTCACTGAGCAGCTCTAACGTGGATACTTACAGACTTGCTGAGGATTTATCGCAACTCACACAAAACATGATTATATACTCTGATGCGACAATACCTAGAAAATCAACAACCCGAAGAGGCGCCACATGTCACTGGCGGAACGATGAAATAAAAACACTCTAAATGAATTGCCTTAATGCAGGAAACAAAAACCAACAATCCAGGGGGAGAGTCGAATTTCAACAACACCTGGAGAACTTTAGGCAGGTATCTGCGATGAAACCGTAATCAACACCGGAAACGGCCTATAAAAAGGTTATTATCAAGCGAAAGCCTACAAATCCCCACAAGTAATATGCCAAATAATGCTGAGAACCATTGTTGAGCACCTCTTTCGCCAAAGGCTACGTACTGTGCTCAATTTTGTTCGTGAAATAAATGTTAGAAATATCCATCACCTTGCATAAAGTACAGAGATCCCTTACCAGAAAAGGAGAGAAAAAAAACAACAAAGCTCCGAACATATTCCGAAGCACTGAAGCCCGTTGTTCAAATGAAGCCAGGCTTATTCATTACAACTCTGTCGAGAATAAGACGTATTTACGAAACCGTAAACGCTGCAACGCTTAGTATTTCAAAAAAGTAAATAAATTAAGGATAAGGCTATCGTTATATCGCCTTATATGTCTACTAGACCTAATAAGGATTCTCCTAATGCAAATTATATACAGAAGATTACTCACTATAGAAACCCTTTCTATGCTTGGTGGCCAAAGAATGCGCAATGGTGACAATAGATGACAAAAAAACTTTTTATTCGGTCAGCTTGTTTCAAATCAAGAAGTCGGTCGCAAGGATCAAAACGCCTTCCTATTTCCTTAGGATAGTCTCCAAATACCTTACCAACGTGAAGTTAAGATTTGAACTTAGAAATATTTCTAAGTCGCCAAAGGAGTACCTCCAAAATATGTGCCGGGTCTACGAACTCCCATAGACGACCTGTTGTTGACTCGAGGTATTCCTATAAACGTAAAAGAAGGTCAAACAAATGACCTGGTGTAAAGCACTAAATTTCAAAAAGAGATGAAGTTCCTTGGCAAAATCTTTTCAAAAACAGATGTCATTCGTAACTGGCCCTTTAGCTGACCTTTAGCAACGGAGACCTCACGGTGGTAACGTACGAACAACAGCACAAATCAATTTAACTCCTATCGTCCGCATACTTGCCATACAATGAGGAGGATCCACCTTCAGACGCAGTCCGAGCACTCGTACGACACGCCAAGTTACGCGGAGGCTGCGACGCCAATTGACACCACACTCAATGGGGAAGCAGCGACATCAATAAAAGGGGTGAGTCCATTTTCGATTTCATTATCTCCACCAACCTCAAAATATGCAACAAAGGTAATACACCAACGTTTCGTAACCGGATTAGGGAAGAGGTTATTGACCTCACTCTACTAAGCTAGTCTGATTCTATCCGAGTAGAGAATTGGAAAGTGTCCACCACAGCCGAATACTCTTCAACCTTAACGTTAATAAAGAAAAACCGAAACCTTTCAGAAACCCTCAGAAGACAGACTGGAATCTTTTCTCAAACCTAGTTGCCAACAGGTTAATACCGCCACAAGCCACCACTAATCCTGATCCAACTTACATTGAGAATTCAGTCGAAAATCTTGTGAGAATTCTGAAAGCGGCTTTCAACAAATCCTGTCCTGTGCAACGTGCTCGCAGGAAGACCAGCGCAGTCTGGTGGACCACAGAGCTACAGCAACTCAGGACCAGGACCCGAACTCTATTCAATAGAGCAAAGATCTCCAAAAGAACCGAAGACTGGGATAATTACAAATCCAGCTTCAACGAATACAAGAGCAAAACAAGAGCAGCAAAATCTAAATCCTGGCGGGAGTTCTGCGAATCAATAGAGGATCTCAACGAAGCCGCAAGGCTCAGGAAGATCCTATCCAAGGACCCCTGCGTCCCGGGATTCATCCTTAAACCAGATGGTTCTTGGACGGAATCCAGTCAGGAATCCCTAGAACTGCTGACTGAAACCCACTTCCCAGGCTGTAAAACCCCTGAAACCACAGTCTCCTTCGAGACGACGGTTCCTACGGTTCACACATCCGAAGAAGTAATAAACAAGATTATCACAACGGATAAAGTATCATGGGCAATAAATTCGTTGAAACCCTTTAAGTCTCCGGGGCCGGACGATATCTTGCCAGCGATGCTTCAAAAAACACAGACCCACACTGTACCCCATCTCGTAAGCATTTTTTTTCAGTTGCCTGCGCGCGGGGTACATCCCAACACAGTGGAAAGAAATAAAGGTAATTTTCATACCTAAGGCAGGTAAACCAACCCATACTGCCGCAAAGGACTATTGGCCAATTAGTCTCTCGTCGTTTCTATTAAAAACCTTAGAAAGACTCCTTGACATATACATCAGAGGACTCATCAACTCAGGCAACTTATGCAACACTCAACACGCCTACCTTAAAGGCAGATCAGTGGAAAGTGCTCTGCATAGTGTTGTCCGTGAAATTGAGGGCTCGCTGAACTTAGAAGAGTTTACAATGGCAGCCTTCCTCGACATAGAAGGGGCCTTCAACAATGTAAACACAGAGGCCATAATAACAGCTCTTGAGGACATAAAAGTAGATAAATCCATTGTAATCTGGATTGAAGATATGTTGAAGGACAGAATTATCAATGCAGACACTAGAGGCAGTGACAACTAGAGGCACACCACAAGGAGGAGTTCTCTCCCCCCTACTGTGGCTTCTTACAGTCAACAAAATCCTCAAATTCTTTATGGAGAAAGACACAAAGGTCATAGCGTATGCGGATGACCTGGTTATCTTGATAAAAGGTAAATTTCTACCAACTATCAGTGAACTAATGGAATCTGCGTTGAGGGAACTCTTCTCGTGTGCAAGACAGAACGGTCTGAGAATAAACCCCCAGAAAACCGAGCTGGTCTTGTTCACCAGGAAAAGGAAAATTCCGATATTTGCTCCCCCAAAGTTAGAGGGCACTCCACTCAAACTCAAAGCGGAAGCAAAATATCTAAGCATCATTCTTGACTCAAAACTCTCCTGGAAAAGGAACCTGGAGGAAAGGATGAAAAAAGGATTGAACGCTTTTTATGCATGCAAAAAGACCTTCGGAAAAAGATAGAGCTTGCAACCGTACATCATTCATTGGATGTACACAGGAATCATCAGACCCATTTTAACTTATGGGGCCATAGTCTGGTGGACTGCTAGCAGCACAAAAAGCTATATGAACATGCTCAACAAAGTACAAAAGTCAGCCGCTGTTTGTACAACGGGAGCCATGAGAAGCACGCCGCAAGCAGGGTTGGACATGATTCTTCATCTCCTCCCCCTGGATCTATTCATAAAAGGCTGCGCTGCAAAGAGCGCTCTCAGACTAAGGGGGTCCTCTCTGTGGAAGCAAGCCAACTATGGACATGCGGCCATACTTAAGAGAATAGACGACCTGGGAAGGAAACATGGTTTTAGTAGCCTCGCAGCTACGACCGACTATATTTCCCCCCAAAATGACTTCTCTCTCAGTATACCTATCCTTTTCCCCGACAGAGAGGAGTGGCTATCAAACGCCGTAATCAACGACCAAGAGATCACCCTCTTCAACGACGGATCGAAAATGGACACAGGCACTGGGGCCGGGTTCTACTCTGATACCCTCCACAAACAGGAATCATTCAGAATCCATGATCTGTGCAGCGTTTTTCAAACAGAAATCCTGGCAATAGAGAAAGCAGCCAAACACCTACAGGCAGCCGATAGAAGCTCCTGGCGCTGGACCGTAACTCGATCCGTATGCTGGTCGGAGTGATCACAGGACACTGTCCCATTGGAGCAATGCTCCGGAAATGGGACTCGGGATCCAGCGATCACTACCGGAGCTGCGTCGATGAGGAAGAAACTGAGACGACCCATCATCTGCTTTGCCACTGCCCAGCTCTCCAGAATCGACGCCTAGCGTCGCTAGGCCAAAGATTCTTTACAGAGATTGCGGATGTGGCTAATGCAGATATATCGGATCTTCTAAAATTCATAAAGAGCACGGGGTGGTTTTAGCCACCACGTGATAGGACAGGTTAATTTTATGTGTACCCCCACAAATGAAGGGAATCACAATGGGCCTCCGAGTGGAAGTGATGTCTAACCATCACACTCCCCTTCTCTAACCTAACCTAACCTAACTGGCCCACTCCAAACAATTTATTGGACTTGCGCAGCTTCATGGGACTTGCACTTACTATTGGCAATATGTGCCACATTTCGCCGCTCCATCAACCGACCAGTGTGTCAAAGCATTTGTTTAAACATTTGTTATTTTAAACCAGGCTCAACCATGCACCATTCGCAAGGAGCTCTTGGATTTTCACCTTTACATATTTGCTACCTTAGGGGGTGGTAGTGGTGCAATGGTAATCATCATCGACTGTTAAGCGAAAGCTCTGTTGTTCAAGTCTGAACATAGCCAAGAACAATTCCTATACGGAAAAAAAACTGTGCAACAACACCAGTTGTGAATGAGAGATGATATAAAATGCTGACGAAGGCATAACACTTGAGCTACAAAATTGCCTTTTATATGAGAAATGGATACCAACCACGTATAGACTACCGCCTACTTCCCATCATCCCTCAAGCTCTCTTTAGCAAAATGTACCACAACGAATCGATAATTTCGGTTCGTATAAAGCGCTTGAGAAATTGTGGTCACGAATTTATTCGATTGGGGGTAGGAAGGAAGTAGAATGCTATTGTACTGAGGGTGATATTTGCTCGGCGACGTGGTGTCCTCAGAGTAGAACACAATCAGAGTTGATGGTTTATTTCGCGGGCGACTCCTTTTAGCGAGTTGCAGTAGCCAAGCCCCTACCATCTACCTACCGTGAAGTAAGTACAACACTAGCTCGTGTTGATGAATTATTATTGTTTTGATGAAGATCTCCCTCATTTTATAAAGATTATGGGCATACGAAAAATAGAACAACACCATTGCTCTTTCTTTAATTAATATAGGTATAAGCTAATCATAACGCCGAAAGGCACAGTTTAATTCGCTCTATATACTTCAGAGTGTCCGTACAGGACATATTTTAACATATTTTAACTTATTTAAGCTAGTTTTAAGCATTTTTACTACTTGGTGAAATTTGTTACCACTGTTTGCAATGACTTATCGTTTCTTCACAGCAAGAATCAATCAAGAAGACGCCAGATGCGATGCTTTATGGATGTGATATGAAGCTCCCTGAAGACATTATGTCGTATATGTCGGTCCACCCAAAGAATGGAAACCAGGTAAAATACAAATACCAATTTTCCTATACTTCCAGTGAGTAGTTTCATTTGGTTCCATAGCGCAGTATATATGTACATATGTGCGTGCTCGAAATTGTGTCAGATTGGGATAGTCCTTATCATGTAACGAGGCCATCACCGATGTAACACTCGAATCTAAAGAACCAAAATAATAGATTTGCGTGTTAACCGGCTTACCAGCTATCGAAGAATTCATTTGGATGCTTATCCTGTAAAAATGTTGTTGAAGGTGAAAAGAACTTCGATCCAAGTGGGAGAGAGTGTTACGCACTGAATGTGGCAAGATTCAGGATGACAACTTCATGTCGGAGAGGCGATTGCTATTTGGCGAGAGTTTTTTTTTGACGGGTTTAAGCAGTGCTGTTAAATGAAGGACGTGTAACTGAATAGAAAGCTGCGTGTTTCATTTAAATCACAGTTCTCACAGCCAATCCTTTGTTGAGGAATCATTTATTGTGTTATAACACGACGCTATAACCTAATATACGACTTGTACACTAAGAGCAGTAAACGATCTTCATTAGCTTTCTCACAGATGAGAGGAATATATGAATCAGACACAAGTATAATCAAAGGAATATTACTACTAAAGAGAACAACTCCAGAAATGCTAATTATGTGATTAGCAAAACGGGAAGAACACTGGAGAAACGCAAACTGAAAACTAAACTACTAGCCGAGCTGTAAGGAACTGTAAAAGCACCAGAATGGCAGAAATGGCAGAAAGTGCTTGCCAGCCCCACGAAGTAATAAGGAGCAGCATGGAGATCGACCTAAGTACATATGTATGTACGGTGTGTGGGTTATGACGTATACGCTTACCTGTGAGCAACCAGAAGGATCTGCGAATCGTGCCTGCCCTCAATGGAATCTTCATATACATAAAGACTCCATATCCCCTCGAGTCATGCAAAAATAAATTAATTTGAAAAATCTCCGATCAAGCCACATTTAACCTTATTGAGAGCTGATATCAAAATAATCAACCAGTACACTGATCAACATAAGTATGGTAACAAAGAAAACACGCAGCGAGAATATATAATATACCTTTCACTTTTTGAACGCCCCTACATGTGAAGAAGATTCAAAAATTGGATCAAGCATGAGTTTTGGCCTCAAAAATCCAATTACCCTATTCCTTGAAAGTCATGACTGAAGCTGGGCAAAAACAATTGATACATGTCTGTACCCCTCAATATGTCAACTCCTTTGACAACTGCTCCGGCTTTTTGTCATCCATTACCACCAGCTCCTCAATATTTTTAATAATTAGCATTACTAGACCAAAAATAGTCAAGGTTACATCTAGCATAATAGCAGACAGGCCAAAATTGTTTAACCCGACCCTCCCTATCGTGACCAGTGCCAAGCCTCTGCCATGTTTACCTAAGTCATTTGCTATTTCAAGCCGAAAAAATATGGTTCATACAAAATGGTTACTACAATAGTCTACCCACACTACCATCTTCCACCAAGATCCTAAAGACCATCTACTTTGTGCACCGCCCTGAGGGATACTAGCATGGACCAGATCCCATCAATAACTACGGATGAACTGTAGGATGCAGGAAGCGTGCAGGAAGATAGGTGACAAGAAAGCGTCCGTACCTGACGGCGCTGCAAATATAGTGATCTAAGCAGCTCTTAAAAGGAGACCAGACATTTTTATAGCAACGATGCAAAGGTGCCTTCAGGAGGACATTTTTCCCTGAACCATGGAAACACCAACATCTGATGTTGTTACCCAAAGGAAACAAACCACCTGGAGCACCTTCGGCGTACCGGCCCATATGTCTGCTAAATACAACACTAAAGATCCTAGAACGTATCGTATATAGTCGTGGCGGAGGATAGATGAGCTTTGTCTGACCACCAATAAGGTTTTAGAAAATTGCTTTGTATCGTCAGTGCCGTAAAAGAGGTAATACATCGATACAGCAGCTAAAGCGATATGGGGGAAATGATGACGAGGGGCACAAAGAAATACTGCGCAGTAATAAGCTGAGCTGGACGTTCAAAGTGCTGATGCAATATATGCATCACATTATCTTGTGAAGATAATTCTTAACTATAATAATTCGCTAACAGGAAGCCGAGGTACCAGACGGACGACGGCTTTAAATATTACAATGTTTCCGCGGAAGTCCCCCAGGAATCAATCTTTGGATCTCTTCTGTAGGATGGATTTTATCGTTTTACGCTGCCACAAGAAGTCAAGATTATCGGTTTTGCTGCCGATATCGCCGTAGTTACTATAGCGAAACACATCCACGAAGTAGAGTCTGCACAGAATGAAGTGATCGCCAGGATCAAACATTGGCTAGAGTCCGCTGACCTTAAACTGGCTGACCACAAGACGGAGGCTGTCTTAATAACCAGTCAAAAGAATTTGGAATATGCAAACTTACGGGTTGGGAGCAAATTAATCAGGTCTTGAGAGGCACTAAAATACTTGACGAAATGCAGATGGTTTACCTTAGGCGAACTACGGTCCGTCAAGAGACTAGTGTTATCCGGATGATAAAATCAGAAGAAAGGGTAGCATCTGTGGCACTGTGGCAAGCCGGGTGAGATAATAGGCTTGGGGAAAAAGAGCACACAGGGATTGCAATTGCGACCTTACGCAATTTCTGTCAGGTCAAGGCGGCTATCGAAAATATCTTCATAGATTTGGACACGATAGCTCGCCCTTCTGCCCAGAATGTCCAGACACCGAGCACGCAATATTTCACTGTAGACGTTTCGCAGACGCAAGAATGGACCTGCCTATCCCGTATCTTCTAGTAAGCCACATGATGTGCTCAGGGGCTACTGGCTGGAGATCTGCTCGTTCATAACGAGCGTGCAGAACGAGCTAAGAAGACTCGAAAGATTAAGACGAGCTGAAACAGCAGATACGGAGCACATGGCATAAGTTGCTAACCGCCCCGCGAATAATATCTTACGGCCTTCCCGCGAGAAGAGTGGTTGAAGTGCACAGGATATGGTGTAGTACGTAGACGTATTCCTAGCATCGAGTATACGGGTTTGCGAATCGTGCATACCAGCAACCGTTGTCCGGGCTATAAGTATCTTTCGAAGATTATACATCCTTCCAACCATAAAAAAAAACAAACCATTACCTTCCCATTTTTTTTCTCCACGTATGTGAGGAACATTTTACTTCATTGATCTTCGCTAATCTCCATGAAGGTTTTTGGTATTCATAATGGTTTGCGGCCTTTCCCACTGTCATGTATGATTAAGTTTTTCAAACCCGTCCGTGCGTTTTCTTACTTTCCAGAATATTTACCACCTGTGCTCGATAGGAAGTAAATCAATTACCCAAACTGACTTAATGAAGCTTAATTGTATATAAAGGGTGGTCCAACCATAGTGCACGATGTTAATTGTAAGTCACACCTTAACGTCAAGTTTTTTTGCCCAACTTAATTTGACATTTCGTTGTTTCAGTGTTTGACAAATTCAACCATGGAGAGGTACACAATTGAGCAGTGCGTTAAGATTGTTGAAGCCTTTTACGAAAATGGGCGTTCAAATCAAAATGCATTTCGTGCACTTCGTGATTTTTTTGGTCAGCATAATCGACCAAATGTGTCCACAATCGGTAGAATTGTGCGCGAATTTCGGCAAACCGGGTCTGAAAACACCTGTGCATGCTCGCCCAGTTCGTGCTGCGGAAAACATTGCTGTTGTTCGCGATGGTGTGGCAGAAGAGCTGTCAACCTCGACTAGTCGTCGTGCCCAACAATTGAACATCTCACGAACATGACTGATGCGAATTTTAAATAAAGATTTGAATTTACACGCTTACAAGGTTCAATTGACTCAAGAGCTGAAGCCTACGGACCATTTCAAGCGTCGTCAATACTCCGAATGGTTGGTTGAACAGACAGAAATGAATGGTGACTTTACAAAGAAAATTATCTTCAGCGACGAGGCACACTTTCACCTCAGTGGATTCGTTAACAAGAAGAATTGCCGCATTTGGGCAAATTAGAATCCACGAGTGATTGTTGAAAAGAAGATGCATCCACAAAGAGTGACTGTTTGGTGCGGTATATGGGCTGGCGGCGTCATCGGGCCGTACTTCTTCGAAAATGAGGTCGGCCAAGCAATTACCGTGAATGGTGTTCGCTATCGCGAGATGATAACGGACTTCTTGTGGCCAGAAATTGAAGATATGGACCTGGACGATCTGTGCTTCCAACAGGATGGTGCCACTTGCCACACAGCCAACGAAACAATGGCTCTTTTGCGCGAGAAATTCAATGGCCGTGTTATCTCACGTCGTGGCGATGTTAATTGGCCACCACGATCATGTGATTTGACACCGTTGGACGTCTTTCTTTGGGGATATTTAAAAGAAAATGTGTACGTCAATAAGCCAAGAACAATTCAAGAGCTAAAGGATGAGATAATTCGGCACATTAACGACATTGAACCTCAATTATGTCTCAGAGTCATTGAAAATATGGACCATCAGATAGAGATATACCACCGAAGTCGTGGCGAGCATTTGGCCGATATTTTATTTCAACCATAATTGTCATAGATCCTTCTATCATAATAAAAAATATTAAGATAATTCTCTGAAAACTTTTTGTTTTATTTACAATTATCATCGTGCGTTTTCGTTGGACCACCCTTTAATAAATTAAAAGTAAAATATTACAGGATTAAATGGGACTTAGTGGGAGAGTCATGAATATGTAATTTCAGAGTACTTTCAAGTAACATTCATTCATTAGTTGGAAACCTCTTCTCAATCTCATGGTCGTCAAGGGTTGTGAATAATTACCCCTTTATAAGCAAATTATACTGGAGTCACCAATGAACACTCCCTTCGACATGAAACCTCCCGAATCAGCTTCATTTCACAAACCTCATAAACATTTTGGTTTACCAACCTTATCATATCACAAACATTATTGCGAAAAAAAACAACATAATGGCATATAATGCTTACATGCGTATTCCCCTAAGAGCTGGTCGGCAGAAGCCTTGTTCCACTCATTTGTCAGCCCGTCCACTTGCTCGGCTCCGAAATTAGCCATAATCGTACAATTTAGTGGAAGAAATTGCGTCCTGTACACTTATAACACTTACATAAATCACACCAAATTCATAAATATTGTATCGCAACGACACACACGAGGACATGAGTTCGCACTCGAAATGGCACCTAGTTCGTGGCCAGCTCCTTGGATGGCAATTTACACCCTTGTTTGCCCGAAGTATAGCTTCCGAAAGAGCTGTCTGGCCGCAATTAGACAAGAGACCGAGGACCGAGGATCGGGCCCGTGTGCTCCGGCGAACAAGGTGCTAACCTGTAAAGACAATTTTGTGTTGTGATTACAAACTCTTCGTTGTGGTTCTGTCCGACGATCGGATGCAGCAACAAGTGGTGCCCGGGGCCTTGCCAATTCAGTTGTTTCTCTTCGCCTTAATCAGGAAATTTTCAAAGAACATGCGCACGGTAATTGCCAACTAGGTATGGGTCCCTTACTGCGCTACAAATTACCTCGTTACCACTCCCGCTTCCGTCACCGTGCACCTCTCGTATCCTTGGTCGTTTTCTTTGGTACTAACAACATTCGGGAGGTGTCGTGCTAAATTGCCCACTTATCGGGATACTTACTTTAAAATATTATAATGTGTTTGGCGGGCTTCGTTGGACGGCGAGAGTATATGATACCTTAATGA
Organism: Merodon equestris; assembly: GCA_958301585.1. Taxonomy (NCBI): domain Eukaryota; kingdom Metazoa; phylum Arthropoda; class Insecta; order Diptera; family Syrphidae; genus Merodon; species Merodon equestris. The sequence continues at coordinate 80,657,442 of OY284414.1, forward strand.
CCCACTAATACGAGTATTTAATGCGAGGGGCTCAAAGAGGGAATCGAAACTGTCCATGGTTTATTGTTTTAAATCAGTACTCGTACGTAAGTTTTCATAAAATCTAATGCTTCCAATTACTGGAAATTGCCTGCCAACTGCCTAGGACCGGAGGGTATAAATTAAAAGGTACACTGGGTTGCTGCAAAATAATTTATTGGCACGTGATTAGAATGTAAACTGATCGAGTTGTGATAGTGTATAATATCTTAGTAATGTAGGTAGTTGAATTGAAGGGTTCGCCATACATGATAAAAGGTAGCTTTAAAGGGCAGTTTAAAATCAAATGGTGCACAACTCGGTAAAAGGCTGACAAATCGTTCATGCTTCAGTGGAACGTTGTTCCCTGCCGGAAATGATAAATTATTTTTATTATTACCCAACATTTGGAGCTCGGGGATCAAAGCCTCCCTGCCATGAGTGTGCTCCTTCCATATTTCGCTCCCTCTTCTTCATCTTTTCTTCATCCTTATATTAACTTAGACATGGCGATCATTTTCCCTCGACCTTTCCCGTCTTTATTATTTTAACGGTTCGTCCACTGTCCATTCGTTCTACGTGTCCTGCCCATCGGTTCATACAATCCTTGTATGCTTAATAGAGTTTCTCGAGTTTTTGATTGTGTATTGCAATTTTCTACATTCGGATGTTTTCCAAATTTGTTTCTCCTTAAAATCTTCTTTTCAAAGCCCCGAAGCCTAATTCTTACTTAAAAATATCGCATATTTGGTCTGGTGGGGTCATTGGTCCATACAGTTTCGTAAATAAGGAAGGTGTACCCGTCGTCGTCAACTTTTATCGCTATAGCTAATTTTTTTTTGGCCTCCAATCGAAGATATGGATATTGAAGATATGTAAATTAAGAAAATATTTTAATTAAATATATTTTTTAGAATCATAAACTGGATTACCCTGTATAACTGGTTGATATAAAGACTGGGTGATGACTTGATAAAATTTCCGTACTGTCGAAGGAACTTTTTTTATACATTTCTGAATGCTCATGTGGCATAAGTTCAGTTTTTGGAGCTGCTATCTCAAATGAGACTCGACTAAAGAAAATAGCATAGTCGAAGGACTTTTGTAGCTCAGATGATATAAAGCGTGAGCAAATTGTCTAAATTTATTTGTTAGTTGAACATAACATCTAAGTATTCCCCTGCGGGATTGGGGTTAAAAAATCATTGAACCACCTTTGTTTTTATAAGGGGTTATGACTACCCTTAAATGACAAGAAGTCAAGATACAGCACAGGCCGAAGAGCCGAAAGGAAATACCGGTACACATTGGTTTTAAATGCTTGCGGATTGTAACGAGTGGAAAAAATTGAGCTCATAAGACCATTCCATATTCATGTGGTTCGGCTAAAAAACGAGTCTCTAAATTTGACTATGCGTCCGAAGACAGGCTTGAGGGTGGGAGCGAAACGTGTATCCGATCTTGAAGCCGAGGAATGCAATTGACTAGCTCACTAGAGCGCTGTTTGTTAAAATAACGATGAAACAGAGAGAGAGAGGAGACATTACGTCGATGTTCGAGTGAATCGTCGATCGACTTGGCGTATTGTTGTCTCCTATGAGTTTTATTGCTCGCTTTTGTATTTTATCTAGCAGATGCAAAGGGGTCTTCGAAGCACCAGACCAGATATGAAGGTTGTACTCAAGCTTGGGGCGGATAAAGGCAGAGGAACTCCGATCAGATTGGGTGAAATATTTTTCGCATCGTTTGAGGAAACCTAGACATTTCGCAACATTCTTAGCGACCTCTAATATCATTCCAACTAAGTTTTATTAACACACATACCAACGATGGAAAGTCTTTCGGTTTCATCGACGCAAACATTGTGTTTTAAAAGCATTAAATTCTACTCTATTATTTATACCCTATTTAATTATGCTGTCAAGGTCGGAATTTAATGTGCTTAACGCTGCCGTTCCAGTTCTACGGCCAAAGAGCAAGGAGGTGAGTCCTGGAAAAATTATGAAAAACTAAGTCATCAGTAAAGGAATGAATTGAATTAGAAGTAGCAGATAAGCGATTTTTTTATAAAAATGAGGAAGAGCCCAGGTGACAGAACAGAGTCCTGGGAACACCTTTATTTGGTAAATATAAGACTTGAAACCGTCCAAAACAAGTTGAATTTAACGGCCCGATAGATAATTTCTAATTTAAAGAAGAAGAGACTCATCGAAAGAAGGGACGTTAGTGCTGTGGGTCGGTAGGAGTTGGGAGACGAAGTTTCTCCCTTTTTAGGGACGGGATGGACAAATACTGTTTTCCATCTATTCGGACAGAGACCAGAAGAGTAGGAAAGCTGAAAAAGCTTACGCAGTGGTTTTGCCAGCGTGGAAGAACACCTCTTCAAACGTATTGGGGGTATACGAGATTCTACGCTCTCAAATACAGGCGGAAACAGAATGCCAACTGGAAGCATTGAGCTGGCTGCGAAATGTGTGGCTAGCAGATTGGCTTTGTCTAAAAAGCTGACAGCTGGGATGTCATTGTAAAGAAATGTAAGGATTGAGAACGAGACGGAATTCTTTATGTTTTCCACAAATGACCAAAAGTTTTTGCTACCTTTGGGACAATTTAGCACTTTTTGTCTCAACTTTTGGTCATGGGAGATTTTGACACGTCGAATCAATGCATTGCAGTATTTTCTGGCTCGTTTAAACAAACCTTGATATATAGCTAATCTTCCCCAATAGAATCTCCGGGTGGGAACTATCCAAGAGAGGGCTTCCATCTTCCTTGTCGAACGTATGAAGCCTGTACAGGCTGGATCAAGTTCAACTTTTAAATGGAACAAATAAGGTCGGCTACACTATCGTTTGTGGCTAAACAATCTTGGAATGGGAATTTCAGTGATATAATATTCTTGAGTCATCGCTTGTTCTTATCCTCGAAACATTTCTGACATGGGCGTTTTTTTCAAATAGCCTTAAGCTCTTTCAGGGATGCGGTGTTTACCTCCTCTATCCTGGCAAAGGTATTTTCCGTTCGCAAGTAACGATGAGTGAATATGTACATTATCGTTATACATACAAGAGCCATGTACTTTTTTGCTCAATCTGAAGCTTTTCTTCGTATTGCTTCAGTCATGATGAACCGCGTTATTGCAATCGAAGAAAAGAATAAACAAAACTTTCATATTTGGCCGAACTTGGCGTGCTTTTTCCGGTCACGGCTCTTCACGTCGCTTCCATTGGGTTGATTGGACCTTGATTTTGAGCTCATAACCATATTGCGTCACCAGTGATGACTCTTTTCCGCAAATATGAATCGTCATTCTCATGCAGTGACGCTTTTAACAAAAATTTGGCAATTCCAGACCAAACCTCGCTGACAAACGTTTCAAGTCCAAAATCGTCATTAGCATCTTCTCGGTCTTCTATTAAGAGTATAAATATTTTTTTTCTCAGAGTAGTCTCGCCAAAATTGAATACTAGTTCCTTTATCCATTTTTTTTTCAATAGAAAAATATCGCTAAGCACATTAAAACACGTTTAACAATTATATCTGTAAAAAGCAAACTAAATATCCGAAATGGCTGACACACTTAACGATAATGGTCTAAGGATAATAAGTTTCTCCAGCTCCAGAAATATGATTGCAAAAACTAGAACATTCAAACACAAGAGAATACACAAGGCTAAATGGATATCACCGGATGGCGTAACGTGGAACCAGATTGATAATTTCTGATCGGTCGACACCATACGATCCTGAAGACATTCTAATCATCGCCAAAATCAAAAGCCCGATTCACAGAAGCAGAACACAGGTAAGTATAAACACATTTATCGTTGAAAAGACTCTCATATTCAGCGCTAGGACGAGGACGAAATTAATAATCGGTTTGCCCTGCTATCAGATGGCATAAAAACCTAAAGTGAAACAAGACAGGTAGAAGCAATATAGCCAACAATAAAAAAATTAGGAAGCAGCGGAAAACAAAAGAGTGTCTTGCATGGCTCCCAAAGACAAGCCAAGAATGCGAGGAAAACCTAAAAGCTCATAGTATTCTAAGACTTCAAGCCCTGGATAATATTGAAGCGGTAACGTGCAAAATATCCGACCCTACGAACGGAAGTCAGCCGTCTCCTTCGAAATTAAAAATGACCATGACAAAAGGACAAGTTAGCTTATATTCAGGAAATATGTTCAAAGAACCCTTGCGAATGAATTGCATGTAAAAAAGGGTCACCGTACGTCGGATTTCGTAGGGAACCGACAAACAACAAAAAAACGAGTCGATGTTTGAGGGGTGAATCTCGTGAAATTACAAGCAAATCCAGATTTGTGTTTGGTCACGTTTCGTGACCATGGACGAGATCTGGATCCACCATTTTGATCCTGAAACCAAACAAAAATGTATGACTTAGAAGCGAGCCTCCTCACCAACGCCAAAGAAATTCAAAGTGTCAAATTCGGTAGAAAAGATTATGGCATCCGTTTTTTTTGGGACCTTGAGGAAATAATTATGATGGAATATTTGAAAAAGGGAGCCACTGTTTCGTGATCCTGTTTTGCAAACCAAATAAGAGAAATGCGAAAGGTCATTAAAGAAAAAACACGCGGCAAGCTGCGAGCTGAAGTACTGTTTCACCAAGACAATGCAATGCAACGGCCTACAAAGTTGCGATGGCTGCCTTTCAAGAAATAGGATTCGAATTGCTCGAACACCCACTCTCTTCGCCAGATCTAACTCCCAGTGAGTTCTACTTCTTTCCTCGACTCAAGGAAAACATCCGAGGCAAAAAATTTGAAGAGGATAGCGAAGTTATGGCCGCTGTTGAGGCGTTCAGGGGCTGCCAAGACAAAGATTTTTTTTTCTAGGAGAATCCTAGGTTTAGAAAAAAGGATGGACTAAATGTATTGGCTTGTTAGCAGACTATATGTAAAAACAAATTATTTTTTTTAACTTTAATCGCGGTATTTTATTTTCATTATCAAGCAATTATCAAAGTAATGGATCACCCCTCGTATCTGCATATTGCTAGTCAAACCGGATGCTTAGTCTGGGCTTACATGTTGTTGTTGTTGTTATATGGCACTACAGTCCGCGGTGGACCTGGGCCTCAACCAACAAGCGTTTCCAGCTGGCACGATCTTTCGCCAGCTGTTTATAGCGCCGTACGCCCAGACGGTTGAGGTCCCCTTCCACCTGCGTGCGACACCGAAGATTCGGCCGTCCCCTGCTGCGTCGTCCCTCCGGGTTGGATTCGAAGACTCTTCGGGCCGGAGCCGTGTTGTCCATCCGCTCTACATGGCAGAGCCATCTTAGACGTTGGATCCGGAGACGTCGTACCAGGTCCATGTCGCTGTACAGCCCGTACAGTTCTTCGTTGTATCTTCTCCTCCATACACCACTAGTATAAACGGGACCATAGATTAAACGCAGAATTTTCCTCTCGAAACGACCAAGAGCGTCCTCATCCGCTTTAGTCCAAGCCTCCGCGCCGTAAAGGAGGCCTGGGATGATTAAGGTTTTGTACAACGTTATCTTGGTCTTTTGAGAGAGGGCTCTACTTCTCAATTGCCTCTTGAGCCCAAAGAAGCAGCGGTTGGCAAGAGTTATTCTGCGTTTTATCTCAGCGCTGGTGTTGTTGTCGCTGGTCATAAGTAAGCCAAGGTAGACGAAGTCCTTGACTACTTCGAAATTATAGCTGCCAAGCATAACGTTCTGGCCCAGACGTCGGTGTTGTGTGTCTTTTTTCGATGACAGTATATATTTGGTCTTACCCTCGTTAACGCTAAGACCCACTTTGGCCGCTTCCGTCTCAATGCTTATGAATGCCTCATTGACGTCTCGCTGCGATCTCCCGATCACGTCAATGTCATCTGCGTACGCAAGCAGTTGGGAGGACTTGAAAATACGGCCACTGACTCTTGTACGATCTTCTCAAGTATGATGTTAAAAAAATTGCATGACAGTGCGTCGCCTTGTCTAAATCCTTTTTTAGCACCAAAGGTCTGGGTTAGCTCATTACCGACCTTAACGGAGCAGCGAGAATTCTCCACTACCGCAGTGTGAATATTTGGTCTATTGTGGATTTGCTTGGCCTGAAGCCACACTGATAAGAGCCGATCAGGTTATCCACAAAAGGCTTCAGGCGTTCACACAATACGGCAGAGAAGATCTTGTATGCGACGTTGAGGAGACTTATTCCCCTATAATTGGCGCAATTATAGAGGTCTCCTTTCTTATGGACCGGGCAAACGATGCTGAGATTCCATTTGTCGGGCATGCTTTCCTACGACCATATTTTACAGATAAGTTGGTGCATGCGCCTTACCAACACATCTCCAGCTGCCTTGGCTTTATTAGACTTAAGTCTCGATATCGCTATTTTGACTTCGTCTATGTCGGGTGGACGGGATTCTCTTACGTCATCGTCCGTGGCGAATGGATCATTCTGCCTGACAGCGGTATCTTGTCTATTATCGCCGTTATACAGTCTGCAGAAGTGGTCCTGCCATATTCTCAGCATCGACTGTGATTCTACTACTAAATCGCCGTTTTCATCCCGGCAGGCTTCTGCTCTGGCTTTGTAGCCCTGACATGTTCGTTTTACTTTTTGGTAAAACTTTCGAGCTTCATTCCTGTTATGACATCTCGCCATTTCCTCGATCTCAAGCTTTTCGTGCTCATTTTTTTTCTTTCTGAAAAGCACATGTTCTTCCCTTCTTTTCTGCTTGTAGAGCTCGCAAGCAGCTCTCGTCCTTCTATGCAGCATGGCTTTGTATGCGTCTTGCTTCGCTGCATGGGCTCGTTCGCATTGCAGGTCAAACCAGGGGTTTCTAGGCGGTCTCGATTTGAAACCCAGCACATCAGAGGCAACGTTTCTGATTGCGTTCTGGCAATGCTCCCACTGCTGGTCTGTGGATAGTGTCGTCGTTGTTGGGGTTTGAGAGAGCTTGAGGGAAACGCGATCGGCGAAGATTCTAGCGGTCTCTTGCGATTGTAGCTTTCCGACGTCAAACTTGCCTTGTCCTACTCGACTCCGTAGCATTCTCGATATTCTCATTCGTACCCTGGCTACAACAAGGTAGTGATCTGAGTCGATGTTGGGCTTACATGTGGCACAATAAAATCGGCGGTTTTTGGAATCGACTAGTTTTACAAACCCTCATGACTTAAGGGCTCTAAAGCTCCAATCTGTTGTTTTAGGGAGATATCTGGGTGTGTACGTGTGGACGTTGGTACGTTCGTGCACTACTTCTAATGGGACAACATTTTCGAAAAAAATAAAGATATCAACTCCGCAACTTTTTTTTCTTTTTTTGAACGCTCTTTCGGTGTTTCTCACACAACCTGGATGGGATACAGATGGTTTGTGTCGAAGATGTTGGCTCACTACTCTCACTACTACACAGAGTATGAATTTTGAAGAGGTTTTATGCTGCGAGCGTTATGCCTTCATCAGCACTAATTTTATGACAAAAAACTGATAACTGAAACTTGCAAGCCGGGTAGGTACATTGGTCTATAATCTTCAGGGGTTCCAAATAAGAAGTGGCTTTCGGGTACACCGGAAGCACTAATAAACTGATTTTTGTGCAATATGTTCATCTGTCGTTTAACTAGTTAGCATTAAATTGAATGACATTTGGATGCATGAATGAAGCCACACTGAAGCCGGAAAGGTAATTTGCAATTGTTACGAGCTTTTAAAAGAAACGAACTACACCCCATCAGAACTTATTTGAAGATCGGGCACGAAGGTATATCAACGGATAAATACAACATTGTATTAAAAATGACACCTTTTTGAATACCCAATCGAGATCTCAATTTTTACTTGAACAGAATTTATGGCGGATGCCTCTAGCCATCCCTGAGAAGATAGCAATCAACCGGAATTTTGTATAATATATGCGAAAAGCTATTAAAATTCGAGGCCAAGAAAAAAGGTTGCAAATGCCTAACACGTTGTAGGCTTGGACCCCCTTTGGAAGGAGTGGCTTTGAAGCGCATGCATCGTCACTAGTTTATCAAATAGCGTGATTGCCCCACATACCAGTATTCTTGTATTCTAACATTGAATGTAGGGTAACGGCTCTAGTGGTCGGCCACCTAACTTTGTTTCTCACTCTGCTCTTCTTCAGTTTCTAAAGTATTTGATGGAAAATATTTAAAAAAAAAATATTGAATGTCGAAACAAATATTACAAGCTAAAAACGAGAATTTCTAGTTAAACCCTCACTAAGTCATATTGCGCTAGTGGTCCGCCGGCCAGGTCCAATCAATCAAAGAAAATTAATTATTAAAAAATGAAAATTAATATTCAATGATCATTTAAGGGTTTATTTGAAAGCAAAACATTAAATAAATAAAATTTTATTATTTTTAATAGCATAGAATAAAAAAATTATAAAAAACACTAATTTAGCACTAGAGATTAACAATGTTGAAAAAAAAAACAAATAAACACATAGTTAAACAAAAACGGGACTTCAAAGTTATGTAAGGCGCATAGAGCATAGGTATATTTATAGTTAAATTTTAAACAAAAAATAATTTAAATTGCACAATACTGGCAGATAAAATCTGAGTTTGATGCTTCTGCATAACAAGTACATTTGAGGTGGAACCACGAAGGACAAGAATCACAACCTATATTTTTCAGATTATCATCCTCAACATCACTTATAAGTTCTTCAAAACAATTTTTGCAGATTTGTTTAGCTTTCGAGGCTGTTGTTGAACTTTGTTCGGATATAACTCCTCTTTTCGACTTCCCTCCAGATTTGTTCTAGAGTTGTCTGAAGCTTCTTGGCCAGACGTTCTTCCTTCCGCTGTAACAGAGCTTCCTGTTCCAGTTGTTTTTTCCGCTATTTGTTCAAAAAAATGTTCCTCCAACTTTGTGAGGATATAGCACTTGGAGATCTTGTATAGTCTTTGGATTTCCTCTTGCTTTCAAAAAAATTGGTTTGGGATAACAGAGGTGGGTCGCTAGTGCATGTGATATGTCTGACCGTGCGCTTGGTGGTGAAGTTATGTACAGTAACACCTGAAGTTGAACAGGACGGTATTTCGTTAACTTCTAAATCTTCCTTTCGATTTTTTGACGTTTCAGCTATGTGTAATACTCCTTCGACGTCTATATCAAAGATGCCTGATGGTATTCCAATATCACCTAGTATAACGTTCAAAAGCGAGATTGTTAATGGTATTTTCCACCTCCTCATTGTCCTTTCAGGTCCTTCTTGTGGAATGCAGTCTCTTCTCCTTGTATATGTTCTTCTGAGGTGTAGGTTAACTCCTTTTGAGCAGGAATGATTTCTTTCGGATCGTCTGTTGGCTCTGCTGGCAAATGAGGTTGAACTTCTGGAACACTAGATGAACTTTCCGGGTTGCGGGCCAAATTTTCGTCAGATATGTTTTTTAAAGAGCAAGATCATACATGGTCGATGCTTCAGTTGTAACTTTAACTATGTCATCAGGATCCAGCCCGCATTAACGAAATTTTGAAGACAACTCCAAAATAACATCAGCAGCATTTTATACCTATCATAGAAATACATTTCAGATTGAATGCTACTACAAACGTTGATTGCAGTCGTCTTTACACACCTGGTATAATCCACAGCATTCGGATCTAATGGGTATATGCCGCATTTACGGAATCCGTTTTTAATAGTCTCAGTTATATTTTTATCACCGAGAAGCGCTTTTTGCAACAGAGGACTTTTTGCCAGGAATGCACTGTTTGTTTCCAACTATACTTTAAAGGCTTGAAGAGGCTAACATCGACAGTTTGCATAATGTGAGTAGTATTAGGTGGCAAAGCAAAGAGTATGATATTTTTCTCCCTGCAAAATTGGCTTAACTCCATTGTAAGATGTGACTTATGCCCATCTACGAATAATATAACTGGCCTCAGTTCAGTACTCATACTCATACTAGTCGGACGTGCTAATCCCATCGTGTGTGCCTACATCGTGTATATTCTAAATTGCCTAAAATGGTTTCTTCTACTTGCCCTAAGTGCAATAATAAAGTTATTGACTATGATCATTTACTCGCCAAACTTGAAAATCTTATGGCTGAAATAAGTGAAATCAGAAACATAATTTCGTGTCCTTCTACTAGTGCTAAATCGCAAGTTCTTACTCGCTCTCAAGCGATAAATAAAAAAGAAAAAGAAAATGTTTCCATTCGCGCATCCCCTTCCGTTGCCAAAGACGTTTCTCAACGTGTGTGTTCGACTGCTAAGCAACTCTATTTAAGCCCTGTGCCTCTGCCTCCTAGTGCAGCAACTGATAATGGCAAAAACACAAGTTGTTTTTCGGTAGAACCGGCCGTACAAATTAATAAAAAGCCGGCAACCACATCAGCGGTTCAAGTTGAACCAAATACATCAGGTGCATCTTCTGCTAAGCCAGCCCTGCGAACGGATCCCCAGGTCGATGAACCCCGTCTGCTCGACGCTTCGCAGTGGCAAACGGTTGTTCAGAGCTGTCATAACAAGCGGAATAAAACCATCATTGGAACCAACAACAATCCCAATATCGCCTTGGATCTAGAGATTATTTGCAGACCGGTTTGGCTCCATCTCTCTTCATTCAAACCTGCTACAACATGTCAGTCCGTATTGGAATATGTTTCGTCTGCCTTCAAGATTGACCCACGAAAATTGGAGTGCCGCAAGCTGATCAAACTCGATGCAGATGAAAACTCCCTCAAATTTGTCAATTTTAAGCTTGGTGTACCAGAGCATATGTTGTCTACGTTTCTCGATTCCGAACTCTGGCCAAAGGGACTGAGAGTGAGAGCCTTTCGGTTTCTCTCAAAAAACGATGTGAGCAAAAGAGAAACCACAAAACGCTCATAACGCATCATATTCCTGCCCGCTCTATTGCCATTGGTCCTCTCTCTCTATATTATCAGAATGTGGGAGGAATGAGAACCAAAACATATGATTTTTTTGTTGCTGCTGCTGACTGCTCGTATGCTGTGATTGCCCTAACTGAGACCTGGCTGAATAAAAGTATTTTTTCTGCAGAACTTTTCACCAAGGAGTTTGATGTCTACCGACGCGATCGATGTGCTCTTCAAACTGGTATGATCAGAGGTGGAGGTGTGCTGCTGGCGGTTCGTTCTTGTTTTAAGAGCAGACAAATTGCATTATCAGACTCATCGGCTGCTATTGAACAATTATGTGTATGCATTGAATATCTTAATGCGAGTGATTCTTCTTTGATAAACATTTATATTTTTGTTTCATACATTCCTCCATGTTCTGAGAATGCAATTTATCTTGCTCATATCTCTAATATTAAAAATATAGTAGATCATCTACCTAAGTTATCTCATGCTATTGTGCTTGGTGATTTTAATTTATCAAACATAAAATGGATTTTCTCTGAAGAAGATAAATGTATGTTTGCTTACAATGTTTCCAAAAATTTCGAATCTGAGTTTATCGACACTATACATGCTATGTACTTAAGGCAGGCTAATGCAATTCATAATTCCATTAATAGAATTTTGGACTTAGTTTTTGTTGATGAAGAACTTGAGGCTGTTGTCATGGAAGTTGACTTGCCATTATTAAATAATAGTGTACATCATAAGGCACTGCTAGTTTCACTTAATACGATTGTATTTAATTCGTCTGTTTCTAATTTTTCTGATAACAAGCCCATGTTCGATTTCCTAAAAGCTGATTATGATTTATTAAATACTTACTTCTTTAATGTTGACTGGGATAACATTTTTGATTGTCCAAATTTAAACGTAGCTTATGTAACGTAGAAATGTATTACCGATAACTCTCAGCGTGGCGTATTGTATCGATTGAGAAAAGAATACGAATTTCTAAAGAGATTTGTCTATAGGCAATATATGTTTTCTCTGGAGTCTAAGATCAAACATAACTCCAAGACGTTCTGGACGTTTATCAACACTAAACGTAAGTCCGTCGGTTTACCGTCTAATATGTTTTATGAGGATGTGTCTACTGATGACCTTAAGCTTGTTTGCGATATGTTTGCAACACATTTTCAGTCAAATTTTGTGGATCTGGCAATAGGTTGCAACTCAGAACTATGTGCAACTACAATCATTGAAATGGGGCTCTTAGAATTGACCAATGATGACATTCTTTCTGAATTGTCCTCTCTAGATTCTAGTGTTAGCCTTGCTCCTGATAATCTTACACCACTATTTCTAAAAAGGTGCAAGAGCAGCTTAGATAAGCCTCTGACCATTTTATTCAATATGTCATTGGCACATGGTGAATTCTTGGACTGTTGGAAGGATTCATTCATTAGACCAATTTATAAATCTGGTTCTAGGAGATCCATTATCAACTACAGACCTATAGCTAAGCTCCAATTGATACCTAAATTATTCAAGGCTATTGTAAAGAAGAAAATATATGCTGATGTTCGTAACCATATATCTGAGTTTCAACACGGCTTCGTGAGTGGAAGGTCCACTTCCACTAATTTGGTTGTTTTTACTAATTCTTGCTTAGGTTCCATGGCAGCCCGTTATCAAATGGACTCGATATTCACTGATTTCTCGAAGGCATTTGACCGGGTTCAGCATAATGTTCTTATAAAGAAGTTGGAGATTCTTGAGTTCCACTCTAAACTGTTAAAATGGTTAGCTAGCTATCTTATTAATCGTAGACAGTTTGTCAAAATAGGTGCCAATCTGTCTAGGCAAATTTTTAATTTATCAGGAGTGCCACAAGGTAGTCACTTTGGCCCTCTTTTGTTTCTCCTTTTCATTAATGATTTGCCCTCTAATATCTCTTACTCTAACTGCCTTTTATATGCTGATGATTTAAAAATTTATAAATCAATACGCTCATTAGCTGATGCAAAAGAGTTACAAAGTGATATCTCATCAGTACAAAATTGGTGTGATTTAAATGGATTGTATTTCAACATTAGTAAATGCTCGGTTATGACATTCTCTAGAATTACGTCTCCTTTAATGTATGATTATAGGATTGGTAGTGTAGTCCTTGCAAGAGTCGCTTCACATAAAAACCTCGGCGTTATATTCGATGTTCAACTAACCTTTACAATGCACATTGACTATAAATTAAACTATTTTACGTTTATATTTCTTAAAAAAATATATTTATTCTAACTGAGTGCCTTCACGGCTGACTTAAAACTAAACTAACAATTCGAATCTAAACTTAAACTAGGTGCATGCCCAATGCAGCCAGACGCCTCGTCAGCAGCGGATGTTCGGCGATAGCTCAGGTGTCTTGCAGGTATGTTGCGTCCGTTGCCTCAAATGTCCGGCAGGAATTTGACCTGATGTAATCACGACTGTTGTGGATGTTCTTGGTCGTGGGAAAGGTATCATGCGTTGTTTGCATGATCCAATGTTTCTGGCGTTAACTCCTCCGCCCTTAAAATCGCACGTCCTCGTGAGATGTTGTTGCTGTCACGAGATGGGGGATGTCTTGGAATCCTATAGTCTGCGGTGGCTTACTGATGTTAGGATATTTCTCCTTAAGCGTACCACGATTTCTATCTCTTGATATTTTATATGCGAAGATGGCTATAGCCACGACGGTAACCATTAACATGATGTTCGCGTATAAGTTGATGTTGTGTTTGGTTTCCAGCAGCTCGATTTCTTCAGTGCGATTGACGTAGAGTTCCTTGATCATTTCGAGAGACAATACCTCTTCTATCTTATCAGGTTTGTATGATGGTTGTAGTATTGCCGGTAGGGGTTGGTGACTTGTGGCTTCTTTGGACATAACAGTTTTTCCTTGGACTTCAATGGTGGTGTTGAAATGCTTGATGATGAATGTGCCATTGAGGATAACGGTCTCGTTGTTGATGTTAACTGGGCCATTGAACTGGTTCAGCAGCAAGATCCCTGGTGAAACTTCCTCTACCTCTGGTACGTGTTCGTTGTTAATGACGGTACATGATGCCTTTTGGCTTTTAATGAGCTTTGGGATGCACGTTGAATTTCTTAGGTTAACAATATTTTGATTATTACATATTGAAAGGCTATTTGATGTTTTACATTTAGTTGAAATACCGTAAATGTCTTTATTACATTCTAATATTGAATTATAGCTAATTTTATTAATTATTTTATTCCTTTTAACAGATCTCAATAGAAATTGATTACATGTTTCTTTTGTTGTCATTGGAATACTTAAGATGTATACTAAATTTTTGTCATTTGAGGCTATCCTTACTTCGGCAAATTCTAATGCCTCGTCTACATTAATATATGGAATATTTTCGTTCTTTAAAATGGTTTCAGTAATATTTACTTCCGTATTTGATAAAATAAAAGAATTTACTATATTTACCTTTGCCCAATGAATGGCGTAGGCTAATTATCTAATTTGTATTTAATCTTCATAATTATTTCGTTATTATTATTTTCGTTTTCCTTAAATACCTTGATAATCTTATTTGTAATATTTGTAAGTTCGTTAATCTTATCTACTGACTTGATTATAGTTTGACTATTACTATTTTTTAAAACGTTATTCATTTTATCTGTTAAAATCTCATAATCATGGTGGTCGGGGTTTCCCGCGATCCATTTCCATGCGGAGCCTATAAAATCTAATGATCTCTTATTTCTATTATTAATTTTAAGTCTGGCTATATGTGTTCTTATACGGGATATCTCATAGGAAAGGAGAGGATTCAGGATGTGGTTGTTAGTAACGGATGATCTTAACGTAGCCTCCAAGTCATTTAGCGTTGTCTCGTAAATGTCCATGTCAATTAGGTGAACGATCTTGAATGATCCACTTTGTAGCTTAGCTTGACCGGCACTGATCTTGATGAGCTGCGAGTTAGAGTAGTCCAATATCTGCACGTTTGCGACGCACAGAGGGAGAAGAAACCTTAAGAATTTAGTTTTTGATTAGACTTTTGTGTACGTTCCTACCTGATTGTGTTAAGACTGTAGTGTTTTTATTTTCTGCAACTATTTCTTTTTTGAATTTAGGAGTGAGCTTGTTTCCGATTCGTTTATTAATTCTTACGTATATCGTTTCATCTACTGAATAATTTTTTAAGGGCGATTTTTTCCTATTATGATATTCTAAATCAGTTTCCTGTTTCTCTTTAATCTTCTCAAAGTTTTCCTGTCTAATTCGTTGGAGTTCTGTAGGGTTGTTTAGCAAATGTTTCCCGAAAAATACGTCAAATGGTTTTTTTCCTGTTGTAGAGTGCAGTGAGCTGTTGTATTCGTATATCGATTGGTCAAGTAGTTCCTCAAATGTGCCGTGGTGTTTTTGGGCTTTTATGCATCTCATGATTTCTGAGAGCGTGGAGTGGAATCTTTCCACTTGACCGTTTACGGAACTGGTGTAAGGAGGGGCTTTGTAGACTTTAATATTAAAGAAGTTTTCTACCATGAATAGTACCGAATTGGAGTTCAATGACTTCTCATTGTCTACGACTATTGTTTCGGGTACACCAAATGCTAGAATGAGCTGCCTAAGAGGATGTTTGATATCCTCTGCTGACCTTGATTTGAGTATTTTCGCTAAAGCGTACTTTGAGAATTTGTCTATTGCGGTGAGAACTATGTGCTTGTTGCTAAAATATATGTCTACATGGATAATCTGTCCGGGATACTCGGGAATCGGGGTTGCTTGCAACATTGGTTTATTAGGATGCCTATCATACTTGTGTTCTTTACAAATTCGGCACATTTTAGTAGTTAAAATTTAGTAGTTAGTTTTTTTCTACTTTCGCCCTCATCTGTGGAAAATAAAACTTTTGCAACAGTTGCATTTTATTTTCACGAGAGTTGCGATGTGCGCGATTGTGTTCTTTTATGATTTCGGCTTCCTGTTGCGTTTCGTCGGTTAAGTCTATAACCTGATTCCTTGCAAACCGTACTCTGTACTGCTTAAAGTAGGTTGGGTAAATTTCTTGGAGTTTTCCTAAAATGTTTTCGTCAGTTTTGATACCATTGGTGACAGACGGATTGAGATATTGCTTCAGGATGGCAATCAGGATCTGATCTGTATATTCGGGTTCAACTATTAAGTGGCGGTGGTAGGTAGGGAAAATAATTTTGAAGTCATGGGAAGGTGTACTACCGAGGGTGAGAATGATTTGATTTTTAAAGACGTTAATCGGCTCGTTAGCTATTGGAATAAGGTGTTGTCCGGAGCTCTCATCGCTATGTTGTGTTGGCGTTAGAGAATTGACTTCGGTTCTGGGTGGCCTTGACAATGCATCAGCAACGACGTTTGATCTACCAGGCTTATATCTTAATTCATAATTATACTCCTCAAGTATAGCCTTCCATCGTTTTAGTTTATTGTTGGAGTTTTTATTGCTTAAAGCATATGTCAGGGGTTGATGGTCTGTAAATATTTTTAGAACCGTTGGGCCGTAAAGGTAATTCCGTAAGGTATTGAGTGCCCATACTATGGCCAACATTTCTTTCTCGTTGGTGGCATAGTGCTCTTCGGCCTTTGAGAGAGTTCGTGATATAAAGGTTATTGGTTTATTATCTTGGGCAAGTACCGCGCCAATGGCGTAGTCTGAAGCGTCTGTGGTGAGATGAAATTCTTTACTAAAGTCCGGAAAAGTTAGGACCACATCTTCTGAAGCGAGTGAATTTTTAATTTTGTCGAACGCGTCCATGGCTTCTTTGTTCAGATATATATGTTTTTTGTTTGATACCTGCTTTGACGTACGTCCATCCTCCCCCCTTAGAAGGGATGTCAGGGGTTTGGCAATTTTGGCGTAGTCCCTTATAAATCTACGATAAAACCCTGACAGACCCAAAAATGAGCGAAGATCTTTTAGCGTCTTTGGGTAAGGAAACTTGACTATCGCCTCTACCTTCTTTGGATTTGCCTTTATCCCTTTATCAGAGATAATGAATCCGAGGAATTCGACGTCCGTTTTTAGGAATTCACATTTATCAATCTGAACTTTTAGATTCGCGTCCTGCAAAGTTTTGAATATGGTTGAAAGGTTTTGGAAGTGAGAGTCCACATCTTTACTGAAGACTACTATGTCATCGATGTAGACGAAACAAATCTTCCCTATGTGTTCTCTCAGGACATCGTCTAATGCCCTCTGAAATATAGACGGTGCATTTTTCAGTCCGAATGGAAGACGGACGAATTCGTATTTTCCATTATTGACCGAGAAGGCGGTCTTCTCGATGTCGTCCTCGTGCAGAGGAATTTGATGAAACCCGCTCTTCAGGTCCAGGACTGAGAACCATTTATTCCTTCCTAATTGAGATAGCACCTCGTTTACTTCAGGTATGGGATATCGATCAGGAATAGTGATCGAATTTAACTTCCTATAGTCGATCACCATGCGATATTTCTTTTCGTTTGAAGCATCAGCCTTTTTCGGCATATAGGGGAATTATAAGGGGACCGTGAAGGTCTTATAATACCATCGGCGAGAAGTTGGTTCAGTTGTTTATCAACTTCATCCTTGAGAGAAATCGGATAAGGATAATATCTAGAATAGACGGGGTCATCTGGAGTAGTTCGAATCCTGCCCTTGACTGTCGTAGTGCAAGTTAACTTCTCGTTGGGGTCAATAAAAAGATTAGAAAACGCTTCAGCTAAATCCAACAGACGTTCCTTCTGATTTTGGGACATGTGATCGGTTCTAATATCCACTGAATTAACTGACTCGGAAATTTGTTGTTTTAACCTTACTTTTAACTGATTGTCGATAACCATGTAATTTTCTTTTGTGAAAATTACCGTTGAGAGTTCTTTTAGGGTATCATTACCGAGAATACCGTGGAAGGATTGGAGGGTAGGCAAAAGAAAGAATTTAATATTAGTTGATTTAAGTCCGAAAAGATTGATAAAAGTATGGTGCTTAATTTCTACTCTACCTCCTATCGAGTTAGCATAAAAATTTTGTTTATTGGGAAGAATTTTTTTTACGATTTGAGGCTGCACATAGTTTTTGTTAGATCCTGTGTCTACGAGGAATTTTAAAATTTTGTTATCACTCGTCTTACACTCGAAGTAAGGCAGAGACGAGTGGGTTAATCTAAAAAATGGATATCTGCAAAATCAATTGTTTGTTGATTGTCGTTGATATCGTATTGGTTAGTGAGGTACTCGTCAAGACTTTCATTTTCGGTCTGGTTATTCTGCAGCCGAACCATAGAGTCATAGTTTGCAATTTCGGTAGAGTCGTCAGGTGCGTATTGTTCTTTAATTTCAGTATTAACATGGAAGTTTCTCTGCAATTTGTTGGGAGGAGCGTGATGCTGTTGCGAAGGAATCATGGGTCGCTTTATTGCAGGTGTCCAGTTCTTAGCTTGAGGCCGGTTCATATAATTGATGTTATTAGTTTTTATGGTGTCTACTTCCATTGGTTGCACCCTAGGCATAGGTTTTGGTGGATACGGATAAGATGGTTGGTTGTTCTGTTGGAAATTCTGTTGGAAGTTGGGTCTGAAATTTGGTCTAAAATTTTGTTGGAAGTTTGGTTGACGATAATGTTGTTGGTATGGGGAGACATCTTGTCTAGGAGGGTGATGTACTCTTGGTTGTGGTAGATATGCGAGTTGCGGGTAGAAAGGTTGTGAAGGGTAATTCCTACGAGGAGGAAGAGATGGTGGTATAGGTTGAGACACCATCCTCTTTGGCGTGCCACTATTATTATTGGCATATAGCGCTCGAAATTGTTGGTTTTCAAGTTTTAGACACAAATTGAGGGCTGTTGGGAGATCCGCTGGTTCCCTTATACCTAGGAGTCTAGGCAGGTCACCTCTTAGACCCCTAATAAAGGTGTCCAAAGCCTTGTCCCTGTACGATGCTGTCAGGTGGTGCAAAGCATCGGGTGGCAGGTCCATACTGGAAATCTTGTTTAGTATCAGTGATAAGTGATTGTATACCGCTTGGTAATAACTCTCTACACTGTTATTACCCTGAACAAGGGTCGTCATCTGGTACTCCAAGGTACTCAGATCACGCCTATCCGCATAGTGAAGCGTCAGGCACTTGGATATACACTCCCAATTTAGTGGAGTGTTGTATGATTCCAAGATTGCATCAGCGTTCCCTATGATCTTATTGCGGATTACATTTAGTATACCGAAGTATTTCGGCGTACCCTTAAACTGACCGTAGATGCCTAGGATCCTGTCGACGCTTTTGCGCCAGGAGCTGAACTCACCAGGAGTTCCGGAAAACTCCCTTAGACATCTCACGACATCCGGTATTTTCTCTAAATCACTGAGATTCGTACGCAGCTGTTCGTGAATAGTTTCGTCTGTTCCTCTATGGAACTGGTTTGTTGGATTTACCATTGATTGCACTAAATTCTTGCACTCGCTAATGCAGACGCGAGCTGCAATTCCTGCGATCAGGGATTCTAGCTCGGGGGTGGCGTTGACAGTGACATTTGAAGTTGATGGAACGGGATTCTCGGTGCTTAGCACCGGTGGGCGTAAGACCGGGTCGGGCATTGTGGCAGTACGTTTGGACATATGTAAATTCAAGGAGTTGCAAAAGGAGTTACGGGATGCGGTCTACTTTGTTAATTATTTGAACACTAACTACTGCTTATGGATTACACTTGTTCTTCACACTATTCTTATTTTTTCTTTCCACTTTTCAATATTTCTTAAAAATTTCTTTAATTACTATAGTTAATTTCAATAAAATTTTGTTTCTTCTTATTATTCGTATTTTATGTTCTTCTTACAGCTAATTTTCTTTTGAAATTTTTCTATATTATTTCTTATATTCTATTATTTTTGCTCTATTATTTCACTATATTATTTCTTAAAACTAGCTTACATTGAAAGGTTCCAACGCTGGTGAAGGGGCTGCATTCCTTTTTACCTTTGGTTACTGGGGGTCCTTGCTTCACACTCCCTCGTTGGTGGCTCCGTCTACTGACTGGAGTCTTCGTAGGTAGTGGCCCAGTTGCTGGCGAGTAGGTTGCGGCGTGAAACGACGTCTGGAGCTTCTTGAGGTCCTTTTGATTCTTGTGTGTTGTGTGGAGCTTCTTGAGGTCCTTTTCACTTTTTAAACACACGCGTCGCGCACTACTTTTTTTCGATTAACGCACTTTGCTACTGGGCCCCACGTTGGGCGCCAATTAAACTATTTTACGTTTATATTTCTTAAAAAAATATATTTATTCTAACTGAGTGCCTTCACGGCTGACTTAAAACTAAACTAACAATTCGAATCTAAACTTAAACTAGGTGCATGCCCAATGCAGCCAGACGCCTCGTCAGCAGCGGATGTTCGGCGATAGCTCAGGTGTCTTGCAGGTATGTTGCGTCCGTTGCCTCAAATGTCCGGCAGGAATTTGACCTGATGTAATCACGACTGTTGTGGATGTTCTTGGTCGTGGGAAAGGTATCATGCGTTGTTTGCATGATCCAATGTTTCTGGCGTTAACTTATATAATATCAAAGGCCAACTCCATGCTAGGTTTCTTGTTTCGAAATTCGAAAGATTTTCAAGATCCTTACACTCTAAAGACGTTATACATTTCTTTAATTCGCTCTATACTTGAATACTGCTTGTATGGAGTCCGTTTTATAAAAATAGCGCGATTCGTATTGAGCGAGTACAAAAGAGGTATACTAAGTTTGCTCTTCGTAAGATCTCGTGGATCTCTAATATTCCGAATTATAGTGCCAGATGCCAGCTTATTGACCTTAAGCAATTGCATATAAGAAGAACCTATTACTCAGCTCTTTTTGCTCATGATGTCATTACAGCTCACATTGATTGTCCGGTTTTACTTTCTATGTTTAGCGTTTATTCTCCGTCTCGTTGTCTGCGACCTAGAGATTTTTCGAAACATAGTACAAACTATGGACAAAATAATCCTATAACGAACGCTTGTCTAAAATACAACTTAGCCGCCAATGTCATTGATTTTAACATGAGTAGAGAGAATTGTAAGAATGTACTTTTGAATTATTTATAATTGTAGATACTATTAATTATTGTTATTTTATTACATTTTTTTGTGTTAGTGATGAAATTATCATACATTCATTATTATTATAAATTGTTTGTATTATATCAACTAGTCTTAAGAAAGCTTGTACTTGAAAGACGAAATAAATAAATAAATAAATAAATAGATATTTTCCTGTTCAAGCCATTTATCGACACAATTAGCCACGTTCGGTTCGAACCGAAAACCAATGTTCTGGCATACTATTGACAATATCTTTTGGTGGTCTAAGATATGGAAAAATTACCATGGGAGGAAGCATCTTTCCATCCGCAGAAAATACAATAAGAACAGTGGTCGTGTCTTTTTCGTGAGCAGTACTTTTTGATACACATTTTTGTATCCTTTCGGTGCAATAACTTTGCCTGTTTTTGGACAAAGACAAAAGCTAGTTTCATCCCCATTTAGTATCCGAGACAGATCTTGCATAATATCTTCGTGTCCTGTATTCTTCAGATATTCTGTGAGCTCCAAGAACCACCTTCGTATATAATCCTCAAAAATATTTGCTCTGGCTTTGCTTATTCCTTCAGCTTCCCTTAAAGCAGGTACAGGATTTCGTTTTAAAAATAAAGAAAACCAAGTTTTTCCAGGCCTGCAATCTTTGAAGGGTGTTTTCTTTTTACAGTGTTTAATTATCTTTTGAACAGTGTTAAGAAGATCAATTATCCATTCTGTGATTTTCTTTTCTTCATCTGCTGAAAGGTAAGATTCCGGTCCAAACTTCGAAACGTCTTCAGAAATTCTACCATGAAGGCGATCTTGAAATGTTGTCCTAGGAATTCCATAAGTTGCGGCGGCTTTTCTTATACTCAAAGTATTATTTCTTATGTCAGGAAGAGCCAAGGCCATTTTCTCTTTATCTGGGAATTTATTTGACCTACTTGTTGTTTTTAGATTAAAATTTTTGATTTTGATTTGTTTTTCCATTTTTTTGTTTTCTAAACGAAATTTGAAATCGAAGTACGTTAGACAAATAGGCCGATACCAATCCCAGTAAGCTTCAGTGGCCGAACACTAGCTTCGTAATTTCAATAATCGGCCGGCAGTACGCCGACAACTTTAATACCTTGCCGAGCACTAAAATTTCTCGAACATTTGTTTGTTTGCAGTGAAATCAGAGAAATTCATTAATAAACTTTCTATATTGTACGTCAAAAGATAAATTTAAGCTCTAATGCATTTCCCAGGCCGAGGACTGGGCCACCCCATTATTTACACTGATATTAATATTTTGTAATCTTTGCACCACTAAATACATACCTTATGCTTTTGAGAACAATACGAATTTATTAAAATGTTATCTTCCAAACAAATTGTACCGTAGGTTAGGTTAAAGAAGGGGAGTTTGATGGTTAAGCATCACTTCCACTCGGAGGCCAAAAGGCCCATTGTAATTCCCTTCATTTGTGGAGTACATATACAACTAGCCTGTCCTATCACGTGGTGGCTGAAACCACCCCGTACTCTCTATGAATTTTAGAAGATCAGATATACCTATATTTACCGCAATCTCTGTAGAAAATATTTGGTCCAGCGAAGCTAGGCGCCGATTCTGAAGAACTGGGTAGTGGCAAAGCAGATGTTGGATCATCTCGGTTTCTTCCTCATCCCGAGTTCCATTTCCGGAGCATTGATCCAATGGGACAGTGTCCTGTGATCACTCCGACGAGCATATGGATCGAGCTTCGGTCCACGGCCAAGAGCTTTTTTTTGTTTTTCCGATATTGAGCTCTGGCCGGGATGATCTTGTCGTGTGGCTGTCGTTTCTTGTAAGCCAAGACGAGTTGGTTTCTTTTATAATTGTGTCATTTATAATCCGGTATAATACGCTGATCGGTGGTTACAATGACGTGTCCGCTTCGCTGATGTCCAGTTCAGACCCTTGCCTTGCGGGGTTAGTGATGGCTTGTGCGGGTACTAACCTGTTGGCAACTAGGTTTGAGAAAAGATTCCAGTCTGTCTTCTGAGTGTTTCTGAAAGGTTTCGGTTTTTCTTTGTGAACGTGAAGGTTGAAGAGTATTCGGCTGTGGTCCGCAAAGGAACAGTTAGTGGACACTCTCCAATTCTTTACTCGGATAGAGTCAGACTCACTTAGTAGAGTAAGGTCAATTACCTCTTGCCTAACCCGGTTACGAAACGTTGTGTATTACCTTTGTTGCATATTCGTATGTTGATATTGGTGGAGATTATGAAATCGAAAATGGACTCACCCCTGTTATTAATGTCGCTGCTTTCCCATTGAGTGTAGTATCCATTAGCGTCGCAGCCTATTAATAGACACAATCCACGTGACTTGGCATGTCTCACAAGTGCTCGGACTGTGTCTGGAGGTGGGTCCTCCTTATCGTATGGCAATTATGCGGACGATAGGAGCAAAATTGATTTATCCTGTTATTCGTACGTTACCACCGTGGGGTCTCCATTGCTGTATGTACCTAGGAGAAAAATGTTTAAGTATTTCTTGGCAACTATACAGGTTCGTAGCTTACCTTCAGTATGTGGATAGTATAAATGATATACCTTAGACCTTAATCCCTGAATTTTGTTCCTAAGGAGCCAAGGTTCTTGGATTAAGGCAGCATGTACATACATCATCAAGACGTCGGTGGCTGCTTTGCAGTGGTGTAATTAAGTCGCGTTCATTGGGGAGCCGTACCTTCAGGGTTCTCAGCCCGAACTTGATGCTGCCAGATCTGCTGCGGATGTGGTCGAGTGACTTTTGGTCAATGGTAACCATGAAGTTCTTTCCCACTCCGTTCTTACTCTTGGCTGAAGTATTGATTCTCCAGCTATAAGTGTCAAGCTCTTTATTCTGCTTGTCAATTAACTTCAATAAGGACGCGTCCTTTTCGGGAACTGGTGGAGGGATCCATATTAAAGCCAACGTGCGAAGCGGAAGCATCGAGCGAGGGATAACCTCGAGTTTAGCGTTCTGCCAGATTTCGCCGCAATTGTCGATTGTGCGCTTTAAGAAGTCTAGCGACCTCTGGCTGTCACAACCGACAACTTTCTGTCAACCTGCTCCGTCGAAGTTGATCTCATCGCTAATATCTGCGGTAAGCATCGCTTCTATTAGTATTTTAGTTTCGACTGTGAGCCAATTGTCGGATGTTATCTTCTCATCCGGGTTGGAACGGTCGACAATGGCCACTTGTACAATCATAGGAAGGTTGAAGCTGGCTGATATTTTCGCCTTTTTCGCATCCCTTAGAGTTTCTTTCCCGGAGCGCCCCCTCTTGACGTTCTGCTTCGATCCTAAGGCAGTGTGTCCTTTGGAGGTGCTCGGTTGCTGTGCGCTCTTTTCGATAGTGGCCGGTTGTGTTGGTTGTTGTCGAGTCAATTTTGGGACCTTGGGTTTGATAGGGGCCGTGCTCGATGGCTTCTTCTCTCGCCCTGTGTCCCTTTTATAATTGTAACGTAAATCAACACTTTTGTAAATACGCACTACTAAAAGAAAAACCAGCAATCACCACGTTGTTACACTTTCACAACTGCGCACTGAATGATGTGTATCTACCAGCTGCAGTATTTGCGTAATAATATCAAATTTGAGGAGAGATGTGTAGGTCATGTACCTGCTTGTATCTGCATCTTTGCATTAACAAAATTCCTAATGGTATTTATATTACATGAAGAAAAGTGTTAGGGTGGCCGATCACTGAAGTGTGGCCGACCACTAGTGCCGTAACCCTACCTATCGCTCTAGATTAAAAATTCCATCCGCCTTGCCGTATCCATTCTAAGTATAACAGAGCGATGGCGAGGACAAATAGCAGGATATCACGCCATAAGAATTCGCTTCAATTATTTATCAGGCTAGTCAACCGAGAAGGTAATCGAAGGCTTTAATAGACAGCTAATTGCCATGAAAACCTATAGTAAGCCTCATGAAAATCGCACCGGCAGGAAAATAACACTAATGGATAACTGTACTCGTAATTCAGTAATAGTCTGGGGGCAACCTTTCAAATAGGACCCAAATCGCAGAGTCCTAGGAGCTCACAACACAATTTTTTCTACTGGTTAATGTATGTATGCAAAACGAATGAACTCGAAATAAAGTTACTATTTTAAAGGTAATCGTTCGTTTATTATCAAAAAATACGTGAAGCTTCCAAGGAGCTCCTTTGATTGCCTAATGCTATACTACCCATCTCGGTTAAGTCTCCATTTCTTACATCAATATACAAGTTAAACAGGACTCAAAGTCATGGTCCTACCAGGGGGGATACAGAAATAGGTAAGAAACTTGTGAGGGTTCTGGATCTACCTTTTAGTTTTCTACGAAACAAACACTGACTTGTAAAACAATCTTTTCCCCTACTGATTTTGTATTGGAATTTTCAGGAATTATTCCAAGACCCTTGGGATAGGCTCTATTCAACACTATCTGTAAGTCTAATTGCTAATAGTTCCGAGTTGATTAGATTCACCACATCAACCAACTGGAAAATCTAGACAATTTCTCGGAAAGATAACAGTTACCACAAACACCCAGATTACAATGTCAAGAACGAGGGTACGAAAAAAAAAAACAAAATAAAAACGAACATTGGAACCCCCAGAGCAATCTCACACGAGAGTCGCATAACAAATGCACTTATCCACTGCTAGTTCAAGTAGCACCCACTGTGCAGTGATAACTGGCTCGCGTGTGCACACGTTCCTCCCGAATCCATGTGGGGGACTTTTGCTTCTCACGATCTCACATAACAACGAAGGAACCATTAAACCCACTGTCAATGCGAACAGACAAACAGAGATCTCTCCTCCAGCTCCTCGGATAGATTAATCCCACACATAGAAAACACGTGTATTGATACATCTGTGGACGTCGTAGGCACTCCGGCGGCATGTTGCTATTGCTATTCGTTGAGCCGCCTAGCCTCCTAGCCGACCGGGTGGAACGAAAATAGTCGGCGCATGCATGTGCGACTCGGATGTCGAGTTCGGCGACGACCCTGGCTGAACGTGAGGTCGCCGATGTTCGCATTTCAGAATTAATTTTATTTCACTTGCACGCGTTCATGTGTTAGATGAAAGATACTAGGTAGCGATACGAATGCGAGTTGTTGTTACCCCATAGAGCGGATACTGTCGGTGCCGATGGCAGTGCATCAATGACACTTTCGGTATTCGAAGGGGCAACAGGCGGATAATCTTTTGTTATGCAAAATACGATCGCAAACTATGTTACTTCTTTCCTGAACTCTATCTATCAAAGCTGACTTTCGAGATACAAATTAATAAGTAAGGAGATAACTCACGGCACGGACGCGTCGCTTAGAAGCAAGGAAGAAAAAAAAACGACGACAAAACCCTGAAAAAAAAGAAAGAAAAACAAGAAAAAACGAAACGAAAATCCACGATGCATCGCACGAGCCTTGGGAACTTCCATTCGCGAGCCGTTCTCACGGCCTTTATATGACTTCTGGAAT
Source organism: Merodon equestris (assembly GCA_958301585.1). Lineage (NCBI taxonomy): Eukaryota > Metazoa > Arthropoda > Insecta > Diptera > Syrphidae > Merodon > Merodon equestris. The sequence goes on from OY284414.1 coordinate 80,683,877, forward strand.
GAGAGGAAATAAAGAAAGAAAAAAAATACAGAAAATGAAACGAAAGAGGAGAAGAAAATTGCTGCAGATCGTACAGAAATCAAGGAGCACGATAGTGGCAGCGAGACTGTTTGACTTTTTTTTTTTATTTTCTTCAAGTGCCCACGACAGACACGAGGTAAGCGCGACCGGCACACGAAGTCTGGACTCTACTCTCAATGACGATGCCACTTCTCAATGTACCCATCTCGACTGCAGCCACTTCGACTTCTGGTGCTGGACAACGAAGATGATGGCGGCGGCGATGACGATCGTGATGATGAAGATGATGATGTATAGATCCATTTAGAGAGTCCGGACGTCGATCGTCGTCGTGTCGTCATTGCAAAATAAAATGTGGTTTCTCCGCTGGCACCAAATGTGCCCTTTTCTCAAAATAGATCTTGAATTCCAGCCACCACCACCATCGCTACGATCCTCGTCACGAATCCCTTACCTGGCATGCCGTATAGCGCTTAGTTGCGAATGAATTGCAACGATCATGCTGCTACTTCTGACGATGATGATGATGGCGATGGCAGCCGGATGGCTGGATGATAATGATAATGACGCGACGGCGTTGAAGGTAAAGGCCTCAGCTCACCATATAGTCTGAGGCAGCAGACAGGAGTCTCACGACTCGCTCACTGCCCACATCTATAAAAGGGAAAGAGGTATTCAAACACGATGCATTGTTGGCGGAGCGTGTGCGAGATAAATGACCGGCCGGTCGTACCAGCGATCATGGATCGTGGCAAGAGATCCATATATTGTACAACTACCGATCGCACCGGATGGCATGGTGACCAGTAAGCGAGCCTGCTCATCGGCACGGTACGAGAAAAACGTGCATCAAGGGAGGTGCAAGCGCACCTTGACGGCCTCAGCTATGACCAAGTATAGCACTGGCAGTTACCACAAACGGCAGCATCGACACAGGAGGCAATCCATTCGAATAAAAGTGCCAACAATATAGTGGTACATTAATCCAGGATCCGCATCTAAGCATACCTGCACTATCCACTATCAAGCATCCAGTATCCATATGAATATTTGCTCTTTGGTTGCGCATGCCGCGAGAGTCGATCTTCGCCGCCTTATGGATCTCGACTTGATTGCTTCATTTTTTCACTTGAGTATCTATTTGTCTCTAAGACATCAATGGGAAGGCATGTAAGTGGTTCCATGATCATGAATCGCGTCTATGAGCGAGTACGTTTGAATATGGACACGGGCTGAGGGCAGGAGTGTTGTGACTTGTGGGCAACGTGGTGGCATGACTGTGAGTGCAATTATGTATTTGCCAGAACCATGTATCTATAGCCAGTCGTCGTTCGGTGTGGTGTTTTGTTTTTCACGTCTGGTGGACTCGCGCGAATGCCTGTCTTGAGAGCAATTTCATTGATCGTGCGCTTGATCGTAGATAGCAATCACGTTGAAAGCGTGGAAAGTTATCGGCTAAGAGTAAGTTGCCGTGGCAGTTACGGGTTGCAATCGAACGTGATAGGCTCACGACGAAACCTCGACACTGATGATTATAGGTGGCTTGGCAAATATTCATTCTAATGACTTGCAACAAGTACATTCATACATGAGTGCATGTGTTGATTGCGATTAGAGGCGTTTTTGGATTTCTGGGCGATGTGCTATTTACTTAAACTGTAAAATGGTTATGGCCTTCACAATAACCTAGGAGAGTCGTTTTACTATTTGGTAATCACTCGGGGCTGCATACATAATGGAGGTCAGATCAGAGGAGAACGCTGTTCTGATTGATATAGGATACTTAGTACAGCTCGCCTATTTCCTTGTGTACTTTCGTGGGCGACGACTACGATCAACCAGATGGAGAAGAGAGTTATAAATATGGGCTTTTATGAAATGGGATCAATAAACTGCAGTAAGTAAAGGGCTTCGTATTAGGCATATAAAGCTAGGTTTGAGAAACAGTTTCTTGAAACAGATCGTAAGTGAATGACTTCTATGATTCCACATGGAGTATATAGGACAGGACACCGGAGAAAAGGTTGAACTTGAGAATGTAGAGAGAAAATCAAAAGTATTCTGACGAATCCAGTAAGTAATTTTATTTTACTTTTCCTGAGAGTGAGGTGACTAAAATTGTTTCAAAGTAAGATCATAATTTAAGACGACTCTAGAAAGAAACATTTCAGAGCTTGAGAACTAGAGTAGAAGCCTGTCCTATCCGATTTGGGGAATATCGAACGATACTTTCAGCAGGCATAATATAATAATGATTATAAAGGTCAGACAAAACGAGCCAATGAATTCCTTCCACTCGATTTGGACCAGGCTGTGATAGCGATATCGCGGTCGAGAGCTGAGGGTGAAATTGAACTGCCTGCTAGCCTATAAGATGAGTTGGTTGAGAATGTGCACCGTCTTAGCTGTTGGGTATATTCGGAGGAAGGCATGCCTGATGAGATATCTATGTAAATAGAATCGGATAGAGCAATCTTTTTTAGAAGGAAAAAATGTAATCTGAACTATGTTTATAACTACATACGAGTATGTTTGTAAAAATGTTTATAAAAAACTTTATAAAAAAAATTAAAAATTAACATAATACTGCTCGTTTCGGTATATAGATATTGCAAAGGTATCGCGAAGAAAAAGTGCGCCGAATTCAAAGCGAAAAGCATGGAAGGCCTCTATCAGGAGTTGGAAGAAATATCGTCTTCCGCGTCTGACAGGAACCAGGCTACCCAGGAGCTTCGACAAAGCAATTTGAATAAAGGAGCAAATATCTTTAAGATAGCCGCCCAGAGAAGAAGAAGAAAGAAAAAGGAGATTCGTTTCCCAAAGTTTATTAACAATGCTGAAAGCCAACTCCTTGTGGAAGACGAAAAAATTCTCCACAGATGGCGACAGTATTGCGAGGAATTTCTGAACGAACAGTTTCTCCGAGTGTACTTTCCAAGAGCCGCCATCACAGTCGAAGAAGTTCAGTACGCGGTTAAAAACTCCAAGAACAGAAAAGCTGTTGGGCCGGACGGGATACCCTCTGAGTTCTGGAAAAAGATGGGAGACATCGGATCTAGATGGCTCATGGTTCTTATCTCCAAACTTATGAGAGGCGACACTATGCCGAATAAATGGAGGGAAAGCTATCTTCTTCCTTTGCACAAAGGAAAGGGTGATACGCGAAATTGTGATAACTACCGTTCTGTCAAGCTGATGTCGCACACCATGAAGATCGTTGAACGGGTATTAGATAGCCGACTGCGGAAAATAATACGACTATTTGATGACCAGTGCGGGTTTGTCTCGGATAAATCAACAACAGATGCAATCCAAAGTATAAGGGTCATGATGGAAAAGCATCGTGATTCGTCAAAGGACTTGCATATGGTGTTGGTTGATTTCGAGAAGTCCTTTGACCGGCAATCAAGAGACCTTTTATGGGTAGCGCTAAGAAACCTATGTGCGAGTGATCATGGACATGTACAAGAGAGCAACGACAAGAGTAAGATGCACCGCAGGAGTCACCGAAGAGTTCGCAATCAAAGTCGGTGTACACCAAGGGAGCGTCCTCAGCCCACTGCTCTTTATAGCAGTCCTTGATTGCTTGCTTGAAGGAAAAGTGACGGACCCCAATGTGCACCAACTATTCTTTGCTGACGATGGAGCCATTATAAGTGATGATCAGGCGTCCCTACAACGAGCACTTGATGTGTAGGTGGACATTTTTGAGGGACACGGGTATCGTATTAGTTCAAAGAAGACAGAGTATCTGTGCTGCCCGTTCTCTGACCCTCATCAGCCTATTCCAGACATTTACTTGAATGGAAGAGTGCTTCCCAAGTGTGAAAAGTTTAAATATCTGGGATCTATGATTAATAAAGAAGCAACTTGTGATGACGACATCAAACATCGCGTAAGCGTAGAGTGGATGAAGTGGCGGGAAAACTCCGCCATCTTCTGTGATCGAAAAATGTCCCCTAAGCTGAAAGGAAGGCTCTACACTTCGGTTGTACGTCCGGCGCTCATATACGGTTCACAATGCTGGACAATGCACAAAAAGTATGAGAGCAAATTAACGGCAGCTGAGATGAAGATGCTTCGCATGACAGCGGGAGTAACAAAGCGTGACAGAATTAGAAGTTCAAAGATCCGAGGAAGCCTCCACGTAAAAGAAACCATCACAAGAAAGATAGGGAGAGTACGATAACTTGGCCGCCAAGATTTGATAACGGGATCTTGTACGGAGGTCAAAAACAAGCACTTTTTACTAGGGGGGGGGGGGGGGGGGGGTCCATCTCCCCCCGTTTAGGAGGTAGACTTTTAGAAAAAATGGTTTAAATTGAAAAAAAAAAAAATTTAAAACGACGGCAACACTTACAATAAAGTGCTATACTGCATTTGAAAGCCAGAAGTTTGTTCTATAATCCTGCATTTAAATTAAATTACTCATATCAATGGTTTTTCAGAAATTCGCATTTAAAGTCCAAATTTTGATAAAAAACCTGAAAAATAAAAGTTTAGACTGATTGCTCTCAAAATTGTGAAATGAAATTGTAAATTAGCTTATATGTGTTCTATGTAACTATCAATTCTTAATCGAACACAAAAAACGGCATGGTTCTATGTCTTCTAGTTTTTGAGAAAATCGAAAATTACCAAAACTTAATTACTCAGAATAAGTGTTATAGAACAAACTTCTGGCTTTCAAATGCTGAAAAGCACTTTACTGTACGTGTTGCCGTTGTTTTTTAATATATTTTCTTCCCAATTTAAACCATTTTCCCTAAAAGTGCCCCTACCTCCTAAACGGGGGGCGATAGACCCCCCCCCTCCCATAGTAAAAAGTGCTTGTTTTAGACCTCCCTGCAAAATCCCGTTATCAAATCTTGGCGGCCAAGTTATCGTACTCGTGCCTGGCCGGTCTTAGTGGCTTAGTTGAAAAAAAAAATCGCTCTATGAAACTTTACGTACATATGTGTTGTTTTGCCGGTTTATGTTCATTTATTTACATGAAACAAAGATGGTTATTGTTTGCCAAGGTGTTATTATGTTTTCCTTTTTTGTTACAAGAAATTTTCACGACGAAGCGAAAGGAATATGGACTGCGTAAAGCAGAAAAAAATCAATCTTCCTTCATTGAGTGATGAAGAAATCGCGCTTTTGATGGATCCGACTGAAATTGATATTGATTCGAAGCTTTTGATGACAGCATTGCAGATTATCATTGTGATGAACTACAACCTGAGTATTCCTCATCGAATGCGGTTAATTTGTCATAGAATGTAAGTAATTTGAGTTAGATTATAACAAGTGTCAACTGTCACAAATGGTGAACAATAATCCACAGGGTGAAGTTGCGATGGGATTACCTGCATCGATTCTAATACAACAAGAACAACAAATAGAAGCGTCAAAGTCGTTTAAGCAAAAAAAAAAGGGCTCGATCAGTAATACCATCAGCTGGTGTCTTCAGTGGAAGTGGTTGGTATTTCATTTCAATTTAGCATTTGTATTTTCTTATTTTCTATACTTCTTGTCTAGATTTGGCAAGTATACACAAGGATTCAGCTGAATTCAAAGAGATTTTGTGGCGCAAAATGTATATGCAGTTGCATGTAAACGAAGTTGCATTCAGAGAAAAAACAAATTTGCCATCTGAAATGAAAAAAACTGCAAACAGCATTAAATTAAACGATATAAAAGAAATGATAAATTTTGAAACGAATCGAACTGCAGTCACAGAGAACGTGAACGCACAATTCAAAATTGATAAACCGGGAATTCGACGATACATTGAATTTTGATTTTTATGTCAATTTTCCGCTACCCAAACATTGAAGCACACTGGAGCGAATGCGGATTTCGACACATACCAGACTGCATGTCAAAAAACAAATTCGAGCGGATTAAAAAATATTTATCGTTCAACGATGAAGCAAAACGAGTCAACAAAGGTAAGTAGGTTATGATCCCATTTTTCGAAACAGAAAAATATCAACATATTTTATTAATCGCTTTGAATCCATTCCAAAAAAAAACCCCGTTTATGTATCGACGAATAAATGTGCTCAACAAAAATGGTTCGTCATTTACGTCATTATTTACCAGATAAACTGCATTCATGGGGCGTAAAGTTCTCTGTCCTATGTGACAACAGTGGCTACTCGTACCGATTTGAAATTTACACTGGAGCCAGAAATGATGACATAATTTTGCCCGATACACCAAACCAAACCTTGGAGCAATTGGTAATGTATTAATCAGGTTGTCGCAAACAGTGCCAAATTTTGTGAACCGTATATTGTATTTGGACAATTTTTACACATCTCTACCGCTTATGGTGTACCTCAGAGCACGTGGCATTTTTAGTCTTGGCGCAATCAGAGTGAATAGAATTTCAAAATGTAAGCTTCCTACTGTAAAAAGCGAAGAACTAATAAAAGCGCCACGAGGTTATTCTACGGAATTCGTCGGATCAGCCTACCGTGTCGACATAACCACAGTCTGATGGAAAGATACGAAGAATGTCAGACTTTGCTCAACTTACGTTGGCACAAAGCCGTTCCAGAGAACCAATTCAGTCAGTCAACCATCGAAAATCGCTCGTTATAATCGAAAAGACAAGTCGTATGATGATATTGACTGTCCACAAATTATCCGTGAATACAACACGCATATGAAAATCGAATGGCTGATAATCAAATAAAATCGAAAGATATGACGTTGTACGAATTTCGCTTAAGTATTGCTAAAGAACTCTGTGCTGCTACTGACAAAAGCACATCGTCCGCCACACAGCCAACTACTAGCAATAGGGTTGGTAAAAAAGCAGTTCATCCAGTGGCAAGTGTGAGATTCGACCGAATTAACCATTTTCCAGAGTGGGGATCGAAAAAATCTAGCAAATTTTGTAAAACATCGGATACACACACATTTTGTTCTAAATGTAACATCCATTTGTGTTTTTCGAAAACAAACAACTGCTTCGCGAAGTACAAATAAGACCTGTCAAGTCAATATAATGAGCAATTTATATGAATAAGAATGTTTTTTGTTCTTGTATTATATAACACATGTTTTATTTTTATTTTTTCTGCTTACCCACTAATCCCGTCTACAGACGGTGTTCCTACTTTTTTCACCTGGTGCTTCCAGGTAACATTTTATTGACAAAGGAACTTCATATTCGTGTTTTTCTGTCTAAAATCCTACTAGAACCGAAAATTCTGATTTGAAATACTTGTTTTTTCAATTTCAGTGGTTAAAGGGTTAAGCACCTTAAACAGCCTAAAAGTGGGGGGTGGAAATAGAGGGTGACCCTACATCCCTACCGTACATTGTGCGAACTGTAGAAGTTTCCTAAGCATCTCTTTTTTAGATGTTAAAGAGATTACCAAATAATCTAATAGGTTCCTATTTGTGTCAGACTTCTATGTCAAAAAAAATTTAGACAGGTTACGCATTATCATGTGACTTCTTCAACATTATACTTAAAGAGGTCATGCGAAACTCGCTTGCTAATACACAGGGCACAATCTATTTCAGATCTGTAGACAAAACTGTTTACAATATGATGTCTATGATATTAACGAATTTGAAGTTTAGGAGCATTGAAGTAGAATGGGAATCTCATCCTTGGCAACAATAGCTTTCGGATTTTCACTTCGAGGACCCACTAGTGACAATCGGTATCGGCACCAGCGCTCAATAACTTTGCCAACCGTTGGTTATTTGCTCTCCAGAGGTAATTGAGAAGTGGAACTCTCTCGAAAAAAAAAAAACTATTCCTGTCTACCTCTATTCAATGAGCACTATTTGGTGCCATTAACGTCATAATGTTTGAGCAGAAGATGCAACTAAGTACAAAGGAATCGGTTTAGGCTCGTGTCTACAGATCCATCGTTTAAAATGTCTCGGCCATGTAAAGCGAATGGACGCTATTGCTCCGGCTCGTGAGGTCTTCAACTTCGACCCTGAATGATAACACATCAGAGAGGGACCGCGTCTAATCATTTGGAAATGGAACTCAATCAACTGAGTGCTCGGAATTAACAGCGGCTTGGGAAAGATCGAGAGGCTTGTTACCTAGAACTTCGAACGACAGTGCAATCTAAGTGAGTATTTAAATCCTCAAAATTAAAGTCGTCATTCGGAAGTCATTTGTGACATTTTGCACAACTTCCCCATACCTGGCAACCATACAGTAATATTGACTGGAAAATTACTTTATAGATAATAATTTTGTTGGATTTACTAAGCAACGATTTCCTATTTATAAATGGGTAAAGCATCTTGATACCAATATTATTTTTATTGATTGTATTTAAAATATGTTCTGTGAAAGTCAGTCTTGCATCTAGACAGAACCTCAGATATTTCACACTTGATTTCCAATTGACATTTGCCCCGCACACGTTAAGAGGATTATTGGGTAGACAGCAACTTTCGCTTTTTCGACTAAAAAAGATAGGTTGCACTTTTTCGGCATTAATTTTAATTTTCCACTTATTAAAATAATCAGCGAATAATCTAATCCCATTTTTCAAATTAGTTTCAATACTGAGACTATATTTATGTGAAGAGAATATAGCTGTGTCGTCAGTGTAAATAACTATTTCACATGCTGGATAGATCAGAGGTGTATATGTTATAAAGTACTGGACCAAGAACAAAACCTTGTGGTATTCCTGCGTAAAAGTTATGCAGAGAAGATGCCATTACCATTAACATTATTAATTCTTAAACGTCTATTAGTCAGAAAACTTTGTATGGATTTGACTAAATATAGGGGAAAACCGATCCTAATAATTTTATAAATAATCAAGCCGAACGGAACCAAAAGCCACCCGTGGATCTGCCCAATTCGAAATTTCTTTTGACATGTTGGCATATTCTGAGCACTTGATGCGAGGTTCTGTGATGTCTTCGGAACTGAATCAATTGAATCCAAATTGCTTATCTGCATGTCATCAATAAATCTTATAAGATTAGTTTTTAGTACTTTCTCGTACAGTTTGCTAAGACAACTTAGTAGACTAATTGGTCTGTAGCTATCTGGGTTCTGAATTTGCTTCCCAGCTTTTAAAATCGAAACTTCTTTTGCGATTTTTCAGTTATTCGGAAAGTACTTAAGTTTCACTCATGCAGTAATAAGAAAAGTTAGAAATACTATCCCAAACTTTGGCAAATGCTTGAGGTACAGATACTCAATACCATCAAGGCAATATCACTGTAAACTTTTCAGAATGTCCCTTATTTCACTGTTCATTACCAAAGAACCAAATTAAATTCTCCTAAAACGCAATGCCCGATTTTGGAAATGCTCAACACTCATATCTTTTTTAGGCTGTCAATATCTTTCAACAAGTGTTAGATAAAATTCGCTTAGTAGGCTTATACTCGTAGTTATTTTAACAGACAATTGTCATTACATTTATATAATCATATCCACTCTAAGTAAGCTCATCCTTTAACCCTTTGGCCTGTTGTTAAACGTAATTTCCACTCAAAACGATGCATAGACAACATATGTATTTCCATTTTCTTCCTCTCGTTATACATTCGGCCCCTGCTGTTTCTTGACTTAAGATATTTTATTTTAGAAACTATCCTTTCGCAGAGATAAATGTAATCGGTGCTCTGAGTACCGTAGATTAAGAGCCTACGTACGTTCTCGCGAAACCCTAACTTTTGAGATCTCAATCGTTTTTCTTTAATAAGTCATATACATATGTATGTCATTAAGCCTACCGAATTCCAGGAAATCATAGATTTCTTTCTCACCTGGATTGAATGCCCATCCAAAGAGGAATGGAAGGTTCCTGTACATGATTTATGTAATGACAATGGGAAAGAAGTTTGTTGTTAAATGTGACAACATTATCTCGAGCAGGATCTTTGACATGAAACACGGTTTACAAAGTGAGTGGCCTACTCTCTAATACTATTTAACAATCACACAAGCGATCACATAGGTTTTCTCAGCCGTTCAAATTAAGCTAATTAAGTAGCGTACAGATCAGGTCCAAAAATTGATTCGATCATATTAAATTAAAATTATCTTCCAAAAGTCGGAAACGATACGGTTTAGGACTCCGTTGTACAGGGCCTCAGCGGCTACCAGAATGAACTAGAGGAAATTGGCAATCATTGGGCAAAATCGACAACCGTTAGTAATGATAAACGCAGTTACATATTTGGGTATCTATATTTCAATAGACATATATGTAGGTGCTTGTCTTGCTGGAACTAAGAAAGCCTTCAAATGACAAGGAGTTTGTTTAGCAGCAGTCAACTAAACCGCAGGGTAAAAATCATATGCTACGTGGCCCTTATAAGGCCCATCATCGCGTATGGTCATCCGGTGTGGCTTAATATAGCGCCATCTTATATGGAAAAGATTTGTGTATTCGAGAGGCAGCCCCTTAGGATATATCCTTGAATGTACAGAATGCCAGAGTCCGAGTTCATTAAATATTACCCCAATAAGGCCCTATACGACGGAGCAGGTCTAAACAAAATTGACTATTTTCTGTTTAAAATGATAAATAACCAACGAAAATAACCTGATCTCCGGGCCTTACTACCCCATTTATATGCATATGCCAGGAGAGAACATTCCGATCGGGCTTTATTCCCCTAGAACCATTTATTCATATACGAGGGTGGTCCGATAAGTACTTAGCCTCACCGCCAGATCGCAACAGCAACTTACTATCGTGTAGTACATTCTAGTAGACGGCTACTGCCGACATTTCAACCGGATCGGAGTTTTGTTTTGACCGCGTGTGGAAGCGGGAGTGTCCGCGGATTTTAGAAAAATGGAAAAAGAGCAATATCGGTCGGTGATTCGATGCTTGTTTTTGGAAGGGAAATCGCGCAGCGAAATCACAGAGCGTTTGGATGCTGTGTACGGTGACTCTTTTCCTTCGATGGCGACCATCAAAAATTGGTTTAACGAGTTTCAACGTGGTCGCACGTGGGTTTTATATAAGCCACGTGCAGATGCCCAGAAAACGGCTACCACGGAGGATAACGTGACAAAAGTCACGTGAAGGTGCACGAGATAGCTGAGACAGTTGGCATTTCAAAAGATCACGTGAGTCATATCCTGCATGAAATTGTAGGCATGAGAAAGCTGTGGGCGCGATGGGTGCCACGTTTGCTCACTCCGGACAACAAGCGCAACCGTGAGACCACTTCAGAGCAGTGTTTGACGCTGTTTAAGCACAATCCGAAGGAGTTTCTGCGTCGTTTCGTGACAGTCGCGACCCATTTATCCACTGGTACACACCAGAGACCAAGGAACAGTCGAAACAGTGGACTTCACCCGGCGAACGTGCTCCGAAGAAGGCGAAGACTGCCCCATCGGCCGGATTGTCCCATTGGCCACCGTTTTCTGGGATTCACAAGGTGTGATCCACATCGACTACCTGCAGAAGGGCAAAACTATGGGCATACTATGCCAAATTATTGGGCCGATTCGACGCCGAATTGAAGAAAAAACGGCCCCACTTGGCGAAGAAAAAAGTGCTCTTCCACCATGATAACGCACCAGCTCACACCTCCGCCCCCGCCACGGCCAAATTGGTCGAATTGGGCTACGAACTGCTGCCCCATCCACCGTATTCTCCAGATATGGCCCTTTGCGACTTTTTGTTTTTGTTTCCAAATTTGAAAAAGTCACTCGCCGGGCAGAAATTTCAGTCGAATGAGAAGGTCATCGCCGCCACGGAGGCCTACTCGTACAAGTGCATCGCTGGGTCAAGTGTATCGAGCTAAAAGGAGACTATATTGAAAAATAAATCGCCATTTCTCCTAATTTTTTGTTTTTCTCTTGTAGGCTAAGTACTTATGGGACCACCTTACGTAACTTAAATCGCGAAAATTTCTTAATGGCAACATGTCAGCTGGTGGTTTGATTGCATATCTGACCGAGCCAATCATTGAACCCAATCGGCGAAAGCCAGATCGTTGTTCATGACCCTTCTAAAACCTTGCGTGCATACCATAAGCACTCAGAATTTCTTCTTCTATTGATTAAAAAAACATCTTTTGCGACGTTCAATTTAAGTCGTTTTATATGGTTTCAAGTCTGACAATATCCAAGGCTTCTGTCACAGACACTCTATCTAATTGTTATAAATGATCTCCTGTACTTTCAGCAGTTTCATACTTGTTTCAAGACTCTCGTCCTTACAGGTCGGCCCTAGAACTGGAACGAAAACGTATGTAAAGCAAAAGAGTTTTTCATCTGTGGTATATGCGTTAATAAAACACTAAGTTGTAATGACCACCATCGCCAAAAACGCTGTGAAATATCCAGGTGTTTTAAACGGTACAGAAATATTGCACCCCCTATTTTGGCTTCAAGCTATTAAGATTATATCCACCACAAAGCGCACATATTGTGGGGTGCTCCCAAGACCTCTCTGCACCTCCTAGATAGAATTCAAATGCAGGCGATAAAACTTATAGGGACGGTGATATTGCTAATTCATTCGACGCCCTTTTTAGTCCTTATTTTATCGCTATTTCAATAAACACTGGCCCAAGCGAGCTGGCAAACTGCATTCCTCCCTTTTAAAATTCAACCCAAATACTCGCCCCTCTAGGAATGTCGATCAATCTACCCTTGAGCCTGTCTTCTGACGTACAATTAAATTTTTAAACTCGTTCCTTGATAAAGCCACGCAAGCCAAGCCTTCCCATCAAAATATTTTCCACACATTACATTCCAAAAACATTCAAAACCAAGTTGCCCCGGTAGCTCCTTTTCCTTCCTCTATGCTCTGCTGGGTCTTGCACGCGTCCAATCATAAGAAAAAAAAAAGTAGTGGTAGTCCACTGGTAGCCGAGGCTCTCAATCACGTACTCGTATGTATGATGTGTGATACGGGCGTATTCCAACATTACACATCGCTCAATGCAAATTGACCCTAAATGAAAACTTAATTACTCCACGAACGCATGCCTCCGCCCAAACGGCTAATCGAGTTATCGGTCGTTCTCGTTTAACCACCACGTCTAGACTGACCTCCATAATAAACGTGTTCCATCGAAAATCCGGACGGAATCATTAAATACAAAAAAAATAAAAAATTTACAAACCCTCGGACCATAAAACCAAAAGAGATCGGTTCAGCGAACAAAAACTGCACGTCGATGTCTCTCGCCCGACTGTCGTTGCAATCAGTTTCAATTCCACACGTAAGCATCATCCGTTCATCCGCTCCCGAAAACAAAAGAGCCTCGGCGCACCGCATAACCCCCCCGCTTAGAAATTGTACGTAAATCAAGAGACATTTCAGTTAAAATGTCAAGCCCCACGATCAATTGATCGACGCAAGCCCGAACGACAGACATTCACACTTGACGCGCTCGTGGCGGCCCCCAATTTATTCGAAGACAAAACGAACACACAGAGGAGCAACGGCTTGTACGGCGATTGACTCGCCTTTCGCGCGCTATGTGGGAGATGTTAGTGTGCCGCGCCATAGTGATGGGCTATGACAGCAACGACATCGGCTGCAACCGGCAATACAGTCATTCGTATTTAGATACTTGATGCCCGATGCTTCGACGCTGTGTGTGAGCGTCGCTGTCGGTCGTCGCAGAGCAAACAGACATCTTTCTTAGATGCTTATTAATTTTTGGTTTGTTTGTCGCTCGTCGCCCGTCATCGTCGTCTGTCCACCTACAGAGTGACTTGCATGAGGTAACCGATCGGAGATCGGAGATGTTCGGTTGAATGGATTGTTTGTCATGTCCTCGCCATTGTCAAGATGTATTCGGATGTTCTGTTCGATGGAACCATTTATACAAATAAACATCCACATCAACGGACGGACGACGAATGCACAGATGACAAAAGATATTAATAAAAGAGAATTGGATAACTCTGCGGGTGGCTGGCTGGTTTGGTTACTTGTCTGCCACACCGGGGTCACAAGTTCTTCGCCTCGGCATCCGAATGCGATGTCAAACGGGAGTTCAAATTGTGATTGTATGGAGTTGAGTTGTATTTTTTTTTGTATCCACCAGTGCTGGCGGTCGCCGCAGAAAAGATCCGGGTCGGTGGTAACGAAAATTGATGAGCAATTTGGGCGTCGAGTGACTACTCCGCCGATGTGAGTGTGGATCGAATGATGAGCGTTAGCGATGTCATTCCAACATTTGAATGGTTTTATTATTTAGACATAATGTCGGCACGTTCTTAACTCTGATTCGGACGATGAGAAGCAGAGCCGACAAACAAACGCTTGCGTAAGATCGACTTTGTGTTCGAGATTTTATTTTGACGTTATTCCTGCTGCTCTTGCGTAGCTAATTTTGGTGGCTGACGTTAGCGGGAAGTGCGACATCGGCGTTTGATCTTAATCAGCGCTGCAGGCTTTCGGTGAACGGTTGAAGCAATTAGGAAATGTCACGAGAAGCAGGAGTCATTAATAAGTCTGGAGGCAAACGGAAGTCGCCAACTGATCTTGAACGAAACTTTTTCACAAAACTCAAAAAGGCGTATGTGATCTTTACAAGCATTGCTAAAGCTATGTATGAATGAATCATAAGAGCTGCCCTGATACAAATATAAGAACCTTTATCCAATGATGATAGAAAATGCTTAAAAAGAAAGGTTGCAACAACTAAAATTAGAAGCAAACCCTAATTAGAGCAAACCAAATCTCATAAGAAGTGTAAAATCCATAATAAATCGACAGGTATGTTAACGCGGTAGGTGGATGAGGGCGGAAAAATAATACGAGAAGCTTCAATTTCTTTGCCATGGGATAGTACCTTTCATGAGTTTTTGTTTTACTTAAGAAACACGTCAGAATGAATATATGTATATCTATGATGTTGGAATGATTAGCGAAAAGAGAGTTGATCTTAAATTGATAGTTCATCATGGTGCATATCGAAAGACCCACCGACTGTAGTGATAGGCAATAGAGTAACTGCGATAATTGAACTTGTCTGTATATTACACCATTTAATAAAAGAGCTTACAGAGATTTGTGGAAGTTGGCAGGGCATGTTAATATCGACCAACCTATCCATGATGAAGTTGGTTCCATACATGGCATGAAGCAGTCTTAAAGGTGTCTACCAGATTTTACTGGATTCCCGACTCCTAGTTATGAAAAGTTACTTAATCGGCCTTAAATAAATTTTGCCCAAATTTTATTAAGAACATTGTTTGTTACTTTTATGATGCTTTTGTTATTCGCTAGAACACTCAGCCTCAAAGACTACTACGTTACGCTATTAGATAGGCACTTTACGAGTATTATTAATGAGGAAAAGCTTCAGTAATGATAAGCTATTTGAGACACACCACTTTGGCCCCAAAAGAACGCACTCTGAGGCTAGCAAAGGCGGGGCAGTCACAGAAGAAAAATTCCCGACCAAATGTAGCACAAGTGGATGTCTTATTGATGCCAAACACGTTGATGTGCTTAGCAAAAGTGCAACAGTATCTAGTCTCCTGCAGTCAAATCTCTTCAGAGATAAGATGAAAGTAGCAATGTACAAGCTTCGTTAGTATTTTTTTTGTCGGAGGCTGCTGCTATCTGTTGGAGCTCTCAGACACAAATACTGGTCCATTGTACTGCCAGACAGACACCTTAGATGGCATTAGAGCTCATGAAGAGCCAAAGCTAAGCTTCTTTTTTTTATTCACTCATGTTGTGTGCGATTTGTTTTTTCACACAAGTGAACGGAACCTAAAGGTTAATGCCGATCCCGAACGGCGAGAGCCGAGAAGCTTTTTCAAGGCAAGTGTACAACGGGGGGTTTTGCCAATACCCCGCCGAGGAGAGAAGCCGCGAAATAATCATTCAATGGCGTTGGTGTTATCGGGATCCGAACTCGCTCATCTTGCGTCAGCGCCCGACACACTAC
Source organism: Merodon equestris (assembly GCA_958301585.1). NCBI lineage: Eukaryota > Metazoa > Arthropoda > Insecta > Diptera > Syrphidae > Merodon > Merodon equestris. Next base: position 80,699,780 of record OY284414.1, read on the forward strand.
CTACTGCGCCACGGCACTCTTTCGTTAATCTAGACGCACAGGATAATTCTGCCATCCGAGATTGGGTGCCTGTAAGACCCAGTCTTAAGTCGATAAATGTAGAACTAAGGGCGCGAATCCTTAAGAGTCTTCCCTTGAGCAGGTTCATGCAAGTTCATCGGAAATCTCATTTCCAGCAACACAGGGTGACCCAAGACCCAAACAGGACTAACTTTGATCAAGGAGATCTAGAACTCGTGCCCTATTTCGTGAATGCTATTGGGCACGACTTTAAGGGCCGCTTGGTTATCGCTCCAGACGCCAAGGCTGCTAACCTTCCATTCTTGCTTTTAGTCAACGGGCAAAAGCATTTCTGACGCCACGAAAAACTGACCGCCACTGCACCGGAGACTGGCATGAAGTCATTTGATCTTATATCGATAGAACAAGGGTCATAGAAAATTGACCGCGCAACTTCATTAGAGATCAGGTCCAAATTATTAAAATGACTTATATTAAGATACGGCCTTCGTGTACACTCCATAAATAAGATATCAATTTGGCCTAAATTCAGCAGAACATTCAACATAAAGCGTGTTCAGAAAAGCTATCGTAGAACTGAGAAATGTGCCCCTGCATTGCCAAAGATGACTCGATTTGTCTATCCCAACTAGGGATTACTCTTATTACCTACTAAAGAAATGGGGATGGTCACGCATTTTCCACGAGCTCCTTTTTTGTAGGAGCAAATTGTTAAGAAGATGAGTTGGTAGGGCGCATGCACCAGCTCATCTGTAAAATAAGGTCTGAGGAAAACATGCCCGACGAAATCTTAGCATCATTTGCACAGTCCATAAGAAAGGAAACCCCTATAACTGCCCCAACTATAGATGAATAAGTCTCCTTAAAATCGCATACGAGATCTTTTGTGCCGCATTGTATAACACTTGAAAGCCTTTGTGGATAATCTGATAGGTTTCTATCAGTGTCGTCTTAAGCCAGGTAAATCCACAATAGACCAAATGTTCACACTCCGGCAGATCTTGGAAAAGATCCAAGAATTCCAAATCGACACACACTATTTTTTTGTTGATTTTAAAGCCGCATAAACCAGTGTGCATGACAGTCTCCCAAACTCGTCCGATTGTACAGGATGACAATAGAGAGTTCTTGCTGCTCTATTCAGGTCGGAAGCGAATTAACCGACACGTTCGATGTTAAAAAAAGGATTTAGGCAAAGTGACGCACTGTCATGTACCTATTTCAACATCGTGCTTGAAAAGATCATACGAGACTCACTGGCCAACACAAGAGGTACGATATATTTCAAGTCTGCGCAATTGCTTGCGTACGCGGATGACATTGACGTAATTAGGCGAGCACAGCGAGGCGCCAATGAATTGTTCAAAAGAATTAAAGCAGAAGCGCCTAAAATGGGTCTTTCGGTGAACGAGTATAAAACCAATTATATGATGCCATCCAAAAAAAAAAACCCACAACACCGACGTCTTGCCCAGAACGTCACAATTGACGGCTACAAATTTGAAGTTTTTTTCTTTTTTTATAATTCGTTCAGGTTCAAGAATGTACGCTCTTATGGTGTTTGTCACACAACCTGGATGAGCTGCAGATAGTTTGTGTCGAAGATGTTCATTCATTACTCTCCGGGGGTGGTTGTCCTAGATAGGATTTGAGAGGTTCGACTGAATTTGCGTTGGTTGTACAGTAACTCTTTCGTTTCCATGTCATTAAGGTGTTGTATTGGAAATGCACACACAGAGTATGAATTTTGAAGTGGTCTAATGCTTCGAAGGTCATGCCTTTTGACACTTTTTGATCATCTCTCATTCACAACTGATGTTGTTGCACAGTTTTTCCTTATACTAATTGTTCTTGACTATGGACGGACTTGAACTACAGAACTTCGGCTCAACAGTCGGTGATAATTACCATTGCACCACGACTTCGTCTACCTTGGCTCACTAGTGACTAGCGACGAAAACACCAGCGCTGAGATCAAACGCAGAATTACTCTTGCCAGCCGCTGCTTCGTTGGACTCAGTGGTAGTAGGTAGGTAGTGGTTTCGGTGATATATATTGAAAATTTCTTCTCATTTAAGTGGGTAGCATGCATGTCATCACGATAAAAATGGGAAGACTACTGATGAAAAATTGCGATGCCAGCTGGTTTTACAGATATAACTTTTTGAAATTAGGTCTGGCTCAAAAACGCCTTGGCTTTGATGTTAGGCTCAACTCAGAACATGGCCAACGTGAATAAAAGCTCTTCTCTATGGATGCATATGCACTCATAACAACGTACGTAAATATATACTTATAGATTCCTGCGTCATCGACTTTCTAATTTTGTCTTTTTTATTATTATTATTACCATTATATGGTGTTACAGATCATGAAGAGCCAGTCGATCCCAACAAGATGCGATCAGTTCGCTGGGAGCCAAGGTACTATTCCAGGTCTTCTACCTTAGACAGGAAAGCCTTTGCATTAGTCTTCACTACCCCAGTTTTGCAAGGTAGAAGACTAAAAGCGCGGCTCTAAAATTATAACCATCAGTCTAGGCTATTCAAAAATAAATGAAGTTTTGTCGCTCGTACTGGTGAGATTTCTCTAGCCAAAACGCAATTACTATCCAATTTAATCATTTCTATTTGATGCTGCTGCCATCTAGGATCAGACTCTCTCCTCGTATAACTAGTTCTAACAAGATTTCCTGGCTGATAAGCCAAAATGCGAGCAGTGGTCTGGACAAAGTTAACGCGGAGCCCCGAAAAAGTGTTTGAGGGTCAGTGTTGATCTCAGACTAATCTAAAGAGTGGGCCATCTTGGTTTTTTTCTAAATCATACACTGACAGCTGTTTCCCGCCCTAAATCTTGACAGAAAGATAGTCAAGTCCGCGGAACGAAATTGGGAAATATTGAAAACTTATTTCCAAAGTGAGTGCTGTGTAGCCCAAACAGTGCGTTTTTTAAAAAAAGTTTTGGTCGAAGCACCCACCGCGACTGCTGTACGCAAGTTTGTGCATAAAGTTCGTGAGACTGGTATGCTAATGCACAACACTCTTGGTCCCCGTCGTCGCACGGTGCGCACACATGAGAATGTGGCTGCTGTGGCCGAGAGTGTGAGACTCAATGCACGAACATCAACTCGCCATCGATTTCAACAGCTCAACATTTTACTCACTAGCCTGAAGATTCTGTACAAAGGTTTTGGATTATTCGCTTACAAGGTCCAATTGACTCAGCAATTGAAGGCGCGCGATCATCCGCTTCGTTATCGCTTCGCAGTTTGGGACTTAGAGCAGCTTAGATTGGACAACGATTTTGAGCGAAAAATCATATTTTCTGACGAGGCGAATATTCATCTCGGCGGCTACGTTAACAAAGAAACGGGCTCGGAGACCCACACGTTATTGTCAAGAAGCCAATGCATCCACAGAGAGTGACAGTTTGGTGTGGATTGTGGAGTGGTGGCATCATTGGACCATTTTTCTTCGAAAGGCTGGGAACAACGTTTCGGTCAATGATGGGCGTTACAGAGCCATGTTAACGACTTGTTTGTTACTGAAATTGAAGACATTTAGACGACCTCTGGTTCACGCAGGATGGCGCGCCAGGCCACACAGCCCATGCCACAATCGATCTTTTACGCACCAAATTCCCAAATCGTGTTGTCAGCCGTTTTGGCGATGTCAATTGGCCGCCTCGGAGCTGCGATTTGACCGCTTTGAACTTTTTTTTGTGGGGAATCGTGAAGGACCGATTCAAGCACTTAAGGCCAATATCATCCAAGCAATCCGTAAGCTATAGTCCGAAACCATCCACAAGGTCTTGGGAAATTAGGGTGACAGAATTCGCTACTGTGAAGCCAGCCGAGGCAGCCACTTGAACGACGTTGTATTTCATAATTAATGGGAATGTAATAATAATATATAAGAATGTATTATATAGAATATAATACTAGAGGAAAAAGTTTAATTTTGTTTATTTTATTGCATTTTTAAAAAGAAACTTGTTTTTGGACCACCCTTTACTATTCACTGAAAATACCAACTTACAAATCTTTTTTTTTCCCGAATTGAATGTCAACCACCCCACTCTGTGAGAGTTTAGTATCAAGCAACCGCCCTGGATCCCGAGCTTAGCCTGAAGCCCAACATCGTATTCCGGATTAGGAATACATTACGCCTCTGATAAAACTTTTAGTATAAAAATAGGGCCGTTCACCTAAAATTCTAAACCGTATGGACACTGCCTTGTGAACTATAGTATATCGTCGACTTGCTCTTAACAAGAAATACAACGCTCATATGAAGGATGTCCAAAGAACACCATGTATGAGGATTACTGGGGCTATTAGATCCGACGGATGCTTATTAAGGATGCGACTGTCTGTTCTGCTGCTGGTTTATTACCCATACGGCCATGGTAAATGCTTAGAAGTGATGCATAGATTTGATGGCGTCTCCAACCGATTACAGGGCACCTTATCTCAACTTTGCCAAACGCTTTAAATTTAACGAGAATTTGAGATCATTATACAAAAATCTATTCAGAAAGCTACAATTGGCCTAAGTAGTCGGCTTTGATCCCAGTGAAAAGTTACTATTGTCTAAGACCCGATCAAAGAGTTTAAAGAACAATATTCACCATCACCTTCTGCAACTAGCCAATCCCATATGGCAAAGGTGAACTTGATTAGATTAAGGAGCTAGTCACAACAATTGGCCTACTAAACAAATCCGGAAAAGACATCTTAGGAGTGACTGTTACTCTGGCTCTGACTGAGACCATGCGACCAGCTTTGTGTCCTAAAAAGACTTTCTGTCATAGCTGCAAGGGCAGTAGTGAGAGGAAGATCATTAAATTCTTAATCAAATATTGTATTGAGCCAAACAAGAAGCCCAGAGTTCAAGTTTATACTTGAATGATTAATCAAGTTAGGGGTGTCATAACGAGCTAGAGGAATCAATCAAATGGCTTTTCAGCTCATTTTTTTAAATTTCATTTGAGATTACGATCTTAGCACAAAGAAAAGGTTAAGATCTATTGCTGCGGAACCTTCAGCATGAAATAAATTCTATAACCAAACAAGACTCTCTGCAGGGTTTATTCCCTACATTGGAAGGCTTCCTGACCCTTTTCAACTTTGATTAAAAGTTTTTCACAGAGAGAGATTGGAGTATTTTTTGTGATGGAACTACGGACCATAAAACGTTACTTTTCCATCCTTTTGAGAAACTTAGTAACCCTATTGACCTGTCTGATTTGACTCATTCAGCACACGACTCTTGAATAATCAGCTTCGACCTAGTTGCCCTTCTATTGACATATTTGTCAGTTGTGGCTCCCATCGAAACGATTCACAATCAAAGAACCATCCAACGTCAATGTTCGTCCGACAACATCATCGCCACACACATTAGCCACAACCATAACCACATCCACTGGCACCTCTTCCCACGGAGCAGCGCCAAGCAAGAGCATGCGTATAAGGAATGCCCAACTCGAGTGAATTTCTATAAAGTGTGTTCGCCCAGGCATTTGCCATCTTTAGATGTCACTCTCAGCGGAAATTAAAGAATCGCGGGAATGAAAGTCCAAATGGAATCATTGTTTGTTTCTCCTCCACACCGGCCACAAACCTTGTCAACAGACACCCTCGCTTATGTCCACCGCTCTAAGTATGGTCGCGTCTTTATGATGAAAGCCATCTACACATGTTCATATCGGAATGCAACACGCCTCTGTTGGTTTCCATGTCTGGCTGCGATTCCGCAAGATATTTTCTGTTTTTTTTTTCTTGCTTTTCTCTTTTTCATCCGATTTTAGAACAAAACAGCGTCGTTCGCCATGATCCAAAGTTGTGTAAAAAGACGACACTTAACAATAGTTGATTACGATTTCGTCTGCTTCCAGCCATGTACCACCTGCTTGTTCAATAAAGTCTATCGGCCTCGGCCAAAGCCAAGATTATTCCGCGAATTCCTGCCGACCGTATGTCCTAGAAATCCTAGCTAGGGTTTTCTCTTGAAATCGCCTTTGACCATGCCGCTCCGATCAAGCTTTCAGCCGTCAAACATCTGCCCTTTCTTAGTGGGCACAATCCCAAATCAATTAGCATCGTTGACCTTGTTTTTTTTTTCCTTTATTCTGTCTGCGGACCAACATACGGTATACTGCTCCACTAGGCCAAAGACAGTATCCACACGGCCTAGCGATCTCGATTTATAGATCTCAGTTCGATCTATTCCGTTGAGTGTTCATGCCGCGCTTTGAGACAAATGGGAAAACGGGGAGAACGCGAAAAGACACAGATAAAAAACTCAATGAATTTTGATACTTCAGATATCATTCATCTGCGACGACGACAACAAAGTTGATGGGGGATGGTGCGCTCGAGAAATTGATATATGCAAGGCGAGGTAGCGTTCCCTCATTGTTATCCACGTGCTGCTTTGAGCGTTGACAGAGACGAAGAAGACAGGAGAAGCGGACGACATCCAGCAATCGATTTTGTGTCATTCGTGGCGCTCCATATGTTAGTTTCGTTCTGCTTTTGTCACTTGTGGCATTCATTCAACATCGTGAATTCATTCGCTCACGTCGCAGTCGTTTTAAGGTAATTTCCGACTTACGGTCGCCTCATGGCGTTTAGTGGCGTGGGTCTGTCACTGGTTCTATAATTGATATGCAAACTGTGTCGCGCGAATTCGGACTGATTCTTAATTGAATTACTCATTCAATGTCTTGTGGATTGCAAAAAAAAACATTTCAACGAACAATTTATTCGAAATTCTATTCGGAAACGAATGTTTTGAATTTTAAAACTGTTCACCGAGAATCACTTTCAATTTAACGTTATTCTGGGTATCTAATACCGGAAATTGACATGAATAGCTCTGTTTTAGCTATGTGTGCATACCACGATGTCCTTGAATGAGCTATGGAAAGGTAGACAAATCTGGAAAAAAATTAAGTCACATGAGGATGATGAATTCGTTATGACTATCAACTAAGTAGGATCCTCACCTTTCGTCCCTCTTTCCCGCAGAACCCATTTATTTACATTGGTTTACATGTTAAACTATTATTTCTCAGGCTACGTTAGAGAAAGGGCATGTGATACTTAGGCGAACAAGCTATCTAGAGTCAGACGCCTGTGAATCTCTTTATAGTTTTAGAGCATAAACTTATAGACTTATCCTTGCATGGTTAAAAACCTAGGGAATTGACGCGATCGACCTAATGATTTTATATATAATGGAGATAAGCTTGTTTTCAGCATAAGCATATAGTTTGGCGTCTTTGGAGAAAGTTTAAACATTGTTTAAAAAGCTGCAATTTTTCTACCTCCTCATAAGGTTTATACCCCCAAGTTTGGGCCGCGTACAGCCTTACTGCCTCGGATACTGCTTCGTAAAGTTTAAATTTAATACTGTGCTGAATATTTGTATTGCTGAAACAGTTCTTCCAGATGTATTTTTATGTCACGATTGCTTGATATCATTACTCCTTTACGACCTCTAAGCTTACCCTTCTACAGCGCCATTTTTCGTTATAGGCAAGTCTCCCTCCACCTTTAATCAAAATTATTATCTTCGATTTCTCTAGACTGACGATTAAACTCCAAAGTACTCATTTAATCGATTGATCATCAATTGCAGGGATTTCAGTGATCTTTCCAACAGCACAGTGTCATCTGCAAACCGGAGTGCTTTAATGAGCACTAACGCAAACTCTACGCCTCCAGATAAGAATTCCACAATATCTTTAATAAAAAGGGTTGGGCTTAGTGGGCATCCCTGTCCTCCGATTCCGTATGAAACCAATCAGATAACGTCCCTTCATTCCAAACCGCTGCCATGGTATCTACATACAGGTTTTGTAAAGCTCAATGTATAAAATATTACATTTCGGTTCAAAAAATCGAAGGCCCCTTTGAAGATTACAAAGAATGCGTAAAGTTTTTTTTATTTCGCCTTATGTATGTACTATGTACATAGGTATCGGCTATACTGTTCAGAACAAGAATGTGGTCGACAGTGAGTAGCCAGACCTAAAACCGGCCTGGTATTCGCCTTTGCAGAATACTTGGGATTTTGTAGGTCGCGTCTAAAAACGATATGCCCCGATAATTAACTGGATCCAAGGCATCTCCTTTTTTAATGGGTAGGGAAGATCAACATTTCTTTAAACTGTCGAGGTACTGTCTCGTGGTTTAAAATGCTGTTGAACGAATCAATGAGGCGTTCTTTCAGACCAATGATACTGTACTTATAAAATTCGATGGAATGCAATCTGCAGCGGCAGCTTTTTTTATCTTTTAGAGAAATAAGCGCACCCATAAGATCCTGTTGCGTTATTGGGCCATCAAGAATGTCGTTTTGAATGTCTGACGTCTCATATTGAAAGCACGGGCAGTATCCTGGTGGATTCAATAATTGTTTAAAGTATTCCGAAAGAGTAATCGTACTAAGACCTCTATTTATTACATAACTTCCACCATTAAGTTTTTTGATTCGTTGCCAGAATTCCGATGAGCTATTACAGCTTCCCAGTCTACATGCCTCATTTTGAAAGAAGTTTCGCTTGCTTTGTCTGCATATAGCTTCAAATTTTTGGTTGGCTTTAATATACGCCTTCCTAAGAGTATCTGTGTTGAAGGAACGGGATAATTTTATCCAGGTAAACTATATCAGCCTCGGTGTACGGCAACTTTTATCATTCATTCTTTTCCCAACGAGATTTCATGTTGCGATTTACGGGAAGATACAACTCTTTTATAATCTCTTCAATCTCTTCAATTCCCGTAACATATAACGCCTGAAGATTCTCTTCAATCTTCCTTCTATATAGATCGCCTTTGTGATCCTTCCACACTAGCCCAGGCAGTCATGGATCTTATTTACTCGCTTACTACTGTTTCGTGAGCAGTTTTGACTCTGACAAGAAGGTCATCCGAGAATGTGGCTTGCTTGACTTCCTAATCCTAGATATGTAGCCAAACAGTAGTCAACGACTAATGTCCCTTGCCCTCCAATGAAGGTCAGTTCTCTCCGTCTATCGCTTGCATTGGTACCATTTAGAATTCCGAATCCCAACGAATCACAGAACCCTAGTAGCTTCGTTTCTCTTCCATTACAAAGTAGATCCCTAGATCGTCGTTTTGTGTCACTTTTCACAGGCGTCTCCTGCTCGCATATTCAGATCTCCGATTATGAGAACGTTATTATCATCACAACTTGCCATTGCATCTTGCAGTTGATCGATGTCTCTTACCCAGTGGTTGCGGTTCAAATATGTTGGAAATATACATATGTATAACATCTCTTTTTATCCAAACGAAGACACAAATATGTAAGCTGCTCGACCCTTCCTAACTCACATGGAATACCTACATCTTTCCGATAACCAAGTAGCATCCTCCGCTTGCTCTTCCTCTTACAAATCTTCTCGTAGCGGGTATCCACTTAAATTCCTAATTAAGGAACTTATTTTCATACATTTTATAATCTTCTTCAGATGTGAACGTTTCAAATAAAAATATAAATTCAAATTTATTAATACAATAAAATTATAAAATTCCGTAAATAAAGACTTAATTTCTTAAATCTGCTATATTATAGGGCTGAGGTGTGGTTTGGACAGTTTGATTGCTTTCGGTTTCTATGTCGCCAACGATTCCGTATAAAGTGCGCTTATTAGTGGAAGTTCTGACGGCTCGGCTTAGTAGATAACCATATCCTAACCAGCTCGTTTGCTTTTATTTGGCTGAGAAGACAGCAGAATTTGCCAATGTGCTGACTAAAGGACTTAAATAAGACACGAAACCCCTTTGAAGCTTTTGATTTTATTCTATTGTATACAATTGGCTTAAGGGCACCTTGACTGCGTACAGACTTGTTATATCCATCAGCATCATGTGCACGCCTAGCCGTACCTATGGGTCTGTACATTAAGTCGACTTTTTGAATTTCGGGAGATACTTACATACATAGGATTTTCGAATTTTTGTTTTGTTGTGTTGGTACACATGTCTCCAAGCATAAGTTGACATTGCTAGCAATTTTGGATATTTAATTTGTTTTTCAAATACAGGGTCCGCCATCTAACGTTTTTTTTTTCAAGTATGTAGTGCTTATTTCGTGAATGGTAACACTTAGCTCATGTCTGATTTGACAGATAATTAGTTTTATCCTTCCGCTGAACGAATATGGTTGTGTATACGCTTGAACAACGCTGGGAAATATTGCGACATTACTTTGAAAATCATGGTAATGTTGCAGAATGTGTGCGAAAATTGCGTACGGATTTTGGAAGAAGAGAAGCACCGTCAGCTCCTTATGTTCGTTATCTTGTGAAAAAAGTGGAAGAAACTGGCATCCTCATCGATAAACCAAAGCGTGAAAAGCCAAAAACAGTGCGTACACCCGAGAATATTGCTGCTGCGGCAGAAAGTGTGCGTGAAGCGCCATCAACTTCAATTCACCGTCGTTCTCAACAATTGAACATTTCGGAGACATCATTGAGACGAATTTTGCATAAAGACCTTGGTATGACGCCATACAAAGTCCAATTGGTTCAGGAGTTGAAGCCAACTGACCATCCAATGCGTTTTCGCTTCGCTAAGTGGGCCTGCGATCGACTTACAGAAGATGCCGATTTTGCCAAAAAAATCATCTTTTCAGATGAAGCTCATTTTGATCTTGGCGGGTATGTAAACAAGCAAAATTGTCGCATTTGGGGCACAGAAAACCCGCACGCATACATTGAAAAGCCGGTGCACCCAAAACGAGCCACTGTTTGGTGCGGATTTTGGTCCAGAGGCATAATTGGGCCATTTTTCTTCGAAAATGAGCAAGGAGTGGCCGTTACAGTCAATGGTGATCGTTATCGGGCCATGTTGAACGAATTTTTGTTCACAAAAATTGAAGAGGAGGATATTGGCAACATTTGGTTTCAACAGGACGGCGTTACGTGCCACACAGCCGAAGCTACACTCGATATTTTGCGCCCTGTTTTTGAAGATCGCATTATCAGCCGCAGAGCTGATGTCGTTTGGCCACCTCGGAGCTGCGATTTGACACCGTTGGACTATTATTTGTGGGGTGCCGTCAAAGATAAGTGTTACGCCGACAAGCCTTTAAAGGACAAAATTCGTGAAGCCATTGGTGAAATACAGCTGCACACAATCGAAAATGTACTTAAAAATTGGACCGATCGTGTAGGCTACTGCATGGCCAGCCGAGGCAGCCATTTGAATGAAATTATTTTCCATTATTAACCCGAAGGATTGTACTTTCAAATAAAAAAAGAAATTTGAAAAAATATTCAGTAGTTTTTTTTTATAGCATTTTCAAAAAAAAAAAAAATTATTTGGCGGACCCTTTATATAAAGGTTGGATATATTTTGGCGATTTTTTGTTATTGAAAAAAAATTTATGAAAAATAAAGTGTTCCAACGTTTTTGAACTGTTGACTGCGGCGTTTGGTGAGTGGTACAAGCTTTTCACAGAAGGCCGAGAAGATTTTAATAATTATGTTCGCCCTCGACAGATGAAAACCTTGAGTGAAGTGAAGAAAATTGAACTGTTATGGAGATTCGTCGAATCTATATCATAAAAGTTTCTTAGGATATTGGTATATCGGTAAGTTCGTGTCGTGAAATTTTCAGACATTTTGGGTATTTAACGTGTGTCAGCGAAGTTTGTTCCGAAATTAATAAATTTTGACCAAAAGAACCGTTGCATGAGCATAGCTTACTAACTGTTGAACGACGTGAATGACGGTCCAGATTTGCTGAATAGTGTCATTACTGACAACGAAACGCGGGTATATGGAGGCTATGGACGAAGCTAAAGCCCAGTCATCCCAGTGGAGGCAGGCCGGATAAATGTGAATGCTACATTCGCTGTTTTCTTTGATTATAATGGCGTAGGCATATGATGAACTCTTGCCGGGAGGTTGTATGGTCAATAAGAAAAATTACATTGAAGTAAATTAATACGAAAAAAAGCGTCCTGATTTATGGAAGAAAAAAAGTTGCATGACGATAATGCACGTGCCCACTCGTCATTGCTTGTGCTTAATTTGTTGGCCAAAAACAATACCTTAATCATGCCTGGGCCACCGTATTCACCGAACTTGCCGCCCTGCGACTTTTTTCTCTTTCCAAAACTGAAAAGAATCTAAAGATTTGTCAAGGATATGCAAAAAGAATATATATACCAGAAGTGCTTCGAAGATTGGAAGTACAACTGTACTTTATCTAACGAGGATTATTTTGAAGAACACAAAATAGGTATTGATGAATAAGTAAATATTTTTCAAGAAAAATAAAAAGTCACCATATCATGTTCATGCTTCCAATAACTCCGATTGTTTTGGTGTGTATTCTCCGATAGCCATAACGACCGAGCTAGTGCTGTGGAATAGTGGGTCTGATAATCGCTGTTTAAGTCTGAATAATGTATGATTGCAATCCCATTTTTCAATCGTAGTCCTTTTCGTAGAGTTTAACTCTTTTTCATTCTTTCCTCTTTTAACTTGTCCTTTGCTTCCCTTTAGTCATACTTGTATAAGTTTCATCAACTTTTTCGGAATTCCCAGCCTTACATTTTCGATCGGCTTATGGAGTCATACGACTTTTTTAAATCTACGAATAATTGGTGGACCGTTTCATGGCATTCACATTTCTTTTCTTGAAGCTGCCGTATAGTGAAACACTCGTTTTGGCTCTTTCAATATAATATTTGACAACACTTTGTAACAATTTGAGAGCATGATATTCCTCAGTAATTGCTGCATTCTGTTTGGTTAACTTTTTTAAGTATGGAATCGATAACGTAGTCACTAAATTCTTCGGGGGTAGTTTCATTGTTCCACATAGTTATTTCCACGTAATTTCTCTATTAATTCACTTCCAGCATATTTTATTAATTCCGATGGTGTTAGATCGACTCCTGTGATATTTATTCTTAATTCGATTGAATGTTTCGTTTACTTCCTCGATGTCTGGCCGTCTCTTTTGAATTTCTGCTCAATGTATAGTACATTAGGCATATCATCGAAACATCTTCATTGGGCCGCAATATGGTCCCTTTTATTGCCTTTTATATAAATCCGGATCTGGCTTAGTATCCACTTCTTGCAGCATTTATTCCTTCACACATTGCTGTCTGTAAAAAGTAGACTACTGACAAGACTCAAACTCCTGTACAGGCGGTTTACCGACAAACAAAACTCGGAGGTCAGGACACTGAAGTCACTAATTAAAAATCTCCAACAGTTGATCCTGTAAATTTGTATTGGCTTAACAGAATTCGTGCTGTAAAATCCAACAGCGCGAGTATGTTCCCGCAAATTAATAAAATATTTCGGAGAAACAATCAGAAAAACATTCAGGATCTGAAACTTTCGAGAACGTCAGACAATGAACGTCTTTTACAAATAGTCAGCATTGATCCGGAGAGCGCCGTCTTGGATGATGATTTCTTCGTGATCGAGGAGAAACGTGATCCTCAGGAGAAGGTGGCGACAGTGGGAGCTGTATTCCAAGAAGTGTATAAGGTGAATGATAGCATTCGTCCAAATCACGAATTGGAAAACAGAGTTCTACTTCATCACTAGTACCTTAGAAATGATATCGATCATTGGCGATCAGAGAATCTTGGTTTTACCAAGTTCGATGACGATTTCATGGCAAATAATGCCGTCACCAATGAAGGGGTGAACACCTTGTTTATTTCGAAGGGGGATCTCCAAATGATCTTCGAGTCACTGAGGACAAAAAAATTAGCGAGAATCGACGGAATATCTAATGTTATGCTCAGGCACTTCCCACCAGTGGCTGGAGAGATGTACACCATCCTGTGCAACAATGCACTGAATAATGCATATTATCCAGTACACTGGAAGACAGCGGTGGTGCAACCCATCCCCAAGAGGGATAAGGATGCCTCTAACCCATCAAATCTTCGGTCGATAAGACTCCTTCCAAGTATTAGCAAGCTTTTCGAGAAGGTGGTCCATAAAGCCCTGTCTAAATGGGTTGAGGACAATAAAATCATTCCGGATAACCAATTCGGTTTCAGAGCGGGGCAGAATACTATTTACGAGGGTAGTCCGATAAGTACAAAAGAAAAACAAAAATTTTGGAGAAATGGCGATTTATTTTTCAATAGAATCTCATTTTAGCTCGATACACTTGACCCAGCGATGCTCCAACTTCTTTAACCCATCTGAAAAATACGTTTTCTCGAGGTCTGCAAAGTAGGCCTCCGTGGCGGCGATGACCTCCTCATTCGACTGAAATTTCTGCCCGACGAGTGACTTTTTCAAGTTTAGAAACAAAAAGAAGTCGCACGGGGCCAAATCTTGAGAATACGGTGGATAGGACAGCATTTCGTACCCAATTCAACCAATTTGGCCGTGGCAAGGGCGGAGGTGTGAGCCGGTGCGTTATCATGGTGGAAGAGCACTTTTTTCTTCGCCAAGTGGGGCCGTTTTTTCTTCAATTCGGCGTCGAATCGGCCCAATAATTTGGCATAGTACAGCCCTGTGATCGTTTTGCCCTTCTCCAGGTAGTCGATGTGGATCACACCTTGTGAATCCCAGAAAACGGTGGCCATCATCTTTCCGGCCGATGGGACAGTCTTCGCCTTCTTCGGAGCACGTTCGCCGGGTGAAGTCCACTGTTTCGACTGTTCCTTGGTCTCTGGTGTGTACCAGTGGATCCATGTTTCGTCGATTGTCACGAAACGACGCAGAAATTCCTTCGGATTGCGCTTAAACAGCGTCAAACACTGCTCTGAAGTGGTCTCACAGTTGCGCTTGTTGTCCGGTGTGAACAAACGCGGCACCCATCGCGCCGACAGCTTTCTCATGCCCAAAATTTCATGCAGGATATGACCCACCCGATCTTTTGAAATGCCTGCTGTCTCAGCTATCTCGCACACCTTCAATCGGCGGTCTGCGAATACGAGATCGTGGATTTTTGTCACGTTATCGTCCATGGTAGCCGTTTTCGGGGTACCTGAAAGTGGCTCATCAAAAACGGGGGCCTGTCTGACTGACTTGGAAAAGGCTTTCGACACTGTATGGTTAGAAGGTCTTTATTACAAGCTCAGTCGGCTGGGCATAAGTAAACCACTGCTATATATGATTTTTGACATGCTAACAGGTAGAAAGTTCGTAGTGAATATTGCCAACGTGACTTCTACCCAAACATTTGATATTAACAACGGACTTCAACAGGGTACCGTGAGATCGCCGATCCTTTTCAACATTTACTTCAGGGGATTTGATAGCTTCTCTTTACCATTCAATAGCGTATGCGGACGATTAAATCGCGTACAGATCAGGTCCAACGATCGAAGTCATTGCCACTCTCTTGCAGCGTTACTTCGAAATAATTCAGCAGTATTGTGATGACTGGAAGTTGAAAATCAACTGCTAGAAATCAGAAACTATTTTGTTCAGAACGTATTTGTCTATGGCCTCCTTAGGGGACACTAGAAAAAATTGGCGTGGGTTCTCAATTCTTGGACCGGATGGGTACCAACTGGCAAAAGAAAGTGTAGTCAAATATCTTGGGATCTGGCTAGACCAGTATCTATAATTTGACAAGCATATGCTGCTCTGGCGAGGGCCCGGGGCTCTTACAAGCAACCAACTTCAATCGCTCATAAGCTTCATAGCAACCAATTTGATTCCAGAGTGAAGGTAATCTGCTACATGGGCTTAATCTGGCCCATGATTGCCTATGGATGTCCCGTGTGGTTCAATGTGAGAGCTAGGTTAATGGAAACGATTCGGGTGTTTGAGAGACAATGTCTCAGAACTTGTCTTGGGCCCGAATCTGAGTACACGAAATTTTACCCGAACGAGTTCCTATATAGGTACAATAGGGCCAGGATTGTAGGGGTGGATAATTTGCTAATAAAACTTTTCCGAGGTCACATTGCGAGGGCAATGACTTCGATCAATAACCTGATCTCCTAGGCTTACTTCCCTAATTACATGTACCACGAGAAAGTTCGCCTTAGCGGCTTTGTCCCCCAGAGGCATTCCTCTACTTAGATCAATTTGGGTTGATCCAGGAGCGGCGGCTCCTCTACGAACGTGATGTTGCGCTCCGCGAGCCCGAGCGCCTCAGGTCTAGTAGATCAGTGTCGCACCAAGATCGGGGAGACGTCGCCCGACAGCATCAACGACGCTTTTGGTGGCTGGAGCAGACTGTGCCAGTGGTTAACTTTAATAGGTCAGCCTCTTTAACGCAAAGCTTGCCATATGCCAATGGCAGGCTTACATAGACTAGGGTAGATTAGGAGAGGTTAGAGTAGGTTAGGGTAGGTTAGGGCAGGCTAAGGCAAGCTAGGATGGCTGGAAGGCTTACTTTAGGTTTAGCTGTAATTAAAAAAAATATAGATAAAAACAAAAAAAATCACAAAACAATAACGAAAAAAAATATGTATCATGTATGTATTTTTGTATATATATTTTAGTTAAGGTAGGGTTAAATTATTTTTATTGTAGTTATAAGCTTTTTTCTAAAAAAAAACTTTCTGATGCTAAGTTTTTTTTCAAAATATCACTTTTCTTAGCCTAAGTTGTTTATTTATTTTAATTATTGCAAATTAATCGTAAGGCCGAAAGGCATAGTCTTAAATTGTTCTATTTGCTTTAGAGTGTCCGTATAGGGCCAGTTAGGTATCTTATGTTAGTTCTTATTTAAGCTACATAGTTCTTGTCTAGGGTAAGTGTGTTCTTAATATATAAAAACAAAAATGAATAAATTCTTCCTGAATTAGCAAACTTTTTTCTTTGTCATTATCGTTCTTTGTCCTTAAAGGAAACGGCTGACTTCCTTTCGTAGAGCCTGATATCTTGTACTAAAGGGTCCGCCAAATAATTTATTTTTTTTTTGAAAATGCTAAAGAAACTACTGAATATTTTCTCAAATTTCTTTTTTTATTTGAAAGTACAATCCTTCCGGTTAATAATGGAAAATAATTTCATTCAAATGGCTGCCTCGGCTAGCCATGCAGTAGCCTACACGATCGGTCCAATTTTTAAGCACATTATCGATTGTGTGCAGCTGTATTTCACCAATGGCTTCACGAATATTGTCCTTTAAAGCGTCAATTGTCTCTAGCTTGTCGGCGTAACACTTATCTTTGACGGCACCCCACAAATAATAGTCCAACGGTGTCAAATCGCAGCTCCGAGGTGGCCAAACGACATCAGCTCTGCGGCTGATAATGCGATCTTCAAAAACAGGGCGCAAAACATCGAGTGTAGCTTCGGCTGTGTGGCACGTAACGCCGTCCTGTTGAAACCAAATGTTGCCAATATCCTCCTCTTCAATTTTTGTGAACAAAAATTCGTTCAACATGGCCCGATAACGATCACCATTGACTGTAACGGCCACTCCTTGCTCATTTTCGAAGAAAAATGGCCCAATTATGCCTCTGCCTCTGGACCAAAATCCGCACAAAACAGTGGCTCGTTTTGAGTGCACCGGCTTTTCAATGTATGCGGGTTTTCTGTGCCCCAAATGCGACAATTTTGCTTGTTTACATACCCGCCAAGATCAAAATGAGCTTCATCTGAAAAGATGATTTTTTTGGCATAATCGGCATCTTCTGTAAGTCGATCGCAGGCCCACTTAGCGAAGCGAAAACGCATTGGATGGTCAGTTGGCTTCAACTCCTGAACCAATTGGACTTTGTATGGCGTCATACCAAGGTCTTTATGCAAAATTCGTCTCAATGATGTCTCCGAAATGTTCAATTGTTGAGAACGACGGTGAATTGATGTTGATGGCGCTTCACGCACACTTTCTGCCGCAGCAGCAATATTCTCGGGTGTACGCACTGTTTTTGGCTTTTCACGCTTTGGTTTATCGATGAGGATGCCAGTTTCTTTCACTTTTTTCACAAGATAACGAAAATACGGAGCTGACGGTGCTTCTCTTCTTCCAAAAAACGCAATTTTCGCACACATTCTGCAACATTACCATGATTTTCAAAGTAATGTCGCAATATTTCCCAGCGTTGTTCAAGCGTATACACGACCATATTCGTTCAGCGGAAGGATAAAACTAATTATCTGTCAAATCAGACATGAGCTAAGTGTTACCATTCACGAAATAAGCACTACTTGAAAAAAAAAAACGTTAGATGGCGGACCCTTTATAACAGGTACAAGGGTTGAAGTCTTAAAACATTACGGGTTTTTACTTTTTTCTCGCATTCTTCGTCCAACCTAGACCAGTCTTTGGGAAAAACCATGAAATAGAAATGTGTAAAGTTCACATATCTTTAGAGTAGCTGATTACATTGCATCTGTCTCCAAGGACAATATAGGCCTGTTTACGATTCTCCGAATCGGACTCTCCCAGGACTCAAACATTTCTTAATTTTTTATAAAAAAAATTTCCCATTCTGTGATTTTGGGCACAAGGAATTTCTTTATTTCTTTGCACTGATCCATGAAATCTTTCATAAACAGATGTGACATAGACCATATGTATCTTCTACGTATATTTTTAAGCTGAGGTTTTAGGTTTAAAAAGTAAATAAATTTCGTGGCTTGTGCGTTACGTTTTCGTAATTTTACGTATATCGAGGGAATTTTACCCCACACTCCTTGAAGTTTTGCAATCTACGAGTTTTGGTGCAAAAAGTTCGCGAACAGACCTTTTTTGAGGCAAAGCCATTGACTATCCACCATTAGAGTGTAAGACTTGTGCCATGGTTCTTTTTAATTAATTTTTCTGTTATTTTGAAAATAGTGCGATAGGATGAGGTCCAATACTTGCCTTCCACTTCTATACAAGCAAGTGGTAAAACCAGTTTGGACTTAATAAATGGACTAAATTAAAATTCATTCAAAGGACATAGGTACTCGTAACTCTTGACTCAGCGCAATAATTTTTAACCGCACGAACATAGCGGAAATTGCAGGAACTTTGGTGGAATGTCGCCTGCCAAATGCGAATACATCGAGAATGGAATGATTGAATAGCGGTATAAACTCGTTTCGGAGGGAGGTGTTTTTAGTGAGTATAAATCTCACACTACTATGAGCACGCGCTTATGATTCTTACGATCCTCATAGTTACGACCACCAGTGTAGAAGATGTTCATCTATCATATCGTTTACGAAGACGGACTCCCATAAAACGAAACCCATAGTTGGAAGGTAAACGGCTTCACTGAACAATTTTTCGCAAGCCGAATAAAGATTGATAAGGACGGCAAAAGCAAGGACCCCATCTGATATGAATCATATGTGACGGTGCTGAGTGGCCGCTGGTGGCTACTAATTGCCTAAAGAAATGGCTGCATTCAAAAAATGATATTTACGCCTAAAACGAAAGTTTGCCAGGGGAAGACGACAACACGAAAAGCTACTGAAACTATGTTGGAGGAATTCAATAATGGTCGAAGCTCCAGAGACACATCAGTAAAAAATTCCGCCGAAAGGAACAGCGGCCCCTGGGTTCTAGGAGCTTATGCCAAAAGTTAGGCAATACGTTATTCAAAATATACCAAAGGATATAATGGAAATAGGCACCTTTCCGATCCACGTTTTCCATACAACCTGAGTAGAATACCTGTTCTATGATTAGAAACTGAACTTGGTATAGTTGGACATAAAAAATAAGAAGGCTTTCGGGTCCAATGTTCAAAGAGTGGAAACTGCACTACGAGACTACAGAGGACGATGCAAAATGTTAGGTTAGGTAAAGGAAGGGGAGTATGATAATTGAACATCACTTCCACTCGGAGGCCAAAGGGCCCGTTGTGATTCCCCTCATTTGTGGAGTCCACATACAATTAACCTGTCCTATCACGTGGTGGCTGAAACTACCCCGTGCGTGAATTTTAGAGGATCGGATATATCCGCATTTGCTACGTCCGCAATCTCTGTGAAGAATCTATGTCCCAGCGAAGCTAGGCGCGGATTCTGGAGAGCTGGGCAATGACAAAGCCCACTGGATCGTCTCGGTTTCTTCCTCGTTGTCGCAGCTCCAGCAAGGATTGGTGGATCCCGAGTTCCATTTCCGGAGAATTGCTCCGATAGGACAGTGTCCTGTAATCCTCCGACGAGCATACGGATCGAGTTTCGGTCCAGCGCCAAGAGTTTCTTTGTTTTTCCGATATTGAGCTGTGGCCACGATGATCTTGTCGTGTGACTGTCGTTTCTTGTAAGTCAAGACGAGTTGGCTTCTTTTATTATTGTGTCATTTATGATCCGGTATAATAAACTGATCGGTGGTTACAGTGACGTATCCGCTTCGCTGATATCCAGTTCAGACCCTTGCCTGGCCAACTCGTCCGCTCTTTCGGTCCCTGCGATTGGGCTGTGGCCCGGGATCCAGCACAGTTTGACTTTGTGAAGTCTAATGGACTTTAGTGAGTCGTGACATTTCATGACAGCCTTTGATCTCGTTGTACAGGATCCTATTGACTTCAGCGTAACCTGGCTGTCTACAAAGATGGTGATATCCGATGGTGGGATATCGGTTACTTGTCAGTGTTTGGCTGCTTTCTCTATTGCTAGGCTTTTTGCTTGGGAGATGCTGCTTGTGCAGGCTGTCAGAGTAGTACCCAGTGCCTGTGTCGCAAAAACATTACAAACACAAAACAAAAAAAAGGATCAAGACTGGCCAGTTTGTCAAAGATTTATGTATGTCAAAGATTGCGGACAATAATTGATGAACAACGGTAATAAATGACGATGCAGAGCTTAATGCTGTGTATGATTGGACTCGAAGAAACTCGTCTGCCATAAGGTATAATTTAAATAACTCGATCCAATAAGATCGCTGCCATTACAGCGCCCGACCACTCACAAATTGTGGAACGTGCAAAAAGCTGGTGCACGCAAAATATAGCATACGCATTGGCTGTTTATGATAATAGTTTCTACAAAACTGGCTTCAATGCAAGCTTATTCTATAATCTTAATAACGCGGACACTCGATTTTACTCGAAAAATGGCGGATCAGTATAAATAACACCAGAGCATTTAGGTTTCAATATCTGAATTAGAAAGAAGATACCAGGCTTTATTTCCAAACCAATGGTTTTACCAATTGCTCACCGATCAAGTGCCCTATTAACTATGCATTGAATAATCTCATGGATATTGATGACTTTTTAATTTTTTAACTTTATCGACGCTGTCTACATTATACAGTTTGTCACATAATTGTTTGCAAAAGGAAAAATTGTTTGCAATTTCATCTGAAATGTTAAAATTTATGGAAACCCATTGCTTTGGCAGTTTTTTCTCTTCATAACTTTATTAATAATCTTATTCTCAATGACTACAACAAAAAAAAATTACCAAAGTTCAAACAAGAATGCACGAAAATAGCAAAAATAAAAACATCTTCATATTTTAATCTGTCAAATAATTGTTTGCAAAATGCAAACATAACATAAAAGAGAACGAAAAAACAAAAATTGTCCTAATATTTAGTGTGCCCACCATTGGCATCAATAACGGCTTGTTGCCTTCTTGGCATTGATCCAATTAGGTGCTCCATATCGTAACAGTCCGGTAGCTTTTTCCACTTTTTCTGGATTATTTTAATTAGTTCGCCTTGTGATGTGGAAGCCCGCTTTGCAACCCTCTTTTTGAAAAATGCCCATAAATTGTCAATAGGGTTTATATCGGGACTATGCGCGGGTGTATCGAGCACTTTGCTGCAGTTGTAAAGTCACCAGGTCCTGCACAAGAGTGACTTGGGTTTCGGGTCATTATCCTGGTATAACTTTATTGCAGCTATTGAGGGTTTTGGGGATTAACAAACCCGAAACTTGCAGCACTTTTGGACAGTTCATTTTGGAGTATGTCCAAGTAATACTCGTTGGTCATTGTATTAGTGAAAATAGTTGCGAATAGCCCGCAAGAAACCGTTGCTCTCCGAGACAAATGTGGATGAAAGGCTGGCTTTTGCACTGCATTACATTGCACAGCCCCCAGAGTACTGGAATGATGTAATTTTTTGTGATGAAACAAAAATTATGTTGCATTACAACGAGGGATCTCAAACTGTATGGCGGAAACCAAATACAGCTTTGGAAAACAAAAATACTATCCCCACAATAAAGTTTGGCAAACTATCCGTCATAATGTGGGGATGCATTTCATCCAAGGGCGTCGGAGAAGTGAGGTTTTTCACTAATACAATGACCAACGAGTATTACTTGGACATACTCCAAAATGAACTGTCCAAAAGTGCTGCAAGTTTCGGGTTTGTTAATCCCCAAAACCCTCAATAGCTGCAATAAAGTTATACCAGGATAATGACCCGAAACCCAAGTCACTCTTGTGCAGGACCTGGTGACTTTACAACTGCAGCAAAGTGCTCGATACACCCGCGCATAGTCCCGATATAAACCCTATTGACAATTTATGGGCATTTTTCAAAAAGAGGGTTGCAAAGCGGGCTTCCACATCACAAGGCGAACTAATTAAAATAATCCAGAAAAAGTGGAAAAAGCTACCGGACTGTTACGATATGGAGCACCTAATTGGATCAATGCCAAGAAGGCAACAAGCCGTTATTGATGCCAATGGTGGGCACACTAAATATTAGGACAATTTTTGTTTTTTCGTTCTCTTTTATGTTATGTTTGCATTTTGCAAACAATTATTTGACAGATTAAAATATGAAGATGTTTTTATTTTTGCTATTTTCGTGCATTCTTGTTTGAACTTTGGTAATTTTTTTTTGTTGTAGTCATTGAGAATAAGATTATTAATAAAGTTATGAAGAGAAAAAACTGCCAAAGCAATGGGTTTCCATAAATTTTAACATTTCAGATGAAATTGCAAACAATTTTTCCTTTTGCAAACAATTATGTGACAGACTGTATATAACCGCCTTTTAGGCTTCGTTTTGTTGCATTCCTTTTGGCGCATGTCGTTTTCATTGACTACATCCCATTATCAAAGCACAAAGCCAAGTACGAAATAAGAGGTGAGTGCCCAATTGCTTGGCAGTCACTGACCCGAATCCAAGACTGATTTCTTAATCACAAAAATTTGAATGTTTCTCACTTTCTCCTGCACTGCTGGTGAAATGAATGCATAGGAAACATAGGAAACAAAGAGAAAATGAAAATCGGTTTCCTTCATTTTCAAATGTTTGTTTTCTATCAAAAGAGGAACAAAAATAAGCAAAAAAAACAAAATAAAAAATTTCGAAGTTAATTGATAGAATTTTGAGATACGATTCCCTGATATCAGATCTAAATAACGTAAATTGAAAAAAAAAATGATATAAAAAGGCGTAGATATCAGCAGCTTCACATCACTCTGTCGATCCAGTCTGAAAGATGATTGAGCTGATTAGTCTTTCCGGAACCCTCGAAGAACTGAATGTTCTGGCTAAGATGTGAGAATTCGAAATCCTTTCCTTCCTTGCCGAGGAATGCAGCTGTCTTGTCCGTTTCATCGACAGATTGTAGCTTACTGGTGCGAGTCTTACGGACAATGTTCCTGAAATAAAATAACATCGAAACGAGGTGTTATGTAGACGATGATGATCTATGGCTTACATTTCCTTTTCTAGAAGGGTTTTAATGACTTGTGCTGTCTTGGCCATTTCCTCGTCTTGTTTATTACACAGAACCAAGACAGAACATGGTGCGATTGCATCATCCGACAGAATTGTATACAAGTAACTAGGAAGGAATCATATAAAAACTCCCACCATCAGAACACCGCCCTATGATATACTCACTCAGCCACATCTCGGACATCCTTCTGTACGGTGACCGAGTCTACGACAAAGATCACTCCCTTGGCAGTATTTTTATATTGATCAAAGAATTTATCACGAACACGTTCGTGACCAGGAATATCGACAATCCGGGCCGACAAACCACCCGAATGGTAATCGCCCACATTCTCCGATATCGAAGTGAAAGTCTCCGGCACCTTCGAATACAGGAGCTGTGTAAACACAACGCTCTTGCCCGAATCACAAAGTCCAGTCAGAATGAAATTTCTCCGGGACGTTGATCGCTTTTTGTATATGTAAAATATCACTAGAACCAAAGGCGAAATAAAGAAACTTGTTAATTGCTAAACATACAAAAGGAAAATTTTGCACATCTATGCAATACGTGTGTTTCCGTACCCAAAATAATGAAGCCAACTGCCAGGGCGAGGAGAATCTGGGAGGAATCAGCGGCAACCGGTATAATGGGGTCATCCTTTTCAATGTGCGGATTTACTTTGTCCATTTTTATTGAATTTTTTTTTATATTTTTCAGGTAATTAGATTGAGATTTTCTGTGATAATTGCAACGTTAACGACGCCGAGCTGCAAACAAATATCTAGGAGTAGATCCAAATAGAATTGGATTTGTCAAACGATGACGGCGAAGCGCGAACTGACACGCAAGTGATTTTTGACAGTTCTCGTTTCGCAGTGATGCCAAGTTGATCAATAGTGAACAACGGAATTAAATTTGAATTTTAAAAGAAATGGAACTAGTAACGATTATTGGTTAATTTGAATGTAATGTGCAGTAAGTTAGAGACATGGAGCCTCACCAGTTGCTTGCAACTTATAATGAATGTAAAATTGAGAACAGAAGAGGTTCTAGAAATAAAAGCGTTCTGAATTTCTGGAAGTTAATTTTTAACTCCGAAAGCTTTTTCTGTCAATCATACAGGCACCCATGCATTGGTTCTTGCATTTGTTCCACTGGACATCCCATACAAATTTCGACGCGGCAAAAATAGGATCTTGTTCTGCTCTGAAACCGAATTGGTTATTCGGAATATTCACCCCAATTCTTCAACTCGTATACCTTCTCGTATTTTCTTTCGTATTTAGAATGGCATAAAAAAACCCAAACCCAAAAACTCCTTAAAAAAAACAACGCATATCGTCGCAGTTATGCAAATGTCAAATCGTTCAGGAGAAAGTGGAAGCATTAAGTTTGGCGTGTGTTTTTTAAGTGCGTGTTCACATTGGCGCAAGAAGGCAAATAGTGTTCACATTGGTGGCAGCACACTTGAATTTTTGACAAGTGGAACGCATGAATCGGGTCATTTTCATTCAGTCGCCTTCGTCCAAGTAGTCATTTTTGCAAGCCAAATGAACTTGTCTGTCCAAAAGTCACGAATAAATGAAGAAAAACTGTCAAAAATGGAATGAATTAAGAATGGAACGGTTTGCTTCACCCGAAAATCCAAATTGAAGATGGAATTTCGTTTCGGTGCCCTTCTCGTTTCCACTTACTAAAAATCGTTCCCTCTCTTTCAAGCAATTTGGTGCGCTTCTACCAATGTGAACACGCACTAAGAAAAGAAAAGTTTTCGGCATGAAAAATTAATTAATATCTTCTTTTCCTTTTTTTTATCCCGGCGTCGTTATGGTCAGAAATGTAGGACCATAACCTTCCCACTTAACTGCATTCCTACTGGTCCGCTTGTGGGGTCCGCCGGTTTGACCTCAGAAAGTAGCGGCAGGCTTCCCGGTTTGGGATTACTTCATCGCTGAGGCCAATCAAATGCTGGTGTTTTTGCATTTGTTTGCACCAATTGTTTTTCGGCCTGCCTTTTTTGCGTGTTGAAATTGGAATGTTGATTGATAACGCCTTTTGGACGGGGTTCAAAGGATCTCTCCTTTGAACATGGCAATACCAACTGAGTCGGTCGCGCTCTATATTTCTTGTGATGGTTTCTTTTACGTGGAGGCTTCCTCGGATCTTTGAACTTCTAATTCTGTCACGCTTTGTTACTCCCGCTGTCATGCGAAGCATCTTCATCTCAGTTGCCGTTAATTTGCTCTCATACTTTTTGTGCATTGTCCAGCATTGTGAACCGTATGTGAGCGCCGGACGTACAACTGAAGTGTAGAGCCTTCCTTTCAGCTTAGGGAGCATTTTTCGATCACAGAAGATGGCGGAGTTTTCCCGCCACTTTATCCACCCTACGCTTACGCGATGTTTGATGTCGTCATCACAAGTTGCTTCTTTATTAATCATAGATCCCAGATATTTAAACTTTTCACACTTGGGAAGCACTCTTCCATTCAAGTAAATGTCTGGAATATGCTGACGAGGGTCAGAGAACGGGCAGCACAGATACTCTGTCTTCTTTGAACTAATACGATACCCGTGTCCCTCAAAAATGTCCACCCACACATCAAGTGCTCGTTGTAGGGACGCCTGATCATCACTTATAATGGCCCCATCGTCAGCAAAGAATAGCTGGTGCACATTGGGGTCCGTCACTTTTCCTTCAAGCAAGCAATCAAGGACTGCTATAAAAAGCAGTGGGCTGAGGACGCTCCCTTGGTGTACACCGACTTTGATTGCGAACTCTTCGGTGACTCCTGCGGTGCATCTTACTCTTGTCGTTGCTCTCTCGTACATGTCCATAATCACTCGCACGTAGGTTTCTGGAACTCCTTTTTGTCTTAGCGCTACCCATAAAAGATCTCTTGGTTGCCGGTCAAAGGCCTTCTCGAAATCAACCAACACCATATGCAAGTGCTTTGAAGAATCACGATGCTTTTCCATCATGACCCTTATACTGTGGATTGCATCTGTCGTTGATTTACCCGAGACAAACCCGCACTGGTCATCAGATGGTCGTATTATTTTCCGCAGTCGGCTATCTAATACCCGTTCAACGATCTTCATGGTGTGCGACATCAGCTTGACAGAACGGTAGTTATCACAATTTCGCGTATCACCCTTTCCTTTGTGCAAAGGAAGAAGATAGCTTTCCCTCCACTGATTAGGCATAGTGTCGCCTCTCATAAGTTTGGAGATAAGAACCATGAGCCATCTAGACCCGATGTCTCCCATCTTTTTCCAGAACTCAGAGGGTATCCCGTCCGGCCCAACAGCTTTTCTTTTCTTGGAGTTTTTAACCGCGTACCGAACTTCTTCGACTGTGATGTCGGATATTTCGGCATGATTCGGGGCGGCTCGTGGAAAGTACACTCGGGGAAACTGTTCGTTCAGAAGTTCCTCGCAATACTGTCGCCATCTGTGGAGAATTTTTTCGTCTTCCACAAGGAGTTGGCCTTCAGCATTGTTAATAAACTTTGGGAAACGAATCTCCTGAGCATTTCTTCTTCTCTGGGCGGCTATCTTAAAGATATTTGCTCCTTTGTTCTAATTGTTTTGTCGAAGCTCCTGGGTAGCCTGGTTCCAGTCAGACGCGGAAGACGATATTTCTTCCAACTCCTGATAGAGGCCTTCCATGCTTTTCGATTTGAATTCGGCGCATTTTTTCTTCGCGATACTTTTGCAACATCTATATACCTTTTCACGGCGAGATTTTTCCTCTCTATTAGTAGAAGAGCACTTTGACCAAGCTTGGAAAGCCATTTTCTTTTCGTGTATCACTGCTTTGGCTTCGTCTGTCCACCACCAGGTTTCTTTTGCGTGTTGGCAGGGGCCTTTAGATGTTCCGAGCAGTGATTTGGCTTTCTCCAGGCCAGATTGTTGTAGGGAATCCCACATGTCTTGTGCTCTGCACTCCTCATTACCGACCTCATCGATAATGGAAGAGAGGTAGTTTTTCATGTTGGTAATAAAAGCTTCACCTTTTCCTTTATCCAGTTTATACCACTTGATTCTCTCAGACACCTTCGTTTGCTGCTTTGACTTCTTACTCGCCTCCATAAAAAATTCAGTCAGGAGGAGACGGTGTTGAGGGGCGATCGCGTCTCCCAGGATCACTTTGCAATCTTTAGCTCGTGACTTCATGAAACTGGATACCAAATGATAGTCTATTTGAGTTTCATTTCCGCCGCTGCTATAAGTGATCAGGTGCCGGCTTTGTTTGACGAACATGGTATTTAGCACTATAAGACCGTACGACTTGCACATGTTTAGGATATCTTCACCTGAAGAGTTCCTGGTGCCTATCCCAGCCCTCCGTGGTAGTCTTCATAGTCTTCGCTTGTCTTTCCGACATGTCCGTTTAAATCTTCCCCAACAAACGGGGAACCGTTTTTACGGTTCTTCGCAGAAGGTAATTATCAAACAGGTGTTGGAAACGACTTTTCCTTGGGGAAACCAACGTTTTCCAAAATCCTGAGAGAACTTTTGGATATATTTGAATAACAAATTTGTCCAAATTGGATTAAATTTACTATGACGCCACAAGAAAAGGAAGAAGCTAAGCTAGCTTTTTACAAAAAGGCGGCTTTTCCTGGAGTAATAGGGTGTGTATTGATGGCACCCATATTCGTATCATTTCTCCGGGAAAAGAAAAACAACACCTCTACTATAATAGAAAAGGTTTCCATAGCATAAACGCTATGCTGGTAAGTTGGAACATAACTGTTGGTTTTAAATTCAAATTTCTTGTTGTTTTGTTTTCTTTTACAAGGTATGTGACCATATGGTGCGAATCCGATTCGTAGATGCGAAATATCTGGGTCCTGCCATGACTCCTTTGTATGGACACAGAATTCATTAAGACACCATTTGCAGTAATGATATAATGATGGTGAAAGGAACTGTTGGTTATTAGATAAAATCCCATGCCCATACATCTCATTAACAACTAATATAACATTAATTTAATATGGTTTCGTTTAGAAGATTCTGGATATCCATTAGAACCTTTTTAAATAACACCATTTCGAAATACATCAGAAGGAAGTATTGAAGCTGCTTTTAATAATGTGCATTCAAAGACACGAAACATCATTGAAAGAGTTGTTGGTGTTTTGAAAAACAAGTTTAGATGCATCTTGGGAGCAAGAGAACTACACTACACGCCAGAAAAAGCCACGCAAATAATAAAAGCTATTTGTAGCCTTCACAATATATGCGTGCACTTCAAAGTTCAGGACGACAGTGAGAATGTTGGTATCGATCAAGGTTTCACTGATCAAAATCAGTCTGCCGATGTGGAAAATGCTATTTCAATTCGTAATAGTATTATGCATTCAATTATCTACGAATAAAAATTTAAACAAAAACTTCATGAAATAAATAATTATTTTATTCAGATATGGAAGACTAATTCATAAATAGAAAAAATAAAAAATTCATTTAATAAGAAAAATTTTACGTGTCTTCAAATATTTTAGCCTTTATTTGACTTTCTTCAAAAGTGCTTCTGAACTGCGTGTTTTTATATCTAATAAGTGTTTTCTAAACACTTTTTGTCTTAAATTTCCTGTCTTAGTAGACTCAGTTTTTTCTTGTTTCAACTTAAATATTTTTCTTAAGTATCTGTTTGTATCTTGCTGTTCTCTCAAAAATCCAGATTGTATTCCCGTCTGCTCCTTTAAAAGTTTCAATCTTACATCTTCAATACCTACATTGTCGGCCTTTCTCTTAAAAAGTTGTCGACGAGGTGATACTGAAGGCACTTCTAAAGAGCATTTGATATCTTTATTTTCTTTCTCTTCCTCTTAACCTTCTTGCGTATCATTGTTCTCACTCCCTTGTTCAGCATCCTCTTTCACTCCTTGTCTAAAAGGTGACATAGTGATACCAAACGACTTGCCTTTCGGATTCACTACTGTTTGAAGGTGAAGTAAATTGGCAATGGTCTCATCACAAGTATTCAATAAATATGATTTGTTTGGACCACCTCCAGTCCCTTTAACCTGTTGATTATTGTGTTTTAATTTTTGTCTAACGGCGTACTTTTGATCATTCCAAACCTGAAAATAAACACGTACAATATAGTAATTGTACACCAAATATCCATATATCATCGTATATAACTTCTTACTTTTAGCCATCCTGGGCCATCTCGGCTGGGTGGTCCAAGACTATTTAATTTTACGGCCAGGATACTCCAAAGTGTCCGTTTTGGAAGTACCACTCTTTCCATGGCCCCTAGCGACATCGTTGTTTTGTTCCATAGCAGAAACCAGACTGTCAAATTGACTGCGATTCGTGACTTTCTTACATCTAATTTAGATTAGATATCATGCACTTACAATTTTTTTTTCCCATTTTCCTTCACTTTGAAGCTGAGTCGTAACCAACTTTGAGCACGAGTAAAGTACGACCACCATACGAACAATTGAATACACCGTAATAGTAATAAAATACGAGACTCGTATGCGTCGCGTGCATACGACTCCTGTCAAAAAATGAATACGAGTGTGTTCGTAAAATACGACTTCGTAATAACTAAATGCGACTATGGTCGGATTCGACTGTCGTATACGAGTTTAAGAATTAGGGTGATTGTCCTCATCCCATTTAGACAGGTCTCTATGGACCACGTTCTCGAAGACCTCGCTGATACTTACATATGTGTTCTTACCACTCTTGGGGATTGGTTGCAATAGATACTGTCTTCCAGCACACTGGATGTTATTCCCTCATATCAATAATGCATATTTATTAATTTCAAGCACTTTTGCCAGCGTGGAAGAACACCCTTACAGAAGTATTGAGGGAATAACGGCAGCGCCAGCGGACTTGTGCACATTGAGAATTATTATAATTATTTATTAAACAAATCATAAATGTACATGAATGTTCTTAAAACTAACAGCACTAACTACTGGGCTTATGGCTGGAGTTTTCATTTTATAAGTACAATAAAGCAATAAAGGCATAGTTACAAAAGAAGCGTTCAAACTCATCCTCCTATATTTTTGTGAGGGAAGATTTGTAAAATTATCTTAAATTATAAAAATCAACATCCACTAATGTTCTTTGTAAACGCCGAGAGGGTTTTAAGGTTTGTTATCTTAATGGGCGTAGCTTAAACGACTGCAAATTAGATTATCTGAAATATCTGTTTTCTAAATCCTCTGTAATGTATGTAATCGGTGCCAGTGAAACGTGGATTAAGCCGTACTTGCTTGATTTGAAACATAGCATACCTAATCATGAATTATTCAGGAATGATCGATTGACCGATATGTGAAGGAAAATTGCCGCACATTGTACACCTGCAAAAGAAATAAATAAAATTTTCCCTTCGCAAACAAATATGGCTGACTCACCTTAGGACCACGACACGGTGTAATTAAAATTAAAACAAATAAACGCGAAATTAAATACAAAATAATAAAATAAACAAACTCACAAAATAAACACAAAGGGGAAACATAGTACATTTCTTTGACAAATTGTCTGAGACCATAGGTCAAAGACATTGTAGGGGAGGAAAATTAAAGCACAACCGGACTTCTAAACGATTGAAGCGTTCTTTCTTTATTGAACTAAGCGTTTTAATAAAACAGAAAACAAAGAAGCAGTGAAACAAGCAAGGAAGTGTGATCAAGGAAGTTAAAGAATGTAATAGAGCTGACAACTGTCGTGTTCAGGGTTGTTATGGTTGCCAGGGAGGATATTGTTGTGTTCAAATCGTAACTGAAAGAAACCCGGTCAAATTAATTCATTTATTTATTTCCTTGTTTCGACTAACTTCAACTAATTCATTACACGTACAAAGAAAAGCAAACCGGAAGGCAACATTGAGAAAAAAAAGAACGAATTAGTTGAGCTGGAAAAGCGTGGGGTGATGTCTTCCTATTCTCTGAAGTTTGTCCCACTTACATGCCCGTTCATTAATACGCAACAAATATCATCAATCTGCAACATCCTGTCAGGTCGAATCCTTGGGTTCGAAATCCTCAGCCTCCAAAAGTATGCATAGCTTCTGTACGGGATGCCGATATGTTCCACTAGCAGTCTTGAGAGTTACGTTGCGCACCAGTCCATCGCTGTCCGGGTGAACTACTGTGTCGGGGGGAGGTTCGCTTGCCGCACAATTGCGATGTCATCCACCTGAATATTCTGCTGCCGCCGCTGCCACTTATTCCTCAACTGCAACATTGTCAGGTAATCTTCGCTCCAGCGCCGCCAAAATTGTTGATGCACCTGGCGCAGCCATTGCCAGCGATTGATATGGCTAATCGGGATGTCTTCCACTCTCGGCTCTGGGGTGGCTATCAGCGGGGCTCCGGGCGTTAACGCCAACTTATCGTTGGGGTCGCCATGAAGTGGAGTGAGAAGGCGCGAATTTAAGCACGCCTCAATCCGGGTGGCTAATGTTTGCAGCTGACTGTAACAGAGGGACTGTGTACCCACCAAGCGCACGACATGATGCTTGGTCGACTTAACCGCGGCCTCCCACAGGCCACCTTGTTGCGGAGTGCTGGGGGTTAAGAAGTGCCATTTGGTCGCACGATTGGAGCTGCGCCATGCATTGAAATCCTCTTATAGTAAACGGTTGGCACCAGCAAACGCCGCCCGTCCCGTTATTGCTGTAGAGGTCCAGACATGGGCCACGACGACAAACAAACCTCGTGAATGCGTCCAAAAAAGTCTGCCCTGTCAGATCATCGACTATCTTGATATGCACCGCCTTGATCGCCATACAAACCAAGATAGCTAGATAGCTCTTGGTTATTGAACGAGACCTTTTCGTTCCAATCCGAATGGTGAATGGTCCGCAATCCGTCCACACCGGACGCCAAGAAAGGCTGAGCCGCCGTAACTCTTTGTCTGGGTAACAAGCCATTTGTTGAACCAAAGTCTGTCGACGCTGTCGTCTGCAGGTGACGCACCGATGGAGGAAGTCTGTCACCCATTCAATACCCAGTAGCGCTCTCGAAGAGTTTGTAGCATAAGCTGGGTTCCACCATGAAGAGTGCTTACATGTGCTTGATTAATCAGCAACCAAATCAAAGCTTCGATTTTCGGGAGAATTGCTGGGAAACGTTGGTCGTTTGGTATTGATGCCTGGCTTAGCCGCCCACTTACTCGCAAAATACCATCCCCATCCAGAATAGGGTTGAAAGGTAGTAACCGGCGTGAACTAGGAAGAGTAGATCCGTTGAGAATGGCCTGGAGTTCAACGTTAAATGCACTGCCTTGTTCCATTCGAAGGAGAGTCGACAAAGTACCATCCATTTCCTCATGGACCCTAAGAGATGTTTCCGATTAGGACACCACCGTAGTACGTACGCCATTGTACGCTGTAGTTTCTACAGTGAGCTAAAATGCTCGGTGAGAGATATTAAGTGTCCGTCGATTCGTCTTGTCATAAGCTTCTCTTGGACCACTACTATCATTGCCACCAAAGATAGTTTCTCTTCCGCCTGCGCAGAAACTATTTAATCCGAGTTGAGCCGCTCTGCTGTTTGTAGATGAGGTTCACCTGTTATCAACCATTCTGGCCCATGCCACTATAGCCGATGTCGTAGGAGCTCCAATGCTCCCAAACGACGACTAGCACAGTCAGCCGGATTCTGTGATGATCGAATGTAATACCACCTTTCTGGAACTGTGAGCTCTTGGATCTGTCGAACGCGAGATCGAGACATATAGTTTAAACGTTGTGGGGTGTTTGTGTAAGCAACTCAGGACCACAGCCAAATCTGACCACAAGTAGTATCGGTTAACCTTCAGCAATTGTGCAAGTAGATGAGCTGCGCAGAGTTCGAGGCGTGGGATAGTAGCGCCTTTCAATGGGGCTACCCTTGTTCGGACACAGTAACTCGTTCATCAACAACGCCAGTCCTCATGTATATCGCTGCAGCGTAAGCACTCGTCGTTTGGTTGGTACTCTATGCTGGTCATCAAGATTGACATTAAAGAACAGCTCATCACTGACAGGGTTCCAGCGTTACTCAAGCACCGTAGCCGTGATGCTGAGCACCGCACAGCATTAAACGGGCTAGACGTCATGCCGTACGTAACGGTTCTTACTCGGAAAACCGCAACCTCTTCTGCACTTGATTCTCGCCAGAGTATTCGTTGGTAGTCCCTGTGCTTCGGAGTCACCAGCACGTGTCGGAACATCTTTTCCATATCTGCAGTGAGTGCAACTGGATACCTTCGGAACCTGAAGATCACACTAACTAACGTCGCTTGGATAGCAGGACCCGCCAATTGTGTGTCGTTTAATGAGACTCCATTGCTACTGCGCGCGAAAGCGTTGAATACTACGCAGAATTTACTTTACATAGCTTGATGTGGAATGTAGTAACATTCCTTGTGATCGCCAGGTTGATCAACGCGTTCCATGTGCCTGAGTGCGCGGTACTCTCGCATGAAGGAGATGTACTTCTGCCTTAGGTCCTCATCGCCAAGCAAGCGTCGCTCGAGTCCATGAAAATGTTGTAATGCGTTGGCATCGGAATCACCTAGCTCCGGAACTCCGTGACGGAACGGGATGCGTACAACATAACGACCGTCCTCGTCTCGAGTATGCGTTTCTAAGAACATCCGCTCACATTCGTCCTGCTCCAAATTATTTTCGGGCACCTCTTTCAACTTCCAGAAATTACGCACTAAGTCTTCCAATTGATCATCATCGACATTCACACGAGCGCAGAATGCATGGGGTGGATGCATGTTGGTTGAGGAGGTGGATGCCGGTCCATAAACCACTCATCCTAAGGGCGTGCGTTGAGCGCAGGGCTCGGTTGGTTTCCCACTAATAATTCCACCCTCGATCATTTGACCCCAGATATCGGCACCAACTAGTACGTCGATGGGTCCAGGTGACGCAAAGTGCACGTCAGCGAGCTGGAGACCACATAGATGAGTCCGCTGGCTTGTGTCCAGGAGCACCGCAGGGGTCACAGAAGTTATCGACTCAAGAACCAAAGCATCTACTCTCACTTCAAAGTCGGAGTAGATGGATCGAATCGAAAGCATCACCATACCCCGTGCACGAGTCTGTGCGAAAGCGCCGATTCCTTCTACTGCTACATCATATATTTAATCCTAGGAAGGCTTAGCTGATTGTCCAAGCGTTCAGTCACGAAACTCACCTGTGATCCAGGGTCACAGAGGAGTCGACATAAGCCCTGTTCCAAGTTGGTTCGTACGAAAGCTCGCACTGTGTGGTCATCCAGTCAGGATAATTGTGGTGTGGTGGTCTCTACTGATGGTTGCGGTGATGAAGACAGATGGGGGTAAACCGTTGAAGATGAAGATTCTCGGCAGAACATGGTGTTATGTCTTCTGCCACAACTCTGACAACCACCTGCAGGGTACTGTGCAGATGTATGTCAAGTCCGTAGGCAGTTGAAGCAGAGGCCAGAATTCTTCAATTCATCAAACCGTTGGGCCGGAGTTTTGCTTAACAGACGTTGACCACGTGTGATTCGATGCAGTCCCTTGCGAAAGGGACATCCATTTTGGGTTGGTATAGCTACGTGGGATCTCATCAAGGGCTGAGCGCGGGAAGAACGCGAGGTTGCCGCCACGTCTTCTTGATCTGTTGTTCGAATTACTTGCGTTGCAAGACTTTGAGCGCGCTTTTCCAGAAACGCCAATAAGTCTGCCAAAGTCGGGATCTCGGTCGACGAACAGTCCATACACTACTCGCGCTACGTGTTGCTGGGGAGCTTCGCCACGATAATTGGCACAACTAGGGCATCCCATTGCTCCACAGGTAAATTCATAACGCGAAGGGCGCGCAATGACTCGTGCACCGTGTCCACAATTCGCAAGAGAGCATCTGACGTTTCGTCCACAGCAGGTTTCAACTAAACGGTGAAGCAATACAAAGAAAACTTTCGGATTTGTGGGAAAAAATTCAAGGCTGTTGGGTCACCATAATGCACCTGTTAACCCATCGTTGAAAACAATGCCGTCATCATGCCTCAGCTGCCATATTCACTAGGATTCTCGAAACTGAAAAAAAACCATGAAAGGATGTAGATTTGCAACATTTGAGAAAAAGAAGACCGTATCGCTGAGAGAGCTCAAAGCTATACCAAAAAGTACATATCAAAACTAAAAAAGAGGAAAAAGCGCTGACGCAAGTTTATTAAATCTTGGAGACTTTGAAGGGTACAGAATATATAGTAAAATGTTTAAGAAAAACAAAAAGTCACCTTATTTCTTGAACATATCTCGTAATGTGTTATCAATTTCGATATATTCGATTTTGTAAAACAAGTTTTTGTCAACCTCCCTTTAATTTATATACCAATTACCTGTGTCTTTACACAAAACAACAAAATCACAAAATGCTGGGTGTATAAATACTTTTATTACACACTGTACATTTGTAGACAGATGACTTAAAATTCCACTTCCACTTGAATGGTCTGTCAAGCACACAACAAATCACCTAATTTACTGTAACTGCGAAAGTACTTTAATCAAACAGAACTTTCAATCCACAACTGGCGAAGGCCTATCATCTGTTTTGCCCTTTTATTATTTAAAACTCCTAAGTTTTAAGAAAAGAAAATCACCAAAATGATCCAGAAAATAGATATGTCTCTCCGTAGCTTTTACATATTCAACTCGAAACTGTCTAAGCGCGAAGGGGATGTAAGTTATTTCCGTGTTTATATCAACCTATTCCACTGACTTATTTCGTAAACAGGAAGAAAACAAAATTTTGTTTTATTTTCCATCAGACATCGAGGTTGACACTAAGGTTAAGGACATTGGACTAAGCGAAGCTATCATCAAGTTTTCCGGGTAAGTAGGGATCTTGGGTGAATCTGTGCAGAGCCTTTTAATATTTCTTATCGAATTTGCAGCACTTTCTCATCAAAGGATGGCTGTAAGGCACTACACACTCAGAAGACGACTCAGATATTCTTTCAACCCGAGCCGGATTACTGGATGGTTATGGTTAGTCCTTAAATCTGTGAATTTCTCAAAACTCTTAAAACGAATGTGTGTCCAACAGGTGTTGAATGTTCCTAGAGAAATCAAATTGAAAGATGGAATTGAGGTTGCCGACTACAAAGGCGGTGAAGTGCATGATAAAGTCTTCCGTGCAGTATTGGAGCAGTGCTATCGCATGTTTCGGTTATTCGCGGGGGGTTTAGCGACTAATATGATTGGGGAAAATGAGCTGGAGCAAACTGGCTATTTGCGGAATAAACTAGAGATATTTTTCTCGAAGGTATGCACCTCTTTAGTGAAATGGTAAATTTGCTTCATTTTCTTTACTCTTTTCCAGTATATCCTAACACTAAAGCTTCCAACCTACGACATAGTTGATATCCTGCGAACCATTCAGTATATTCCGCTGGGCAAACCGCTTTTCCTTCGGGTGCACAACTTTATCAACATGATCCAAGCGACATTCTCAACTATTGAGAACACTGTATTCTTCTACAACGAGCAAGTTATCTGGTATACCCTAATGCAAAGGTAAAATAGAGTTTTCTGGAGAATAAAGGTTTTCTTTTTGCAGTTCCAAGATCGATCCGCATGATCTGTTCTGCATACATGAGTATCTGCTCGGCACAGTCTTTCCGAAAGCAACTAGCATTGAATTGAGCGGCGGTTCATTGCAGCGGTCAATCAGTTTGGATGGAAGTCGAAATGGAATATTTATTGCGGGGCCAGAAAAAAGCGAGAACTTTGAAAACTCGATGAAGGCGCCGAAGGTCTGGCTGTCCACTACCGATGGCAGTCTACGAACTTTCCATTTCATAATATATCGCGCGATGAGTGCTACGTTATGTTTGTTTGTTGATGGTGAGGGCGAATTTCTCATTTTCCGCAGGAATGGTTAACGAATGATCTTTCATATTCATTGTAGCAAATGTTACGCTGACCGATGACTTCTTTTGCGAGCTTCATTCCTTCATGGGACCACAGCTGTCCAGCATCGCCTCAGATATCGGCGAGACATTCATATCCAAAACGCCCCACTTACCGACAGCTGACAATGCCGACGCCAATGGCCCGAAATTCCTATTCATCAACGAACTAAGCCTAATTCATTACGGCAACATTTACGCCGATCATCGACGACCAAAGAACTGTTCTATTCCACCCAGTGTGATGAACCTCATAGCCGACCTGCACGAGGAACATTCCACCGATTCCCTTGAAGAAGTTCACATCAAATGCATCAACGATTACTGGATCGTTAAGAAGAGCTCCAACTGGCGACAGTTCTACGTAATAATTTCGAACAACAAAGCAACTTTATTGGATATCACGAACGAGGCCAAGAAAATCTTCGACCAGGAGGTTACAAATGATGTATTTTTTGACAAATAAACAGAATTATTATAAATATGAAGGGCGTTTTCCAATTGAAACGCTTCTCCTTTCTACTACGATTCCCGGTTGAGCCAAACAAGTCTCAAGCAATAATCGAATTTGCCGCATCGCCACTAGGCTCCGAGAACCCACTACTTGCCGCGTTGTGCTTCTGCTTGATAATGTAAATCTTCCGGTTCGACATGCACATCGTATAGCTATGATCGTCGTAGATAATGGAAATTTTCTCGCAGCTGCTCTTTGCCATGAAATTCTCGTCGACGCTAAAATAAATGCGATGTTATCTAAGTGCTAGCCGTGAACCAATTATCCCACTTACGTCTCTGACATTTGGAGCAACCCCATAAAGATGTTTGCACTGCGTTCGTCATTCTCGAGATCGCCGCCGGATTCAAGAACTGCACCATCGTCTTTCAGCACCAAATAGCCAATTTGATTGCCGATTTTATCCATGTTTTTTTCGTAAATAAACAAAACTGATTGCTCTTTGTGTTTAGAGTCAAAAAAGTGAAGTCAGCAATCAGCTGATATCGCGCAAAGTCAGACTTATCGCTTTGGACGTTTGTGGGACATAAACAATCGGAGGTGACAACATGACCGGGCTAGGGTTGAGTTGCCAAATGATTTTTTTATACACGAAAACTATAGCGAATATAACCAGTA
Source organism: Merodon equestris (assembly GCA_958301585.1). Classification (NCBI taxonomy): domain Eukaryota; kingdom Metazoa; phylum Arthropoda; class Insecta; order Diptera; family Syrphidae; genus Merodon; species Merodon equestris. The sequence goes on from OY284414.1 coordinate 80,738,434, forward strand.
ATTAATAATTTCCGAAATATTTCATTGTTTTTCCTGTTGCCAAATTACCATGAGAATAATGTCAATCTACGTTTGAGCGAAAATTAAATTAAATAAGCATTGTCAGTTGTGTTAGCATATAAGATTCATGCCAAACTCAAGAGGAACTCGTTGATACCTTAGGAGTGACTCAACAAGCGATTTCAAACCGTCTCAAGGCCATCGGTATGGTGCAAAAACAAGGACATTGGGTCCGGCATCAACTTAAGCCGAGAGACGTCGAACGCCGTTTTTTCACGTTACTCAAAAGACAAAATCGAAAAAGTTTTTTGCATCAAATAGTGACAGGGTACGAGAAGTGGATTCACTACGACAATCCAAAGCGCAGGAAATCATAGGGTAAGTCCGGCCACGCGTCAACTTCAATAGTCCAACTCAATATTCATAGCAAGAAGCTGATGTTGTGCTTCTGGTGGGATCAGCTCGGAGTGATCTACTATGAGCCACTCCATCTTAACGAAACCATCACCGCGGATCGTTACCAACAACAATTGATGCAATTAAGCCGAACTTTGAAGCTTAAACGCCCCCAATATGCTAAAACCATGACAAAGTGACTTTCTGCACGACAACGATCCGCCACATGTTGCTAAAGTCGTACGGGAAACTTTGGAAGCACTTAACTGGGATGTCCTACCCCACCCGCCGTATTCTCCAACTTTGCCCCTTCCAACTACCACTTGTTCTGGTCGATGGTTTATGACCTGGCCAAACAGCATTTCACTTCTTACGAAGAAGCCAAAAATTAGGTCGATTTTTGGATCGCCTCAAAAGATCAGGATTTTTTAAATTCGTACGCGGTATCCGTATGTTGCCTGAAAGATGATTAAAGTAAGTAGAAAACGACGGGCAATATTTTGAATAACGTACATTCACCCATGTTCTGCATTTCACGTGAAAGTGAATTGAAATCGAATTTCAATTTCACTCGAAATGAAATTAGGTGTTCTTCATTCCGAGTGAATTCAAATTTTTTGAATCCACTTCGAATTCTTGTTCGAAATGTCAAAATCAGCTGTAAATTTTAAATCATTTTACAATTATTTTGGATTTTACGTAAAAAGGGTTAATTTTACCGTGAAAATTAAATTAACTATTACATTAAATCAAAGTTTTATATTAAAAGCAATTTCTTTAAACATGGATGCTCCTTTAATGTGCCTGCAATTTTTTCTAACGAACGAGATATTCGTTTTAAACTTGATCTATTTTCTTTCCCGATGTCAGTACATTTCGTCAATTGATCAGATATATGTTTCATTGTTGTTTGTTGTGCATCCATGTATTTACTCAGGCTTTTATCTCTCGTGGAGTCCTTATGGGTAGACTGACTTATGTTTTCTTTGGTTCTTAAACCTTTTGAAGTTGAAGGTTCGCTTTGCTCACAATCTTCGGTCAAGGTAGAATTGCCGGAAATGTTCCCAGTACCAAAAGCTGTTGTGCCCTTAATTCCTTCCATAACATCATATATGCCCGTAATCTTAGCGATGGCATCTTCCGTTGACGAAATGGGTTGAAAATTATTTGGGCCTCCCCCGGTACTTCTTGCTTCTTTTTTATTGTGAGCAAGCTTTCTCCTTATATTCATTTTCCAGTCTACCCAAACCTAAAAAAAAATATGAAAAGTTTTATTTTGTTAATAAAAGAATGTAATTATGTACGATTTTTTACCTTTTTCCATCCATTTACATCCTTAATTGGAGGACCTTCGCCGTTTAACTGTTGCACCAGTTTTCTCCACAATTCTTCATGGTGCCCTTTGTCTCCTTTGGCAAAACCCTTGGCCAAATCTAAATTTTCCTCCATAAAATTTAAAAGGATAGCCTCCTGTCTTTGATTTTTATGTTTTCCCCTATAAAAATCAATCAGTACTGAAAAATCACTATTATTTTACTTACATTATTAAAATTATTTTCTTGATCGCAGCTATCATCCACATCAGCAGGTTACACAAAAGACAGTGAATTCAATTCACAACACAAAACTCAAGTGAATTCAATTCACATAAAACAAAGGCTTTTCGGAATGTGGAACACCAATTTCCACATTCGAAAAACCAATTCACTGTTGTCCTTTCGAGTGAAATGCAGAACACCAAAATATTCATCTTCGAAAATTGAATTCACAATTCATAATTTCGTTCGAAATACAGAACACCTAATTCCACTTTTGGTGGTTGAATTCACTAAAAGTGGAATGCAGAACATGGGTGATTGTACCAATAATTGAGAATAAATCTTCAAAATTACAAAAAAAAACCCTCAAAACTTATTTATACACCTAATATTAAAATAAAGGAAAAGCCGCTAGAAACCTTCATTTAAAATGAACTACCTGGTCCGCTGGTGGGAAAAGAGATGAGGTAACGATCTTGATTTCGAGATGCCAGTTGACTTAGTAGTTAGTAGTTGTTGTATCGCTGAGGATGGTGGGCAATGTTGCGATTGAAATATAAAGATTAAAATGTTTCCAATTCAATTTTATTTTCTATAAAAATACAATAAATTATTACATATATCAACCAAGTACTTATACTCTAGTACTTACATTCCTTGCAACTTGCCGTGTGCGGCGATTACAACCCTTTTCTTTCCTTTTCCTTGTTATTTCACTTTCTTTAATTGCCAACGACTTGATTGACACGCGCTCAACATCAGAATCATTCAAATGGTGGAAGACACTTAAACAGACCGGAAAAGGTACATGAGGAAAAGAGACAAAGATATATCTTGAAGCCAAGGAAAGTCAGGGTTGCAATCGTCACACAGGGTTCAGGCTGGGTTACAATATGCAAATTAGAAAATTGATATTTAAAAAGGGTCGGCTCGATGACATCCCGGGGCCCGTCTGAGACTAAGTTGAAGACAAATCGAGAACAGCGAGCCGTCCGACTGGTCTTCTTGTCCTGATGGAACCATTTGAGATTTGGACGTCAGCCGTTCTTATTACACCATCCGGTCCAGGGTAAACCTTGGTTATTCGACCCAACTGCCATGACGCACGAATCTCATTGGGTTCTATGATAAGGACCACGTCGCCTTCTTTGACAGGTTTCGTATTTTGATGCCACTTACTTCTTCTTGTGATTTCTGGTAGGTATTCAGAATACCAACGTTTGATGAGCTGAGACATTAAATGTTGTGCTCGTCGGCTGTAAAGCTTGCTATATGCATCCTTTTCACAAAAGACACCAGGAGCGGTAATGTCTCGAGCGTCTTCACCGAAAAGCATCGAATTGGGAGTTAGCGGCTTCGGGTCGTCGGGATCCACAGGAACGTGTGTCAGAGGGCGCATGTTTATTTGGGCTTGAGCTTCTAGTAGAGCGTTACGTAAAACGTCTTCTCGAGGAGTGATGCCTTTGAGGATGAAATTCACACTGCGCTTTATGGACTGTATCAGTCGTTCCCATGCTCCACTCATCCAGGGCGAGTAAGCTGGTATAAACCTCCAAAGGATGCCTTCATAATGCGATGCGTATTCGCTTAAGGCTGTCTCCATTTCCATTACATCTTTCTTAAGTTGATTCTTTGAACCCACAAAGTTGAGCCCATTGTCACTGTATAGGTAACGAGTCACAACACGGTTAATAACAAAGCGACGGACAGCCATTGTGCACTGGTCCAAACTTAGATCGTTTAGAAGTTCGATTTGCACTGCTCTGAACGTTAGGCAAGTAAAGATCATGCCATAGCGTTTAGCGGTCCCTCTTCCAAATTTAACTAGCAAGGGACCGAAACAATCTACTCCCACATGAGTAAATGGCCTTTGATGGAAGGCTAAGCGAGCGTCAGGTAACTGACCCATTAGTGGCATCACCGGTTTTGCTTTCAGGAGCTTACACATATTGCATTTTGACCTTACCTTCTCTGCAGCAACTCGAATACTGATGACCCAAGCTCGTTCTCGGATTTCTGAGATCACTGAAGCTGTTCCCACATGTAAATTCTTCTCATGATGGTGAGTGATAAACAAGTCCACCAAGGGATGCGTCTTTGGCAGAATCGCTGGATTTCGTGCAGCATATGAGATAAAGGCCTTTTGCCCCCTTGAGCTCATTCTGATTGTCCCTTCTTCGTCCAGAAACGGTGAAAAATTTAAGATTTTACTCGAAGCGCCAACTTTCTTGTCAATTATGAGTGAAGCTACGTCTTCAGGAAAAGCTTCGGATTGTATTTTTCTAAATACCCAATTCTCAGCTTTGACATATTCAAATGGGGTGACAAAGGCGAACTTTTCAATATGTCGCCTCTTTAAGATGTCCTTAAAACGAAGTAAGAGTGCAACAACTCGAACTGAAGACGCCCATTTTGCACGGAATCTCGGTTTGATGTCATCATAAATGCTGTAGGAGGCTAATATCTGCTTACCATGCACACAAATCTTATTGGTTTCTAGATTTTCCGAGCTCTCCAAACCGAGGGAAGCTTTTCCTGGAGTAACAGGCCAAGAATTAATTGGCAAACTGAGGAAATCTGGACCCTTAAACCATCTCGACTGCACATCATCAGCTGAGGAATCCTTCCATCTCGTAGCATCATCAGCGACGTTCTCTTTGGACCTTATATGATACCACTGCCGTGGCTTAGACAAGTCCAGGATTTCTCCAATTCTAACGGCGACGAAGGAGGGGAATTTGAAATTGGTAGAGTTGATCCAAGATAACACTGTGCTTGAATCCGATAGGTAAATAGAGTTATGTATTCGTATAGAGTGAGATCTCTTAACAGTTTCTCCTAAGCGTACACCAAGAACTGCAGCCTGCAACTCTAACCTCGGAACCGACAACTTCTTCACTGGAGCGACTTTAGCTTTAGCCATAACTAGGACCACTTCTATCTTGCTGTCTTGTTCAAATCGCAAATAAGCCACTGCGGCGAAAGCCCGTTCTGAAGCGTCGACAAAAACGACTAGACTCACCTCCGAATCATCTGGGTTCCAAGAGAGGTATCGGCGAGGGATCCTAAGTTGCTCAATGTGCCGAAGTTTTTTAATGAAATTTATCCATGGTAATTTTAACTTTTCAGATACTGGTTCATCCCAGTCGAAACCTTCGCGCCATACTTCTTGGAGGGTGACTCTGCCTCGAATGATATAAAGGCTAATGAGTCCAAGAGGATCGAAAATCTTCATGACCGTTCTGAGAATCTCCCTCTTAGTTATTATTGCGTTAGGAAGTAACATCTTCTCTAGGATCTCATTGCTCGAGAGCTTGTAAGTGAACTCGTCCGACAGGGGCAACCAGTACATGCCCAAAATCTTGGTTACGATGGAGTCACAACTGTTAGGATCTATGCTCACAAGGTTAGCGTTGATGTTATTCTCTGGAGTGTTCCGAAGAAAATCTTGGCTGTTTGATTGAACCCCCACAAGTTCGAAATTCATGGTCTTGCAGATACGAATCGCATCCTGGGTGACTGATATAGCTTTCTCTACGGTATCGTGGCTATTAAAGTAATCGTCCACATACGTGCGCTGAGTTAAACCATCCACGGCTTCTGGGCATTCCTGCTTAAACTTCTCCGCATGATGATTCTTGACGAATTGGGCGCAAGTAGGGGAGCATCTTGGGCCAAACATCATGACCTCCATAATATAAACAGATGGCTCGCGACTACTGTCACCATCTCTCCATAAGATCCTTTGGCATTGTTGATCGTCCTCTTTTATACGGATCCTGTGAAACATCTCTTTGACATCAGCGTTGACCGCGACTGCGCGCTCCCGAAACTTGAAAAGGCCTGCGTGAAGCGGAACTAAGTTGTCTGGGCCCTTTAAAAGAAACGTGTTGAGGGAGACTCCATTTACCTTGGCGGCAACATCAGCAACATCTCTTGGCTTTGGTGACAACTTGTTCGGGTTTTCAACTAGAAAGGTAGGCGCATACCATACCCGAGGCCAAGGCTTTTCAAGCTCTGCAGCAGACGCGATTCTGGCGTAACCCTTAGATATAAGTTCTCTCATATGCTTATTTTTCCACTCAAGTAAATGAGGTTTGTTCTTTAGGGATTTTTCAAGCCCTTTTAACCTTCGCAGTGCCATAGGATAGCTATCAGGAAGCATGATCCCATCACTTCTCCACAGTAAACCAATTTCATATTGGTTACCGACTCGCCGTAGTGTTCGCTGCATAACATCGATTGCGCGAGCAACTTCTTGGCTTAACAAATCACCTTTGGGAGGCTTAACTCCGAAATCCTCCGTAGAAAAATGATGCTTTACAAGCTCATGAAGATCGTCCTCTGTTCTTATGGCATCATGAAAAAGAAGATGCATCGATGGCTTAGCTGCTGCATTGAGGCACGAGACGTTGTAAGCCGGAACGGATTTACCATAAACCACCCATCCTAAAAGCGTCTTGATGGCGCACGGCTCTTCATCATTGCCATGTCGTTGACCATGACCCCATAAGAATTTCGCTTGATCAAGACCAATGAGTATCTTTGGTTTAGCATCTACCAGATCCGATAAAGGCAGGCCCCGAAGGTGTGGATATAAACGTTTCAAATCAGCGGCAACAATTGTTTGACCGGGTAATTCCAAATTCTTGACTGTGTAGACATTTTTCAACTGAAACCTTTTGCGATTGTGGATTCCGGAAACTGCCAAAGATGTTCGCATAGAGTCTTCGTGTCTGGAAACGCCTTTGGTCCACTGAAGAATTAGACTCTCAGGACTCCCAGAGAGTCCAAGTTCATCAAAGAGGTCCTTTTCCACCATTGATAACGAAGAACCGTCGTCCAGAAATGCGTAAGTATCCAAGAATTTATTGTTAACGCCATAAATGCGGATTGGGGCAATTTTAAACAAAATAGAAGGATTCGTCCCTATATGCGAAGAGTGAAGATGTTGTGTGGGCTCAAATGGAATTGCAGAACTGTTCATCTCGGAGCTATTGTTTGCAGGTAACTGATGCAGAAGTGGGTGGTGATTTCTTGAACAGTTTAAAATTCCACATGTTGACTTTTGTCGGCATGCTTTCCAATTGTGTTTTGCTGGGTCTAGACAGGAAAAACAAATACTATTGTCCTTCACAAATTCTAACCTCTGTTCTGTTGACAAGTTTTTGAATTCTGAACACAGGTAGAGAGGATGCTTGCGACCACATCGCACACAGTTAGTTATAGATGTATTTGATGACACTGGCTTATGAGTCAGCACTCGATTTGAAGACTTCGACGTTTTGTTATTTCTCCTTGAATCAATCGATTCATAGTGACTATGTAGATCAGGGGGAATATCCACAACCTTCTCTGTCAAGAACTTAGCAAAATCATCGAAGTTAGCACGTGAATTAGATGTTTTACGATTTACCCAGTCTTGGTAGAGACCAGCTCCTAACTTGCCAACCAGGCACGTCAAAACATATCCGTTGTCAAGATCTTCATCCCTTTTTAGCGATTTAATATCCGCTACAAAACCGTTGAGTTTCACCGCCCACAAACGCAGCTTGGGATCACACTTTGAAGAAAGCCGTGGAAGATTAAGCAACTCGGCAGTAAGGTCATGAACCAAAACATCGTGACGTCCAAAAATCGCTCGCAGAGAATCCATAATAGCATCCGCATCTGAGGAATACTTAAGGCGATCACTAACCAGCTGATATGCTTCACCATGCAACGCTTTACGCAGCCGAGAAACATTTTCTTTCCCACTGTATCGACCTTCAACTGTAGTCGATCTGTAAACTTCCTCAAAGTACGGCCACTCCCTTTTGTCGGCACCAGAGAAGGATGGCAGCTCCTGCACGTTGCTCCTATTTAGAATGGTCAATAAACTTGCCATATCTGCATCGCGAAATGAGGATTCCATTTGTGGTGGCGATTTTAAGTCAACATTGCGTAGAGGGGTTGACTGCTTGTGCTGTATAATATTATCCAACAACGCATGGTGATTTTCTTGAATTTTCTTTATCCTGTTTAATCTCTCCAAAGCTACATTTGAACTCAAACCCTTTGAATCATCTACTTCTGGCTGTTCAGGGACCGAAGAAACCTTGGCCAACTGCAACTTCACTTCAACCAACTCCTTTCGAAGAGCTAGAAGCTCACTATCCTTTTCCGCTACCGCTGCTTGCGCTACAGAAGCCGCTTCGATAAGAAGGTCAACTGAAATGCCATCGTGGTCCAGGACTCCGGTCTTGGGCTGAATATCCCCTTCAATAGCTGAAGCATTATCATAATCTTCTCGAGGTTCACAACTTCCATCATCACAAAACCAAGGGGTAGCAGTATCAAACTTGTCCGGATCGAATTTCGCACAAGCATAGTGCCACCATCTCTTACACCGGTCGCAAGATACCATATAATCATCGTCAGCCTTCTTGCACTTCTTTGAACTGCAGCTTTGAACCATCATAGATTTGAGCACGCTCAGCAACTAACCTCCAAATACAGCACGCGTTCCGCTTCGGACAAAAATGGCGTATCTTGCTGCTTAACACAAGAGATCGGTTGCACCGGAATAAAATAAAATTTTGTTGTATCGCTGAGGATGGTGGGCAATGTTGCGATTGAAATATAAAGATTAAAATGTTTCCAATTCAATTTTATTTTCTATAAAAATACAATAAATTATTACATATATCAACCAAGTACTTATACTCTAGTACTTACATTCCTTGCAACTTGCCGTGTGCGGCGATTACAACCCTTTTCTTTCCTTTTCCTTGTTATTTCACTTTCTTTAATTGCCAACGACTTGATTGACACGCGCTCAACATCAGAATCATTCAAATGGTGGAAGACACTTAAACAGACCGGAAAAGGTACATGAGGAAAAGAGACAAAGATATATCTTGAAGCCAAGGAAAGTCAGGGTTGCAATCGTCACACAGGGTTCAGGCTGGGTTACAATATGCAAATTAGAAAATTGATATTTAAAAAGGGTCGGCTCGATGACAGTAGTAAATAAGCTTTATAAATAATCCCAAGTCCTTCTTTCAGTTTGTTAATTACAAAAGAAAATCTGATGACTACCCAAACTCTCTCTCTCTCCTTCAATAATGAAACTTCCAATGATCCTCATAACATCGCCAACCTTCTTCAATCAATCTTTCATTAATGATTCCTTTGCATCCGATCCTAATAATTTCAACTATTTACCAAACTTCTCCTTTGGACCATTTTTCCCTCGTAGTGTCGAACTCGATATCATCGAAAAAAGATTAAAGCAACCTGGCCCCGACATTTTTAAAAAAATGTTCCTCCTTCCTTTTTCTACCTCTCTCAAAAATCTTCAGCCTATCCCTTTCTCAATGTGAATTTTCCCTGGATATGGAAAACCTCTTTTGTAACACCTATACACAAAAAGGGTCCGAAGAATGACATCAACAACTACCGTCCCATTGCCAAACTGTCTCATATACCCACAATCTTCGAAAGTATTTTGTATGCTAATTTAATTCAATGCAAGTCTTTAATCTCCACCAGACAACACGGCTTCCTCAAAGGTAGGCATACAACCAGAAACCTTATTGAATTCTTTTCCTCCACCCTTTCAGCTTTAGAAAAGGGCAAGGAAGTCGATATTATCTCAACTGACTTCAGTAAAGCCTTTGATAAAATTCCACACAGATTAATACTCTTCCCTTGGCTTTGAACTCATCTTATTAAAGTGGATTTTCTCTTACCTGGAAAATCGCCACTACAGTGTTCGCTTTAGATTTGCCCTCTCTAACCCTTCGTTGCTTCCTCCGGTGTCCCCCAAGGCAGTCGTTTAGGCCCACTTCTTTTTATCCTTACCATTAACGCTATTGAAATGGTTATCAAACATTCCCACATCTCTCTATATGCCGACGATGCTAAGTTCTTTAAGATCATTTCCTCAGAACATGACTCTTCCCTTATTCAATCGGACCTTAACAGCTTTTCCACTAGGTGCTCTAAGAACTGCCTCGACCTTAACATTTCCAAGTGTCAATTTATTACTTTCTCCCGCAAACGTAACAGGACCCCGTCTCTACTTTCCCCATAATCAACTCCTTTCTACCGTTCAGGTGATCCGTGATATTGGTGTATTATGCGACCAGGAACTCAATTTCCTTGCACATATCAGCGATATCATTCTTAAGGCCAATTCTGCACTCGGCTTCGTGAAACAATGGTCTAAAGAGTTTTCCAATCCCTACGCCACTCGGTCTCTCTACATAACCTTTGTTCGCCCTATTCTCGAATACGCCTCCCAAGTGTAGTCTCCTTACTATCTATCATTCACACATTTCCAGAATCGAGAATATCCAACGACGTTTTCTCCGTTTTGCTCTTCATGGCTTACCCTGGGACAATCCTCTGATCCTACCTCCCTATCAAGACCGCCTTAAACTTATTAATTTGAACTCGCTGGAAGAACGAAAAAGGATCTCCGACATCCTTTTCATCTATCGACTTCTTTCAGGTACCATCGACCTTTATAACTCTATCTTTTTTAACACTAACCCTCGTAATACACGAAATCCACGTCTTTTCTACCTATATGTACCCACCTCTCGTACCTCCTATGGCTCCAATGAGCCTATCTCCCGTATGCTGCGGAATGTTAATGCGAAAAACTTTTTCGACTTTAACATCAGCACTCCTTGTCTAAAACTCCGTCTCAATCGCTCTCTTTCTTAGTTTCCTAGATTGTAAATTAAGTATGTAGCTTGAAGTAAGCGCACTAAAATTTGGGTATAGCTCCCACCAAAATGAAAATCAAAATTCAATATCGAAGAAGGCAATCATGGTGAATTCTCTGTTAGAAAAACACATAACATAGTTGTTCCAGATTATCTGAATCATTTTTTAAGTAACATTGTTTATTGTTTAAAGATGACTTTACAGCAACTGGAACACCACCACCTAAATTCATTCCAGATGATGCAGATCTATCCTTACGATAAACACAAAAAGATGAATCGACCTATACTATTCATATGCTAAAGTTTCTTTTTTTAATAAAACACATTTATCTTAGTTTAAGTTAGTTATAATAATGTTAATTATAAGTTTACTAGCGTTGCAACGCCACCAACTAAAATAAATTTGAAGGAAAGACATTACACAAATATTCAATTAATTTTGAGTCATTTTATTGATTTTGTTCATTTCGAAAAAATTGTGACATTGCAGCGATATTTATTGAAGTGCTGTGGGATACACAATATTTTTTGTTTTTCCATCTGGTGCGTTAACGAATAAATCAGAAGGTTTTCCGACGCGTGAGCAGGCCACATAGAGTTGCCCATGTGAGAAGCATGGATTCTCCAAATTTAATCCACACACTTGCAACGATTGTCCTTGTGCTTTGTTGATAGTCATTGCGAAAGCGAGTCACACCGGGAACTGCAAACGTTTGAATTCGAATAGCATATCTGTCGGGATCATTGGGATACGCGGCAACAATACGTCTTCACCTTTGAATTTTCCAGTCAAAATTGTTGGCTCGATAACATTGGTCATCATTTTCTTGACTGAGAGTCTGGTTCCGTTGCAAAGTCGTGGTGGATTTATGTTTCGAAGAAGAATGACGGGTACGCCAATTTTCAATGTAAGAACGTGCATGGCAAATCAACCGAATTCAAGAATTCAGTTGGATAGTTGACAACTTCGACTCACGTGTAACACTTGATAGCAACGTTGATAGTGCTTCGGGTGGTGGATGTAATTCTGGCAGTTTAACTTTTCCACTGGCGCAGCACATTCCTGGCGTTTCGTTCTTAAATTTGAGGGCGCTACAATACATGCAAATTTTATCCATTTTTCCAATGACAACACTTGGATGAAGACTGTAATCATTATTACTGTCATAATGGAATGCACCAAGATTGAAATCAGCGTGCAGTGTTCGTCTTGATCGAGCGGTGCTTATTCGAACATTTTTCAGCCTTCTTTCCCGTAGTTCAGTTGTCTCAGACGAACGGGCCTGAGTAGTACGTATTCGATCAGTTTCTAACCTCACTTCTCGTTTTTTCAGATGATTCTGACGAACGGGTCTCAGCGGCATGTACTGTACTGTACATGTAATGCTCTTTTCTTCCGTGCTTGAGGTGTAGATCGGCCAATTGCTTGTCTTTTTGGAGGCATAACTATACGGGAACGACGTGAAAAATGCGTTTGAATTTATTAGATGTCAATTAGCAATCTGAATCTCACAATGTATCCAATCCAATTGAACCGGCTGTTCACACATAGATGGAAATGTTAATATTGACGGTGATCACCAATTCGCTGGGAAAATTTGAAGTGAAAAAAATCAGCATTCGAGAATTGTTGAAATCGATTTTAATTCCACTCACGATGATATTCGAAAAAAAACTGCACAGCAAATGCGTTCGGAACGTCAATCAGAAGTCAGATCCTTCACATACACATTCGATGATCTTCGTGAGTTCACTGTAGAGAATAAATAAAAGCAGCCCACGGAAACTACGAAATTTCAATTCGATTGTTTAAATTAATTTAAATTAATCGAAAACTATTCGAAAAACGACTATATTGTCTGTTCAATGTGAGCCGGACATGAATTTCACAATTTACATAAATTCTTATGTCACCCACAACTCGAAACGTCATCATTCGTTCGCTGTTTTCGTTTCAATTCAAATCAGCATGAACTGTCACGGCAATATATGAAATTCATTGGAATGACAGTGGCGCCATTTGTCGAAAATTGGTCGTACCAACTCAGAAACCTTCGTGGGCTCATGCACAACAACTTTGCTAAAGATCATCACATGATCAAATGCATAGTTTACGATTCTATGAAGGACATACAGACAAACATTCATTTGTATATATATGTATATAAATAGATAGATAGAAGAAGAAAGATGGAAGATATAGTAGTCGAAAAACATAGGTCTAAGTTGTACTGTCTGTTTAAGACTGTCTGCCTAGGGCCAGTAAGATATTTGCATTTGTTAAGATAGTTAAGCTAGTTAAGTTTTAAGCATTTTTGTCTAGGATAAGATATTTCTAAGATACTATGGGATAAAAATGAATTTAAAACTAAAACTAAAAGTGATTTTTCAACGGTTCCTACTATTGTCTGCAGAGCTGTGTCTATTGATTTTTCTTATAGTAAGCCGGTTGCGATTTCGAAAGCATGCTTTTTTATACGCTTTCGCGAATGTTCGGGTCCACCAGCCTCTCTAGCGTCTTAAGAAGAAAGGAAGAGAGACTGATAGGTCTGGAGTCTTTTGCAGTTGTGTGGGAGTATATACCTGCTTTTGATAAAAATGCAACATTTGCTTCCCTCCAGGATAGTGATATATAGCCCCAATCTAGACTGGATGAAAATAATACCAAAAGCCACGGTTTGAGAATGCTGTTGCATCTCTAACGGGTAGATTCTATCTGGATGGAAGGAAGCTATTTACTGCCATTGGAGTTTCCTTTTGCTTCATACTTTCTTTGAAATGAACGGAAGACTCGGTATGAGTTCTTCAAAATTGTAGTTACTAGCCTCTGAGTTGTCGGAAAAGTGTGTATTAAGCGGCCTAGTGATTCTTCGCTCGTCACTTTTGCGGTGCCATCTGGTTAGTTAATTAGTTTGTATAGTGTGAGCCTTTGACAGTATCTTCCCCATTCTACTGGCCTCATTTTTCTCTTCTAGGAGGTCCTTTGCGCATTTCTCATCTCACTTTTATATAGTCTGAAGCTATAACGGTAATAGTCCTCTGTTCTGTTTTTATTTTTTGCTTTGTCAAATAGCCGACTCCTTTTAGTTCTAAGGGTACCAAGATCAGCAGATTACCATGGAGGTTTGGTTCCCTTTGTTGATTGGCTACTTGGGCAAGACTGAAGAAGGGATTTGTTCATAGCTCCTGTAACTTTAGTCGCCAGACGTTCAATGTCTGCATGCGACATAGGGTTACTTAATTAAGCGAGGTTAAGGACGCCTTTAAAACTAGCCTCATATTCATCCCAATTCCTTCCTAAAGGATTTTTTTAGGTGGGAGTTCAAAGCTTAGATGAAAGCGAATGTAACGGTGATCAGAGAAGGAGTTTTTTTTCCGATATCGACCAGTTTGCAACCGAGCTATTGGAAGAATTGGATACCAAAGATATATCTAGAACTTCCTGCCTATTTCTTGTTACGAGGGTTGGGCTATTGTTCCTATTACAAATAACAAATTCTGTTTCAATAATGTAAGTAAGTATCACCTTCCTCACGGGAGACCACTACTCTGGCTCAGTAGCGAAGTGCTGTATTTATTTAAAAAATATATATTAATATGAGTTTTTGGTAAAATGCAGGTTCTAAGGGTACTTTCGCCATTTGCGTGGAGCAGTTTGTATTGCTTTGTCCTTAATCCGGCAATGCGATTATTGCTAATCCTGGGCTCCCGGATAAGCAATATCCACTTTTTGCAAGGCTGAGAATAAGGCTGGCAGAAGCAACTTTACTGTGGTGGAGGTTTATCTGGATTACACCTAGTATTGGATCTATCGCTTAAGCCAGATGCCTTCTTAATGACCTTTCAGTTGGTAGTCGGAAAATCGGGATTTTGCCTCTGCAACAGAAGCAAAATACTCGTATCTTATGGGTCGCTGTGTTACACGGGCATACATGCGCGGAACCTTTCCACAAATTGTCCGCCACGGTGACAGTGGCCCTAAGAAAGGATGAAGCGCTGTTATCGTCGCTGGCAATAAGTTTGTAGTACCGATGGAACCAGCCTCTATCGGTGGAACCAGGAAGTTTCTTTTCCTGGCTATTTTTGCACATGGAGAGAAGGCTGAGGTTAATCTTACCTACAAGGATTTTTCAGTGCTCATGTACGATGTGGCCCTCCTCGTGATTCCGATCTATAAGCACTACAGCTAGATTATCCCTCACCACCTCATTGGGCCTGCATACACGGGAGTAATCCAACCGGCTGAAAATTGAGTTTATGGGAGAGGGAGCTGAAGTGTGAAGTATGAAACGGAGTAAAATCTTCAACCGCGTATCGAGTGGTTGAAGAGAGCGCAAAACTAATACATACACAACTCTTTACTTTTCGAGTCAGCACGTTTTTTGTCTCGTGTTGCGTCTCAATCGTAATTCGCCCTTCAAGCAGTGAACACTGTATAAACCAAATGGAGAGGAGACGTCTTTTGCAAAATATCTCTGTCAAATGAAATGTCAGAAAGACGAGAAAACACTAACACAATGAAACGAGGTTCACATATACATTTTTTTCAGTTGGATTAATTCATTCCGTGTAAGGTTAGAGCAGAGCATTACACCAGTTTTACTCCTGATAAAATTACTCCCGTGTGTGTAGGCCCATTGAGAGTGGGCGCCTTAGCGGTGTTCTGAATCTGTAAGTGTTCATCACCTTTATTATTTATAGAATGAAGCGTGGGAGTATATGCATTCCATGCCTGATAACTGTTTTCTTAGGCACTGACTGTTCAACGCTTTCCATAATAGAATTGATAAAGTTGTTTACACGTAAGTCAATTTGTCGTTAAGAATTATTTACATTTCCCATTTTGTATGAAGGACGTACGTCTCATTCTGGTTTCTGGTGTTTGGCACTCGGAACAGATGGCACAGTGCGATTTTATGAAGCAATTTTTCTCCCCGTGACCATACATTTGGCAATTGTAGCACTGCAATTGAGAGTTTTTTTAGTTTAGGTAGGTAATTTATCCAGCCCGTACAAAATAACTTTAAATGACTTTGATGTGAGTAGGTCATGAGTAAAAAACTGCCAGTTCTTTGCTGGACATAATTTAGAATGACATTCAAGGCTTTGGCAATTTATTTTATCATCAATTCTCATTTTGAGTATTTAAATATTTGAAAACCTAAGGTCTTCAACATTTGGTGATCGATCGCGTTTGGTGATCGATCGCGGCTTTTGTTTTAGTTAGCGAAGTTTAAATTGGAAAAACACTTTCTCGCATAAAGCTTCAAACCCAATTGCTTGAGTTGTATCACATTATTTCGGATTTTTATTTTATTGCTCTCATTGTCACATAAAAAATCGATTCAAGTGCACTCAACCTCTTCGGTAAATGACTACGGCTAAATACAGAGCAGTATTTTCTAATATTGCGGCGAACTGTCCTTCTTCACCAGTGTAGCTTTTGGTTGTGCTCTTGTTTCCAACCATATCGGCAAATTACCCAGGAAAACTTCAGGAAATCATTCCAGGCTCATATCGGACTTTTTAGTTAATTATCAATTCCTCAATAACCATGCCTCACTAGCTAATTCGTTGGCAGGTTTGATTGATTGAGATCGCCTTCCACCTCAGTGTGCGAAGTTCTGCTCAGTCGTCCTTCGAGGAAAGGCTTGTTAACTCTTCGGATTGAATAGGTGGTGTCCATATTCTCAATATGGCTTAGCCATGTCAGGCTAGATCTACGGACTCAAAATCAGTAACAAGGTCAATGTCGCTGTACAGTCCGTACAGATTTTGATTGCATCTTCGACTTCATTCCTCATTTTCACAAACACACGCAGAATATTCGTCACAAACTGACCAAGAGCCTCTTCATACGCATTTGACAAGGTTCATGTTTCTGCGGCTTATACTAGGACCGACCACCCTGTCGGTAGCGGTTAGAATATACCCGCGGCTCGGAATATCTGTGGTAAAAGGCGATTGAAGTAGTAATGGATCTCTGTCCCATGGAAAAAAAGCAGAGGTAGGCGCAGAGCTGATGACTCTCCATTACCCACCCTAACATCACTACAGCAATATGCCATAACAACACAACACTCAAAACAACATAAAAAATCGTTAACCCATCTGGGTATGGCTGGTCCGCCTTCAATAAAATACTAAACTAGTAAACTATGTAGTTCCCCGATCGGATCTCCGGGGGGAAACTATCCAAGGGAGACCATCCATGAAAAAAAATTCCGAAAAATTAAGGATAGGATCGTGAAAACTACAACATTCAAACACAGAAGAATACGCAAAGCTATCTGGATATCATCGCTTGGAGTAATGCGCAACCAAATTGATAATTTTCTGAATTCAGACCACATCCTAACCATTGCCAAAATTAAAAGCCAAATCCAAATTCATATTTAAACAGCAACGTTTAAATAAATCAGCGTTGAGACGTTAAAGGATCATTGTAAGCAATATTAGGACGAAATTAATGATCGGTTTCCTTTCCTGGTGGACATAGAAACTGACGACAAAACAAGGCAAAGGAAAGATTTAGTTCAACGAAGAATACGAGGAAAGAGTAGAAGCCCGCAATGTTCTAAGACTTCAAGCCCTGGAAAATAGCGAAGAGATCACGTGTGATATGAAACCCTGCGAAAGGAAGTCAGCCATCTCCTTCGGTATAAAAAAAATTGAATCTATTGACTTAAGCAATCTAATTGACAAGGCCGCAGGAGTCGACCTAGTACCATCATAAATAATAAAATATATTGAAGATGAATTAACAGGGAACTTACATGGGCTTATCATGTCTATATGGGGCAATGAAATAAAAAAATTCAGTCATCATTCCGGTATTTAAAAAGATTGACCGAACCCAGTGCACCAACTACCGAGAAATATTGCTCATTGTTACAAGGCGCTGTCAAATATTATCTTTAAGAGACTGGCATCATAAACTAGGGAAATTATCGGAGACTGCCAGTCTAGCTCCAGGAAGATCTAGATAGAAGATGCCTCTGATGGGACAAAACCGTTAAGGCGCACCCTCTCGTGGTACAAGTGGTTGGGGTAGTAAGCGCCGGAGATCAAGTTATTGACCGAAGTCAATGCTCTTGCTACGTGGCTTCAAATCAGTTTTATCAGAAAATTGTCCACCCGTAAAATACTAGCCCTTATGTTTAGGACCTCATTCGGGTACAATTTCGCGTACTCAGTTTCAGGTGTCTTATGGACATCCATAGGCAATCATGGGCCTGATTAAGGCCATGTAGCAGATTACCTTCACTCTCGCATCAAGTTGACTGCTATGAAACATCCATCTTGTGAGAGCGAAAGCGCCCCGGGCCCTCGCCAGAGCAGCATCTATATGTTTTCGTCAAAATATAACCAGAACCTAAGGTATCTGACTACACTTCGTTTCGCCAGTGGTCTAATATTGAAAACCTGCGCCAATTATTTCTAGTGTCGCAAGAAACCCTAGACAGAGGCGTTCTGAAAAAAATGGATTCTGATTTCTGTAAATTTATCTTCAACCTTCAGTCATCACAATACTGCTGAATTTTTTCCAAGTCATGCTGCAGAAGAGTAACAATGCCGTCGATCTTTGAACCTGATCTGTACGCAATTAAATCGCCTGCGTACGCTATTCAATGTCGGTGACTTATAGATCGGAAATTTGCCGGGTTAGAGGTGCTTCTACCCCTCTTGGAGATTGGTTGCACCGCGGCTGTTTTCCAATGCACTGGATAATATGCATCATTGAACAGGATGTGTACATCTCTACAGCCACTGATGTGGGGGGCCTGAGCACAATAGTGAATATTCCGTCGATTCCTGTGTATTTTTTTCTTTTCAAACAGTCAAAGCTAGTCTGGAGATCGTCCGTCGAAATGAACAAGGTGTTAGCCCCCCCCTGGCGACGGCATTATTTGCCAATACATTGTCATTGAACCTGGTAAAACCAAGGTTCTCTGATCGATATCATTTCGAAGGTGGAATTAATGAAGGTGGTTAATGGTCGTGGCTTGACCGAATGCTGTCATTCATCTGGCACACTTCCTGAAAGACAATTCCCACTGTGGCCACCTTCTCCTGAGCTTCAAATCCTGAATGTCATTCTGATTGTTTCTCCGAAATATTTTATTTATTTGCGGGAGCATATTCATATATTATCCATTTGTTTGAGTCACCTGTCAATCTCACAGTTTGACAGGTTCATATTGGACGATGGAAAGCAAACGCTCGAAGTGAGCATTCTCGTCAAGGAACTGGCAAAGTTTGGCATCGCGCTCTACTGTAATAGTAGGGGTGCATTTGGACCAGAAACCAGAATGAGACGTGCGTCTTTCGTACGTCTTCCCTCGTGGCACCCTGAAATTTTGAAAGAAGTCCAGGTTCGTAGCGACAAAACCCGTTACAAACAAACTCTATTCGTGAATACGTGTGAGCTCATTTCATTTTACCGCAGTGTACTCCCGCCATGCACACTCTTGGAATTTTAACAATGTGCGTGATTGCTTACATAATTTTAACAGAACCCCGGGTTCCCACGTGCTCGTCGTAGCTTGTAGGCCAAAGTCGGTGGCCATTTTAAATGGTACGTCTCATTGGTGCTTTCTGATTTGGACGTTGTCTGCCATTTCAGCTAAATCGTCTGGTACTTTGTTTGCGGTACTAAGTCCGCAATGGTGACTGTCATATACGAAGATTAGACGAAAGTCAAGCAGTATGAGATCCAGATAGGAGCCACTCCTAGGATACGACGGACCATCCTATGCGAGTATCTTGACTCTGTACTCTATGCTCTGCAGAACCCACTAATGGCTTTGTAGGCTAATTCATTAAATGGCCAACATTTACAAGTCATTTCCGTTAGACCCTTTACAAGGAGATCTTTTATGATTATTTTTCGTAACAGACTGACACCCTGATAGTTATGCTCGGAGCTCAGTAAGATATCTGAACAAGCGTTGGCTTTAACTCGGATCACTTCAGACAGGCTATAGGAGTCGGAGATCCACGTCAGTGAACTTGAAATAATTTAGTTCTATTTGCTATGGTCACAATTATAGATCTTGTCACAAACGTTTGAATATAACTTCTATACGAGAGTGCACTGGTTTGTCCAGGTGAAAGGTCTCATCTTCTTTCGACTGATTTCATATATGTATTTGACAAATATATGTATGGTTCCTCCTATGCTTTTTGGCAGATTTGAAGATATACATTTTTCCCTATTTTCAAATATGACAGAATTCTCTATACACAGTGTATCGCTTTGGTATTTCAAGAGGAAACATTTCTAATAGAAAACGAACAGAACTTTGTCTCTTTGACAGTTTCAAAACAAGCCACGGTTCCGTCATCACACAAACGTTTGGTACCACTGCCAATTAGAAAATCTACACCATTTTGTAAAGTGCTCTTAAAACGATCGAATGGGATTTAAGTACGCTGAGGATTAAATCAAAAATAATACATAAACTGTGCAAATCTCTAAAGGATTTAATTAAAAAAGTGTAAGTTACTCCTCGAAGTATTAGTTTCAATTCAATTTATTTTCAATAGAACCGTGTTAAGTAGAGAAAAATTCTATCGAAAATTGTGGGTCATTCTTTCGCCACACCCTCAACAAAAATTTTCTTTTTTCTTCCTGTTAATAAAAGTGTATAAATTCGTTTCCTATGACTGGGAGGTTGTTTAATGCTTTAGTGAAAATAAGTAAAGAAAGTAGTTTTAGGTCTTATTGATCGCTAAGTGAAATTTTGCAAATTGCACGACAAGTGCAAGCAGGTAATGGCGACGACGTCATCGGCAAAGTGACTTTTCTACCTCTTTTTGCCATGTATTGTGCTATTTTATAAATCGATAAAATGAGTAATATGTTGACTTCGATTACTTAATATTTAAATTCTCGAGATAACACTGTTAAAGTGGGGCAAAGATTGGGTTTTACTTCCAGATCTGTGGATAATTAGCTATGGCTATTCAACGAATTGGGGTTGTGGTCTAAAAAACAAAAAAAAATTCCTGTACCATAGCGTAATGAAACTAACTGATCGTTCGCCGCTTCGATGTATGTTTACTTAGTGTGTACATGTATTTTCGCCGTGTTTAGTGTTCTGTGTGTGATGTTGGGTATGGGCTTTTCTCCATAACAGAGTGCGCGAGGTTGAGGAGTGATAAGGGGTGGAGTGCGAGTGCCTTGTTGAGTGAATTACGTCACCCTGCTATTTCAGAATAGATAGTACCACTAAATGCTTTTTTTGGGTTTTGTGTCATGCAAAACAATTTTAATAATGTTTGCAAAGATGTATTGTTAGAAATCAGGCATGCAGGAAGGACACGAATGATGTATTGTATTGACGGGCTTCTGTGCTCCCTCGGGCTTCAGACTATGCATATGTATGTAGGTACACGACAAAACATAACCACTAGTGGTATGATTTGGTCTACTATGCAGTTCTAATCAACATGGATACATACTTACATGCTGTTCAATAAATTAAGTTGTCCGTGGACTTGTGGACTTGCATGCATATACATACATATTTGTAGTCTTTCACCTTACCGGTCGGTCGTAAGAGAATTTGAAGATAAGATAATGTTGGGGTAATTATTCGGAAAAAGGCCCTACTCACCGATTTTGATGAAATTTCAGTATGTCAGATTAGGATTTTTTCTAAGAATTTTGATATATATATTTTAGGTCGGACTTATCTAGTTTGGAAGATATAAGCTTTTTAAATTTTCCATACAAAATAAGATTTCATTATGCCTAAAAGTATGCAACTATGTTTTAAATAAAATTATTCTTCATATTCAATTTCCTTAATATGCAGTCGGAAAATCTTCAGTTTGTTAGGTATGTACATGAAAAACTACATACATACATACATATTAGAAATAACCGTAAATGTGAGATGTCAAATGTGAAATGAAATGTGTGTTGCAATTGTAAGCCATTGTTTTTAAACGTTTTGATTAAATTCTGAAAGTGTAAAAACAGGCGCCTGCCAGACAGTCGTAGACATACCCTTAGCGGAGCGACGAAGTCGCGTGAGCGGCTAAACCCTGCGAAGAAAAGGGTTAAAATCCTGTTAGCGAGCGAAGCGAGCCACCCACATCATACTTTAAATACACCGGACTTTTTCTAACCTCTTGCATAGTTCCAGGCATAACTATGATTCAACTAAATCAAGCCAAATCTGTATTTTGTATGGGAACTTCAAAAGCTTATATCTTTGAAACTAGGAAAGTCCGACCTAAAATATATATATCAAAATTCTTAGAAAAAATTCTAATCTGACATACTGAAATTTCATCAAAATCGGTGAGTAGGGCCTTTTTCCGAATAATTACCAATGTTGGTCGTGTAATAATTTATTAGCCTAAGGTGCGGTATGTACTCGCATATTTCTGGATAGAACATAATTTTTCTGGGGCCTTCCTGGATTCGTAATATGTTTTACATCTTTTTACACTTGATTGATTAGTTCCGAAATATCTTTTTACTGCTTAACAAGATCGTTAAGAAGAGACAAGTATTATAGGGGAGCTAATCTTTTTTTTGGTTACTAAGTATTAAAGGATGTTGAACTTCAAGAGAAAATATGTCCTTGAAATTTGTTATTGTGCCATTAAGAGATTATATTCCCCCTTATTTATCCCTTATACCAATTAGATACCGTGTTTTGCAAATTGTGGTATATGAATGTATTTTCATAGCGAATTTCGATAGTTCTGGAAATGCATTCTCTTTGCTTACTATTAAAGAGATATCCATGGCACTCAATTTCCTTTCAGGCAAAGATGACAAGATTTCTCTGCTTGGGGTTGTTGGAATTTGTATTCGTTTCTCCTACTGCCTTAATGGTTTTTGGATGTTCTGCTCGCATAAATTGATCAACTGATCTTATATCAATTACAATATTGGGACCTTGAATATGTTTTCGATGTTTCCCAGCAGATGAACTTTTTTTTTGTTTTTTTAATTTATAATTCGTGCAGGTTCAAGAGTGTACGCTCTTATAGTGTTTTGTCACAACCTGGACGGTGTGCAGATGGTTTGTGTCCTAGATATGATTTGAGAGATTCGATTGAATTTGCGTTGGTTGTAGTTCACAGTAACTCTTTTTGTTTCCATGGAAGGTAGCTGAAGTGAACGCCATCTTGAAACCAGGAAAATACCGTACAAAAGGTTAACCATCGCCCAATTTACCTGTTACCAATCATATTAAACAACCAATGCTCGAATATAACAAAATTGTACAAAATCACCAGTTTGGAGTCAGAGAACGTCACGCGACTATACCACAAACGTACAGAGTAATAATAAAATTTCAAGTGACTTAGAAAATAAAAAGAAATACTACTTAGAAGTATTTCTCGACGTATGTAAAGCTTTTGATAAAGTCTGCACATGGGACTACTTTACACATACCACTAGGCTTGATTCATAAAAGCCACCTTGGCGAATCGCACTTTTATGTAAAATACGAGGACGAATACTCCACATGCATGTCGTACAAGCTGGCGTGCCCCAGGGTTGCCTATTTGGGCTACTAGTTTACTTGATATACACAACCGACAACGCTACACTCCGCGCTAGTCACATTTCCTTTTGCAAGTTAGAAAAGACCATTTAAACAACATGAAGAATAAACTATCCAGGTAATGAACACCACAACGAAAATCGACAACTCACCTCCAATAAAAGTTAACAACAGATGTATAAGAACTTACGCCTAGTACTTAGGTATGGTTTTTTTCACAGTAAGTTAACAAGGAAGTAACACATTTTAAAAGAGTAACCAAATAAAAGACAAATTTCGAAAATGCTATTTGATGCTTGGTAAAAACTCTAAGCTATCAACAGATAACAAACTGCTCATTTCCAAAACCATGATAAAGTCTATCTGAACTTATGGGCTACAATAGTGGGAACTTCAAAAACCTCATAAACCTAAGAACTATTTCTCATATCAAAGCACAATGGTGTATACCAAACTAGGAAATTCACAAAGATCTCCACATAACAACCCCCGCAGAGGAAATGACATTGTCCTGCGACAAATAACGAAATGGTTATGTAAGCTCCCCGTGGTAGCGAACGAACAAACACAAAGACGAAGATTTAAACGCTACAAACCAATAGACTTAGTTTACAGGTTTACCTATAACTGGGGAGACTGTCTAAAATATACTAAAAAGAATCAAAAAAAAAAAAAAAAAAAACCATTAGCGACCGCTATTGACTGCAATTGAAGGAAGAACGAGCGGAAACACGAAAAGGAAATTTTGCTACATAAAAACGTTCGGCCCTATGTTGCAAAATTGGTGAAAAAAACTATTTAGAAACGCTTAAATGACAGGTCATTTCCCACCCGCTTTTTTCAGCAGAAATTGCCTCTTCCGATTAATACTTTTTCCGTTCGTTGGTGGTTGAGCAGCACTTCCATTCTTATAGATGACAAAAGAAATGTCGGTTCCGGATAGCCCCAAAAGACGTGTTGTTTTCCGACGTGAAATTCATATACTACTTGAAAGCTGGGAGGAAGTAGTGGCTAGCGATGGATAATACTTTGAATGAGATGCTCACTTTTAACTACTTACCTTAAATTCACAAAAAGAATCCTAATAGTTCAATAATCCTTCGAGCAAATCTCAGTAACTTTACAAGAGTTATAGATATATAGGCACATGGACTACGTTGAGTTTATCAATTCTGGAACCAGTAGTGGATTTATTTCGTTGGTTTTAATGAGTTAATATTCCAAATTTATTTGCAAAAGTTTGAATGCGAGATATTATTTAGTATGAGCGGAATGATTCGATGACATTTCGTTTCAATCAACTTCAAGCTCAATTTTAAGGTGTAACACAGCCGTCGTTGTGGTCTTTCACATCTATGTATGTATGTGAATGCAGTTTCGTTCGCTTATGTACGGATGTAAATATAAGCGTATCTACCGGTGGTTATGATTGATTTTGCCGATGAGCCATACTAATTGCAACTTGCACCTGTATCGTCGCAGGTTTTATCCAAGACACTCTGTAGTTCCTGAGCTCTAGGTTGTATAGCAGATTTCTAACATCTGGTTCATTTAGTCTCGTTGAACAAAGATCTGACTCTTTTACTGGGTGATTCGAGACATGCACACCCCGTTTGTCTATGCTTTATTTTCTGTCTGAACTTTATAGTTACTTATCATTATTTAGGAATGGCGGCCCTATACTGAAAAGTGTTGCAGTCATTGTGGTTCCCATATGTTCTTTAATAAACCAAAATTCATTCATCATTCGTTTCTTCATATTCATAGCAATGTAGATCGTAGGTCATTAACATCATTTCTCAATATGCAACTTTTAAAGTTTTAGTTATATCCGCTAAGTTGCTTAACTTTTATACCGATTGAAGCAATAAATTTTTGTTATGAAAAAAGGAAAAAAGTAGGTTTCGAGAGGTGATCAAACAGTTATATCCAAAAGAAATTAAAACTGACTTAGATAATATATCGAACTGTTTACTATTGGGAAAATGAGCTTAAACGTTTTCGTCACACATGACTCAAAAAGTGTATAGGATTACTAATAACATCTAGTAACAGCTTGATATTAGTGATATCTCCATAGATCGAATGATTTCCTCTGATTTTGACCGGTTAGTTCTGATTTTGGTGATAGTCTCTATAATACCTGATTGTCGCAATGTTGGGGCACCTAAAAGTCATACAGTGAACGGTAACGTGAACTAATTAAAACCAAGGCTGTTCACGTTAGCGAATGTGAAAAATTAAACCAAAGTTTATACAGCGCGCTCGCTGTAAGGTATTTTACATCAACTTTTTATTCTTCATATCACTTGTATCAACAAAAACACTAAATGAAACATAAAAGTAAAAAATAAATATAAAAATTCATACAATTCTATTTTAAATCTAATAACATAATATTGTTAATATAATTTCTTGAAATAATCAGTTATTCTTTTCTGTTGTAATGAAAGCGCAACCTTTTTAACAGCATTTTCTCTCCTCGCAAACGTTTGAGCACATTAACCTCTCTTTGACCGGCTTTTTCTTGTACGGCCCAATCCAGCGCTTTATTAAAAATATAAATTGCTTCGGTTGCGCTCATTTGGTCAACATAAACGTCTTCGGCTTCAACGTTGTCATCGTTTTCGACATCATTTTCCTCCTCTTCGTGTTCATAATTTTCACCTTTATCATCTTCAAAAATATCAGCGTTCCATTCTCTAATGTGTAATAGATAAGATGTACTCAACCTTAAATAAAAAATTTAACATTTCGTTGAGTGCATATGTAGAAACATTGCAAACAAACATCAGTATTCAAACTTTCGAGAAGACTAAGTGTTGAAGTTATCAGTGACCCTATTCCCGAGTTCAATGTTTCTTTTAATATGCTCAACGGGATGTTGTCATATTCATCTTCGCCAGGTTCCACAATACTCAAAATATTTTTCCAGCAATTTGCTAGAAGGAGAGCCTTAATTGCCAAATTCTGCTGGCTCAGAAACTTAATGACCTTAACTTATTCACATTTTAGAAAATTGAACATCGATTAAAATTTGCAGTCATTACCTGACGAACAAATGAATTGTGAAACCACTGTGAGAAAATGGCTTGCGTCATCCACGAAGATTTTGAATTCTTGTAGCCAGTTCGGCAATCAAAATTTTAAAAGCTGAGTGGTTTCTTTGCCTTTCTAATAACCAGTAGTTTAAGCCTGTGTGTTCCTGAAGCATTCGCGCCACACAAAAACGTAACTCGTTGCTTTTCCGTCTTTGTGCCCGGAGCAGTTTTCTCTGAAGCTGATATGTACATACTTTTTTTAAGCAAAAGCCTTCAGTATAAACCAGACTCGTCGGCATTATAGAGCTGATCTTTGGAAAGCTGCATTTCTTAAGTTTCTTTTTGAATGGATCCACTAATTCAGGTTGTGACGAAAGTTTCTCTCCAGTGATTTTCAAAAGGCCAATACCATAACGTTTTTTAAAGCACATAAGCCACCCGTCTCGCATAGAAATTGGCTTTGTTTTCACAAATTTAAGTGTAATTGCTTGGCTTTCTCCTTTAGCATTATTCCGCTTACTGGCCAGTTTTTGTTTCGCATTCCAACAAACCATCTGTAGAGACTCCTCTTTTTTCATTGTTTAACTTTTTCGTGTCTTGGGACACTCTTAAAAATTGCACTTTCCTTTTTTCTAAGGTTTCATATCGTTGATTTACCGACATTGTACTAGGTGTACAACTTTGCTTCTGCCGTTTTTTCCCCAACATTTGAGGCTTTAATGAA
The DNA here is from genome assembly GCA_958301585.1 of Merodon equestris. Classification (NCBI taxonomy): domain Eukaryota; kingdom Metazoa; phylum Arthropoda; class Insecta; order Diptera; family Syrphidae; genus Merodon; species Merodon equestris. The sequence goes on from OY284414.1 coordinate 80,765,389, forward strand.
ACAATTTGGTTACACATATGTATATCATTCAAAGTATATTCCATCGCTGGCCGCTACTTTCTCCCATCTTTCGGGCAGTGTACGAATCCCGCGTCGAAAAAATTGTTCATCTTTTGAAGCGATCCACGAATCGATCCAATTTGTGACTTCTTCATGAGATCGGAAGTGTTGGTCGGCCAAGCCATGCGCCATCGATCGAAACAGGTGATAGTCAGAGGGTGGGGTAAGACTCCCCATTTTAACGTTTCCAAGTACGTTTTGAACTCTCTTGCAACTTGGGGTCGACCGTTGTCGTGCTGCAAAATCACTTTATCGTGCCTCTCGCTGTATTGCGGCTGTTTGACTTTTAATGCTCTGCTCAAACGCATTAATTGCGTACGATAACGAGCACCTGAGATTGTTTCACTTGGTTTTAACACCGGTTTTAACACCACCAAATGCAGAGCGTGATCTTGGAGCCGTAGATATTCGGTTTGGCCGTCGACGTGGAAGCATGGCCTATGATTTTTTGCGTTTAGGGTTATCGTAATGAACCCGTAAACGCCCCCGGTCACAATGCGATGTAGATCTCCCTTCCGTTTTTGCCTCTGAAGCAACTGTTCACAAACACACAAACGCCGTTCAACGTCTCTTGGTTTCAACTCATACGGGACCCAAGTTCCATCTTTCTGAATCATGTCCATGGTCTTGAGACGTTTTGAAATGGCTTGCTGTATCACTCCCACTGATCGTGCCAATTCTTCTTGAGCTTGACGCGAGTCTTCACTCAGCAATGTCTCCAATTCTGCATCTTCGAAAACTCTCTCCCTTCCACCACTATGCCGGTCTTCAACGTTAAAATCACCGTTCTTGAAGCGTAGAAACCACTCATGACACGTTCGTTAACTAATAGCGTTCTCACCGTACGTATTTCAGAGCATTTGATGAGACTCAGCCGCTGTTTTCTTCATATTGAAACAATACAGCAACACCATCCGCAAATGACGAGAATTTGGCTCGTAAACGGACATTTTCAATCGAGAACAACTTTATGACACAAATCGACTAATGTTTGAATGGTGTTCTGTTGACCGAAATCCAAGCTAACTGCTTGACGTCTGCAATCTATTTTTTTTCGACCGCTACTTACCGTTATCGCCACATATCGGCAAACGGCGGAAGCAAAGTTCTATACCTTATATTTTTTTGACAATGAAGTAACAGAAGCTCCAAAATGTCCGCCTTTTGCTTTAAAGTTAAAGTTTTTGCTTTTTTCGAACTCATTTCGACGTCCAAACTGCACAATAAAACCGCCAAAATTGAACTGTCAAAATCAGCTGTTGCCGTTTGATAGAATTTTCCAGAGAGTTCGATTTGCAGTTTTGAATAAAATCTCAGAATAAGATATTAAAAATAGAATAAAGAAATTTGTTGAAACAAATGTTGACATTAATGCCCTTCAACTAGCTACTACTTCCGCCTCTTGGATGCAGTGCAAACTGAAGGCTGATCCTAATGACAAAGTTGATTCCTTTCAATCGATCCTAACCCAACTGTTTAATCAACACGTACCGACTAAAACAGTAAGAGTACAAAACCAAAACTGTCCATGGTTTACCTCCGATGTGATTTACGTAATCAAAGTTCGAAATAAATTGCACAGTAGATGGAAGCACAGATCAATGAATGCCAATTGGAAAGCATTTATAAGAGCCCGAAATCATGCAACTTTGGTTATACGGGCATCTAAAAAGAACTATTTTGCATCAAAGCTTAATGCCTCTTTACCCGCCAAAACACTTTGGAGAAACTTAGAAAAATTGGTGTCTCTAAAGTCAATAACCAACAAAGTATTCTCGACCCTGATCTTCTTAATAACTTTTTCGTAGGCGATTAACTCTGTGATAATGATTGCGCATGTCGGCCCAGTTGGAAAGTTTCGTGCAAAGACTAGAAGATTTTGAAGTGATGAGTGAAGACGAAGTTTTTAAATACACCATGGCCGTTAAGTCTGACGCTATCGGAGAGGATGGTCTATCAATACGATTTATTAAACTTATTTTGCCTCAGATTGTTAGCGATCTCACTCATGTTATTAACTTTTGCATTACAACATCAACTTTTCCTATATCTTGGAAAATTGCAAGGATACTTCCAATCGCTAAAAATACAAAAGCTAACTCCCCTTCTGACTAGAGACCAATAAGCATATTACCTTGCTTATCAAACATTTTTGAAAAAGTCTTAGAGAAGCAAATCCTGAACCATATACATACATACATATGTAGCTACTAACAACTTGCTCTACCCGAAACAATCGGGGTTTGGAGTCAATCACTATGATTGATAAACCTACTTGACGAAATAAGGCAGGATTATGACAAGGGCTATGTAAGTCTTCTTTGTCTGCTTGACTTTTCGAAAGCTTTCGATAGGATAGATCACAACACCCTAGAGTGAAAGCTAAAAAACTTGTTTGGCTTCAGTGATAGGGCGGTCAAGCTTATTGGCAGCTATTTATCAGGAAGATTTCAGAGAATTACCTCTGGCGGTAAATCCTCTTCTCTAAAAGCGTTAGTTCAAGGAGTTCCTCAAGGATAAATTCTTGGGCCATTCATCAATGATCTCCCATCAGTCTGCTCGCAAACATCTGTGCATCTTTATGCTGACGATGTTCAACTGCATGTAGGGAAGACCTTCAACCAAGGAAGCTTGGTCCGGTGCTAATGGGCTGCTTCTGAACCCACTAAAAACACAGGTAATACCAATTTTCAAAAGAAAATTTGACTTGAATCTCCTAACAGATATATGTTTAAGCAATAATAAAATCACTGCTGTTGAGCTTTGCACAAGTCTTGGTATTGTTATTGACCGTACACTATCAGGCTACAGTCATACTCAAAGAGTCATTGGTCGGATTTACGGATGTTTACGGAAATTGTGGCTATCGTCTTATTTTACTCCGATGGAAACCAGACGCAAGTTGGTACTAGCATTAATAGTTCCAATAACCATGTATGCTGATGTTGTCTATAGTGCCCTTGACTCGCTATCCCAGCATAAGTTACAAGTATGGTTCAACGACGCAGTGCGCTACGTATACGGCCTTCGAAAATATGACCATATTTCGGAGCACTCGAAAAAAAACTATTAGGCTGCACACAGAACCAATACATCAAGTAATTGTATATTCCTACATAAAATCATTTACAGTAAATGTCCGTCCTACTTATTTAACAAACTCGTCTTTAATCGTTCTGTAACAAATTTAAGTATCGTTCCTTTCCGTCACCAATATTTGAATTCAAGCCGTTTATTTTTCATTCATGCTGTCAAACTATGGAACTCAATTTCTAACCGTGCCATGTTTAAAAGTACTGTCCTCTCGCATTTATCTTCTTTAACAACCCATCCTTAATCCCTCCTTTGCCCCCCATTATCCCTAACTCTCAGCCAATGTATGTAATTCTTCTCTTGTTTCTTAGTTTTAGGCTTTTAGTTATAAATGTTAGACCAGTTCTACTTTATATGTATCTAAGTACTAAAAAAAGATGTTAATTTTATTGTACATTTATTTTTCAATGGTAATACTATTCTGTGTAAAGATATTTTTCTACTCAATCTGTAAAGTAGTTTTATTCTATTTACTAAAAAAAAATAATTATTTTCTTTTCCTTTATTTACTTATTAATATCTGAATATTTCTTTTCGACCATTAGTGTTAGCTTTTTATTGTAAATACATCCTTTTTTTTTAAATACACAAAAAAAATTGCACAAACTTTCGTTCCAGCCTGTATTTTCTTCCTTTTTACAACTTTCCTTTCCACCACCACACAAACATAGATGCAATTCTTTGTATGTGTTTTCAATTCTGTTGAAAAATTGTTTTCATTTTTCAACCACGTTTGCTGTGTGTCATTTGAGTTTTCACAGTACGACTATAAACATTCTCGATCGGTACTTAATTTTAAAGAAAAAAAAAATAAAACACTTAAATAATCTTCAGTGAATCGCGAAAAACATGTGGCTGCTTGGGAACCTTGATTGAAAATTCTTCGAATCGCCAAAAGAAAATTCGCTTTGAAAACATACGAGAGTAGAGTCGTGATCGTATCTAAATCAGACTGTAAAAGCACACAGAACAATTATCTATACTCAATTTCAATTGATTCTGTACTTCTATTTGCTTTTAAAAATTTATCTTAAAACAAAAAAAAATCCTTCAATTTGCAAAAGAGTGGTCACGTCAACTGGTTTTCTTTTCTGTTTTTCTTCAGATCGTGTGCGAAGGCAAAGCGAATTTTCTTTTAATTTTGGGACACCCTCCAATCGAATTTCTCACACATAAACGTAAAATGCAATAATCGAACCACAAATGGCCGATCAGCTATTGAATTTTATCATAACGACACAAGAATCCTTTGAACCGAACTTCTCCGAATGGATTCTCAAGCAATTTTATGATGATGCGCAAACGGCGCAAAAGTCTTCATGTACGTTGGAGGAATTCGGAATATTTTTCCTGAACTTTGTCCGTCAACAAACGGAGGAATATATGCGGACGGCCGGCACACCACAGTGTATCGATACGCCACCGCCGTCGGTATCGAGCAAGAAAAACGTCCGAAGTGATACAAGCGCTACACGTACATCGAAACGTATACTGACGAATAATTCATCATATCAGTCGTCACCTGATCATCGAAATAAGGCGGAGGATTCATTACATTTGCGATGTACCCCATCGAGAAATTCATCGCTGTTGAACGAAAGTTTTCATCAATCGCATCACAACAGAGGGAATACATCAACGCCACATAGGAGCTTCAGTCGATCAAATGTAAGTGGGAATTCATCGAATGATGCTAGTCGCGGCAGCAATAGTGGATTGTGTCTGGGAGACTTTATTGTGACAACATCGAGGAGCAGCAAAAAGAAACAGCAACAAAAAGACGTATTAACCGATAATAGCAAGTCGGAGCAGAAGACAAAGAAAGTTGAGAAGCCCAAGAAAAGGGTTGTGCCTACGCAAGTCACCAAACAACCAGTCGGTGCCACGTCGTCTGCTTCATTCAGTAGTAGTCCGGCATTTAGCAATGAAAACAATATGCTGAAGATCTACAACGACACTGAGATTATCGAGAAAGACAAATGTGATTTGTCGGAGACCAGAGAGTCCCTAAAATCAAACATCTTGCAAATTAGTCGCGAAATCGAAGAAGAGAATCGCCCAAATCTGATAAATCACAGTCTGAAAGCAGCAGCAAAACGAATGGAGAAACTAAACGCCGGAAACAGCGAAGTCAGTGTCAGTGGAGAAAGCACCGAAGTCAGTTTCAATCGACTAACCCATAAGAAGGCTCTTGACAGGTTTGCGGAGATTTATTCATTTCTGATCGACATCCACATCACCGCCAATGTACTTAACGAATTGTCATACCTCTTGGGCATTCTAAACGCCAACAACATCACTTCACAAAATCGAACTCCTCAACAATCGTTTGACGCTGATTTTCAACTCGACGACAACAACACAAATGTCATCAACTCAGCAACAAATGAAGCATATACTGCACTGAGCACATTGACAAATTGCATTTACTTCGCTCTAGAAGTATTAAAACGCCAGAAACATCTCCTTGCTCTTCTTGACGTGAAAACCTTACGGGTTGTTATCAATAACGAGAGGATCATGTACCTCGCCATAGACCTGAAGGAATTCCTTGAGAAGGTCACAGTGGAAAAGCAACAACTTGAAGCGAAAAGATCCTTGTACGAAGCCTCATTTCGTATCACGAAATCATTCAACAACGTTGTCTACCAGCAGGAGAACGATACCAGGACTAATTTTCCCACGGATGTCGAATTCAGTTGTTTTAAATCCCAACGCGATTTATTTTACACGATCTTCAAGATCTGGGACATGAACCATTTGAATCACACATGGGATTTCAAGCTTGAACTTACGGGAAAAATCCAGAATCTCTTTAAAATCAGCGATCATCCGGTCAATATGGCTCATTTGGCTAAATTGTTTGTCTCCCAGCTTCTCGTGTCATCGAACTACAGTGAAACCTCTCCTACCGATTTGGGCGTTGAGCTGAAAGCCCACGTAGATCTCCAGAAGTTCAGTAAACTCACACAGCGTTTAGTGGAGCCCAGCCACTTTAGTATGGATTATCAGTTTCCAGCGAAACAAGCGTTCTTCAGAGATTTCCTTCTAATCTCGTCGTGCCTAACTTTCGTCGAACAGGTGAAGATTGCGCTTCTCTGCGAACTGCTCCAACTGAACAATTCCAGCTTCGAAGTCATCCATCTGCCCTCGGATGACAGTTACAAGTTTGGAACGGAATACGTCGTCCGGCCAGAGATTTTATCCACCATGCAGGTGTTAGCAAAATTCGTTGGCCTTCTACAGGCGCGACCGTTCTCATATAACCCGTCAAGCGGCTGTTCCGGAATTGATAAGAAGCAAATCGAATTGAGAAACATGTTGCTACCAAAATTTGACGTTATCGACTTACTAAAGGTAGCTGTGCGCGAAAGGAAATTGCTAATCACAATCCCATGGATAGTCCAGTACCTAGCTATGCTAGATCACATTACCTTGCAGCTCGACTACTACCGGCATACACTTAATTTGCTGTACGAGCTGTACATCTGCTTGAGTGAGAGAGCGGATATACTAAAAATGCGTCCCACATCTGTGTTCATCTTGCGAACTTGTCTCGGATGGTTCTTCGACGGGGCCAACGTCGCCAATTCTTATTATGTCTATCGACAAAATCGCACGCTGTCCCTCAGTCAGTTGTCCGAAATGAAAGAAATCTCTATATTCGTACCGAATTCGATGAATGCCGAGTTTTTCCAAGGCGAAGAGAAACAGTTGGTGGTGACGGAAATGCAGAGAGGCGAAAAAGGTGACATTGCTCTTACTTTGGAACAGTTTCGGAATGGAACCACAGTCGAATGCGGTCGGAGCAGCATCAGCCAGCAGACAAATCAATTCGATCCAATGCTAGAGTGCATTCTTAACGTAGCTTGTCCGTTTTTATCTGAATTCCGAGTAGCTATAATGCCCTCCAAGTATTCCAAGTGCGTTTCTCGTACGGGGCGCTATCGTCACATAACACCGAAGATCACCGAAATCACAGCACAGAGGGAAAGTTCGAAGGAGCAAGTGATGCAGGACAATCAAAGTAAACTCATCGAGGCGTTTATGCATTCGCAGAATCTCTCCGTTCGTCGTATAATCGAATTCGTCATTGAGCGAACCACATCGGCAGTTATCAAGGACGCGCAAATTGAAATTCTCATACCATCGAAAAATGAGGCTAACATAAAAGTCCAACAAATCATGTCAACCGATCCTGTTCGAGTGCGGGGAGACATCCTACATATATACACGGAAGCAAACGAAAATGCCACTGCTCAGTGGGATGCTGACCTTCCGACCATGATTGAATCTCGAGTGAAAGCGGCCCTTGATGCTCTCCTACCTCACGAAACACACAATGCCGTGAGAAAGATCTGCCTATCACTGATCCTCCAAAAATGCCAGTACAAAATCAACGATTGGCGCACAACGAATTTGAAAGGTATCGGTTTTTACATTAAAGACGTCGATGTGACGGTCGAGAAGATCGTGAAAGCCAACGGTGCGCCTAAGAAGCCAACATCCACATATTTGGAAATCCTATCTTCTCCCGTCTGTCTCTCCGACGTCCTTGAAAATCTTCAGTTTTGGCTACATAGCACAACCAGACGTCCCGAGTTAGTGGAAGCCGGAAAAATCCAACTGTTCCTCTCAGAGCTCTGCAAGACTTTTATCAACACACTGCCGCTCTCATTCTACCGCATTATAGGTTCATCAGTAGTGCATTTAATGCAAAATCTAATCGAAAACCATAGCTGCCTGGTGACCACAGACTTGATCGGCAACTTTATCCAAGTATGGACGAGCGACGGTATGCGTGACTTAATTCAATACGACAGCAACGATAATAGCGATACTGAAATCAGCACTTCAAAAAACAACACAGATGACGAGGACGCATCCTCGGATAAGCAGAAATCCTCAGAAAATTTATTTTCATCTCTTATCACGATCTCGTTCGTGCGATCTCTAAAGGAAGACGAGTCTTTTGACAAACTCGAATTATTGCTTTTAAACTTAGTTGAAAATCATGTGATAACGATCGATCATTTGAACGATTTGTTCGTTCGCATATTCAAGGCTGAATGGAGCAAACGGGTCCTGAATCGAATTTCAACTTTGCTCCAGAACGTGTTGTCGAGCAAGCCGTCCGATGAAGATCGATCGAAAATGTTTATGGAATTTTTAGCCGATTTTTCTAGAGATATAGACTTGTTTTAGAGTATAACGTCAGTTTCTTCCTTTCTTAGCTGTTACTGTTAGAAGTAAAGTTTTTTTTTTCTTGTATTTTGTTTGTGAAGAAATCTGTTTTAAGCTTGTTAAGAATTTCTATGTAGTTTGTGTTAAGAGTTAATAAAGCATTTGTTTCTAAATGTACAAAAAATGCAACTTTTTCTATTATTTCTAGAAATTTCCTGATAAACTTTGAAACTTTATTAGAATTTTCCCGTTCTTGGTCTAGCTTAGTTAGGTGCTTCTTACTTTAGATGACGCTAGAATTCGCCTAAAAAAAAATAAGCCTCAAAAGCCGACATGACCTTGTGTACCCAACCTTTGATCGTTCTCTGATGCATCGCCATCCGAGATGGAAATCGAAGAACTCAGACCAGAGCAGCAATAACATTCCCTCGACATGTCCTATACGGGTTCAGTAGATGCTTGACTAACCGATGTTGTACAACCGCACAGCTCTTGATTGTGTCTTTTCCACTCTCAATTAACACAAACGAGACCAAAGATTGATGCAGAGTTTTTCTCTCGGCCAAGGGACTCTTCATCCACTTTCTATAATATCCAGGCTCTGCGCCATAGAGAAGCACTGGGATGTTTAAGGTTGTGTAAAGAGTTACTTTGGTTTGATGACCTTACTTCTCAATTGCCTTCTAAGCCCGAAGAAGTCGCGGTTAGCGAGACCTATTCTGCATCTGATCTTAACGCTAATGTCTTTGTCTGTTGTCACTAGTTAACTCAGGTAGAAGAAATACTTGATAAATTCAAGGTGCCAAAGTCGACGTTTTGGTCAAGACATGGATGCTTCGAATGATACTACATAGTAGATAAGATCTTGAAACCGGCGACATCCCTGGTGGCGCTTTAACAACGTCTGTTTCGGCATCAGGTTTTACAGGTTGTACAGATTGTATCCGGTCTTAAAAGCTCGTGAGGGAGACATGATCGACAAAGGTCCTAGCAGTCTCTTGCGAATGCAGCTTTCCGCCCTAAAATTTTTAGGATTTCACTCAACTCCTTTGAGTTTTTGAGATCTGCATATGTACATTAACCAAGTAATGGTCTTAGTCGATCCAGAATGCTGGAGGAGTGATCAATTTGGTTAATCGTCGCTTGATCAGGAGACAGTTTGATCCTCTTATGATAGTTTAGATGTGGGATTTGCGTGTTTCCACCCCGAAACTCTTTTCTGATCTGAATATAACCGTTCAAATATGACCTCCTTACTCAGCCTCACGTTTAAATGTCCTACAATTATTTTGATGATACAAAATCTTTCCCATTTCTAATGAGACTGGTTTAAACTAACAGCCAATTGCAACACAATCTTTGATTCATCTAATAAACGCATGAGCGAATACAAGCTATGTTTTAAAATGTGCAAAACTGCTCTAGAAACATCCGAATCGCGGCTAAACGTTTACGATGAGTCGTGCCTATCCCGTGCAAAAGTAGGAGCTGGATTTCTAGATTTCGTGATGTTCTTAGAGACCTTGAAGACGACGAACGCTGACAGAGAACCTTGAAGAATGAAGCAAACATTAAGAAAGTCAGAAAAATTGTACGCTCTGAACGATATGTTCGCGAAACTTATTGAGGAGATGACTGGCATTCCTAATAGTGTGTTGCATCGTATTCCGAGGATTTGAGAAAGAGAAAGATCCGCCGGGGTTTCTTTTACATTCTCTCACGTAGGAGCGAGGCAAAGGCATGAAATCTGTCCAAAAAGGACCTTGCATTCATATCACCTATTGTAACTGGCGATGAAACGAGCTTCCCTACGAGAAAACTTTTAGTGCAATTTCTACCATCAAAAAGGCTTCGACCGACAATTTCAGGGCTATTCTGATCCTTAAATACCAGATATGCTTCGGCAAGTTTTATGATCGCTAACAATGATGTATTGACTGCTAGGGTGATTATTTTCAATACGAATGATGAATGAAATGTGCTGCTAAGCGTATTCTTTACTTAACAACAGTCTCACTTTTTCAAGTCATACAAAAAATATAATTAGACGAACTCCGCAAAATAGGCCTCCTTGTTTGACGTGAATCGCTCTTCGCCAGGCCATTTTTTATGTTTGAAAAAAAGGAAATTGCATGGGGCTAAATCTGAAGAAAAGTTTTGCTGTGACGATGGTGGTAACCTGGTGCATTTTCGATGTGAAAGAGCACTTAGAGGCCATTTTCGATTAATTCAGGATCAAAACGGTCCAATAAATCAGCTTAGCACTCACCCGCCATTATCCTTCCCTATTCCAACTAGTTAAGATGATGCCTCGCGAATCCCAAAAAAACTGTCTAAACGATGTTCCGGCTGATGATGCCGATTTCTTTTCCTTTGAGCATGTTCCGGACGAAATTCACTGTTTCGACTTTTCTTTCATTTTTGGTGTATACGAGTAAAGGTAGTAATGGATCCATGTTTCGTTTTACTCATAGCTCCACTGGGAAAAAACGCGGCACCCATCGCCGATCACTTTCTCATGCCTAATTTTTCGTGTAGGATACTTTTCATGCGTTCAGTTGAGCTGTCAGCAATCTATCTGATCTTCACCCGTTGATCTGCTAACACGATAACATGGATTTTGTTAACTAGGTATATTCTCCAAAGCCAATGTTCGGCCACGCTTGATTTCAATAAACCCATATCTAGTAGTAATCATCGAAGGTGCATGGTCCGTATAAATGGTACGCAATTTCACTTTGACTTTCTCATTCGTCTTCCCATTTTTTTTTTGTTTTTTTCATGTAGATGTTTGTCACACAACCTGGGTGGGGTGCGGATGGTTTGTGTCGAAGTATGTGCCTTCACTACTCTCCGGGGATGGTTGTCCTAGATAGAATTTGAAATATTCGACTGAATTTGCGTTGGTTATAGTTCACAGTAACTCTTTTGTTTCCATGCCACTAAGGTGTTATTTTGGAAATGCACACACAGAATATGAATTTTGAAGTGATTTTACGCTGCGAGTGTTATGCCTTCATCAGCACTTTTTGATCATCTCTCATTCACAACTGATGTTGTTGCACAGTTTTACCTTATAGGAATCGTTCTTGACTATGGACAGACTTGAACTACAGACCTTCGGCTCAACAGTCAGTGATGATTACCCTGCTTTTTTTACCCTACTACTATAATAATAATAAATTGAAGTAAATTACATATATTGTATAAAATTATTGTGTTAAGGAAAAGCCTTCATTATGTGGAAGCCCACTTATGTGGGAGACAATTTCGAGAGTAGCATAATATATGCAAGACGCCGTAAACTCTACCTGTTAAATTGGTTATGTTATCCCCCCAGGTAAGCTGTTGATTAAAGAAGACTCCAAGGACTTTAACAGCCTCTACATAGTCGGTGTTGGTTGGTGGTAAATCATCTAAGATAGCACGATCTACGACAATGGCACGATCTACGACAGATCCTCATTTAACTGCGCAATAGCATTTACCTTTAGATGAAATGGGTAGCTGATATATAATTGGGCGTCGTCTCCGTGCGTAGGGCCCCAGGATAGTTCCTTAAGGGATTCCCGTTTTAGTTAGCCTATACAGCTTGGCTGCTATCTCCAAGGTAGTTTCTAATGAGTCTCAGTGCTGAGTAATCAAAATGGAGGTGTAGCTGTGAAAGCAGCTTATGTTGGTTTAAAAAGGAGTTCAATTGCGTGCTCAAAGGCATTTCGAAAACCTGAGATATAAATGACAATATGGAAATTGAACGATATTCCTTATCATTATTTTTTCCATGTTTAGGAACGGGTATGGTTTTAGAAGCCTTCCAGGATAGGATATAGGGTAGACGACGGTGGTGAGGATGCTATTATATAAAAATGTGAGAGGTATTAGGACGGTGTGGATGATTAGTTTTAAACATTTGGGATTCATAGTATCCAAGCCAATGGCGTTACATTTGATTACAAGGGTCGATTTAAACACTTCCTCTTTGTAGACTCTAGAAATTTGTTTTACTGGGATCTTTTCCTTATCGTTAAGTTTCACTTTTCTTGCTCTTGATATATTCTGACAAGCATCACAAAACTTATAATTTAAAGACTAATTCTTCAGATGTGAACACAGAATAACATCAACACATTCTGTTGTCTAAATATAAGTGTTCAGTCCCTTGCTATGCTAGTAATATGCATACATTGCGCTTACAAATACTACTTATTTCGTTAACATAGTAAAGAAAACAAAAGACATTCGCCCGGCATTCATTGTCTACTATACCTAGTCTACTAATTGTGTCACACCCAGCTTTAAGATCCGACCTTTAATTAGAAAAAAATTGTTGATTTAATTCAATCATTAAAGTTGCGTTTTTCCACTTTTAAAGCCGAAACGTTTTCATTGCCGGCACATAAAACTCGCATCTCTTCCCTATCCCGTTGCACACACGAATTCCGAATTCCACAGCTGGCAACACGAGTTTAATTAACTCAACTTGTTAGCCCAACTGTTATCATCCGGCAGTTGTGGATAAGATAACTTTGCTCGAATTCAATTGAATCAATTTCAAATGTGTCATTCGTCACACCAATAAACTGAGAGTCTTACGTCATGATTCCGCTTGTAGACTCATTCAACAGATACGCCACTTTCTCTGTCTCGATGTCTCTCTTTCGCTCAATTTCCATTACCTCATCAGCTTATGTAACTATTCCGAATGACTGAATCGTTTATTTTGATTGCAGGTTGACCAGCGTTGAATGAACTGAACAGTATTATCAAGTAGACAAAGAGCAAGGTAAGTCCACCTAGAAAGCTAGCAATCGAGACCTTCAACCCTACAAAACAATTTCAAATTCCTTTCAGAACGCGAATTCCTTAACAAAAATATAAAAATCGAACGAACGATACATTTCGAGAGCAGCATAACAATTAGGAACACATCATGGAGAACTTTACTCCGAAAGAGGTGAAGATCCTCGAAACAGTCGAGGATATTCAAGAACGTCGCGAGCAGGTTCTCTCGCGTTACAATGAGTTCAAGATCGAGACGAGACAGAAGCGAGAAAAGCTCGAAGATTCACGACGCTTTCAGTATTTCAAGCGTGATGCAGATGAATTGGAAAGCTGGATCCATGAGAAATTGCAAGCGGCTAGTGAGGAGAGCTATCGTGATCCAACGAACTTGCAGGCAAAAATTCAAAAACATCAGGCATTCGAGGCTGAGGTGTCAGCCCACAGCAATGCTATAGTTTCTCTAGACAACACGGGTCAAGAGATGATCAGCCAGCAGCATTTTGCTTCGGAGACAATTCAGCGACGTCTGGATGAGTTGCATCGTTTGTGGGAGTTGCTTTTAAGTCGTCTGGCCGAGAAGGGTCAGAAGCTCCAACAGGCTTTGGTGTTGGTGCAATTCCTTCGTCAATGCGAGGAGGTGATGTTCTGGATCAAGGATAAGGAGGCTTTCGTGACAGCTGACGAGTTTGGTCAGGATTTGGAACATGTCGAGGTGTTGCAGCGCAAATTTGACGAGTTTCAGAAGGATATGGCCTCACAAGAATACAGGGTGACCGAGGTCAACCAATTGGCAGATAAACTCATTCAAGACGGACATCCGGAACGTGATCAAATCACAAAGAGAAAGGAAGAGCTGAATGAGGCTTGGCAGAGGCTTAAGCAATTGGCTATCGTGCGTCAAGAAAAACTCTTCGGAGCACACGAAATTCAACGTTTCAATCGTGATGCTGACGAGACTGTTGCATGGATTGCCGAAAAAGACGTCGTTCTTTCTTCAGATGACTATGGTCGCGATTTAGCCAGCGTACAGACCTTGCAAAGGAAGCACGAAGGCGTCGAGCGTGATTTGGCTGCGCTGGAAGACAAAGTCTCAACGTTAGGTGCCGAAGCACAGAGATTGTGTTCAATTCATTCGGATCACAGTGATCAGATTCGTGACAAGCACGCCGAGATCGCCAACTACTGGCAGAGTTTGACAGCTAAAGCCAGAGAACGCAAGCAAAAGTTGGATGAATCCTATTACTTGCATCGTTTCTTGGCCGATTTCCGTGATCTAGTCTCATGGATCAATGGCATGAAGGCAATAATCGCAGCTGATGAACTTGCAAAGGATGTTGCCGGAGCTGAAGCACTTTTGGAGCGCCATCAGGAACACAAAGGAGAAATCGATGCCCGTGAGGATAGTTTCAAACTGACCACGGAATCAGGACAAAAGTTGCTTGAACGTGGCCACTACGCGGCTGCTGAGATTCAGGAGAAACTTGCTGCATTGGAGAATGACAAGAGTTCATTATTATCACTCTGGGAAGATCGCCGCATTCTTTACGAACAATGCATGGACTTACAACTCTTCTATCGTGACACTGAGCAGGCTGACACTTGGATGGCTAGGCAAGAAGCTTTCCTGGCCAACGAGGATCTCGGCGATTCCTTGGATTCTGTTGAGGCTTTGATCAAGAAACACGAGGATTTCGAAAAAAGCTTGGCTGCACAAGAGGAGAAAATCAAGGCTCTGGACATATTTGCCACTAAACTGATCGATGGCCAGCACTATGCTGCTGATGATGTGGCTCAACGCCGCCAGATGCTTCTGAATCGCCGGCTAGCTCTTCAGGAGAAGTCCTCCAGGCGCCGACAATTATTGGACGATTCCAATCGCTATCAGCAATTCGAAAGAGAATGTGACGAGACCAAGGGATGGATCAGCGAAAAATTAAAATTCGCCACCGACGACAGCTATCTGGACCCAACAAACTTGAACGGAAAGATGCAAAAACACCAGAACTTCGAGCACGAGTTGAATGCCAACAAGTCTCGCATTGAAGACATCACAACCGTGGGCACAGAGCTTATCGAGAACAAGCACTACGCTGCTGATCAGATCAATACTCGTATGCAGGAAGTAGTCGTCCTCTGGGAGACTCTCGTTCAAGCATCCGATAAGAAAGGATGTAAATTGCAGGAAGCCTGCCAGCAACAGCAATTCAACCGCACCATAGAAGACATTGAACTATGGTTGAGCGAAATCGAAGGTCAACTGTTATCAGAGGATCATGGCAAAGACTTGACCTCCGTGCAAAACTTGCAGAAGAAACATGCTTTGTTGGAAGCGGATGTAATGGCTCACCAGGACCGTATTGAAACTATCAAAGTTGCCGCAAACAAGTTCATCGAATCCGGCCATTTCGATGCTGACAATATCAGGAATAAAGAATCCAACTTAACAGCTCGGTACGCTGCATTGGCTGCACCGATGGCTGAACGCAAACAACATCTCTTGGATTCTCTCCAAGTACAGCAGCTATTCAGAGACTTGGAGGATGAAGCTGCTTGGATTCGCGAGAAGGAACCCATCGCCGCATCAACCAACCGCGGTCGAGACCTGATCGGCGTCCAAAATCTCATCAAAAAGCACCAGGCTGTCATGGCTGAGATCAACAACCACGAAGGTCGATTGCTCAATGTATTAAGCTCGGGGGAGAACATGCTTAAGGATCAACCATTCGCCAGTGATGACATTCGCCAAAGACTCGACACTTTGCATGAACAATGGAACTCCTTGAAAGAGAAATCCAGCCAGCGTAAGCAGGATCTCGAAGATTCACTTCAAGCCCACCAGTACTTTGCCGACGCAAATGAGGCTGAATCTTGGATGCGTGAGAAGGAACCAATTGCAACCAATAGCGACTATGGCAAGGATGAAGACTCTTCGGAAGTTCTCCTAAAGAAACACGAAGCACTCGTCTCTGATTTGGAAGCATTCGGTAATACTATCCAAGCCTTGCAAGAACAAGCGAAGAATTGCCGCCAGCAAGAGACTCCTGTGGTCGACATCACTGGAAAGGAATGTGTAGTCGCTCTATACGACTACACCGAGAAATCTCCACGTGAGGTATCCATGAAGAAGGGCGACGTACTAACGCTCCTCAACTCAAACAACAAGGATTGGTGGAAGGTCGAGGTAAATGATCGCCAAGGCTTTGTGCCAGCTGCTTACATCAAGAAAATTGAGGCTGGACTCAGCGCAAGTCAACAGAACCTCGTAGACAACCACTCAATCTCCAAGAGACAGAACCAGATTAATTCCCAATATGACAACCTCTTGGCTTTGGCCAGGGAGCGCCAGAATAAACTGAACGAAACCACTAAGGCATACGTTTTGGTTCGTGAAGCTGCCGATCTAGCATCATGGATCAAGGACAAGGAGAATCATGCCCAGATCACTGATGTTGTAGGCGAGGATTTGGAAGAAGTCGAGGTTCTTCAAAAGAAATTCGACGATTTCAACGACGATCTTAAGGCAAACGAAGTGCGCTTGGCAAACATGAACGAAATCGCCGTACAGTTGACTTCTCTCGGACAAACCGAAGCTGCTCTTAAGATCCAAACTCAAATGCAAGATTTGAACGACAAGTGGACCAATTTGCAACAACTTACTGCCGAGAAGGCCAGTCAATTGGGATCAGCTCACGAGGTACAGCGTTTCCACCGTGACATCGACGAAACCAAGGATTGGATTGCCGAAAAAGAGAACGCTCTCAATAACGACGATCTCGGTAAGGACCTCCGAAGCGTGCAAACCCTACAGCGTAAGCACGAAGGTCTTGAGCGTGATTTGGCTGCTTTACGCGACAAGATTCATCAGCTCGATGACACTGCTAATCGCTTGATGCAGTCACATCCCGACACTGCCGATCAAACCTACGCCAAGCAAAAGGAAATCAACGAAATGTGGGATCAAATCGTCACTAAAGCAAATACTCGCAAGGAGAAACTCCTCGACTCGTATGACTTACAACGCTTCCTCAGCGACTACCGTGATTTGCTTGCCTGGATCAACTCGATGATGGGTCTTGTGACATCCGAAGAACTTGCAAACGACGTTACCGGCGCCGAAGCTCTTATCGAACGCCACCAGGTAAGACGCCAACCGTTTGTTTGAATGAAATATGAAATGCATCTATTGATATCCGTCCCAATGCTTTTACAAAAATCCCCTCCCCTACCCCCCAATCCGATATCAAAATAATTTACGTTGTTTCACGCGGACAATGAGAACATTTTGAAGTTAAATCTCATTTAATCCTTTTTTTATTTTTCTCTCTTTCCGTTTGTTTCGTTTTTATATTGCTTTTTCGTTCGTTTGTTGGATAAATCACACCACCACATTGCCACCACCTCCTTCCAATACAAAAAATAAAAAATTTAAAAATATCAATGTGTCTAGGGTCACCGTGCCGAGATAGAATTCCTCTATGGAATCAATTTGTCGCCAGAGGTAGTTGAACAAAACGATTTTCATCTTTTTTGACATTCGAATCTTCTCTCTAAGCAAAATGTGTTTTCCTTTTACTTTTCATTTAATTTTTTTTTTGTTATCGTTTAAAACAAAACCAAAGAAACTAAATCAATAATAAGCTTTGGAGTTGACATCTTTTTTATTTAATTTACTTATCTAATTGTGTTTTGTCTAATTAGTTGTCCTAACAAATACTTTTTTTTCTTATGTATACATCCATAGAACGTGTATAGAAAACGATCACAGGAAGTGACTGGTCGTTTATATCATCTCTTAACAATTGTTACTAATTAGTTAAACATTGTTTCAGGACATACTACTAGTTTAAAGCATTCGTATCGCTCCTTTCTATCTCAGTCTCATCGCAAAATTACTCAAGAGACAGTGTTTTGAAAAGGAAATTTATTGATATCATATCGTTCTCATAGCTACTGTCTTTTACTTCTCCTCCCTTTCCTCATAGCAACTGCATCTTGGTGAAGATTGATTCAGTCCAGCTTTCAAACTCTTTGTTATTATATATATAATAATATACTTTCATCATATATCTACTTTAAGCTCCATACATAAATACTGCATCTATTTACCATATAAACACAGATAGTTCTTTCGGCCTATTCCAGTTACTCACCAAGGCCCGATAACAGCCTTTTTACCTCTTATTGTTCGTAATGGTTTTCACTTTCTTAGTGCCATACGTGGCAGTCATGACTAGGTCAGCAGATAAATTCAATGAGGACAATGGCATAGTAAAAGGTCTTTCAACAAGGATGATTTTTAAACCACCACGGCTTTGCTTTGGGCCACGTATTCGGGAAGTCCAATTTTCGATGATTTTGTCGTACAAATCTGTCATGCCTAATATTGACTTTGAGTGAATAAATTGCTTGAGGTTTAGTCGCAAAGACCTGTCCGTTTATGTCGGCGTAGGGCGAGATAGTCGTGCCCTCAAACCGCTCTTGCAAAGTGTCCATATGGCATACGCTATTGAGACGACATGTCGGCAGTATCATCATCCGGTTAAGACCACAAGTGGCTTAACATCGGCTGTAGTATCCGCTGTTGTGGCAACAGTCTAACTGTGAGTAGTACTGATAGATGATTCCGCCAGGAGAAATTGGCGCAGAACAGCAACTTCCTCAGATTACCATCGGAGGTTTGGATCAACTGCGAGTTGCCGTTGTTGTCTATTGTCGCTTACCTTAAGTTCTTGGGTCAGTTGGATCTTATACCAATATAGATTATATCCCGATGCAAGATTAAAATCGTAGAAAAGCGAAGTTCCTTTGAACAACGAGAAATTGAGTGCTTCGTAAAGCCTCGTACGTGCGACGTACCTTTTTATTTATGATTATTTTTTGAACCGGTTAATTCGAATTTGATCACCAATGATCGAACAGTCGACTCGGCAGGATGGTAGTGTCGAATATAAAAATTAAGTAATGTGCGGAAGGTCTGTCGCACAGACCACTGATTTTGAAAATAAAATTTAAAAATTTGTACACAAAATTTGTATTGGTGCAATAATCTTATATTCCGATTTTTCAGTACACTATTGAATAAAATCAGCGTGCGCCATCTCATATGGGTCGATGCAAATTTCGAATAACTTCAACAATTCTTAACCGATTTTCGAAATTCAAAAACTTTTATTCAATTTGGACCTTTACAATTTTTGAAAACAATATCGATTAAATGACCGCTTTTATTGCCGATGCTAAAATGGACTCGTTTTCGCGTATTCTCCATGACATTTTCGAGCATTTCGGTCGAAATTTCTGCTCCGCATGAATGTTTCTTTTGAGCTGTTCTATTGTCTTCGGGCCGTTAGCATACACCTTGCTTTTCAAGTATCTCCAAAGAAAAAAGTCTGGAGGAGTCAAATCCGGCGATCTCGGAGGCCAGTCAATATCGCCCTTTTTTGACACCAATCTTCCAGGGAACTTCTTACGCAAAACGTTAATTGTTTTATCCGCAGTATGGCATATAGCACCGTCTTGTTGAAACCAAAAGTGAAATAAGCCTTTTTTACGCATTTCTGTGACCACATAATGGGCCAACATCCACCGATATCGATCGCCATCCACTGTATCGCCAACTTTGAAGAAATACGGTCCAATGTTGGTTTTAGCGCATACACCGGCCCAAACAGTAACTTTTTGATCATATAGCGGCTCTTCATGAATAACGTGAGGATTTTCGATGCCCCAAGAAGTTTATTAACTGAGCCAGAGAGCGTAAAATGTGCCTCATCGGTCATCAAAATTTGCTGTGATTTTCAAACTTGAGTTTGTGATCCAGAAGTAATGAAAATGTAACTAAAACTTGATTATAGTTAAGAACAATTATTTATTTTTCTACATAGTCAACAACAAGTCAACAAGTTTGATTTCAGGATTAAAATGGTAACAAAAACATTTACTGATCTGCTTGGAACTTCTCGAGATTCACCCTTGAAATGTCGACTCGTTTTTTCTTTTGCTCGTCCGTAAATATCCTCGGTACCCAACGCGCAAAGACCTTCATATGCAATAAGTTCGCAAAGATTCTCTGAACGCTGCCATATGAAATCCCTGTGATCTCAGCTTTTTGCCTGATAATCGCTCTTCGATCTGCCGACACAACATTTTCGACTTTTTTCACGTTATCTTTGGAGAGAGACGTGGATGGGCTACCTTCGTGAAGTCCTGTTGTGCGTTATTTGTTTGGACCCGAGCCTCAATCCCGCACCCTTGTTCATCTTGTAGTAGTAACAGACATGCTATTTCCAAAAAATTATTTCTTTCATATGCCAATATGCATTATTAACCCTTCTGTCAGTGGGTGTTTTAAAACCTTCCTATCAATGGAATAGGTCTGGCTGGACCTTCATATATTTTGTATGAAAATTAAAGGAATTCATTGAAATAATTGAAGTTTTTTGTACATGTTATTATTTTTATTATTAATATAAATTTTTTTTTTACATAGCATCGATATTATGAAGTATGTGCACATTTATGGCATTTATGTGCTGAATGCTATGTTGTAAACAATCAGGCTCTTCGCAGGTAGTGCATGCAAATCTGTTTTTTCTTTGTATTTTATCGTTTATTCTGCAAATTCTGCACGACTTTCTTTGGCCCGTTGATGTCTGACTACCGGTGGGCTGTGGAATCCAATTTGCAATGGTGCTCCGAGGAAAGATTCGATGCCATTTCGAACGGAAAACACTCCTATTATCCTTGTTTCGATCTGAGGGGTCACTAACTGCTTAATCAACGAATGCAAAAATTGTCTACGCGCATTGGTTTTATTCGTCGTACTCATATCATTTAATTTTTTGTAAATTATAAAAGATGCTAATACTGCGACATCCAACATGTAGAAAAAAACCACTGGCCATCGCTTCGTCTGTCGTTTACACGTATATTCTCCCAACATTTGATCCATGACGTCGACGCCAACTTGATGCTTGTTGTAAAACAGAACTGCTTGTAGCTTTCTTGCTGTTCCAACCAATTCGGTGTCATAGTGAATTGTTGACAATAAAATAACTGCTTTAGATTTTTTCGGCACGTAAGACATTGCTCCGACATTATCCGTAAATCCAAAGATTGTGGAATGTCTTAAGCGACTACGATCCGGAAGCATTGCTTTAGGAATGCACTTTTTATTCCGTCGAATAGTTCCAATAAAAGGAACATTCCAGATTTTGGAAGTTTTTCCACACCTTCAAAACTTGTAAAGAAGTTGTCAGCAACAACAGTTCTCCCGCTGGATTGGTACTTAGTCGTTAATTCAATCATCACCTTCTCGCCCAAATTTACAGCCTCTGATGTCCATCTCCTTTTCCAGTATACAGAATTCCTTTGCAAGGGTATCCGTTGCTAGAATCACAAGCCCAACATATTTTTAATCCGTATTTCGCAGGCTTCAATGGTATGTATTGTGTAAATCGTGTGTTTCCTCTGTATGGGAATAGTTGTTCGTCAACGGTTATAACTTCTGTCGGTGTATACGCAGTTTCCAAATGATGATTTAGCATTGTCCACATGTCCCAAATGGGAGCCGCTTTATTTGCACTTTGCAGTTCGACACGATCGTCAAATCTTATAAAACGATTTATATCCCAATATCGGTTTAGCGACATCGTTGCTCTGAATACGGGATCCATATTGGTTTTCCAAAACTCTACTGTATGCAGCATGTTGGCGTGATTTACACCAGCAGCTAGACAAAGACCAAAATAGGCATATAGTTCGTCCTCAGTAACAGATTTCCAAACTATTTGCTTCGTCGGGTTATTTTCGTTGTGCTTCACAATTTCCTGTAGAGCCCTGTTAGTTAGTTTCTCGCATAATTATAATGATCATATCTTCTGATATCATCATCATCATCTGACATCATCACCAATATGACTACGAGGCATACCTCGTCTTGAATAACCACCGACTTCTCGAATGACATTGTGTGCTGTTAGACGAGGTGTTGCTGGTGGTTGTTGGCACCATTTTGTTCCATCACGGGCCAAATAGTATTCCTCGAAGAATTGTCTTTCTTGCGCTTGATGAACTGGATCATTTTCTGCCTGCAACTCTGCTAGCATCTCGTCATCATCAGTATCCCCTACTACTAAGTCCGTCTCCGCAACGGAATCATCTCCATGGGGAACATAGTCCTCATCGCCATCGCCACTAAAATCTTCAACTTCAGACCCATTTTCCCGTATTTCTTCGGAAAGCCTTAAAATGTATTGCTCCCGTTCTTCTTCGCTCATGCGGCACCAGTTGAATGCATTTATTTCGTCACTCATAATAGTTAACCTTCGTATAAGTATGTTTTCCCAATATGCTTCTAATTCGCTCAAGTAATGATTACTGATTGACAACAATGATACTTTCACTCTCTTATATACCCATGAACTGAGCAAAACTAATAACTGTAAACATAAGAGTAGGTAGTGTGTTGGTCTCTGGCGCCGATGGTAATAAAAGTTGTTTTTTTTCGGATAAAATGTGAAAAAAAATAGGTTTTTCCGTACAATATGCAGCAAGGTCTTGTGGATGCATCGGCTTTTCAACAATCACTCGTGGTTTCTCATTTGCCCAAATGCGGCATTCACCATTCACTTCTGTCTGTTCAACCAACCATTCGGCGTATTGACGACGCTTGAAATGGTCAGTAGGCTTCAGCTCTTGAGTCAATTGAACCTTGTAAGCGTGTAAATTCAAATCTTTATTCAAAATTCGCATCAGTGATGTTCGTGAGATGTTCAATTGTTGGGCACGACTACGAGTCGAGGTTGACGGCTCTTCTGCCACACTATCGCGAACAACAGCAATGTTTTCCGCAGAACGAACTGGGCAAGCATGCACAGGTGTTTTCACATTTCCTACAGACCCGGTTTGCTGAAATTTGCGCACAATTCTACCGATTGTGGACACATTTGGTCGATTATGCTGACCAAAAAAATCACGAAGTGCACGAAATGCATTTTGATTTGATCGCCCATTTTCGCAAAAGGCTTCAACAATCTTAACGCGCTGCTCAATTGTGTACCTCTCCATGGTTGACTTTGTCAAACACTGAAACAACGAAATGTCAAATTAAGTTGGGCAAAAAACTTGACAATAAGGTGTGACTCACAATTAAAATCGTGCATTATGGTTGGACCACCCTTTAGAGTTAGCCTGGACTTCAATGTTATTTAGCACCCAAGTCCCATAGAATGTAGAATGTATACGCCGATACCCCTCCTTGGCGTATTTTTTTTTTTTTTTTTTTATTAACTATTTGTATTAAACAATAGGACTGCGATATGGGAATAACTTTCATTTTTCTTAGTTCGAATTGTTCTTAGATGATGCTCATTTCTTTCATGGCTTTCGTGGATTTATTTTGTTTCCCTACAATACGGATCTTGTTTTTCCTTGTGACTCACCACACAAGCAAGCGTTAAGACTTTTCTACTATAATCAACAACGTCTGATTTTCTGTAATAGAAACATTTAGTTGATTCACATCAGTCTGCACTCGACGGAATGGTAGCACATTCATCCCTTCCATCACCCTTCATTTGTAAATATAAATTGACTTCATAAAGAAAGCAATCGTTTTTCGGCTAACCGATTATCGCCTTTTCTATGGTTGCGGTCGGGTAAATGGTTTCCTTTATTCGTTTTAGTGCATCTCTGATGATGTTGAGTAACAGCTAACGAGAGCGAATGCTAATCAGTTGAAAGCTTCTATTATAAATCGTCGTTCTAACCAATCAGGCGTATATACTTATTCTTTTTGTTGTTTTAAATTAGCATTCCTTAATCGTCCGCAATTCATGTGTACTCACCCACCCAAGCACCAACCGTTCATACTCCATCTGTATATTGTTATCGCAATAAAACCAATCATCTCACCTGTACTACACCACCATACCATCGAATCATGTAAAAAAAAGCGCAATCATCTGCTCAAGCGTCTTTTGTTTCTGTGGTTCTGGACTAATCAAATGTTCGCCTTGTCGCGAGAATGTTCCTTTCTAATATTTTCTTTTGTCATCCATCCAATAGGAGCATCGCACCGAGATTGATGCCCGAGCTGGAACCTTTGCAGCTTTCGAGCAGTTTGGTAACGAGCTGCTTCAGGCCAATCATTATGCATCTCCTGAAATCAGAGAAAAGATCGATGATCTTGCCAAGACCAGGGAAAACCTGGAAAAAGCATGGACCGAACGCCGTCTACAATTGGAACAGAACCTTGATTTGCAATTGTACATGCGCGACTGTGAACAGGCCGAGAATTGGATGTCCGCTCGCGAGGCATTCTTAAATGCTGAAGAGGTCGATTCAAAGGGTGACAACGTTGAGGCGCTCATCAAGAAACATGAGGACTTTGATAAGGCTATCAATGGCCACGAGGAAAAGATCGCAGCTTTGCAAGTGTTGGCAGACACTCTGATTGCTCAGAATCATTACGCATCGAACTTGATCGACGACAAGCGCAAGCAAGTGTTGGAACGCTGGCGCCATTTGAAAGACGGTTTAATCGAGAAACGCTCACGCCTCGGCGACGAACAAACTCTACAGCAGTTCTCTCGCGATGCCGATGAGATCGAGAACTGGATTGCCGAAAAGTTGCAACTTGCCACCGAAGAAAGCTATAAAGATCCAGCCAACATCCAGTCCAAACACCAGAAGCATCAAGCCTTCGAGGCGGAATTAGCTGCGAATGCTGATCGTATCCAAAGCGTCCTGGCCATGGGCGAGAACTTGATAGATAAGAAACAATGTAGTGGCTCTGAAGACGCAGTCCAGAAGCGTCTTACTCAAATTGCCGATCAATGGGAGTATTTGACTCACAAGACCACTGAAAAGTCATTGAAATTAAAAGAGGCCAACAAGCAACGCACATACATTGCTGCCGTAAAAGACTTGGACTTCTGGTTAGGTGAAGTTGAAAGCCTCTTAACTACCGAAGATGCCGGCAAGGATTTGGCTTCGGTTCAAAACCTGATGAAGAAACACCAACTTGTGGAAGCTGACATTCAAGCTCACGAAGATCGTATCAAAGACATGAATAATCAAGCCGATTCTCTGGTTGATAGCGGTCAATTTGACAGTGCTGGAATCCAAGAGAAACGACAAAGTATTAACGAACGATACGAGCGCATCTGCAATTTGGCTGCTCACCGTCAGGCCCGTTTGAATGAAGCCTTGACCTTGCACCAATTCTTCCGCGACATTGCCGACGAAGAGAGCTGGATCAAGGAGAAAAAGTTGTTGGTTGGATCTGATGATTACGGACGCGACTTGACCGGTGTGCAGAATTTGAAAAAGAAGCACAAGCGTCTTGAAGCTGAATTGGCTTCGCATGAGCCTGCTATTCAAGCCGTACAGGAGGCTGGAGAGAAACTTATCGATGTCTCTAATCTGGGAGTACCCGAGATTGAGCAACGATTGAAGGCGTTAAATCAAGCCTGGGCAGAGTTGAAGAATTTGGCAGCCACGCGAGGACAAAAACTCGATGAATCGTTGACCTATCAGCAATTCTTAGCCCAGGTCGAGGAGGAGGAAGCTTGGATCACCGAGAAACAGCAATTGCTTTCGGTTGATGACTACGGTGACTCAATGGCAGCGGTCCAAGGGCTCTTAAAGAAACACGATGCGTTCGAGACTGATTTTGCCGCTCACAAAGATCGTTGCTCACTGATTTGCGAACAGGGTTCCGATTTAGTTGAGGCTAAAAATCACCACGGAGACTCGATTGCCGAGAGGTGTCAGCAACTTCGCAATAAACTTGAAAACTTGAATTCCCTGGCCGCTAGACGCAAAGGAGCATTGTTGGACAATTCGGCTTACTTGCAATTTATGTGGAAGGCTGACGTCGTTGAGAGTTGGATTGCTGACAAAGAGAACTACGTACGTTCGGATGAATATGGACGTGATTTGTCTACCGTTCAAACGCTCTTGACAAAACAGGAGACCTTTGATGCCGGTAAGAAGTACAAGTGATATCTAAATTCTCTGTGACTTAAAACCTTTCTTTTACCTCTATTTAGGTCTCAATGCCTTTGAACAAGAAGGTATCCAAAATATCACAGCTTTGAAGGATCAACTGATCAATGCGAATCACGCCCAATCGCCGGCAATTCTCAAGCGGCACGAGGATGTCCTTTCGCGCTGGCAAAAACTGCGAGATGCGTCGGAAACGCGCAAACAACGTCTACTTGCCATGCAAGAGCAGTTCCGTCAAATCGAAGAACTCTATTTGACCTTCGCCAAAAAGGCATCGGCATTTAACTCATGGTTTGAGAATGCTGAGGAAGATTTAACCGATCCAGTTCGCTGTAATTCAATCGAAGAAATCCGAGCACTTCGTGAAGCCCACGCCCAATTCCAAGCTTCCCTGTCATCAGCTGAAGCTGATTTCAAAGCTCTCGCCGCTCTTGATCAGAAGATCAAGAGCTTCAATGTCGGTCCGAACCCGTATACCTGGTTCACAATGGAAGCTCTTGAGGAGACCTGGCGAAACTTGCAGAAGATCATCGAGGAGCGTGACGGTGAATTGGCC
This sequence comes from Merodon equestris, assembly GCA_958301585.1. NCBI lineage: Eukaryota > Metazoa > Arthropoda > Insecta > Diptera > Syrphidae > Merodon > Merodon equestris. Next base: position 80,792,075 of record OY284414.1, read on the forward strand.
AAGGAGGCCAAACGTCAAGAAGAGAACGACAAACTACGTAAGGAATTCGCCAAGCACGCCAATCTCTTCCATCAATGGTTAACCGAAACGAGGTGAGTTAACACTTTTCACTGTTTATTTGAAATTGACTTTCTGCATTGACCGATTATCTCTTTTCCGGAATATCAAACATTCATTTACAGATATTATATGCTGGGTTATAATAGACAAGGGTAAAGGAGCATGTTCAAGTGCTAAGTGTGGGCTTTTATGACAATTAATTTCCACGGCGCGGATTAATCTTTAAAGCTTTCATACATTAACCCAAGTGTGTTTTGTGTGCAATTTTAAAAAAAACCTAATCCTAACAAACAAGGTGATTCAACTTCCTAGAGTGTTACAGGCTCTGTTTCTATTGTTCCTATGAGCATATAGACTTCACGTGGTCAAGGAAATCTCTTTCTTTCTTAGGCAGCTTAGCTCTGTTACAAATCGATAGAGAACATCATCATCTGCGATAGTTCCGCAAATCTTTCCCAGGTTTGCCTGTGCGATGTGACCGACCTTAGCTCATTTGTCTAATTACGTTCTTTAGAGCAAGGAGTAAAAATACTATTTCTGCCTCAGTATAGACTATGTTTATAGTCTCTCCTCTCCATGCTAATTGTTTACACTACGGACATTTAATTACCTTAACATTCTACTAATAGGTCGCTTTATACTTAACAGCGCAGAAGCAATGCAGTGTACGAATTGTTCCTCCGTTAATCAACAACTAGCTTCAAAAGACTACTTGCCTTTCCTGCCTATTTTCTAACCACATATATCACTTTTATTTTTTACGACGATTTAGAACCTCAATGATGGAAGGATCTGGTTCTTTGGAACAGCAACTGGAAGCCCTTCGTATCAAAGCATCGGAAGTCCGAGCACGTCGCGTCGATTTGAAGAAAATCGAAGAGCTCGGCGCTCTCCTCGAGGAACATCTAATTCTGGATAATCGTTACACAGAACATTCAACAGTCGGCCTAGCACAGCAATGGGATCAATTGGATCAATTATCTATGCGAATGCAACACAATTTGGAACAACAAATTCAGGCCAGAAATCACTCGGGCGTATCAGAAGACTCACTCAAAGAATTCTCAATGATGTTCAAGCACTTCGACAAGGACAAGAGCGGCAAACTCAATCATCAAGAATTCAAATCCTGCCTGCGAGCTCTCGGCTACGATCTGCCAATGGTCGAAGAAGGACAACCCGACCCCGAGTTCGAAGCCATTCTCGATGTTGTTGATCCTAACCGCGACGGATACGTGTCCCTCCAGGAATACATTGCATTTATGATTTCGAAAGAAACCGAAAATGTTCAAAGTTACGAGGAAATCGAAAATGCCTTCCGCGCTATAACTGCCTCCGATCGTCCCTACGTCACCAAGGAAGAGCTCTATTGCGTAAGTAACTCGAGACTACTATGTGCAGCTGTCTTTAAATTGATTTCTCTCTACTTTTACCTTTACATAGAACCTCACCAAGGACATGGCAGACTACTGCGTGCAACGCATGAAACCCTACAGCGACACCCGCACCGGACAACCGATCAAGGACGCACTGGACTACATCGAATTCACTCGAACATTATTCCAAAATTAAATGTTTACGTGTTACCACGGTCCGGTTCAGGCCTTTGTTCTTTTTTATTTCCCCTTTTTCAAAAACAAACAAAAATCTTTATATTTTATTATAGATCTTAAGCATTTTACAGAGTCTTTATATTTACACATAATTTAAAGGCAATATGAATCCAAGTTTTCAATGATTTCCTTCAGAGAATGTAAGCTTTATGCTTCCTTTTTCGTTTCTTCTCCTGCGTTCATTCTAGACAGAGTGTTCATCGCCGCTTTCAATGCATTTATCGAAATATATTTTGCTACCGTGTTTTTTTGAATTTATCATCGTAGCTTCGTATCTCGGCTAATAGTAAAGCTTTTATACTGTAATATCATAGAATTATCGTTGTTGTCGTAGACAAAAGAAACAAAACGAACAAATAAGCCCAACCCAATGTTACTTCCTTCAAAATTTTAGTGTTCATCAACGTAGACTAGGAAATCTATTTGAAAAGCTCTTCGTTTCCATAACATTCATTATTCTATCGGTGTAAGCAAAAGAAATTATATTTAAAACAAATTACTCAGCAGCTTGTATCCCCCCGAATAATATAGGTGTTTGAATCTACATATAAACTATTGATTCTAGGAAGAACAACTCATAACGAATAACTACTACGTAATACCTTAACGTTCAGGTATTTGCAATAGTCTGTTAATATATATATCAGTGTACCAACAGGCAGCGTGTGAGGAGCTTAGCTTTTTTCCTTCTCTGTTCTTTTTTAAATTATTTTTATTACATACAAACAAAATATAATATATTTACACGTATATGATAGTAAATTATATATTTAATGAGCAAAACAAAAACAATAAAAAAAAACAAACTTTGATTCATGTCAAGCTATTAACCCTGTGTTTTATTTAAAGCGATGGAGTCTTGGTATCAGTAAACTTCTTCGACAAATTCTTAGCAACTTTACATTAACCACCAATACTAAACGAAAACAAACCATATTCTAAGTCTAACACAAAAACCGTTTCGACAGAAGCATAACTCCAATCTCTCGGTCGTTCGCTTCTCGTGGTCTTTTCTTTTTTCTATAGAATATTATTGTTTTTAAAGCGCTTAAAGATTTCGAATCAGTTATAATATTACCAAATCGAAATATGAGTGACAGTGATGATCAAGTAACCAAAAAGAAACAAAAGGTCAATGATGATCAAAGTGCAGGGTACAGTGAAATGATTAAAATGCGTCCACAACATTTGCTTCACCGAACAGAATCTTTCGATTCAAACCACAGGTAAGTAAATTATCGGTAATTATTTGGAAAAAGGCCCTACACACCGATTTTGATGAAATTCGGATATATCAAAATAGACTACAATTCTAGTATTCATCTTAACAATATACAAAACGATTTTGGGAAAAAGAAATCACTTTCCTATGATATTGGGATGTGCCATGACTATTCATAAGTCTCAAGGAGCTACATTTTACGAGATAGTTTATGAGTATAATAAATCTCATATTAAATATTATATGTATTCCGTGCAGGGACGGGTTAAGAATATCCCTGCAGCGATACCTCTCGCTTGTCGTAAAAGGCGACTAAAACAAAGGTAAACAAAAATCACATCTAGGCAATTTAGAAAACACCAAGGTGAGCCTAGGGACACATATACCACCATTAAACTGCCCCACAAGTGTACATGCAAATCAGTGGGCTGACACGACTGGAGATCACCGGTGTTGTAAGAGTAAGATCAAACAAAAAAATATGGAGCATGCCTGTGTCACAAAAAAAAAAAAAAGCAGGCCGAAAAACAATTGGTGCAAAATGCAAAAACACCAGCATTTGATTGGCCTCAGCGATGAAGTAATCCCAAACAGGGAAGCCTGCCGCTACTTTCTGAGGTCAAACCGGCGGACCCCACAAGCGGACCAGTAGGAATGCAGTTAAGTGGGAAGGTTATGGTCCTACACTTCTGACCATAACAACGCCGGAAAAAGGAAAAGGGATTGACAATACCAACTTTAAACTGTAAAAGTATCAAAAAAACATGCTTCAAAAATGCAATGTCCAGTTTCTTAAAAAATTGACTTATTCTTATTATCAGAAACATAGCCTTCTAATGAAAATATAATATAATAATATAATACCTAATTTCGATTGCATAGTCAAATTTAAACGAAAAGATGTTATAGCTGTGGGAGCTGCAATTTATCAAAATAAAAATATAGCCCAAGTTAAAACGGATAAATATAGAACATTCAATAAGAAATACACGTGAACTTAAAGTTACCCAAGGAACTATTGGTCATATATGTGCTTCTTAACCTTCCTACGGTCCTCAAATTTACTGACGCGGACGAGCTTCGGGTCAAATTTGACCCAGTATTCTATTTTCATGGTTTATTTTAGATATTTGATATTTTTGCTGCGAGGTTTTGTAGTTTAATAATTTAAATATTTAAAATTTTATGCTAATTATATTCAGTTCAATACTTTAGAAAAAGTCAAGAAATATCAAGTCCTTAAAAAACGTAGTCGTAGAGAAAAAAATATTTCTTTCCCAAAATGGGTCAAAAATGACCTGAGGACCGTAGGAAGGTTAAGCTAAAATGGATGATCTCAGAAAATTCCTTATGGTTATTTTATCTGTGTTCAATGACGAAAAGATCAGAACAGGACAGCACAGGTTCGTTAGAACAGAAAAGTACAGCCGTATATTAGTTGTCAAAAAGCGGAAAACATCTTATACATATGTCAGATTGTAATAAACATGTTTTAGAATTAAATAATAAACAAAAGTGAATTCACATAAAAATGCTTTGGAAGAGTTGTGGTGGGCACTGATAGTGAAACAACAACATTTTTCAGTGATGAGATGTATGTTTTATCGTGAACTTTAGCTGACAGCTGCTTTTGACACTTTTCACGAATCTGTTCTGACTCCAGAATAGGTGCAGAAAATCGTGTTCTGAAGTGTCGGGAAAACCGTCACTGAACACAAATCAGAACACTTTCGGACAGAAATTTTTGTCACTGAACAGCAAAAGTTGTACTTTTCTGCCCGGAACAGTCCAGAACAGCGTCATTGAACAGACTAAAAGAAAAGCAAAATAAACGAAAAAATCCATCTCACAAAAGTCAGCATACAGCTGCATTTTCATAGAAACTGCCACGGAACCAAATGGAGTACCGTTAATTTTTTTAGTGAACTGGCACTTTTCATCATTCTTTTAGTCTCGTGTGTAATTTAGAGCAGCCTGCGTCGCGTTTTTAATAAAAACGAATTTCTAAAATAGTGGGTAGGAAAGAAGTTCCATTGGATTTTTAATTGTTTAATTAAGACAAGAGGATAATAGTTACGGCGAAATTGCAAGAATTGTTGATAGAAGTCGCCAAACAGTCCAGTCTATAATAAAAATGTACGATGATAGGGGTAATGTCTCAAATAAATCTCATACTGGGCGTCCGAAAATATTAAATGCCCGAGATGTTAGGACCATCCTTCCCAAAGTGACCTCCAACCCTAGGACCAGCGCTCCAAAATTGGCTGAAGACATCGCAAATACCACCGGTAAAGAAGTTCATCCGGAAACTGTTCGAAGATCTGGAGGATTGCAGGAAAAAGCCCCTGATCAGCAAGGTCAACCAAAAAAAAAAAACGCCTCGACTTTGCCAAACGTTACATCTCTGAAAGCCACGAGTTTTGGAGAACGGTACTATTTACCGACGAAAGTCGGTCAAATATGGCGTAAACCAAATCAAAAAATGGCTGTGTAAAATTTGGTCCCAACAGTAAAGCATGGGGGAGGCAATGTCATGGTTTGGGGGTCATTGGCTGCGGCAGGAGTGGGCAAATTAGTTTTTATTGAGGGCACCATGGACCAACACAAATATTTGGACATATTGCGGGATAATTTGCATGCATCTGCCCAATGCCTAGGCTTAGGAAACACCAAGATAATGATCCAAAGCATACGGCAAGAAGAGTTAAGGAACGGCTCCTGTACCATGTGCCAAAACAGCTGCATCCACCCCCAAAATCACCAGATCTTAACGCTATTGAACACATTTGGGATTTGGGAACTTGAACGCAGAATCCGTAAATATACCATCAACAACAGAGAGTCAATAACACCGGATGTTACCGAAAATCGTATTCTTTTGATGCCTAGAAGGCTCCAAGCAGTCATAGACTCGAATGGAGGCCCGACAAAGTATTGAATATCATTTGCAGAATTTTAAAATAGTATTTTTCATGTTTTCTTTTACTGTATGTGGACTTTTGTGATGTTAATTTATTTGTTTATTTTACTTTTTCTTTGTTTTGTTTTTCATTGGTATGTTTATTGATATTGAATTTTACGCTGATTCTTAGATTCTGCACTTTATAAGGGTGTATGTAGAATTTTGTGACTGAGATATTTTATATTTATTTTTTTTCGTGGGGGCAAACGCCCCCATTTATTGGGCTTAATTCAAGCTATCTTAATCTAATCTTAATCTAATCTCACTTACTAGCTAGGGAGAACGGGAGAGAGGGGAGGGTGGTTAAAAAGGCGGATTTTTAGACATGGAGTGCTGAGGTTGAAATCGAAGTAAGGATTCGAATTAACACTTCCCAGCTTACGAGAAATGGGTTCATTGGAGCCATAGCCAGTACGGAGGGTAGATAGAAGAGACGGGGATTTCGTACATTGCGGGGTTAGTGTTGATAGAGACAGAGTTGTAGAGGGTCGCGCGGTCAATGGTACCTGAAAGGAGCCGATGGATGAAAAGAATGTCAGAAACAATTCTTCTTTCTTCCAACGTGTTCATGTTGATTAGTTTAAGGCGGTCTTGGTAGGGTGGTAAAATCAAAGGCTTGCACCAGGGGAGACACCGAAGAGCAAAACGTAGGAATCGGCGTTGGATGCTCTCGATTCTAGAAATGAGGGTTTGTTGGTAAGGAGACCACACTTGAGAGGCGTATTTAAGAAGGGGTCGGACAAAGGTTATGTAAAGAGATCGGGTAACGTGAGGGTCCGAGAATTCTTTAAACCATCTCTTCACGAAACTGAGTGCAGAATTAGCTTTAAGCATTATCTCATCGATATGTGCGCGAAAGCTCCTGGTCACATAATATGCCAAGATCGCGAATGACTTGAACCGTGGAGATGGGTTGATTATTGAGGAAGTAGAGACGAGGAGGAGGTTTGATTCGTTTACGTGAAAAGTTAATTTATTGGCATTTGGAAATATTAAGCTCCAAGCAATTTTTGGAACACAAGATGGAAAAACTATTGAGATCAGATTGAATAAGTGAAGAGTCATGACTGGAGGAAATGGTCTTGAAGAACTTGGTGTCGTCGGCATATAATGAGATGTGGGAATGTTTGATCACCATTTCAAGATCGTTTATGGAAAGAACGAAAAGAAGTAGACCTAAGTGGCTGCCTTGGGGGACGCCGCAGGAAGCTAAAAATGGGTTAGAGAAGGCAGATCTAAAACGAACACTGTAATTGCGATTTTCCAGGTAAGAAGATATCCACTTCAAAGAAATGGGGTCGAAGCCAAGGGAGGACAATTTGAAGAGTATCAGTCTGTGGGAGATTTTATCGAAAGCTTTACTGAAATCGGTTGAGATAACGTCGACTTCTTTGTCGTTCTCTAAGGCTGATAGGGTAAAGGACACAAATTCAACAAGGTTAGTGGTTGTGGACTTGCATTTGAGGAAACCGTGTTGTCTAGGGGATATTAAAGACCTGCAGCGAAAACTTAGAGTTTCGTACAAAATGCTCTCGAAGAGTTTGGGTATATGTGACAGTTTGGCAATGGGACGATAGTTGTTAACAACGTTCTTCGGACCTTTTTTGTGTATAGGGGTGATAAATGATAGGATAGAGTGAAGTTTTTCGAGAGAGGGCGAGAGATGGTTGAGGAGCATTTTTTTTAGAAATATGGCAGGGAGACCGTCGAGTCCAGGAGTGAATTCATCATTAAGTAGATTTAATTTGTTTTCGATGACATCGACTGTGCGTGGAAGAAATGGTCCAAGGGAAAAATTCGGTAGATAATCAAAGTATGAGAAGTCTGGAGCAAACGAGTCGTCGGCGAAAGACTGTTTAAAAAAGGTGGCGAAAAAGTTGGCGATATTGGGGTCATTCGAGGTTTGATCGTGGAAAGAGAGGGAGGTAGGATAGCCATCAGATTTTCTTTTGTAGTTAACAAACTTAAAGAAGGACTTTGGATCGTTTATAAGATTGGCTTGCGTTTCAGTTAAATAGCGTTGATAGAGGAAGTTGTGAAGGGCGGTAAAGTGGAGATAGCTGCCCAGGTAGTCAGAAAAGTCATTAGATGATTGAGTACGAAGGAATATTGTCCATTGCTTATGTCTTTTGTTTCTTAGAGAACGGAGCCTGTGATTGTACCAGGGTGGGGAGGTGGACAAAGTTTTGCGTTGTGAAACGGGAACGTAAAGAGAGATAGAGTAAAATATTTCCCTGTAGAGTATGGATATTGCATCAAATTACGGTTAGGTTATCAAAATTGAGAGGGGCATTTTTAAGGTATTCATTGATTAGGTGAAATTTTGCTTTGTGAAAATCGTAAGAGGCCAGAACTGTAGGGGGCTTATTCTGTGATGGAGAATCGTGAAAGAAGGAAAGGAGGAGGGGAGGATGGAAGTTATCGATGGTTGTAAGGGAAAGGGGACAAAGTTAAACAGAAGAGTTGAGAGGATCGGTTGTGAATAAGAGGTCGAGTTGTCTACCCATGTAGTTTAGGACGCCACTAACTTGGCTAAGGTTTGAATCTGTTAGGCGATCCAAGCAAAGACATTCTTTGGCAGTAGTGGGATTGGTGGCAGTGTAAAACGATTTATCGTCTGATTGGGTCCATTTAAGATGAGGAAGATTGAAGTCACCGAAAACAAGGATTTTATCCTGAGGGTTTCTTAAATCGGTTATTTGGTCGATTGTGTTAATGGCGAGTTGATAGGATTCAATAGGTTGTGAGGGCAAGATGTAGAAACAAATGATATATAGTGTCTTCTGGGGTAGAGCAATCTCAATTGAAACAAAGTCGAGAAGTGGGGATGATGATACTGCAATAAGGGAAGAGTCAATTGTATTAAGGACGGTTAGTAGAACGCCTCGACAATGGCTACCGTCAGTGGGTCGGCTGAGTTCGTCATCGCGATAAACATTAAAATTTGATGGGAACAGTTCGAGGTTAGTTATGCTGGGGATCAGGTTTGTTTCAGTCAACGCGAAGACATCAAAGGGCAAAGCATGTGATTGTTGCAGGATAGCTTGGGTTTTGGAGCGGAGACCTCTTACATTTTGATAATAAATATGTAGTAAGAGGGAGGTTTTTGCAGAGAGTGTGGGTGACAGGGGGATGGCGACAATTAGGAACGAAAAAACCTATCGTGGTCAGCTCGGCTACGCTGGAGGTGCGATATCCGCTTTGAGTGTGTATATTGCCGGAAAGTTTCGAGATCATTTGAGACTTTTTGAGGGGAAATATTGAAGAATTCGTGGTATTTTATGAAGAGGTTTTTGAGGCTAGGCTCGTAGCAAACCGAGTCTGACTTATCATGGAGATAAGCTAGGAAGAGACGGATGTTTTCGTATGTTTTTTTATGAATATGGGAACTGCGGAAATTTGGGTATTTTGCTCCTGATCTGACGTCGAAATTGGAAAATGAATTCGGTAGGGGTATTTGGTTCGGAGGCAAGGCAATGTTTAAGTGTAGATATGGAAGACAGTCGACGCTGTATTTTCGAGTTATCTTAATAACATGACATCTAACACTTTTGTAACCTTATTTCTTTATTACCGTCCAATACACCTCCAACAGCTACTATTACAGAAATCATAGAAGATACGTCAAATAATATCTCGTAGTTGCATTGGAAAATATATTTTATATTTTATTCATGCGTATACATACATACATATATATATTCTGTTATTATTATAATATGAAAAATAAATTGATTTTATTAAGGAAACTCTATTATGTCTTTATTTTATTCCATCTTTCGTTATACATTTTTATTATTTATGAACTCTAATATTAAAATAAATGTTTCACATCTGCCGGGCGTCCCGTGACGGCCAACTTTTTTTTTTATTTACCTTCCGAAGAAATATACATACGTTGAACAACTTTTATTAATTCGATCTTTATTGACGGTCAATACGGTTCCCTGATATTTGAATTCATCCACTTTCTAAAAGCTTTGTATCGATCCAAGTCGATCTAAACCAATTTCCTCTCCTGAAATCATAGACTTTTTGTGTTTGTTTAAACTGTTTCCTCACTATCTTCTAGAAGGTCCAAATCGTCAGCGTAAGCCAGAGCGGATGTGACACCATTAAAAGCTATTCCCTTGTAATTTTACTGAAGAGATCTTTTTCGGTATTCCCAACTTTACAAAGATACGATACATTTTCAAATGGTTCATAGTGTTATAAGCCTTTTTATAATCTACGAACAGTTGATGCACCGCTAGTTTCTGATTATTTCCTTTGATAGCAGCGATATACGAGTAGTATGTAGCTCTTTTTGTATTAAGTACGGGAGGGATGAATGAGTTTTTCAATTTCTCGGGAAAAATCTCATTGTTCTATATAGTTGTGAAGAGCCCATGTAACGTCTCTGTTAGTTTTTATTAATACCATGGTATTAGGCAGATTCCTGCGGCCTTGTTATTCTTAAGTCGATGGATTGCTTCCTTTACTTTCTCGATGGTTGGAGTTCTACCTGAAAATCCGGGCTTTAATGTTTATTCACATTCTTCATCAAGCCAAGTTTTTCCTTTGAGGGCCAAAAACCGCAACCACACCGGAAACAATCGAAAAAGTGAAAAAGTGGGGTTGTGGGGATATCGGAAGAAAGTGTGCGAAACATGTTGCACAAAGATGCCGCATTTGCTGAATACCTCTTTAAAGCAGCAATCTTTGGACTAATTCAATTGGGATACGACCAATTTTGTCGGGCGATTTGACACCATGGGTGCGACATGGGTCCATCACTATATGCCAGGAACGAAACAGCAGTTCAAGATGTGGGTGGAAGCCGTTGGTTCAGCGGCAAACCCACCTATGGTGGAAAACAGTCGACCACATCTGCGTTTGGAATGCAAGGGAAATCTTGTACATTGGTGACCTTGAAAAGGCAAACAATCACAGGCAAATATTATTCAAACCTTCAGGTTTGCCAGGAAGGAGAAAAAATCATTTTTCACTAGGACAACGCGCCTGTACACAAGGTTGCGGGTTTTTGGATACGATTTTCTCGGCCATCCCCGCTATTCTTCCGGTTTGGCATCCTTAGACTTCCACCTGTTCTAAAACTAAAAGAAATTCAGTGCATCAAAAAAACATTTTATTTATAACTACAATACATTTACAAAAGCATTCGATGCAGAGTTTCCGAATACGTCGGGGCTTTGATTTTTTCCGCCAACGCTGTCTTGTCCAACCATTCAAATTTCTTCTTCAGGGATTTGTCGATATTACCAGATTTCAAGGCAGTTCTGAAAAAGAACAGCTTTGCGCCGATGCTCTCACCGCGAGCAGAACTGGGATATTTGTATTTGTAAAACCCGCATGGAGCGTTCCCATAAAAGAGTACGTTTAGCGAGTCTCCGCAGCTCTCCTTTAAAACTCGTTCAGCAGCTTGCCGCATTGTCTCACCTTCAGTTCGAATACCTTGGGGTAGCAGAAATAAATTCGCATTACCAACCTTCTGCTCCACTAATAGATATAAGGTGTCCTCTAATTGTCTCTGAACAGACTGTAAATTTTTAGTCTTATCATCGGCAGTAATGCGTGGTGCAAGTTGGAATTTCTTCGCCTCTTCGATATAGGAATCCTCCAAGTCTTGAGCCGTTTGTTTGGACGACGTATCATCGATATCCAATTCAACTTCACCTTTTTTCAGCAGCTCCGCTTGAAGAAGTTCCCTTTCATTTTGAATTTCATGATCCGACTTGAGGCTGTTCTCGAACTCGACTTGCCAGAGATGCTTTTGGAACTGAGCTTCATAGGGGGTGAGCGTTTTGGATACCACCGGCAAACGTTCTACGAGCACACTTGCATACAAATCCCATTTCTCCTTCGTTTGAGGTTGTGTGGAATACTTGGCTGATCGAAGGATAAAGTTGGTAGTGCAATTGTACGACAGTCGTCGGAACATTTTCCGGTTCAGGAGAAATATTATTGATTTTCTGTCTTATTATATTTTTATGTCAGAATATTATGAAACAACAGGCGGAATCGCACCTTGGTAAAAATATTTGTGAACTGTCAAACCGACAGCCCAGTACATGACAGTAGGTAGGTGACAACAGGCTTGGAACTGTTCGTTATTTTGTATAAACCTCACTGTTTTAAAAAACATTTTTTATTTTAATAATCTAGAAGGTTGTAAATATTAGGATATTACTCATGAATTATAAGACGTAACTAAATACGTGCACTTCATCTAAAGTTACGGACTATATGGTTCGTCCAAGACAAATTCGAACATCTTGCGAACAAAGATAGCTTATATGCAGGTATTTTAAGATTTGAACATTTCTATTTGATCTCCAGTCCCGGAAGTTAATAAATTTGTATAACTTCATGTGATCAAAGTCATAGTGATCCATAGAAGCACATCAAGTAAAGCGATGAAAGGAGTGCTTTTACAACTTTCACCCACACAGTAGAGGAATAATCGTTACCTTAGTACCTACCGTATAGTACTTATGTATATAGTGCAAGAGGACTTAGATTAGTTTTGACTTTAACGATACGAAATTTTTCGAAATCAACGGGATCTTAAGTATGATTAACTTCGCCACAGATTTTAAGGATTCTAACGAAACCTCATTGTCTAACAACCCTTGGGGGAATATTTTTTACACAAATCACCTCTCCGAATGACCTCTCCGAGGCAGGGTACACTTTCCTATTCCGTTAAAATATGTATGTATAAATATTAGAGCATGGTGTGCACAGGCCAATCCTTTACACAAAGCCTTTAGCCACTCATTTAACCGCGCATACCAAACTTAAGGGCTAACCATAATAGGCAGGAGCAAGCAGAAGCTTATGTCAGAACCGAACGAAATTGTCCCCTCTATTTCAACGAACAGTCAAGATACCCACAATGAACAGATGCAAGCAGAAGCAAGCAGAAGGAAAGGAACTGTCAAATTGTTTTCCCACACCTTGGCTTTTTCCTTTTTGTTGAAATAAAAGCCATCTGCTTTATCATAGAGACACTTATTGTCCTGCACAAGTGAAATCAACTTGTTAACAAACTCGTATTCCATATTTATTGTATCTTTTTTCTCTTTTCTAACCTCAAATGTCACTTGTCAACAATTCCGTCCGGAATGTCTTCTTTCAAGAAGACCTTCCGTCTGCTCGCATCAGTTAACGAACATTTAACGAAACGTCGTATCTTCCCATTGTGGGCATATCATATGCTTTGCATGTAAGAAGACATTCCCCTCTGCTTGCTCCTGCCTATTATGGTTAGGCCTTTAGGACGTTGTATCCTTTGTTTCAAAAAGGACACTATTACAAATCAGAAATAACGGTCTATAGCATTGTTCATTGTAAAAGGGTATCGATTTGCCTGGGTAAATTGTAGGCATTTAACAAGTTTAGTAAAAGGAACGATATCATTGATCTCGAGGTCTAAATTAAGAAAGGTCAAATTCAGTAAACGATAATGGGTAATACGGACGCAGCTAAGTCGAACTAGATGACCAACGTTAGATGTATAAAGATGACAACCTCGAAAGATTGGAACTACTTTTGCTGGCCGTGGCTCCCTTAAACTCCTTGAGAGGTCTTTTCTACATATCGATGTCATGGAGAAAAATGGGATTGTTATCAAAAAGCCATCAGAATAGGTGTTTGAAAAATGTTGGTATCAAAATGCTACCGAAAAGAAATTCTAGGCGATAGTAGAAGCTTATTAACTCTACGTGCTGAAGAGGAGGGGGAGATAAGCAAACGCTTTTTGGAAGGAAAAAAAGGCATGAGAAGCGTAGTCAAGCCCATTTAATTGCCGTTAGTTGGGGAGGCATATTGATGGAACGAGCCTAGTTATTGTCGAGTCTCTTTAGGCCTACACCGTCATATAGGACCTTATTAGGCTAACGAACTGGAATTCTAGCCTTCTGTACATTTTGAGGCAGACCCGAAGACGCTGTTTCTCAGATACACGAATCATTTGTATATAAGCGGTCAAACAGACAGCTTGAAACAGACTTTTTGTCATTCCGAAGGCTTTCTTAGTTCCAGCAAGGCAAGCGTTTATATGTCTATTGAAATATAGATACTGGTCAAGCCAGATACCAAGATATCTAACCGCATTTCTCACCGCTAATGATTGCCCATATTGCCCATGATCGCGAATTTCCTCCAGTTCATTCTGGTATCCTTTGAGACCCTGTTCAATGGTGTCCTCAACAGTACCGTTTCCGACTTTTGGAAGTTAATTTTTAATAATAAATGAGGAGGGTTTGTTGTTTGTCAAGTATCGGCTTTTTTTCTTTTCTTCGAAAAAAAGAAAGCACTCAGACGCAAATACTGGTCCATTGTACTTCCACTCAGGCACCTTTCTTTATTGTATTTTCCCCGCTGTCAAGAGAAAAGTGAGGAACGGCTTCAGTGATGTAGAGCTAAGAGTTTCGGCACATACCACGTCGCGTCGGTCCCAAGTGTGCACCACCGTGCCCGAGCGAAGGCGGGACAGTCGCAGAGAAAGTGTTGTGCTATGTCATCCTCCTCACATCATGCGGCACAGGTAAACGTTTCACTGACGCCAAGCACATAGAGATGCTTGGCAAAAGTGTAATGGCCCGTAATGAAGCTCGCAAGCCTTCTGCAATCATTTCTTCTTAAAGATAAGAAGAATGTTGCCGACTTCTTGTAGAGATCAGAACGTACGCGCTTAGTCATCCTGCATCCTGGATATTCCCTCCATCTACGAGTACGACTGTGTGCACTAAAGACCGTGGAAGAAAGTAGACCTAAGGGGTTCATGTCTTGGGAAAATCTCCTCTGAGCCCCTTCTAGCGAGTTCATAGGAGATCACATTTCTAGAACCAGTCTTGACCACAAGAAATGTGTGTGCTGGGACAAGCCCCCGTGCAGCTGACACACACCGCTCTTTGGAGTTTGATGAAAGAGGCCACGACGTGTTTGCATATTAGCCTGTTCCACCAGATAACCGATGCATATGAGATTATCGGTCTTATCATTGATGTGTAGATTCAGAGGACCTTTCTCGGCGAAAAGGCATAAAAAAAGCTTGCTGTCTAAGATGACTCTCAGGTACTTAGTTTCCTTAAATAATGAATGTCTTTTAACACCAGCTGAGTAATGCCAGTATTTCTTCTCCTTCTTGTGGAGAGAACGACATCAGTTTAAAAGGATCAACCGACAGCCCATTTCTCGTGCACCAGTCTTCGATCACATTTAGCGCCACCCGTGCTTTGAGACAGACAGTCGGAAGACTTGACATATTGTTCGAGGCCTACATCAGCGATCAATGTCCTGCGCACAAGCATTGCTTTGATCCACAAAAAAAGTGCTTCATCTACGCCATGTCGTCTAGCAGCGTTACACATGCTGTCGAAAGTGACGTTATTAGAAACTCCCTCAATAGCGATGAAAATGCCCAGTACGTACTCTTTCCTTTCGAGAGATCATTCAATCTCCACTTCCACCGCGCGCCAAAGAATAGGTGTATAGGCAAGTGTCAGGCTAGCAGTGAAAATTATTTTCAGAATAGGAAGCAGCTGTCTTATACCTTTTTGCAGAATAACAGGGTATATCCCAAGAGTACCTGGCGACTTGAAGGCATCGAAAGATGTCACAGCAAATTCAGTGGTCTCAGTAGTTGCCACGCGTGACGCAATATACCAGCTACGCCGAGTTGTTTTCATCGTTTCAGTCGCAGTTTCCAATGAGGAAGTGTGCAACGAGCTGATACAGTCTGATTTCCCGGGAAATGGGTCTAAAGCAGTAAACTAAGAGTTTAAGGTGAAGGTACCATCAGACTTTCTGAGTACATCCAGCTTCCTCGTTTGACCAACTTGCTGGTCGCGCTCAGGGATTTGATTTCTTCGCAGAAGGACTTATAGGAATTATTTTTCGATTTACGAATAAGCTTTTTATATTCCTTTGGCTTCGATCGATACTTATTCCAGTCATCTTCCGAGTTCGATTTAAACGATCTATTTAGGAGACTTCTGGCTTCCCTGTGAATACATTGGAGCTCAGCGTTCCACCAGAGAACCAAATTCCTGCAGGGAGGTTTTCTGACAGGACATGCGAGTTCAAAACAGTTGGTGATGCTACTCAGGTTATGAACGGCATCCTCCATCAATTGCTTTGTTCTGAGTTTAGGCAGGTCTTGAGTGGATTTCTCAAGTTCCTCTCTGAATCGTACCCAGTCCGTTTTTCTCGGATTCCGCTTGGGCTGCGAGGAGGAGATCCCACACTTCAGCATTTGGTAAGTCTCTCCAGTTAGTGATGGCCTTCACATGCCTATTACACAGGGTAGGTCAACCACTACCTGTCGACTTGTTTTTCTAAAGTTGAAAAGATGATCTGCTCTCCGGTTGCATTTGCTGCTGCCCCAAACAGTGTTTTGAGCATTAGCATCGCAACAGATGATGAGTCCAATCTTTCTGGCTTCAGAGTACTCTACGAGTTTAGAAATCGCCTTCGGTGGCGGAGGCAGTACCGAGTCGTAGGGGAAGTACCGGCTTACAAGTAGATTAATTCCACTGAGGCGTATCTCACCTCTGACAGATCTTGAGAAATAACCAGCGACTTTTTGATAGGCTTAAGTGCATATTCATTCGCACTGTTTCAGTTGCGAAAGTTCAATCTGTATTCGTATTATTATGACGAGTCACTGTCGTAATCGATGTTTCGCAGATATGTAGTTTCGATTGTCTAGACTGTTTTTCTTAAGTGCACCACATGGGTAGTGGTATGTACTTGGTACTAGTAGCGCACAAGATCGTATTATCCTGGCAAGGTGTATACCAATATTGATAGATTATTCATTGTTCTAGGAAAAGGTTCATCAGTTAATAATAATGACCCAAATGCCGAGTGGTTTTCATCGGCTCGGTGAGTCTGAGGCAGAAGTCTATAAGTTACTGCCTTAGACTCACTGTAGGTACCATCAGATTTTCTGAGCGAATTCAATCATTCGATAGGGTAGTTGTTCCAGTCATCCTCCAAATTCAACTTGAGCAAACTGTTCAATGTTAAGTAAATCACTTCATGCCATTGTATATGTAATAAACGTTGGTTGTGAACTTGCATTATTCGTAATGACGTCAGACGATAAAATGTACTCAAAGAGCCATGTGAGTTGCATATGCTCGTGCCCATAGACCGTGTTTTAAGCATTGATTTCGCAATCCAACCTTTTAGTTGGAGGTTCCAGGTACTAGAAGTCTGTATTGTATGTATTCCTCTCCGCAATGGACAAAGAATGTATATTTTAACGGTGCATTCGCCTTAGAAGCACATCAACCCAATATTTTCATCGCAGAGCTTGAGACACTTTTCTGCATTTGACCTCGATAGAAAATTTACATTCTGGTCGGCGATTTAAAAGCCAAACAAAGTGATTGGGGCAGACCTAACACTACGGAGAGCCTACTAAGTCACTGGTGGGTTCTGTTCAACATTGAATACAGAGTTAAGTTGTTCGCAAGCAATAATCCGTCATATCCTAGGAGCAGCTCCTATCTGGATTTCATGCTGATGGACTCTGGACTGAGACTGACTGACACGAACGAATTGTTTTTTAACTGCCTACGGACCGTTGTATACAGCAATGACCATTACCGACTATGTACCGTGGTCGCAGTACCTGACGAATTTGCGGAAGTGGCAAAGTATGTCCAAATGCATCACTTCGATTACCGTAGGGCACGCTTTGCTAATTCTTTGACGATAGCACTTACTTCGAATACCTCCTTCCCACCGTCCAACACTAACCTGGCAAACCACGAGATGGACAGGTACGAATGGACAATATACAGATGGTTTGCTGCAAGACAAAATTCGGAAGTCAGGACGTTCAGGTGACTGATTAAAGATCTCCAGTTCAGTGACGATGGCAAGTTGATCAAGGAAAATTACAGAAAATATGTAAGTTTGCATTGGGAACAGTAAGATCTAACAGCACCAGTTTGTTCCCGCAAATAAATGCGGGATTTGAAGCTTCCGAGAACGTCATGATGATTTCTTCGTGGTCGAGGATCCACAGGAGAAGGTGGCGTCAGTGGGAGCTGTATTCCAGGAAGTGTACAAGGTGAACACCGAACCACACCCTGGAGAACAGAGCCCTGCTTCATCATTTCTACCATCGAAATTATATCGATCATTGGCGATCAGAGAACCTTGGTTTTACCAGGTTCAGTGACGATGGCAAACAATGCCATCGCCAGTGAGGAGGCTAACGAATCCTACCTTCAGTGGCTGTAGAGGTGAACGCCATTTTGTTCAACAATACACTTAATAATGCATATTATCCAGTGCATTGGAAGAAGGCTGTCGTGTACCCCATACCCAAGAGGGGTGAAGAAATCAACTAGCAAATCTCCGGTCAATAAGGGCGTGATATCGGTTTCACACCGAGACCGAGCAGATGTTGTCCGTCAGCATCAACGTTTTTGGTAGCTGGAGATAACTTTGCAACAAACAGCTTAATATATTCAGCTTCTTCAAGGCAAAGCCTGCCTCAAACCAGTAAAATTAAAAACAAAAAAACCAAACCTTTTAGTGTTTTCAAAACACTAGAAGTTCAAAAACTGCGTGATGTGTTTCTTAGGTGATATAAACAAAATTGAATCATAGAAGAGGTAGAGTCGCAACGAGGAAGCTATACCTTCAGGCAATTTGAAGCGTACTTTTGCGACCAGCAAGTTTGATGGCCGGGTAGTACCCGATCGATGGTTTAAAAAAAAAAAACGACAAAAGTTGACAGCGATAGCGTAAATGGTTAATTTTATTGTGAATCGTACAAGGTAAAAGGTTCAACTACATCTGCATAGACAAAGCTGAAACTGACGAACAAATGTGTAGTTCGATCCTGGAATGGTCGAGCTTCGCTGTGGTGGGAGCACAGGTGCTGAAATATTTTTTTTTTATTTTAAAAACTTTTAAATCTACTTTTACACCATTGAAACACACTTATGCAGCGCTGGCGTGCTACTAGAGATATTGTGCTTGCAGAACTTGTGTCATGATGTGTTGTCTGCTTGGGTGGGATAACTAGGTGGAGCGTTTGGAGATTTGTTTAGTATCTGTTTTTAAAGTTGCACGGCTCTCTGCAGTTGTGAGCCTGCTCGCCAAACTTGGCATGATAAAAACAGATGCCACCATTTCGGTGTCGAGAAAAGCTGCGAGACCTGGCCCGTCCACGTGGTCGAGAAAGTCCGAGCTGCTTTAGATCCTGGGTAAGAGTCTCTATTTGCGTTTTAAGATCATCCAGTTTTTGTACGTCGCTGGCTGACATAGTTTCCGCGACAGGTATTTTTCCAGTGGCAATGATTGGACGTGAGATATCGAGGATTTTGTCGGCTTGCAGTGCCAGTTTGGAGAGATCGGTAATTTCACTTAGTGCTAGGATTTCGCGGACTTGTTCCGGCAGTTGTTTGAGGAAGAGTGAACGAATGACGTCGTTCGAGAATTGTGTACCAGCCAGGTGCCTTACACGTTGAAGGAGGATGGATGGCTTTTCGTCTTCGAACTCCGTGCCGCGGATTAGTCGTTGTAATTTCGTTTCGTTGCTCTCCTCGTACAAGTTGATGAGACGTTGTTTGATTGCAATGTATGTGGCGTCACTTGGTGGCGTAGCAATGATGTCCGAGACGAGTGGCAGGATATCGGGATCCAGGTGCATAACAACACATAAATACTTCGCAATGTCTGTAGTTATCCCAGAAATGTAGAATATAGCTTCGGCTTTAACGAACCACAGACTCGGGTTATCTTTCCAGAATGAAGGAAGCTTGACATTGCTGGTTGCAAAGATTTCCTGTTGTTTCCTTTGGTCGATGGCTGCTTCTGCGGTGTCCGACATGTTCGCTTGCCCGAATTAATTGTTTGTGTTTGTGGTATAACACCTGGAATTAGTGTATAGGTAGCTGTAACTCGATGTATATGTGTGTGATTCACTTAGCCCAATAGAGAAAAACAGCCTTTTTTGAAGGATCACAATATTTTAGTTAATTATAATTCGATAAAAGCTTCCCACGCTCAGACACTGGTTCCCCGCTGTTTCGGTACTGACGTTTGAGTTCGTTTCAATGTCAATGTTGAAGGCATTTTACTGTCGAAGGCGCCCTCTTTGTGCGGAAATAAGAAATAAGGTTTCATTCACAAAGTTACTACATTATTTTAAGAACGAAATTAGGAAATAAGAAAAAAAATTGTCGCCTTGTGACAAAGGTTTGTTTAAAATAAAAACTATGTCGACTAATTTGTCCAGAAATAATCATGGACATGACAGAAAAACTCTTCCGATCTCCCGGAAGCGACAATAAATTTTTAGCGGTTGTTTTACCAACTGAATCACACCAAACACCTAATTCTGTTTTTACACGAAAGATACATAGATATGTATGTACGTTCCTGAAGAATTCGTGTAAAAAAAATCTTGCATGTATGTACATATGTATATATGTACATATCTATATGAGAAAACAAAAGATAGGGTCCAGACTAGCCCAAGTAATACAATAACTCAATGAATATTATTTGCAATTTTATCTTACTTAACCTTATTATCGGGGAGAGTACGATAACTTGGCTTCCAAGATTTGATAACGGGATCTTGTAGAGGGGTCAAAAACAAGCACTTTTTACTATGGGAGGGAGGGGGGGGGAGTCCATCTCCCCCCGTTTAGGAGGTAGAGGGACTTTTAGAAAAAATGGTTTAAATTGAAAAAAAAAAAAATTTAAAAACGACGGCAACACTTACAATTAAGTGCTATACTGCATTTGAAAGCCAGAAGTTTTACTCGTGTCAATGGTTTTTGAGAAATTCGCATTTAAAGTCCAAATTTTGATAAAAAACCTGAAAAATAAAAGTTTAGACTGATTGCTCTCAAAATTGTGAAATGAAATTGTAAATTAGCTTATATGTGTTCTATGTAACTATCAATTCTTAATCGAACACAAAAAACCGCATGGTTCTATGTCTTCTAGTTTTTGAGAAAATCGAAAATTACCAAAACTACTTTTTTTGATTTTGGTGACGGTGATTCCATTTTAAGGATTAATGTTAATAGACATAATGTATGTATCTTTGTTAGTTCAGTACAGCAATTCATTTAGCGTTACCCAGAATGCACCACGAGGAGGTAGAATTGGAAGGCATTCCGCGTCTGGGTCAGTCATTATGTCAGTTAGTCAGGAGTTAGTCAGTCATAGTTAGTTAAAAAAGGTCAAAATGTATTAAAAAGGAGTGTAAGTCTCGTCAATAAAGTCATCGTCCGTACTATTACTGTCGAGTTCGTTGAGTTCCTCGTTTATGGTGAGAAGCCGAGGATGTTTTGGCGGTAAAACACTTTCTAAATTTTCGCTCTGAAGGGTGGGAGGATCGATGTCTTTTAATTGTAAACCCTCACTTATATCACCATCGGTATAACAAGGGTAAACTTTTTTTATATCTAATAAAAACTCCATTATTTGCGAACCCAAGTCATCCTTATATTTCCTTTCTAGGCAGTATTTTCGATAGAAAAATAGTGCCATGTATTGGTGAATATGGTCTGTTGTTTTGCGACATATAATGTTTTTTTTAACCCTTTCAGTCCCTGTGTCCAGAATATTGGACATGATTTTTTTTCCTCCTTCTGTCAGTATTATGCGATTTTACAGCCATTCAAATCTAACGGTATATTTATTTGAACCTTTCTGAATAAAACTGTACCGTTATTGCTTCCATCCGCGCAGTCACAGTGAAAATTCGTCATAATATATCATATCATGGCGGAGAGAACACCTCAACATTCAGGTACGTCACATGTATTTCGTTTTATTGTTAAAAATAAGTAAATTTAGGAAAAGAAAAAAATGTTTTTTTTGTCTGTAGCTGTTACTAATCGAATAAAAGTGTAAATGAGATCTGTATTTTGTATACATTTGTTAATAGTTGACGAAAACTTCTTGTCCAAGATATTGGACATGAGGCCTTTAGGGTTGTTGTTTGTAGAAAGTATTCGAACGTAGCAAAATCAACTAACTGCAAGTAAAATTGCAATTTTTGGTTATTGAAGCGACTAGTCTTTCAATTGCAACGTGTACTATACTACAATATGTATATTTACATGTGTGCATAATATATCTATATAGTGTATGTGTATAGTGTGAAATAGTGAAGCAGTATAACTATGCTATGGGAGGGGTGGACCTCCTAGATCAAATGATAAGCCACTACCGGATATTTATCAAATCGGGGAAATGGACACTTCGCCTAATCATGCATGCAATTAATATGGCTCTAGTTAATAGTTGGGACGAGTACCGGCTGGAGTGCAAATCTGCCAAAATTCCGTCAAGTAAAATAATGGATCTTCTGGAATTTAGAACACGAGTAGCTGAAAGCCTAACCCGGAGTGATCAATAAAAGAGGGAGGCCAAGCTTACAAACCCATAATCAAGATCATTCCCGAAAAAGACCGAAAGCAGAAAAGAGACCAATTGAGGAGGTCAGGTGGGATGGATTGAACAATTTACCAATTGTAGATCCTCGGAAAGATGGAGGGCGATGCAAATTTGAAGGCTGCAAGGGGAAGTCAATGTTTATGTGCGGAAAATGTAATGTGCATTTGTGTCTAAATAAAGACAGGAACTGCTTCGCAATGTTTCACACGAACCCGCAATAAACTCGGTCCAAAAGGCATTTAGCACTTTTGTTTTTTTTTTCGCTTTAATTACTAATGCATATTGAATTTTGTGCTTATTTTTTATGAAATTTTACGTTATATTTCAATAAATATGTTTTTACTTGTTTTTTAAATCCTATTTCAATTACATAGGAAAGATATGTCGCACCTAATTTATCGCATTTCATATATTTGTTCCTAGCTATATTGAATTGTAGGCGATACCATGATACCCTTGAGACCCAATGTCCAATATATTGGACAAGGACCTAAAAAGGATATATATAAATGTATATGAAAAAGGACTAAATATATACCCATAAGGAGCTGCAGTGATGATATTTTAGTAGAAAAAATTTTTTTTTATGGCCTTATATAAAAGCGGGACTGAAAGGGTTAAGAAGTTTATTGTGTTGGTCGCATCGGTTTTATCAACATATTCCCCTATGCTGTGGTTCGTCACTGCATGGATTGTTGAAGCAGTAAACATTCTTTCAACTCCTACATATGTACTGGCGTGCACTGTCGGTACAAATGCGACTGGTGTTGTGGTTTACGTACTTGTGGATGATAGGCCACAAATCTCGCTTGAGTTTACTTTAAAAAAGCGCCCGACCTTGTCTTCCTTGCAGAATAGTCCCAACACTACGTAGGTCATCTGTTCTGTAACTCGACCCCTATGGCATTTCCTTTTTGTGAGAAAGGTTTCATCAATTTGTACCGTCGTGCCTTCGCCGCCAATGTCTACCTCAACGTGAGAAGTTATCACTTCGGCTATCTCGCGACAATAGTTGAAATAGTCTATTATGGTAGATTTACTTAAAGTATATTTTTGGTCCTGATGGCGCCAAGTGATTAAATGCTAATTTTAAAATAAAAAAAAAACACAATAATAACAATTAAAAAACCCTAATTTTCAGATTTCATTTATTTACCTGAAAAACCGTATTCACAGGTATTTTCATTACAAAAGAAATAATAATACTTCGCGAATTTCAAGTCGACAATGAGGCCCATGGAAAAATGTGCCGATGGATGGGTTTATTGTATTATAACAGTTTTTGTCACCTTTTTTTTAGAAGTTTTTTGTGCACAACGCCACCTCCAATTAAACTTACAACTATTATTTTTTTCCACTTTCATAAGAATGTTGCAACACGATGGGGGAGTTGAATTTTTATTTGGTATTAAACCAATTTCTTCGAAAAAAGTAATGCTTTTTTCGTTGGTCGACACTAAATCACCGAAAGAAGAAAATATTGAAAAATTATTCAATTTGGGATGGAGTAGTGGATGTTTAAACGCCATTTTTTATTTAGAGAAAAAAAAAAACACTTCGCTCCTACAAAAGTTGCACAACGAATGACTATAAACGAATGAATAAACTAGGCAGATCAGTATGCGCGGGCTTAACTCCGCTACTGAAAATTTTTGATCGAGCGAGCAAATTTGTTGTTTTATCAAATTACAATCATAACCAATACTCTCAAGTAAATACATATAGCTAAGTGTGATACATCAAATTAATTGTCTACTTGCAAGGACGTTTAGATTTAAGATCATATTTTCGAGAAACGTGTTGTTCTGAAGCTTTGACCACATCTTTCGCACCTTTTGCCTTATAGGCTTTTCCGACGAAATTGAAAGCTCGTTGCATGCAATCTATGGATTCTTCTTGGGTACCTCTTAATAGTGTGATGATCCGATCAGCTTTCAATGCCTTTGCCAATTCCACAGTGAAATTCCTCACGCCCCATTGCTCTCGAATACCCGGCGCATGGGGATCATATTGCGTCAACTTGTATTTGCCATTAATTTTATCCACCAATGCGACAATAGCGTGAAACGAAGGAATAATTACATAAGCCAGTGAGTGGATCTATTGCTCTCTTCTTTGTGACTTCAATTTCTTGAGTGGAGAATACAATTACGCGTTTTGAAGAAGACTGAAAATGTAATCGGATCGCATTGAAGCTTGAGAGATTGTGGTCTTATATCCGAAACATGGACCATCTTTATCGACCTCCTTGTTTAAAATTCCAGTCCTTGCATCTACAATTAATTCTTTAGAACCAAATGACGAATAAAAACGCTGTTTCTCGAGTAATTGTTGATCTGGATCAAGAGTAAAAGTAAATTTCTGCATTTTGGGACAAAAGTTCGGAAAAACAAATCGTCTGTTCATTAGGCGCCAAAGTTAACGATGGCGCAAATTTTGAAATTGTGTTCATCATAATGTAGTTAATTATATTACGAAAACGGCAGTTCCGATTGAGATGCAAATCAGAATGATTGTACATGGAGTTAATGCAAATAAATTGCGCTATTAGTGAAACATGTCGTAAGTGTTGCCGCACAGCAACTACATGCTTGTTATGGTGATAGGCATGTGTGAGTGGGTTAATATGAGCCATAACTCAGGTAGAGCAGGTGGTCACCGTTAGGGGACGTGAAAGTGAGGTGACCACTGTGAAAATTTCCAAGAAAATCGTTATTATCTGGGGGCACGGCAGTGCCCCCGCCAAGTCGAGCAAAAAAGCGGCACGGCCGTACCATCCTTTTCTCGAAGCAGTTCGGGCCATTTTCGACCCCCTATAACTTCGTTGTGGATAAAACTAGAAGCCTGAATTTTCAGTAACCAAGCAGGCATCCCATAGACACGGTATATTTCAAATTTCATTAAATTTGAACCAGTAGTTTAAGAATTATAACTAGTCAAAGTTTCTAATTCTGTCACTCACTCACTCACTCACCGATCATCAAAACTCTAGGCCACTTCTAGCAGACATAGAAGCTTGAAATTTAGAATACAATTAGTGTTTAGTGTATAAATCAAGGAAAAACTAAAATATTTTGCAATTTTGGTCCAGTTTTCTAGATACACCAAATATTATTACTAATAGGATAGTGTCTGTATGTATCCTTTTTCAATTTATCTAGATGGCGATTAACCCCTAAAAATATGCAATGCAACCCAATCAATGGGCGGTTGGGGAATTGGGTTTAGTGGTCAATGTGGTTCATGTATTTGACGGAATATAAAATAAATATCTTTATTATGTACATATATTTAATAACCATTTGATGAACTTATAATTAAATCAATTTTAAAACAAATTGTATGTTCGGTGTCAGAGTTGGAGACTACTAACTTGTACAGTTTCGCTCAAAATTACGATATTGTTAAAACACGCCCAGTCTCCTCTAAAGTCGAGTGCTACGAGATAAATGACGGTAAAAAGTTCCTGAAAAGAAGAGATAACCCATATTTGATCAATCACTATTTCTACGACGGAGAACAAGTACCAGAGAAATATTTCTTCTCTTTACTTCTTTTATTCAAGCCATGACGTTCCTTAGATGAACTCAAAATGGGGTGTGATACTTACACGGAGGCCTTTAATTTGGCGAAAGAAGATTTAAAAGAAGGAATCGATTATGGTAATTCAATGATAGAGTCAAGATATAAGATACAAAAAGCATGTGAAATGATAGAATCTAAAGTTGCTGAGATAAACGAAGAAAGGGAAATTGTTGATGATGACGATGGTCTTGAAAACCCTTTAGACTTTGAAGCTGTGGAAGCTGCAAACGCAATGGATGACTTTCACAGAATCAATCTGGTAGAAGAAGAGCAGACTGATCTTCAAAGTATGATCGCAAAACTTAATGCCGATCAAAAAAGAGTCTTCGATATGATCACACATGAAATGGACACAACTGATAATAACGCTGACGTTTTACGCTGTTTTGTGAGTGGAACTGGTGGCACTGGAAAGTGCTTTTTAATAAAAACTCTGAAAGTTTGGGTTAAGATGTATTTAAACAAAAAAGTGGCAGTTAGTGATCCAACAGGCATAGCTGCATTCAATGTGAATGGATTGACTATACACAGACTATTGCAGCTGCCTGTGGAACACAAGCAAACACCGAGGTACAAGCCACTTTCCGATGAAGTGCTCCAAGTTCTGAGATCAGATTTGAAAGAAGTAGTGTTGTTTATCATAGACGAAGTGTCGATGATATCCAATGTTACTTTAACATATATTCATTTACGCTTGTCTGAGATATTTGACACAAGCGATGATCAGAATTGGTGGTTTGGAAAAAAAACATCTTGTACTTTTCGGGGATCTTTTACAGCTTCCGCCGGTAAGAGAAAAGTCACCTTTTGAAAAACTCTCAACTGCTGAAGCTAACAAGTTGTTAGGTTCCCTCAGTATGCCGAATCTGTGGATTGAACTGTTCGTATACGATGAACTTACTATTAACATGCGACAGCTTAATGATTCTAACTTTGTTGAAATGCTAAATAGAATAAGATTAGGTGTGACTACACAAAAAGAACGCGACTTACTCTCGACTAGATTAATAACTCTAAAAACCAATTCAAATGAAAACAGATTGATTGAAATAATTGAACACCTCTCGAAACTTCCTGATGATACCGTTTGCTTATTACCTACAAAAAACATGTGTCAACAATTAAATACTGCAATGCTTAGATCTCTCCCACATCCCGAAATAAAACTTACAGCTGTAGATAGCATAGATTGCAAAAAGAGGATAACAAAAAGAGCTCGTGAATGTATAAAAAATTATGAAGACGATGCTTCTATGACTGCGGGCCTAGAAGAGAACATAATTATAAAAATAGGAGCAAGAGTCATGTTAAGGCGAAATATTGACGTGAGTCTTGGTTTAGTTAATGGTTCTATCGGTATAGTGCAAAGAGTAAAGGTTGATCCGGAAAATACAAAAATAATTCAGAAAATATACATTACATTTGATAAAGAACAGGTTTACGAGCTTGGTCCGGTCAAAACTAAATTTGAAATTATTAATAGAGCTTATGTTCATCGCGAACAGTTTCCTATATGTATAGCCTATGCTATAACTATACACAAAAGTCAGGGCCTAAGTCTAAATAATGCGCTGATGGATATCGGTTCTGCAGTATTCACATCCGGTCAAGCTTACGTGGCACTTTCGAGATTTACAAGTCTGGGCGGCTTACATCTAATTAATGTCGACTTTGGAAATATTAAAGCGCAGGAATCCTCAATTTGTGAATACAATAGATTAAGAAGCATTTACCGTCCAGACTTGATAAAAATTGTAACATCAAAGCCTTTGAGAAAAACCCATAGAGACAGGGAGTGGGCTTTGAGAAAAACTGCAGCTGAAGCTCAAGAAGTAGTACCGGAAAAGAAAAAGAGGAAGACAACCTACAAAAATAAGAAAAGCTCATAAGACACAGAGTGGGCTTTAAGAAAATCTGTTGTTGGTATTCAAAAAGTAGAAGGTACCGGAAAGGAAGAAAAGTAGGACTATCTACAAAAAGAAATGAGATGCCATCAAAAACATAACTTGTAAAAAAAACCAAGTCTCGCAACTCAGTTCTTCTACCGTAAAAAGTTGTGAGATCTATGTAATACCAAGTCGGTTAATTTATTCAGCCCCTACTTAAGAGACCTTCTGTCTTAAGTTATTACGTAATTAGCTAACCTAACAACATCTTATAGTGACCATATTAATATTAAAAATCTTTTATGTTTTAAATAAATAGATTGACTTGGCAATCGCACTAGACAATCTAATTTAATATAATATGTATTATTTGTGAGATGCATGCGATGGACAAGTCAATCTATTTATTTAAAACATAAAAGATTTTTAATATTAATATGGTCACTATAAGATGTTGTTAGGTTAGCTAATTACGTAATAACTTAAGACAGAAGGTCTCTTAAGTAGGGGCTGAATAAATTAACCGACTTGGTATTACATAGATCTCACAACTTTTTACGGTAGAAGAACTGAGTTGCGAGACTTGGTTTTTTTTACAAGTTATGTTTTTGATGGCATTATTATTATCAAAGTGAGATTATAGATGTGTTGGTCGGAGTTCATTTCTCTGACAATTTTTGTAAACATTTCTCAGCTTCAACGCGCTGTTTCATCCGATCCGAATCATGTATATGGGATATTCGCGAATAAGGAAAAGGCTCCACCAGGAGACCTTGCAGTGACCTTATCCTAGAAAACATAACATAAGAGAGTCCAGCAGCAAACTCCGTGTTTCCGATTCCGATTACTGCTTTGTCGATTGCCTGTCCTTGAGATGCATGTGCAGTTATAGCCCATGCTATTTTGAGTGGTAGTTGCATCCTAGTACAACTTTCTCCCCCAAGCTGATATCCACTCGTGATAGGTGCTATTGGAACACATCCGTCAACGGTGGGGCCAGTGTATTTATCGAACTTGATCAAAAGAGCAACAGGCATTGCGGTTTGAGCGTTGTCTGTTGGACGATACACAATATCTTTCACCTCACCTCTTGCACCATTCACCAGTTTCTTGTCGGTCCAAAGGTTTCGCGTAAGTATAACTAATGCGCCGACAGATAGCTTAAGAGTATGAGCTAATCCTTGAGCGTCATTAATTGTGGCTTTCTCAGCATTTTTGCTGTTATGTTTCGCTTGAATTTTGGCTACTGGAAGATCTAACGAACGTAGTTTCTCTGTGTTGTATGTCATGACTTCTTGTTTTGTACTGTAGATGCGCAAGGCATCTTTGAAGGTGCTTTGTTCTGCAACACAAACACGACTCGTTGATCTCGACATGAACAGTTGCCAGTCTTCTTCAGTGTTCCTGCCAATGCTTAGTTTGTCTAATGCATCACGGAAATGAACATCAGTTGTCGATGTTCCCAACTGACGATGAGCTTCTTTAAGGATTACTGCTTTCGTGAAATGCTTCTTATAGGCAAGTTGTCCTTGATCAGATAAGCTGCTCGAGTAACGACCGGGTTTCTTCTTTGCATACATTGGTTTATCCCCAACTGGCGGTAGTTGTTTGATGTCACCTAAGAGGTATACGATCATTCCGCCAAAAGGCTCGTCACAGCCCTTGGCCTGGCGACATCGCTGTTCGACCTGACCCATCAAGGTGGAACCGACATGCTCCACTCATCTATTATTATGACTTTAACTGATTCGAAATCTCTCTGGAAAGCAGTCAAAGCTTCATTCGTAAGAGGATTGAATTTTCCAGATATCTTCAGTACAGAGTGAATTGTCTGTCCATTGATGTTCACACTCGCCGCCCCAGTAGGGGCAAGTAGCTTGTATGAAGATGAGCCGTAATTGAGGTCTGCAGTCAACTTTGCAACGATTGCTCTAATAAGTGTTGATTTGCCAGTTCCAGCTTTCCCTTGTATGATTATCCGATTAGACTGTCTAAAATGAACAGGACATTCTGTTGTTCGTGTGTAAACTGAACGTCTGGGTACACTTGATGTTCAGCCACCATTTCTGTTTGTTGTCTGGACTGTATAAGAAAACTTGACAGTAACTCCGGCTGTTCAAAGTGTCCGTATGAGCTGCTCCAGTCATGCTCAATATCCATGGCTCGTAAACCAAGGTCCACGTCCCTCGGTGGACCGGCTGGTCCGATCTGTGCCATAAGCATGAATGGGTCTTGACCATCGACGTATAATTCAAAATCTTCATCTTCGAATTCATCATCTTCATGAAGAGGTTCTAAATCAAGTTGTTGTGTAATCTGACGTGCTTCAAAAAGAGACTTCCAGGTCATATCACCAAGAAAATCAGCTTCTGAAATCCAAGGCAATGGATATGGGACGTGAACTAACACTTGGATTCTGTAGTACATGTCATTGTCTGCGTCATTTTCTTCTATTAACTTGAGTCTCGGAAATACTCGTACCACTGCTGCCTTGCGTCGCTTGGTATATCGATCGCCCACAACTTTGCATTGCGAAGAGATATCGAAGAGCGATAGATGACTGTAAGCAGCGTTGCGGTTCTTATATTTCTCGATGAGAGACTTTGTTCCTCCGATGACCTCGTCATCGTTCAGAGTTTGCAGTAGCACCTGCTCTTCAGAGTCTGAATTTGGAATAACCAACGCAACAAACTCTCGAGTTGATGACCAAAATGGTAAGCCAAGATTCACGTGAGCGCACTCTTGAGCACAGTGATCACGTCCCGAGACTGTTTTCATGAGCAACTTTGTAATGGCTTTCTTGGCTGAATCATCGTCACTGACTTCGTTAGTTAAGATATTACACATGAGTTCGGCCAGCGTTGTGGATCGTGGTTCACATTTGGATGCATATTTGGCGATATATCCACAAACGGCATTCGTTGATACTATGGGTGTGAAGTGTATGTTGGCCCGCCAAGTTTGTAGCACTGATCTGTTATGACGATTGACTCGAGGATGGTTTCGTCTCTGTGTCAAAACCCAAGAGCCATCAATCTTCGTCAAAGTTGTTCGTTCTTGCAAATCTTTTGGCAACTTGTAGCGGCAGCGTTCAGATCCACCACCTTTTGGTTTCCGCATACAATGGACACCGCATGTACTATGAATCTCAACAGTACTACAAAGCTCGGCGTAGTCGTGATCAACGTCACTGATGTCGCTTGGCGAAAGTTTACACGGGTGGACAATAGGCGGCCTGACGTTGACATCCGGATGTTCTTGGGTGGAGAGTGCATCAAAGAACTCGATTACTCCATGGAGTTCAGAAGCAGACATTGAATCGAGTTGAGTTATGTCAGGGGCATCTTTAATCCACGCCAAGCCATGAAGATGAATAGAACCTCGATGCTGATATTCAAAACGGAACCAATGATCAGTGATATTGAACTGTTCTTTCATTTGTTGCTTGACATAATGTTCGCCACGTACTGTGAAGAAGTAATCAACTACTTGAGGATTTTCCCGAATCAGTTAATATCGCTGAGTGCAAGTTAAGATACTATGATCGACAACGTCTGGTGCAAGCAACTTCCACAACTCTTTCCAATGTAGATCAGCAGATGATAGTGTAAAGAAAATAGTTGGCGGCCCTAGCTGATTAACCATGTCTAGCAGTTCAGCCGAACGTTTGAACCAGAAAGCTGATGATGTTCTCAGGTTGGCATTGAAAAAACCGATTTGTTTGATAAGCGTGGGCTGCTCTACCATTCGATCTTTGAGCTGCTTGACTGTCAAATCACCAAGACCAGCGCGACTCACTAAGACCTTCCCTTGAATAGCAGCTCTCCACCGCTGGTTACTGTTCATTGCAAAGAAACGGAATCGTGGATGTTTTGCAAAACGGCCATCATCATACTTGAAGAGATGGGTAAAATAGTCAATTGGGTCAACTTTGATACGTCTACCACTCGTGTCACGTAGATCAGCTCGTCCAGTTGGGAATAGTGTTGGAAAGACCATGACTACATAACCGTTTGTAGTGTATTCATTGATGGGTTCGTTTCTGTGGAAGCAAATCACCAATATCACCACCAACACCTTCCATGGCTGTTAAAACGTCTTCAGCAATTTCAACATCTGCGTAATACGGATTGTTTACTTTTAGCCACAGCAATGCAGTCCTGATCCTTGGAACTGATACTTTAAATCTGTCTTTATGTGTTCCTTTGGCAATCAACATTGTAGATGCAGTACTTGGATGGTGAGGAAGGCGTTTAGCAAACTCATTGGTATCTTGAACAAAATTGATGACACTTCCCGAGTAACTATACTGTCCACCGCCTTTGAGTTTGGTTATCGAGCAAATGGCCTTGACACGACCGATCAGTTGCTCTTCAGTGTCATTAAGGTCCTTGAGTGCATCGGGAACTTCACCAGGATCCATGTCATTAGCTGCAGAGAACTTTATCGGCTGTCTCGAACATCTGGAACAAAGATCATTCCGAGCCATGGTCATGTTCAGCCAGCGTTCTTTACATGTGCCGCAGTAGTTGTACTGTAAATTGTTGCCTAGTTCTTGGAGGCATGTGGGAATTGAATGCAGATGATGACTGGTGGATTGATCGGGCTCTTGAGTCGTTCGAAGTGCTGCTACCCTTGTTGCATTCGCAATTCTTTGCCGTCTTCCCGTGAGAGAAGCATGTCTCTGGCTAGAAGGACGTCCGGCTCTCCTGTTATTTTAAGTGTTAGTGTTAAAAGTTACTCAATCAAGTGACTTACCTCGTAATTGCGGGCATTTGATTTATCAAAAGTATTAAAATGTGTCCAAAATGTTAAGGAATGTCAAAATCAGATGAAAAAGGTATTCAGAAAATCTTGAACTAAATTGGCGGATCTTGGTTCACGCGCAGATTCGAATTTATCGATAATTTCAAATTTTGATTGCACGTGCCTGCAAAAGTCTATGGCACTTTTCTAAACTTTACTTCGTTATTTCTCACTATCTTTCAATCAAACAATTTCATTTGATAATTTATGGCTCATCTACAGACCTAGATCTATCGAATGACATGCTGCACACATGTGTGGTTATAGCCGATATCTACATTTAGTGCGTACAAGATTAGTCCGAAATCGTTTTCGGACCACTATATTCCCCGTACATGCACGCGCTAGGCCAAAAAGTGGGTGATTGCTCTCGCTCCGCTCGATCAACAATAACTAGTACTACCTTTTCATTAACGAACAAAAACCAACGGTACAAATTGATATTAAGAAATTATATATATTTGCTGCAGTCGAGCAGTAGTGCCAAGTTTATGTGAATTTTTCATAATGCATTACATTTTAATATTTGAAAATTGTAAGTTTGGAACTACTACTTATGTATATACATATGTATGTATATATGTATTTAGTGGACATTGGATAAATAGAATAAATTTGAATTTTTTTAAATACAGATTCTGTGAATGCAAAAGAAACTTTGCATGTACCCAACCTCGCACCAACCCCAATTCCTATAGCGGCCAAGCAGGGGGGTTGCAGGGGGGCAGCATGCCCCCCTTACATACTTTACTCTTTATATATTGTAATGTTGGAAGCTAGCACTGATTTATTTATGTAAGTAAGCACAAAATAAAAATTTCATTAGAAAAGTAGTTTTAGTTATATTCGATTTTCTCAAAAACCATGAAAAATCATAGAACCATGCGGTTTTTTGTATTCGATTAAGAACTGATAGTTACATGGAACATATATAAGCTAATTTACAATTTCATTTCAAAATTTTGAGAACAATCGGTTTAAACTTTTATTTTTCAGGTTTTTTATCAAAATTTGGACTTTAAATGTGAATTTCTCAAAAACCATTAACATAAACAATTTAAATTTAAATGCAGGATTATAGAACAAACTTCTGGCTTTCAAATGCTGATAAGCACTTTACTGTACGTGTTGCCGTTGTTTTTTAATATATTTTCTTCGCAATTTAAACCATTTTCCCTAAAAGTGCCCCTACCTCCTAAACGGGGGGAGATAGACCCCCCCCCCTCCCATAGTAAAAAGTGCTTGTTTTTGACCCCTCTACAAGATCCCGTTATCAAATCTTGGCGGCCAAGTTATCGTACTCGTGCCTTATTATCTCATAAAATTGTACTGGATGATATAATGAACTGAATTATTGTTGAAAACAAAAAAAGGGTAATAATTCAAAGGTACAAACAGCGAAATAGTTATTATATGAACGTTTTATTCGTTGTCGCCGTCTGACAAAAGAAGTGCAAGAGCATTGCTAACACCAGAAATATCATGTTTATTGTCTTCTTGGTCCATTTGTTCAATCTCGGCGCTAGAATTAGCAGTCGCAACACCAGCTTCAGAGATTTTATGAACAAATTAATTGCTGTGTTCCTGTTTTAACTAATCCCTTATATAATTTTCTGTAAGGGGCCAATACCACCGTTAGATCACGTTGAAACCTTTCAGCTCGCTCCTTATTAGGATCATATACTGTAAAATCAGTGCCCAGTTTATTGGCCAATTCAAGACCCTCATTAATTACACGTGCATTTAGAACGGGCTCATTTTCAGTATCATCGCTTATTTCGTCGAAATTAGGGGTCTCAAGGGCACACTCTATTACTTCATCTTCGCTAAGAGCTTAGTCCATCAACAGTTCATCGATATCTTGAAAAGACAGATCATCAAATCCTTCTCCACCAATTTCGTGCGCCAGAGTTACGATGCTGGGAAATTCTGTTGTGTTACGAAGGGTGGTATCGATGCTTTTAACACATTCTGCCCAAACAGCTTTCCAACATTTATTCAAAGTTGATGGTTTTAGTTCAAACAATGCTTTGATTTTAGCTCGATTGATGCAATCCATAATTGAAAATTGTTTCCACACAACAATGACTGCTAGAGTTCTTTCATGTAGCTTGTCCAAAATTGAAATGATTGAAATTATTGCTTGAAATGATTGCTTTATGTAATAAGTTTTAAATGCTGCATTTATTCCTTGGCCTAGCGGCGGTAGTATAGATGTTGTGTTTGGTGGCAGAAAACAAAATTTAACATTTTCATGTTCCAACATGAACAGATGGCCGGGTGCATTGTCTAAAATTAATATATATAACCTTAAATTCAAGACCTTTTTAATTCATATAGCGTCTTACTTCGGGGACAAAATATTTATTGAACCATTCATAAGATGTGAGTGGTCACCCAGGCTTTTTTATTTGCCATCCAGTGAACTGGTTATTTACTGATATCTACATCTTTCATTGACCATCACTCAGGAACCGATTAACTAGCAGTGGTTTCAACATGCGATCACCTGAAGCATTGAGGCAAAACAAAAAGGTCACACGATCCTTAGCTACCTCAGGAAGATCCTATCCAAGGACCCCTGGGTCCCGGGATTCATCGTTAAACTAGATGGTTCTTGGACAGAATCCAGTCAGGAATCCCTAGAACTGCTGACTAAAACCCACTTCCCAGGCTGTAAAAACCCTCAAACCACTGTCTCCTTCGAGACGACGGTTCCTACGATTCACACAACCGAAGAAGTGATAAACAAGATTATCACAGCGGATAAAGCATCATGGGCAATAAATTCGTTCAAACCCTTTAAATCTCCGGGCCCGGACGATATCTTGCCAGCGATGCTTCAAAAAACACAGATCCACACTGTACCCAATCTCGTAAGCATTTTTTCCAATTGCCTCCGAACGGGGTACATCCCAACACAGTGGAGAGAAATTAAGGTAATTTTCATACGTCAGGTAAACCATCCCATACTGCCGCAAAGGACTATAGGCCAATTAGTCTCACGTCATTTCTATTAAAAACCTTGGAGAGACTCCTTGACCTATACATCAGAGGACTCACAAATTCACGAAATTTATGCAACACTCAACACGCCTACCTCAAAGGCAGATCAGTGGAGAGTGCTCTGCATAGTGTTGTCCGTGAGATTGAGGGCTCGCTGTACTTAAAAGAGTTTACAATGGCAGCCTTCCTCGACATAGAGGAGGCCTTCAACAATGTAAACACAGAGGCCATAACAACAGCTCTTGAGGACATAAAAGTAGACAAATCTATTGTAATCTGGATTGAGAATATGTTGAAGAACAGAATTATCAATGCAGACATTGGACACAGTTCTATAAGGAAAGTGACAACTAGAGGCACACCACAAGGAGGAGTTCTCTCCCCCCTACTGTGGCTTCTTACAGTCAACAAGATCCTCAAATTCTTTATGGAAAAAGACACAAAGATCATGGCGTACGCGGATGACCTGGTTATTCTGATAAAAGGTAAATTTCTACCAACTATCAGTGAACTAATGGAATCTGCGCTGAGTGAACTATCATCGTGGGCAAGACAGAACGGTCTGAGAATAAACCCCCAGAAAACCGAGCTGGTCTTGTTCACCAGGAAAAGGAAAATTCCGATATTTGCTCCCCCAAAGTTAGAGGGCACCTCACTCAAACTCAAAGCGGAAGCAAAATATCTAGGCATCATTCTTGACTCTAAGCTCTCCTGGAAAAGGAACCTGGAGGAAAGGATGAAAAAAGGATTGAATGCTTTTTATACATGCAAAAAGACCTTCGGAAAAAGTTGAGGCTTGCAACCGTACATCATTCATTGGATGTACACAGCAATCATCAGACCCATTTTAACTTATGGGGCCCTAGTCGGGACGGCTAGCAGCACAAAAAGCTATATGAACATGCTCAACAAAGTACAAAAGTCAGCCGCTGTTTGCACAACGGGAGCCATGAGAAGCACGCCGCAAGCAGGGTTGGACATGATTCTTCATCTCCTCCCCCTGGATCTATTCATAAAAGGCTACGCTGCAAAGGGCGTTCTCTAAGAGAGTCCTCTCTGTGGAAGCAAGCCAACTATGGACATGCGGCCATACTTAAGATAATAGACGACCTGGGAAGGAAATATGGTTTTAGTAGCCTCGCAGCTACGACCGACTATATTCCCCCCCAAAATGACTTCTCTCTCAGTATACCTATCTTTTTCCCCGACAGAGAAGAGTGGCTATCAAACGCCGTAATCAACGACCATGAGATCACCCTCTTCACCGACGGATCGAAAATGGACACAGGCACTGGAGCCGGGTTCTACTCTGATACCCTCCACAAACAGGAATCATTCAGACTCCCTGATCTGTGCAGCGTGTTTCAAGCAGAAATAGAGAAAGCAGCCAAACACCTACAGGTAGCCGATATCCCACCATCTGATATCACCATCTTCGTAGACAGCCAGGCTGCACTGAAGTCAATAGAATCCTGTATAATGAGATCAAAGGCTGTCAAGAAATGTTGCGACTCACTGAAGTCCATCAGACACCATAAAGTTAAACTCTGCTGGGTCCCGGGCCACAGCTCAATCGCAGGGAACGAAAGATCAGACGAACTGGCCAGGCAAGGTTCTGAAATGGACATCAGCGAAGCGGACACGTCATTGCAACCAGCGATCAGCGCATTATACCGGATCATAAACGACATAATCATCAAAGAGGCCAACTCGTCTTGGCTTACAAGAAACGACAGCTACACGACAAGATCATCGTGGCCAGAGCTCAATGTCGGAAAAACAAAGAAGCTCCTGGCGCTGGACCGTAACTCGATCCGTATGCTCGTCGGAGTGATCACAGGACACTGTCCCATTGGAGCAATGCTCCGCAAATGGGACTCGGGATCCAGCGATCGATGAGGAAGAAACTGAGAGAATCCAACATCGGCTTTGCCACTGTCCAGCTCTCCAGAATCGACGCCTAGTGTCCCTAGGCCAAAGATTCTTTACAGAGATTGCGGACGTGGCTAATGCAGACATATCGGACCTTCTAAGATTCATCAAGAGCACGGGGTTGTTTCTGCCACCACGTGATAGGACAGGTTAATTTTATGTGTACCCACACAAACGAAGGGAATCACAATGGGCCTCTTGGCGTCCGAGTGGAAGTGATGTCTAACCATCACACTCCCCTTCTCAAACCTAACCTAACCTAACCTAGCTACCTTAAAACCACTAGCATCATTTTGCGATTTGGACACGTAGGTTCTATTTCGCATTCTTTTCCAGAAAAGACCAGTTTCATCTGCATTTCAAACTTGATCAGGACTCACCTTTTATTTTGACATTATGAAATGCATGTCTTTTGAGAAAACCAGTCATCCAACCTGTGCTTGCAGAAAATTCAAACTTTCTATTTGACTGAAATGAAGTGCCTGGCTCCAATTACTGGATGCGTTTATACAATTTCATTGCTGTTTATGTGCATTCCCATCAATTAGTATTGTTTTCTGCGAGTTATCTTCTATCCATATTAAAAGAGCTTTTTCCATTTTCTCAGTTATAACATCTATTGTATATGATGAAGTTTTTTAACTTATGTTAGTGCCAGAAATTACTGAGTTCCTAATTGCGGCTTCGTAAAAATAAAAGCTTACCAACCGCCGTTGCGCCCTGACCTGTTGCAAGACGATCTAAAATTTTAATTTTAGTTTCCAGAGAAATGGTCTTTCTTTTACTGGTTTTTTTGCTATTGGGGCCATTTTGCCAGGACTGCCAAAAATTTAAGTTGTTAAAAATAAAGAAAAAAAATTCAAAACTGCAACTTACAATCTATGTACAATATGTAAAAAATGTTCACTAAAAGTAACAGATTACGCAACGAGAGATACTATGTACTTTTCACGGCAAAAACTTGACTCCAAATGCAAACAAAACTAATTCCTTATTGAGCCCTCATATGTAAATTAGGGGAGCCCCGAATTTAGAATTGTTTGCCGTTACATTCGTGTTATTTAAAAAAAAAGAGCTCATGTTAAAACAGGATTAAATTCTTTTTTTTGTTTCTGATTCGTTTAAAAGCAAATTCGTGTAAAAACAGAACTGGGTGTACATATTAGGGCGCGACGATAACTCCATTACGGAGCAAGCCACACTGGATTCAAAAGCAAACTATCCTGAGAAAGAAGGACAATTGGTATGAATTGGAGTATTGTTACCAATAGACTCTTCAATGTTATGATCTGGGATGTGTGTGCCTTGGAATGATTAATGTTTCATGAAGATAAGGCAGCGAGTTTGATTAAAAAATGATCTCTTTTGAACGTTTCAACCTGATGCCTTCTAATCTTACTCTCTCGTGATGAGTAGCATTCTTGGTTTAGCACACTTAACTCTCATTCATAGGTACTTATGGCAGAAAAATGCCATCGCGTGGGTAAGAACCGTATTAAACCAATGTCACTCGCTGTATCTTTTCCACTTTCTGTCCGAACACACGGGACGAAAGATTGCCTGCAAAATCGGGTCCAGATCCCTTCATTCTCTTTCGAAAATGTTATCGCTTTTTTGTAAATTGAGGTTTTGTAAGACATAACATGGGCTTCTGGTGTGGTTCAAGCTTGTCTTTAGTAGTCGTAAGCAAAACGTTCTGTTGCTGGGAGCCTTAGCGGTTAGACTGGCTTGCGTTGCTTATTACCTAGTCTAAGACATTCAGCTAGATTAACAATTAACACTTATACTCCAACTAACTATAGATATTTATTAAGACGAGGTTTTCAAAAAATAAAGTGATTTTTAATTCTTGTCGAAAATAATTTATTTATTCATCAAGTGTCCCTTCAAGGTGTCCCCCCGATACAACACCCTTGCGCCAGCGCTTGTTGGTATAGTATAGCCAGATTCACCAAATGCCAGAATCAACATTTCAAGTACGTTGGAGCAATTTAATCCTGTTCAACAATGCACTGAATAATACATATTGTAATGCATTTATGTATTGGGAGACAGCGGTGGTGCAATCGAACCCGGTAAATATCCGGTCAATAAGTCTCCTTCCGAAAGGTCTTCGAGAAGGTGGACCATAAGGCCCTGTTAAAATGGGTTGAAGACAATAAAATTATTTCGAATGACCAATTCGGCTTCAGAGAGGGACATGACACTATTCATGATGCGAGATGATGATACAAGATGGCTGTTTCATAGCAACCAACTTGATTCCAGGGTGAAGGTAATCTGCTACATGTCCTTATTCATGTAGCATGTCATGTGTAGCAACACATGACAATGTGTTAGGAGTTGTCTCGGATTGCATAGAACACCCGAATCTGAATACAAGAACTTTTACCCATATATTAGGGTATACGTTGCAAGAGCAATGACTTCGTCAAATAATCTGATCTCTAGCTCATGAAGAACCAGAGCCAAACTTCTCTCATTCATTCATGTTGTGTGCGATTTGTTTTTCACGCAGGTGAACGAGACCTACAGTTTGGGTGCCGGTTTCCGGACGGCGAGAGTCGAGAAGCCTTTTCAAGGCAAGTGTGCTGCGGGGGGTTTTGCTAGTACCCCGCCGAGGAGAGAAGCCGCGAAATAAACATTTGATGGCGTTGGTGTTATTGGGATCCGAAATCACTTATCGCGCGTCAGCGGCCGACATCCTATCCACTGCGGCACGGCTTTCTCAAGGGCTTACTACCTCAATAATTCGTATCATGGGAGGGTGTGCCTAAGCGGCTCTGTTCAGGATAGATTGGCAGCCCAGCTTATCCACTACGTATACCGCAATTCTGTGTAATGGCGACTTCTCAGATTCAGTAGAGCGGGGTCATGCCGGGATAAGACGTTGTCCGACAACATTAATGCTTGTGGTGGCAGGAGGATGCTTCGTCGTTGACTTCTGATCGTTCATCTGACTGAATACCCGGCTGAATATCAATGGCTGGCTTACGTAGGTTAGGGTAGGTGTAGATTATTTGAGTTTAGTATAGGCAGTGGGTAGTTGTAGTTTTTAGTTTAAGACTGATGTCGTTCTCTTCACGAGAAGGAGGAAAAATACTAGCATCATTCAGCTGGTCCCAAAAGGCATTCCCATCCCGATATCCAAGGAAGCTAAGTACCTGGGAGTCATCCTAGATAGCAAGCTTTTTTGGTCAAAGCATGTTGAGTCCAAAACCACCAAAGCGCTGTCAACTTTTTGGCAATGCAAAAGTGCCTTTGGCAAAACATGGGGCTTATCGCCGAAAAAGGTCCTTTGGATCTACACGGCAATGATAAGACCGATAATCTCATATGCATTGGTTGTTTGGTGGAACAGGCTAACACGCAAACACGTTGTGGCTTCTCTCACCAAACTCCAGAGAGCAGTCTGTTTCAGCTGCACGCGGGCTTTCCCCAGCACACCGGTAGCTGCTCTATATGCTATGTTGAATCTTCTACCCCTTGACATATACATATATCAGAGGGTGAGCACTGAAAGCCATGTCTCGCCTTAAGGGAAATGGTTTTCTGGTACAACTCGCATTGGAGTGACAGTGTACTTGCGCGAGAAATATCCTACGACCCCTATCTCATGGATATGCCTTCTGACGCAATGACACCTGCCATCCTACTGCGCTGTAACTTCACAGTCACATTTCCATGGCGTCAGGACTGGCTTTGGCCAGACACTGAACCTGGA
The DNA here is from genome assembly GCA_958301585.1 of Merodon equestris. Classification (NCBI taxonomy): domain Eukaryota; kingdom Metazoa; phylum Arthropoda; class Insecta; order Diptera; family Syrphidae; genus Merodon; species Merodon equestris. The sequence goes on from OY284414.1 coordinate 80,833,323, forward strand.
ATGGAATGTCTTCGCATTTTCACGGATGGCTCCAGGACTGGGCATGGATCCGGCGCTGAAGTTTTCTTTGAGCGCGAAAACATTCGACTGCACTTCTCGTTAGGAAAATATGCGTCTGTCTTTCAATTGGAGATTTATGCAACCTAATGGCCATGCACTATGTTGTGAAACACAGGTGGAAGGGAAAAAGCATATGCGTCTGCGGTGACAGCCAAGCTGCACTAAAAACTATGTCCAACCCTCTATCCAACTCCAAATTAGTCTCAAGACCTTTTTGAACAAAGTCGGAAGACTAAATTCACTTAGGCTTGTATGGGTCCCAGGTCACTCTGGGATCCCAGGAAACAAGATCTCCGATGAACTCGCTAGAAGGGGCTCAGAGATGAGTTTCTCAGGACCTGAACCCGCCTTAGGCCTACCTGCTTCCACGGTCAAATCTGACATCAACGAGTGGGTCTTTAATGCACACTGTCGTAGATGGAGGGAGAATTGATTGCGGAAGGCTTACGGGCGTCATTACGTGCCATTACACTTTTGCCTAGCATCTCTACGTGCTTGGCATCAGTGGGGCGCCTACCTGTGCTGCATGTTGCGAGGAGGATGACACAACACAACACTTTCTCTGCGACTGTCCCGCCTTCGCTCGCGCACGGTGGCGCACCCTCGGGGCTGAAGTGGTGGGTGCCAAGTCTCTTAGCTCTACATCACTGAAGCTGCTCCTCACTTTTCTCTGGACAACGGGGAAAATACAATAAAGACAAGGTGTCTGTCTGGTGGTACAATGGACCAGTATTTGTGTGTGAGTGCTCCAACAGATAGTAGAAGCATCTAACAAATAAAAAAAAAACATCTTCAAGTCGAAAAATATAGTTTTAAGAAAATGTTGTATACTTTAAAGTGCCCGCACGCAAGGCCAGTAAGGTAATTTTAATTACCTTAGTTAGTAGTTAGGCTTAAGCATATTTGTCTGGATTAAATATAAGAAAATATATATAAGGTATAAGAAAATGGAAATAAAAATGCATTGAAAACAAAAAAAAACACGAATTCTTTGATCCATTATGTCAAAAAAAAATCGAACGTAAATTCAAAGTCACCTTATGAACAAACCTCATATAACAGTTCCCCGGTTCACTCATAGTTGCAAATAAACTCTTAACCGTATTCTAACTTCCGTTAAGACTATTTAAAGCCCTAGGCTACGTTTAGTACAAATCCTTTTATCACAAGCCAGTTATTCAGCGAATAAAACTTCCTTTCCTCACTAACAGATTTGTAACATGACATTTTAATTTGCTGGCACCCTATCATCACTGACATTTACAAACTCTTTAACATCTTCCATACATCGGTCGTAAGTAAATCTTACAACCCAAACAAGCCATTTGTTTATGATTCCGCGAAGGCAGTTGGATGTAGCCAGAAACCACCACATTCTGGTTTCTGGATGTAGCGCTTGTTTGCACGGCCGTAGATTCCACTATTCGTTTTGACTTACTGGAGAATTATAGTAATCCTATTGTGGTTGAATTTTGCCAACATTTAATTAGTTTAACCACTTGCCACAATGGGCTGTACTGAAAGCAGAGACAGCGACGGGCCGACACGTCCCAAGTATAGGGTGTGCACCGATATCTTTTGGCTCGGCTTGTTCATCTTGTTTTGGTTATTTTTGGTAAGTGCAACCTGCTTTGACATATAATTGAGTTACTTACGAGTTGGAAACTGCATTGCCGCATTCTAATTGGGCTAAGTGAAAGTGAGTAATACGCGGAAGCGCGGAAATGCTTGAGATGAGATCATGCGTGTGGGGTTGTCATCAAAATCTGTCTTAGCACTGGTGCCAAAATATAAAAAAATATGTGAAAATACTTTTATTACTTGGTGATCTCATGCGGTTTCCTCTGAGGAATTCGTTTGTGTATTGCGTTGGAGTGGGTTGGTTTGTACTAATGAGCATGCAATTTGCAGATTGTGATCGCTATATTCTCGTTCGTCTACGGCAATCCGATTCGTATTATAAATGGCTATGACTCGTTTGGAAACACATGCGGGATTAAGAATAATGAGAGATACAAGGACTTCCCTCTGTCCGGCATGGACACGTCGGATAAGAAGGATTTATTCTTTTTCGACGTGAAAGAGCTGCGAAAGTCGCTCAAGATTTGTGTGAACAATTGTCCGAAGAGAACAATAACGTCGGCTGGAGATTTGTATAAGTATTACAAGGACGAAAGGACCCAATTATGTCGGTATGACTTCAATATGAGTCTGTTAAACGATAGAGTGGCGGATGTGAAAAATTATTTCAATATGCTGGGACCGTGTCCAACCCTTCCTATTGTCGAGAGGTTTGTAAAGAAAGAAAGCAAAGATATTGGTGTCTATCAATGACTGGTCTCTTGTCCTCATAGTAATCCGGTGCTTCATCGATGTGTTCCGAGAGGCGATGTGGAATACACCAAGGAGGTGTACAGTCTTTTAAATTCCTGGGATGTGGCTCAACAGTTTCTAGGTGACATTTACGCAACCTGGCACTATATTGCTATTCTCTGCGGTCTAGCCTTGCGTAAGTTCCTTCATTTCTTTGAACCGTCCGAATTGCGTAATCTTCTTTATATTTTCAGTTATTTCGATCGTTTTGGTTATTATGATGCATTGGCTGACGAGGATTGTTTCTTGGCTCATTTGTATTTTAGTCATCGTCGCCAGTATTGCTCTGTGCATTGTGCTTTGGTACGCTTACTACAATATCAAGCACAAGACACAAGTGAAGATACATTACTCCCTGCTGGAGGAGTACGTGCGCAATGAACAAGCCGTGTTCACTTTGGCTATTCTTGCTACGATTACGATGGTGGTACTCATTGTAATCATTTACTTTTTGAAGAGCAAACTCGCTGGACTGGCGGCGCTTTTTGAGGAAGCTGGGAATTGTATGATCAACTTGCCCGGACTGCTCGTGGCACCATTGATTGCTTTTGTGGTGCTGATAGCGTTCTTAACGTTTTGGATATATGTGGTGGTCTGTATAACGACGGCAAATTCACCGGGCATGACGCCCTTGGATCCGCAAGCAAACATCATTCGGCACAATAGTACACTGGATGCAGGGGAGCCCAAGATTCAAAATGATTACAAATGTAAGTATTTAAACATTACTGCCTGTGTATGGCGAATAATTTCGGCTTCTTATAAGAGAGCCAAACATTTTAAAAAGTACGGGTGGGAGGCACTCCAATTTGTTTCCAACCAATCAAGGAATTTTTCTATACAATCGCTTATTGCTAACTTCTCCAATTAGATAACAGTCTTCGACTTCGTTAATTTAAAAAGAATAATAATAACAGCTTACTGCCTTTATCCGTGCCCTGGCCTCTATCGTGCTCATATTGAAATATGTGACGCGCCTTGAATATTAATGAGACCATTGAAAAGTGAAGAAAATTCCTGACATTCATTCGGCAGTGTTCCCGCCCATTGTCATTTAGGAGTGTGCACAATGGACAGGGGAACTATCTTAATCACATCACGTGTCAGGCAGTTTAGGAATGTAAACAGCCACTTCCGTTTCTACCTTGTTTGCGTGTGTTCTGTCGTCATAATTGATGACGACTGGTTGTATTCTATAAATCGGACTTCTATTTATGTACTTAAGCTTGTGAAAAAAAACAGTTTCATAGCAAGGCTTGCAATGATTCATGTGTTATGCAAGCGTTTACAGATTTGAGTATGACTAAGGTGTGAAAAAAAGCAAAGCTTTGTGCCTTAATTAAATGCTAATTTAAAGAAATCATAAACCTTAGTTCAGTGGTTATAATTATGTTAGCTACGTTAATTTTTAGAAGAAATGTGAGCTAAAATGCGTATGCGAGCTATTGTGTCTATATCTTTCGTCAATGGTTTTATCACGTCAGAAGCAAAGTCCAGGCAGATTCGCTGGACAATGTTCGTTCTCGAAAACTTGGTAAGAGTTTTCTTGTAACCAGTATAGCGCGTCCGTTCAGTTAAGTAACTACAGGGTAACTGACATGTACATGTACTTATTTAAATATTCTTTATGAATATCCGAAATTTATTTAAATTCACGAAAATTTCACAATTTCCTTGAGACGGTCAAAAAATTAATTGCACGCTTCGTACAAGTGTGTCCGTGGAATGCGCTTTCATTCCCGGCAAGTGCTAACTTGAGCGCGTCTGTTTGGTATTTTTTGGCCTTCAAAATGCCAATTTTTGTTGATTAAAGTGCACCTTTTCGTTTTGTCTTGTGTGTCCTGATCAGCTTTTTATTCGATCTCTTGTCATCCATATTTTTGGTGTAGCTGCTTTACGTGTTTGATAAGTCCTTTGCTATATTTGGAGTTTAGTTGCGGTTCGTCGTGAAACACTTTTGGAATGGAACATAGTTGCACTGCAAAAGAAAATCTGGTAAAGCCGTGGCGATATGGTGGCATGTGCTGGATGCAACATACAGTGAAATTCGGATATAACGACGGTGAAGGGACCAGCCTGAAATGGTCGTTATAGCCGAATGTCGCTATAGCCGAAGGTCGGAAAAAAAGACTATTTATTAGTATGTAGATACATAGATACATATGTCGTATACATAGATACATATGTCGAATAATAAAACATAGTTTTATTATTCATGCAGAATTAAAAAAGAAAACATATAATATACATAATGCATAAATGTAATAAAAAAATCAAAACTTATAAGAGTATGCGTACGTGCATTGGTGCACTGCATCTAAGTTATTTCTTTGAAGAAATCCGTAATATTTCGCTGCTTTAGCTTCCTTTTTTCCGCAAAAACTTTTTCTAGACGCTTCTCAGTTTTTATAACCCACGAAACTTCTATATCGTTTTCACCTTCACCAAATAGAGCAAATCGTTTTAGGACTGAAATAGCACCTAGAGCATCTGTGATTGTTGGAATTCGTTCTGCCCATTCCGGATCGTTAGACTCCCCCTAATCAGATAAGACTTCATGCATGCTTACTGCTGAAGCTGTAGTTGAAGCTACGCTTTCAACAATCTCTTGATCTGTAGGATCAGCGGCCGTCAAAACATGGTTATCTACATCAATGTACGTCTCCCAGTTACAGCAGTTTTCCTCGTTCGTCCAAATTTGAGCGAGTTGTGCCAAAGGCAAACTATCCAGTCCATCATCGGTATCCTCTTCATATGCAGGTAAAGGTGAAGAGTTACAGAAGCCTGCATGTGCGAAACATTTTCTTATAGTCTCTGGGTGTACTCTTTCCCACGCTGTTGTAATCATTTCTATTGCATCTAAAAGACTAACGCGAAATTCTGAAGTGTTGTTCTCTAAATGATTTATCATTTTTAATACCAATATTTTTCGGTAATTCAATTTGAGACACTTTATAATTCCTTGGTCGATGGGTTGAAGAACGGATGTTTTGTTCGGTGGTAAAAATGCCAATTTTATGTTTGTTAAATTGTCAATACGTGGATGTGCAGGACAGTTATCAATAAACAATAGAATTTTTTTATTTTCGCGCTTTAACTCAGAGTTCCATGTTTTCAAAGTTTTTTCAAAAACTACAGAAGTCATCCACGCCTTTTTGTTGGCTTCGTAGTAGACTGGTAAGCATTTAACATTTTTAAAGCAACGAGGTTTCTTTGACTTGCCGATGATAAATAGCTTCCGTTTCACTCCATCCATGCTTGCAGCAACTAACACCGTGATCCGTTCTTTTGACAACTTACCACCCACACATTTTTCGCCCCTCAGCTTTAATGTTCTTTCAGGTGTTAATTTATAGAATAACCCTGTTTCATCCGCATTATAAATTTCAGAATTTGTATATCCTTCTCTTAATTTCGGAAAAACGTTTTTTAACCATTCACTGCACTCACTATGAGAAACACTTGCTGCTTCACCACAAATTTTGGCGACCACAATATTATGACGTTGTCGAAATCGAAAGTTCCAACTTTCAGAACATTTGAAATCTTTTTTCCCTAGTAGGATGCCAAATTGATTAGCCTTTTCTTGTAAAATCCGACTACTTAATGGGACATTTTTACTTCGTTGCGATTTAAACCATATGAGAAGAGACTGTTCTATATCTTGATGTTCGGATTTACGATTCTTTTTTATTTTCAAAGAATTCGATTCAAAAACTTGTTGTATTCTTTCTCGATTTTTCCAAATCGTAGAAAGAGAGGAATGTGACATATTAAATTCTTTGCATAAATTGGCATTGGATTCACCATTCTGCAATCGCCAAATTATTGCCGACTTTTCCTCAACAGTCAATGTGCGTCTAACAGATGGTGGGGCCATAATGCAGTAGATTTCCACAGAACGTTAAAAAACTAAGGGAAAACAAATGCATTAATAACAAAGATTTGATTGAATACACGAATGTCACCTACATAACAAGTCGAATAGGCAGCTTAAAATTAAATCAAACGAATTTAGTTGGTTCTGCCAGATTTAAAAAACATTCGAATCAACTATTGCACAGCTTACAATTTTAAGCTGTTGTTTCTTTTTCAGTTTGTAGTTTCTAAGTTAGATTAAGTTGGAAGTAAGAATATTAGCCTGAAAATTAAAATTAAATTGAATCACCTATTATGCGGTTGTTCCAACAGAAGTTTTCACTTTTCGGTTTTTAAAACGACGACAGACAGGACAGCTCTACTGATTTAATGAACTGAAGAAAAAAAACAAAGAAGAAAGACAAGCAAACGAAACAAACGGTAATTTGTATTTGTTTTTATTGCTAGGTTTCAATTTTGCACAGGCAACTAGATGATTTTTTTTATTTCGTCGCTATATCCGGAGGAAAAAAATCAAATTCTTGCAAAAAACGGACGCTATATCCGGAATCGTCGTTATATCCGAAGTCGCTATATCAGGATGAGTTTATATGGAAAATATGGTGTGAAATCAAGGGACTCAGAATTTGCGTCGTTATATCCGCATGGTCGTTATAACCGAGGTCGCTATAGGCGAATTTCACTGTACATACATATGTGCCAGACTGCATTATACCAAGTACAAAAATCTTATTCTCTGGTTGCAAACTTCCTGAAAATTGATCAGAAAAAAAAACTGGCAATATTTTCCAATTTCTTTCGACCCAACTCGCTTCCTCAAAAAATTCACAAACTTCCTCTAACCTTCCTCCATTCCCTACCGCAAAAGTTATACCCTCGGACGCTTTTAAATAAATCCGACATAGCGCAGTCGCATATCCCTGCAGCGATACCTCTCGCTTGTCGTAAAAGGCGACTAAAACAAAGGTAAACGAAAGTCACATCTAGGCAATTTAGAAAACACCCAGGTGAGCCTAGGGACACATATACCACCATTAAACCGCCCCACAAGTGTACATGCAAATCAGTGGGTTGACACGACTGGAGATCACCGGTGTTGTAAAAGTAAGATCAAACAAATAAATCAGGAGCATGCCAGTGTCACAAAAAAAAAGGCAGGTCGAAAAACAATTGGTGCAAACAAATGCAAAAACACCAGCATTTGATTGGCCTCAGCGATGAAGTAATCCCAAACCGGGAAGCCTGCCGCTACTTTCTGAGGTCAAACCGGCGGACCCCACAAGCGGACCAGTAGGAATGCAGTTAAGTGGGAAGGTTATGGTCCTACACTTCTGACCATAACAACGCCGGAAAAAGGAAAAGAAGAAGAAGAAGCACAGTCGCATATCCTTCAACACCGCTAATGCAGCTCTGTCCCTCAACTCTCAGGATTCACGTTTACACCATTGACTTTGTATACCTTTGTAGACATCTTACCGAAATAAAAGCTAAAAACCGATATGTCACGGCGGAAAGACAGAAGAACCTTCAAAATCGTGCGTCTCTACCTTGACGACAAAACTGTATCTGCATTGTCGGCAAAACCAAAACTTATGCCATGTACTCGATGCACCATGAAGGCCGCCTAACTGACTTTAAAAAAGAAGGAAAGAAAATCTTTATTCGGTTTCATATTTCAAATATTTTATTTTAGTTATCTAACGATCTCTCCGTCAGCTCCTACCCTGAGCACTGTTAAATCTCCCTATAAACCGCACAATTCTCGCAAATATACATATTTATAACCAAAATGTCAGACGACAGCCCACCAAAACTACCGCAGTACGCCTGAATTCCCAAAAATTGGCTTACGACATTTTTGCCCTAACTGAAACTAATCTCTACCCCAGTATCGGAGACAGATATTCACATCGGATTTCAATTTGTTTTGTGCTGATAGCCACGACAAGACTTCCTATCTAGACGGACACGGGCTTCATAGTATTTCACAGCCAGTAGGATTCCTTGCCCTTGAAGTCGTCGAATTTCGCTGATTTCAATTTTACGAGCGCTTTAACAATGTCGTTATTACCTTGATATCGACTTCATAGATCCCATATTTGATACATCTGATATATATATCTCAATGAGATAATCATCATCTGTGGCGATTTCAACTTTCCATGCTTAAAATGGGCTAAATCCGACGATAAGACTTATTTTGTGGCGATTACACCTCGTCTAGTAAGGAAATTTTGCGTTATTATCCCAAATAACTAGCTCCTATCTACCTTGGATCCGCTCCACCCTCCCTTATCATATTTCAGATTTCGGAAAACTAAATAATCCAGTAATATTAACTTGAAATTTCTCCTAAACCCTAACACATACCTGTCCTTAGATATAACTCTTGCCCTATTCTACTCCAAATTTATCAGTCATCCGCCCTTACCTGCAGTCTTGTACGAAATTTCGACAACTATGTGAATCTATCTACCTCCGATACCTAAATCGAATACAGTACTCTTTTATCACCGATCCCAAGAGCTATTGCTACTAAATAAATGCCAAAACAAAAGCAGATAACTATCCCTCTATTATTCATTTTCTAAATATTTCGTCCAATGATCCGAAAATAGTTGCCAACTTTTTTTGCTCATTTCTTCAGCCAGTGGTTAACCGAACAGGTCCTTTAACCTCCTTTATATGAAAGACTGTCTCCAAGCATATTTAGCGTCATATTGATACTTTAATCATCGAGAAAATACGTAACTTAAAGTACGCCTACTTCCGCTTCTCCGACATACTCATAGTATCAAAAAAGGCGCCAACTATCTAATCCTACCACAATCGGGCTTATTTCAAAGTTCCACACTTTTTGAGAGAGTCGTCTACCATATATTAATTTTGCATTGCAAGCCCATCAACATGGGTTCCTAAAAAGTCTATACCAACTATACGATATCCAGTCGACAAGCACTAACCTAATTGAATTCGTCTTATACTCATAAAGGAGTAGACGTTGTTGCTAAAGATTTCAGCAAGGCTTATGACAAAATTTCGCATAAAATTATACTTCTTAAATTCACTGCTCTTAGTTTCCACTCTGGTTTTATCCTATGGTTCAAATCATATCCTCGAAGGGCTTCAGTACAATGTCATTTACAAATCTTTTATTTCTGATCCAATTAATGTCAACTCCAGAGTCGCTCAAGTCAGCCACCTCAACGCGCTGATTTTTATGCTGCTTTAATGGTGTTAGTGACTGTGCTATCAAGAACGCTTATCTTTTCGTTTATGCTGATCATATGAAAATCTGCAAACATATACTAGGGTGGTCCGATAAGTACTTAGCCTACAAAAAAAAACAAAAATTTTGGAGAAATGGCGATTTATTTTTCAATATAGTCTCCTTCTAGCTCGATACACTTGACCCAGGGATGCTCCAACTTCTTTAACCCGTCTGAAAAATATGTTTTCTCGAGGTCTGCAAAGTAGGCCTCCGTGGCGGCGATGATCTCCTCATTCGACTGAAATCTCTGCCCGGCGAGTGACTTTTTCAAGTTTGGAAACAAAAAGAAGTCGCACGGGGCCAAGTCTGGAGAATACGGTGGATGGGGCAGCAATTCGTAGCCCAATTCGACCAATTTGGCCGTGGCGAGGGAGGAGGTGTGAGCCGGTGCGTTATCATAGTGGAAGAGCACATTTTTCTTCGCCAATTGGCCCGTTTTTTCTTCAATTCGACGTCGAATCGGCCCAATAATTTGGCATAGTACAGCCTTGTGACCGTTTTGCTCTTCTCCAGGTAGTCGATGTTGATCACACCTTGTGAACCCCAGAAAACGGTGGCCATCACCCGGCCGATGGGACAGTCTTCGCCCGGAGCACCCCTTTTCGCATAAAATTTTTTTCGAAAGTTCCATTTCGCATAAAGTTTCTTTAAATCTATACAAAACACGTGAAGCATGAACAGAAAAAGACTTTATATACAGCCAACCTCACTTACTCCAAATCCAACAGCGACCCCAAGCAGGGGAGCATACCCCCCTTCCATATTCCCCTCTCGCTTTAGCTTTATGCGAAATGGGGTTTATGCGAAATGGAACTTTTGAAAAAAATTTTATGCGAAACGGGGCAAAATCTCTTCGCCTTCTTCGGAGCACGTTCGCCGGGTGAAGCCCACTATTTCGACTGTTTCTTGGTCTCTGGTGTGTACCAGTGGATCCATGTTTCGACTGCCACGAAACGACGCAGAAACTCCTTCAGATTGCGTCAAACACTGCTCTGAAGTGGTCTCACGGTTGCGCTTGTTGTCCGGAGTGATCAAACGCGGCACCCATTGCTCCGACAGCTTTCTCATGCCCAAAATTTCATGCAGGATATGACCCACGCGATCTTTTGAAATGCCTACTGTCTCAGCTATCTCGCGCATCTTCAATCGGCGGTCTGCTAATACGAGATCGTGGATTTTTGTCACGTTATCCTCTGTAGTAGTCGTTTTCGGGGCACCCGGACGTGGCTCATCAAAAACCGACGTGCGACCACGTTGAAACTCGTTAAACCAATTTTTGATGGTCGATATCGAAGGAGAAGAGTCGCCGTACACAGCATCCAAATGCTCTTTGAATTCGCTGCGCGATTTCCCTTCCAAAAACAAGAATCGAATCACCGACCGATATTGCTCTTTTTCCATTTTTCTAAAAATCCGCGGACACTCCCGCTTCCACACGCGGTCAAAACAAAACTACTAGTCCGATTCGGCTGAAATTTCGACAGTAGCCGTCTACTAGAATGTTCTACACGATAGTAAGTTTATCTTGCGATACTGGCGCCATCTGGCGGTGAGGCTAAGTACTTATCGGACCATCCTCGCATCTTTCTCTGCTGATTCCTATTCCCTCTAATCCGCCCTAAACAATTTGGTGTCAAAGTAACCATCTTGTGCTCAAAAATAAAAAATGTTAAGTTATCAGATACTCCCATAAGTGATTGTCTTCATCTCCCAGAACCTAGGTTATCTGTAATAAAGTTTTTCCTCCTGTCAACTTTTCGATTGACTTAGGTGTCATCTTTGACCGAGAACTTAACATCCGCTTTCGTACCGCCAATTCTGGCCTCGGCGTTGTGTTGGTCCAAGGAGTTCCTGTATTTTTAATTTACGAAATCCCTTTCATTACCTTCATTATGCCTTTTTTGAATATGCTAGGTTTGGTCCCTCCCTTTCTGGCCTTTCATGGCCTTCCCTGGGCTGATACGTATAATTTACCGCTTTATAAGAACCGCTTAAAATTAACCAGCCTACAACCATGGTTGCATACCGGTAATATTGATTGCCCAACAGTGTTTCCAATAATTCCCCTTAACACCAATCTCGGACACCTTCGATCCATGCCCCTTTTCTGCATCAACTCACATCGATCGAACTACGGCCACCATGTGCCAACGTCCAGATGCTGTTCAAAGCGAACTCCGAGCTTTTCGACATACACCTCACCATACTCTTTCTTCGAAATCTCTTCTACTTCCGCCAATCACTCTTTTCTCCTAATGGATATTATGTAAGTGTATTTTTAATTATTTCTTTTTCTTTGTTAAGGCTTGCATTAAGTCAATAAAGTGCATCTGCGGGATGCGCCATCTCGATGTAAAATGTGGGGTCGATGTAAATTTCGATTAACTTCAACAATTGTCAACCGATTTTCGAAATTCAAAAACTTTTATTCAATTTAGATCTTTACAATTTATTTTGATTAATTTTTGAAAACAATATCAATTAAATGACCGCCTTATTGCCGATGCAAAAATGGGCTCGTTTTCGCGCATTCTTCATGATATTTTCGAGCATTTCGGTCGAAATTTCTGCGATTTCCGCACGAATGTTTCTTTTGAGCTGTTCTATTGTCTTCGGGCCGTTAGCATACACCTTACTTTTCAAGTATTTCCAAAGAAAAAAGTCTGGAGGAGTCAAATCTGGCGATCTCGGAGGCCAGTCAATATCGCCCTTTTCTGACATCAATCTTCCAGGGAACTTCTTACGTAAAAAGTTCATTGTTTTATCCGCAGTATGGCATTTAGCGTCGTCTTGTTGAAAACAAAAGTGAAATAAGCCTTTTTTACGCATTTCTGGGACCACAGAATGGGCCAACATCCAGCCATCTACTGTATCGCCAACTTTGAAGAAATACGGTTCAATGATGGTGATGACCCATATGAGATGGTGCACTGTATTGGGAAAAAAATTGAAAAGTTCTAACGCCGAGAGAGTCAAGCTATTCGAGAGGATTACAGAAGTAGTCAGTTGCTGTTACATCACTAAAGGCAATCTACTCGTAATCGTAATGTTTTTATAATGTGCAAAAGTTGTCGTGATTTGAGGCGCCAGATCTACTTAGCCGCAAGACGGCCTTATGAGTAGAACCGTATCAACTGAGGTTATAATGGTTTTCTTAGCGAAAGACATTCGGGCGTCATGACGTACTAGTCCGTTCTTCCAAGTATGGCCCAAAGCTTCGATAAGAGCAGTGAAACGTCTGAAAAGGGGAAATGATGTTCCATGTGAGCTAGCAAAGAGAAACAAGCAAATCTTCAAAAATTCGGAAGCCCTCTCGCCACGTGTTGACTCACAATTTAGTATCATCGATCCCTTCATCAGTTTAGCGTGTGTTGTTGTTTAGGATTGCGTGTTGTTAAAGTTCTACATGTGCTGCTTCACTTTCGCACCAGTCTGCGGCGCGCAGTACTGTCGAGTTGAGCTGCTCTACATGTACTTTCGTAGCCCCAATTTTCTAATTTGAAACTCCTTTACTCAAATTCACCCGGGCTTTATTCTTCAGATCTTGCAGATGCCAGACCAATTACACTCGTCGGGCTCAATAAGACAATTTTATGACATGGGAAAGATAAGAAACCATAAGCCATTGAGATGTTATGCAGCCAACTTTAGGGCGAGTCGGCTTCCGTAAGAGTTTCATGATAAATTCGTGCGAAAACCGACCATTGGCATTCACTGCGACTCAAACCATCAACGACGATGACGCTTGATTCCTGGTGCCTATTATTTTTTTACGACCTCTCTGCCAGGTAAACTGGGTCATTTTGCTTGTTGAAATGTTGCTCACATGAAAACTGTGCTTAATCAGAGAAGACCATGTCTCCTGACTTGTGTGCAAACGGAAACACTCCTTTGTTCTTACCACTCCACCTTTTTTTGGCCATGTGCTTCAGTGCGCTGTCATACACAACTTGGTAGACACATCAACGTGAAGTTAATGAGTTCATGTCAGCCGCCCTGTACTCAACATTAAGTCTCTTCCTAATTCTTTCACAAATTAATTTCAAAGATTGGTATTTGTATGTTGTTGTTTTTATTATAACTCAGAATCAGTCCATGGTCAACCTCATGACTCCACGAACAACTTTCTTATGGACCTGGTAAACAATGCAGGGATTCCATTAATCGCGCATGCTTTCATCCGATCATGCCTCACATCAAATCTAGATACTTTAATTAGTTCAGCAGGCAGTCCCGTCTGGGTCAACAACTTTTTTTTAAGCTTCCATATCACTATCTTCACCTGGTTCAACTCCTCCTCCACTTCCACTTCCACTTTGACTATCTATGCCGTTATACAGTCTACATTCCATATTCTAAGCATAAACAGTGACTTCACAGCAAGTTTCATTAGAAACTCGTCATTTTCGATTTACTTTTTGGTCACATCGTTCCTGCTATATAATCTTTCTTCTCGTGCTCTTCCCTGTTTCCTTTTCAAAAGGGGATGGTCTTTCTTATCTATTCTCTGGTTTGTGCAGTTTCCATCGGGTCTTGAGAGTTGTACGAGACCTGATCGGCAGTTGCCTTGAAGGTTTCTAGCGACTGCAGCTTTGATTCCGTGAAGTCCGCATGCATACAACAGTTTCTTGGCTGCACCAAGCTAATGGTTCCACTCAGTGTTGGCTTCTTGAATGGTTCGGACATCCAGAATGTTGGAAGAGTGTCGCAATGTTAGTAATTTGGTTGATTGTCGATTTAGCATAGACCGATTAATGTGGAATCGTTTGCTGGCTACTGACTACTCGCGTCACAAAGTCCATCCATCAATAACTACGCTTATAAACGTGTCTAAAATTAAGAATGTTTCGTATTTGAAGAAACTTAATATTGTACCGAAAACAGTTTCTACCAGAATGGCCCTTCAATCCTACATTTTTCCTTATATTGAAAATCTTGATTTTCCATATCCACAATCACTTGACTATTAGTGTTTAACTCATCCTCGATTGTTGTTAAGTTTCCCTAGAGTGAATTGCTAGTCGGTTATTCGACCAAGTGTGCTAGGAATCATCTGTGGCTGTCATCACATACAAGTCAAATGTATCCCTGGACCCATCTTTACTGTCTCTACCTTTTGCCAAGTCCTGTCTCCTATTTATATTGTATAAATGTGAAACTAACTTCCTTCCTATATAAACCTGTTTACCAAATAATTGATTTGTTTTTTCAGCCCTACTGAAAGTCGAATACGTCGAAGCCAAATGGATTCGCAGCATGTTCTGGATTTATCTAGTCGGTTTAATATGGACGACGGAATTCATATTTGCTTGTCAACAATTTGCCTTAGCTGCAGCCGTCGCTTACTGGTATTTCAAGAAACCGACCAACTCACCCACTTGGTATGCCATTGGAAAATTGCTCAAATACCATTTAGGAACCGTCGCCAAAGGCTCGTTCGTCATTACTATCTTCAAAATTCCAAGACTGATACTAACCTACCTCTACACCAAGTACCTCATTGACATTTCTACTCGTAACCAACAATAATAATTTATTTTTCATATTTCGCTTAGACTTAAGAAGGCTGAAGACAAGGGCTCAGAATGTGCACAATGTTGCCTGAAATGTTGCATCTGTGGCTTTTGGCTGCTGGAGAAATTCATCAGATTCCTCAATCACAATGCATATACGGTGGTGGCTATTGAGTCGATTAACTTCTGTCCCGCCGCAGGAATTGTAAGCACTACAACTCATACTCGTACTTATTGCATTATATATTTTCCCTTTGTAGGCTTGGAATGCAATGGCAACGAATGTTCTTCAAGTGGCAACAATCAATAGCGTTGGAGATTTTGTCTTGTTCCTTGGAAAATTAGTCGTAGCCGCAGTCACATGCCTCGTCGGAATCATTTTGCTCAAGGATCGCGCTGACTTGAACTTCTATATTGCTCCGGTGATTATCATCACGGTGTTTGCTTTCTTCATTGCCCACATTGTTCTTTCATTATTTGAAGTAAGTATTTAGCCTTTTTGTGTTTTAAAATTTCTGCCACTAAAACGTGTTTCTTTAGATGGTTGTGGACACTTTATTCCTTTGTGTGTGCGAAGATAAGACCATTAATGGCCGCGGTGGACGTTGGGCTCAAAGCAACCTTGCCAAACTTTTAGGCGAGGAACCACTCGGACCAGAAGAGGGACCAATACAGGTCGTTGAAATGACTCCAATCAACAAACAACCATTCAGTTCTATGCCTCCAAATCCAACTTCGTAAAGGTGATTGCCACCGTTTCAATAGTTACTCACTCCATTGGTTTAGATGTTAAACGTTTCGTAAACTTTATAGTACTTTGTGTGGTTATCATTTTTTAGTGCGTCCATTTATAATTTGAGCGTTTTCAATCGTAATTTTCTATTTTTTTTATATGCGAATCCAATGTATCTCTTCATTAAGCACAAAGTATGGCGTGTAACGTACAATGTAAGGTTCAAATTTTTTTCGTTATGATTATACCATATACAATAAAATCTCGTAAATATTTATATTTTATTTATAAAAAATGAAATTTGTCTTTGAGAAAAGGGCGTTTAGGGCCCACTTTAGTGGTGCATCATGGGAGACGATTGTGTCACTGCAAAGAAATTATCAATAATTGAGGGCAGTGATCAATAATTCACATAGTTCTAAGCGTGGTTGGAAGGAAATGCTGCTAAAAGCTTTTTGTGTAATTGTTCCCTTAGCGGCAATTAAAACGAAATGCATAGCGCAAATGCATAATGTATTCCAATTTAATAAAATATGTATTTTAATCACAGGTAAATGATGAACGCCTATTCAGTTGGAAGTGTATAATAAAAAAGTAAAAAGGCAGTCACTTGATTTGAAATAAAAGAGCTAGTACTGAGGACAGAACCATGTTAGAAGCTCAAAGCATATCATGGAATCTCCAGAAGAGAAAAAAGCGGTGCACCGATATCTGTTGGTTGTGTCTGTTTTTGGTATTCCATTGTTTAATGGTAAGTGAAGCATTAAATAAGGTTTATCACAATAAATGCTTATGAAAGGAGTGGCTAAATTACAGAGCTAGTTAGCTTAAACTGCGTGTGACAATTGTACCTAATTAATAATACCCTTCACTTCAATCTTCCGCTACCGACTCAAGAGTGAAAACCCCATCGTATTGTCTTAAAACCGCTCTCCAATAATGGTAGAATAGATGGGCTGGGATCCAACCCAAATCGGAGAGCACATAGGTATTAGCGTCACTCTTTATAAAGACTTGTTTTCAAAAATACAGCTGGATCCCGGCAAACAGTTTTATTAATAATTCTTAAATTCTTAAAACGAGCTTAAATAACTTAATGGCCCTGTACAGTCTATGGTTATTAAACTATGTCTTTATACCTTATGATTAACTTAAAATAATTAGGGAAAATAGGAATAATTAAAGCCAAGGGAAGTTTCCGACCTCAACGATAGAAGCACTCGTAGTTGTGCATCTTTTGACAGTTACCAAAATTTCAGCCATTTTGGACGAGTAGTTTTTATTTGACAGTCGTTTGAGTGATTCGACTTGAATGCTTTTGTAAAAATGGACAAAATTGAGTATCGAGCTGTAGGCACCAATAAAGTATCCATGCACCTTTGAAAAAAACCTGGTGCGGCTGAAATACCAAAAGGCAACATGCGGACCCTGAACACCCGCCCTATCTAATACCTCAGCTACAGCCAGATCCTCATCTCTTTCACCATCTACAAGCCAATTTTCTTCAACATCAGTCCCCTCCAAATCTTTTGTTGATCCCCTACTTCCACCTTCAGTCAAACTTACTCAGCAATCTATTGACGCCAACAAATCTCGATACGCTCTCTCCAGGTTAAGAGACAAAAAAATCTATGAGAACATTCGTTTCTTTTTGGCTTATCTTCATGACAAATCAGACTCGGTTTGCTATGAAGGTAAAACAAACACCAGCGTAATGGTGTCAATTCAACAGGAAGGTCTCCCCACCAATTTCACTACCCTCAAGGATCTTTTCATTAAATATTACGAGTTATTCAATATCTCACCCAAAAAAGTATCAAACGATCTTGATACCTTCAGACAATATATACACTCAAAGCGCATATCGCACCTTCAGCGTAGCAAAGCTGACCATGATAGGTTTTTTCGTCCCTAAATATCGCCCCCTCCCTGCCACTCTAACGCCCCCCCCCCCCCCCCCCCCCCCCCCCCCCTCGCGAAAATTTCCTGCCCCTCATCAATGGCTACGATTCGATTCAATCGACAGAAAGGCGCTTGAACCAAGATAAGGGCCAATATGCTATTTTTATTCATAGCTATATGACAGGTTTGTGGACTGGGTTCCTGTCGTTTTCGGGTCAAGACTTTTGCTCCGATTATCACCTTAAATCTTGTGCGTCTTTAATGCTTTCACAAATCGCAGTTTTGTTTTCGTCCTTTAGAAGATTTTGCTATCCGTTGGAGATCGTTGACATACGTAGTGCGGTCCATGAGTTCTTGGCCTCATATAGTAAATGGGGTGCGGTCGCAAAAATCTTTATGCAAGCGTCAGTGACAAGTCTCAACATAAAGTTTCAACTTGCTGCTTCAATCCATTTCATTATAGTAGAGCTCGAACGACCACTCAGTCAAGTTGTTTTAAAAGATGTCTCAAATTGAGTTTCGCGCTGTTATTAAGTTTTTGACTAAAGAAGGATTAACGCCAACACAAATCACTTGTGTCCATCATTTTCAACAATTAAAAATTGTTCTAAGTTTTTTCGCTGGGGACGAGAATCATTAGAAGATGCCCCACGTGCGGGAGGTCCTGTGATGGTGACTACACCAGAAAACATTAAATTAGTGGAAGAAATTGTTCTAAGTGACCGGCGCCTAAAAACAAAAGAGATTGCAGCACAGACCGGCATTTCCAAAACAAGTGTTCTAAGAATCTTACATGAGCATTTAAATATGACAAAAATTAATGCAAGCTGGGTGCCTCGAATTCTCAGCGCAGTGCAAAAGCAGCGTCGACTAAAATGTTGTGAGCAATTTTTAGAGCTTTGGCGCGAGGACCAAGAAGGTGAAATCCGATAAATTGAAACCGGTGATAAAACTATGGTCTTTTACTATGATCCGACATCCAAAAGAGATTCCATGGAGTGGCATCGGAAAGGAGAGTACGTGCCAAAAAAGGCAAAGGTCACTCAAAGCACCAAAAAAGTGGTGGCTACAATATTTTGGGATTGTGAGGGTATTCTTCTAATAGATTTTAAGGAATCAAATACAACCGTAAATGCGGCATATTACTCTGACTTACTAAGGCAGCTGCGTCAAGAAATTATCAATGCTCCAGTCCGCACTGCTTCGCTTTTCAAGGCTACTGTTCACGAATGTGGCTTCACAGAAATTGAACACCCACCATATAGCCCTGATCTGGCCCCGTCCGACTATTTTTTGTTCTCAAAGCTGAAGGGCGAATTAAGGGGTAAAAGATTAACAACGACGATGAAATTAAACAGGCGGTGTATGACCACTTTGACTCTAAAGATGCGTCATATTTATAGTGGCATAGAAGCTTTACTCAAACGTTTCGAAAAGTGTGTGGATATAAAGGGAGAATATATTGAAAAATAATTACAGTTTTTTTTATTTATGACCTTTCTTTCTATGTTAAACTAAGAAGTCGTGGACCGCACTACGTAACTATGAGTACATTATACTGCCAGAAATTTTTCCCGCTCTCGTTAAACACCGCGATATATAATTTCGACGACCGTTCTGGATTCGGACACCGTGTCATCAGTGTTCTTGAACCCTAACCACTAAATAACTGTGCACAAATCGGGATACACAGCACTGATTGAGTACGTTTGCGATTTTACACTGGCGCAAAACATTTACAGCTTGGTTCTAGCGTATCAATTCCACTGTAACAAGAACCTTGTATGCATTTTGTTTTTTGTTTTGTAATTCATTTTTATTTATACAATAGTTTCTTAGATCTATCTTATCCTAGACAAAGATGTTTAAAACTAGCTTAACTATCCTTACAAATTTAGGAATCTTACCGGCCCTAGGCGGACACTCTAAAACAAACTGAATAATTTTAACATATGCCTTTCGGCTACTAAATAAATAACTTACAATTAACATTATTATAATTAATTAACTTAAGCTAAGAAAAATTTTTCTTTTTTTCAAAAAACTTAGCATATGATTTATTTATTTTATATATTTTTATATAATCCTTAAACCTACCTAAACCTAACTAAACATATCTTATTCTAACTTAACTAATATATATATATATATCTTTTTTTTTTGGTTTTTAATATTTTTTTTTTTTTTGTTCTATCCTACCCTAACCTACTCTACCCTACCCTACCCTATGTAAGCCTGCCATTGGTGTTAGGCAAGCCCTGCCTTGAAGAGGCTGAAGCCATTGAAATGTCCACCGACGCAGCTCCCTCTAGCCACCAAAAGCGTTGATGCTGGCGGACTACGTCTCCTCGATCCCGGCGTGAGACCGATCTACAGAACCTGAGGCGCTCGGGCTCACTGAGCGCGACATCGGGTTCGTAGAGGAATCGCCGTTCCACGGAATTGCGACCCACATGGAAGATTAGCGGCACCGCCAATCTATCCTGGATCAGCCCACATCTATCTAAATAGAGGAATGCTTCTGGCGGGACAAAGCCGTTAAGGCGCACTCTCTCGTGATATAAATCATTGGGGTAGTAAGCCCCGGAGATTAGGCTATTGACCGAAGACATTGCTCTTGCAACGTGGTTTCGAATCAGTTTGATCAGGAAGTTATCCACCCGTATAATCCTGGCCCTATTGTATAGGACCTCGTTCGGGTAAAATTTCGTGTAATCGGATTCGGGTGTCCTATGTAACCCGAGACAAGTCCTGAGACATTGTCTCTCAAACACCCGAATCCTTTCCATTAAGCTGGCTCTCACATTGAACCAGACGGGGCATCCATAGGCAATCATGGGCCTGATTAAGGCCATGTAGCAGATTACCTTCACCCTGGGATCAAGTTGGAACCTTGTATGCATTTCTACGTTTTCATTCATCTCTAACAGATAAAAGATTTTCTTTGTGTAGTCGATGTATCTAAGGTAAAATGTCACAGTTCAAAGAATATAATTGTTACTTCCTACCTATGCAATACCGAGGACGGAGGATAATGTGATGCCAATGATGCCTTATGGTGCTTTTGGTTTTGTTATGTATAGGTTGAAACTGGCCTCTCGAATTCGGCGAAGGAGATTTTATATTAGAAAATACGCCAAGAAGTAGACCAGAGTATGTTTCTGATAGTAAAGAATTTACAGCAGCTGTTGAAAAAAATCTATGACTGTTCCAAGCCTTGCTGCGAGGGTCAAAATCTCATTTGCAACCATGCAACTTTTCGGACAAAACAATTTGTGGAGGATGCCGTTCATAACCTGAGCAGCGCCATCACCAACTGTTTCGAACTCGTATGCCCTGTGAAAAAAACCTCCCAGCAGGAAATTGGTTGGTCGCTGAGCTCCAATGTCTTCGCAGGGAAGCCAGAAGTCTTCTGAATAGACCGCTTATATCGAACTCACTTGAATAAATATCGATCAAAGCAGAAGGAATATAAGAAGCTTATTCGTAAATCGAAGAATGATTCCTATAAGTCCTTCTGCGAAGAGATCAAATCCCTGAGCGCGACCAGCAAGTTGGTTCTCAAACGACAATGCTTGTACACAGGATATTGATCGCTGATGCAGGCCTCGAACAATGTGTCAAGTCTGGAGTAAACAGGGGCTGCCCGCAAGGTGGCGTCTTGTCTCCGCTGTTATGGTGCATGGTGGTCGACTCTCTGCTCGATGTTCTCAATGCTTCTGGAATCTATGTCCAGGCCTATGCGGATGACGTTGCTGTTCTCTCTGTCGGCTCATGTTTAGCGACTATCTGTCTCAAAGCGCAGGCGGCGCTAGATGTGATCGAGGACTGGTGCACAAGTAATGGGCTCTCGGTTAAACCTCTTAAGACTGATGTCGTTCTCTTCACGAGAAGGAGGAAAAATACTGGCATTACTCAGCTGGGGTTAAAAGGCATTCCTATCCCGATATCCAAGAAAGCTAAGTAACTGGGAGTCATCTTAGATAGCATGCTTCTATGGTCAAAGCATGTTGAGTCCAAAACCACCAAAGCGCTGTCAGCTTTTTGGCAAGGCAAAGGCGTCTTTGGTAAAACATGGGGCTTATCGCTGAAAAAGGTCCTTTGGATCTACATGGCAATGATAAGACAGATAATCTCATATGCATCGGTTGTTTGGTGGAACAGGCTAACACGGCCTCTTTCACCAAACTCCAAAGAGCGGTCTGTCTCAGCGCACGGGGCTTTCCCCAGCACACCAGGAGCTGCTCTAGATGCCACCGCCATGATCAATAAATTTTTATTGTCGCAAGTTGATGAATTGGGACTGGAAGGCTTGTGGGTTCAATAGGAAGTTGCAACTTAACCCACAGCTCGCGCGACATTAGATATGTCGTTCTCGGAAGTCTAATGTCTCGTTTTAGCGAATTGCACTGGTCGTCATGATCGTACCGTTTGACCGCTTAAGGCTTTTTCCTCTGACGACTTATGAAGTCATCAGAAGAAGCTCTGGAGGCTTTCAGAGAGAATAGTCGATAAAAGTGCGAGAACTGATCGTCCAAATTTCTCGCCGGAATGGTCGAGTGTTTTCGGGCCACCTTGTATACACTAGAAATATTAGATTTCAGCTTTTCTAGCACCACCCTGACTCGGACAAAGTTCTCGCCTAAAGAGAAATGGTCTTCAGACTGAAAGTGTACTTGCGCGAGAAATATCCTACGACCCCTGTCTCATGGATATGCCTTCTAATGTAATGACACCTGCCATCCTACTGCGCTGTAACTTCACAGTCCCATTTCCATGGCGTCAGGACTGGCTTTGGCCAGACACTGAACCTGGAATGGCTCCACGACTGGGCAGGGGCCCGGCGCCGGAGTTTTCTTTGAGCCCGAAAACATTCAACTGCACTTCTCGTTAGGAAAATATGCGTCTGTTTTTCAATCAGAGACTTACGCAATCCTAATGGCCATGGATTATATTGTGAAGCACAGGTGGAAGGGTAAAAGCATATACGTCTGCAGTGACAGCCAAGCTACACTCAAAGCTGTGTCCAACCCTCTATCCAACTCCAAATTAGTGCATGAACTCAAGACATTTTTGAACAAATTCGGAAGACTAAATTCACAAAGGCTTATATGGGTCCCAGGACACTCTGAGATCCCAGGAAATGAGATCTCCGATGAACTCGCTAGAAGGGGCTCAGAGGAGGGTTTCTCAGGACCTAAACCCGGCTTAGGTCTGCCTGCTTCCACAGTCAAATCTGACATCAACGACTGGGTCTTAAATGCACACAGTCGTAGATGGGGGGATTATCCAGGATGCAGGATGACTAAGTGCGTACGCCCTGATCTCTGCAAGAAGTCCGCAACATATTTCTTATCCTTACGGAGAATTGATTGCAGAAGGCTTACGGGCGTCACTACGAGCCATTACACTTTTGCCAAGCATCTCTACGTGCTTGGCATCAGTGAGACGCCTACCTGTGCTGCATGCTGCGAAGAGGATGACACAGTAGAACTCTACGACTCTCCCGCCTTCGCTCGCGCACGGTGGCGCACCCTTTGGGCCGAATTGGTGAGTGCCAAATCTCTTAGCTCTACATCACTGAAGCCCCTCCTTACTTTTCTCCGGACAACGGGGAAAATACAATAAAGTCAAGGTGTCTGTCTGGTAGTACAATGGTTCAGTATTTATGTCTGAGTGCTCCAACAGATAGTAGAAACCTCCAACAAAAACAAAAAAAATAAAAAGATTACGTAATATAATCTCGGCATTGAACCATGCCAAGCCGATTTCATCGCCCTTGAAAGGTCTGGAGAATATTAAATGCTTCAATGTCCCGAAGTCAATGATGTCAAACCATTGCTACCAAATAGGTGGGGTGTTTAACAAGTCATTAATTGTCATTAAATAATGGGCCGTTGGGAATGCCCTCAACCTGTCGAGTCGATTGTACAGATAGTCCTTACTTACTAGTTTTTGATATGATACAATTTGTTTCCAGAACAATGGATGGAGTACAGTTTTAGGTAAATGATGACTATTTTTCTATATTTCCTACATGAGCAAATGGAATTCGTCAAGTGGAAGAGAATTCGAGGTCTCTGATGGATATATGTCTTAAATTTCATTTGGACTGTCGAGTTCATATTGTCTTGTGAACGGTTCTGCCTGGCGGCCTATGTAGCACGTTGGTACTTTGAAAATGAAGAAAATGTATCCCTAACTGGAATTATGTGGGAATTGTTGAAATATCATTTGGGTACCGTTGCAAAGGCCTCATTTCCCCTACCTTTTCCAAAAGCTATTTGTTTGGTTATCATATACCCATGTTCAAGTTAAGGAATTATACCTTTAATGGAACCTTCCGTTATAAGTCTAAATGTTTTGTTTTCAGGCTAAGAAAACTTTGGAATACTGGACGCGGCCCCACCAGTTTTGAGAAATACATTTTAAGTATAAATCGGCACGCATTTGGTGTAGTAGCTATGGAATCGACCGACGTTTGTCCGTCTGGGATGATTGTAAGTATGAAATGATGACTAGAAGGTGTTTTATTTTTTTCCATGTTTGACCACAGGCCTGTAAAGTAATGTCTTCAAATGAACGGAAAGGACTGGATTTTATTTCCACGACTCACTATGTTTTGCTCCTGGCAAAGATGATCACAGTGAATGGTACTTGTCTTATGGGCTTAGCGCTATTCGGAGATTACAATCGTGTCCACTTTTATGCTGCGCCAATAATACTAGGAGCGGTAACTGAATTGTACATTATTCGAATAACTCTTTCCTTACTTGAGGTTAGTATCATATTGTTGAATGGCTTCCTTTGACTTCTATATATATTTCAATAATTTTTAGATGGTTGTGGATATACCCTAGTACTTTGCGCATGTGAAGACAGACGTATACATGAAAGGTTTCATCGATGGATCCGCAGAAGCATTTGTAAGGGGTTCTTCAAAGATCTAAATGAAACATCTCAAACCATAGAGCTAGCACTCTGGCCATCTTATTCTCGTCCTCTCCAATACAATATTTGAATAGTTCTAATAACTCGGTAAAGGGATAAGCACAATTTCGCATTTTTATTGTAAAATTTTCGACTGTTTACTGCGTTCTTAATGCTATGAAATTTATAGTATATAAAACTTTCATCACTTATCCTAGATTTTACTGATTTTCTGTACCAAGTTTCAACCCAGTCCAAATCAACTGCTTTTCGACTGTGTTATGTTTGCGGTAAACTGATGGGTGGATGCTTTTTGGGCTGACTTTTAAAGTGTTTTCTCTTCTCACTTGCTTGGAAGTAAAGATTTTTGAAACCCTCATTCGACCAGAAATTGAGTCAGTAAATTTTTCATTGGCCGAAAAAAAGTAAGAATAACTTGCTGTTGGTCTCATGCGCCATATCAGCACTATGCTACAATGACATTCCCGTTAAATTATACGCCCGGTCATGTACGAATTCGTTGTTTGGTGTTTTTTTCTTAATGCCTAGCCTGGTCTTCAAAATGCTCCAGACAGAAAACTCTAATGTATTCGCATCAGAGGAATTCGATAGTCACTGTATAAGGAAATGAACTAATTGTTGATTGAATGGAGTAAACTGATTTATCTGTTGCTCATAGTAGTTAGCGCCCTTTTAGAGCCTAACCAACCTTTTGTATCCAATGAGAGAAATAATCCCTAACATTTGATGTCCTCTGGCTAAGAGGACCAAGGGTAAGTTATTAACTTACTTCCTTAGTTAGGTGGTGCTGCACATCGGGATGATTCCGAAACTCAATCAAATATTTGTTTCCACATTCTACAATATGACTCTCCCGTGACACCGCTTGTATTAAAGTTAGCTTAGGCTCTATCCTAACTGAAACCAAGTTTTCTTCTGACGTGAACAAAATTTGCTAAGCCTAATTTTTGGCGCTGAATCTTATCAGCAATTTGCGCAGATGACGATAGACAAAACGCCCCATGATGATTTAGCGCTGTGTATGGGTTTTGTCACTGACTATGACAGAATTTGTTTATTGTTGGTGCATAGATGTTCATATAACTTCCGATCATTAGCTAGATAGGTATTAACTTGTTGTACCTTGGCTACAATAAGGATATCAAGGATAATGTTGAGTCGAGCAGGACAAAGAAAATTTGACGTTGGAAAGCTACAATCGCAGGAAACCACTATGGCCTTTGCCGATCGAGTTTCCCTCAATCGCTCACAAAACCCGATCATCCACAGAATAACAGTGGGAGCCTTTCCTGCGCGCCATCAGAGACGCTGCCTTTGATGTGTTGGGCTTCCGACCTTCGTTTGATGAGCAATGCGGACAAACTCATGTAGCCAAGCAAACTGCCCACAAAGCCATGTTACATAGATGGACGAGAGCCGCTCGTGAGCTCTACGAGCAGAAAAGGAGGGAGCAGGACACGCTTTTAAGGAAGAAAAAAAGGGAGCACGAAAAGCGTGGGATCGAGGAGATGCTACCACAGGAATGATGCTTGCAAGTTTTACGAAAAAGCTAAACGAACATACCAGCGCTATGAAGCCAGAGCAGAAGCCTGTCGGGATGAAGATTTACAACTAGTAATAGAGTGACAGTCGGTGCTGAGGATGTGGGACGAAGATACAAGAAAATTCCATCCACGATCTACAATAGATGAAATTAAGCATGTAATGTAATATCGAAGCTTAAAACTAATAAAGCAGCAGGGTCCGCTGAACTATTTAAAGCGGCTGGATATGAGCTGGTAGGGTGCATGCACTTGCTGTTCTGTATGATATGGTCGGAGGAAAGCATACCCGATGAATGGAATCTCAGCATCGTTTGCCTAGTCAATAAGAAATCATAGTGTCGTGGCGCAGTGGGTAATGTGTCGTTTTCTGACGCACGATGAGCGAATTTGGATCCCGATAATACCAACGCCATCGAATGTTCATTTCGCAGCTTCTCTCCTCGTCCCCGTGAAAAAGCTTCTCGGCTCTAGCCGTTCGGAATCGGCATGAAACATATGTACTAGTTTTTTTTAACATCCTCACCAAACTCGTCAGGCTGTTCGGGATGACAATGGATTATTCTCGCTGTTCCATTAAGGTTGGTAGCGAATTAACCGAGATCTTCTATGTTAAAAAAGGGTTTAGATAAGGTGATGCAATGCCATGTAACTTTTTCATCTTGCTTGAAAATATCATGGCCGACACAAGAGGTACGATCTATTTCAAGTCTGCGCAATTGCTTGCGTACGCGAATGACAATGACGTAATTGGGCGAACACAGCTAGATGTCAATGAAGTGTTCAAAAGCATTAAAGCAGAAGCGGCTAAAATGGGTCTTTCATGGATCGCAATTAAGGGCTACAAATTCGAAGTGGTCAAGGACTTCGTCTACCTTGGTCCACTAGTGACCAGCGACAACAACACCAGCGCTGAGATCAATTACTCTTGCCAACCGCTGCTTCTTTGGGATCAAGAGGCTATTTGTGAAATAGAGCTTTCTCTTGAAAAACTAAGGTAGCACTATGTAAATCACTGATCATCGGGCGTAGAGGCCTTAAAAAAAACGGATGAAGATGCCATTGGTCGCTTCGAGAGGCAAATTCTACGTTCTGTCTATGGTTCCGTTGGTATAAACGGAGAGTGGAGGAGAAAATACAAAGACGAACTGTACGGGCTGTACCACGACATCAGCCTAGTACGACGTCTCCGGATCGAACGTCTTAGATGGCTAGGCCATGTAGAGCTAATGGACAACACAGCTTCAGCCCGAAGAGTCTTCGAATCCAACTCTGAGGTACGACGCAGCAGAGGACGACCGAATCTAAGGTGGCACACACAGGAGGAAGGGGACCTTAACAAACTGTGAGTGCGGCACTGAAAATAACTGGCAAAAAATCGTGCTAGCTGGAGACGTTTGTTGGTTGAGGACCAGGTTTACACCGGACTGTAGAAGAAGAAAATATCACAGTGCACCAGTGAGCTAAGGTTGGCGAAATCCTTGCCAAAGTTATACCTGCCACAGGTGGCGTTCTGGCCAAGACCGCGGTAATGAGCGTCTTTCTTGTATGGCAGCATATATTTAAACTTGCCGTAATTTATCATCATTTAAGCCACTTCTACTTAAGTGCTCCCACATGCTTCATTGATGTATGACTGAGTTTATCATATTATCTGCGTATGTCAGCAATTTCGTTGACCTTGATATTTGAAAGAAATCATGTGACAATGCGTTGCTCTGACTGAATCCTCGAAGGTCTTGTTTCATTCCCTACACAACTTAACGGAACAGCGAGAATTCTCCATTGTCATCCCGCACTGCCTGATGAGATTGGCATGGCTTGGCTCTGTATAGTCTGTCCCTAGAGGCACTGTCGTATGCGGTGGTCTGTTAAATTGTTCACGAATATTTTTAGGCAGTCACACCGTATGACAGAAAATCATATATGTCATATGTCTCAGAGGCCTATGCACTTTATGTAGATGTTGCGGTCCAGAAGCAGTCATAGCCATTTCTTATGAAGGAAGCAAACCATGTTCAGATTTCATTGGTCGCATATGCTTTCCTCCGATCATATCTTACAGATAAGAGGATACACATTCCTAAACAACTCACCTCCATCTGCTTTAATAGTTCAATAGGCTGCACCAACAACCTTATTCGACTTCAGCTTAGGTATCTTAACTTCTTGAACAAAATTCCCTCCTGTCTTCATCCAGCGCAAATGGCCGTTCTGCCTGACACCAGTATTTTGAATATAATGGCAACTATCGTCCCATTGTCAAACTGCCAAATATACCCAAACTCTTCGAGAGTATATTGTACGAAACATAAAAGTATACAAAAAAAAAAAACAAAAAAAGAAAAGTTTTCGCTGCAAGTCTTTAATTTCCCCTAGACAACACGGTTTCCTAAAATGCAGATCTACAACCACTAACTTTGTTGAATTTGTGTCCTTTACCCTATCAGCCATAGAGAACGGCAAAGAAGTCGACGTTATTTCAACCGATTTCAGTAAAGCTTTCGATAACATCTCTCACAGACTGATACTCTTCAAATTGTCCTCCCTTGGCTTCGACCCCATTTCTTTGAAGTGGATATCTTCTTACCTGGAAAATCGCTATTACAGTGTTCGTTTTAGATCTGCCTTGTCTAACCCCTTCTTAACTTCTATCGGCGTTCCCCAAGGCAGCCACTTAGGTCCATTTCTTTTTATTATTACCATTAATGACATTGAGTTTGTCCACAAACATTCCCACCTCTCACTGTACGCCGACGACACCAAGTTAAGACCATTTCCTCCAGCCATGAATTTTCCCTTATTCAATCTGATCTCAATAGTTTTTCCATATGGTGCTTGGAGCTTAACATTTCCAAATGCCAATCAATTACCTTTTCATGTAAACGAATCAAACCTTCTCCTCGTCTCTACTTCCTCAATAATCAACCCATCTCCACTGTTCAGGTCATTCGCGATCTTGGCATATTATGTGACCAGGAGCTAAATTTTCGCGCACACATCCTTACGTTACCCGATCTCTTTACATAACCTTTATCCGGCCCCTTCTTGAATACGCCTCTCCTCCTCACCAACAAACCCAGATTTCTAGAATTGAGAGCATCCAACACCGGTTCCTACGTTTTGCTCTTCGAGGTCTCCCCTGGTGCAATCCTTTGATTTTACCACCCTACAAGGCGGTCTTGGTAATAAAACTAATCAACATGAACACGTTGAAAGAAAGAAGAATTGTATCTGACATTCTTTTCATCCATCGGCTCCTTTCAGGTACCATTGACTGAACGACCCTCTACAACTCTGTCTCTATCAACACTAACCCCCGCAATGTACGAAATCCCCGTCTCTTCTATCTATCCCCCGTACTGCCTATGGATCCAATGAACCCATTTCTCGTAAGCTGGAAAGTGTTAATTCGAATCCTTACTTCGATTTCAATCTCAGCACTCCATGCCTTTTTAACCGCCCTCCCCTCTCTCCCGTTCTTCCTAGCTAATAAGTTAGATAAGATTTAGATTAGATTAAGATAACTTGAATTAAGCTTAATAAATGGGGGTTTTTGCCCCCACGAAAATTGAAAACTGAGAGCCCATCATAAGTTGTCCGTGTTTATTAATGCAGGCATTTCTTCACCTCCTCGAGCTCGCGCTTCTAGTGCTTTTTCTTTTTTGTTCTTAAAATTCATGAACAACTTTTGTCTGCTGAAACGATTAAGGAGAGTGTGAAGGGTTGTGGTATAGGGCAATTTTAAGGCTGGACTGTTTGAGGTGAAGGTCGAGAAGATTGGTGTTATCTTTGCGAAGCGCTCTGGACATTGGTTCATGGTAGCCATAATTTAAACGTGACATGACATAGCGGTCTTCGGCGTTAAGCTCGGCGAGATGTTTGGTGAGTTTGGCCGCGGGAGGGAGAAGTGGACCTTAGAAAGAGGGAGAGGAGAGAGGGAAGGTCGTGTTGTAAGAAGCTGAGGAGGTGGAGGGAGTTGGGTTCAGAGTGTGAGAGTGTATAAAATTTGGGTACTGAGGATACTTGTGGCTGCTACGAGAAGCCTGGGTGTTGGGATTGGGTATTGAATTAACAATATTCGGTGAGGAGGATGAGGGTCGGGGCCGGGCTCAAGGTTAAAGGATACGCTCTGTTAGGAGTATTATTAGGTGAAGGGATGTTGAGGGTAGTTTTTGATTTGGGAGCTACTGAGAGAGGAAGAGGTCGGGAGAATTTGGGCAATATTAAGTTCCTAGATTGCGAGGAAGTTGAGAAGGAGGGGGGGGGGGGGGGGGGGGGTCCAGGTTTGGGTTGGTTTAGACTTATATGTAGGTTTAATGTTAATGTTGTTCTTACGATCCCTAATGGTAATCCGCTTCTTTTCGACTTTGATTTCCTAATTGGGGAGGCTGCGAAAAAGCCATTCATATTGTGGAGGGATGGTAATTTCGAAGAAGTTTCTACGATGGAATTTGGGAGGGATGAGCTTCATGCACTTAACGAGGTTGATGACATATCGTCAGCGGTCGTCAGCGTCACGTGGGTCGGCCCATAGGATGTAGGTAGACATAGGCTCCTGTATCAACGCATTATACTTGTGGACTTGTTGATTCTCTGCTCCCAGTCAGATAAGGTCCAAACAGTTCCGAATCGTTCAATGGTCGGCGCTGAGATGGTAGGAGTTGCGGTAGATGGGGATTTCAGAAGACTCATGCTGGTCTGCGTTTGGACGGAAGATGTAAGAGGCGTTAGAATAGTACGGATGGTCGCGTTTTCGAGAAGCTCTTCTATAAGGAAGACGTTGTAAGTAGTCCTGCAATCGCAACCAGTTACCGCGGATTTGGGTAGCGTACATTTCAGTTCCTCTATTATATTGTTAATCGCTGACCTTGTGAGGCTGGAATCAATGTTAAATGTGTGCAGGGCGTCTTCAGGAACTTTAATTTTGCTGAATGCTCCGAGAGTGCTGACGTGAGCGTTGAGATGTCCCCACGAATAGAATTAAGGTCCGGGGAAACGGGAGAGCAGTTCGCGTTTACAAACTTGGTCGGTGTGTTTTCGCGGTTATCCAGTTTGCAATTCAGCTGGGATATAAGGGAGAGCAGATTTTCATAGTTTTCCGCACTTTTTCTAGGACTCGTTGTATTTTCCGGAGGCCGACTGTTGTTTCGTTGCGAGGTTGTCCATACAAAGGTTTATGGAGTCAAGGTTGTCGGTGAGTAGTTGGGACATTTTATGCCAATACGAACGTAATTCTAATTTAAGTCCGGCCAGAGAATCATTTTGAAAGGTTTGGCCAACCAGGATTCTGGAGGAGTGTGACTGACTTTGTTTGCAATGTGATCAATTCCCCTTTATCGATTTAAAATGTGAGAATCGTTTCCTGGTTACTAAAAGATTACGTCCCGTCACAAATTCCAACAGTCTGAATCCATTTTGTGATGAGTGGGCAATGTTTTATAAAACTATTTTGGCGTCCTAGCTGGGGCATTGAGTATTTTGGTTCATATAAGAACCTTGCTCCCAAATGACGTACATCAATAACATCACGATACTGATCATTCGCATTTGCGTAGAGAAAAAAACATATTTTCCAAAAGGGGACTCATATACATATATTGCAACTGTAATTTGATCAAAAATCAAAATAAACTAAAAGATCCACAAATTGTTCCGTTTCAAGTTGAAAACACATTTTAAGACTCACACTTTTGAAAATAAATTAAGAAAAAATGAAGACACTAAACCAAATGTACAAAATATAAAGAAGAGACAACCCAACTCAAGCTGTCTTTTCGTGTCAAAGTAGTTTCTTAATATGCCTGAGTATAAAAGAAGGAAAACTAAAATTAAATATTGTCACGGGAACTGTGCAACGAGCGCGCACACACCTTCGCTATTGATGATTGTACTTTATATCTATTAGGTATCCACGGGTCGCCATCAGTCTTGGTCGCTTAATTGAATAGATTTCGTTCGGTTGCGTGGTAATCATAGCCTCCAGCACCGTCGCCCGGATATGCGCCACGTTCGTAATCGACTATTTCGTCTTCTTCGGCTAGGTTATCCGGATATCGATTGAAGGTGTTCTCTTCGCCGGGTTTCAGGCGCTCGTAGATGAGTATATGTTTGCCGGTTTTCGATTGTACATACTGGAAGGTATAAGGGTTCTTATCGGTCTATCTTTTGGAAATACATGTGCTTACCTCGCCATTGGGAATCTTGTGGATAACGCGGTAATTCAATAGGAAGTCCGGGATTTTAACGGCTAGAGGTTCAAAAAGTACGACATGGGTTGGCATAGCAGTCTTCGGATACGATGGTATATGAGATCTTATCCAGCGGTCTGGTGCTTCGTAGAATCGGTCAGCTTCGTCGAGGTAGGATGGTTCATTGTTTAGATTCGGCTCGCAGGTCAGAAACCGCATCGTCACATTCTCGTGTATGTGGCTGAAGAAAACAAAGTAAAATCACTGATTTCCTGTTACTCAGTGAAGATGGTACCTGTAGTAAGGCGTCGAGTGGCAAGGCATAAGATACAAAATTGAAGCTCGGTGATTAGCTTCGTCGCGGTAGTTTTTAGCGATTTCCTGAAGCTTTGGCATCAGATCGATAGGACCTCTTTGGTGCACTGTGCTCAGGTACCAGGCTGGGAACGCGTTTCCTGCTAGTATTACTGCGGCTATGACCCATAAAAAGAATCTTGACGCTTTGTAGCTCCACCGCGTTAGAGTATCGGCGATGATATAAAGGCACAGAGGAAGAAGAGCTGATACAAAACGGAACTCCTTGTGTCCCACCAAACTGAGCGCAGATAGCGAGCTAAGAATGCAAATAAGCAATTGTTTCCGTATCGGGAACACTTTCAGGTGGCGAACGGTCTCTGCGACACCGAATAGAAATGGAAGGGTATTGATGCCAAGGACAGTTGGCAGTCCGACGGTGAAGTACCAATACCACGGATGAGATCCGTAAAAGTTTCCAATTCCACGATAAATGTTGAACCGCAGGAATTCGTAAGGCGTCACAATTGGTGTGCCATGGGCATAGGTGTCCAACGCCACTCCAGCCCCAGCAACTAAAAGACTGCATCCAAAACGTCGGGTCAGTAAAGCACATTTGGAATATGTATCTCTGTACTCACCCAATTGGAAGGAATCTCTTGAAAATCAGCTCGACTGCCGAAAGCCGCGTTTTTGCCAAGTGGTAAATACATAATGGCGCCCAAATCACCGCAGCAGTGGGCCTCACATAGCACAATATTCCAACTAGCCACAGGTATCCAGTGCCTTCTTTCTGCCACGGAAAGTAGCTCAGCGCAATGGTGGTCAAGGAAGCCTCTAAAGTGTTTGCCAACGTTCTAGATCCCGTGTAGAACCAAAACCACGGTACAATTATCAAAAACAGTGCCCACTTCTTCTTTCCTGCCCAGACGTAAAACCGATAGTCGGAAAATGCTGACAACAATGCTTGCAAGATCCTCGGCAGCAAAATCTGCGAATGAATCAGAATTACATAATATCAACTTGCTATTCATCACTTTCCCTTGCTTACCAAATAATCAACCTGGTCCAAGCTGAGCAAAGCGAGCACCTTGTAGAGTCCAGCAAACACCATCGGATAGAGATAGCTCCGGATTCCTTGCACCCATTCCCACGTTAGATATCCGTATCTATCGAAGAGCTCATGAATCACAACACCTCACAGCATAGAACAACACCTACCCAAACGTGATTTTATGGGCCACCTCCAAGCTTTGCCAATACTCGTCGGGCACGTAATACGTTTGCACTATGAACACCGAAGCCAAGCGGACGGTCAGTAGAATGATAGCCACAAGCAGGAGATTCATGGCCAGACTGAACGAAAATTCTTTGCTGAAAATCTAATTGAGCACCACACTAAAACTCGGACGTGCGATAACCAAAACAAAAATCTGAATCGGGAAATGGTCACAATTGCGAGGCAAGAGGTAAAGCCATAACCTTTACATGCGGTAGGAGAAAAAATTAAATAAACTTGATTCTGAGAGAATTATTGAAAATGGAAAAACGCAAGAGTACTACTCCGGGTATAAAGCGTGCTGCAAGAGATGTTTTCTTTACGTTTGACTGCTAAAAATAAACAATTGACGAAATGACAGAAATGAGAGCGCCAACGACACGTGAGGAATTGAAATCGAATTCGGAAATGAAACACAGCATGATGGCGGGAGACTCGATGACGACACATCCACACATCTGGGGTGCGTTTGCATGACGTGTTAATGGGCGGTTTGTTACAGATGGCGCGCAAAGCGTTAGGGTGACCAATTCGTTTGAATTGTAAGGGTTCAAACCGAGAAACTGATTTCCGTTGCCGTTGACATTCCGGGATACATACTCTCCATAGACTATTTGACGCGTACTACTATAAAGACGTCGGTTCCTTGTATAGTAGCTTCTCTAAGCTTAAAAGTCCAACGGTCTAGAGTGGGGATCGATATCCAACCATACCTGGAGAGCTTTAGGCAGTCCTTACGGGAGAACGTCAAGCGAGGCAAAATGCTGCAAATGCATCTGCAACGTAGCGGACCGCAATTAATGGACTACGGCTAATCATTGTGGAGGATCTGCTTCCTCAAAATTTTAATACCATGGTCGTAATTGTTTGAGTAATGGATAAAAACATCATAGGCATCACCACCCAGGACCCTCTGCAAAAAAAAAGTCTCCATGTCCGCCTGATCGGACTGAGCATGGATCATATACGCCTAAGGGCGATGTTGATTATCATGTGACTCGGGATACCTTATCGTTCGAATGATGCTCTAAACTGGGACGATCTGGAGAGTACACAGCTGAGAGCTAGAACAAGAAGCAAACGTGAAAGCTGGCTAGTTGTTATGGCCGTAAGCCTAGAATTGCCATCAGAACTTCGGAGATGGTAGCCGAAAAGGACAGGTCGAGGCATCATTTACCGAAACCGACCCGAACCCCAAACCTTACGTCTCTCTTTCGTAATGTACGGAGTGACCTAGACTTGAGAAGACCAAAGCAAAAAGGGAAGACCTACATACTCGTACTCGTATGTACCTCGATATCTGGTATTCACACCCAAACTTTAAACAAGTGCATGACTTCACCTTCCAAGAGGAGCGAGTTCGATGCTACGGCCGAAAAAGGCTGCGGTGCTAATGGGAGGACAAGGAAGAAATCCATTTCTTCTAGAAACAATCATTCTTAGACAGGTGGGTCCCTCTCAATTCAATACCTGGAGGATGCTGCTACTGTAGCCGAAATGTTAAGACCATCGGCTATTGAAAGACAACGGGCAAGGACAATCTCATTGGACCGAGAAAGTGTGATGCCCCCTGGACAATTTCGAAAGGTAGGCGCTTCAAATAGCAAAGGTCTTAATGCTGGCTCGAGGAGCATGAGCACGGTGGATGCAGCTGTTGGCGCCGGTCTAGCTTCTTCAACGGTTGTCTGCATTGAAAAATAACATATTTTTAGTGTTTTTATCAGACATCAGTCTAGATCAGAGTCACGGTATAGGTAATGTTCCCCTTGGGGAAGTACCTATCAGAGGAGTGGTCGTGGTGCAATGGTACAATGTAGTTCAAGTCCATAGCCAAAAACAATTCCTATACGGAAGAACTGTGAAACGACATCAGTTGCGAATGAGAGATGATCAAAAAAATGCTCACAAAGGCATAACACTCGCAGAATAAGATTACTTTAAAATTCATACTCTGTGTGTGCATTTCCAATATAACACTTTAATGACATGAAAGCAAAAAAAAAAGAAAAAAGTTACTGTGAACTACAACCAACGCGATAAATTCAGTCGAATCTCTCGAATCCTATCTAGGACAACCACCCCCGGAGAGCTGTGAACGAACATCTTCGACGCGAGAGTTACGCCCACACACCGATGCCCCTCACCATCAAATGCAAAAGCCAAACCAAAAAGCACCCAGCATGACCTACATACATCGGTCACTCAACCCACCAACCATCGTATATCAAGATCATAATAATATTGTAACATTGTCATATACATACAGGTGAACATGATCTCGCATTGAGCGACATCTGATGGAAATGCAAGCTCATGAAGTCACCTGTGCAAGCGAAATTTTCCTTCCTAGTGGAAGAGAACATTATTGTTGAAAATCTTTGTATTATTCTTTCATTATATTTAAATTTATTTGAATCTGTAATGCACATCTAACTCTTTCGTAGGACCTATAAATATCTATATGAATATCTTAGTGTTTGTAAGAATGAAAGCTTTGAATATCATCTTATGTAACTTCTATATACTTAAGTAACTGACATTACGGATATGTCTTGTCTTTTTTTTTTGGAATAGTCAGTCTTTCGATTTGGTTGCTTAAAGAGAGTTCATGTAATAAAGTGTATTCATAACGGATCGTTCCTTTTTTCATTTTACTTTTTGGATTCGGGTGATCGTATTTCAGTTCCGATTATAACTTTGAGCCGAACGGCCCAAAAAATAGATTTTTTTTTTATTCTCGCTCAATCTGGACGCTTCAATGGAATTAAAAAGCAGATGTGCTGGCGCGTCTTCATATGTATGCAGAATCCGGGGCTCTACATGAGGGCCTGTATCTATTAAACATGTAAAAACCCTCTAAAGAGAGATGGTTGAACTCTTGCCGCGGGTGTTAATGACTCCTCCTGAGAAACCAGAAACGGCCTTCATCCACATTTCGGCCTTGCCAGAGTGCAATTCAATTTTGATGCCGCAGCAGAAATATTGTATGAGACCAACTTTTCACTGTTAGAAGGTTTCGGAGAGCACACGATACAGGCGTCTAGCACATGGAACCTCTGAACTTCACCGCTATATATGACTTTATGTTTAAAATTATTTTTAATGAAGATCGCAACTCCCCCGGCTCGTGTGGCGTTATATCGGTCTCTTCAAATTTTTTTGTAAAACTCTGTCGGATTTTATATTTCTGGTCTAACTTTGTTTGCCTGCAAATAGTTGAAAAATACGGTTCTTAATCCTAATCAGTGGATTGCCATTCACCGACAGGATCCTCAAGGCACTCTCCACCGCCGGCCGACCCATTACGATTGTCGGTGCGCTCGGCTCAGCAGAAGCCAGTAGATTCTGTCCACTCGAGTCACCTGCTCATGGATCTACTGTTGCAGCTGGCCGGTCGCTGGCTATGGATGGCGGGCAGAATCAAACGAAAGTCTACCTCGCCACTGGGGCTTTGGGAACAGCCACAGGCTTTTGTACCGTCTTCAGAGCTGCAGCCATTTTGGCGTAAGTCATCTGCGGTGTGACGACTAGTGTTTGTAAGGCATCTGCGGGACGCTTCACCACGGCTTTCTGCTGAAAAGGCCAGGTTTTCTTAGCTGATGTCTTAAAACTTCGAACATCCCCGGTAGTTTGCAGAGTGGCCTCGGTTCCTGCACAAGACACACTGGAGCTGATCTCTGCCTGCCACCTTGTCTTTGTCCTTTAAGCACTTACCGCACCAAGGCATCATTTCGCAGTTCAGGTAGCCCGAACACAATGTATCCACTCCTCCTTTAATATTTCCCATGTGACAGTTGGAGATGCTAAGAAAGTGATGGTCCTTAGCTTTTCCACCTTGCTACTGGGTGTGAGCTGGCTGCACTAGGAAGAAGGGTGTTACCCCCTTCGAAAGCTCACCGTGGAAAATGGCCAAACCCCCACGAAGATCGCTATCGAACATTTTGAGCTCTCAGAGCAGACCTCGGGGGTCTGTTATGCACGCCTTTGGGTAGTATCGTCTGCAACCTCTCAGCCTTTGGTGTGAGGGAGAAAAACTCCGTCGTGGACTGCTTCAATAGGCTTTTAATCCGCTTATGCTGCTGGATTGCGTATGCTTTGTTGCACGTACCCACTCGGTCTCATGCACTTAATTTTCTGTGGTGCATTTTAAGCTTGGGGCTAAAGAGGTTATTTTTAAATTTTTTGACTAATGTCTTTGGTAAGCGTAGGAGTCATCATCTCAAAACACTGTTTGGGGCAGCAGCAAATGCAACCGGAGAGGAGACCATATTTTAAACTTCACTCTTTCGTCCAGCCTTATCATCAGCAATGTTGGCTCTCAACCAACCTTTGTGACGGCGAGACGACAGGAAGTGATTGACTTAACCCTGTCTAATAGGCATGTGAATGCCGTCATTATGTGGAGAGTCTTACCAGATGTTACGTTGGCAGACCATAGATATATCGGATTCCCCCTCGTAGTCCAATCGAAATCTGAGAAAGACGGACTGGGTTCGATTTAGAGAGAAGTTTGAAAAATCCACTCAAGTCCTGCCTAAACTCAAAACAAAGCAATTGGTGGAGGATGCCGTTCATAACCTGAGCAGCGCCATCACCAACTGTTTCGAACTCGCATGTCCTGTCAAAAGAACTCCCAGCAGGAAGTCGGTTCCCTGGTGGAACGCTGAGCTCCAATGTCTTCGCAGAGAAGCCAGAAGTCTCCTGAATAGATCGCTTAAATCGAACTCGGAAGATGACTGGAATAAATATCGATCAAAGCAGAAGGAATATAAGAAGCTTATTCGTAAATCGAAGAATGATTCCTAGAAATCCCTGAGCGGGACCAGCAAGTTGGTTATTGTTCTCAAGCGAGGAAAATCGACAAAGCTGTATTATTCAGAAAGTCTGATCGTACCTTCACCGAGACTAAAGCAGAAACTCTTAGTTTACTGCACAGACCCATTTCCCGGGAAATCAGACTGTCATCGGCTCGTTGCACACTCCCTCATTGAAAACTGCGACTGAAACGAGGAAAACAACTCGGCGTAGCTGGTATGATGCGTCACGCGTGGCAACTACTGAGGTCATTGAATTTGCTGTGGCATCTTTCGTCGGGGCACTGATGGGATACATCCCGTTATGCTGCAAAAAAGGTATAAGACAGTTGCTTCCTATTCTGAGTACGTAAAGAGTACGTACTGGACATTTTCGTCGACATTGAGGGAGCTTTTTATAACGCTACTTTCGACAGCATGTATAACGTTGCTAGACGGCAAGGCGTAGATGAAGCACTAGTTTTGTGGATCAAAGCAATGTTTGTCTGACGCAGGCCTCGAACAATGTGTCAAGTCTAGAGTAAACAGGGGCTGCCCGCAAGGTGGCGTCTTGTTATGGTGCATGGTGGTCGACTCTCTGCTCGATGCTCTCAATGTCTCTGGAATCTATGCGGATGATGCTGCTGTTCTCTCTGCCGGCTCATGTTTAGCGATTGTCTGTCTCAAAGCGCAGGCGGCGCTAGATGTGATCGAAGACCGGTGTACGAGTAATGGGCTGTCGGTTAATCCTCTTAAGACTGATGTCGTTCTCTTCACGAGAAGGAGGAAACATACTGGCATTACTCAGCTGGTGCTAAAAGGCATTCCCATCCCGATAGTCAAGGAAGCTAAGTACCTGGGAGTCATCCTAGATAGCAAACTTCTCCGGTCAAATCATGTTGAGTCCAAAACCACCAAAGCGCTTTCAGCTTTTTGGCAAGGCAAAGGTGTCTTTGATAAACCATTATCGCTTATCGCTGAAAAAAATTTCTTTGGATCTACATGGCAATGATAAGACCGATAATCTCATATGCATCGGTTGTCTGATGGAACAGGCTAACACGCAAACAACAAACCTCTTTCAAAAAGCGGTTTGTCCCAGCTGCACGGGAAGCTGCTCTAGATGCTATGGTGGATCTTCCACCCCTTGACATATACATATATCAGAGGGTGCGCACTGAAAGCCATATCTCGCCTCAAGAGAAATGGTCTTTGGTACAACTCGCACTAGAGTGACAGTGTACTTGCGCGAGAAATGTGCCTTCTGACGCAATGACACCTGCCATCCTACTGCGTTGTAATTTCACAGTCAAATTTCCATGGCGTCAGGACTGGCTTTAACCAGACACTGAACCTGGAATGGAATGTCTTCGCATTTTCACAGATGGCTCCAGGACTGGGCAGGGGTCCGGCGCTGGAGTTTTCTTTGAGCCCGAAAACATTCGACTGCACCTCTCGTTAGGAAAATATGCGTCTATTATGCATATTAGAGATTTATGCAATCCTAATCGCCATACACCGTGCTGTGAAGCACAGGTGGAAGGGAAAAAACGTCTGTAGAGCTAAGCTGCACTCAAAGCTGTGTCCAACCCTCTAACAAACTCCAAATTAGTGCATGAACTCCAGATCTTTTTGAACAAAGTCGGAAGACATAATTCACTCAGGCTTGTCCCAGGTCACTCTGGAATCCCAGGAAACGAGATCTCCGATGAACTCGCCAGAAAGGGCTCAAAGGAGAGTTTCTCAGCACCTGATCCCGCCTTAGGTCTACCTAATTCCATGGTCAAATCCGACATCAACGAGTGGGTCTTTAATGCACACAGTCGTAGATGGAGGGAATATCCAGGATGCAGGATGACTAATTTAATTTAATTTTCGTGGGAGCAAACACCGCCATTTGTTGAGCTTAATTCAAGGTAAACTTAATCTAACTTAATAACTAATGAGAACGGTTGAGGTGGTGCGATCCTTAGACTGGAAGGAGGGAAGGTTATTGAGAAGACGGAGTTTTAGGCATGAAATGCTGAGGTTGAAGTTGAAGTTAATATTCGAATTAACACTTGCCAGCATACGGGAAATGGGTTCATTGGAGCCATATGCAGTACGGGGGGTGGATAGATAGAAGAGACGAGGATTGCGTGTATTACGGGGGTTAGTGTTAAGAGATATGGAGTTATAAAGTCTATGAATGAAGATTATATCGGACACTCTTCTTCTTTCCTCCAGAGTACTCAAGTTGATTAGTTTAAGACGGTCTTGATAAGGTGGTAAGAACAAGGGATACCTCGTTCCAGGGCAGACCTCGAATAGCGAAACGTAGGAGCCGACGTTGGATGCTTTCGATTCTAGTTATGTGGGTTTGTTACACACTTGAGATGCGTGTTCGAGAAGGGGGCGAACAAAGGTAATATAGAGGGATCGAGTCACGTAGAGATAGGAGAATTCTTTAGACCAACGTTTCACAAAACCGAGTGCAGAGTTGGCTTTATGAATTATATCGTCGATATGTGCGCGAAAATTGGTCACATAGTATGCCAATTGAATAAGGGAAGAATCTTGTTGCGAGGAAATGGTCTTGAAGAACGTGAAGAAAGTGTCGCCAGCGTACAGTGAGAGGTGGAAATGTTTGATGACAAGCTCAATGCCGTTTATGGTAAGAATAAAAAGAAGTGGACATAGGTGGCTGCCTTGGGGAACGCCGGAAGAAGCTAAGAAGGGGTTGGAAAAGGCAGATGTAAAACGAACACTGTAGTAACGGTTTTTTAAATAAGAAGATATCCACTTCAACGCAGTTCAAAGCCAGGGGAAGACATTTTGAAGAGTATTAGTTTGTGGGAGATTTTGTCGAAAGCTTTACTGAAATCACTTGAAATGACGTCAACCTCATTTCCATTCTCTAAAGCTGAGAGTGTAAAGGACACAAATTCAACAAGGTTTGGGGAAATTCTCCAAGGCACAGGGATAAGTTGAATATTTTTGAGAACGGGACAGAAATAATGGAGGAACATTTGTTTAGTAATATGGCAGGGAGACCATCGGGCCCAGGAGTAAATTCATCATGCAGTTGATTCAATTTATTTTCAATGATATGGGGTCAATAGTACGTGGGAGAAATGGTCCAAGGGAGAAATTTGGTAAGTAGTCGAATTAGGTAGTACCCGATACAAAGGGGTCATCGGCGAAAGATTATTTGAAAAAGTTGGCAAAAAAGTTGGCGATGGTTTTGGGAAGAAGGACTTAGGATCGTTATTAAGATTGGCTTGTGTTTCAATTAAATGGCGTTCATAGAGCGACTTATGCAGCTCGGTGAATTTCAGATAAATACCAATGAAGTTAGAAAAGTCATTGGGGGAATGAGTACAAAGGAAGATTGCCCGCAGTTTGTTTCTTGTGTTTCTTAGTGAACGAAGCATGCGATTATACCAAGGTGGGGAGGTAGATAAATGTTTGGATCAGGAAAGGGGAACGTAAACGGAAATTTAATTAAATATTTCTCTGGGGGCGCTATTTAAATATTCATTGATTAGGTTGAAATTAGCTTTGTGGAAGTCGTAAGTGGGGGGGAAGTAGAAAAAAATGAAATAGGAAGGGGAGGATGGTAGTTGTTGATGGTTGATAAGGAAAAGGGACAAAGTGAAACAGACGAACTGAGGGGGTCTGTTGTGAAGATCAGGTCTAGCTGCCTACCCATGTAATTTGTGATGCCAATAACTTGGCTAAGGTTTGAATCAGCTACGCGATCTAAGAATAGACATTCTTTGGCAGCAAAGGGATTAGTGGTATTGTAAAATGATTGATCGTCTGATGGAGCCCATTTAAGAGAAGGAAGATTGAAATCACCAAAGAGAAGGATTTCATCATGAGGATCTCGTAAATCATTTATGCTATCAATCGTATTAGTGACGAGCTCATAGGATTCAATAGGCTAAGATGGCAATATATAAAAGCAGATGACATAGAGTGCTTTACAGGGCAGTACAATTTTGATTGAAGCGAAGTCGAGATACGGGGAAGAGGATATTGCAGTAAGGGGTGAGTCGATTGAGTTAAGAACGGCTATTAAAACGCCACGACAGGGGCAGCTGTCGGTAGGTCGATTGAGATCGTCGTCGCGATAGACGTTAAAAATTGATGGGAACAATTCTTGGCTATTTATGCTAGGGATCAAGTTGGTTTCAGTCAGAGCGAAGATTTCGAATGGAAAAGCATGAGACTGTTGAAAGACTGCTTGGGTTTTTGAGCGAAGACCTCTTACATTCTGATAATGGAAGGTGAGAGGAAGAAAATGGAAATTAGGGGCGAAAATACCTGTCGTGGTCAGCTCTGCTACGCTGGAGGTGGGATATCCGCTTTGAGTGGATGTCTGCAACATTCTTCTTATCCTTAAGGAGAAATTATTATACTTTTGCCTGTATCATCTCTACTTTTAACGCCTACTTGTTGCGAGGAGGATGACACAGCAGAACACTTTCTCTGCGACTGTCCGGCCTTCGCCCGCGCACGGTGGCGCACCCTTGGGGCCGACGTGGTGTGTGCCGAATCTCTTAGCTGTACTATCACTGAAGCCAGGTGTTTGTCCGGTAGTACAGTGGACCAGTATTTGTGTCTGAGTGCTCCAACAGATAGTAGAAGCCTCCAACAAAAAAAAAACAGCACAGGTTGCAGACACTGAGCCACCACACCGTATAGTAGTGAATAGTACGTTGTATAAGCCTTAAGCACTTTATAGGAATTATTTAAGCAACAGCTGAACTTACACTTGTCTTCTTTCTATTTGCGACTCAGTAGTCTTTCAATTTTTATACAAATCGTTATAAATCCAAATTTGATCCCGAACTTTTCATTGTAAAAAATTCTAAACGAAAATTTCGATTACGCGGATCTCGTATTTATTATTAAAAAACTGGTAAACACATCTACCATGAGAATACGCACAGCCACGATAGACGACTTTGTTGACATTAACCATTGCAACAGAACATGCATGAAGACCAACTACAAGCCTAACTTTCTCATGTATCTACTGTGCTCGTGGCCTCAACTGAGTTACGTTGTTGAAAACGATAGGGGCAATTGCGTAGGATATGTCATTAGTAAGATGGGCGAAGAGGACGAAGCAAAGGAGGGAACCATCATATCGATAGCGGTTAGGCCTTTCTATCGTCGTTTCGGTTTAGCTCGACAATTGATGCATCTCACGTTGCAAGCTATGGTTGATTGTTTCCGAGCTAATTGTGCAAAATTGGATGTGCGTGTGAGTAATCAGGTTGCCTATGACTTGTACACAAGTTTGGGATTCAAAATAGAATATGTACAGCCAAAATTCTATGAGGATGACGAGGATTCATACAGGATGGTGCTGAAACTATCTAAACCAGATAAAGCCGAAGAGAATAAGGATGGCAACGAAATTCTGAAGATGTTCGGATGGGCGAGTGTGCAGAGTCACAAAACAGAAGTGTTTTGAGTGGTGTCCCTGATGAATACCAAAAAATACGTTGTAGAATGTGCTTACCGCACAAAAAATTTGTTCAAATTTTATTTTAGAAAATCGCTTGCATCAAATGCATTCGTTCTTGTGCAATAAATGTCGCCACTAATGCTGGGATGTTTTCATTTGCGCGGAGGATCTGTTGCTTGATGATCTGCTTGAAGTCTTCTCTCACGCCCTTGTCGGCACCTCTGGTTCCGATTCGTCGCGTAGCTGTATTCGCCTGAGCCGGTGAGAACTCGAAATTGAACTCTTCATTGTGCGATCTCCAGATGTGCATAAACTCCTCGATGTAATCGATCATAACTATGTAGGTGGGAAACAAACGGTAGCAGAACTGTCCTTTCGATCGTATTAAGGAGAATATTTGTTCTGCGAGGAGTGTTTCCC
Source organism: Merodon equestris (assembly GCA_958301585.1). Lineage (NCBI taxonomy): Eukaryota > Metazoa > Arthropoda > Insecta > Diptera > Syrphidae > Merodon > Merodon equestris. The sequence continues at coordinate 80,877,984 of OY284414.1, forward strand.
GGGGATAGTCCAGCTGGGAGAGGACAAGTAGATCACCGAGAACCACGTCGGACACATTGGATTCATAAAGTTTGCGCTGGAACGAAGTGATTAGTGGTGGCGTTGGGTCTTGCTTAGAGAATAGCTTACACTTAGGCTGTTTATAATGGCTCGGGTGCAGTATTGTACAATGGGCTTTTGGGTCAGTGGAAGGAAGAGGATGTGACGCTGATTGCCGGCGATTGTCATATTTTCTATGATCTGTCCCGGTGTCTGGGGGAGGTCTACTAGGATTTTTAGAATGCACTCAAATCCTTGCATCTGTAAGAAGTAAAATATTTTCTGTCATGATTTCAAAAGACCCAGCGTAACATTCCGCACCGTTAGAACTCCTTGAATCAAGTTCAGGCTGAGAAGCTGGACATTTTGCTGCAAACTGTTTTTAATTTGCATTTCAGTCATAAGCTTCTTCGCCTCCTCCTGGTGGCCAAAGTAGACAGCCAAATCGAACAGGAATCGACTGATCCACGGCGCGAGCGGAAGTTTGACGAGCAACTGACTGAATTTGGTTTGGAACTGTTCTGTGTTAAGCAGTTGCCAGCATTGGGCTGCATTGACGAAAGCCTTTGAAATTTCTTTACTGTGGTTGGAAGTGACCGAGATTTGTGGTGGATCCATGGATTGAGGTTCATTAGCGCGATCTAATTTAAGCTCTAAAACGAAAAAAAAATTACGTAAATTACGGTAACAGTGGCATATAACGCATTTTACCACGATATCCCTCGACAAGAACATAGTCTACCTCATGGTCCTCCGAACGTGCATTGCAAAACCTTATGTACTCTTGGAGGGAATAAATAAATAGAGTCGTTGCGTAGAACAAAATCTGATTGCTTCCTGCAGGGCTCTTTGAAACGATTTCTATGAGCTTTTCCCAGTAGATATTCTTACTCCTTGAAATGGAAGAATAAGCAAAACTTGGTCGACGAAAAAAACTACGAATGAATTTACCAGGACTTGTTGAAAGGTAAGAACGTTTCCCATCGAAGAATTTTCCCGCAAAGACCTAGCACTTGAAAGATTTTCTTCCAGATTTCCGAAGTATCACATTTGTTTTCCTAAAAAAGTAAATTTTTTGTAGGATTTCTCTCAAGAGACGTGTGAAATGTGGTTTACTTCTTCGAGAATTTGTCGGATGTAATACTCCAAGGAGATTGTGAAGATGCGACACACTAAGTGACTTGGTAAATCTGGGGTTTTGTGATAAATTAAAGGAAGAGCTTCTTCCACAAGCATCTCTTGGTATTTCGGCGGATTTAAGTTCATTCCTTCGGCAATCATTTCAAGAAGGCGGGGCTGGAATCAATTTCACTTAGTCGAGGCACTGAGATTATTTGAATCTTACCGAATGTGTGACGGCAGCCTGTGGCAGTCTCTTGAGTATTAGCAATTGCAATTTGCACTGTTCCAGATTATTCTCCGTGTGATTTACTGTGAGAAGAAGAATTTTGTGTTGCACATCGAAGGAGACGTGTTGGAACATTTTTACGTAAAACTCCTGCTCGGGTGTGATCTCGTTCTCCGGCGCACGTAGAGCTGCTGTCAGTTCTGTCACTTCGTTCCATAGCTCGACGCTTTGCTGACTCTGAAAGGTTAAGGTTCTTTTGGTATTTAATAGTAGATTGAGTTCACTTGCAAAACACTTACATGTAGCTAAAACACTTGGCCGCTTCCTCGTAGTTATTGGCTTCCTTTTCCAGTTTATATGCCTCAAACTGAAGGGGGAATTAAATGTAGTGAGTCAAAGAGCTCATTCGATATGAACGGAATCGTACCTGGACATTGAAATTATTGGGAAAGAGGGTTTTCGCGGTGATTATCCAGGCTTTGGCGGCACATGGATCGGTGGAGCGTGCTTTCTGGGCTTGAGCTATGATATAACTTTCCTCCGAAGTTAAATCCATTGCACGAAAATTAAAGGAATCCTGCTAGACGCGATCTATTTGCCTTGATAAAAACAAACTTCAGTTCAGAAACCAGAACTGCTTCAGTTAAATGTCATATTTAGCCGGCTGTCAAATTGCTGTCGGGTTTCCTATTAACACAGTCTCTAAAAGTGTACCGAAAGTGCTGCCAATCGAAGAGAAGTATATAATTAATGAGTTTCAATTTGCTTCACCTCTTCATCCCGTCCACAAACTGTATCGAAATAAAGTTTTTCTTTTGTTTCAAGTTAAATATTGGCGAATTAGTTGACTTTGATTTTCAAAAATTATATAAATTTTATTTGTTATTATTAGTCTTAGATGGTACACATACGAGTACGTAATGTCCGGTACAAAGGAGTCATCGGCGAAAGATTGTTTGAAAAAGTTGGCAATAGTTTTGGGATCATTTGAATTTTCGTCATTGAAAGAGAGTGAGGTTGGGTAGCTATCAGATTTCCTTTTGTAGTTGACAAACTGAAAGAAGGACTTAAGGCCTAACCATAATAGGCAGGAGCAAGCATATGCAAGCAGAGGGGAGTGTCTTCTTACATGCAAGGCATATGATATGCCGACAATGGGAAGATACGAAGTTTCGTTAAATGTTCGTTAAAGGCCTAACCATAATACGCAGGAGCAAGCATATGCAAGCAGAGGGGAATGTCTTCTCACATATGATATGCCCACAATGGGAAGATACGACGTTTCGTTAAATATTCGTTAACTGATGCGAGCAGACGGAAGGTCTTCTTGAAAGAAGACATTCCGGACGGAATTTTTGTCAAGTGACATTTGAGGTTAGGAAAGAGAAAAAAGAGAAAATAAATATGGAATAGGTACGAGTTTGTTAACAAGCAGATTTCACTTGTGCAGGACAATAAGTGTCTCTATAATAAAGCAGATGGCTTTTATTTCAATAAAAAGGAAAAAGCCAAAGCCACAAAGAAAATAAACAAATCGAATGAAACCAATTTGACAGTTCCTTTCCTTCTGCTTGCATCTGTTCATTGTGGGTATCTTGATTTTTCGCTGAAACAGAGGAGAGAATTTCGTTCGGATCTGACATAAGCTTCTGCTTGCTTCTGCCTATTATGGTTATTGGTTAACCATTTAGTTAATAAGATTGGTTTGCGTTTCGATTAAATGGCGTTCATAGATCGACTTATGCAGATCGGCGAATTTCAGATAAATACCAATGTAGTTAGAAAAGCCATTGGGGGATTGAGTACGAAGGAAGATTCCGCACAATTTGTTTCTTTTGTTTCTTAGAGAACGGTGCCTGCGATTATACCAAGGAGGGGTGGTAGATAAATGTTTGAATCAGGAAAGAGGAACGTAAAGGGAAATATAATTGAATATTTCTCCGTAGAAAATGGCGCCGTTTGTTGTATGGCTGTCCAAATTGAGGGGGGCGTTACTGAGATATTCATTGATTAGGTTGAAATTTGCTTCAGTATTCAGTGGTGGAGAGTCGTGAAAAAATGAGAGATGAAGGGGAGGATGGTAGTTTTCGATGGTTGATAAGGAAAAGGGACAAAGTGAAACAGAGGAACTAAGGGGTCTGTTTTGAAAATCAGGTTTAGCTGTCTATCCATGTAATTTGATATGCCAATAACTTGGCTAAGGTTTGAATCAGCTACGCGATCTAAGAATAGACATTCTTTGGCAGCAGAGGGATTAGTGGCAATGTAAAATGATTGATCGTCTGATGGAGCCTCTTTAATAAAAAGGAAGATTGAAATCACCAAAGAGAAAGATTTCATCATGGGAATCCCGTAAATCATTTATGCTATCAATCGTATTAATGGCGAGTTCGTAGGATTCAATAGGTTGGGATGACTAGATATAAAGCAGATGACATAGAGCGCTCTAAGGGACAGTACAATCTTGATTGGGGAAGAGGATATTGCAATAATGGATGAGTTGATTGAGTTTAGGACGGCTCTTAAAACGCCACGACAAGGGCAACTATCCGTAGGTCGGTTGATATTGTCGTTGCGGAAGACTAGGGAGAGCAAAGATTTCGAATGGTAAAGCATGAGACTATTGAAAGACTGCTAGGGTTTTTGAGCGAAGACCTCTTACATTCTGATAATAGAAGCTGGGCGAAAGGTTAGCATGAAGGGCAAGAAGAGGATGGAAATTAGGGGCACCCATATCTGTCATGGTCGGCTCTGCTGCTGGAGTGGATACATTGACGAAAGATATCTAGATCGTTTGACACTTTTTGGGGGGCGGTATAGAAGAACTCGCGATACTTATAAAGAGGCTCTTGAAGCTGGAAAAGTCAGTAGGGAGACCTTCCTGTTGAATGGAGAGCCATGTCTTAGGCGGATGTTTCCATACATCTTGTGTTAGGCGGATGTTTTCATACGTCTTTTTATCCCTTAGATGAGGGAGAGAGCATAGCGGCATTCAGTGGGGTTACTAACGTGCTGGGTAATGTTTACTGAGGGGGGTAGAAGGAGATCAACGAAAGATTGGGAGGAGTTGGGAGTAGACGTTGTTGAAGAAGGAGTTGAAGTTGTTGGGGGAGAAGTGGGGTTAGCTATAGCGTGGGGTTGAGTGGCTAAGAACGTGGGAGATGTGAAAATTTGGATACTTGGCTCCAGATTTAAAATCGAAATGTGGAAAAGAATTAGAATGGGCTGCTTGTGTTGGTGGCGAGGAGCTAGTTGTGGCAGAACAAGCAGTTGGAATCAGACTGAAAAAAAACTCGACGTATGAAAAGTTTTGTTTTTAATCTCCAGTTATGGTGGGGGTTAGTTTGAGGCTTAGGGTGCTTATCAACTATTATTATTATTAGGTTTCTTAAAGCTAGGTAGGTACACAGATTTCTGTTTTATTATTAGGCTTAGTTTTATGCTTAGATTTATTGAGCGGCTTGGGATAGATATCGTTCTTTTCGTTCCACTTGGTGAAGGTAGTTTTACCAAGAGTGAAAGGGCGGCCATCAGGGTTCAGGAGACACAGAACAAGCTTAGTTTTCACCAATTTATTTTGTAGGTTGTTATGTAGATTAAGGTTTAAAGCAATCAAGACTTTTAGGTATTTATACTCCTTAACTACAGCGTGCGCTATCTCATATGGGTCGATGTGAATATCGAATAACTTCAACAATTCTCAACCGATGTTGGAAATTCAAAAACTTTTGTTATTTAGATCTTAACAATTTATTTTGATTAATTTTTGAAAACAATATCAATTAAATGACCGCCTTTATTGCCGATGCAAAAATGGGTTCTTTTTCGCGCATTCTCCATGACATTTTCGAGCATTTCGGTCGAATTTTCTCCGAGTTCCTCACGAATGTTTCTTTTGGGCTGTTCTATTGTCTTCGGGCCGTTAGCATACACTTTGATTTTCAAGTATCCCTAAAGAAAAACGTCTGGAGGAGTCAAATCCGGCGATCTCGGACGCCAGTCAATATCGCCTTTTTTGACACCAATCTTCCTGGGAACTTCTTACGCAAAAGGTTCATTGTTTTGTCCGCAGTATGGCATGTCGCGCCGTCTTGTTGAAACCAAAAGTGAAATAAGCCTTTTTTACGCATTTCTGGGACCACATAATGGGCCAACTTCCACCGATATTGATCGCCATCCACTGCATCGCCAACTTTGAAGAAATACGGTTCAATGATGGTTTTACCGCATACACCGGCCAAACGTGAATAATATGAGGATTTTCGGTGCTCCAAAAGCGATTTGTTTATTAATTGAGCCAGAGAGCGCAAAATGTGCCTCATCGGTCATTAAAATTTGCTGCCAGAACTCCGGCTCAGCATTAATCATTGTAACGACATTTTGTGCGTAAGCCAAGCGCCGTGGCTCATCTTGTGGCAAAATTCTTTGAGTTATCTGCACTTTGTATTCCAAAATGCAAAAATTACATATGAAAATCGGTTGACAATTGTTGAAGTTATTCGAAGGTTACATCGACCCGTATGAGATGGCGCACTCTATATAATCCTTGTTGTTTCCGTATTTGTCCAGGGTATATAAAAATGCTTCCCGGGGGATTGAATAGAAAGCTGCCCGAAAATGCATTTTTTTTATAAGCGTCACCCCTGGTATTACAAAATTCGGAACGCAAGAAACAAATTCTGGCTTTCATAAATCACTTCCAAATCCACTTCGGGCTACTTAGTTTACAAGCCACCTTTTTTGGTTCTTCCAGCCAATACGAGTTACTTTGCTAAAATTGCTATATTCTCATAATCGCCCAAAAACATTTGCTTCAAGCTCTATTCCTCAATACCTCAGCGGGAACCACCATGGTGTTCAAACCTAAAATTAAAATTCGTATATTAATAGGATCGAAGTTTTTATAGCTCACGTCCCATGATAAAGCCACTTTATCCATGAAAAAACAATTTCGAGGTTCATCATCTTATCTATCAGCCCTCAGATCAGACGTGGAATTACTCGCGCCAACCACTGGTTCTTTGGGCTCAAGATCCAAAGTAACTTCTACCATCTCAGTCCTTCTGAAGAAGTCTTTTGGTGTCGTTTATGTAACCCGAAAATGGAGGTGAAGATATGACCATGAACTGTGTGCGGACTGTTCTGCGATATACGTAGATATCGCCTGGTGTCTATGAATTAAGTCATGTACAGCAAATGGGCACCATTTCTCCGGTTCAAGGAGTATTCGATTCAGTCCACGAATAGAGGACGATGGCACTCAGCATCAGCTTTTGCCTATTCTTAAATAAGAGTTTAATACCTTGTAGTTCTATGTTTATGTAGAGGCTGTTAAAGAGGTACTGTTCGGATCGTTTCAGAGAGCCAGCTGGATGTGACCGTTTTCCTTTTTGCGTATTCCTTCATTCATTTCCCGACAAAAGTGCCTTCCCAGTTATTCTACAATTGCGCAACCCTTTTAGGGTACGTGATCACAACATCCAAAATGCAATTTGCCATTGCACTTTCCACAAGTTATGAGTTCGCTGGTTAAGGACAACGGGTCATCACAGCGCAAGCATTTGTTCTCGTTTTTTAAAACTTTCAGTATCAATGTATCTGTGGCTTCATTGATTTGCTGATGTAAAGCTAAGTTTTTATCGATTATTTGTGCCTTTTGAAAGGATGTTGAAAGTGGCTCTTACAGGCTCTGGCGGTGGGCAAGTCGATATAAAGCGACAGAGAAGCCACTCAGTACGTAAAAATTCTTGAACACCGTGAATGCGTTTATATAGGTACAAAGTCTATGTTGACCTACCCCAATTTCATTTCTCGTACCAAGTTAGAAATAGTACTTGCGGGAATGTTCCGCTTGTCAGAACAGATGTTTAGAAAAACAGTAATGATGTCGACCGTAAGAAGAGGCAATAGATGACCAAAACACAACATGTGCATTGCAATGAAATCAATTGGTTTTAATGCGATTGTGACGAGATAACACTCTCTTTCCTGCTTCATTTCCTCATGTTCGATTGTTCTCTTTTTTCCCATTGATAAACGTTGTTTCAACAGTTTTCATCCCACCCATCAATCACTTTAGTCACTTAGTATCAGTTCCCCTCACAAAATGACAACAGCAATGGTATTTAAAAAAAAAAGTCACAATCATGGGTCGGTATTAAGGGCAATCTTTTAAGTAAGCCATTTGTTTGCGATGATGTTGTTGGGGACAGTGGACTCCCCTCTGTGTACTCGTATGTGGTTGCGTGACAACTGTTTTGCGGTTTGTTTTCTTCCTTCCTCATTGTCATTGTTCCATTTTCGGATACCAATTCGGGGAACCTGATGACTGCCGGTGATAGTTGAATCCTAAAACTGTGGGAAAACTCCAAACACTTGCTGACTTTAAGCACTTCATGAGAACAAGATTAAAATTCGTTCAGTCCTCCAACACACTCTACAATATTTCGGTCACGTTTTCTGTCCCGCAAACTAGTATGGACTGTATACTGTATGTTGTGTCCATTTTCGTACACCCCCATGTGTAGCTGCATGGAACGGGGATGGTTGACATGAATAAACAGTTTTAACAAATACAGTGTAGTTCAATGTCATCTAAGACTGTCAATCTATCATCACTTGTGCTGTCATTCAAACTTCATTGGTAATCGGGTTTCCGTACTCTAACTGAACCCTACAAAGACCAGATGACAGTCTGTCCTCAACAAAGCGCACCTGCTTCACTTGCTTTTTGTGGATATTCGATTTTTTCTATTTCCGCATGCCACCCAAATTGATGCTCGATTGAGCGCGTTTACTGCATTCAAACGTGGTCCTGTAGAGGAGATTTTCGCGTGGCGCTGGAAAAAAAATTCTTTTCAACATCGAAAAACATTTTTTCACTTCACTTCACCTTTGTGAGCAATACCAAGGAGTCTCCTTTTATAGAAGAGGAGCATTCATTCAAAGTAATTTTAGTTCCGCTGTTATATGATAGCACTTTTGTATCAATTTATGAGAGCCACCGCTTTCAGGGGTGGAAGCTGGATTGAGGAAGCAGAACCTCGAAATTGTTTGTCTATTTTTTCATGGATAAAGTGGCTTTATCATGGGACGTGAGCTATAAAAAAATCGATCCTAGTAATATAGGAATTTTAATTTTAGGTTTGAACTCCATGGTGGTTCCCGCTGAGGTATTGAGGAATAGAGCTTAGAACGAAAGTTTTTGGGCAATTATGAGGATATAGCAATGTTAGCAATTTTTTTTTAATTATCTCGTACAAAAGCGTGTAGCCAAATTAGAGGGGATGACATTTTTCTTGCATCGTTTAAGGAAACCTAGACATTTCGCAGCGTTCGCGACGACTTCAAATATAATATCCCATTTTTACCGGCCATTTCACTGTTCTGTTCCATTTCTTCTAGTCCCTCACATTTATGGCGTCCCTCCTGGCGATCTTTTTTCCACGGGTTCTACTCATTATTCGTTTGATTGTTCGTCCACTGTCCATTCGTTCTACGTGTCTGTCCATCTTAGACTTCGCGATTCAATTAAGCGAACAATGTCCTTGATTGTGTAGTTTTCTCAATTCGACTCATTCTTCTTCCTGTTTTCTATCATAGATTCTCCTTAAGATCTTGTTTTCAAAGACCCGAAATCTATTTTACTCCAGAAACCAGGTTTTATATTTGTAACGTGGTTTTAGCATTGCGAGACAAAAGAGTTGTTGTGAATAATTCCTTCAATGCGAAGAAGCACGCGTTGCCCTTATGCAGCCTTTTATTTATTTCGATTTTTATGCCGTTTTTAGCAGTCTACGCGATTCCGTATGGTACAGTTTCTCTTTTCGCAGACTTACAAGGACGTGATACATTATCGACCGATTTATATAGTTATATGACTTTTTAAAATCTGCGAATAGTTGTATAGTTGTATAGTGAAAATCTGCTCACTCGTCGAGCGGTTCTCCCTGAAGCCACACTGGTGGTCTCCGATTTTTCCCTTTGTGTATTTGGAAACATCTCGTAACAACTTGGTAGCAGATATATTTGTCGATAATTGTTGCATTGAGCTCGGTCATCCTTTTCAATGGAGTTTTTCCATTCCTCGGGGTTGCATTGTTTCATATAGTTGTGATGCGCCCATATTTCGTATATTTATTTTTTGTTTAATGTTAATTTTATACTAAATATATACTAAAATACTTAAAGTTTGTACATCTTTAAAAGACTAGCTTGTCTTATCTGTACATTATGCCATTAATAAATAAATGCCATCAAAAACATAACTTGTAAAAAAACCAAGTCTCGCAACTCAGTTCTTCTACGGTAAAAAGTTGTGAGATCTATGTAATACCAAGTCGGTTAATTTATTCAGCCCCTACTTAAGGGACCTTCTGTCTTAAGTTATTATGTAATTAGCTAACCTAACAACATCTTATAGTGACCATATTAATATTAAAAATCTTTTATGTTTTAAATAAATAGATTGACTTGTCCATCGCATGCATCTCACAAGTAATACATATTATATTAAATTAGATTGTTTAGTGCGATTGCCAAGTCAATCTCGCCAATTCTCTCTTGATTGCCAAGTCTCGCAACTTGGTTTTTTTTACAAGTTATGTTTTTGATGGCATCTCATTTCTTTTTGTAGATAGTCCTACTTTTCTTCCTTTCCGGTACCTTCTACTTTTTGAATACCAACAACAGATTTTCTTAAAGCCCACTCTGTGTCTTATGAGCTTTTTTTATTTTTGTAGGTTGTCTTCCTCTTTTTCTTTTCCGGTACTACTTCTTGAGCTTCAGCTGCAGTTTTTCTCAAAGCCCACTCCCTGTCTCTATGGGTTTTTCTCGGAGGCTTTGATGTTACAATTTTTGTCAAATCTGGACGGTAAATGCTTCTTAGTCTATTGTATTCACAAATTGAGGATTCCTGCGCTTTAATATTTCCAAAGTCGACATTAATTAGATGTAAGCCGCCCAGACTTGTAACTCTCGAAAGTGCCACGTAAACTTGACCGAATGTGAATACTGCAGAACCGATATCCATCAGCGCATTATTTAGACTTAGGCCCTGACTTTTGTGTATAGTTATAGCATAGGCTATACATATAGGAAACTGTTCGCGATGAACATAAGCTCTATTAATAATTTCAAATTTAGTTTTGACCGGACCAAGCTCGTAAACCTGTTCTTTATCAAATGTAATGTATATTTTCTTAATTATTTTTGTATTTTCCGGATCAACCTTTATTCTTTGCACTATACCGATAGAACCATTAACTAAACCAAGACTCACGTCAATATTTCGCCTTAACATGACTTTTGCTCCTATTTTTATAATTATGTTGTCTTCTAGGCCCGCAGTCATAGAAGCATCGTCTTCATAATTGTTTATGCATTCACGAGCTCTTTTTGTTAGATATCTGGGGCAATCTATGCTATCAACAGCTGTAAGTTTTATTTCGGGATGTGGGAGAGATCTAAGCATTGCAGTATTTAATTGTTGACACATGTTTTTTGTAGGTAATAAGCAAACGGTATCATCAGGAAGTTTCGAGAGGTGTTCAATTATTTCAATCAATCTGTTTTCATTTGAATTGGTTTTTAGAGTTATTAATCTAGTCGAGAGTAAGTCGCGGTCTTTTTGTGTAGTCACACCTAATCTTATTCTATTTAGCATTTCAACAAAGTCAGAATCATTGAGTTGTCGCATGTTAATAGTAAGTTCATCGTATACGAACAGTTCAATCCACAGATTCGGCATACTGAGGGAACCTAACAACTTGTTAGTTTCAGCAGTTGAGTTTTTCAAAAGGTGACTTTTGTCTTACCGGCGGAAGCTGTAAAAGATCCCCGAAAACTACAAGATGTTTTTTTCCAAACCACCCATTCTGATCATCGCTTGTGTCAAATATCTCAGACAAGCGTAAATGAATATATGTTAAAGTAACATTGGATATCATCGACACTTCGTCTATGATAAACAACACTACTTCTTTCAAATCTGATCTCAGAACTTGGAGCACTTCACCGGAAAGTGGCTTGTACCTCGGTGTTTGCTTGTGTTCCACAGGCAGCTGCAATAGTCTGTGTATATCCATTCACATTGAATGCAGCTATGCCTGTTGGAGCACTAACTGCCAGTTTTTTGTTTAAATACATCTTAACCCAAACTTTCAGAGTTTTTATTAAAAAGCTCTTTCCAGTACCACCAGTTCCACTCGCAAAACAGCGTAAAACGTCAGCGTTATTATCAGTTGTGTCCATTTTATGTGTGATCATATCGAAGACTCTTTTTTGATCGGCATTAAGTTTTGCGATCATACTTTGAAGATCAGTCTGCTCTTCTTCTACCAGATTGATTCTCAGTAAGTCATCCATTGCGTTTGCAGCTTCCACAGCTTCAAAGTCTAAAGGGTTTTCAGGACCATCGTCATCATCAACAATTTCCCTTTCTTCGTTTATCTCAGCAACTTTAGATTCTATCATTTCACATGCTTTTTGTATCTTATATCTTGACTCTATCATTGAATTACCATAATCGACTCCTTCTTTTAAATCTTCTTTCGCCAAATTAAAGGCCTCCGTGTAAGTATCACACCCCATTTTGAGTTCATCTAAGGAACGCCATGGCTTGAATAAAAGAAGTAAAGAGAAGAAGTATTTCTCTGGTACTTGTTCTCCGTCGTAGTGATTGATCAAATATGGGTTATCTCTTCTTTTCAGGAACTTTTTACCGTCATTTATCTCGTAGCACTCGACTTTAGAGGAGACTGGGCGTGTTTTAACAATATCGTAATTTTGAGCGAAACTGTACAAGTTAGTAGTCTCCAACTCTGACACCGAACATACAATTTGTTTTAAAATTGATTTAATTATAAGTTCATCAAATGGTTATTAAATACATGTACATAATAAAGATATTTATTTTATATTCCGTCAAATACATGAACCACATTGACCACTAAACCCAATTCCCCAACCGCCAATTGATTGTTGCATTGCATATTTTTAGGAGTTAATCGCCATCTAGATAAATTGAAAAAGGATACATACAGACACTATCCTATTAGTAATAATATTTGGTGTATCTAGAAAACTGGACCAAAATTGCAAAATATTTTAGTTTTTCCTTGATTTATACACTAAACACTAATTGTATTCTAAATTTCAAGCTTCTATGTCTGCTAGAAGTGCCCTAGAGTTTTGATGATCGGTCAGTGAGTGAGTGAGTGAGTGAGTGACAGAATTAAGAAACTTTGACTAGTTATAATTCTTAAACTACTGGTTCAAATTTAATGAAATTTGAAATATACCGTGTCTATGCGATGCCTGCTTGGTTACTGAAAATTCAGGCTTCTAGTTTAATCCACAATGGAGTTATAGGGGGTCGAAAATGGCCCGAACTGCTTCGAGAAAAGGATGGTACGGCCGTGCCGCTTTTTTGCTCGACTTGGCGGGGGCACTGCCGTGCCCCCAGATAAATAAAATAAATAAATATAACTTCCCGGTTTTCTTCTGCATATTTTATTTATTATGATTGTAATAGATCGATTCCTGCGACCTTGTTATTTTTAAGCCGATTGATTGCTCATTTTACTTCCTCAATGATTGGCGGTTCTAATTGAACTGTGTGGATAGCATCGTTTTCCATTGCTGCTGGCGCTCAATCTATATTCAGTAACTTAATACGTCTTCCATTGGGCTGCAACTTTTTCGTTGTCGGAGACGAGCTCTCCATTATCATTGCAAATACATCCTAATCTGGCCTACTATGGCGTTTAGCCATATATACATACATGCTCTCGTATTTAAAGCTGTATATTCTTCCTGAACTTTAGCAATTTCTTTCGTTGTCACTGTCGTTTTTATCCCGAAGGAGATGGCTGACTTTCTTTCGTAGGATTTGATAACTTTTACGCGTGATCTCTTTCTTATTGAACCTGAAGGTCCCTCAACTTTTCAACATTGAATTTTTTCAATTCATTCCTGTCAACCCAGTAATGTTCTATGATTTCAAGCCCTGGAGATTACGCGTGCAAGATATCAGACCTTACGAGAAGAAGTTAGCCGCCTTCGTCAGGATTAAAAACGACAATGGTAAAGGAAAACTCTGCTAGAACTTGGCGGAGAGCACGAGAGCAGTTCGATTCGCATAAGTCGTTACAGCCCAAATGATCTACGCCCAAATGGTGGCGGCAGGACTGAGGCCATCATATGATAAGACCTGTAGTAGTTCCCAAAGCCCCAGTGTCTGTTATCAAGGCCGTGATGGACCTGCTCGCCATTGAAGGGCCAGCGATCAGCCATCTCCAACAGCAGATCCATGAGTAGGCGTCCAGCAGAATTTATTAGCTACTGCGATAACCGTATTGGGTACGGTGGTAGAGAGTCCCTTGAGGATCCTGTCGGTGAATATCAATTCACTGATAAGGATTGAGCGAAGGGCCGTACTTTTCAACTTTTTGCAGGACAAATGCCTCAATGTATTGTACTTTTGGCTAGTGAAACAAAGTTAAACCAGAGGCACAAAATCCGGCACAGCTCTTAGAAAATAATTCGAATAGACCGATCTAATGCCACACGAGGCGTTGTGTACATTCCTCTTCGAAATGGAAATAGAATGTATAACATAGCAGCCTATGCACCATATTTTCATTGCAGAGCTCGAGACACTTTTTCGGCCTCTGCCCTTCCACTTGGTGGAAAACTACTACATTCTGACTGGCGATTTAAGCACCAAACATACTGATTGGGCTATTAGCCTAATTTATTATTGACATACCCAAAGGTAGAAGGAGTCTACTAACACATTGGTGGATTCTGCAGAGCATAGAGTACAGACTCAAGTTATCTGGATCTCATGCTGCTTGACTCTCGACTGAGACTGATTGACACAAACGAATGGTCTACTAACAGTCAGTGACCATTGTGGACTTAGTGCTTATAGTGCCAGATGTACTCACAATTATAGTAGGGCACGTTAGAAACGCTTTGCCAATTCCCTGACGAGAGCGCCCAGCTCAAGCGCCTCCTTTTCACCGTCCAATAGGAACCTATCAAACGACGAGATTGACAGGTACTTTAAACGAATGGACGTTATAATTAAATAGATCATGGACAGTACGATACCACGCCAAGAGCATCACGACACCACAAACGTGACCGAAACGCGACAATGGACGCACTGTATAGACACAAAAGTAGATTCTCCCTTCCTTCAGACAACAGAAGGCTATTTCAAAGCACCCAACTTGATTTCAGATTGAAGGTAATCTATTCCATGGCCCTCATCAAGCCCATGATTGACTCTGTTTATCCCGTGTGGTTTAATGTGAGTGCCCGCTTAATGAAAAGGATTCGGGTGTTTGAGTCACAATGTCTTAGGAGCTGTCTCGGATTGCATAGAATACCCGAATCTGAGCATAAAAATTCTATTCGAAAGAGTCCTTACGATAGGGCCAGAATTGTATGGAAAAAAACTGATTCGAAACCACGTTGCAAAAGCAATGACTTCGGTCAATAATCTGATCTCCAGGGCTTATTACCCCAGCAACATGTACGCGGAAAAGGGTGAATAAACGAATATGTCCCTCCAGTGGCATTCCTCTATTTGTATTAATGATCCAGGATGAATTGGCGATAATTCCGTGGAGCGGCGGCTCTACAACCGGGATGTCACGCTCGCGTGAGCCTGAGCGCTTCAGGTTTAGTGCGTCGGCTTCGCGCTGAAATCAAGGAGATGTCCTCCGACAGCATCAGCGTTTTTGATGGCTGAAGCCGACAGCGTCAGTAGTACCTTTGGTTCATATAGCCTCTTACATAGGATAGGTCAGGGTAGGTTAGGTTAGGTAGGTAGGGAGGAGGAAAGGTTAGTTTTGATTAAAATAACAAAACAAAAAGGTAAGAATAAATAAAGGATAAAGAATAAGAAAAAAATATAAAATATGTACAAAACACATTTTGTGTCAGACAGAGTTTAGGTAAATGAGAATTAACATTTGTTATTTTCTCATCAAACATTTAATAAAATCAAAAAAAAAAAAAAGTTCACATCATTCAATTTTTTTTTATTATACAGGGTGTCCCACGAGCAGTGTGCCAAAAAGCTAGAGCATGTAGGTCTGGTCAACACAAGAAAAAAATCGTATGGGAGGGGGGGTCTATTCTCCCCGTTTCGCCGGGCGGAGCAATTTTCTAAAAAATTGACTTAATTTGGAAAAAAAATTATTAAAAATCAACAGTTACATCCACAATGCCGTGATATACTTGTTTGTAAAGCCGAGGTCTCTGGCTTTCATCTTGTTTTTAAACGAAGCTGTTTTAAAACAATTTTCAAAATTGTATGTAATTAAGTACTAATTTTTTTTTCAAAAATTAAATTCTCTTATTAGTTTTTGGTTAAAAACAGAAAACCGGATGCAAAAATGTCTTGTAGTTTTTGCGAAATTAAAAAAAAACCCGAACCACTTTTTTCTAAGAAAAACCTTTTTTTTTGGTTTTAACGCGGCTGGACTTGTAGGCAAATTAATATATGAAACACTGACCTCTTTTTGATTATTTTTTTTTTAAAAATTCGGAGTTTTATTATAATAAATTTTCAATATGATCGCCATTTTTTAGAAGGCAAGGTTATATCTCCTTCTAATGGCTGCACATAAGTCTATGCTTGACAAATTTTCCTGCAATTTGACTCCAGCGACTTCAATCCGTTCTTTCAGTTGTTCCAAAGATACTATTTCCACTTCGTAAACATAATTCTTCATGAATTATACACATACAAATCTAGAGGAGTTAAATCTGGTGATCTAGGTGACCATTCCGTGGGGCCCCTTCTTCCGATCCAACGGTCACTAAAATGATCATCCAGCCAGTTTCTAACCCGTAAGCTGTAGTGTGCCGGTGCTCCATCTTGCTGGTAGATTAAATTATCTGCTATGGCCAAAGGAACGTTGTCCATTAAATCGGGTAAAAGGTCTCGTAGGAACTGCAGGTATGATTCTCCATTAATAACGGCATTCAAAAACCGGGGCCCGATTACAGTTTGCGGTGTTGTGATTTATTTTGTTTTTTGTTGTGTGGATTGGTGCTACTCCAATGATGCAAATTGTGGAAGTTAGTAACCCCATCTCTGGTAAACAGTTTCATCTCGAAGCAGTAATGATCGACAAAATTCTGCTCTCAAAAACTTGTCGTTTGAGGTGAGTTCCTGAACTGGTCTAAAATGGTACGGGTGTACGTTTTCGGTATAAAGCACTCTCCATACTCTAGATTTGGGCACTCCATGCATAATAGCTATCCCCCTTGTACTAAGGGAGGGATTACGTCGCGTCGTACCAAATCCAAAATTCTTTCATCTAAGATTCCTGATCCATCTGTAACTGATCTTTCGCTTCTTCGATGCTCTAGCACTCCGTGCTCTCGCAGACGTCGGTGGATTCTTGAAAACATGCTACGACTGGGACACCTCCGATTGGGATATCTTTCAGCGTAGAATCTTTCGGCTTCACGATCTCGACCATTAGCTAAACCGTAGCAGAAGTGCATGTCCGTTAATTCTTCTCGATAGTATGACTTTGACATCGTAATGTGTTGATGAGTTAACATCCAATTTGGAAATGGTTTTTTTATTAAAAATGCGATGCCTTTTATTTACATTTGGGTTGAAAATACTTTGTTTTTCAATAAAGAAAAATTGTCTTAAGGTCCTAGCGGCTAGGACCCATCGGCGGCGGGCGGACCCAGACGAAATTGGTAGGTCAGTTTTCAGGCGTTATCAATAAAAAAAAAAAGGATTAATCCAGGGTTATTCCAATACTGTGTCACTTTATTGTATCCTCATAAAACTCCGAATTTTTTAAAAATAATAAAAAAGAGGTCAGTGTTTCATATATTAATTTGCCTACAAGTCCAGCCGCGTTAAAACCAAAAAAAAGGTTTTTCTTAGAAAAAAATGGTTCGGGTTTTTTTTTAATTACTCAAAAACTACAAGACATTTTTGCATCCGGTTTTCTGTTTTTAACTAAAAACTAATAAGAGAATTGAATTTTTAGTACTTAATTAGTACTTAATTAAATACAATTTTGAAAAAAAAATAGTTCGAAATTTTTTTTTTTAATTTTTTTTTTTCAAAATTTTGAGTTTGAAAATTAATTTCTTAAAAACTATTCCTTAAAACAGCTTCGTTTAAAAACAAGATGAAAGAAGAGGTTTCTGGCTTTACAAAAAAGTATATCACGGCATTGTGGATGTAACCGTTGATTTTTAATAATTTTTTTCCATACGATTTTTTTCTTGTCTTGACCAGGCCTACACGCTCTAGCCTTTTAGCACACTGCTCGTGGGACACCCTGTATATGCATTGTTTACACAATTTCATAAAGTTTTTTTTCTGAAACATAATTCGGGAAAATCAAGACTTTGTTACTGTTTACCCTGAATCCTTCAATTCGTGTTGTTATTTCTGGATGAATGTCAGTGACGTGTGCCTCCAGCACAAGAGCATAATCCAAAAGTGCGACTCAAAAGCACTTTGTAGGAGTATCATATTTTGCAATTAATAACAATGTCCTTGCGGGCCAATACTGCCGTGTGAAAAAAGGTCGGGATATGTTATAACCTGACCCGAAAACATACTACATATACTAACTGGGAATTGAGTTTCTATTTTGCTTTCATACTTTTTGTTTTATGTCGGACTGCCGAGTGGTGTTACGGAAAACGAATCCTTTACCGGCGGAACAACTTCTTCGAATTGGTTGAAAGGGATGTGGCACGCATTGTGTGGTGTTTGAATGCCCCAAGCAAAGAAGGCAATGTTGTAAACTGGCATGGTAAAAGTTAATCAATGATTTAAAAAAGATGGGATGTTTTTGATTATAGGTTAATAAAATAGGACGAGTGGTAATATGGCTATTTAACTCTCTAGGTCTCTAGGTCATTATAGTTTCGGCTCTGGTTAGTTGTCCGCAGTATTTCCCATTTCTTTATGAAAATCACTTATTTCGCTGCATATTCTGCATATTTCAGTTTCAATATTCCTGGTTACGAGCTGTTTTTACAACAGTTTTCTAACTAAATCTAGCTTAAATAATATATTTTTTTGTTTTTTCCATCTACCCTATCTTACCCTAAATATGTAACCTAACATATGTAAGTCAGCCATTGATGTTGGGTTAGCAAAGCCGATACTGAACATTTATTTTCTACTGTGCCTTCATCTTAGAGTTGAATTGACTGCTATGAAACAGCCATCTTGTCAGTGTGAAAGTGCCCTGGGCCCTCGCCACAGTAGTATATTGTTATACATTCAAGCCCCCTGTGTGCAGCTCGCAAGTTGATGTAAAACGCATTGGAACTGAAATATAAAATAAAGAAAGAACACAAAAGTTTTGTTTAATTCAGAGCGACGAAGCTCTAGAAAACTGGCGCAGTCGGCAAATGCGAAAAAAGAAAAAAAAACGTGTCTTAACCGTGTGATGTTAGAAACAAAAAAAGTAGAAATAAATTGATTCAAAAAAAAAACAAAAACCTCGTGTAGTGAGAAATATTGATTGGCATTTGGAAATGTTAAGCTCCAAGCAATTTTTGGAACGCCAGATGGAAAAACGATTGAGATCAGATTGAATAAGGGAAGAGTCATGATTGGAGTAAATGGTCTTGAAGAACATGGTGTCGTCGGCATATAATGAGATGTGGGAATGTTTGATCACCATTTCAAGATCGTTCATGATAAGAAAGAAAAGAAGTGGGCCTAGTAGGCTGCCTTGGGGGACGCCGGAGGAAGCTAAAAAGGTTAGAGAAGGCAGATCTAAAACGAACACTGTAATAGCGATTTTCCAGGTAAGAAGATATCCACTTCAAAGAAATGGGGTCGAAGCCAAGGGAGGACAATTTGAAGAGTATCAGTATGTGGGAGATTTTATCGAAAGCTTTAGTCAAATGGACTGAAATAACGTCGACTTCTTTGCCGTTCCCTAAGGCTGATAGGGTAAAGGACACAAATTCAACAAGGTTAGTGGTTGTGGATCTGCATTTGAGGAAACCGTGTTGTCTAGGGGAGATTTAAGACTTGCAGCGAAAATTTAGATTTTCGTACAAAGTACTATCGAAGAGTTTGGGTATACGAGTATGTGACAGTTTGGCAATGGGACGATAGTTGTTAACAACGTTCTTCGGATCTTTTTTGTGTATAGGGGTGATAAATGAGGTTTTCCATAAGCGGGGGAATTCACCTAGGGATAGGGTGAGGAAGATTTTGAAGAGAGGGAGAGAGAGGGTTGAGGAGCATTTTTTTTTAGAAATATGGCAGGGAGACCTTCAGGTCCAGAAGTGAATTCAGGTCCAGAAGGAAAAATTCGGCAGATAATCGAAGTATGAGAGGTCTGGAGCAAAGGAGTCGTCGGCGACTGGTTAAAAAAGGTAGCGAAAAAGTTGGCGATAATATTCTGGTCATTCGAGGTTTGACCATGGAAGGAGAGAGAGGTAGGACAGCCATCAGATTTTCTTTTGTAGTTAACGAACTTAAAGAAAGACTTGGGATCGTTTATAAGATTATCTTGCGTTTCAGTTCAATAGCGTTGACAGAGGGAGTTGTGAAGGACGGTAAAGTGGAGATAGCTGTCCAGGTAGTTAGAAAAGTCATTAGGGGATTTAGTACGAAGGAAGATTGTCCACTGCTTATTTCTTTTGTTTCTTAGAGAACGGAGCCTACGATTGTACCATGGTGGGGAGGTGGACAAAGTTTTTCGTTGTGAAATGGGAATGTAAAAAGAGATAGAATATAATATTTCCCCGTAGAATATGGATATTGCATCATTTACGGTTAGGTTATCAAAATTGAGAGAGGCTTTTTTAAGGTATTCATTGATTAGGTGAAATTTTGCTTTGTGGAAATCGTAAGAGGCCAGAACTGTAGGGGGTTCGTGAAAGAAGAAGAGTCGTGAAAAAAGGAAAGGAGGAGGGGAGGAGGGGAGGATGGAAGTTATCGATGGTTAAAAGGGAAAGGGGACAAAGTGAAACAGAAGAGTTGAGGGGATCGGTTGTGAATATGAGGTCGAGTTGTCTACAAATGTAGTTAAGTACGCCACTAACTTGTCTAAGGCTTGCATCTGCTAGGCGATCCAAGAATAGATATTCTTTGGCAGTAGTGGGATTAGGGGCAGTATAAAACGATTGATCGTCTGATTTGGTCCATTTAAGATGAGGAAGTTTGAAGTCACCGGAAAGAAGGATTTCATCCTGAGGGTTTCTTAAATCGGTTATTTGGTCAATTGTGTTAATGGCGAGTTGATAGGATTCAATAGGTTGTGAGGGCAAAATGTAGAAACAAATGATGTATAGTGTCTTCTGGGGTAGAGCAATCTTAATTGAAACAAAGTCGAGAAGTGGGGAGGATGAATATTGCAATAACGGAAGAGTCAATTGTATTACGGACGGCTAGTAGAACGCCTCGACAAGGGCAACCATTAGTGGGTCGGCTGAGTTCGTCATCGAGGTAAACATTAAAATTATGATGGGAACAGTTCGAGGTTATTTTTGCTGGCGATCAGATTTGTTTCGGTCAGAGCAAATATTTCAAAAGGTAGAGCATGTGATTGTTGGAAGACAGCTTCGGATTTTGAATGAAGACCTCTTATATTCTGATAATAGAGGGTAAGAGGGACATTTTGGTAGAGTGAGCGGGTTGCTGGGAGATAGAGACAATTAGGGACGAAAAAACTTATCGTGGTCAGCTCTACTACGTTGAAGGTGCGATATACTTTTTGAATGAATGTATTGGCGGAAGGTTTCAAGATCCTTTGACACTTTTTGGAGCGAGATATTGAAAAATTCATGATATTTTATGAAGAGGCTCCTGAGGCTAGCGATATCCGTGGGGAGACCTTCTTGTTGAATGGAGACCATAACGCTTGTGTTTGTTTTACCTTCATAACAAACCGAGTCTGATTTATCGTGGAGGTAAGCCAGAAAGAGACGAATGTTTTCATACGTCTTTTTATCTCTTATCGAGAAAGGGCGTAGCGACTTTGGGTGGGGTCAGCAGTTAGCTGAGTAAGTTTAACTGAAGGGGGCAAAAGAGGATCAACAAAAGATTGAGGGGTGGCAGAGGATTAGGTATAGGGGATTCGATGATAAACTGATTAGTTTGATAACTATTATATAAATTCAATTTTAAATGCTAATCAACACAACAGGAAGACTTTTCTAACTAGGCATATTGATAAATTACCTAAAAAACCGGTCTAATTTATATGTATGTAGGTGGGACATTGAAGTTCCTTTTGTATCCAGCCTTATTCAAATTATTATAAAACGGTTTTTTGTGCAATGTTCAGCTACTAGATAGTCGAAACAGTGTTTACATGATCATTAGAGTGAGATCACAGAGTATGGTGAAAATTTGAAACGAAATTATTGGAATGGAATCGACGAAAACAAACCTCAGTACCACAAACACTATACACATTTCCAGCCGCCGGCTTCTGTTTTCAGAAAAACTGTAGATATGTAATTTTCTGATACGCGCTCAAACAAAACTGGGTTCATTAATCCAAAAAATGTCACAGCAGCCTTTTTGGTACGAAACTTCATTTTTCTAGCGCCATCTAGTGCATGTCCGATAGGACATACATATACAATGAGAAATACTAGATTACTTACTATACATAATATTGGCGGAGTGGATGAGTTGGATCATTCAATTTCACTTTAAATGATTAAAATTCCAGAAAAAAAAATTGAGTTTTACTTTTGTTTATCTCCACGATATATACATATGTATGTAAAGATACGGAAAATGCATGTTGTTAGCATGTTATGAATGAATCACAGTGATAGCATGGACCAGCTACTGTTTTCCTAGATATTGGTATCTGATTTTTTAAGTACTAGCCATTTACTTTTAAAAGATTACATTAACCATGACTATGTTTAAATTGGTTTAAACGGGGAGGGCAATTTTTAGTTACTTTTTTTAACATGTTGCCTGGAATCTCACTAATCCTATCGCACCAAATCCAATTTTGTTTATAAATATACTAATTCAACTAGAAACGAGCTTTGTCACTGAAGACAATTCCTTCCCTTTCCTCTATCTTCTCTAAGGCCCACTCATCGAAAATTCAACGCTGGCGAACGGCGACGAATAGGCAAATAGACAGTTTTCATTAACATGGATACAGCAGTAATGTTTTCTTCTCTATGCACTCTACGCATACGGATAAATGCCTTGATATCTAATAACTGAAAATTGGGGCGAAATTCAGTCACTACGGCTTGAAATGCTTGCTAATGCTCAATATACGATCGAAGTGTTTTAGGTTTAGGTCTTTTCATAATAAAATGGCAATGTTAACTGAGTATGTTTGACCATTACACTTGTCACGAATCATCCGTGAGCCAAGAAAAAAACGGAAGAGCCAAGCGGCAAAAAAATCACTCTTTGCAAATTCGTGGCGTTTGCATACTCGTATTATGAGCCACATGGATCAGTCATTAATTCGACGTACTATCGCGAGATACTATTGTACTTACATCAGAAAACACAACACTAGGCTCGCCTCAAGACAATGTAGGATAGTATCCTCAAAAGCTTAAAAAAACGGTTCGAAGTGTTATAAGACACGTAATAGTTTGCTAATAATTCAAAAGGAGTCTCAAACTATTATGTGTAGAATGAACAATGCTTAAAGCCTTTTTAGCTTTAATCCGCCTTGACTCTTTTTCCATATTGTCGTATCTATTTGATCTGTGGACAATAATAAAATAACCTTTTCGTAAAAATGCCACTTTTGTTTTTATTTTGGCGATTAATGGGTTAAAGTTTTAAAACAACGATTTCAAGTAAATAAGAAGGCAATGGACTTTAATACCCGATAGATTTTAGTCAAGGAGATTATACAGACTAGTAGTTCCAGACTCACTTAGATTTCATCTTCGACTTTTGTTTTCATTTGCTTGACCCCCGTCAATTCAACGTAGAAGATTAATGAAAGTCAAAAGAAACTTTTCGAAATGGACTTCACTTTACCTTCTGTTTCTTATTTTTTGTATACTCGTATACTAAAGTAAGATCCTATACGCCTTGCAAAATGTAAATAAATATAAATAGCTGTTGGGCGTGACACAAGTTTAAGATTGACAGAGAACAGAAGGGCAATTTATTTTGACCACAACGAAATAGCATTAAACTCAACCCAGATCATCACTAAGACGAAATCCGAGAAAGTTTCTCTACAGGGTTAATCACGGTTTGATTTAATGCTCTAACCCAAAAACCATTCTAGAGCAACCAAATATCCCAAACACTTGAAATTTATTTCCGAAACATCAAATAAAAACTTGCGGATTTACCCTTGTGATTTTCCATTTGAATTTATATTTCCTTTTGACATTTCGGATTCGGATATAATTTGAAGCAATTTCCTCGACCAGTGTCCTTTAAATTAACCTATAGCCACTTTTTACCACAAAAATACTTCAGTCATGTATTGCCAATGACGCCATACTGGCATGACATTACATTTTCTGTCATTAGTAAATCATTTTAATTGATTCCTCCAACCCAGAACGATCGGGAGGTTATCTCCTCCTACCCTCTTCCCGTTCGACTACAATGGACCTTATCAGCAAGTCAGCAAGTCTATCCGTTAGGCAATTACCAAACTTTAATACTGCTTCAGTGGCAACTACCTCCAATGGTATCTACAATTCCAAAGATGTCTTTTCGCTCTCCCTTTCATCCCTTCTCATTCTTCATTCTATTTTAAAAAGAAATTCAATTTCCCGCTGACAGGGACATTATCCACACCCACTCAGTCCTCGACCCCTAACGTTCTCCTATCTGGACACCAATCTTCGATCTACTTGCAACTTATAATGTCTTGTTTGCGAGCACGAACGAGGGCGGGACGGCTAGCTCGAGAGTGTCACCATTTAACTATCTGGACACAAAACACCTGGTACTGAATGGCTGCGGCAACGCGCACAATGACCCCATTCTCAGGTAAATTTTGTGCAAACGAAGCCATAAAACGACCTAAAGCCGAACAATGACATGCAAATTTATTTAATAGCCCCTGTGGTAAACAGCACTTAGAGTTGCGCTTTCCAGGGACCTCGTACCCAAACGGCAGTACACAATGCACCTGCTGTTGTAAGCTGCATGAGCTATTGTCGTATGCGGGAGCATACCAGAGGGATTTTGAGACTGCTGTTTACGTACTCATCGTTGCTGTCGTCGTATCGCTGGTGGGAATTAATTAAACCGTAGTGGGATAGCCTTGCGAAGGATGTTAAGTCGCGTAAAAGTGCGAAAGATTTTTAAGCATCATGGAGCTGTTGGCGAAGGGCGTTTAGATATAGTTTTGGCTACGAAATCGGATTTTCTAGAACTCAATAAGGGTGCAGGGAAAAAAGATGTGGAAGCGGTAGAGTTTCGTAATCTCGATATATTCCATCAAGCTGCCGGACCAGGTTGGTGTATGCTTTTACCGTCATTGTGGCAATAGTTACATGGTATATGGGTTTTGATATCGGTTTTAGTGCTTTTCCTGGCGCAGTGTTTGGCTATTATGCCCGTGTCCGGAGTGAAGCAAGCGAATCCGAGAAATCTCAAATTTACGTTGCGAAGTCCACAAGTGATGGTGACAATGGTGTTTCTGTTTGCCGAAATTACCTTCACTATAGGGATGATGAAAAAGTTATTTCAAGTTGGAATTAGCGCTAAAAGCTCTGGTAAGAAATGTATTTATAAAATGTATACAGTACATCGGTCGCCTCATTAAGACTAGGGGTATTGGGAGACTTTTCCATCCCTTTTTATTAAGTCAGTGTAGAAAAGGGATGATTTTGAAGCTACGGTCGTATGTGAGTTCTATTCCCGGAAATATACATATCTGATTTTGAGTAATCTGTTAAGACCGTATCAACGACAGATTATCGTTTACAATTATTCCTTGGAATTTTGTTGAATGAAATACATACATTTTGCCTAAAGGGTACGTCAGACACATGATTAAAGCTGCATTAAACTTACAGGTACCACAAACGTATCAAACGACTTACCCTTTAACTTGTGTAAAATAGTTGCCAAGTTGCAAAGCACTTAAAATACCTTAAAAGGCTGCTCCTTTGATGGACATCTCAAGCAGTTGGGAATACGTTGGTTGGAGGCTTGTGCTTTCCACACAAATATAAATACGAGTCCACGGTATTAGGTCGTTACTTATGTAATTGTTGATTTGTGTGCGTTAAATTAAGCAACGCTACTTTAAAAATTAACAAAGTGTATTTTAAAAAAAGTAGTCCTCATTTACATCTGTGGTGTTTTCTCAACGTTGTGATGTTTTATGGCATCTGGACTTGTGACTTATCTATTTTGGAGATATTGTATGAGATATTGTAAGTAAGGCGGATGAAGAAAAAACTACATATCTGTTAGTTGTCATGTATTATGATGTTAAAGTGTGGGACCATCCCTATTTACCAGCGAACAGTGAAGTGTGAGGATTTAATTGATTTATTTATTTATCTACATTGTAAACAGATTGTATGTATATAAACAATATATATGTGAGTGTGCACAATATTTATAAAATCAGTAGTATAAGAAGAAATAAGATACTCGTAAATTAAATGATTGTCATTTTTATTACCGACCATTTTGAACTCTAAAGTTCAGAGCCTTATTAACCATCCTTCGCAAAGCCTCTATGTCATGAATATATTACTACCATGTTTCGCTGTTCTGTTCCATCGTTTCTAGGTCCATCCTTATATGGTTTTTCCATCTACGGCGTGGTTTGCTGGTGGTCTGTTTCCTACGGGCTTATCACTCATTTTAATTTGACTGTTCGTCCATTGTCCATTCGTTCTAGGTGTCTTGCCCATCTTAGTCTTCGCGATTTAATGCTTGGGGCTGAATAGAGTTCCTCTAATTCTTGATTGCATAGTTTTCTCCATTCACCTGGTATTGTTTTCCACCATAGGTTGTCCTTAAGATCTTTTTTTCAAGATCCGAAGTTTATTTTCCTCTTTCCAAGTGACCAAGTTTTACGTCCGTAGACTGTCACTGGCATTATTATGGTTTTATAAATGTGGACTTTAACATTGCGAAACAAAATCGTCAACTTTCTACAGTGTCATAGTGTGGTGCGAGGTCAGTCGGTCAGTGACCATATATTTGGTATTCTCTTCATTTACTTCTAAGCCTACTTCCGCCATTATTAGACAGTTTTTCTCTAAACTGATTCTGTACTTTCTCTCAGAAGCTTCAGATCGCCAGCGTATCCTAGAACGGATGTGATGCCATTAAGGGTTATTCTCCCTCTGATTTCCCTGAAGACGTCATTACGTATTCCAGCACCAAATTAAAAGAAAGTGGTGACAAGGCAATTCGTTGTTTTAATCCTTCTTTTAGCTCGAATGTAATCGTTGAGACATTTCCTACATTAACTGGTTCTTTGTTTCTTTTTAGCCATT
Source organism: Merodon equestris (assembly GCA_958301585.1). Classification (NCBI taxonomy): domain Eukaryota; kingdom Metazoa; phylum Arthropoda; class Insecta; order Diptera; family Syrphidae; genus Merodon; species Merodon equestris. The sequence goes on from OY284414.1 coordinate 80,904,838, forward strand.
AGTTTCACCAACTTTTTCTGGAATCTCATGACATGAATTTGGTTTATTTTTGGTGATGATTCTTCTTCTTCTTCTTAGATGGCGCTATAGTCCCATGTGAACCTGAGCCTCAACCAACAAGCGTCTCCAGGTGGCACGATCTTTTGCCAGTTGTTTCCAGTGCCGCACTCCCAGTTGGTTAAGGTACCTTTCCATCTGTGTGCGCCATCTTAGATTCGGTCGTCCCGTGCTGCGTTGTACCTCAGGGTTGGATTCGAAGACTCTTCGGACCGGAGTTGTGTTGTCCATTCGCTCTACATGGCCCAGCCATCTTCGACGTTGAATCCGGAGACGTCGTACTAGACCGATGTCGCTGTACAGCCCGTACAGGTCGTCTTTGTATTTTCTCCTCCGCTCTCCGTTTATACCGACGAGATCATAGACAGAAAACAGAGTCCTCCTTTCGTTGCGACTAAGGGCATCCTCATCCGTTTTTGTTAAGCTCCAGGCCTCTGCGCCGTAAAGGAGAACCGACATGATCAGTAATTTATATAGTGCAACCTTGGTTTTTCGAGAGAGGGCTCTACTTCTCAATTGCTTCTTGAGCCCAAAGAAGCTGCGGTTGACAAGACTAATTCTACGTTTGATCTCAGCGCTGGTGTTGTTGTCGCTGGTCACTAATGAGCCAAGGTAGACGAAGTCTTTGACCACTTCAAATTTGTAGAATTGTGACGTTCTGGCCAAGACGTCAGTGTTGTGCATCTTTTTTGGATGACAGTTGGTTTTACCCACGTTGACCGAAAGACCCATTTTAGCCGCTTCTGCTTTAATGCTTTTGAACACTTCATTGACGTCTAGCTGTGTTCGCCCAATTACGTCAATGTCATCCGCATACACAAGCAATTGCGCAGACTTGAAATAGATCGTATCCCTTGTGTTGGCTAGTGAGTTTCATATGATCTTTTCAAGCACGATGTTGAAGAAGTTACATGACAGTGCGTCACCTTGCCTAAATCCTTTTTAACATCGAAGTTCTCAGTTAATTCGCTACCGATCTTAATGGAGCAGCGAGAATTCTCCATTGTCATCCTGCACAATCGGACGAGTTTAAACTAGACATGGCTCGGTATAGCTCGTCCCTATGCACACTATCATATGCGGCTTTAAAACTGACAAAAGGATGATGTGTGTCGATTTGGAATTTTTGGGTCTTTTCCAAGATCTGCCGCAGTGTGAAAATTTGGTTTATGGTGGATTTACCTGGCCTGAAACCCCACTGATATGAACCTATCAGATTATTCACAAAGGCTTTCAGGCGTTCACATAGTACGGCAGAGAAGATCTTGTACGCGATGTTGAAGAGATTTATTCCTCTATATTTGGGGCAGTTATAGGAGTCTCATTTCTTATGGAATGGGCAAACGTTGCTGAGATTCCATTCGTTCGGCATGCTTTCCTCCTGTTGTACAGATGAGCTGGTGCATGCGCCCTACCAACCCATCTCCAGCCGCTCTAAATAGCCCAGCAGACAGCCCGTCTGCGCCCGCGGCTTTGTTAGTTTTAAGCTTCGAAATATCAAGCTTAGTTTCATCTAGGTCAGGTGAACGGGATTCTCTTGTCCGTTGTGAATGGATCATTCTGTCTGACAGCGGTATTAGATATATCATCGCCGTTATATAGTCTACAAGAGTGGTTTTTCCATATTCTCAGCATCGACTGTGACTCTACTAGTAATTGTAGGTCTTCATCCCTACAGGCTTTCGCTCTGGCTTTATACCACTGGCATGTTCGTTTTACTTTTTCGCGAAACTTGCAAGCATCATTCCTGTGGTAGCATCTCTCCATCTCCTCGATCCCACGCTTTTCGTGCTCCCTTTTTATCTTCCTTAAAAGCTTGTGTTCTGCTTTTCTGCTCGTAGAGATCACGAGCGGCTCTCGTCCGTCTATGTAGAATGGCTTTGTAGGCGGTTTGCTTTGCTACATGGGCTTGTTTGTATTGCTCATCAAACCAGGGGTTTCTAGCTGGTGGCAGTTTGAAACCCAGCACGTCAGAGGCAGCGTCTCTGATGGCGCGCTGGCAATGCTTCCACTCTTGTTCTGTGGATTGAGGGAAACTCGATCGACGAAGATCCTAGCGGTCTTCCGCGATTGTTGCTTTCTGACGTCAAACTCTTGCTGCCTTGCTCAATTCCGCAGCATCTTTAATATCCTCATTCGTACCTTGACTACAACAAGGTAGTGATCCGAGACGATGTTGGCTCCTCGGAAGGTTTGTACATCGTCTAGCGTCGATCGCAATGTGATCAATTTGGTTGATGGTCGACTGATCTGGTGACCGCCAGGTTCCACTATGGATGTTGAGATGTGGAAATCGTGTGCTTGCTACAATGAGGTCACGCCCTGCTAAGAAGTTAATTAGCCTGAATCCTTTGTCGGAAGTGGTGTTGTGTAGGTTATGTTTTCCTATGGTCGACTCAAATATGTCTTCTTCGCCCAGTTTTGCGTTAAAATTCCCTAGTATAATTTCGGTGTCATAACTGGGGCGTTGGGCGTACGTTCTGTCCAAGAGATGATAGAAGTCATCTTTGAGTCGATCATCTTTTTCTTCCGTAGGGACATGAACGCATATTAGGCTTATATTCGCAAGGATGTTGGCTTACATGCCGAAAGCTTAAGACTTTTTGTCGGAGTCTGTCTCGAATTACGAATCCGCATTCGAATAGGCGTTGTTTATTTTTCTTGTAGCAGTTACCGTAATAGATATCACAGTTTATCATCCTTTTTTTGCCTGGCCTATCCCATCGCTCTTTTGGAGTGCTTTATAGCAGTCGATGGTTTTTTCCAGGTGGTTGTCTGCACCTAGTTTGTTAAGGGACCACACATTCCAAGTGCAGACACGCAGATCGTTTCGTTTACATGGGTCTTCAACTTTGTATCCGTCCGTATCCGAGGCTTGTTGTTGCTTCGTAACAATATTTGTTTTCCGTGATAGGGATGTCCATCTTAAGCACAATCCCCAACCTTGAGGGCCAGGTTCGCTGCACATATGTTCACTACCCGGCAGATGCCAGGCCAGCTATCCAGTAGAGGCCGCGTCGAGGCTGTGTGTAAGCTTGGATTGAGCAGTAGCAGAGATCGAAGCTGGTATTTGCCATGTCAAACACGATCAACTTCTTTGCTCTGTTTGGGGGTACAAATTAATTCAGTCCGTTTTCAAAAGATGGTGCCACCTGCAGGTTGTGGCTGATTTTGGAAGCGATTACCTACTTCATTGGAAAGGTGTGATATCTGTCAACAATAATTAGTGTGCATCAGCGTCTGTTTCTGACAACAACATTGTTTTTTGCCTCTTCGAAAATGTCCGGATTTGTCTTAAATAAACAGCATTTGCGGGAAGTTTTGATTTTCTTTTTTAATTGGAAGAAAAGTGCAGCTGAAGCCCATCGAATGCTTGTAGAAGTTTATGGTGAATCTGCTCCGACCGATAAATCATGCAGAGAGTGGTTTCGACGCTTCAAAAGTGGTGATTTTAGCGTCGAAGAAAAAGAGCGTCTTGGCCAGCCCAAAAAGTTTGAAGATGAGGAATTGGAGGCTTTACTGGATCAAGATCCGTGCCAAACGCAAAGTGAACTCGCAGAATCGTTGGAAGTGACTCAGCAAACAATTTCCGTTCGGTTAAAGAAATTTGGATTTATTCAAAAGCAAGGAAATTGGGTGCCGTACGAGTTGAAACCGAGAGATGTCGAAAGGCGATTTTTCTATAATTAGGATTGCGTAAGTCTCTGATTGAAAAACAGACGCATATTTTCCTAACGAGAAGTGCAGTCGAATGTTTTCGCGCTCAAAGAAAACTCCAGCGCCGGATCCCTGCCCAGTCCTGGAGCCATCTGTGAAAATGCGAAGACATTCCATTCCAGGTTCAGTGTCTTATACCTTTTTGCAGCATAATGGGGTATATCCCATCAGTGCCCGGCGACTTAAAGCCATCGAAGGATGCCACAGCAAATTCAAAGGCTTCAGTAGTTGCCACGCGACTTAAATAAATGCAAAATCAACGTCTAATTGAATTGTATTGAACTTTATTGACCGGTAGTCAGAACTAGACTCCCTTTTTAATTTCTTATTTCTAACTTACGACCTATGTTAGTAATATGTTGACTCGATACAAATATGTTGAGTCAACATTATTTTTGATACCATGAACCGATACTCACTGCATACAAATCACCAAGCAAGCGGTTTTGTATTTGCTTCGATTTTGTATGCATTCGGTAGGTCATTGGTACTAGTGACCTTCGATTCAGCATTTCCTGTTGAGTTGAGCTGATCGTGGCTTATGTATGTAACTCGCGTGACGCAACATACCAGCTACGCCGAGTTGTTTTCATCGTTTCAGCCGCAGTTTCCAAGTCGGCAGTTTCCATCGGGAGTGTGCAACGAGCCGATGACAATCTGATTTCCCGGAAAATGGGTCTGAAACAGTAAACTAAGAGTTTCTGCTTTAGACTCTGTGAAGGTACCATCAGACTTTCTGAGTACATCCAGCTTTGTCGATTTTCCTCGTTTGAGGACGTTAACCAACTTGCTGGTCGCGCTCAGGGATTTGATCTCCTCGCAGAAGGACTTATAGGAATCATTCTTCGATTTACGAATAAGCTTCTTATATTCCTTCTGCTTCGATCGATATTTATTCCAGTCATCTTCCGAGTTCATACCATCCTCTCGAAAGTATTTGAAAAGGCAGTTTTTAAACACATAAAAAGTTATCTCTCTTTTAAAAACCTACTAAGCTCCAACCACCCTGGTTTTCGACCGTAACGTAGTTGTAAGTTCGCATTATTTCTCGTTAGCGGTGAAATTAGAGTTGCTTTGGACAAAGATCATATTGTACTAGTCACTCTCTTAGATTTTTCTAAGACCCTTGACAACATTAATCACTCGGTACTTTGTAGGAGACTGCAACATAGAGTCGGTTTCACAGCAGAGTCGTGCAAATTGATTCGTTCTTATTTTAATGGCAGACAGCAATGTGTTGTTGAGGCCGTATAAGAACAAATGACCTTGTCGAGCGGGAGCAACGCAACCTACAGTTAATCAGGTTGTTGAGTATGAATGATTGGATGTGGGTATTTAAGTGACCGACATTTCAGTAAGGTATCTAGAATGCAAACACAAAGCTGCTTCGAATAAAGGGAAACATGGTCAAATGGAAGAAGGTTATCTACACAACGGGCAATATTATTATAGACAACGTTGAGTTCACGGTAGGTCATCGAGTCCAAAAGAAGCAAAAGAGTTTTTGCTAGTATACGTTTTGTCTTCTTAGGAATGAAATTTTGAGTGATTTAAAGGGAGTGAAGGCTACCGTCAACCTTTTCTATTGCACTATTGTTCTATAAATACTCAGCCTCAATTTTTTATTTATGTCGTTGGTCTTTGGAACTCTCTGCCAATCTTAATAAGAGGAATTAGAAGCATAAGAAATTTATCATCAATACTTCTTACTTACTTCATTCTAGTCCATTTTAGTTTTAGTATTAGCTCCATATTTGTAAATATCGCTTTCAACATATACCAAGAAAAAGCTGTGTATGCAGGCGGTAAACTGGCAGTAAAAAATCTTTCCAATTCAGGAAGCAAGTGCTGTATGGAGGACATATTTCGATAAACTGCTGAATGTACATGGAGAGCCAGCAGCAATTGAAAACGGTGTTATACGCACAGCAGAGGTTCAGGTAGAACTCCCAAAATCGAGGAAGTAAAGGAGGCAATCCATAGACAACAAGGTCGCAGGAGTCAATCATCGGAATCAATAACATATGTAGGAGAGGAAGTTAACAGATAACATACATGGGCTTACCATACTGGGAAATGGAAATACTCGGTCATCATTCCCGTGTTTAAAAAGGGTGACAACACAACACAGAGGATTATCTCTGCTATCAAGTGGTTACAAGGTGCTCTCAAATATCCTCTTAGGGTGACTGATATCATACGCAAAAAAGATAATCAGAGACTACCAGTGTGGCTTTAGGAGGAACCACTCGACGAGTAACCAGATTTTCACTATACGACAGCTTTTAGAAAATAAATGGAAATTCCACGAAACGGTACACTAACAAAATGGACTATAAACCAATCGAAAATGTATCATGTCCTCGTAAGGATGGGAATCATGAAAAAAATTTATGAAACTCATCCAAGTATGCCCAAATTTTGATGAAACAAAGGGCGAGTTGAAGTACAATACCCCTCATCTGACACATTCGAAATACATACGTGAAGGATTACAGTAAGGCAAGGCGTGCTTCTACGTGATGAGGGAGTTTTTCAAAACAATTCTTTTGTATTTTTACAATGTTAAAATACACATTTATAAAACCATAATAATGCCAATGGCACGGTTGAGAAAACTGGTCTTTGGTTAAGAAAATAGTTCTTGAAAACAAGATCTTAAGGAGAATCTATGGTGGAATGTAGGCGGAAGAAAGAGGACTACAGGCGACTAGAGGCGACTACACAATCAGGAACTCGAGGAATTCTATTCAGCCCAAAGCATCGTCCGAGTAAATAAGTCGCGAAGAATAAGATGGCCCGGACAAGTAGAACGAATGGAGTGTGGACGAATAGTCATACGGTTAATGAGGGGAAACCCGAAAAAGACCGGGAAGAAGACCGCACCTTACGAGGGTGGTCCGATAAATACTTAGCCTAACCGCTAGATGGCGCTAGATGGATCGGATTCGTAGGTTTGTTTTGACCGCGTGTGGAAGCGGGATTGTCCGCGAATTTTAGAAAAATGGAAAAAGAGCAATATCGTTTTTGGAAGGGAAATCGCGCAGCGAAATCAAAGAGCGTTTTGATGCTGTGTACGGTGACTCGTTTCCTTCGATGGCGACCATCAAAAATTGGTTTCAACGTGGTCGTACGTCGGTTTTGATGAGCAGGAGAGCTTGACGGAACTCCGAACTATCGAGTTCCAAATGGCCGGTAATAATAATAAAAAGGTCCTAGTAAGTATATCATTCTGTGGTATAGCAAGCTCAAATCTTTCAGTTCCCGTAGACTTAAAACTATTCAAGGTTCGATGGCTTCATCAGCAGCTACGCGTGATGGGAAAGGTAAGGTCTTGATAAGAAATTCTACGTTCTATATTGAATAACAACCCTCTACTGGAAATATTAACCCAAAATACAAAATACAGTTAGTCTCAAGATTTCAATTATTTTTTATTCCAAAATCCTTTTATTCAACGACATTCTCCATTAAGCTGGGCCCAAGGCGAATGTTTAGTTTATTTATTTATTATGTTTAATACCAACAGCCGTAAACAAGAACGTCGTCAATTAAAAGGACCACAGGCATCATCAGTTGATTGTATTTGGCCATTAATGTCTTTGATTGCTGATCAGTTTTGCCTAAGACACGTACAAATATAATCATTGCTCCAATATTTTTAGAAGCTTATCTGCTATCTCGAGTGCAGATTATATAAACAATTAAATATAATACCTCACGAAGAGTCATTAGGGCTTTTACACTTCCAAGGAAACGTGAAATCAAAGAAATTTAGGGAAGGAATTGAGCATTGGTAAAATTCATGGCACCCAATCGTTTTGTGCTTTGTATTAGAAACAGCGGTAATAACGCATGTACATAGAGACGTGTTATATCATACTAGGCAACTGTACCTATAACTTTTTTATTTTTACTTTTTTGGCTCTTATACATATGCAACATTGTTCCGTTAAGGCAAGTTCATAGGGTCACATTATTGAGTGTGAAGTCTTGGAAGTCTTTAACTTACAATGTAGCATAGGAATAATGTAGATATTCCTATGGTGGAAGGGTGAGTCAACAGATGGAGTGGATGTTGGCTGTCAATTACTGTCACTTAGTGAATTCAATGTGGTGGATCTATTTGTCAGATGTCAATTACCGTCTTGCAATTTTGCTCAAGTTTTTAGGCACCTTTCAAATTTTTCGTAACACTCCACCGCATACATATAATTTACCACATTCAGCATGACTTATTCCCGTTATATTACACATGTGTGTAAAAAATGTAATCTACGACGGAACTGTGTCTATTTTTTTATAATAAAGCTATTTTTGTTATTAATATCGCGATCCGGAATAAACTCATTGTTTTTAAAGCAAGTACAGCACCTTAACTATAAACAGAACTAGTTAAGACGAATGTAATGAGCCCATACTTAATAGGTTTACTAATAGGCAATCGTCTCCTACCTTCGAGTTCCATCATCAGAGTACCAGCTCAGTAGTACCAGCATACATGGGTGTTTCAAATGTTAGGTTGCAGATATGTTTGAAAGTAATGTAAGTACCCATTGTGTCTAAGATCTAGAGTTGCGCAAAATAGTTCCAACCCCGGAACGAGCATGTAACGTTTCCTTTCCCAGTCGGAACTAGTTCCGGGAACTATTTCCTAGAACTATCTCCTCGGAACTACTTCGGAACTGTCGGAACTATCGGAGCTGTCGGAACTATCGGAACTATTAGTATGATAAGAGAGATTCATATCCGATCCTTCATACCTAATTCGTTCACGAAACACGGAACGAATTGCCTGTGCGTGTATGATTGCGGACATTATTGTTGATCACTCTTCTGCTATTCCAGTTCCAGTGTGTGAGTGTGCATAAACTGTTCGAGCTTATCGCTACATCAATGTATACGATATTTATTTACATTTTGTTTTTGGTTGTCTACTACGTAGTATAAGACATGTTCGATTGCATTTATCTTTCTTTTCGTTTTGTATGTTATTACAACATAGTCGTACGACCGCGTCGTTCGGACGTTCGGCTGGGTTGTATAATATGAACGCTGCTATTGATGAATTTCTAGGTTGAATGGAACTATGGACATGTTTCGTTCAGTTTGAGGAACGATCGAAAATGTTTCCAACTGAGGATATAGTTCCATACATGTCCTGAACTACCCAACTCTACTAAGATCCCTACCACAGCTAACAAAAAGTGGAAATAACCTTGAAACGCCTGAACAGATCTTCATAAATTGTAGCTTAGAACCATCTCGAACACGGTGGCTTTCTACTAGCAACTAGCAAGTTGGTTAACGTTCTCAAACGAGGAAAATCGACAAAGCTGGATGTACTCAGAAAGTCTGATGGTAGCTTCACGGAGTCTAAAGCAGAAACTCTTATTTTACTGTTGCAGATCCATTTGCTGGGGAATCAGACTGTTATCGGCTCGTTGCACACTCCCTCATTGGAAACTGCGCATGAAACGATGAAAACAACTCGGCGTAGCTGGTATGTTGCGTCACGCGTGGCAACTACTGAGACCATTGAATTTGCTGTGGCATCTTTTGATGGCTCTAGATGCCATATAAGCAAACTAAAAATATCCGAAAATAAGGTTTGATGTTAATGCTTAATCTACCATGGTTCTATTTCACTTCGGTTTTGCATAGCAGAGCAAATGTTGAATTGGTCAGCAACAGAATTCAAAAATTATGTGGATCATTTAGAGTTAGATGCGAACTCTCTGAAAACCACATAAATTCTTCTTCTTCTTCTTCTTCTTTTCCGGCGTTGTTATGGTCAGAAGTGTAGGACCATAACCTTCCCACTTAACTGCATTCCTACTGGTCCGCTTGTGGGGTCCGCCGGTTTGACCTCAGAAAGTAGCGGCAGGCTTCCCGGTTTGGGATTACTTCATCGCTGAGGCCAATCAAATGCTGGTGTTTTTGCATTTGTTTTTCGGCCTGCCTTTTTTTTTTTTTTTTTTTTTTTTGTGACACGGGCATGCTTCAGATTTTTTTGTTTGATCTTACTCTTACAACACCGGTGATCTCCAGTCGTGTCAACCCACTGATTTGCATGTACACTTGTGGGGCAGTTTAATGGTGGTATATGTGTCCCGAGGCTCACCTTGGTGTTTTCTAAATTGCCTAGATGTGATTTTTGTTTACCTTTGTTTTAGTCGCCTTTTACGACAAGCGAGAGCTATCGCTGCAGGGATATTCTTAACCCGTCGGAATGAAAACCACCTAAATGAATTAAGTTAAAACCATTACACATGATTTAGTTACTCTTGCAATATATTTACATATGTTTTCACTAATTATACCCGGGACAGCCGTTTCTTTCTACAAATACTCCTCCGGAGCCATTCAACTGATTTTGACTAAACTTACCAAGGTGATCATGTGGACATCGCTGAGTGTCCGTACGTTTTGTTTTTTTCCAATTCGACTTATTATTGAGGAATAATCACGGAAAACCTGATTTTCCTATGTGGAGTGTTAAGATCAGACTCACTATCGGGAAATAGTCACCGAAAAACTAATTCTCAATTGATGTCTATGGGAAAAATGTCACGCGCAAAATCGAATTTCCCGGAGGGAAAAAGATTCTACGGATTGTTTAAAAACCGCGAAGCCCTTGCCAGTTTGCGCTGCGCACCTCTCGCTTGGAACTCAATTTTTTCAGAACTTTTGGAAATTTTTCGTCTTTTTATTTTCCAAAAATAATCATAAATATTGAGGCAACTTTTTCGTATAAGGTAATTAGAAATTTATGTTATAACAACTGAGATATTAACGAAAATCGTTCTGATAGACTTACTATAAAAATAAATACATAGGAAAAAATAACCCTAAAGGATAAATACCATAAAAAACTAAATATATCAATTGAGCTAAAAAGAGGTAAATAAGACATTGTGTTATAAGCGAATATCTTTTTACTTATAAATTGCTTAGATCATGCCAAGGTTGCGTCAGAGAACTAACATTAGGAGACGAACAGTGAATGCCAGACGACACGACAACGATCAATTTAATGGCAACAGTGAGGAAACACGAATTGTACAAGAATTCCAACGAAATCTGGATAACAAGTCGTACTACATGTGCTCAAATTGCTACCGTTTAGACTACAAGAATACAACTGACAACTACATCTGCAATGCTTGTGTTAAGAATCCAACTAAATTCACACCTGTAAATAACATGTACCCTGGCGACGTTCCATCAGAACTCAAAGAACTGACTATGGTTGAGCAATTGTTTATAGCTAGAGTACATCCCGTAATGAGAATACATCAAGTTCGCACCTATGGTTCAAATGGACAGTATCATTACTCTGGAAACGTAATCAATGTAGCTCAAGATATACTTCCACCTGCAACTTCACTTCCTGTTGCACCAGATAACTTAGATATAGTGATCGTCAGACGTGCTGGTATGGATGGTTTTACTGATTTCAGAGTTAGAAAACATGTTGTTCTGAATGCATTGATATGTCTTCAATGAATCAATCCTTTTTATGCTGATGTAGTAATTGACCTAGATCTAATTTCAAATTTACCTGATGATGGCAATATTGCGAATGATTTACCGTTCATTGAAGATGGAGAAATTATAGAAAATGAACCTGAAGTTGTAACTATAGAAGAGAATGTTGACACGTTTGCTCCAAGACCAGGTCAAGAAGCAGCAGTTCAAGCTACGTTAAATTGGCCTACAGCAAACAGTGATCCCATTAACGAATTCCGTCAGAGTGGTTACATTATGCAAGCTTTTCCTCACCTTTTCCCCACTGTAAATGCGATTTTCTTGACTTCAGTCGTGTTTTCAAAGTAACTTTTCGAGAGTGGTGTGAACATCTCATGAGATTCCGCGACCAACGATTTGCACAAGACCCTCGATTCCGGTTTTTTTTGCCTAAATACTATGCAACGCCACGACGCTTGTAGACAGAGCGGTGTACTAGCCAAGACGAGTGACCTTCAAAACGTTCAAAATATCCAACAACTTGTTCAGAAAGTTCAGCAACAGCCAACTCTCATTAAACGTATTCTGTCTTGGGGTGCAAAGATCCGAGGCACTTCAGCTTACTGGTACCAACAGCGTTGTGAGCTTCTTGCTATGGTTAACCAGCTTGGTATCCCGACTCTATTTCTAACACTAAGCGCAGCTGATCTCTGGTGGCCATGTCTAATTCGTCACTATGGGATATCTTCAGATGCACAGTAAACAGGTATTGTAAATCGAATTTAAACAGTGAGACAAAAGGGTTCGCTCAGCTCAATTTTTTCAAAGCAGCCCACCTGCATTGAAATCCTAGTTATTTATTATTTAGTATTTACTTATATTTATTTATTTGTTCATCTATTTATAACATTTATTTATTTATTTATTTTTTATTAATTTAAATAAATTAAATATAATTATTATTTATTTATCTATTTATTATTATTTTTTTTTCTTTTCTAATTTTTTTTTTGTTATTTCCCCAGTTTTTGTGTTATTTTGTTATTTTTTCCTATAATTGTTTAATAATGTGTTATTTCAGTAGTAAAGTTTCCTAAATAAATTATATCTCTGAACTATTATTGTAAATTGTGCGATAGCCATTGTAACTTAAGAACGAAATAAAGAATTTCAAATATCAATTTAATTCAAAATCTTTCGATGGCTTTAAATCGCCGGGCACTGAAGGGATATACCCTGTTATGCTGCAAAAAGGTATAAGACAGCTGCTTCCTACTCTGAAAATAATTTTCCCTGCTAGCCTGGGACTTGCCTACATACCTACTCCTTGGCGTGCGCTGAAAGTGGTCTTTATTCCCAAATTAGGGAAAGAAGATTACTCACTCGCCAAGACTTTTAGACCAATCAGTCTAACATCCTTCTTGCTGAAAAGCATGGAGAGATTAATAGAGTTGCACGTGCGCAAAGTTGTCCTTCGAATGCTTCTTCTCTCGGACATGCAACATCCTTATCAGCACAGAAAATCCTGCGAGACTGCACTTCAAAACCTAGTTAGGAAAATTGAAGCGCTCTCGAAAGGAAAGGGTACGTACTAGGCATTTTCGTCGACATTGAGGGAGCTTTTGATAACGCTACTTTCGACAGCATATGTAACGCTGCTAGACGACATGACGTAGATGAAGCACTGGTTTTGTGAATCAAAGCAATGCTCGTGCACAGGACAGTGATCGCTGATGCAGGCCTCGAACAATGTGTCATGTCTGGAGTAAACACTAGCTACCCGCAAGGTGGCGTCTTGTCTCTGTTGTTATGGTGCATGGTGGTCGACTCTTTGCTCGATGCCTCTGGAATCTATGCCCAGGCCTATGCGGACGATCTTGCTGTTCTCTCTGTGGGCTCTTGTTTAGCGACTGTCTGTCTCAAAGCGCAGGCGGCGCTGGATGTGATCGGAGACTGGTGCACGAGTAATGGGCTGTCGGTTAATCCTCTTAAGACTAATGTCGTTCTCTTCACGAGAAGGAGGAAAAATACTGGCATTACACAGCTGGTGCTAAAAGGCATTCCCATCCCGATATCCCAGAATCAACCACGATATCCCAGCACCAAGGAAGTTAAGTACCTGGTAGTCATCTTAGATAACAATCTTCTTTGGTCAAAGCATGTTGAGTCCAAAACTACCAAAGCGCTGTTAGCTTTTTGGCAAGGCAAAGGTGCCTGTGGCAAAACATGGGGCCTTTGGATCTACACGGCAATGATAAGACCGATAAACTCATATGCATCGGTTGTTTGGTGGAACAGGCTAACACGCAAACACGTTGTGGCCTCTTTCGCCAAACTCCAAGGAGCGGTCTGTCTTGGTTGCACGGGGGCTTTCCCCAGCACACCGGGAGCTGCTCTGGATGCTATGATGAATCTTCCACCCCTTGATATATATATCAGAGGGTGCGCACTGAAAGCCATGTCTCGCCTAAAGAGAAATAGTCTTTGGTACAACTCGCATTGGAGTGAAAGGGTACTTGCGCGAGAAATATCCTACGATCCCTGTCTCATGGATATGCCTTCCGACGCAATGACATTTGCCGTCCTATTGCGCTTGAATTCTACAGTCAAATTTCCATGGCGTCAGTACTAGCTTTGGCCAGATACTGAGTCTTTTTTACAGAGGGCTCCAGGAGTGGGCGGGGGTCCGGTGCTGGAGTTTTGTTTGAGCGCGAAAACATTCGATTGCACTCCTGGTTAGGAAAATATGCGACTGTCTTTCAATCAGAGATATACACAATCCTAATGGCCATGCACTGTGTTGTGAGGCGCAGGTGGAAGGGAAAAAGCATATGCGTCTGCAGTGACAAACAAGCTTCACTCAAAGCTGTGTCAAACCATCTATGCAACTCCAAATTATTGCATGAATTCAAGATCTTTGTGAACAAAGTCGGAAGACTAAATTCAGTAAGGCTTGTATGGGTCCAGGTCACTCTGGAATTGAGATCTCCGATGAACTTGCTAGAAGGGGCACAGACGAGAGTTTCTCAGGACCTGAACCCTGCTTAGGTCTACCTGCTTCCACGGTCAAATCTGACATCAACGACTGGGTCTTTAATGCACACAGTCGTAGATGGAGGGAGTATCCAGGATGCAGGATGACTAAGCGCGTACGCCCTGATGTCTGCAAGAAAGCCGCAACATGTTTCTTATCCTTAAGGAGAAATGATTGCAGAAAGCTTGCGGGCGTCATTACAGGCCATTACACTTTTGCCAAGCATCTCTACGTGCTTGGCATCAGTGAGACGCCTACCTGTGCTGCATGTTGCGAGGAGCATGACACAGCAGAACACTTTCTCTGCGACTGTCCCGCCTTCGCTGGCGTACGGTGGTGCTCCCTTCGGGCCAACGTGGTGCGTGCCGAATCTCTTAGCTCTACATCACTGAAGTCCCTCCTCACTTTTCTCCGGACAACGGGGAAAATACAATAAAGACAAGGTGTCTGTCTGGTAGTACAATGGACCAGTATTTGTGTCTGAGTGCTCCATCAGATAGTAGAAGCCTCCAACAAAAAAAAAAAAATGTTGTTGGAGTAAAAGTCTGGCAATCCGCAGCTGCATGTTAGCGGAAGTGTTTCGTTTGAGATGGACCTTCGTTGTGCGTACAATGCATTGCTTGAATGATGGTCCTGTGCGCTTACGTGCGAATAACTTTTTATAAATTATAAATTTCGACTATAGGGTGCATTCAAACAAATCCTTGAACAATTCTATTCGACAATTTCACGTATGATATTCGGTCCCAAGTTTAACGGCATATTCAGCGGTTTTGGTCTAATTAAGTATTTAGAGTCCAAGTGTCCAAAATAATTAAGTCGTATTGAGTGGATAGATTTCATAACGCCGGCCCGAACTACGTCTATTTTTGATGGCACGAAGACTGCTTTTCAAGCGATGTACATATGTAAGTAAAAAAAAGCGTCAGATGAGACAGTTCGTAGCTAGATTGCTACGCGATTTTCGTGAGTAATTATGGTGTGGACCTTTAAATTCAATATTTTCATTTATTGAACTGATGGCCACCTGCCTTAAGTACCATCGTCACATTTGAATCATAGGACCATGATAGACCTAAATAAAGTTAGCCATTATAGGTCGTTGGTGAGGTCTCGCGGTGTGTTTGTTTTTTCTTTCTCATTCCTCTGAATATCTTTTTTTTATTTAGTCGGCGCTATATTCTTCATGTGCGTCCTTTTGGCCGTTTGCCTTTTTTTCTCACTGGCAAGACGATGGCCAGAGCTCATACGACGTTGGACTGAAGTGGAATTGATATTTGTCAAAGCTCCATATAGGTCTCCTAAGAAAAAATTAAGCAGCCGCGTACGTCGGGCTGCCGTCGTTATAATATTCTTTTCCACCGGTAGGTGTGCATCTATGAAACATATCTATTTAAGCTTTTTATCCTAAAATTGCATCTCTATTGGCATAGTTGAGCATGCTATCTTTTTTGCATCGAACATCTACAGCTACATCAAACAGGCAGAACTATGCAACAACACCGAACGGCAATCATTCAACAACTTTGTACACACCAAATACGATTACGTGTTCCATGTCATTCCGTATACCATGGTCTCAGGAGTAGCTACGCTGGTGAGTCCATATCGCAGAACTTCTATCTAAAAATAGTTCCGCCGTACATTGGTTCTTTTATCATAGATAGTAAATGCATTGTGTACATTCGTCTGGAACTATATGGACCTGTTCATTATGATGGTAAGCAAGGCTCTAACCTACCGGTTCGAGCAAATCACAACCCGGATAAAAGATTTAGCTAACAAGGTAAGTTCGAGAGAAAAATTTGGGCAAAGTTTTTTCATTAAAATTCCTTATAATTGTCCTCATCCTTACTGCCGTTTATTTTTATGTATTAAGGATGTTCCGGAGCATGTGTTCACGGATGTGAGGGAGCATTATGTGCAGCTATGCGAATTGCTGGAGGACGTGGATGAGAACTTGTCAGGAATCATCTTGCTGTCATCCATGAACAACTTGTACTATGTCTGCTATCAACTGCTAAATATATTCAAGTAAGTTTTGCTCACATCTTTCTTAACAAATAGGTTGATCGGAATAAGGACTTGCGGCCCTTTTGCTTTCTGTTTTTTGTGCTTTGTTTGTCGCTAGTGTTTGGATTGAGGATAGAGATTTAAATGCGGTGGGGATGTTTTTTTTAGCCATGGACTTGGGATATTAATGAGGTGGAGGTCTAATAAGATTCGTTTTTTAATTAAATGAAATTCTCTTACTGAGAAGAAGCTTTTCTGAGCTAGTTTCTAAGTAAAACTACACAAGTAAGTGTTGTGGATTTTTGGAAGCTGCGTACCATATGAGAATATTGATAAGGTTTTTTGAATTGTTTTTTTTTTTTTTGTTGTAAAATGTTCCTCGTCGATTTTTCTTTCAATTGCAAGTGATACAATTAGCGACAGAAAGGAGTACTTCTTTAAAGGACTTATAATACATTTTTTAGAACTGAATTTTAAGGCAGAACACACGTTTTATCACCTTTCTGACTTTTTCAGTCAACGTATGTTAGTCTGATTTACTCGATTTGTCAGTTGTAATATTAGTGAAGACGTCTCAAATATGTAAACATGTCTAAAACCTTACCACCTTACCAGCGGCTGTGGCTACCGATGTCGCTGAGAACGAAGAAACGTCAGCCAGACAAAGGACCGTGCAATTCGGCATAACCAGACGGACCTTACAGCGAATTTCAGTGAAAAACTGACACAAGATGCAAACAGTTCATCAGTTAATGCCTGCTGACCGTCAGTCGTGTGTGAATAACTGTCAAGGCATTCTTATTCTCAACAATGAAGGGGACGATGACGATCATCATGAGCGACAAAGCACATTTGCAATTAAGCGGATACGCCAATGTGCAAAATTGAGTGGAGCCATTACATCCACTTAAAGCCACTGTGTGGTGCGGCGTTCACGCGGAAGGAGTGATTGGGCCGTATTTTTTTGAGAACGCCATCGGCAATAAGGTCACTGTTACTGGCGAACGTTACAAGGCCATGATAAACGACTTCTTATTGCCGGAATTGGATGAGCGGAGCTTGGTAAACATATGATTTCAACAAAACTGTGCAATCGCACACACAGCACGAGCTATAATGGATATTGTGAAGGAAGTGTTTCCTGGTTGCGTATAATCCCCCGTTTTGACGATTTTGCATGGCCAGCAAGATCGTCCGACTCAGTCATCCCAGACTATTTCTTTGAGAAGTCGCCGGCTTATGCCAACAAGCCTTAGATGATCCCAGCTCTTAAGAAGGCTACTCGACAGGAATGCGAACAGTTATCACCGGAAATCTTCCGGAAAATCATGGAAAATTCGATAAAACGGGTACAAATCTGTTCAACACTGACAACAGCCACTTGAAGCATAAAATTTTTCCACTTAACAGAAGAAATTGTAAAGTTCCAAATAAAGATTTTCATCATCAAAATTACTATTTTTTATTTAGTAAAAAAGTAATTCAAAAACAAAATTGGATGATTAAATTTGAGCCACCTTGTATAACTTTGAGTTTCACAAAAAAATTGTTTTTTATTGTGTTGAATATGTCAAATTTTTTGTTGACACATTTTCGGGAGGTTTTCATTTATTGTTTTAATTTGAATAAAAATCCAGCTGGAGCGCTTGTGGAAGTGTATGGTGGCAATGCTCCATAAGATAAATCATATAGGGAGTGGTTTCGACGTTTTAAGAATGGCGATCTGCCATTATAGGTATAGGTTACAACTGATTCGTTTGAGAGGAGCGAAACTTTATTTTAAAGTTTGGTTGGAAAGCCAAACCTATCGCGAGACTGATGACGTTTTGGAAAATCCTATAGCGCGGTTAAGGAAGCCCATAAGCTCAAAAATGAGCGCCTTTTAGAAAATAAAGAAGGTGGAAGCCGAAAAAAAATATTATATGAGGTAAATTAGGGGCACAATGTTAAAAAAAATGTTAGGTCATTTTAACGGCAACGTTGCACATTGAAAACATCATTCCCAAAAATCATTTATTTCTAAAATGAGTATGATAACAAGAATCTAAACTTTTGAAGCACCTTTATACCTTTAATAAAGAATGCAAGATTAACTTGATTGGTAAGTACGGAAAGCAAAGGGTTTGGTGAAAACCAAAGTTAGGTTAGGTAAGGTGACTTTCCTCCGTAAAAAAAAGCGGTGGGGATCACTTAGACCAAGATTTGTCACCGCTATTCCTGGAACCATTTTGAGTGCTGAAACAAATTCGATATTTTGCAGATCTCCATTTCGGACAGATGGACATTCTCTCAGAAATCGTCTTCCTAAGGAGGCTAGGGCAGGGCAATTACATTGGAGATGGGATGGAGATTCTTGACACAGATCATGACACCTACTGAAGTAGTTGTTGTATGATAGTCCTATTCTTGCGGCATATTTTCCCAAAGCGCAATCTCCTGTTAGGACTCCGATTAGGCTGCTTATAATCTGCCTGCGTATTTTTAGCAGGCTTGTGGTCTTACGTTGATAATACCTGGGCCAGGTTTTTCTCGCATAGTTGCATGTTTTAAGTTCCCGCCATCTCTCATTTGCCTGTTGCAGTGCATTTTCGAGATTTTATATTTTTGCATATCCATTGGTGAGTGGAATTCCCCTTTAACAGTCGAGAGCTCCAGTGCGGTGCCTATTTTTGGCTAGTTTGTCTGCTTCACAGTTACCTGGTATGTCGCTGTGTCCAGGTACCAAGCCCAACGTTATAGCGCATCTGCTCGATATCTCATTTAGAGACGTGCCTGACCTATTTTTATCTTATTATCGGTGATTCGAGTGCTTTTATTGCCGCTAGGCTATCTGTGTAAATGACAATGTCTCTGTTGTTCATCGATATCACAGACAGTCAGTCGGCGGGACGAATTGTTGTTTTGTAGAGAATCTTCGAGTCAAATTTAAGTAGTCCGTGACTTCACTTATATTATTGCTTTGGCGTAGAATACCCTATTTCGGAGAACTTCCATTGAGCGAATTCCTTGAGTCGCAGCGCCGATTTCTTTGCCTTTTCCTTGCCAAAGAGATCCAAGGGGAATAGGTGAAGCATCGTTTCGAAGGCTGCAGTGGGGGTTGTTCACAGTGCCCCTGCGTTCTTCCGCATTCAATTTCCAGTTGAGCTTCCTGTTGAATATCACGCCAAGGTATTTGGCGTGGTCTACGAATCTAAGGTAAGTCCCAGTTTTGGTGGAGTGGTTTGAGGAATCTGCCGTTTTCTTGTGAATAAAACTAGCTCCGTTTTGGAGGGATTTATTCCAAGCCCGCAGTTCTCCGCCCAATTGGCCAGTTTGCCTAGGCCTGTTTCCATCAAATCCCTGATTATTGGGAGATATTTCCCGCTAATTTCCAGTGCAATATCGTCTGCATACGCAATGACTTTGCACTCGCTGTCCTCCAGGGATAGGAGTATTTTGTTTACAAATAGCACCCACTATTGCGGAGATAATACTCCTCCTTGTGGCGTGCCACATTCTACTACCCTTTTTGTTTGGTAGCAGCCGAATTTCAAATAAATCAACCTGCTTGAAAGCATTTGTTTGATCCAAAATATTATATTATCAATAACCTCCATTCGGACCTGCAGATTTGTATGGAAGGAAGCTATTTACTGCCCACTGGAGTTTCTTTTTGCTTACTACTTCCTTCGAAATGAACGGAGAACTCGGTATGAGTTGTTCGAAATTATCGTTATTAGGTCTAGTGACTTTTCGCTGGTCACTGTTGTGGTACCATCTGGTTTGTTAATTAAGGCGAGTATAGTGGGAGCCTTTGACAGTAACTCACTTTACTGACCTCATTATTTTCTTCTGTTTCGGAGCAAAAGTTACGCCAGTATGTCCCTTGCGCATTTCTTATATCACGTTTATATAGTCTGAGGCTGTTCTTGTAACGGTTCCCGTCCTCTGTTCTGTTTTGTTTTTTTTGCTTTGTTAAAAAAACTGCCTGCTTTCCTTTTTAAGGGTGCCAAGATCAACAGACCACAACGAAGGTTTGGTTCCCTCTGTTGGTCTACTACTTGGACAAGACTTTGGAAGGAATTGCTCCGGTAACTTGAGACGCCAAACGTTCAATTCGAAAACCAGATACTGAGCTAATAGGAACTAGTCTTCAAATGGAATATTGTTGGATTGTATTTTCAAAAATTACTCACACCACCATCATACTAAGCCAATCATACATGCTATGTACAAAGCTTTTATAATAATAATAAATAAGTCAGTCCACTTGAAACCGCTGATGTGTTCACTTCGTTTGGAATAACTTAAACGGTTATGGGCCGAGGACATGTTTAAATAATTTATTTTATTTCTATTGTATTTGATCGCTAGATTTTTTGAGAATAAAAACTTATAGTTTAATTTCGGATGCACGGTTCAGATCTGGTGTGCGATTAATAATAGAAATATGGATAGTGAATTAATTAAAATCGAAAAATTGCTATGTGCCGATCAGTGGGCGACCTGGAAGTTCCAGGTAAAAATATTATTAAATGCAGCTGAATTATTTGAAGTGGTTACGGGAGATGATCTCAAGCCAAGGGTTGATGCAAACAACGAGACGGTGAAAGAATGGTTACAAAAAGATGTAAAAGCTCAAAAAATAATTGCAATGACAGTGGGAGGGCAAGCGTTGATTCACATCATTAACTGTACTACTGCTCAGGAAATGTGGTCCAAACTTTTGTCAGTGTATGAACATACAACTGCTACCAGTATTAATATGTTACAGCAGCGGTTCTACAGCTATGTAAAAGACCCACATGACGACGTTGCAACACACATAAGCAAACTGGAATGTCTGGCACAACGATTAAGAGAGGCGGGAGAGGCGGCCCAAAATATTGATGACATTGCCCAAAGAGTTTGGGCACTTTTTTTGTGCATGGGAATCAACCGCAGAGAATCAGCAGACGATTGGGAACTTAACTTCCAGATTGATAATGGAAGAGACGCGTTTAAACATCCAACAGCCGTCCTCTTCTAGTGTACCAGAAAGCAATGCTCTCTTTAGTCAAAAACAAAAAAAATATTTTGGAAAAAAGAACCAATACAGTCAATACCAAAAACTGAAGAAGCCTGGAAAATGTTTTTAATGCAATCAACATGGGCATTGGAAGAACTGTCCTCATAAACCGAAAACAAAAGATCAGTTGAATTTTGCCAATAAGAGTAATGAATATTGTGAGGCTTTAGTGTGTGAGAGTGACTTTGCTGAAAAATTAAGTTCTTTTGGTGATGATTGGCTTCTGTATTCAGGTGCAAGTGAGCGAATACTCGGACCTAGAAGTACCAATGCCAATCACTATTGTGAAAGGTCAACGAATTATGGTTTATGGCAAAGGAACTATTTTCATTCTCGCACATGATAAAATAAAATGGAAGAAGAAATGCTTAATAAATGTATACATATTTTGTTCCGGATATCAAAGTAAACTTGTTTTCGAGTGGAAGTGCATTGGAAAAAAAATGTCGATTGTTTTCTGACATGTGGGTTCCTGATTGCAGTGGGTACTCGTTTTAATAGATTATACAAAATGCATTTCAAGGTTATCCTACCAAGTGAATCCGCACATTTATCAACAATCCCTGAAAGTGTCGAAACATGGCATCAGCGCCTGGGCCATTTGTGTCTCAAGCAAACAAGAGCTATTCTACACAAACAAAAAATTAAATTTGCTGATAATGGCGACTTATTTTGTGATGCCTGCGCATTGGGAAAAATGCATCGTTTGTCGTTCGTTAATAGCAGCACGAAAACAGAACGAGTAGCTGAATTAATTCATACCGATGTCTGTGGCCCTATGCAGGAGAGTTCGATTGGCGGCTCAAGGTACTTCCTATTATTTAAAGATGATTTTTCTCATTTCAGAACTGTGTTTTTCATCAAAAACAAATCAGAAGTTCCTGATTTGATTGAGAAGTTCTTCATAAAATTCAAAAACGAAACTGCTTGTACCATTCGAACTCTCAGATCAGATAACGGTCGAGAATATATAAACAGACAGGTGGAATCGTTTCTCGACGCCAATGGCATTCGTCACCAAACAACAGTTCCTTACAGCCCGGAACAAAATGGAAAGGCAGAGAGAGATATGCGATATATCAGGGAAATTGCCCGGACTTTAATCCACTCAAAAAATCTTCCAATCAAGTTGTGGGCTGAAACAGTCAATACTGCAGTATTCGTCATAAATCGATTTGGCCCAAGTCCTATCAGCGGAAAAAGTCGTTTTGAATTATGGTACAATAGAATCTCGATAATGTGAACTATCCACTACCTACTCTAAAATGTGAATTCGTGACCATTATCCGCTACATATGTACGTATCCGGAAATGTGAACTTTTTTTTTTAAGTCGTCTTTGTTTCTTTTCTTGTTTGCTTTCAAAGTCTAACGGTTTTAAAAAGGAAGAGGCAACAGCAAAAAGTGAATATTGCGCCATCCCAGAGCAAAATCATTGTTGATCGAGCGGAGCGTAGCGGAGCGAGAGCAATCACCCACTTTTTGGCTCACTATATTTGGGGAATATAGTGCTCCGAAAACGATTTCGGACTAATCTTGTACGCACTAAATGTAGATATCGGCTATAACCACACATGTGTGCAGCATGTCATTCGATAGATCTAGGTCTGTAGATGAGCCATAAATTATCAAATGAAATTGTTTGATTGAAAAATAGTGAGAAATAACGAGTTTAGAAAAGTGCCATGTGGATCGAAAGCAAGGTTGATAAAACAACAAATTTGCTCGCTCGATCAAAAATTTTCAGTAGCGGAGTTAAGCCCGTGCATACTGATCTGCCTAGTATGTCACTTGCGCACGTGTTCATTTCTGTTCGTTTTTTCTGATGTTAAAGTTGTATTAAAGCTATGGCTCCTTCGAAGCAAAAGCAACACAGATTCCTTACTATCAAGAAAAAAGCTCATATTTTGAGAAAACTGGAAAATGGCTGCTCAGGATTAAGGTTGTCCCTGCAGTAGGGAGTTACAAAATCAACAATAACAGCCATAAAAAAACAAAAAAACAAAATATTTGAGTTTATAAACAAAACTGAGTCTAGAATCGGAAAGAGGAAAACCTTAAGAACCTCAGAGATGCCTCAAATGGAAACTGCCTTCTTTGAATGGCTTATGAAACAGCGGGAAAAAAATGTGCCAATTACGACTAACTTACTGAGAAATCAAGCAAATCATTTTAACAGTCAGTGTAAGGAATCACCTAATTTCAATGCTAGAGACGGATGGCTACAAAAGTTTCGAGAACGTCATGGAGTGCGAATATGGAAAATATGCGGGGAAAAATTGTCTGCAAATCATGAAGCTGTAAAGCCCTTCCTCGAAGAATTTCATGCCTACGTCAGGGAAAATTCTCTTGTTCCAGAACAAATTTATAATGCCGATGAGACTGCTCTTTATTGGAAACTTCTTCCGGGGAAAACTCTTGTGTTGTCCAAAGAGGCAACTGCACCAGGCAGAAAAAGCAGTAAGGAACGGGTGACTTTTTTGGGATCAACAAATGCGACTGGAACGCACAGATTGAAACCTTTCATAATCGGAAAGGCAAAAAATCCCAGGGCGTTTTCTGAATTGAATGTGCCTGTGTTGTACAAGTCAAGCAAAAATGCCTGGATGACAACAGAAATTTACCTAGACTGGTTTAATAATAATTTCGTAAAGTAGGTAAAATCAGACTTCTTCTCTCTCAATAACGAATCATAATGGTACATCATTTTTTTACAGGTTACAAATTATTTCGAGACAATAACTTACCAATAAAAGGCATTGCTTCTGTTGGATAATGCATCTTGTCACGGCAAATAAGACAAGTTAATAAGCACATAACAGTTATGTTTTTTCCACCACACGTTACTGCCCTGATCCAACCTATGGATCAAAATGTAATTAATCTTTTGAAACTTGATTACAAGAAAAGAATAGGTACTGTCTGAAATTGTTGCCACACAGGGCAAGGAGAATGACTTACTCTTAGTTTTAAAATAGTTTAATTTACGAAAAGCTGTAAGCATTTTGTCGGAGTCTTGGAAAACAATTTCGGTGGCAGCCATAGCAAAATGTTTCAACAAAATCCTACCAAGGCAGTCGAATACCAGAATACCTAATTCCGTTAAGGCGCCTCCAAGAGCAAGATGAAGCTAAATATTTTGAGAGTTAATTCCAGCACATGAGTAATCTTTTAAGACGTGTTGATGGTTCTATGGATATTTCAATCGAAGACATACGATTTTGGATAGTCGAGACTGATCGTGAGATAAACGAAGGGGCAGCTGAAGAAAACGCTGAAGATGTGGAGACTTTTTCTGTTGAAGAAGTTCATAATTCAGCGAAAACGTCTCATTGTTGTGCAATTCAATGTTCAAATGTCTTGTTGGATTGGGCTCATGAAAACGAACTGGGTGCGGATGCCATAGCAGCTATAAATAATATTAAAAGTATGGCAATTGAAAAATCTACGTCTTGCGTTTTTCAAACGAAGATCACAAATTATTTTACTAATAAATAATTCGGTTTTCTCTTTTTAGTTTTTGAATAATAATTTATGTATGTATCTATTGACTTTTTTTTTTTCTTTTTTGCTTATTGTTGAAACTGTTTTATTGTGTTTTTTTTTGTTTTGTTTATTGTTTAAACTGCTTACCCAAATAAATGAAGAATTCGTTTATATAAACTTAAAAAACTATGTGTTTTCATTTTGCTTAATGTATTTTTCAACAAAAAAAAAATTTTTTTTTTCTATTCGATAATGTGAATCTCTCTAAAATGTGAACTGGCCATGTTTTAATTAGTTCACATTATCGTGATTTTACTGTACCAAGAGACGCCATGAGTAAATAATCTTAAAGTACTTGGAAGTGAGATCTATGTCCATATACCTAAGGAAAAAAGACAAAAATGGGACAAAAAATCCAAACCTGGTATTTTTGTTGGATATGGAGAAAATACCAAAGGTTTTCGGATATGGTTCAAGTAATCGAACAAGGTTGAAATATTCAGAGATGTTATTTTTAAAGAAGATTCATACATACATATGTACATGCTTGAAAGACTCGGCACCATTTCTAGTTGAGGGAAAAGAGCAGGAAAAAGAAGAACATAGGACACCATTTGCAGAGGAAAAAGAAGAAGATCCAGATCCAGACCACAATCCAAAACCCCTTAGTGATATCCAGTCAATGAAGTTCCATATGAAGCTTCGCAGTCAGTCAGTGGCTCCAGGTGGAAGCTCCAGATTAATTGCTGATGCTATGGAAGGTTACGCGTTTGTGTCCTGCAGTGTCGTAAGCTAACGGTTTCCGAGATATTGGCACAGATCCCCTCCTTCCATTTAGTAAATGAGTAAATGAAATTCCATTTCTCATGCAATCATATTTTAAATTTTTTGATTGAACGCGGTATATTACTTAAAACACGTACATAAGTGCTTGACATGTAAAAGCGATGCGGAAATGTGTTTGGACAAATGTATATTTCGGTGTCGACGCATATATTGCGTTAAAAATAAAAACAAAAAACGTATTAGGCGGCAATGTAACACGAAAATGTTCATGGAACTTGGTTTCGAAATATACATGTGAACATCGAGACATGTTGTATGTTTATCGGCTACCACATAATGTTAAGGCCTCCGCGTCATACGTTTTTGCAAAACGAACTCGAATTATCGTCGAAACCCGTTGTGGATTGGGCCAGTTTCTGCCGAGAAGTGTGTGTTATGTGGGCAAGAAAGAATTCAACCCAAATAGGTGGCCAAAATGAAATAGTTGAAATTGATGAGGCCAAAATCGGCAGGCGAAAATTCAACAAGGGACGACTCCTAACAGGGCGTTGGATTTTCGGTGGTATCCAGCGTTCAACAGGAGAACTTTTTATCGAACCTGTTTCGAACAGATCGTCAGCAACTTTATTAGAGGTAATAAAGAGGTGGATTGAACCAGGAACTACGATCGTATCTGATTGTTGGAAGTCTTATGATTGCTTGAAAGACGAAGATTATGTTCATCTCGGGGTTAATCACAAAATTAATTTCGTAGATCCGAACTCTGGGGTACATACACAGAATATTGAGCGCGCGTGGCGGGAAACTAGGGCGTGGCGGGAAACTAGGGCCGCTCATTATGATGGATATTTGGCCGAATTTTTGTTTCGAAGACGGTTTTCATATAATGTCCGCCTTATTGCTTTTTTCAATATGATTGGTGAATGTTTTCCACCAAAACTTTAAATAGATGAATAAAACGATTATTATTGAAAATAGTGTTTCGTTTTTATTGTCGTATCCATATATATATATCGTATCCATACATGCACTCGTATATGAATTTGAGATTTCATTATTGATGCAATGAATGCGTAAATACATACATATATATGTATATCCATAACGTATGTATGTTTATATGGCATTTTGTTTGGATATATCCATCATATGTATTTACATCCATTTGTACACGTACTGAATAACTATGCATGTTTCATGTATATATGTATGTATGTATGTGCAACGTGCCTATTGTAAAAAGTAACGGAAGATCAAAAGATATTGGAACCGGATAAACAAATCGCGAAAAGTATTGAAGTTCTAAAGAATTAAAATAAATATAATAGTAAAGTTCCTAAAAACTAATATAAAATTGTGAAAAGTGCCACAGCCTAAAGACACAAAAACTGTGAAAGTGCTATAGTTTGAAGACATAAAAACTTTGCTTAAGGTTCAAGAAAAAAAGTGAAACCAAATTTTAAGGAAAAAGCTGAAACTCCAAAAGAGGAAAGAAAAATTGTTAAGTGCTACATATACGAAACAAAAAAAACATAATTAGAGAAAAATAATGGCAAATCCAGAACAGGCAATAGGCACACCAATAGCTCTACCTGTGAATGAAATCCTGAGAGAGTCATCGAAAATAAGAGAATTTAATGGAACTAGTGACTATTCTCTATCGTCATTTATTCGAGAAGTGGAGTTATTTTTACCCTGCTATAAGGATACACCGTTGGAAAACTACTTCCTTCAAAGGAACGTCATCAACAAAATCCAGGGCCAAGCATCGGAAGCAGTAAGAACATTAGGAGAAAACCCATCATCAAGGGAGATAAAAGAAGAGCTTGTAAGCAATTTCGGAGTGAGGGAAAGCTACCACACACTATACCACCAAGCAATATCAACTAGAAATCACAATGTAAGTGAATACTTTGATAAACTTAAGTTCATACTAGATAAGCTTAATAAGTAAGTACGAGTTTGACTCTAACAAACCTCCTGAATTTACACCTAAAAATAATGAAAAAATGATTCTCAAAACATTCTTAAATGGCATAGAAGCAAATTTAGCAAGTGTAATGTCGGAAAATAGAAAATTTTCGAGAAGCTTACTTTATTCTAGAGGAATCAGGTCTTCTTAAACAAAATGGGTATAATAATCATAAACCAAAATATAACAAAACAGAAAACACAAACACGAAACCACATAACGAAAGAAGTAGCTATTCAGGTCAGTTTAGGAACAGATCAGGACAATATAGATTTGGTAATAGCTCAGGTCAATTTAGACAACAGCGAAATACGTTCAATAATTCTGGACAATTCCGAAACAATTTCCAAAGACAAAACAGAAATAATAACGATCCATTACCAATGGAAGTCGACCATTTGCAACAAAACGAAGAAGTAAATTTTCGTTTAACAACCTCAGACAAGACTTACCAAAAGTACAACTTACAATAGGTAACGACAAACTGCTATGCTTAATCGACACAGGATCAACGACAACATTACTAGACAAATCCAAACTAACATCGTATAAGAGAAGCCCATTAAAAAACAAAACTTTATTTAACACTCTTCCTGGACGAACACATACTGACATGGAAATCATAACCGAACTCCCTTAAGAATTCTGTGAAAAAGCTTACATGAGCTGGAAATTGACAACATTTAACAATAAAGACTTTGACGGACTCATCGGACAAAATCTTTTAAAACCTTTACATGAAATTATTAACCTAGAACAGGAATATGTATGTTATATAGAAATAAATGGAAATAAGATTAAGTTCAAGAATGTTTGTCCATTCAACTCTAATGAGATTAACCTGATAGAAACCTCAGAACAACCACTACAATCACTCTTTAGAGAAGATCTTAGTAACGAAGAGAAAAAAGAGCTAGAAATTTTGTTGAAAAAAATAACGATTTGTTCTACAGAGAAGGACAACAACTAACAAAAGTCCAACACGAAATAATAACGACTGTAGACAAACCAATATTTTCAAAAATTTATAGATACCCACAAATCCATGAGGCGGAAATAACAAAACAAATCCGAGATATGCTTAAGCAAGGGATTATAGTAGAAAGTAACTCGCCATACAACGACGAGCGCAGTATTTTACAACCCTGTACCTTGCCAAGGGTTTTCACCAAATTTTGGTCAAGGAAGAGGATAGAAAGAAAACCGCT
Source organism: Merodon equestris (assembly GCA_958301585.1). Classification (NCBI taxonomy): domain Eukaryota; kingdom Metazoa; phylum Arthropoda; class Insecta; order Diptera; family Syrphidae; genus Merodon; species Merodon equestris. Next base: position 80,933,627 of record OY284414.1, read on the forward strand.
TTTTCTACCCCCCTAGGGCACTATGAGTACGTAAGGATGCCTTTCGGACTCAAAAATGCCCCCGCAACTTTCCAAAGATTAATCAAATCCATCTTAAGAGAATACATCAATAAGATATGCGTGGTATATCTTGATGATATACTTGTATTCAGCACTACTTTAAATGAACACATTACCAATGTGACCGTGTCCGAGAAAAGGGATCTAGTGTGTCAAAAAAGGTGTTTTGAGTTAAAAGTGGATTCTGGTACACTGAATAACATGAAATGGGTTAGATTCATGACAAAAATTTATTTATACCATAAAAATGTAAAAAACTGAAAGAAAAATTGAAAGAACATTCACACTAAGAATGCGTTGCGAAACTTTAAACGCGTTTATCTGTGAACTACGTTTTCGCACACTAGGTCCTTTTTCTCGGACGCGGTCACCAGAAACTGAAGCTGCCGCAAACAGCTAAACAAATAAAATCTTTTTTAGGTATGACAGGCTTTTATCGAAAATTCATCAAAGACTACGCCAAAATAGCATACCCTATCACGAAATATTTAAAGAAGAACGCTAAAATAAACTTTAACCCGCTGTATATCGAAGCATTCGAGAAACTCAAGATTATTCTAACTGATTCACCTGTACTTAAATACCCAGACTTTTCGAAAAAATTCAAGCTCATTACGGATGCCAGTGGCTCTGTTCTTGGTGTAGTTTTAACACAAGACGGACATCCAATCTGCTACTCATGCAGAACGCTTAATGAACACGAAAAAAGGTATTCTGCCACAGAAAAAGAGTTATAAGCGATTGTGTGGGCAGCAAACTACTTCCGGCCGTACGTTTACGGAAGACCTTTCGACCTCATGACAGATCATCAACCCTTAAAATTGCTACAAGCCAAACATAAAGGAAAGGATATTAATCCAAGGCTACAAAGATGGCTACTAAAGCTAGGCGAATATAATATTTGCATCGACTATATCAAGGGAAAAGAAAATGTAACAGCTGACTTCCTAAGTAGAATTAACGCAAACACAGAAGAAATTAATGCGATCGAGACGATCACACAAGATGACGGAAAGATCAATCCCGCAAACCAAGAAGTTCGCGAAATTGATAATGAGAGCATGCAAAACACAAACCATTCCCAACAGGAAGAAGCAAACGATCACTTCCCAATCCTAGATACGGTAGTCAATAGGTTTTATACTCAAATAATTTTCACTAATAACAAATCTAGTGACATCGAAATAGTCAACAACAAAAGAAAGATTTACATAAGCCCAGCTGATATACAACAAGACAAATTATCCGATATATTTAGAAGATTTATAACAAAGGGAAGAGTAGGAATTTATTCCGACATAAGTGAACACGAATATAATTTAGTACAGCAAAAGCTTATTGAACTTTTTATACCCAACAGACACATCAACTTTTTCAAATGTTCCTATAATGCAAAAGATATGAAGAGTGAAGAATGACCCCTTGCCTGTATCAGCGCCGCTGCACTGGCGAAGCAACGAAAACCAAAAATGTAAAATATATCAGTAGTCAATAAAGAGCACTCAATAGAGCAAGTTTTGTTTCTTTTTAAAAAGACAAACGGCTCGACTCGCGATTTAACTCGCGTGCTTCTGCGCGAATAAAGAAATATGTACTCAAAACAACTCTATCATCCTGCAATGTCAAACTCCGTTTTTATGAAACTATAATACCACTAGTGGCACTACGGATGTGAAACTTGGTCTCTGAATAAGAAGGAGGAAAAAAGATTCCGGTTCTTTAAAATCGACGATAAACGTAGAACGAATAGATAGTGGACAAACATTCAAAGGAATAATTTGTGAAAAACCCGGGGAAAAAATCTGGTCCATTGATGGGAGGACAAAAGATAGCCTAGAAGGTATAGAAGAGGACCTCGAAACATGGAAGGAACACACTTATAACGAAGGGTTGCCAATGAGGCTCTAAACTTCTGAGTTCCAAATGGCCATTAATAATAACAATTATCGTATAACAAGGGCCGATGTACTTATTTTTCTAACCTAATTATAATTATATAAATATTGCTGGGCTTCGGCGTAAAAAAAGATGTCGATTCCATTATATTATTTGTTTGGTGGCTTGTTGAGTGTCCTTTTTATTTACTTTCCAATAAAGACTTTTGGTCTCCTTGTAAGTTTTGCCAGCCAGTTTTCGGTTTTGTCGTTTTTCAATTGCCTTCTTTTCATGAGTCATGTTTTGATCCTTCTGGAGCTAGTTCTGACCGTGAAGTTGAGTCTATAGACTCTTCCATAAATCCTATTTGATTATTTCACACACATCAAAAGTTATCTTCCAGGTAAAAAGTGATTCCTGAATTTACAAAATCGTTATTCGCACCAAAGTCAGCTCGCAACATGCTACCCCTGCCACATTCCAGTGCGACATTGAGTTCGCACGTCACACTGTGAAGAAATCCACTAACGATTGATTTTGTAATCCGCATATCCAAATCCTAGTGACACCTTGACAGCCACCAGAGATGCCGAGCTGACATGAGCAAAAATTCCAAATACCACAAACCCACTTGGCATTTCGCCCCGACTGCACAGATGCCTATTTGGATACGTGCCTGAAATAAGTTCTCACCGTCATCACTCAGGAGACAGGCAACCGCACAATCCTTAAATAAAAGTGACAATCGACGCAGACAACCTTTATAACATGACGAAACCCTAATCTAATTTTATTTTCCCATTTTGACAATTGCAGCAAATTACGATGGCCAATCAATTACATTTACTTCTGGTATTCGCTTTTGTATCTGATCGGGCGCACGGCATTTGTACTCCTGTCAGCCGCATCGATAAACGATGAATCAAAAGCACCTTTGCGAATTTTGCGTAACGTTTCCCAGAAAACCTGGTGCATCGAGGTAGGTACACCATTCCACTTGAATAGATTGTCGAACATCTATTGATTCACCCCCATCCCCAGGTGGAGCGGTTAATTTTTCAAATGACAAACAACACTGTTGCGCTGTCGGGTAAAAAGTTTTACTACCTCACCCGGAAGCTCTTATTTGGGGTAATTGGTTATGTCAGGAAAAAACGATCCTATCTATTGTTAATATTTATGAATTTCTCTCTACAGATGGCTGGGACTATCGTGACCTACGAGCTGGTGCTGCTGCAGTTCGATGAGCCTAACCGGTCGCAGGGGTTGCCTGATTTATGCGCCTAGTGACACTGTCACTTGAATACTTGATCTATCGAATTAAAAACCAAATGGAGACATACACGCGATCAAGTCGTTTATACAAATAAATTTTTAATCGTCCTTGCCATGGTCGGGTTTGTTTTTCTGCGTTCATTTCTTGTGGTTTCGTTGATTATAGTTTTAGTTTCTGCGGTTAGCGATAGTTGTCGAGTTGCTTTTTGGATTTGTTTACCAACTGACACTTCGGGATAGCTGATTAGTGTTAGCAATGTCGGATTTAATCGGTGAGTGATTTAAGGACGATTTGTAGCTGATACGCCGTGTGAATGCGTTGTCTTAGATAGATTAATTGATTTGATTCGGTGTGCTTAATAAGTCTGGAACCATTTGAGGTTGATATAGCACTTTTAATTGGTTTGTGGTGTGTAATTGATATGATACCGATGGGAAAGATACTGTGAAAAAACATTATAATTTCCCCTGTGACATTTGATGAATAATTTTATGCAGACTTTTACAAAATTAAGCCAATTGCCATAACCCTCGTATACTTGTAGTATAATAAGAAACTATAAGCAAAACGAGAGGGAAAAGTACAATAATTTATAAATTGGGTCGACTAGCCTTATGTAGAGGAAATATAACACTTTGGTGCCATGCGTAGGTGTCTAAATTGCTTGCAACAAAAAGTCTTCTTTTTCACTTTATTCGGAATAGTCACCTTAAGATTCTATCAGCTAAACCGTTTTCTGCAGTTAAAACTCACATGGGAATAAATTGAAAGGTTCGTGGCTAAAATGCTATTTTGGGTCCAGCCAGCACGATCTTAGCCGTCTGTTCCAGTGCTACACACCCAATAGATGTCTCTTGCCATTTATGCGGGTCATCTAAGATGCCTTTTCCTCTTTTTCCTCCTTGGGGCGGAGAAGTGGTGTCCATGCGCTCTACCTGACTTTGTCTTCTTTGACGGTGAATACGTGATGACAAAGTCGAGACGCTGCACAAGCCGTAGAGTCTTTGATTGTAACTTCTCCACTTTCCATCGGTCCAATTTGTATACCCAAAATTGTGTATGGCATTGCTCCCCATTTCTAAATTGCCGCTCGAGCCTACAGAAGCAGCGGCTATCAAGAGTTAATTTGCGACTGATCTCAGTGCTAAAGTTACTGCCCCTGGTTACTAGTGAGTCAAGGTAACAGGTACATAAATGGGAATCCATGTAAAAATCAGAACAGAAACGTCGCATGATAAGGTTGGGCATCTGTCAACAACTTTGGATTACATTTATCATTTCTCATCTCCGTCAATTCAAAAAACGCTTGCAACTGAGGCGATGGTTTCAACCCGATAAATGGAAATGGGTCCCATACGAATCGAGGCCAAGAGTCGTCGAAAGGCGTTTATTCACGAGCCAACTGCAGCTCAAACGAAGAGTTCTCTGCATGGATGAAAACTGGATATATTACCTTAATCCAAAGCGAAGAGCTGGAGGACCACGGCCAGGCATCAACTTTGGTCGCAAGCTAAGATTCATGGATCGAAGTTTATGCTGTATATTTGATGGGACTGGTTGTTGCAACCCGAAAACAGCCACGTTCAAGACAAGGCATCACAAAGTAACTTTGCAACACGATAACGCTTGGACGCATGCTGCTCAGATCCTTGAAATCTGAAATAGGTCGTCCTACTCACCGTGTTCTGCAGATAACGCCTATGACCTGTGGTCAATGCCTGACAGCATTTGCGATTTTTCGAAGAATCGAAAATTAAGTCGAATTGTAGATCGCACCAAAAGACTTGCAATTTTTCCAACACGAAATTCGTGTGCTGTCAGAAAGAAACATTAAAAGAGTAGCAATTTGTGACCATCTATTGGCAAAAGAGTTCCAAACAATAAAAAAAAAAGGCTTACAAACCTGATAGATAAAGTCCTTGACAACTTTAAAAGTATGACCAAATAAGGTTCTGGCCAAAATTAAGGTGTTATGCGCTTCGTTTTTTGATGATAGCATATGAGCATATGATAGTGCTTCCGAAAGCTTATTTGACGTCTTACATCAATTTCATTTGCGTACGCCACCCATCGTGTAGACTTGAAATAGGTCGGACTTCTTCCAAGATATCACATGACAATGTGATTCGATAAAATCGAAAAAAGGCGGTCTGTTCCGACCTGAAATTTGTGGGTATACTGCGAAGTGTGAATATTTAGCCCACGTTCTTTATTGCTATTATGAACGTCAGCGTACGTTAGGGCAGGTGTGATTCCATTATGGGTATTGCCTATCATTTTCCTTAAGGGTTCTGATTAAGTATTTCAGCGTGCATATCCTGGCCTAAAACTGCACTGATATTTTTTTTTTTAAATTTTTTTCAATTTAATTCAATTCGATTTTATTGTATTCAAAATGCGAGTTGTTTACATTCGTTTATCTGCAAAGCCGGAAGGGCTTGTCTGCAGAAGACAAGTTGCGAACATAGTTCATTGAATTTGTTTTTTTTTTTTTTGCTATCGTGAGGAACTTAGATACATTTCTTTTACTTTACGCAAAAGTTCTTGTTTGGGTAAGTTTCGAAGCTCTCTTGGGAGTTCATTAAGGATCATCGGAACTGTAACGTTAAAAGCCCTTCGAACATACTCGTTCCAGAACCTCAGGACATCATAGAACAGCTGATGTCGTCTTCTGGTGTTTACCGTCTGCTGTATTCTGTATGTGTTATCGTTGATGAAGTTTGCCAGGATTTCCAATTTATATATTTGTGAGATGTTGCGCATATCTGTTTTCTGATTTCTCTGGTGCTGCTCAGCGTTACTACGGCCTGTTCTTCGCATCATTTTTTTGTATTTTGATGTTTTGAAACGAATGCATTTGCGGCGCTCTTTTCCACGCTAATATACCGTACTTAGATGCGATTCGACTTATCCGTAGTACCACTGTTTAAGTACTTCTGGTGTACAAATATTACTTAGGTGGAATAGTACGCCGATTGGTGCAGTTTCTCCTTCAATGTGTCAATGTGGTGGCTCCATTTGAAGTTATAATGAACTGTAAGTCCTAAGTATTTATATGTTGACACATTGTCGTTGTATCTGGAGCAGTCATCTTTTATACTACCGCAACACCCATTTCAATGTAGGCAATCTACGTCGTGCATTTTTATCTTTAGTTTTGTTTTTGGGATATGGGGCGGGCGAATGCATTACCTTGTTCTTAAGTGCGTTGATAATTAAGCCATGTCGCCGTGTCGTCCGCATATGCATAACCTCCACTACGTTTACATATATAATAAAAAGAAGTGATCCTAACTTTGAACCCTGTGGTACACCGCATACAACATTTTTTTCTTCGCTAACATGATCAGCTATTTTAACCTTTAAAGTTCTGTTGCTTAGATAGTTTTCAAACCATGCTAGTATGTGGCCACGTACGCCAATCTTATCCAACTGTCTTAGGATTTGTCGGTGGCTTAGCGTGTCGAACGCCTTCTTAAAGTCGACGAACTGACACTCTGATTTTTGTCCAGACTTTGGTATATATTATTCGCAAATTCTCCTAATAATTATACTTCTACCTTTGCGGAAGCCAAATCGATTTTTATTCAGTAAGTTATACTTTTCAACAAATTCATAGAATCTTCTTGCTAGTACTTCTTCTAAAACCTTGTCGACAGCTGGTAAGATTGAGATTGGTTTGTAGTTCAAGATATCTTTTTTTTCCGCTTTTGTTGATCGGTCGAACTATTGGGGTCTTCAGCGTGTTTGGAATCGAGCCTTGGTCTAAGCTCATGTTGACGAGTTTTGTTATTACTGGAGCTAGAGTTTGTGCGTTGTTCTTCAAATCTTTTGGCCTTATCTCGTCTATCCCTACCGATTTGTTGCATTCCAAAGAGCTTAAGATATTTTGTATCTCTGCCACAAATGCATGTTCAGCATAGATTGAATGCTGTACACTACTTTCATGACCAGAAAATGTTTGTCGACTGCATTCGTGCACTATGTTTAGTACTTCAGAGGACAAAGTATTAGCGAATTTCTTAGTCATTCTTTAACAAGAAACCCGGTAAAGGAAATCTTATTAGCGATTCTACGGAGAAGCTATTGGGATCCTCATTTTTATGGACCGGGTAAATGATACTGAAAGTCCATTCATCGGGCATGCTTTCATCTGAACAATTAACGTATCTCGAGTTCCTTTATGCATGTTCATCTGGGCAAGCAAATTTATTACACTTCGGCTTCGATATCGCAACTTCGGCTAAGTTGAAGAGAAATTGATCAGCTTAAATGGAATGCAGAAACAAGTTAACACTCTTTTCTGACTTCTCCAAAAGAATTTTTTTTGACCTATGGTAGATCCGTCTGAATGCGTCCAGTTTGGGTTTTGGCGCGTGTTTACTTGCCATAGACCGATTAACCAGACTGATAGTACGGCTCTTTCGTTTTAGAACCTCTTCATTTGCCGGGCCCAGGATTCAGCTTCCTATAACAGGGCTCTTGCTGTTTCAGGTATGAATATTTTGTACGGTACTTTAATGATATTACTTGGGAAAATACGTTATAGAACATTACTCTGTCTAAAACTCTTTTTCACTTTGATGAAGCCGTGTGACGTGATAATACATTGTGGTGAGTTTAGCAAAGACATCAAAACTCGCATCAGGCACACTCTCCACCGGCCATATTTTGAAGGCGAAGTCAACATCAGCCACTATATTAGCTCACGAGCACACGAGCGGTTTTCGCTTAGTGGCTTAACCCAGATTTGTACACTGCTTGTTTTTTTACATAGATTTTCCCACGTAGGTCATGAAACCAGGGCGACATAAGAAGTGCGCTCTCTGATGCCACATGTATGGATTGAATATGCGAAGCGAGGTTTGAGAGAGACTTATTGGAAAAAGAAACTTTTGCCAAAGCTAAAATTGATAAACTTTAACGGCTAAAGCATGCTGGGCGAGACTGTCTCCCTTAAATCGATTTAAGCAAGAGTGAGTCGGTTTTCCTACCCATCTAGCTCTCAAATTCAAAACCACAAGTAGTTAATGCAGTCAAACACCGCTGATGCGAACTAACTTTACCAACTTGACCAAGAAAAATGTATCTAATAAATAGATGGTTTTCATGATTTTTTTTTACTAACTAACCATTGGAGCACTAAGGTGCTTTTCCTTGATAGAGGAAAGCATGAACAAATTGGGATGATTACAAAATTAAAAAAGAAACGTTTGAAAGGGAAAGAACAGACTATGAAGGAGATAACAAAAACAACAGACAAAGAGAAGACTATGCGTAGGAATTTAAACGATTCAGAAACAACTTAAATACCAAAAAAATGCACGAACAAAAGTGAGCTTTGATAAACAATAATTTCGAGACTCAAAAAATAACCCAAAAGGAACATGGAAAATAGTTAGCACAATATTGAAAAAAACGGGCAAATCTTGATGAAACCTTGATACAAAGTTTTGCTTATCAAGTGGATCTGAAAGATATAGCGAGCAATTCCGCAAATCCCTTATCGTCCGAAGTTTTAAATACGGTACAAAAATGCCTGAACCTAATTGGCGCTTGCGATGATTTTGGAGCGTTCTATATTTTTGAAGTATGTCGACGGGGAGATTCTATAAATACTCCCAGCCTCTTGAACGGAAATAATTTTCCGAGAGATGATAAAATCCGACAGAACAGAACTCTATGGAACTACAGCGTGCGCCATCTCATATGGGTTGATGTAAATTTCGAATAACTTAAACAATTCTTAACCGATTTTGGAAATTTAACAACTTTTATTCAACTTAGACCTTTAAATAAATGACCGCCTTTATTGCCAATGCAAAAATGGGCTCGTTTTCACGCATTCTCCATAACATTTTCGAGCATTTCGGTCGAAATTTCCGCACGAATTTTTATTTTGAGCTGTTCTATTGTCTTCGGGCCGTTAGCATACACCTTGCTTTTCAAGCATCCCCAAAGAAAAAAGTCTGAAGGAGTCAAATCCGGCGATCTCAGAGGCCAGTCAATATCGCCTTCTTTGACACCAATCTTCCAGGGAACTTCTTACGCAAAAGGTTCATTGTTTTGTCCGCAGTATGGCATGTTGCGCCGTCTTGTTGAAACCAAAAGTGAAATAAGTCTTTTTTACGCATTTCTGGGACCACATAATAGGCCAACATCCATCGATATCGATCGCCATCCACTGTATCGCCAACTTTGGAGAAATACGGTCCAATGATGGTTTTACCGCATTCACCCGCCCAAACAGTAACTTTTTGATAAAATAGCGGCTCTTCGTGAATAATGTGAGGATTTTCGGTGCCCCAGAAGCGACAATTTTGTTTATTAACTGAGCCAGAGAGCGTAAAATGTGCCTCATCGGTCATCAAAATTTGCTGCCAGAACTCCGGCTCAGCATTAATCATTGCAACGACATTTTGTGCGTATGCCAAACGCGGTGGCTCACCTTGTGGCAAAGTTCTTTGAGTTATCTGCACTTTGTATAGAAATAAGTGAAGATCATCCTTTAAAATTCTCCGCAAAGTGGTCCCACTGATGCCTAACTGCTGTGAACGGCGCCGATATGACAAACTGGGGCCTTCTTGAACACTGGCCTTCACAGACTGAATAGATGAGTTTGAACGCCGCGGACGTGGCCTAGATTGCTCACGAGGGCTTGCCACAGAACCAAATTGAAAAAAAATCGAGGCCCAACGACGAATTGTATCTTTTTAGGGCGCAACACGATCACGATATTTTGCACGATACGCACGTTGAGTAGCAAAATCGAGCGTTCATTTCAAATGAACATTGAAACTGTTTCCGCGCGTTCTTTTGGTGTGAAGCGATTCATGGTTAAAATTGTACTGAATTGAAATATGAAAATCGGTTGACCCATATGAGATGGCGCAATCTGTAGCTCCTACCATAGCAAAACTTTTCAACTAAGCCTAGATCAGGCCCAAGTACTAGAATGTTTAAATCATTAATAGTTCGACCAATATTTTGGTTTGGGAATGAAAATCTTGCAGAAAAATCTAATTAATTTTCGACGGAATGAGAGCATTAATAGCTTGCTTTGGGGATTTATTAACAGGATATGCACGAATCTAGGAAAAAATCAAAATGTTTTAACTCAATTTATAGATTTTTAAATGAGCTTGAAGGATATTTGAGAAACGTAACTTTTAAAATAAAATTTGCAGACCATGTGTGCGAAAAGATATATGTCATGTACAAGAGCAGACCTCAAACGACCTCTTCGAATTAAAGACAATAATAAAACAACTAGTGACACAAATAGCTAATATAAGGAATACATTTATGGTACTAATAACAAAAATTAGCAACTAAATATGAATATGGACGAATTTAAAAATGTCATCTGGAATGCGGATGGTTTACAATAGTACATCAACGAACTAAACACTTCGTCGTTTCAAAAACACATTTTACAGACAAAAACTACTTCCAGATACCTGAATTCAAAACGTACCAGACAAATAACCCCGACAACAAAGCTCACGGGGCTCAACTATGCTAATACAACAGATAATTAAAGCTCCATAAATACAAAACCGAAAATATTCAAGCGATCACTATCCAAATTGAAGAATTATACGGCCCGCTTATTATATCCGTACTTTACTGCCCTCCAAAATATACAATAACAATAGAACAATAAAAACAATACCTCGGTACTCTAGGAAAAAGATTTCTTGCAGGAGGGGAGCTTAGTGCAAAGAATACCGACTCGGGCTCAAGAATAACAAACAGAAAAGGTGCTACACTACATAGTGTATAATATAAGCTTCCTGATCACAGGAGAACCAACCGAATGGCCCAGCGACATTAACAAGACATCTGGCCTAATAGACTTTTGTATTTATGAAAATGTTCGGAGAACAAACTTAACAGCCCAAACTTTTCTTGACCTTTCATCTGACCACTCTCAGATCATTATAACTTAGCAAACTGAAGTCACCCCAGCCATCAACAATACTCGACTTTGCAACAAAAAAGCTGACTGGAGTGCACTCAAAGACATAATAGAATCAGATCTTCTTAGTAAACACCTGACAAGATAGAAAGTGCTATTATACACTTAAACGACATAATACTCTTTGTAGCGAGTAGATCCAGGTGGTGGTAGTGGTGCAATGGTAATCATCATCGACTGTTGAGTGGAAGGTCTGTAGTTCAAGTCTGTCCATAGCCATGAACAATTCCTATACGGAAAAATTGTGCAACAGCATCAGTTGTGAATGAGAGATGATTAAAAAATGCACTCGCAGTATAAGATCACTTCAAAAGTCACACTCTGTGCGTGCATTTCTAATATAACACCTTAATGACATGGAAACAAAAAGAGTTACTGTGAACTACAATCAACGCAAATTCAGTCGAATCTCTCAAATCCTTTCTAGAACAACAACCCCCGGAGAAAAGTGAATGAACATCTTCGACACAAACCATCTGCACCCTGTCCAGGTTGTGTGACAAACACAAAAAAAAAAAAAAAAAGACCAGACGTATATCCTGCTACACATTCTAAGAAAAACGAAAATTAAGAAAACAATTGTAAGGCAATAGACCACCAGAATTATAAAGGAATCTTAACCACGAAAAAAATTAAGGAACTTTAACAAAACTATAAGAATAAATGCCTCAATGTGTACCTTTTAAATCTGATTCCTGCTCCACAAACAAATTACTCATTCTAGAAGGCAAAAACACTCATCAAGCACCCATCCTATCTGAAAACAAAACGTGGTCTAGACCTGACATGGAAAAAGCTACAACACTAACGATCCACTTTGCCCAAAACCTTTATTAACGAAAGCTTAAACTTTGAGAACAGTAATGAAAACCTTTTTATTAAACCGACCACTACAAATGAATTAAGGTATATCGCTAAATATAAAACCAAAAACAATAAGAGAACTGGCTATGACCTAATTAGTGGACAAATTGTAAAAGAATTACCAGACAATAGTAAAACTCTAGACTTCAACTACTCGACCAAAACAAAATTGTACCCAATCACTAATTCGGATTCAGATAACAACACCCAACAATCCAACTGGTTCATCGAGTCACAAACAAGATCTCAAGCGACCTAGAAAATGATAGACACTGTTCCGCAGTATTTTTGACGTATCCAAATCTTTTGACAAGGTCTGGCAACAAAGCAACATATTACCACAAAACTTTTATCTTTTCTTAAAAAGCTATCTCGAACAAAGGCTCTTCTACATGAAATATAACGACGAATGCTCCAAACTATATACTTAATGTCTCAGCCGGGGTCCCCCGACGTTAGCTACCCCCGTTGACGATACAAGTTAACAAAAACCAAGCATGTGCAACTCAAAACCACAAGAGCATCTCGACAACACAATTCAGTGGTTCACAAGATGGGGCATTGAAATGAACGAAGAAAAGACTGTACATGTGACACTAAAAAGAATTGACAATATACACCCTTTAATAATAAATGGATAACACATTAAAAATGGTGATGGCGCCAAATACCTCGGCATGATTACCGAAATTGACGTGGAAACAACATATACAAGAAAAGTGTAACCAAATAAAAGGCAAATTTCGAAGATGTTACTGGATGCTTGGAAAAAGACTATCAATTGACAATAAGTTACTTATATGCAAGACAATTATAAAACCCATTTGGACTTATGGATTTTAACTGTGGGGAACAGCTAAAACCTCTAACATACAAAGATTACAACGCACACAGAACAAAATATTACGGACCATTATAAACGCAGACTGGTATGTGCCCACAAAGATTAAAATCTAGGAACTGTGCTAGAGGAAATAAAACTGCTCAGCATCAAGCATGGACTAACAATGTTACAGCATACAAGCCACGAAATACGTCGATCCCTATTTACGAATTACTGCTAAAACGACGAATAAAACGATTTTGACCAACGCACTTAGTTCGTATGTTTACATGAAAACTGGAGCAGGCCCAAAACCTCTAAGGGGACAACAACGAGCGACAAGAGACTCTCTCTGGCGACAACAACGAGCGATAAGAGGCGCTCGGAGTGAATAAAACCTCCAACGTACAGGTTGACTAAATCCGACCTGTGCCACCACATCATGAGAGAAACAATTGTAAAGGACATTGATCCTATACTGCACTTACTTCCTTTCTTGCTTTGTATGGCGTGCCGCAGGCATCGAAACTGGGTTCTCTTCTTTTTATAATAGATATAATATATTGATTCGTTTTTTTGCTGCTAAAAATTAATTAATTTCGAAAGAAAAACAGATAGACAGCATAATGTTTAATTTTGCTTTGGTGTTGATGTGAAGGTCGATGGTAACGATTCACCATACTTAGCGTAGTGTTTTAGTGTCTTAGAATATTTCACCCCCAGTCCGAATCCCATGCAAAAAACCCTTTCTTTTTTGTCTTTAAATCAGCTGCGCGCAAGCGACATATCGTTTTTCAAAATCTCTCGGTTTCCATTCATTCCATGGAACCCTAATGCCTTGCTTCTGAATCATTCCTATAGATTTTAATCGCACATCCCCTGCTTGCTAAATTTATCATAATGGATCTGCAAGCACAGATCTTTATCGAGTCATGTCTCCAATTCTTTGTCTCCGAACCTTTTTGTTGTCCAGAAGGAGGCTTATCTTCAACGCTGAAAACATCGAAACCATTCCCTGATTTATCATTTGGAGCATTGTCACCATAAACTTCCTAAGGCTTCCAGTGCACTTCAGTTGCACTTTTATTCGAATTAAAACAAAAAATGAGGAACTGCCGCAAATTTTACTTAAAATTTGACAAACTCAAAACTTACCATATTCAACACGACACTGCAATAGTTGTGAGTCACAAAAGCATTGAAGAAGTGAGGCTTATCAGGCTTCAAACCTTAGTCAGATTAGTGGCCTCACAAATTACATGGGTAGGCAGCTCGACCTGATCTTCACAACAGACTCCCTTAGTTCCTCTGTTTCACTTTGTCCCCTTTCCTTATCAACCATCGACAACTACGATCCTCTCCTTCTTCTTTAATTTTTTCACGACTCTCCACCACTGACAACTTCCCCTCCGCTTAAATCCTACGACTTCCACAAAGCAAATTTCAACGTAATCAATGAATATCTCAATAACTCAATGAATATCTCAATAAGTTTCCACTGCAAATCTCTAATCTCCTCCTTCCTTAAATGCAGGTCTACAACCACAAACCTTGTCGAATTTGTGTCGTTCACACTCTCAGTATTAGAGAATGGAAATGAGGTCGACGTCATTCCAACGGATTTCACTAAAGCTTTCGACAAAATCTCCCACAAACTAATACTCTTTAAAATGTCTTCCCTTGGCCTTGAACCCAATGAAGTGGATATCATCTTATTTAAAAAACCGTTACTACAGTGTTCGTTTTAGATCTGCCTTTTCCAACCCCTTCTTAGCATCTTCCGGCATTCCCCAAGGCAGCCACCTATGTCCACTTCTTTTTATTCTTACCATAAACGACATTGAGCTTGTCATCAAACATTTCCACCTCTCACTGTACGCTGGCGACACCTAGTTCTTCAAGACCATTTCCTCGCAACAAGATTCTTCCCTTATTCAATCGGATCTGAACAGCTTTTCCGTTTGGTGTTTCAAAAATTGTTTGGAACTTAACATTTCCAAATGCCAATCAATCACCTTCTCATGTAAACGAATCAAACCTCCCCCTCGTCTATACTTCCTCAATAATTAGCCCATCTCCACCGTTCAGGTTATCCGCGATCTTGGCCTACTACACATATGTGACCAATAGCTAAATTTTCGTGCACATATCGACGATATAATTCATAAAGAGTGTAGAGATACTCGGTTTTGTGAAACGTTCTCCAATCCGTTCGCATTAGTTATTAAGTTAGATTAAGTTTAGCTTGAATTAAGCTCAGTAAATGGGGGTGTTTGCCCCCACGAAAATGAAATTAATTAAAATTAAAATTATAATATAATTGTGTCATGATCTTCTTCTACTTCTTCTTAGATGGCGCTATAGTCCGATGTGAACCTGGGCCTTAACCAACAAGCGTCTCCAGCTGGCACGATATTTTGCCAGTTGTTTCCAGTGCCTCACTCCCAGTTGGTTAAGGTACTCTTCCATATGTGTGCGCCACCTTAGACACAGTCGTCCTCAGCTGCGTCGTCCCGCATGTTTGGATTCGAAGACTCTTCGGGGCAGAGCTATGTTGGATCCGGAGACGTCGGACTAGGCCGATGTCGCTGTACAGATAGTACAGTATATAAACGGGACCATATATTGAACGCAGAATTTTCATTTCGGAGCGACCAAGGGCATCTTCATCCGTTTTCTTTAAGGTCCAGATCTCTGCGCCGTAAAGGAGTAAAGGAGGACCGGGATGATCAGTGATTTATATAGTGCTACCTTGGTTTTTCGAGGGAGGGTTCTACTTCTCACTTGCCTCTTGAGCCTAAAGAAGCAGCGGTTGGCAAGAGTAATTTCGCGTTTGATCTCAGCTGGTCACTAGTAAGCCAAAGTAGACGAAAACCTTGACCACTTCAAATTTGTAGCCGTCAATTGTGACGTTTTGGCTAAGACATCGGTGTTGTGCGTCTTTTTTGGATGACAGCATATATTTGGTTCCCTCGTTCACCGAAAGACCCATTCTAGCCGCTTCTGCCTTAATGCTTTTGAATACTTCATTGACGTCTCGCAGTGCTCGCCCAATTACGTCTATGTCATCGGCGTACGCAAGCAATTGCACAGACTTGAAATAGATCGTACCACTTGTGTTGGCCAGTGAGTTTCGTATGATCTTTTCAAGCACGATGTTGAAAAAGTTACATGGCAGTGCGTCATCTTGTCTAAATCCTCTTTTAACATCGAAGGTCTCGGGTAATTTGCTACCGACCTTAATGTGTCGTGATCATGATGTAATAATTAATTCAGTCATCCAGCACATATTCTGAAATCCAAAATAGCAATCAAGGTGCATGATTGTCTTATCATCTTACTAACATCTAGGACTACAGTGTAGACTACAACTTCAAGTGGAGCTGTCACATAAAAGGAAAAAAGAAATCAGCAAGCAGCGTGTGTGCTTTGTCAGCTAAGTTGGACTATTGCGACCTCTTTTGAGGCATAGAGTATTAGCTTGGCGACAAGCAAGGTAAATACAAGCTTTGTAGGCAGTCCAGGGCAGTATCCAAAAAATAATTTCAAAAGGCTGTTTATATGTAGCAGCAATACATAAATACTCAGAATATTCCACTTTTATAAATAAACTTCTACAATGACGATACATGCAAAGTTCCAATGCAGCAGGTGGTCGAGAGTTGAAGAAGGCTAAAGTAAAATGGAACCAGTCAATGACTACAGTTTCGAACCAGCTCCTATTGGAGTAACACAATCTAAGAAAAACTTTATTGAAAAAAGTAAAAACTATGTACGAGTACCTACAATCAAGAATAGTGAAATGACCAGATTGTACGCAATATATTGTCGACCAAATGATTATATTTCGCCTGAAATCACTTTAAGTCCAAACTAACTTTCATAACTAAGGCATAAAGAGTCTTTTGATATTCCTCTAATCTGCATACAGACTAGCCTAATAAGTAGAGCCACTTGGTAAAGAAGATAGGGAGATGCATCAAGCTGAAGGCAAGACTATTGGACTATGGCACTCATATGAATGAATCCCTACCTCCAAAAAAAAACGGAAACTATGTGGATGCATGGTTAAAACTAGAACAAAGATGATTCAGTTTTCAACTTAAAAAATTATTATCTTTTAAAGAACTTACACTTTATTGGGATGCTCATACGCTCGTTAATGCAACATCATTCTTGTCAGCCTCTTAAGTATCCTCAATCAATCTCTTTGTCACTTATCACATATGTCTTGGGATCAGATGAGTAGATGTAGGTTTTTCGTAACGTCAGGCTACGAAGTTATTTTGCTTTATACTCTCGTCATCAATAAATGGATTTGTCGGTACCCACTTGCTTAAGTAATGGGGTGGAATTAAGCTCGATTGATTTAATGTTGTTTTTCTCTCTTCTTTCGCATTTACATTCGCCTTAATTGCTTTCCAAAATCGTTTAAATTTCATTGCTCTCCCACCCACCTTAGCAACCACAACATTAATCAAGTGACTATAATTGACATCTCCATTTCAGACACACTCAATGGATCTCGGCTGCCCGGAGTAACATCGTTCCATCAAGTAATCGCTAATTGTAAGTAAAATACCTATTTCGCGCCATCAACTTCCATCAGCTAATAAACTACTTCCTCCTCTGGCTAGTATTGGGAATTTCACGGATATTTGCCGTACTACCTGTCTCCAACATCACCTCGTTAGACGTGTACCGTATCCACTATCGCTGGTTGAGCTTGCCGACATTTATCGCCGCCGTGACGGTTCTCCTCAATGGGCTGGAATTCATGACTGTCATTAACATGGTACTGAAAATCGGTGTCACCTTTCACACGGTCGGTAAGCCTGCAACGATATCGCACTTTTTCGTTTTGATTTGAAAGAAATGTCAAAAGCGTTATCGTCCATTAATTTTGTTGTTCCGAAGGAGCTCTCACCTTCTTCTCAGTGTGTTATCTGGAACAATTGATGTTCTGGCGCTTAGCAACCAAGTGGCCACAAATCATTCAACTCTGGCATCGCACGGAGGCGGCCTTTTCCAGTCATCCATATCGGCTTTACGCAACGTTTAACATGAGTCTCACAATTAAGGTTCTGAGTGGTATCCTGCTTGTTAACACATTCCGTAAGTAGATTACTTTGTTGTAGTCGTAGTTACACATGACATGCTTGTCGACTAATTTCTGAAGAACGGGCATGCGATTTGGGGTGTGTGTAAGGCGGTGATTGTATGGGCGGCTAATGTCGGTTGCCTCTCGAGGTGCCGAATATAGGCATGTCAACTGAGTGTTCTTAGGAATACGAGTAGAAGGAGAACAACCCCTACGAGTGTGTTAGAGAGACTTTTTCTTTCTTTTTTTTCGTGATGGATAGCTGTAATTAAAAATTTAATTTCGATGCGTGGCTAGAACTAATTTAGTTGATGACACTCCTAACAATACTCGTCCCGGTTGAGTTGTAATTAAGCACCATAGCAATATTCCTATTAAGTTTCATGATTTTGCTGGCTTGTGCACGAGTTAAATACGAAAAATGTTGGGAATGAGTCGAACTCTACTGGAAAGATTCTTGAACAAGTTGGTTTTCAGGGAGCTTCCGATGATTGAAGGAGTAATAAATCGAAATATTTTAACGATAACTTTGATGACAGTGAACGAAACGGAATATCCGTTTAGATTGTCGGTACCACATAACTCTTTTTTGGAGTCAAGATATATGCTATGGAACCATTAACTTTTTAGAGCGGACATGATTCGGACTTATGCCATGGCAGCATCTATGATACATATTCGTTAAAATATAGATACTGCTTCGGTCAGATCCGAAGATGTATAATTCGCTGTGACTGGACGGGCAAGTCTAAAAATTGAGTCAGATTTTTTAGTGACCCTAGAGGTTTTAGACAAAAGCGTTTTGAAGCGTTGGTGGTGCGCCAAATCGTTCAGTACAGTGGTCACGGTATTAAGTTCACAATGTTGATTGTCGTCTATGGCGGCCTGTAGACAGTTAGTGAACCGTTAGTCTGCATCAGTCAAACATTATAAGATTCAGTTCCACGAGTAAAATAGATATGATGGGCTATCTGTTGCGAGTAACTTGACTCTGTACTGTATTTGGGAATATTGCTCTCTAGCTCAAAAGGTGTATCAATTCTACCTAATTTCGCATAATAATTAGGTCACAAACCTTATTTAACACACGAGTCTTTGAGACCTCCGTCTATCAACAATTTCACTCCATGATAACTAGAAGATTAAAATTAATGAATTCGTTCTGAATTTCACAAATAAATAAATTTTATCTAAAAAATTAACAAAGGAGAAAAGCTCCTTTGCTGATTGTGCGCCATCATACCCTTTTAGATAGACAGAGTTAAGTCTGTTGAACTTTTCTAATTGACTGAAGATGGTGTGGTGAAGTCGTGGAAAATATATTCAGAAAAGAAACTATCGAATGGAGAACGATGAACAAAGTCTCCTTAATCGTGTTAAAAATTTTCTCTGTGGCATGGCGGCGTGCTTCATTTAACTGCGGTTTTAGATAATAAAAGTTCAAAGGAGAACTGATTAAATGGGTTCGATAAATATACGAAATCACAAGGGATTGAAAAAGACCCTTAGCGCTTTACAGACCTCAACAAAGTGAGTTGAGTGAAAGGAAACCTTGGTCGAAGTGGCTTGGTGTATAATATTGTAAGGAGGTTCGCAATCATTCTGCAAATTATTTGAGGAATCGTTATCTGTCACGATGTCTTGTATGAGGGGTGATCCAAAGGTTAAAATAATCGGTTATACATTACATCTGTCTGGATGACACCTAGTAATTGTTATAAGAGATACAGATGGGGATACAATGATATTTGTGGCCAATGCCTTACAAATTCAGGTTGAACGGAAAGAGTTGTTTAACATTATTATTTATCATACATACATAGTTGGCTTTCTTTCTTTTAAATTTGAAGGTCCACTGGCTTGCGTCTTTTTAATCGTCTACTTGCGTTGATTTCCTGTTCTGGTAGATTTCGTAATTCGTTGTTCGAGTGGTAGCATAGTGAGATTTGATGTTTTCTGCTTATTTTTTTGATTTCGTCTTTAACGGTGGTTATGTTGAGATCGCGCTGCAGATCTTCGTTGGTAATGTACCACGGTGCATTGACAATCGTTCGTAGGATTTTTGTTTGTAGTCGTTGAATAATGTTTAAGTTTGTCATGCAGGTAGTGCCCCAAATTTGGATCCCGTAAGTCCATATGGGTTTTATTATTGTCTTGTATATTAGAAGTTTGTTTTCTGTGGATAGCTTGGAGTTTTTCCAAGAAGCCAGTATAACTGCCTGAATTTATTTTTGATGACGTTTCGTTTGAATATTATATGCTGTTTCCATGTCAGTTTATTGTCTATAATTATTCCCAGGTACTTTGCAGCATTGTCAATGGTAATTTCTTTGTTGTTTAGTTTGATGCTTTGTGGATCAAAGTTTCTTTTTGTCGTGTATTGTGTATGTCGTGTATTGACTTGTACGGTTTTGTTTTCGTTTATCTTGATTCCCCATTTGCGGAACCAGGCGGCTGTTCTATCTAGGGCTAAGTTAGCTTCTTGTGTAGCAAGTTTAATGCATTTGTTGGAAGATAGGATAACGGTGTCGTCTGCGAACGTAGCTAGCATGGAGTTAGTTGGCCTTGGTATGTCGGATGTGTAGAGAAGATAGAGTGTTGGTCCTAAAACACTTCCTTGAGGGACACCTGTGTCTATTTTGCATAGTTCGGAGCATTCGTCATTGTATTGCACATAGAAGTGCCTGTCCTCTAAATAACTTTTGATTATTGCTAGGTAGTCTGGTAACATTTTATTAAGTTTAAATAAGAGTCCTTCGTGCCAAACACTATCGAAAGCCTTCGCAACGTCTAGGTAAACTGCCACACAAAACCTTTTTTTGTCCAGATCGTTTAGTAGTTTGTTGGTAACTCGGTGAACCTGTTGAACTGTCGAGTGCTTTTGCAGAAATCCAAATTGGTGGTCCGGTATGAGATTTTTTTGTCTTACAACTATATTAATACGGTCAAGTAACATCTTTTCAAAAATCTTCGATATAATAGGTAATAAGCTTATTGGCCTATATGAGTTGGTCATTGTTGGGTCTTTGCCTGGCTTGGGTATGGCTATTATTTTGGACACTTTCCAGAATTTGGGGTAATAATTTACTCGAAGTATAGCATTGAAGATTTGTCTGAGGTATAAGATGTCTTTTTCAGGAAGTTGTTTTAGTAGCTTTCCAGTGATCATGTCATATCCGGCGGCCTTTCTTAGGTTGAGTCTATCTCCGTTTTTTATCCACGTTTTATTTCGTTCGCGGTTATTTTTTTAAAATTTTAAAAATAGGTGAGGTTAAAATGTTTTGTTCGTTGATAGTGTTTGTGAATGTACTTTTGAAGTAGTCAGCCAGGGTTTTAGCTTTGTCCCCAGGGGTTCTGGACCAGGATCCATCAGCATTCATCAATGGTGGCTGGTGAGTGGTTTCGTTTTTTAGTTTCTTAGTTAAATTCCACAGCGAGTAGTTAGTTTTTTGACTTTCATTAAATATTTAGTTAGTTTGCGGTTTTTGTATTCCTTCAGGATTGCTTTTAGTTCTTTCGTCGATTTATTGAGTTTAGCTTTGTCAAGTGGTGATCTGGTTGTTTGCCAAATTTTTCTTAGTTTGCGTTTATCTTTTATTTTCTGTCTAATAAAGTTTGGCGTGGGTGCATAGTTCTTAATTGGTTGCTTCAGTGTAGGTGTCGATTTCAGTGCAGCAAGGTAGAGCAAGTCGTTGAAGTGTACTATTGCGCTCTCTAGGTTCTCGGTAGATTTTAGTGGGATTTGAATATCAATTTGTTTGTCAATTAATTCGCGATACGCATTCCAATCTGTCTTGTGGTTTGTTAAGTGCGGTTTAGTTTCGTTCAGTTGGGCTTTTTGGTGAGTGGTCAGAGGACAGGTCATGACAAGATTTTATTGTGAGTAGGTTTAAGTTGATTTGCTTAGTGATACAAAAATCTATAAGATCTGGTTTCTTCTTGGGGTCCGTAGGCCAGTATGTAGGTTCTCCAGTGCTAAGAAACTTGCAATTGTAGCTAGTCAATGCTTCCATAAGGTTACTTCCCTTTTTGTTGGTCAGTCTTGAGCCCCAAACCGTATTCTTTGCGTTGAAGTCACCTCCTGCGATGAAGCGTGGTCCTATATGCTTTAAGAATTCTCGATACTCCAGGGTGCTAATTGTATGTTTAGGCGGGCAATATAGTGAAGAAATGACAAGCGGTCCTTGCGTATCATGGATTTGAATATTCGTCGCTTGTAGATAATCTTTTTTGTATCCTTCAATTTCATAGCATTTAATATCTTGTCTGATTATGATTGCTACACCACCGTGAGCTCGTCCGCTGGGGTGGTTTGTGTGGAAAATTTTGTATTTGGGGATATTTAGGGAGCTTTTATTTGTGAAGTGTGTCTCTGATATTAGGAGGATGTCGATCGAGTAGTTTTTGATAAATTGTCCTAATTCCTGTGCATGTTGGATCAATCCATGTGAATTCCATATGACTATTTTTAGATATGTATTACTGTCCATTGTTTAGTTTAGTCATTAATAAGGTTAAAATGTTCATCATGTTAGAGATCTGCGTTATCAGCTGTTTCATCATTTGTTTGATTTCGGATAGATCGTCTGAAGAATTTGGCAAGTCTTTCTGTTTGTTGTTTGTAGTCGGAATATTGCTGGGCGCTTCCTGGATGGGAATGTTTTTAGTGACGTCAGGAATGTTGACACTGGATTAGTT
Source organism: Merodon equestris (assembly GCA_958301585.1). Classification (NCBI taxonomy): domain Eukaryota; kingdom Metazoa; phylum Arthropoda; class Insecta; order Diptera; family Syrphidae; genus Merodon; species Merodon equestris. Next base: position 80,956,305 of record OY284414.1, read on the forward strand.
GAGGTGGAGGTGGTTTTGGAATTATTTGCGTTATGGTTTTTGTCTTCAGTAGTAATCTCTGGGTCTTCTATTGTCTTTTTTCTGAGCGACGGGAATCTTTGTACTTTCAGAGTTTTGTAGGCTTCACAGCCTTTATAGTTTGCAGTGTGAGCTTCGCCGCAGAGTGCGCATTTTATACTGCATGAGTCGTGCTTTAATGCGCATTCGGACGTCCTGTGTTTGCCTGCACACTTTACACAGGTTGGTTCCAGCGTGCAGAAGTTCTTGGTGTGTCCGTATTTTTGGCAGTTCATGCATTGGGGAATAGTTCTTTTTTGGTGTGGTGGCTCGAAGGCGATTTTGCAGTGCAGTAAGTGTGTGATGTTATAGATGTCTTTGTTGTTTTTGTTGCTCTGGAGTTCAACAGAGAAGAGTTTCCAGTTAACGTAAAAAAAATTATGTAAATAGAGCACGATTCCTAGGAGGTACATTCGTTTGAATACGAACCCTCGAAAGTCGTCATTTCGAGGGTGATTTTCGAGAAGATCCAAGCAGATCAGGAAACGATTTAGCTACGTTTCGTGGCCATGGTCGAGACCTGAACCCACCATTTTCATTGTAAAACCTAACAAAAATCGATTGCTTGGATTCGGAGCCTCCTCATCGACGTTAAAGTAATTCAAATTGTCAAATTCGGCGGGAAAGGTTATGGCAACCGTATTTTTGGGACGCTGAAGATTAATTATGGTAGAATATTTGGAAAAGGAAGCCAATAATTCGACATCTTACTATTCAGACTTAGGAAGAAAACTGCGTTGGGTCTTTAAAGAAAGAAAAAAGCGTGGCAAACTGCGAGTCGAGATGCTGTTTCACCAAGACAACGTACCGGCTAATAAAACTGAAGTTACGATGGCTGCTATTCAAGAAACAAGAACTGCTCGATCACCCGCTCACGATCACTATTCACCAGGTTTAGCCCACAGTGATTTCTTCCTATTCCTCGGCTCAACAAACACATCCGATGCAAGAATTTTGAAGACAATAGGGAAATCATGGCCACTTTTAGGAGTTTTGTATCAAGTAAATTTTTTTTTTTTCTAAGGGAACCTTGGGTTAAGAAAAAATATAGAGTAAATATATTGCTTTGTTAGGAGACTATGTAGAAAAATAAATAATTTTTTTAACTATAATCATCGTGTTTTATTTTTATAATCATTACTCTTGGAACATTACTCAAATATCACCTTTACTCAGTGCCGAAGGCTTGGTGAAATAGAACACGTCTTATAAATCATGGTTTCGAACGAAAAGCAGGCCGGCTTAGGATTTAGACAATTTTAGCTAAATTGTTCGAGAAATTGCTGATTTAGACGCTATCGTACAAAAGTACATTGACACAAAAAGAGGACAGGAGCATTAAGATGGAAGTAAAACGAACTATAATAATACCTCCTGAGAACAGATGACTTCTGGAAAAACCAATTATTCGTTTGAAAAGTTTATTTAGAGGTTCTAATTAACTGTTTTTATATTATATACGAGTAGATCCTACTAGGAGATTAGATTAATGAGTTTAATGTGATAGAAACATTTTTTTTTTTCAATTTAAGAGATTACTCATTATGTTCATTAGTTCATAATTGCTGTTTTCCGTGCAGGGACGGGTTAAGAATATCCCTGCAGCGATGCCTCTCGCTTGTCGTAAAAGGCGACTAAAACAAAAGTAAACAAAAATCACATCTAGGCAATTTAGAAAACACCAAGGTGAGCCTAGGGACACATATACCACCATTAAACTGCCCCACAAGTGTACATGCAAATCAGTGGGTTGACACGACTGGAGATCACCGGTGTTGTAAGAGTAAGATCAAACAAAAAAATCTGAAGCATGCCCGTGTCACAAAAAAAAAAAAAAAAAAAAGGCAGGCCGAAAAACAAATGCAAAAACACCAGCATTTGATTGGCCTCAGCGATGAAGTAATCCCAAACCGGGAAGCCTGCCGCTACTTTCTGAGGTCAAACCGGCGGACCCCACAAGCGGACCAGTAGGAATGCAGTTAAGTGGGAAGGTCCTACACTTCTGACCATAACAACGCCGGAAAAAGGAAAGTAAGTAAGTAAGTTCATAATTGCTGTCATCTGTTTCAGCCTGTTATGTTTTTTGTGTTCAGATGGCAAGCCTTTCTTCTCACTGATTTTCCGAAGCCGTTCGTGTTCAGGGTAGAGCTGTTGACTGTACCGAATTTCACCGAAAAAAGAAAAATCAAAAACTATTTGTTAAGAACGTTATAATATTTTATTCGATATGTCTTCGCTGGGAGTTGAACTAAGAAGGGGTTGAACAATGACATGATGCGTCGTATTTATAAACATTCAGTCGTATTTATAAACAGCTGTTTTTTTCTCTATATACAATGGAATGGGGTGAATGGCCCAATGACCTACATTTTGTTTGTTGCGCTCTGCCATTTCCCCAGGTTTCGGAATGCATTGGGAGAATGGCAGATCGCATTACATTCCACATTCCACAAATTCGATTCTCGCGCATTTGACAAGTTCTCATTCGTCAAGTACGCGAGTCACATGTGTTGTTTTTATTTGTTATTTGTTTATTTTAATTTTTGTTAAATTGTTTTTTATTTAAATGATAAAATTGTTGAGTAGCAACATGCTCCCGGGCCAAACTATGTTTTTTCGTGGTGTCGTCGGGGGGTGTGCATCTGTGGTGTTTTCTCGTTCGCGTTGTTGTGAAATTGTCTCCCTTCCGTGGCTTCTGCGAGGTCGTGGTGTCATCTTGGTGTATGTGTACTTGTATGTCGCTCGGTTCGGGGTGATTATGTGGAAGGAAAAATAGATTTAATAATGTCATTGATTGTGGTTATTGAAAATGTGCTAGACGGTGAAAGTTAAAATTTATATGGTGTTTGTTATTGTTTCCTTCATGTCGACCTGTCTGTCTAACGCGCCCGTCATTGTCGGTTTGGGGCTGTTTCGGTTGTCCGGTTTCGATGGGGGTTGTGAGTCGTACGGCGGAGTTGAGACCGGTAAGGGGGATAATTTCGCGATCGGACGTTTTAGAGTGTTTGTTGCGGTTCGTATGGTCGCCACGCGCGTAAGACCATCGGTGCCCGGATGAAGTTGTTGTACTCGAGCGAGTATCCACGATGATGGTGGTAAGTTGTCTTCTTTCACCAAGACTATATCTCCAACGTTGATGTTTTGTTGTATTCGTAGCCACTTTGGTCGATGTTGAAGCTGCTGAAGATAAGTTGTGCTCCATTTCTTCCAGAAGTCTTGGGTAAGTCGTTGTAAATATTTCCATTTATCCAAATGGTGGACGGTTTTTTCAATAAGGTTTCTCTCAGGTGCGGTCCGAAGCGATGTGCTAATTAGGAAGTGACCCGGAGTTAGAACGTCTAAATCGTTGGGATCCTGGGACATGGGACATAGTGGTCTGGAGTTCAAACAAGCTTCAATTTGGGTGAGTAATGTGTAATATTCTTCGAAGGTTAGCTTGGAGACGCCAATGGTCCGCTTAAGATGAAATTTTATGGACTTTACTCCTGCCTCCCAAAGGCCTCCAAAGTGTGGTGATGACGGGGGGTTAAAGTGCCATGTTGTCTTGAGTGCAGCAAGGCTATTGGCGACCTCAGATGACCATTCTGTCGTGATGAATTTACTGTCCTTTAGGAATTCGTTGTTCGCTCCTTTAAAGTTGGTGCCACAGTCACTGAATAGATTGGCACAGGTGCCCCGTCTGGCTATGAATCGTCGATATGCAGCGATGAAGGCTGATGAGCTAAGATCGCTTACCAACTCGATGTGGATTGCCTTCGTAGATAAACAGACGAATACGGCTATATACCCTTTCGTTGACTTATTGCATCGACCCTTCCAAAGCTTGATTTCCACTGGACCCGCATAGTCCACTCCGGTGTTCGTGAATGGCCTCGATATGGTTACGCGTTCCACCGGCAAGCTTCCCATGAGCTGCTCCTGCATCTTCGCGTTGAATCTGTGGCAGCGTACGCATCTGTGTATGGTTGATTTCACGACACGTTTGGCGTTTGTTATCCAAAATGTGTTTCGGATCTCTGCCATCATAAGTTGTTGACCGCCATGAAGAGTGTTAAGATGGATGTCGCTTATAAGCAGCTTAGTGAAATGATGAGTATCCTTCAGGATGATTGGATGCCGTTGACTGTAAGGGCATGTTGAATTTGTCAGTCGTCCTCCTACTCTTAACATATTGTTCGCGTCGAGGAAGGGGTTCAAATTTTGTATTGAGCTCCCTTTTGGAAGCATGTTTCCTGCAATTAGCGCCTTGATCTCTTCTGGGAACAGTTCTTGTTGAACCAGCTTGATGAGCTGATGTTGGGATGTTTCCAGTTCTTCTGCTGTGAGTGGATGAGTATTAAAAGGAAGCTTCTTATTGGCTTGTAGATTATGGAAATACCTTCTCCATATTGCTACATTGCGAATAAGTCTTTTGAGACTAGAAAACCTTTGAAAGAAAGAGTTATTGATCACAATGTAGTGTGAGACCAAATGAACAAAATGGGTAAGTGTAGTTGTAAGGTTGTTTGTATAAAACATTGAAATATTTTCCTTTTTTTGTCTTATAGTTTCTAAGTCGGTTTCGACGAGAATTTCTGCTGGGTGTTGCTGTGCAGTGAAGCCCTGCAGAAACTTGGGGCCACGCCACCACATGTCGCTTGTGGGAATCTCTTCCGGAGATAGCCCTCTGGATCCGATGTCAGCAGGATTTTCCTTCGATTTAACGTGTCGCCAGACGTTTGATCCGATTAAATTGTGGATCTCTGTCACCCGGTTTGCGACAAATGTTGTACGTGTTGATGGGCTCCCACGAATCCAAGCTAAACAAATGGTCGAGTCGGACCATGCGTACGTTTCTGTGGTTGGAAGCTTCATTGTGTTGGAAATCCTATGCAAAAGCTTCGCCAAGAGATGTGCAGCACATAATTCTAAACGCGGGAGACAGATTTTTTTCACGGGAGCAACTCTGGTTTTAGCGGCGATGATACTTACTTGTTCTTTGCCATTGTGTATCACGCGTGCGTAGATGACGGCTGCGTAGGCTTTCTCGGAAGCGTCACTGAATCCATGAAGTTGTAATGTTGCTGCGCTTTCATGACCGATCGAGCGGGGAATTTCTATGTCTTGGAGGTTGTTCAGCCCATGCCGAAGGTGCAACCACTCCCTTTTGAGATCTTCAGAGAGAGGAGAGTCCCAAGAGGCCTCATTTCGCCAGAGCTCCTGGAGAATTAGTTTTGCCTTGAGGACACACGGTGCGATCCAGCCAAGAGGGTCAAAGATGCGGGCAATGTCTGCTAAGACGGTTCGCTTAGTGTGTGTTTGGGTGTTTGGTAAGTCGATTTTGATTTTAAAGACATCGTTTGTTGGATGCCCTTGGATACCTAGTGTCTTAATGGCATCTGATGATTCGAAACTGAGTGGAAGGTTAACTTCTCTATCCTTTTCAGGAACTTGCTCCAGAACTTTTGATGAATTGCTCGCCCATTTGCGAAGTGGAAATCCACCGGAGTTCAATACTGAAATAATCTCCCTTTGGATATTGATGGCCTCTTCTTCATTATCAGCTCCGTATATCAGATCGTCAACGTAAAACCCCTCAGTGAGTACCTGATTTATGTTAGGATGTGAGTGTTTTGTGTCTATGGCCAGTTGATGCAGGGTTCTTATTGCCAGGTATGGAGCTGCTGCCGTGCCGAAGGTGACAGTGTCTAAGGCATATGTTTTGATAGGCTCTTGTGTCGTTGCTCTCCAGAGAATGAGCTGATATTGGGTATCCTCTCGTCCCATCCTAATTTGCCTGTACATCATTTTAATGTCCGCTGAGAAGGCTAATTTGAACCTTCTCCATTTTGCAAGTAGATCTATGATGTCTGGTTGCATGCGTGGGCCAACCAGCAAATGGTCATTGAGTGATTGACCACTTGTTGTTTTGCAAGAAGCGTCAAAAACAACTCGAAGTTTCGTCGTAGTGCTTTTCTCCTTGAAAACAGCATGATGAGGCAGGACATAATGCTTCCCAGGCAGTAGTTGCGCTGATGAAACTTCTCTCATGTGTCCCAATTTAGCATATTCGGCTATGCATTCGGTGTATGCTTCCTTCAGTTTACTGTTTGATTTGAATTTTTGTTCTAGTTGGAGGAATCTTGCCATTGCTGACCGTTTTGAGTCACCAAGAGTAGGATGTTTATTGTCCTTAAACGGAAGTCGTACTTCATACCTTCCGTCCTGAAGACGTCTTGTTGTTTGTTGGTAGTGTTGTAGACACTGTTCTTCTTCCAATGTGAGTTTACGATGTTCGAGATTCTCCTCAATTTCCCAAAACTGCCTTAATTGGGACTCAAGTGTATTGTGGTGGTTCTGCACCGTGATTGGATTTGATGGCACTGCTTGAGTCGTGTATCCGCTTAAAATCCATCCTAGTTCGGTAAGCTGCGCTATAGGTGCTCCATCTTGACCCTTGACGAGTCCTTCAAGGATGATCGATGAATAGACGTCAGCTCCTAAAAGTAAATCGATCTTCCCAGGGTTATAATATGAGGGGTCAGCTAAGTTTAAATTGGACAGATGGCTCCATCTGTCTTTATTTAAAGGTTGAGTTGGAAGCACCGATGTAAGGTGAGAGAAAACGAACGCCCTAACTTCGAGACAGAATGAATTTGTTTGGGAATACATTGTGAAGTAAGTCTGGTACCGCGACATGCCGGTAAGTGTTTGTCCCAGCCCTGTCACATTCGCGGTGATCTTGGTTCTCTTTAATCGTAGTAGTTGAGTTGCTCGTTCTGTTATAAACGATGCTTCAGAGCCTGGGTCCACTAGGGCTCTGAGAGTATGTTTCCTTCCGTCAATAGCCTTAACGTTGACCAAAGCCGTTGCTAATAAAACCTTTGCCTCCAGTTGGTTGAAATTCGTTGTAAATGTTTTACTGGTATTTGTGGTTGAGGGACCAGTGTTCCTGTCTGAGTTGTTGGCTTCAATGTGTAACATCGTGTGATGCTTAAAGCCACATTTGAAACATCGATTACTGCTGTTGCATGTTGATGCATGGTGGTCGTACCCGAGGCAGTTGGAACATACTGCCTTCTCCTTTATTGCTTCTGCTCGATCTTTGGCACCCATGTTTAGAAAACGTTTGCATCGCCGAATGCTATGGGGGCCGGTACACACGCGACAAAGAAATTGTTTAGCCGACGATTTGGTGTGAAATGTGTTGGCCTTCTTAAAAGGATTAGTGGGCGAAAGTTTAAGGGAATGATTGAGCTCCGAAATATTTTCTAAGGAGCTGAAGCGACAGGAGATAAAGGAGAGAAATGTTTTAATGTCAGGGAGGGCTTTCGAGTTGCCTATCTTGTCCTCCCAGTCTCTCTGTGTTTGGGGAGGTAATTTATGAAGTAATATATAGATGAGAATGCAGTCCCAACTATCAACTGCTATTCCAAGGTTCGATAGTGCATGGATGCATTCCATAGTGGTATCATGCAATGATTTCAAGGACGCGGCGGTTTCATGGGTAAGTTTACTCTGTTCTATTAAAAGGCGTAATTGAGTGTTAACAAGTTTTCTTTTATTTTGATATCTATCTATCAGAATTTCCCAAGCGGCGGAATAATTTTTCCCATCGATCGGAAGATGCTGAATTAGACGCGCAGCTTCACCTGACACAAAACTCTTTAGGAATTGGAGTTTTTGCACCTCTGAGAGTTCTATGTTCTGGTCGACCATGGTTTGGAATATGTTGTGAAACTCGCACCACTCCTCAAATTGTCCGGAAAAGTTTTTTATCTGTATTCGCGGAAGACGGATATCAGATACGGAAGACCGCGATTGATTGATACGGGAACAATCCAGATTCGCACCGTTACTCTCATTCAACTTCTCCAAATCATCGTGGAGAGAACCGATAAAGGTAAAATAGATTCTTTTTATTTCGGAGTATGTTTCCTCTACCAAGTATTTTTCTTTTAGGGGATCTGCAGACGCACTAATAATGTTAGAGTGTTCCTTCTTCGCACGTTTGAACAACTCTTCCACCTCCACTAAGCGCGCGTTCACATACCCCCTCGATTTTCGCGCCGCGGAATTCTTTTGGTATTCTTCCAAGTCATTTGAAAGTTCCTTGAGGGTAAACTCTTGGAATTCAATTGATTTGTTTAGTTTCGCCATCTCGGATTGCACTATTTAAACACAGGGTACGATGCAGGGAGCAAAAGCAGGTACAAAAGCGAGATAGATGTGAGCCAGCGAATTGTTAAAGCACCGGATCACTTGTGGTTTAAATTCAGATTATTATATATGCACTGTTTCAACAAAGGATACGATGCAGAGAGCGAAGACAAAAGTGAGATGGATTGAGTTAGCAAATTGTAAGCACGGAGTCACTTATAGTTTAAATTTTGATTAATATATACACTGTTTGTATGTTTGTATGTATGTTAATTAATGGTAATTAAATCGGTAATAATTCAATATAGGTAATTCAATGTATGTAATATATGTAATTTATTTAATTTAATTAAGTAGATATATGTAAATGTTTTTTTGTACTCAGCAGATATCCTGTTCGCCTTAGCTGTTGGGTGGTTGGATACCGCTGCCTTCTGGATCACTGCAACTGTAACTTCAACTGCAACTGCAACTGTTCAACTGCAACCGTATCTTCAAGTGCTGGATCTTCGACTGCAACTGGATCTTCAACTGCAACTGCAACTGTTCAACTGCAACCGTATCTTCAAGTGCTGGATCTTCGACTGCAACTGGATCTTCAACTGCAACTGCAACTGGACTTCTGTGTAACCACGATCACTGATGGGGATCTGGTGTATCTGGACTTTGCACTACACAGCACTACTATACACTGCAGATCGCTGATGGGGATCCGAATTAGCACTTTTTATTGTTTAATTATTATTTAATTGTTATTTGATTATTTCAGATCGCTGATGGGGATCCGAATTTTAATTATTATTGCAGATCGCTGATGGGGATCCGGCTCGAAGGACCAATGTTCAGGGTAGAGCTGTTGACTGTACCGAATTTCACCGAAAAAAGAAAAATCAAAAACTATTTGTTAAGAACGTTATAATATTTTATTCGATATGTCTTCGCTGGGAGTTGAACTAAGAAGGGGTTGAACAATGACATGATGCGTCGTATTTATAAACATTCAGTCGTATTTATAAACAGCTGTTTTTTTCTCTATATACAATGGAATGATAAAATTGTTGAGTAGCAACAGTTCGAATGGAAAAGGGACGATCTAGAAACGATTGAATAACCGGAACCTAGGAAAACTACATAAGCCAAGCCTAATGAATGTTCAGTTTTACCAAGATCCACCACGCCGGAGTCGAAAGTTAAGCCTTGAGAACGATGAATGCAGATTGCGTAAGCTTGTTTCCATACGATTTCATTAATCACACATGATTTCTCCGTTCCCGCTGGACCAATGACTAAAGATAATTTGTGGTGTGTTCTGTTGTTTAAAGCATTGTCAACAAAATCAATAACATCCTGTTGCTTTTTATTGAAAATTATATCATCACGAATATTGGTAGGAGAAGTTGTGAAATTCTCTTTGGAAGTTTTAATAAAGTTAATATGGCTTTCAATATTTGGATAAGACGTTATTCTCTGTCCCCAATCATGTTGGCGGTCAATGTCTCTATGTCTTAATGGAACTTTCTTGACAATTTGACCTGGTGCTGCTTGGGCCAGAGTCATCCATTTATGAGGATCAATTTCAGCTGGAGAATCGTTAGGCAATTCCTTATACATCAATTGAATGCGAAGCCTAACTCTCACTCCAGGTGGACTGAGTCTTCAAATCATTCATGTCACGCCAGGGTATGCGCGTTACCAGACGCTGTTTGTAGTAAATTTAATCACTTTCAATTTAAATCATTTTCAACAATTAATTTTTTTAAAATTAGGACCAAAATCAAAATTCTGTTTCGACAGTAACCTAGATATTTTAAAATACTTTCTGAGGGTCCAACAATCATAAGGATCGGTTAAGAAATGGCTCAGAAACAATTTCTCTTAGATCGCAATTGAAGTCAAGTGATGGGAGCTCCGCTTCGCTCAATGAACCTCCACATTGCAGTAGCTGTGGCATAAACCGAATGTTGAATTTCAAAGTATAAAATATATTACGTTGTACCTCATGAAATGTCCGATTTTTTTGTATAAATTCATGCAATATTTCTTATTTATAAAATTTTATTTAGTCAAAATATGAACCTTCTTCCACCGTGATTCAAGGTCCATTGTTCTTTTTTTATGTAAGGCTTGATTTTTTGACGCTAAAAAGTTTTCAAAGGCTTCTTTGACTTCTGCTTGGTTTCGGAACACCTTTTGCTGACAAAAGAAATATCAGGAGAGTGCAGTGGATGCGGAAGAATATCGAATCCCAACTGTAGCAGCTTTTGCACCGTTACGTGTGAGGTGTGTGGTCTAGCATTGTCATGCAATAGAATCGGACCATGCCTATTGACCAATGCAGGTTGCTTTTCAGCCAATGTCGTATGCATTATGCCGATTTGTCACAATATTTGACTGCATTTATCGTTTCCGCTGGTTGAAGAAATGAAAAGTGGATTGGTCCCTTCATTGTGGCATTCAACCACTGACCAGATATTTTACGGTTGTCATACCAAATTAACTTGTCATCATTTGTGATTATGCGGTGCAAAAACGGTGCGTTTCGGTGGCTTAGATTCAGCGACGCACAGGTTTCTAAACGGTGTAGTTTTTGGGCCTCGTTTAATTAATGGGGTTCACACTTGTCGAGTTTTTTCATTTTTGCTATTTGAGATAGGTGTCGACTTATTGTCATCGCTGATACTCCCATGTTGTGTGAAATGCCCCGCGCCGTTTTTGTTGGGTCTGCATACACCGTTTCTCGTTAAATGGCGTCTTCAATTACCGTTTCCGGTTTCCCACGCGGTTCGTTTTCGAGGCTTAGATCTCCCGAAGGGAACTTACCAAACCAACGCCGAATGGTGCGTTCGTTCACCGCTATATTCACAAATGAGTCATTTATGTTTTTGGCTGCCAGAGACGCATTATGTCCCAGTTTGAAGTCGTAAGTTAAAAGAATACGAATTTGCACCGTCGACAGCATGATATAAAAATTCCTAGGAAAAAATAACTGTACTTGCAACGATTCCTAAAAGTCACACACATCAAACACACATACCACTTTATTTTATAAAAAAAAAAAACACTGTGTTGCACACTTCACTTGACAGCTTCTAATTGAAGACTAAATGATAAATCATTTCATGTGGTACAACCTTATATGTTTTTTTTTTTTTAGTTTTTAATTCATTTTTATTCATAACTTCTTAGATCTATCTTACCCTAGACAAAAATGCTTAAAAACTAGCTTAACTATCTTAACAATCTAGGTATCTTACTGGCCCTAGGCGGACACTCTAAAATAGACGTAACAACTTAAATCTATGTCTTTCGACTACTATATCAACTTACCACTAACATTACTATATCTAGCTTAAGCTAAGAAAAATGTTTTTTTTTATTAAAAACTTAGCATATGATCATTTGTGTTACAATAAAACTTAAGCCTACCTTAATGTAACTAAACCTAACTTAACTTAAATTATATACATAATATATATTTAATATATACAGGGTGTCCCACGAGCAGTGTGCCAAAAAGCTACAGCGTGTAGGTCTAGTAAAGACAAGAAAAAAATCGTATGGGAGGGGGGGGTCTATTTCCCCCCGTTTAGTCGGGAGGGGCAATTTTCTAAAAAATTGACTTATTTTGGAAAAATAATTATTAAAAATCAACAGTTACATCCACAATGCCACGATATACCTTTTTGTAAAGTCAGAAACCTCTTCTTTCATATTGATTTTAAATAAAGCTGTTTTAAGGAATAGTTTTTGAGAAATTAATTTTCAAACTCAAAATTTTGAAAAAAAATTGGAAAAAAAAAATTTCGAACTACTTTTTTCCAAAATTGTATGTAATTAAGTACTATTTTTTTTCTCAAAATTCAATTCCCTTATTAGTTTTTAGTTAAAAACAGAAAACCGGATGCAAAAATGTCTTGTAGTTTTTGAGAAATTAAAAAAAAACCCGAACCATTTTTGTCTAAGAAAAACCTTTTTTTTTGGTTTTAAGGCGGCTGGACTTGTAGGCAAATGAATGTATGAAACATTGACCTCTTTTTTATTATTTTTAAAAAATTCGGAGTTTTATGAGGATACAATAAAGTGATACACTATTGGAATAACCCTGGATTAATTCTTTTTTTTCATTGATAACGCCTGAAAACTGACCTGCGAATTTCGTCTGGGTCCGCCCGCCGCCGATGGGTTCTACCCGAATTTTGAATTTGGTCCGACGCAATCCCTCCCTTAGTACAAGGAGGATGGCTATTATGCTTGGAGTGCCCAAATCTAGAGTATGGAGAGTGCTTCATACCGAAAACTTACACCCGTACCATTTTAGGCCAGTTCAGGGACTCACCTCAAACGACAAGTTTTTGAGAGCAGAATTTTGTCGATCATTACTGCTTCGAGATGAAACTGAACGAAACTATTTTGCAAGGATATTCTGGACGGATGAAGCACAGTTTACCAGAGATGGGGTTACTAACTTCCACAATTTGCATCATTGGAGTAGCACCAATCCACACAACAAAAAACAAAATAAATTACAACACCGCTTTAGCTGTAATGTTTGGCTTGGTATTGTTGGACAAACTGTAATCGGGGCCCGGTTTTTGAATGCCGTTATTAAGGGAGAATCATACCTGCAGTTCCTACGAGACCTTTTGCCCGATTTGATGGACAACGTTCCTTTGGCCATAGCAGATAATTTAATCAACCAGCAAGATGGAGCACCAGCACAGTACAGCTTACGGGTTAGACACTGGCTGGATGATCATTTTAGTGACCGTTGAATCGGAAGAAGGGGCCCCACGAAATGGCCACCTAGATCACCAGATTTAACTCCTCTAGATTTTTATGTGTGGGGATTCATGAAAAATTATGTTTACGAAGTGGAAATAGTATCTTTGGAACAACGGATTGAAGTCGCTGGAGTCAAATTGCAGGAAAATTTGTCAAACATAGACTAATGTGCAGCCATTAGAAGAAGATATAATCTTTGCCTTCTAAAAAATGGGGATTATATTGAAAATTTATTATAATAAAACTCCGAATTTTTTAAAAATAATAAAAAAGAGGTCAATGTTTCATACATTCATTTGCCTACAAGTCCAGCCGCCTTAAAACCAAAAAAAAAAGGTTTTTCTTAGACAAAAATGGTTAGGGTTTTTTTTTAATTTCTCAAAAACTACAAGACATTTTTGCATCTGGTTTTCTGTTTTTAACTAAAAACTAATAAGGGAATTGAATTTTGGGAAAAAAAATAGTACTTAATTACATACAATTTTGGAAAAAAGTAGTTCGAAATTTTTTTTTTCCAATTTTTTTTCAAAATTTTGAGTTTGAAAATTAATTTCTCAAAAACTATTCCTTACAACAGCTTCGTTTAAAAACAAGATCAAAGAAGAGGTTTCTGGCTTTACAAAAAAGTATATCACGGCATTGTGGCTGTTACTGTTGATTTTTAATAATTTTTTTTCCAAATTAAGTCAATTTTTTAGAAAATTGCACCATCCGGGTAAACGGGGGGGAATAGACCCCCCCCTCCCGTACGATTTTTTCCTTGTCTTGGCCAGGGCTACACGCTCTAGCTTTGGGGCACCCTGTATATCTTTTTTTTTTTTTTTTTTTTTTTTAAACGTATACATACCCTACTACCACTACCTACCCTACCCTACCTTACCCTACCCTAGCCTATGTAAGCCTGCCATTGGTGTTGGCAGGCGATGCCTTGAAGAGGCTGGAGCTCTCAAAGTGTCCACTGTTGATGCTGTCGGACTACGTCTCCCCGATCCCGGAGCGCGACATCGGGTTCGTAGAGGAATCGCCGTTCCACGGAATTGCGACCAACGTGGAAGATTAGCGGTACCGCCAATCTATCCTGGATCAGCCCACATCTATCTAAATAGAGGAATGCTTCTTGCGGCACAAAGCCATTAAGGCGCACTCTCTCGTGATATAAATCGTTGGGGTAGTAAGCCCCGAAGATCAGGCTATTGACCGAAGTCATTGCTCTCGCAACGTGGCTTCGAATCAGTTTGATCAAAAAATTATCTACCCGTACAATCCTGGCCCTATTGTATAGGACCTCGTTCGGGTAAAATTTCGTGTACTCAGATTCGGGTGTCCTATGTAGCCCCAGACACGTCCTGAGACATTGTCTCTCAAACACCCGAATCCTTTCCATTAAGCTGGCTCTCACATTGAACCAGACGGGACATCCATAGGCAACCATGGGCCTGATTAAGGCCATGTAGCAGATTACCTTCACCCTAGAATCAAGTTGGCTGCTATGAAACAGCCACCTTGTCAGAGCGAAAGCGCCCCGGGCCCTTGCCAGAGCAGCATCTACATGTTTGTCAAAATATAGATACTGATTAAGCACGATCCCAAGATATCTGACCACACTTTGTCTCGCCAGTGGACGCCCGTCCGGTCCTAAAATTAAGAACCTGCGCCAGTTTTTTCTAGTGTCCCGAGAGGCCCTAGACAAAGGGGTTCTGAACAATATAGATTCTGATTTCTGGAAGTTGATTTTCAACTTTATTCCATTGGACATCCGACACAAGCTTCGACGCGGCATGAATAGTGTCATGCCCCGCTCTGAAACCGAATTGGTTATCCGGGATGATTTTATTGTCCTCAACCCATTTAGACAGGGCCCTATGGATCACCTTCTCGAAAACCTTGCTGATACTCGGAAGGAGACTTATTGACCGGAGATTTTCCGGGTTAGATGTGTCTTTACCCCTCTTGGGAATTGGTTGCACCACCGCTGTCTTCCAGTGCACTGGATAATATGCATTATTCAGTGCATTGTTGAACAGGATGGTGTACCTCTCTACAGCCACTGGCGGAAGATGCCTAAGCACAACATTGGATATACCGTCGACTCCCGCGGATTTTTTCTTCCTCAATGACTCGAAGATCATCTGAAGATCTTCCGTCGATATGAACAGGGTATTAACCCCCTCATTGGCGATGACATTGTTTGCCATGAAATCTTCATTGAACCCTGTAAAACCAAGGTTCTCTGATCGCCAATGATCGATATCATTTCGAAGATAGAAGTGATGAAGCAGAGCTCTGTCTTCCAGGTCGTGGTTCGGGCGAATACTATCATTCACCTTGTACACTTCCTGGAAGACAGCTCCTACTGTCGCCACCCTCTCCTGAGGATCCTCGATCACGAAGAAGTCGTCATCCAGGATGGCGCTCTCCGGAGCGATGCTAACTGTTCGTAGCAAGCGTTCATTTTCTGACGTTCTCGGAAGTTTCAGATCCTGAATATCATTCTGATTGTTTCTCCGAAATATTTTATTTATTTGCGGGAACATACTCGCGCTGTTGGATTTTACAGCACGAATTCTGTTGTTCCAATGCAAACTTACAGATATTCTGTAATTTTCCTTGATTAACTGTTGGATATTTTTAATCAGTGACTTCAGTGTCCTGACCTCCGAGTTTTGTCTGTCGGTAAACCGCCTGTACAAGAGTTTGAGTCTTGTCAGGAGTCTACTTTTCTGTCTATGCAGTGCGTCGATTGTCGCGTTTCGGTATACGTTTGCGGTATCGTGCTGTCTTTGGCGTGGTATCGTACTGTTCATTGTCTGTTTAATGACATCGTCCATTTGTTTGAGATACCTGTCAATCTCGTAGTTTGACAGGTTCCTATTAGGCGGTGGAAAGGAGGCGCTCGAAGTGAACGCTCTCGTCAGGGAATTGGCAAACCGCGGCCAGCACACCCTACTGTAATCGTAGGGGTGCGTTTGGACACACTCTGCCATCTCCGCGAACTCGTCAGGTACTGTGATCACGGCACATAGTCCGCAATGGTCACTGTCGTATACAATGGTCCGTAGACAGTTAATAGACCATTCGTCCGTATCTGCCAGTCTCAGTCGAGAGTCTATTAGCATGAGATCCAGATAGGAGCCGCTCCTAGGATACGACGGACTATCCGTTGCGAGCAACTTGACTCTATATTCAATGCTGCGAAGAACCCACCAATGGCTTAGTAGGCTCCCCCTAGTGTTGGGAATGTTATTTCCCCAATCACCATGTTTGGCATTTAAATCGCCGGCCAGAATGTAGAAGTTTTCTACCGAGTTTAAGCGCAGAGATCGAAAAAGTGTCTCGAGCTCTGCGATAAAAATATTGGGTTGAGGTGCTTCAGGTGCATAGGCTGATACAATGTACATTCTCTTTCCGTTTCGGAGAGGAATGCACACAATACAGGCCTCTAGCACCTGGAACCTCCGCACTTCACCGCTATATATGACTTTATGTTTAAAATTGTTTTTAATAAAGATCGCAACTCCCCCGCCTTGAATAGCGTTGGGTCGGTCCCTTCTAATTATTTTATAAGAACTGTGCCGGATTTTGTGCTTCTGGTTTAGCTTTGTTTCGCTAACCAAGAGTACATCGGGGCTTTCGTCCTGCAACAGGTTAAAAAGTTCGGCTAGTCGCTCGATCCTTATCAGTGAATTTACATTCACCGACAGGATCTTCAAGGGCCTCTCTACCAGCGTACCCATCACGACCTTAGGTGCGCTAGGCCCGGCGGAAGCGAGTAGATACTATCTACTCGGGCCGCCGTCTCCAGGATCTGTTGCTGGAGCTGCCCAATCTGCCCTTGGATTGCGAGCAAGATCGAACAGACATCCACCTCGGCCACCGGTGCCTTAGAGACAGGCACTGGGGCTTTAGGAACAGTCATGGGCTTTTGTACCGTCTTTCCCGAACCTGCCGCCATTTGGGCGTAGGTCAATTGGGATGTGACGGCTGGTGTTTGAAAGCGACCCGAGGGACGCTTCTCCTCGACCTTCTGCTTACGGGCCAGGTTTTCTTTCTTGATGTCCTGGAACTTAGGACATCCCCGATAGTTTGCAGGGTGCCCTCGGTTCCTACACAAGACACACTCGAGCTGCTCTCTATCCGCCACCTTGTCTTTCCCAAGGTCGCATTCCTCGTTCTTGTGGTTCTTTGCACACTTAACGCATCGAGGCTGCATTTCGCAGTTCGACGCGGCGTGCCCGTACCTTTGGCAGCGGATACATTGCAAAATGTTTCCGCTCCTCTTTAATGTTTCCCATGTGACAGTCTGGGACGCTAAGGTGGTGATAGTCCTTAACCTCTCCAGCTTGCTGCTGGGTGTGAGCTGTACCAAGAAGAAGGGAATAACTCGCTTCTCCCGTCGGGAGCTCACCGTAGTGAATGGCTTAACCCCCACGAATTTGAGGTCATCACTCTCGAACTCTTTGAGCTCTGAGAGCATTTCCTCGGGGTCTGCAATCGACTCCACGCCTTTAAGGAGCACTGTCCGCAACCTCTCGGCCTTCGGCGTGAAGGAGAAAAACTCCGTTGTGGACTCCTTTAATAAGCTTTTTATACGCTTATGCTGCTCCAGTGTCTTGCACCGAACAGCATAGCGTTTTTGGCCTAAACATTTGATTTCAAAATTGCCTACACCAATAGCATACTTACAGAGATCGATGGTCTCTCGTAGGGCCGTGGTATAGGTGAAGATGGGTGGCACTTTCTCCTTTTTAGGACGTTGCTGCTGCTTCTGCTGCTGCGGCTGTTGTTGTTGCTGCTGCTGTTGCGGCTGCTGTTGCGGCTGTGGTTGTTGCTGCTGTTTCTGCTGCTGTGGCTGTTGTTGTTGCTGCTGCTTTTTCTGCGGCTGCTGTTGTCGTTGCTGCTTTTGCTGTGGGGCGGCTGTTGCCTGCTCTAAGTCCCTTTATCTCCTTCAGCTTATCCACTACGGCCTGCAGCTGGGCACGTAGGGTACGCTCTTTCTGTTCCAGTTCGCTACGCTCCTCCTCCGTAGCCGAATATAAAAGGGGGGCAAAGTGGTTATTGTCCCCCGTGTAGCGGCCTCCCTACCATAGGAAAGGTAGGCAGTATCCGCTTCCACGGGGATCGCTGGTTTTGGTTGATCTTGTCCAGCTGCTTTCGACGTTGAGGTTGTTGGTGATGGCGCCCCTTTCCTTACTTCGACCTGCAGCTTTTCAGTCGAAGTAGTTAGGGAGGGGCGCTTAGTTAGATTGGGCTTCTTGTTGGCCCTTCTGCGCCTCTTCATGACGACGGTCGGTGTTGCGAAATCGGATGATAAATCACCCGATTCCGACTCCCTACGACGCACGGGTTTTCCCCCGCCGTCTCCCGACATCTCCTTCTGCTACTTCCAACTAATTGAGAAGCAGCAGAAAAAAAAAAAAAAAAAAAAAAAAAAAAAAAAAACTTTCCTCCCGACTTGGGATCAGAACCGGCGACCTTCCGACTGCGGTTCTGCGCATACTTCGCCTAAACGCGCACTTATATTTTTTTTTTATTGTTTGTTTATTTCTGTCGTAAACAAGCCGAAACACTACCTTCCACTTCACTGGTCTGTGATCAACTCACAACCTTATATGTATACATATGTATATGTACATACACATGTGTATGTAACCCCTTAATACGGAGGAGGCTCTCTTATGGTTTAGGGTTGTATGTCAAGCGCTGAAGTAGGTAATTTACATTTAATAGCCGACGTGGAGTCAGTGACGTGGAGTAAAGAGAAATTGCTTATTGCAAATAATTTTACATTCTACCAAGATAACGATCTCCAGTGTACATGTGAAGTTATAAAACTTTGGTTGATCGACATCTGTCCCAAATTATTATACACACCTCCCCATACAACTCACTTAAATGTATGCAATTGAGCATCTATGACAGGAACTTGTGAGAAGAGTTTGCACTAGGAGTTTTAACACGCCTAATGAGTTTAAAGAGGCTTTGAAACTCAATCGGGGACATCAAGGCTTATAGATCATTTCATTATGATGAAATTTTTCTTCAGGTCTTTGCATATTTGCGGTTTCGTCAGCCTGAAACCAAACTGTCACTCATTGTGTATGGGAGGTTGTTCCAATTCTTTCGAAGCTTTAGGCGTGACAGTCTTGTTTATTATACCTACCCAGAAAAATGGAATTTTGCCTTATCAATTATAATTAATCTGTATAAAAAAATCATCTTAATTTTCTTCAATTTTCCAGCGTCCTGCTTATGCAACGGCATATATGTAGGTATTTAAATAATCTTCTTGAACTCAATCTTAAGAAAACTGTAACAATATCCTGTGGCCATCTGTGAACTTTTGGGGCATCAGAGAGGTGGTTATATTAAATATTACCTACCCCTACAACAAGTTCATAGCTACTTGCAGCGATGCCCAGCTGCCATCTAAGTCTTATCTATAGAAACCTAGTGTAGTATTCCAAGTAGAAAATCAAGCGGGCCAGCAGCAGGAACAGGATCATTTTTCCTGTGTTCCTAATAACATAGAGGAGAGTGAGAAGGTCGATATACTACCTAGACGGAGTGCTATCTCCACGTTACCTAATTACAGCTCACCTTAGGTGAGTCAAACCTACAAGATACAAGACGTCTAGGAAATCCTGTATCAAGGGCAAAGCAAAAAACTTTTTAAGCAGATGTTGTTTTGATATCGCCTAATTGGTGGAAGTCAGTTCAAATCACTGGGAAACTTCTTCTACGAATGCCTGACACTTGGAGTACGCTTCCGTTCCCATATATTTGACATACAAACTATCTGAGCGCACGAGCCTCAATCTGGTCAATATAATCAATTTTCTGGGAGCCACAGGTTGTATTTGAAAACTTTAACAATTCCTATTCAGGTCTGATGATGCGTGGCATCGAAGGTTACAGACCAGATAGCCACTATTGGCCACATACCTTTGCAACTAGTTCCCTAGCTAGAGGCGCCAAGTGGAGAGTAAGTAAACAGCATACCCACAGCGTCATCCTAGCCATTTTGTTTGAAATAGAACTAAGGAGAGTCAACCAGGAACCTCCACCATAGAAGGCACGCTGGACGAAGACTTCTTTACCTTTACTTTTAGAGGGTCTACAATAAGGTCAGGAACAGCAAATGGCTGCTGAGATTATTAGACAAGTAATGAGAGCTTGCGATGCCGTGGTTCGGAAAAAGTCAACAAATTGTCGGTCACCAGTGTGGAACCAGAGCTACTTAGCAAGTGCCATAGAGCAAGAAGACCCTTCCAGCGATCCAGAGGTTTGCCCTCCCATCAGAATCTAACATACAATAGAGTGCAATACAGGGAAAGACGTAGGGATCTGAAATTAGCCATTCGGAGAAGCAAAAGTGAGAACTTTTAAGAACTCTGCCAGCAAGCAGATGTAAATCCTTGAGGTACCGCCTACAAAACAGTCACAGCAAGATTTAAAGGCACCACTTGGGCACCCTCACCCTCATGGCCTTTATCCAAAGAGGCCATCAGGACTATTTCAAAGAACAGCAGAGCATATAGAAGCACCCCAGGAAATACATGAAAACGCAACCGACACTGAAAGAGAACTCTTAGAAGTGTGTAGACGGTTCGATGACAATAAGTCACCTGGGTTGGATGGAATACCTAACAAGGGCCTTAAGCTAGTAATAAAAATAAACTCGAAACCATTCCTAGGAATGTATGTATAAGAAGGGGTCTTTCCAGACAAATGGAAAAAACAACGTCTGGTGCTTATTAGACAAAACGGGTAAAATACTGGAGAGAGTTATATGCAACTGACTGGATGTGGCAATAAATAAAGCAGGGGGACTTTCAAACGAGCAGTATGGATCTAGACAAGCCGTTCTACAATCGATGATATAAGGGAGACACAAAGAAATACGGTACCGTAATAACACTGGACTGGAAAAGTGCGTTCAACTCTGCAAATAGGGGACATATTGTACACTGGTTAAGAGAAATGATGGTGCCTGGGTTCCTCATTACAATAATATTAGGCTCTTTCGAGAAACGGTACTTCCTTTACGATACCGATGAAGGGGTTAGATAGTATTGTATTAAATATCTGGCGGAGTACCACAAGGATCGGTACTAGGTCCTATCCTGTGGAACATTATGTATGATAGTGTTCTGAGGCTTGAAATCCCCGACGAGACAAAAATAATACGCTTTGTTGATGATATTGCAATTGTAGTGGCAGCGAAATACTTGGAAGAAATAGAGGACATCGGGAATTAATGTGTTCGAAAAGTGAGACGATGGATGTCAGCAGTCGAGATAGAGCTCGCCGAACATAAAACATACTACAGGTCGTAAGCAGCCGCAAGAAAAGAGAAACAATGCTGATGGAGGGTAGGGGATCAAAATATAACGTCAGTACTGGAGATCAGATATCTAGGTGTGACGATTGACTCACTTACAAGGAACACCTAGAAATAACATACTACAAAGCTGCTCGGATGTGTTCTGCCTTATTCAGAAAAATGAGGAGGATCCAGACAACAAAGGGGACTAGTTTTGTAAAGAGTGACTATGCGCGGGGAGAGTGTGCTCCGTTTTTCGGACGGAAGGTTAGCAGCGGATATCTTGGTTATCGTGCTACAAAGCACCAATGACGTTAAAATCCAGGAATCCTTTGCTTCAGTCAAAGATATTAAGCTGGAATAAAGACAGCGAAGCATGAGAACATGACAGAGAAGATGGAATAAGTCAACAAAGGGAAGATGGACCCATCGACTTATACCGCATATCCAGTGGATGAACCAGTACCATGGAGAAGTGGATGGACATGGCTGCTTCCGAGCTCATATAAATAGGTTCGGGTTTGATAAATCTCTTATTTGTCCAAACTGTGGAGAGGCCAGAGAAGACGCAAAGCATGTATTTTTTCGGTGACAACCTTTTCAACAGAACGCAGAGGTCTTGAAGAAATAATTGCACAAATACCAACTCCGAAGAACATTCTGAATCATACTCGTATGTACATATCGAGCGCTATATGCTGTGAAACAAACCACAGCGATAATCGGCGGCTGGCAAGAGTCAAGGAGAGCAACCAAACCCCAATGACAGCTCCCTCGGAACAAGGAATGTCAAACACGGAAGAAGAGCATAAAGTGCTAACCAACCCCCGCAGTAATGCCTAACGGCAGCCCCGCGCAGATAGTGGTTAAGTACGTAGGCGTATTCTTGGCATCGAGCTTGCGAATCGTACATGCCAGTAGCCCGGTTTACTGGTATCTTTAGAAGATTCGTTGGTGCAACAAAAAAACCCAAATACCTCAGGGTTTAAAATTGTTGTCATCATTAACCTCAGGAGTTGATACGGATACTCTAGAAGTGTAATCTCTGAGTCTGGCCTAATTTCGTCAAAGTAACTTAAATTGGCTAATTTTAACTAGAAAATGCCACTGATTGATTTCGTTGTGATGAGTGGTAAATGTCCAGGCTGTTAGCTAGGAAGACGCCTCTTGTAGACAGGAATGGCTACGATTTGAGGCTTCTTGCGCGTATGATATTCATTCAAAAAATTCAACGGAAAGGTGTTGCCACCTAAATTACCCCGTACATAATCCTAAGGCTTTTTAGGCCTTGGGGCCTAATAGTCTGTCCTTTTAGCTCGAGTGATTTGACTCAGAATTGAACCAGTAAACGATAGGAAAAGGCATGACTTCCGTTCACATTTTGTCTTATAAAAGCTTAATTATTCCTTTTTGGTGATGATACAAGACAGAAAAGGAAGTGCAGCCACTTCCCTCCTGGATCAGAATAAGCGAAAACGAACTCATTTTTTTTAATTAAGAAAATATTTTAGTAGGTTTGTAGGAGGACCTCAAACAATTCTCTACTAACTGCCATTCATTTGCCGAAATGCCTTAGTTGTAGGGTAGGAGCGAAAGAAGAAAAGCAGTATATAGGATCATGTCCTGGGTTTCCGATTTGATGTCCAAGTGCAACCAAAATCGAAGCCCAATACATCTCCTTTACACCGTGATGTTTTTTTTTTTGCGTTTGTTGCCTTTTAATCATTTTCTAGTGGAACACATCCTGTACCTTGTAAATGCCATCAATCATAGCGAAATGCAAAGAAAACAGTGCAATCTTACGCTCGACTTTTGGGAGAATCTCTACAAGAACGAAAGAACTGGTCTATACTTGGTCATTCCATTTAAAATGTGGATGCTACCTATACTCGAGGTAAGTCGTATTTCATTCCACTATTGTCCTTTTTAAGGGATCTTCAACGTTAGTGGATCAACTTCTCTCTGACCTATACGCAGTCGTTTACGGATATCTTTATCATGAGCATCAGTATCGCACTGGCAGCTAGACTTAAGCAAATACATCTTAGAATTGCTGCAGTGGCCGAAAAGGTGTGTAGCCTCCATTAACACAAAGTCACAAAATTAAATTGTCATCCTTTTCAGCCTATGCCGCAGGTATTCTGGAGGGAGATGCGATCTCATTTCATGGATGTGAGAAACCTGTTGCGAGTTTTAGATTCCAGCCTATCTGGACTTATTCTAGTCTCGTGCAGCTACAGTATGTATTTCATCTGCCTGCAGCTGTTTAACAGTTTCCTGTAGGAATCTGCCTGACGTTCTCGAACGAATATATTAAAAGTTTTTTGTTTTTGTTTTTGAATTTAATAGGAA
Source organism: Merodon equestris (assembly GCA_958301585.1). Lineage (NCBI taxonomy): Eukaryota > Metazoa > Arthropoda > Insecta > Diptera > Syrphidae > Merodon > Merodon equestris. Next base: position 80,979,958 of record OY284414.1, read on the forward strand.
AAGTGGTACCCAGATGTCAACTATTTTCTTCTGGTACTCGCTGATGTTTGTCATAGGACGGACCTTGTTCAAACTTTTCGCTGCGGCAGCGGTCAACGATGAGGCCAAGAGGATTCTCAGCGAACTGCGAAATGTGCCGTCAACATCCTGGGGAAACGAGGTACGTACATATGATATCAACTCACATGGACATACCTGCCCCAACTGTCTTCTTCGCAGGTTCAACACTTTTGCGACCAGCTGTTGCTCGACGTGCCTGCCTTGTCAGGCTACGGATACTTTTTTTTAACCAGAAAACTTATCTTCGGTGTAACTACCACTTCACATCGCCCTCCGTAAGGATTAATTACGAGTATGTGTGAATTTAATTTTTCAGATGACTGCGACGATTGTAACGTACGAGCTTGTTATGACAGATGTCGTTCAACGTAGCGGTAAGCAACAGACGGATTTGTGCTCCATTAATTAACTACCTTTGCCGCAACACGACAACATGTGTGTGACAACCGTGTCCCTGTAAGAACTTTTCCGCATTCAAATAAAGTTATCGCTCAAGCGTAGGTGTCAATCGCTGACAGTTACATGTCTGTGTTTGTATTGTTTGTGGGGCTCTGAAGGAGCAGGTGGCAAAAATTGTTTGTTTTGTTGACGTTTAGTTGCACGCCACATGGCAATTAGTGTAACGGTAATTAACACCTAGTCTACATAGATCAACTGCTGGGTGTTTTATTGGCAGTAGACGTGGCCGACCCCATGGTAAGCAAATATCCGGTCACAGTCGATTGAGAACATTCACTGGTGGAGGACTTTCGGTTTCGCCAGTCGTTCGCTTTGGCATGAAAAAACGACATTGTAAGGTGAAGCCAAAGCTAAAAGAAGAAGGAGAAGAGTTTCCAGGTGATTTGGCAAATACATTCCACAATGCCATCGGGCCATGTAAGTCGGGATAGAGATGTGTTCAATGACAGATGTTTGTTTAAATTGTGTCGTCGACGTTCTTTCCGGAGCAGTCCTGATGATAGCTCAGTTCATGGGTGTGCTGCCGGTGCTTGGAGTTCTCGAGCGTGACGTGCGAAAGGTGCGGTTTCAATGGATGTATATTGGGGTGTTTCTGACTGCGGTTCTGCTTGTCTTCGGAGCTTTAGATTTTTTTTTGTCGCTGCAGGTTGTGATGGACAGAGGTTTGACGACCACTACAGCAGGTGAGTAGCGTGGGTGACAATCTGGTTCTGGTGATTTTTTGTATTTGGATTTAAGGTCCACCTTCGTTCTATTTGACTTGTTGGCTGGGAGCTATTATGTTCCTTCATTTGGCACGTTGTTGGCCGAGCTTAATAAGGCAATATACGGACATGGAGATGATATTTCAGGACAAATCGTATAAAACAAAGGAATCGATGGAGCTTTACTATCGGTTAAGGGTGCCTGGCGGACTGATGCTATTAGGAGCTGTCGGTGAGTTTTGAGTTTTGAAAACATGGTTCTCACATTCAGTATAAAATAATTGATTGACTGGTTTAAAGTGATTCTTAAGGGTAAGGGCAGCAGTTTAAGTGCAAGCATCAGTCTGCTCCGTAACTAAAAATATTAAATGGTCTAATGTACCTATTATGCGGGGCAGTATACCTTTGCCTTTACTAATTTAGGGCACGCGAATGTAATCAATCTTTATTTGAATATTCGTGATCTTTATCCGCTAGTATAAGTGGTTAGATTTCGTGAGCTAATTTTGTATTGTTTTTGGTTATGTTGGTGCACATGTCACCTAACTTATGTACATATGTCAACATTATCAGTTATATGTATTGGTTATTTAGTTTGTTTTTCACAGATATAAAAACTTCAATTACTATAGTGCTCAAAATCAGGCTGTGTAGTCAGAAAAAGTCGCGCTCTTGGCAGTTGGTTTGAGCAAGCTCGAATGCCTTTGCCAAGATGCTTTTACGTTATGTACTGCTTTGCCAGGAAATGTTCCTACGAAACAGTAAAGATCGAGGATTTTACTTCGTCTCAATGTTTGTCCCAACGAACTATTGCCGCCTGGTATAATTATTGCCGGGAGACAATAGTAATTAAATTTTTAGAAACATTTGAGGCAAAAGGAAAGATAGGCGGTCCAGGCAAAATCGTCCAAATCGACGAAAGTAAATTTGGTAAGACAAAACTCAACAAAGGAAGGCGCGTGGATGGCCACTGTGTTCTCGGTTTGGGTTTGATTGAGGATGGGTCCAAAGACTTAAAACTTGAAATCTGTCCAGGAAACGAGCGCAGCGCTGAAGTGTTAGTGCCGTTAATAAAAAAACACGTGAATCCACGAACGATCATTCATACCGATTGCTGGGAGGCGTATGATTGTTTAAATGCCCATGGGTTCATTCACAAAAAAGTGAACCACAGTGATCCTGACAATTCTTTTGTTGGTCCTGATGGCATACATACCCAAAGAATAGAATCTCAGTGGCGTGTCGTTAAAAGAGACTTTTACAACGACAATTACTCCAATAATTTCGCTGATTGGATAGTTGAGTACCAGTGGAGAAGGGAAATTGCGAAAAAAAAATTAGAACCCTTTGAAGAGCTGCTTCATGTTTGTGGAGATTTTGGCAAACAACCTTAATTTTTTTTAGTAGTTTGATTGAAATTAAAAAAAAAATAAAAATTAAATTTTAATAAAAAAAAAAAAAAAAATTATATTTATGTTTTTTAGGCCATGTTAAACCAGAAAAAAAACAAAAGTTTGCTCACTGCGCATAATGGAAACCCGCCCAAAAAAACTAAGGTCGTGGTTCTTCGTCTCGTATATCTAAGGAAAGAAAAATAAGAAGTTGGCAGTATAGGCGGCTGGTACGCAAGAACATATTTCTCAAACATGATTTTTGAGAGCTGGACAGCATACGTAGGCTTACTCGTATACTTACATATGTAGGTATGTTCAAAAGGAAATAGTTATAAAAGAATTTCGGTTGTTTAAGTAAAAATTAATGGATTCTTGCTTACTTTTTTTGACTTTATACAAGAAGCATTTCTATTCTTACTCAGGCGACAAACGGATGGTACTTCAATTCCCATTCCCTTCGAATCGGCCATGGACTTCTTCAAACACTTATGATAGAGTCCAGGCTTTAGGGCCCTATAGTAAGACTGGGAAGATAATGGTTTATTTACACATTTTAATTTTCGACATCAGTCAAAACCCTATTTTGACATCTGTTTTTAGATCGGCTTGTGACAAATAAGCGTCAGTTTAAGACAATTTTTGATGTTGAGCAGTGCATGCCACAACAACAAGTCAGTGGAAGACTCACGAAAAATGGCTCCCTACTAATTAAAAAATCTGGCGAATTTATGATGAATACAGTGTACAGTGTACATGACCAAAATATTCACACAAAAATATATTCTTATCTCTGTCACGTTAAAGTTCGTGCAGACATACCCGAATTTCCCAGGGGTAAGTTTAAGTCTGCAAATCAGGTCTTCGACTTGATTCAAAGTGATAAGAAGATCCGCGGTAAGTAAGTGGAAGAGTTTTCGAGGCAGATCCCTCTCCTGAGTTTGATCATTTTGCCCACATATCGAGGATGATTTGGCACATAGCTGAACGTGAAGCACAAAAATGCCCGGATGACTGAAAAATACCATAGTGAAGTGGGCATCATTCACAAAAGCAAGAGATCAAAGGCCATAGAACACATTCAAAATCAACAAGTAGCTACATTTGGTGAAACGCTTGCGTTTCCGCATAATCGTCAAAAGACCTGCACTCGATACCAATGCGTCATGTGCAAGGTTTACCAAACACGTGGCTGTCTTTAATCATATAGCCAGTCGTTGAATTGAATTGAATAACTCGGGGGGTGTCAAATGAAGACACTAGTACTGCGACTATAAAGGTCTATTAGTGCTTAGAGTGCTACCCTCAAAAATTTGACAACTTCTCGAGATGGGATTTCTTGGAAGTCTTTCCCTGTTATGGTTGTGTTGCTTGTCATTTTGAATCTTTCTCGGACAAGACTTGGCCAGACGGTCAGTATTGGTTCCATAGTTTCCTTAGCCTACCCATATCGCCTACAGATTTCTGCTGCTGAGACCATTTTGTAAAGGTGATAGTTGCATGTCCGTGTCGTGTTAGTGCCTCACATAGCACTCTTAGGTCGCCTTTATTTAGTTCTAGAACCTCTTTAGCACGTTTAAAATTGTGATGCTGTTACATGAGCATTCTTAAGTGTTTAATACCCTCCACCCTGTTCCAGAATTGTTTTTTTTGTTTAATGATCCATTTGAGTAAATGCAGGTTTGTGTCTGAATTGTCAAAACCATAAAAGGGGATGGCATCTTTCTTGGCTTTCATGTCACCTTTTTCATTGCCTTCATGGTTTTCATAACCTGGCACCCAGATCAGGCTTAGTCTGTTTCGGGACATTCTCAGACAGCCTTAGAGTTAAAAGTCTCTATCACCTTAATAACCGCTGTGCTGTCTGACAATATAGTTATCCTAGTGTTAGTGGGTTTTCGCTGATGCTATGTGGTGCTTCAATGATTGTCAAATGCTCAGTCTGAAATATAGTTGACTCATTGCAGAGGGGAATGTGTATGCTGCGTTTTGGTCCTAATACGCAAGCCCCTACCTTATTTTCAGATTTCGATCCATTCATCCATTTAGTCATCCAAGGGGAGTTGTTGTTCCATTCTTCTCTGCTTGGTATGAGTACATTGCAGGTTTAATCATTTGATTGTAGATCCAGAGATTAATTTTTGGGTTCAGCCCCCATGTTTTGCCTACGAGTTGTTTAAGGGTTCAGAGAGTTTTCACAGCCTTTGAGTATATTTCGTTTATGTGTGCATTCCGAGAGAGTTTTTGGTCTATTATTATTTCCAGAAACTTTACCTCTTCCTTTAATAGAATGCAGGTTTCTTCGATTTTAAGAGTTTGAAGTTTATTTATTCTTCTTTTTGTGAATCGAATTACGTTTATTTGGATTGATGAAGAGTCCTTCTTCATCGCACCAGCTCCAAGTTATTTCTAGTGCTCTTTGCACGAGATTACTTATGATGTCCTCATGTTTACCTTTTATGATTATGGTTATATCGTCAGCATATCTGAAGGCTGTGAAGCCATTGTTATTTAGTATCCAGAGAAGTTCGTCTATTAGAATCGACCATAGAAGTGGGGATAGGACACCCCCTGCCACCTCTTATCGTTTTGATCAATACGTCTGATGTGCCTAATTTGGCTGTTATATGTCTTTCTTTTAGCATGACGTTCATTCATTTGATAATTAAGGGTTTTACCTTTTTTCTGTAAAGTGCATTTGTTAATGATGAGTGATTTGCATTATTAAAGGCTCCTTCTATATCCATAAGGCGCCAATTACGACCACCTACAGGGATTTTTCTACAATGTCCGTGACTTTGTGAAGGGTTACTGTAGATTTACTTTCTTGATATGCAAATTGTAGTTAGTGTAGTGATACGTTCTCCAGTGTTTACTGGAGATTGTCATTCTGTCATTGTTAGTAAAAGCGAGTAGAGAATGATTGGTTAGGATTTGGGGTTTTCGTGTGGTTTGTTGCTAACTTTTGGTATAAATATTACCCTAACCAATCTCCACTTAAGCAGTATATAATTGGTATAAGGCTTGTTCGAATTATTTCAACCAGAATCGCCTTTAGTTTGTTGGGGGTTTGTTGTATTAAAAGTGCAGGAAAAGTACCATCCGGCCCAGAGGCTTTGAATCATTTGAAGAGGTTAACAGCCCAGTCGACTTCTTCATATGTTATGTATTTGCTTACGTTGGGATTTCTACCATTGTTGAAGATGACATTTGCTTCACAGTAGTTTGTTTTTAGTTTTTACAATACACCCGGGAAGTGAGTATGTAAAATTTTGCATCAGATTTGCATCCTGGTTTTTAAATAGACCAAAAGAGTCGTCATTGTCTTTGGAGCGCGCCTTAAGAACTCCGGCCGTTTCAAGTGAGTCCTTTAGGTTCTCGCAATAGTTTTTTCCGCGATCTCCTCTTGGATGATTTGATTTCTCTGTTGTAATTGGTGAGAAGCCATAAAGGAGGGCTTCCAGTTACCCGTCTTTTAGCCCTATTGAATTCTCGTTTTGCTGATCTCCTTAGTCTGCTCAGCCTAGAGTTCCACCATGGCACAGACTATGTTGTGTTCGTTTTTTTCAGTGGGCAGCTATCATGGTAGGAATTAAACAGAGTTGTCAAGTTGTAAAGTTCCTCAGGAGTATTTGTGTTTTTGTGTATTTATAAGAGTTTATTATTAAGTAGGGATTTATACTTATACCAGTTTGCGGCCTTAAGTGATCTATGGCTCACTAAGATTTCATCCCGAGGACCCATTCTTCGTTTGAAATTGATATGGCTGTGGTCTGAGAAAGAGGCTTCTTTAGGTAGCTGCCATTCTTTAATTAAGTGAGATGCTTTGTTGGTTACTAATGTAAGGCTAGAACTTCTCTTCTTATGGAGTTTTGAAAGGTTGGTTGTTTACCTTTATTCGCAATCTCTAGGTTAGTGTCTCCAAAAAAATGCTAATAGGGACTCACCTCTTGCATTGTTATCGTTTCTTCCCCATAGTGGACTGTGGGCAATGGCATTGAAGCCTGTGATGGGGTTCTTAGCTTTCTTTTGAGAGAATCTAACAAGGTCCTTTACTATTTAAGATGGTGCGTCATTATCATCCTCCAGTTCCTTCAGTGTCGTCATGGGCACCGGGCGTGAAATGTCTTTGAAAGACTCGAGCCATGATGAAACCATCATTTTGTATTACTATCTCAGAAAGAGGAGAAAAATAGTAAGAAGGTTTCGGGTACCCCCATACCTTGAAAACAATTTCGAAACAGTTCTGTTTGTTTGTTGCAGCTAAACAGTTAGAACTTTCTGATTCGAAATATTTGATCATCCATTCGCACTTCTTGATTATCCATTTGCATAAGATCTAGAAGTATGCTGAGAATGCTTCCTTTCTGGGTTATGTAGCTACTTGCCTACCATTGGCCAATGAAGTGACCTTTTACGGTCTAAATATTCTATGGAAACTTTGTCCACATCATCATTCTTCGCAGCACGCTTCTTCTTTGGTTTGTGCTGTTTGATTGGCTCGGCTTGAAGTTGAAATACATGATGACGATCTTGTACGTGGTTGTGGAGATGGTGATGGTAAAGGAGTTTCTGATGGCGAGTCGTCATCACCCCCATTATTCCGTAAGGGAAGTCCTTCACCCTCCTCCAATTGTGGCTGCGACAGATTTCCGGAAGGTCTTCCCAATGCCTTGATAGCCGGGAAGGTAATAATTGTACAAAATAGGATGTTTTTCAAACTTTCTCACCAGCAACTTCGACAAACTAGAAACTGAAATCAATATGCAACCCGACATGCAAACTGTTTTTTTATGAATCGCAAACGAATTTTCAACCATTAGCTTCGTGTGCATTGTCCCATTTGATTACATAGAGTATGACTCAAAGCAAACTAGTTGTCAATTCGCATCGCTGATCAGTTTTTTTCCAGTTGCTCCGTGTGTATTGGGCCTTAGAGTTTTTATGTTTAGTGCTATATTTTGTTTCTTGAATTAGCCCCAGATTAAGCATACCTTCAGCATACCTTAAGCATGCCTTTTGCATGTTTCAGCTGACGAGGATTTTGCATGCTGGAGGTTGGCTTGTAAGACCCTGATCATTGTGCTAGTTTTGAGGACGTTTGATCGTCCAGCTCTTTTAGACGTTCCAGGCACGTCGAGGGTCTCTAGGTTCTCATTGGTCTTATTCGTATTAGATACTTTCCGGAGGAAATATATTTAGCCAGACGGTACCAATGCATCCAGATCACACAAGGTGGAAACATATTACCACCGGCAACCATGGTGGTGACCACGGCGCCCGAGGCGGTCTGATGAGGCTGTACAGTTGGGCATGTCTCCCCGACGCCTAATTTGTAACTATTTGAATTTTTTTTCATACAAAATTAAATCAATTTTAACCGAACAACAAATTCGACCAATTCTCATGTTTAGCGGCTGTCTGTCTGAAAGCACAGGCGGCGCTAAATGTGATCGATGATTGGTGCACGAGTAATGGGCTGTCAGTTAATCCTCTTAAGACTGATGTCATTCTCTTCACGAGAAGTAGGAAAAATACTCCCATCCCGATATCCAAGGAAGCTAAGTACCTGAGAATTATCCTAGATAGCAGGCTTCTTTTGTCAAAGTCCAAAACCACCAAAGCGCTGTCAGATTTTTGACAATGCAAAGATGCTTTTGGCAAAACATGGAGCATATCACTGAAAAAGCTCCTCGGACCTACATGGCAATGATAAGACCGATAATCAAATATGCATCGGTTGTTTGGTGGAACAGGTTAACACGCAAACACGCTGTGGCTTTTTCACCAAACTCCAAAGAGCGGGGTCTTTCCCCAGCACACCGGGAGTCGCTCTAGATGCTATGATGAATCTTCCAGCCTTTGACATAAAGGGTCCGCCAAATAATTTTTTTTTTTTTGAAAATGCTATAAAAAAAACTACTGAATATTTTCTCAAATTTCTTTTTTTATTTGAAAGTACAATCCTTCCGGTTAATAATGGAAAATAATTTCATTCAAATGGCTGCCTCGGCTGGCCATGCAGTAGCCTACACGATCGGTCCAATTTTTAAGCACATTATCGATTGTGTGCAGCTGTATTTCACCAATGGCTTCACGAATATTGTCCTTTAAAGCGTCAATTGTCTCTGGCTTGTCGGCTTAACACTTATCTTTGACGGCACCCCACAAATAATAGCCCAACGGTGTCAAATCGCAGCTCCGAGGTGGCCAAACGACATCAGCTCTGCGGCTGATAATGCGATCTTCAAAAACAGGGCGCAAAACATCGAGTGTAGCTTCGGCTGTGTGGCACGTAGCGCCGTCCTGTTGAAACCAAATGTTGCCAATATCCTCCTCCTCAATTTTTGTGAACAAAAATTCGTTCAACATGGCCCGATAATGATCGCCATTGACTGTAACGGCCACTCCTTGCTCATTTTCGAAGAAAAATGGCCCAATTATGCCTCTGGACCAAAATCCGCACCAAATAGTGGCTCGTTTTGGGTGCACCGGCTTTTCAATGTATGCGTGCGGGTTTTCTGTGCCCCAAATGCAACAATTTTGCTTGTTTACATACCGCCAAGATCAAAATGAGCTTCATCTGAAAAGATGATTTTTAAGGCAAAATCGGCATCTTCTGTAAGTCGATCGCAGGCCCACTTAGCGAAGCGAAAACGCATTGGATGGTCAGTTGGCTTCAACTCCTGAACCAATTGGACTTTGTATGGCGTCATACCAAGGTCTTTATGCAAAATTCGTCTCAATGATGTCTCCGAAATGTTCAATTGTTGAGAACGACGGTGAATTGATGTTGATGGCGCTTCACGCACACTTTCTGCCGCAGCAGCAATATTCTCGGGTGTACGCACTGTTATCGGCTTTTCACGCTTTGGTTTATCGATGAGGATGCCAGTTTCTTTCACTTTTTTCACAAGATAACGAACATACGGAGCTGACGGTGCTTCTCTTCTTCCAAAATCCGTACGCAATTTTCGCACACATTCTGCAACATTACCATGATTTTCAAAGTAATGTCGCAATATTTCCCAGCGTTGTTCAAGCGTATACACAACCATATTCGTTCAGCGGAAGGATAAAACTATTTATCTGTCAAATCAGACATGAGCTAAGTGTTACCATTTACGAAATAAGCACTACTTGAAAAAAAAAAAACGTTAGATGGCGGACCCTATATATATCAGAGGGTGCGCACTGAAAGCCATGTCTCACCTCAAGAGAAATGGTCTTTGGTACAACTCGCATTGGAGTGACAGTGTTCTTGCGCGAGAAATATCCTACGACTCACGGATATGCCTTCTACCGCAATGACACCTGCCATCCTACTGCGCTGTAATTTCACAGTCACATTTCCATGGCATCAGGACTGGCTTTGGCCAGACACTGAACCTGGAATGGAAGGTCTTCGCATTTTCACAGAGGGCTCCAGGACTGGGCAGGGATCCGCTGGAGTTTTCAAGTTGCACTCAAAGCTGTATCCAACCCTCTATCCAACTCCAAATTAGTGCATGAACTCAAGACATTTTGGAACAGTCGGAAGACTAAATTCACTAGGCTTGTATGGGTCCCCGGTCAGTCTGGGATCCCAGGAAATGAGATCGTCGATGAACTCGCTAGAAGGGCGTCAGAGAAGAGTTTCTCAGGACCTGAAACCGGCTTAGGTTTACCTGCTTCCACGGTCAAATCTGACATCAACGATTGGGTCTTTAATGCACACAGTCGTAGATGAAGGGAATATCCAGGAAGCAGGATGGCTAAGTGCGTACGCCCTGATGTCTGCAAGAAGTCCGCACCATTCTTCTTATCCTTAAGGAGAAATGATTGCAGAAGGCTAACGGGCATCATTACGGGCCATTACACTTTCGCCAAGCATCTCTACGTGCTTAGCATCAGTGAGACGCCTACCTGTGCTGCATGTCGCGAACATAACTTAAGCCATTTTCTACCATAGTACGCCCTTGATCGATAATCCACATTGAAAGAAGTCAAGGCAAAGCCAAGCTTCCATGGATCGAAGTTCATGCTGTATATTTGGTGGGATCAGCTCGGCGAGGTGTATTAGGAGTTGTTGCAAGTATCATCTATTATTAATATGAATTATGTAAATGTGCATCTCAGTATGCCCGCTGAATTCTGGGTTTCTTGATATTCTATTACAACTGTCCATTTCATGTTTTATTCCTTTTTTGGTCCAAGAGTCGTATCCCATTATCTATAAATGTGAAAAAAGATTATTATCGTTGTGTGACCGTGCAGTCGAACAGACATGTGTTCTAAGCTTCCAATTGTTCAAGCATTGTTAATTAATTGCGTAACTAATACCATATATGGCTTCATTACAGTGCCCAAATTGTCGCCATAGTTTGGTCGACTTTGATCTGTTTACATCTAAAGTCGATCATTTGCATAAGGAAATTTCTGATTTGAAAGAATTTGTTTTGCGATTTTTTTCCAACAGTGATTCTAAGTCACAAGTGATGACCCGCTCGCGAACTACCGGTAGGGTCGTTGCACCCACTCGCTCTATAGTGTCTGAAATCCAACATAATACATCTTCTAACAAATCGAAATCAAAGAGCCCGTGCACCCCGCGAGTTGCCGCCGGGGAACTGAACAAAAACTCTAATTAAAGTTCATACACATGTGATAATACTGTGCGCGTCATACCAGCCTATAATTCGGTTGCAACCGTTTCTACCAACAACGTAATCAACGCTCCAGCTGTTAATGACGTTGATGCCATTATACAAGACGATCCACAGGCTAGCAAAATCATTACTCCAGCCACTGATGCTTTGGACGCTCATACAAGTACTGCTTCTACTTCTCGACCAACGATGAAATCTAAACGACCTAATAGGCATGATAAAACAATCATGTCATGGGTATAGAACTAGAAGTCCTAAACCAACTCAAATGGTTGCATTTGTCATCATTCAAGCCGACTACGACTTGTCAATCCATACTTTCATATGTCGCAACTGTATTTGATATAGACATCTATTATAAAATGCTACAAATTAATTAAAGAAAACGCTAATGATTTGGATCTTAATCATATAAATTTTAAATTAGGCGTTCCGGAAAATATGATCAATAAGTTTCTAAATTCTGATATGTGACTTAATGGTATCAGAGTTCGCCCATTCAAATTTCTTCCAAAAAACGGAATGCGAACATCAAACTTAAGCGCTCAAGCATAAAACGTGTTCTTCCTCCTACTACCACCATTCTATACTACCAAAATGTGGGAGGAATGAGAAACAAAATTACGGATTTTTTTCTCGCCGCTGCTGACTGTTCGTACGCCTTTATTGCATTGACGGGGACGTGCCAACGATTTTGAAGTTTATCGAGCTGATAGATGTCCCATTCAAACTGGTTGTGAAAGAGGAGGTGGCGTATTATTTGCAGTTCGAAAAGCTTTTAAGAGAACAAAGGTCGCATTATATGATACGGATATGATCGAACAAATCTGTGGGTCCGTCGATTTTTATACACTTGAATATACCAACCTAATTCGCTTGTACTTTTTTGTTTCTTATATTCCTCCTAATGCTGATATTATAATTTATAGAAAACATGTAAAAAACATTACAAATATTGTTAATAGCTTTAGTGACTTATCATATGCCGTGGTATTATGTGATTTTAATTTGCCAAATATTACTTGGGTTTTTTCGCAAGAGGAAAAATATGGTTTTCCTTTTAATGTTTCCAAAGAGAAAAAAATTCTAGTCATTGACAATCTATCGTCTACAAATTAAATACTTTTTGCAATACACATGGAAATGTGTTAGATTTAGTTTTTGTCAACAAGGAGCACAACTTTAGATCGTGCTGATTTGCCAATGCTTCGCAATAGTGTTTTTCATGAAGCTATTGTACTTTCTTTAAATTTCTCTAATTTTACCTCATTATCAGAGAATGGTGAGAGTGTCAGACTAGATTTTGCTAAAGCCGATTTCAACGCCATGAACATCTTTCTAGATTCAATAAACTGGCTAAGTGTTCTTAACTCAGAAAGCTTAGAAGCTGCTTTTATAAAATTTAAAGACATAATTGACTCTGCGATTTACAAGTATGTACCAACCCAACGAATAAAAAAGTCTCAGAAACCAGTCTGGTTTAACAGAGGTTTATTTAGATTGAAAAATTCTATGAGCACGATGTGTAAATTAAGTAAAATTTATTCCCCCGCGAAAAATGAATTAGTGCGTATGCGTAAAGACTACAATTTCCTAAAAAAAATTTTGTACAGACAATACGTTTCATCCATGGAAACAAATATTAAACAGAATTCAAAAGCATTTTGGTCTTATATAAATACAAAGAGAAAGTCAATTGGTTTTCCATCCATGCTGTATTTTAATAACAACAAATGCAATAATTTAGAGGAAATATGCGACTCCTTTGCAGAGTTCTTCCAATCAAATTTCGTAAATGAAGTAATAGATACTAATTTAATCTTAAACCATGCTAAACAAAATATGAATCTTGGTTCTTTGTTGTTGACAGAAGATTACAAGAATCTTACAAGAATTATCATCACGAAAATCGAGCACCTGTCTCGCACCTGATAATTTTCCACCATTGTTTTTTAAAATGTGCAAGGGTAGCTTTGTAAAACCTCTAAAAATCATATTTAATATTTCTCTTGAATTGGGTGTTCCCCTCGATTCATGGAAAAGTTCCTTTTTCACACCTTACCATAAATCCGCACCTAAAGGAATTGTCGAAAATTATAGACCTATAGCAAAACTACAATTGATTCCCAAAATATTTGAGGCAATTGTAAAAAAGAAGCTATATACTTTTGTCGCTAGTTGTATCTCGGAATGTCAACATGGTTTCATAACTGGTAGGTCGACCACCACTAACCTGGTCATTTTAACCGACTATTGTCTTCGAAATTTTGAAAAAAAACTTGCAAACTGACTGTGTTTACGCTGATTTCTCAAAAGCCTTTGACCGCGTTCAACATAACGTTCTTATCAGAAAACTTAAAATGTATGGATTTCATTCTAATATTTTGAAATGGTTAGATAGTTATTTAACAAATCGGAAACAATTTGTTAAGATTGGTTCCGTCCTTTCCAAAGAAATACGAAACTATTCTGGCATTCTCAAGGCAGTCATATTGGTCCGCTCCTCTTCTTAATTTTTATGAATGACCTTCCGTCGTTTATAAAATCATCTAATTTTCTTTTATTCGCTGGTGACTTGAGATCTATAAACTCGATTTCTGATGCAATTCAACTTCAAAATGACCTAAATTCTGTAAATAACTGGTGCATTTTAAACGGGTTGCTTCTAAATATTCAAAAGTGCTCTGTTATAACTTTTAATAGAAAAAGATCAGTATTTATATTCGATTATAGTATTCAAAATGCAGTATTAAAAAGAGTTACTTACCAGAAGGATTTAAGAATAATTTTTGATGTTAAATTGAGCTTCACAGAACATATTGATTATATAATTACATTAGGACTTTAATGATCCTTATACCCTAAAGAGTTTATTTAATTCAATACTTCGCTCCATTTTGGAATACGCTTGCATAGTTTGGAACCCTTACTATCGCAACGCTGAATTAAGGATTGAGAAAATTCAAAAACGGTTTACCAAATTTGCTCTTCGAAAAATTTATTGGAATAACCAAATGATGCGCACTTTTAAATTTAAAACCGCTTGCTCAAAGAAGAATATACTATTCTGCTCTCTTTGCTAATGACATTTTTTTTTTTTTTTTTTTTTGTTTGAGGCTTTTACTCTCTGTTGGACCGTTGTACTACCAGACAGACACCTTTATTGTATTTTCCATGTTGTCCGGAGAAAAGTGAGGAGGGGCTTCAGTGATGTAGAGATAAGAGATTCGGCACCCACCACGTCTGCCCCAAGGGTGCGCCACTGTGCGCGAGCGAAGGCGGGACAGTCGCACAGAAAGTATTCTGCTGTATCATCCTCCTCGCAACATGCAGCACAGATAGGCGTCTCACCGATGCCAAGCACGTAGAGATGCTCGGCAAAAGTGTAATGGCGCGTGATGACGCCTGTTAGCCTTCTGCAATCATTTCTCCTTAAGGATAAGAAAAATGTTGCGGACTTTTTGCAGACATCAGGGCGTACGCGCTTAGTCATCCTGCATCCTGGATATTCCCTCCATCTACGACTGTGTACGTTAAAGACTCAGTCATTGATGTCAGATTTGACCGCGGACGCAGGTAGACCTTAGGCGGGTTCAGGTCCTGAGAAACTCTCCTCTGAGCCTCTCTAGCGAGTTCATCGGAGATCTCGTTTCCTGGGATTCCAGAGTGACCTGGGACCCATACAAGCCTAAGTGAATTATGTCTTCCGACTTTGTTCAAAAAGGTCTTGAGTTCATGCACTAATTTGGAGTTGGATAGAGGGTTGGACACAGCTTTGAGTGCAGCTTGGCTGTCAAGGCAGACACATATGCTTTTTCCCCTCCACCTGCGTTTCACAACATAGTGCATGGCCACTAGGATTGCGTAAATCTCCGCTTGGAAGACAGACGCATATTTTCCTAACGAGAAGTGCTGTCGAATGTTTTCGCGCTCAAAGAAAACTCCAGCGCCGGATCCCTGCCCAGTCCTGGAGCCATCTGTGAAAATGTGAAGACATTTCATTCCAGGTTCAGTGTCTGGCCAAAGCCAGTCCTGACGCCATGGAAATGTGACTGTGAAGTTACAGCGCAGTAGGATGGCAGGTGTCATTGCGTCAGAAGGCATATCCATGAGACAGGGGTCATAGGATATTTTTCCCGCAAGTACACTTTCACTCCAATGCGAGTTGTACCAAAGACCATTCCTCTTTAGGCGAGAAATAGTTTTCAGTGCACACCCTCTCATATATATGTCAAGGGGTGGAAGATTCATCATAGCATCTAGAGCAGCTCCCGGTGTGCTGGGGAAGGCCCCCGTGCAGCTGCGACAGACCGCTCTTTGGAGTTTGGTGAGTGAAGCCGCAGCCAAACAACCGATGCATATGAGATTATCGGTCTTATCATTGCCGTGTAGATCCAAAGGACCTTCTTCGGCGATAAGTTCTATGTTTTGCCAAAGGCACTTTTGCATTGCCAAAAAGCTCACAGCGCTTTGGTGGTTTTGGATTCAACATGTTTTGACCAAAGAAGTTTGCTATCTAGGATGACTCCCAGATACTTAGCTTCCTTGGATATCGAGATGGGAATGCTTTTTAGCCAGTATTTTTCCTCCTTCTCGTGAAGAGAACGACATCAGTGTTAAGAGGATTAACCGACAGCCCATTTCTCGTGCACCAGTCTTCGATCACGTCTAGCGCCGCCTGCGCTTTGAGACAGACATTCGCTAAACATGAGCCGACAGAGAGAACAGCAACATCATCCGCATAGGCCTGGGCATAGATTCCAGAGGCATTGAGAGCATCTAGCAGAGAGTCGACCACCATGCACCATAACAGCGGAAACAAGACGCCACCTTGCGGGCAGTCCTTGTTTACTCCAGACTTGACACATTGTTCGAGGCCTGCATCAGCGATTAATGTTCTGTGCACGAGCATTGCTTTGATCCACAGAACCAGTGCTTCATCTACGCCATGCCGTCTAGCAGCGTTACACATGCTGTCGAAAGTAGCGTTATCAAAAGCTACCTCAATGTCGACGAAAATGGCCAGTGCGTACTCTTTCCTTTCGAGAGCGCATTTAATTCTCCCAACTAGGTTTTGAAGCGCAGTCTCGCAGGATTTTCCGCGCTGATAAGCATGTTGCATGTCCGACAGAGGATGCATTCGAAGGGCAACTTTGCGCACGTGCAACTCTACTAATCTTTCCATGCTTTTAAGCAAGAAGGATGTTAGACTTATTGGTCTAAAACTCTTGGCTAGTGAGTAATCCTCTTTCCCTATTTTGGGAATAAAGACCACTTTCACCGCGCGCCAAGGAATAGGTATATAGGCAAGTGCCAGGCTAGCAGTTAAAAATTCTTTTCAGTGTAGGAAGCAGCTCTCTTATACCTTTTTGCAGCATAACGGGGTATATCCCATCAGTGCCCGGCGACTTAAAGCCATCGAAGAATGCCACAGCAAATTCAATGGCTTCAGTAGTTGCCACGCGTGACGCAAAATGCCAGATACGCCGAGTTGTTTTCATCGTTTCAGTCGCAGTTTCCAATGAGGGAGTGTGCAACGAGCCGATGACAGTCTGATTTCCCGGAAAATGGGTCTGAAACAGTAAACTAAGAGTTTGTGCTTTAGACTCGGTGAAGGTACCATCAGACTTTCTGAGTACATCCAGCTTTGTCGATTTTCCTCGTTTGAGGACGTTAACCAACTTGCTAATGACATACTAACAGGTCATATTGATTGTCCGCTTTTGCTATCGATGCTTAATATTTATGCGCCATCTCGCATTCTTCGTCCTAGGATAAATTGTTTTTTTATTACTGGCAGGCACACAACGAATTATGTAAAAAATAGTCCTATTAATACGGCATGTGATAACTACAATCTAATTACAAATGAAATTGATTTCTACATGCCAAGATGGCTTTGTAAAAGTATCATAATGGAATTTTCACAATGTCATTTTAGATTATAGTTAGTATTATAAAAGGTTTATTGTATACTTATCATTGTATTATATTAGTCTATCATAGTTGTTAACTATCAAGACGAATAAATAAATAAATATTATATCTCTCTCCCTTATATAGCAGCTTTCAGTGAACAGAGTAATTTCTTTTCCGAGTAAAGTCTGTCTGACATTCTATTAAATCCCCAAAACTCCCATAAATTCGTCTTTTTAAGGCATTCAAACATAAGCAAGTAGAAAGAAAAATCATAGAAAATATAACTTAACATAGCCATCGGATTTCCTCCTTCTCACTGATGGCTTCTTCTTCTGTCTTTCTTTTTTAAACGATTTTTCTTATTCGATTATATCTTAAATGATTAACGGCTTTCTATGGAAGTTAGCAATAGAGTTCAATGTCCTTAGGAAGACTTTATTTTAATTTCGGAATTTAAACTGTCGATGACATGTGATAAATGGAATTTTAAGAATTACTCGGAGATTTAGGTGAGACAATGTGTAGTCACAACATTTCTTTTCAATATAATTTTGAAATTGATTGTGTATTGACGTTGACGACTTGGACGGCCAAGACTTGGTTGACCAAGAGTGTATAAGAACTAAAGTATGAGTTGATAAAGGCTGAATGAATCACAGTTGTTTAGAGGTTCACGATTTTATTAGTTTTCTCCATTTACTTTGTCAGAATATTTCACAATGCCTTGTAACAACTTGAGAGCAGTAACATTCCTCGGAATTGTTGCTGAACACTACAGTACAATGAATGCCCCTGAAAAATGATGTGTCCAACTATCGTCCCATTGCCAATCTCTCATGCATACCCAAACGTTTTGAGAATATCGTTTATGATGCACTGTTCTTTCACTGCAAACCCATGTTTTCTCCTAACCAATATGGGTTCCTAAAAGGTCGATCGACAACAATTAATCTAGTCGAGTTTGTTTCACGATCTTTGTGGGCACTCGAAGCCGGCAAGCAAGTAGACGTTGTTGCCATTGACTTGAGCAATGGCTGAATGGCTCACTGCCCTCGGTTTCCCTCCCAGTTTTATCTCATGGATCGAAACTTATCTAGAAGATCGTCAATATAACGACCTTTTGTCTCTGATCCAATTAATGCTACCTCCGATGTCCCACAAGGTAGTCATTTCAGCCCATTGATATTTATTCTAACCATTAATGATGTTGACAGCGTTATTTTGAACTCTCAACTCTCCATATATCCCGATAATATGAAAATATTTTAACACATATCTTCCCTTGTTGATTCCTGCTCTCCTGACCTCAACAGATGCACACAAAGATAGTGTCAAAAAAACCATCTCGAGCTCAATTCAGCAAAGCGCTCTTCCTCACCGCCTAGAACCTACATTATTCGTAATGAAACCGTTCCCCCTGTCAACTTCTTGGTTGATCTAAGGGTCTTTGGCGACTGTGAACTTAACTTTCGCCTCCATATCGACAATATTATCAAATGTGTCAATACTGCCCTCGGTTTCGTGAAACGTTGGTCCAAAAAATGCTCGAATCATTACGTTACGAAATCATTATACATTACATTCGTGAGGCCGTTTCTCGAATATGCCAGTCAAGTCTGGTCCCCTTCTTACGAATCCCACACTACGCGTATTGAAGCCATTCAAAGTAATTTTATCCGTTTTGCCATTCGTGTCCTTCTCTGGGCTGACCCCCTTAATTAACAACCTTTTACGGATCGCCTAAAATCCATCAACCTATAATCCCTTAAAGAACGACGTGATGTTGCAGATATTCTTTTTATTCACAACCTTCTCAGTGGTAACATTGACAGCTCTGTTAGCTGATATCCTGTACAACGCTGCATCGCACGCTGTCTCAATTTTTTGAATCAGTTCTCGAAAGCCTCATTGTCGAAGGATGTCTTTCCACTTCGGCCCTGTTAATTTAGGCAACTTAGGGCGTCATCTCCTTGCCAATATTGAGTGCAATCTCACTCACTGTTGTATGTGTCTCGTTGACCCGCCATTTTGTGGTTGGAGTGAGTTGCTCATAAACGTGATGTTTATGATGGACCTCATGCCGGCTTTACGAAATGTGTTTTTTGCACAATTGTTCGCCAGGCATATCTTAAGTGATGCAAATGCTTCGAGGAGAGCTAGCCTTTTTGGATTCCTGTACCTTATTGTATAGCCGATGCGTTGAAACCACCCGCAATAATCACTGGGTACTTTTCACGTGCGTTACAATGTCATCCAAGAGCTTTATATAGTCCTTGTTTGCCAGACTACACAGCAAACCTAAGTGTTTGATCATATGAGTGAATTTCACATGTCACACATATTTGTAGTGTGTGACTGTGGCAGGGTATTTTAAGGGTAATTTCACACACTTGTATAATTTAACTCACACACTTCATTTATGTGTGAAATAATTCAACTTCTAATTATTCCACGTTTTATCTAAATGAAAATCATTTACATATTAGCAATTCACACACTTTATTCTAAATGACACACTAACAACATTCACGCATTTGCAATCTTAATACAGAAAATCTTCAAAAATTGCGTAGTGGCTAGCGGAGCTAAAAGTTATGCGTATAAGTTGTTATGATGTAATTTATCGATGTACCGGACATCGATAAGACGGCTGTCGCCGATGCGCTGCAACGTTCTGTTTTGCGACAAATATATTTGACGTTTTTATCACTTTTTCTCATAGAGCCTATTTTCTTACCGGCATAACTTTCGGCCCCATTCTCCCCTATTTATTACCATGGTGTACTCCAATGCATTGCAAAGAAAATCACGAAAGTTAGAAAGTTGAAAAGTTAAGTTTTTTTTTTTCATAATAAACTTGGATTCCTTTTACCTTTTTTATAACATATGTAATTAATATATTTTCTTATTAATTCAAACACTTCATGAATTGATATAATTACTGCGTTAATGGTTACAGCAAAAGTTTATTTTCTAGATTTTATTTGAATTGCAATCACTAAAGAAAATACGAAACCTCTAATTTATATGAAAAAATAGATATAGTGATCAAGGGTATCATATCATTTTATGATATTGTTGCGGAAACTGAAGAATCAAAATTAATTGCGCTTTGTAAAATTCAATATGCTTTAACTCCAGAAAAATATAAAAAAAATAAATACAATCCTTTTTTAAATAGAAAAAGTTGGCAAATATATCATATTATGTGGTTATCTTAATATATCCATCAATATTTTATCTCATAGTTATTTTCTCTTAATTCTTAGATTAAGTTAGCAACCGAAAATTTATCTTCAGCGGCAACTGATGCACAGAAAGCAGTAATTTTTACCCAGGATAAAAAATTACTACAGTTTTTATCATTGGTGGAACTTTAAAAATAAAGGTCGACAACCTACACATCGAAAACATATTGACATCATTATTAGCATGTTACTATGTTTGGGATATTAAATATCCAAGTGCTTAAATGAATATGTTACAATTTTTGGATTTTGAAATTCTAAAGGCTGCTAAAAGAATGAAAGGTCGAAAAATTCCTATTTCGTAAATATTTATTCCTTAAAAATAAAACCAAATCTAATTTAAATGATTAATAGAAAGGCTAAATTGTCGGTTGTATATAAAAATAATTATTTCTGCTGTTTAGAAATCACACACGTTAAGTGTATGATTTGATCTACACATTTTGTAAACTAAAAAATTATTGACAGATATTCACACATTACAAAAGTATTAAAATCACACACATTTTATATTTGATTTAATTGGCGTTAAGCAATTGAAATTCACACACTTGGGTTTGCAGTGTATGGGGTGCGTAGCAGCTGTATAAATGGGTTCTCCTTACTCTGGCAGAAACGCAGGGCCACAGGTCCTTACCGCCACCTTTTTTGAGTTGTCGTCTATCCAGCGTCTATTTATCCAGTTTTGTAGGGTCAGTAATAAAGGCAATGTCGACTCTTTTTTCCCTCGTCATTTGTACCAGCATGTCCTGTGCGGCCGCGCAGTGGTTAATCTGCACAACCTGGTGAGGGCTTTCTCCAATACCTGGCATTTGACACTCTCGTTGTTTGGGTTGTCCGTTTTACACATTTTGGGTGCTTTGTGCAGTTTTGTATATCTGTATCCTTCCTTATGCCTCCTATAATGTATTTTTTCAGAAATCATCTTATTGCCTTTGTCTTACATTTTGATCACCGCTTTAGAGCGACTAAAGAATGTTTATCTTTCCGATTTTTCAGTGGAGCACGGAATGTATACGACAAACGCCCTCTATAGCAACTACCAACAGATCAACAGGTGCAACTTGACCATGAACTTCTGGGAGAACTTCTTTGTCCGCGAGAGATCGCAGTTCTTCTCAATCATCGATTTTCGAATATGGATGATTCCTTTAAGTGAGGTATTGCTAGAACAATATATGTAAGTTAAAACTTTCCTTACGTTTTTAGCGTTCCAGTGGCTAAGCATCAGTATGACCTTTACGTGGAATTTCATCGATATTTTTCTGATGTTGATTACCCGAGCGCTAGCACTTCGCTTCGATCAAGTGCACCAAAAACTTCGACGTCTCACATCAACCGTAAATCCTAAAGTTCTTTCCATTCATGCCATTTTCAATTCACCTTCCATCACACAGGCAATGACCAACGAATTCTGGCTACGTGCTCGTATGGATTTCACAGTATTGATGGAGCTCTTGCAGGTCATCGACAACTGTCTGTCATATCTGGTACTGCTCTCGTGCGCGAATAATTTATTCTCAATTTGCCTACTCGTGTTCCGCAGCTTTCAGTAAGTCAACATTTTATAATTATTTTCTTTTGGCAAGTTTATTTATCATAATTTGGTAAATTGCTTTTGTGCAACGGTAATGGAGTATAGACCGAGGAGTAACGTCTTGGACACTATGTACTTTTGGTATTCGTTTGTCTTTGTGTTGACTCGGATATTAACGATGATGCTTTCGGCGGCGTCGATTAATGTCACTGCCAACGACATTTTGGCGACATTTTACGAGATTCCATTGGAGCATTGGGGGTTCGAGGTAAGAGTTTGAGGGATGGTGGTGAGGTACTCTTTAATTTACTTATTTCATTTCACTTGAGCAGCTGGAGAGATTCTACGAGATTGTGTCGAAAGACCTGATTGCGGTGTCGGGACGGGGATTCTTCTTCATCACGAGGAGACTGATGTTCGCTGTGAGTGTTCGGGGGAGGAAGAGGGTGATAGCAATCAAAGAAAACCAAATTGTTGATTTGGTGAATTGTTTTATTGTTTGAAGATGGCTGGGACGGTGGTGACGTATGAGCTGGTGCTGCTGGACCAGATGAATGAAGAAGAGAACGTAGATAACTGTGTGATGAGGAAGAGGAGTACGGAATCAAGTTGGATTTAGATTAGCCCTCGCATGGATCGTACTCGGTTTCGGGACTGCGCTGCAGCTGGATAAGGACAAGCTCGTAGGTGACTATCGTGCCAGTTATCTGAAATAGAAATAGAATGAGGAGATGAGGAGAGACGTTGAATGGGAGTTTACTTACGCTTAGAAGAAACTTGCGGGTAATGTGAAAGAATTGTAAGCCGCTTAAGGCAACCGTGTTATCTGTGAGCTGCTCCATAAAACGTTTGGTCTAAAACGAAATAAAGAAATTTCGGATTGGAGGCGGATAACGTTGAGATATAAATCTAGTAATAAAAAAAAAACGGAAACTGTGTGGTACATTTGTGTAATTCCTTTTGACTTGGATTAAGAAGAGGCCTCTTATTTTATAAATAAGGGTGGACTAGATTTCAAACTTTGTTTGACTTGATACTTAATGCTCCTGAAGAATGAAGGCGGGCTTAAGTCTGTCAATGGAAATTGGTATAGTTCTTTCTCTGATTATGACCACGAATAACTTGTCGTGTCTTTGTAATACCTTATAATATCCATCGTATGGCGTTGCAAGAGATTGGCATATATGGTCGCTATTGTGGGGCCAATTTGTTGAAGTGGTCGCGGAGTATTTGCAGTAACTTTGGAGCTGAGGTGTTTCGGTTTGTTAGTTGCAGAAATTCGCCTGGCAGCCGAATGGGCTGTACGTGAACTAGTTCGGCAGGTGTTGCTTGCAAGTCTTCTTTAAAGGCAACATGAGGTCCCAGAAATACAACGGGAATGATAAAGTAGTGCAGTTTTCAACTCTCGGTGAAAACGTCCAACCAATCAATTCGACTGCGGATGGTAGGGTGTTGTTTGAAGATGCTTACAACCAAAAAGTTTCGTTAGACATCTAAATCGGACTCGAACTGCCTTCACAAATCCGAAGTAGCTTGCAGAGGAACACCGAAGCGGGATATCCATTATCAGAGCAGAGCTCGCGCCACCGTTTCTGCGGATTAATTCGGTAAAGGGACAGCTTCAGGAAATCATGTGAAACTGTCAACGACAGTAGGACACTGATTAAATCCTTTGGAAAGACTGAGCATGATATGAATATGTTCATAGCGTTGCGTCGACATCTTGAAGATAGCGGTTGGCGAAGTTATAAGCCGTGTGATTTGTTTTGCTTGACACGGAATGCGACATTTTACCCATCTGGAGCAATATTTGTTCATAGCAGATCAGATGAAACGACGAGCTATTAGATTCCTACTAGCGCTTTGACCATAGTGTGCTGGCGAGTACTGATAGTCGAAAGGCTTTCTGCAAAGCGAACGTCATAGTAAAGCTCAGTAAAGTATACCTGGGGGTTGTTGAGCTCCCAACCACGAAGTTGGATACCAGATTCTCGGTTGTTCAAAAGTTCTTGTAGTTCGGTATCGTGGGATTATGCCTCTGCTAGCGCACTTGGTTGTACTGTTTCCTCGATGGCGTCCATAGGAGACAGCATATCAGCGACTACAATTTCGTTTCCATTAACATATCTTATGCGGGTGCGGAATTATCCGGAATTAACCTTCTAAACTGACGCGGTGAAGCACGATCAGGCCATTGTTTAAAGGCATGAGTCAATGGACATAGACAGGTAATTCACATTCGTCTGCCTCATATCCCAAAAACTTAACTCAAAATAAAAATACATTACATACACTGTCTACATAAAAATGGTTTTAACAACATAAAGGAAGATGATAACTGTAATGCATATATCGATAATGTATCAACGTACAACTATCTTGGGCTGATGGTTGACTACAACTTTAAGAGGAGCTACCACATTGAGGCACTAAGAAAGAAGCTATGTGAAGCTCCATTTCATTTACTTGTTGTCCGGAGTGAGCAAACGCGGCACCCATCGCGCCGACAGTTTTCTCATGTCCAAAATTTCATGCAAGACATGACCCACGCGATCTTTTGAAATGCTTACTGTCTCAGCTATCTCGCGCACCTTCAATCGGCGGTATGCCAATACGAGATCGTGGATTTTTGTCACGTTATCGTCCAGATGTCCATGGTAACCGTTTTCGGGGCACCTGGATGTGGCTCATCAAAAACCGACGTGCGACCACGTTGAAACTCGTTAAACCAATTTTTGATGGTCGCCATCGAAGGAGAAGAGTCACCGTACACAGCATCCAAATGCTTTTTGATTTCGCTGCGCGATTTCCCTTCCAAAAACAAGAATCGAATCACCGAGTTGCTCTTGCGATACTGGCGCCATCTGGCGGTGAGGCTTAGCGCTTATCGGACCACCAGGGTATAATCACAGCAATTATAGGAACCTGACGCAGCAATCAATAAACTCGAGAAGACGTCAACAGCAGATATACGAAATCCCCAGTTTTTTTTTTTTTAATTCATTTTTGTTTTTATATATTAAGAACACACTTACCCCCGACAAAAATGCTTAAAACTAGCTTAAATAACAACCAACATAAAATACCTTGTTGGCCCTATACGCACAGTCTAAAGCAAATATGTAGAACAATTTAATACAGTTTAATGCCATTCGACCTTACGATTAATTTTCAATAATTAAAATAAACAAACAACTTAAGCTAAGAAAAGTGATATTTTTAAATAACCACCCCACCCCAGTTCGCAAAAGCGCCCCGGGCGTTCGCCAGAGCAGCATCTTTAAGTTTGTCAAAATATAGATACTGGTCAAGCCAGATCCCAAGCTATTTGACTACACTTTGTTTCGCCAGTGGGCGCCCGTCCGGTCCGAGAATTGAGAACCCGTTGGCAATTTTCACTACGAACTTTCTACCTGCTAACATGTCAAAAATCATATATAACATTGGTTTACTTATGCCCAGCCGACTAAGCTTGTAATAAAGACCTTCTAACCATACGGTGTCGAAAGCCTTTTCCAAGTCAATCAGACAGGCCCCCGTGCATTGGTTCTTGCATTTGTTCCATTGGATATCCGATACGCGTTTCGACATGGCATGAATAGTGTCATGCCCCGCACTGAAACCGAATTGGTTATCCGGGATGATTTTATTGTCCTCAACCCATTCAAACAGGGCCCTATGGGCCACCTTCTCGAAGACCTTGCTGATACTCGGAAGTAAACTTATCGACCGGAGATTTGCCGGGTTAGAGGTGTCTTTACCCCTCTTGGGGATTGGATGCACCACCGCTGTCTTCCAGTGCACTGGATAATATGCATTATTCAGTGCATTGTTGAACAGGATGGTGTACATCTCTACAGCCACTGGTGGGAGATGACTGAGCATAACATTAGATATTCCGTCGGTTCCCGCGGACTTTTTTCTTTTCAGTGACTCAAAGATCATCTGGAGATCTTCCGTCGAAATGAACAGGGTATTAGCCCCCTCATTGGTGACGTCATTATTTGCCATGAAATCGTCATTAAACCTGGTAAAACCAAGATTCTCGGATCGCCAATGATCGATATCATTTCTAACGTAGGAGTGATGAAGTAGAACTCTGTTTTCCAATTCGTGGTTTGGGCGAATGCTATCATTCACCTTGTACACTTCCTGGAAGACAGCTCCCACTGTCGCCACTTTCTCCCGCGGATCCTCGATCACGAAGAAATTATCATCCAAGACGGCGCTCTCCGGATCAAGCTGACTGTTTGTAAAAGACGTTCATTGTCTGACGTTCTCGAAAGCTTCAGATCCTGAATGTCATTTTGATTGGTTCTCCGAAATATTTTATTAACTTGCGGAAACCTACTCGCGCTGTTGAAATTTACAGCACGAATTCTGTTGATCCAACACAAACTTACAGATATTCTGTAATTTTCCTTCATCAACTGTCACAATCGCAGTGCGTCGATTGTCGCGTTTCGGTATACGTTTGTGGTATCGTGTTGTCGTTGGCGTGGTATCGTACTGTCCATTATCTGCTTAATTTTATCATCCATCTGTCTGAGGATCTCGCCGTTTGACAGTGACCACTCGAAGTGAGCGATCTTGTCAGATTACTGGTAAAACGTGGCCAACGCGCCCTACTATAGTCGTAGAGGCGCATTTGCACATACTCTGCCATCTCCGGGAATTCGTCTGGTTATGTGATCACGGCACTAAGTCCGACGAAATCCCGAGGTATTGGAACGAGTATGGTCGAAGGACGCTTAACGTTGTAGTTCCCACATTACTTAATGAACTCTCTCAAGAATTTCGAAATCTCGCAAAAAATGAAGTTTTAAAAAGAGCAGACAAGCCCTTCCGGCTTTGCAGATAAAACTATGTATGTTGATCAAGAAATTAAGAATAAATAATCACAATAATCAATCAATCAATACGCATAAATAACCACGTGGCGACATTTAAAAATGTCGTACTGCTTCGTAGACCGCGTTGAGTTCCCTATGATATGTTGAATGCTTTTGCGTTGATGCCGATAATTTGCGGCTCAAGAGGGCAAGAGGTTGCCATGATATCTTTGCTGGAGGATCGCACCAATGGCGTGTACTGAGGCGTCCGTAAATGTAGCCCACTCAGCGTTTACCTCAGGATGTGCCAATAATATGCTGATCATAAAAGCTTCTACCAGCGCAGGCGTCCAATCCATGAGTTGTTTATTGGTAACTTTGGTTCTTTCACCTGTTTGTTAAGAGTTAAAATGTGGTGCTGCTGCTTATCCTCAGGTGCCACGAGAAGATCGTCCATGTAAGCAAATACGAAAGGTAGATCTCGAGTGACTTCGTCGATAAACTTTTGAAACGTTTTTGCTGTCCAAATGTCATGAATATTGTTATAATGTTATTGTACCTATATAATGGCAGTCTTTTTGATATCTCATGTAAATCCTATGATTTTTATTGAAACGGATGCAGTCGCCACAGCGTCGCCACTCTGCTGACTATGCGAGAGCGAGATGCAGGAGGGAATTTCGCTTTGGCAATCCGAAGACGATTTGGAGCTAGTCGCCACCTTTTGCTGGAAACTGGGGGCAGTTGGTTAATTTAATGTGATGGAGTTCGTATGGACTTGGTATATTGTCCCTTTCTCTTGGTAGCATCCGGTTGTGTGATGGCATGGAACTGTTGAAGCCATGCTGCGTAAGGTTGTTCTATGCATGCTTGTATTCTGCGCACTGATGAAAACTGCGCCTTCGATGCTCCGCAAGATTTTGAAGGCCCCATATGTTCGTCGATGATTCGCTGTGACTCACCTGACGTCAGCGACGATGAACTGCCACGGGAAAACTTTTTGAAGCCCTAGGCTGAGATGGAGTGTGACCATTTGCAACAAACAGCTTATATGTAAACAGTGTTTATGGTCGTTTTCACTAAGAATTAATCATAAGCAACAATAATGTTAAAAAGTTAGCTCATTTAGTTTAGCATTTAGTTGAATCTCGTATGTCCAGACAGGTTTGATGATGGATTTATAAAGTAGTAACTTGTTCTTAGTGGTCATCTTATAGCTCCCGCGAAGAAGCCAAGACAGTTGATTATATTTTTGTTTTATTTGGTCTCTTTTTTGTATATGATATTTCCAGCTAGTTTGATGCCCAAATGCATTCCAAAATATTTCGCCATATTGACAATTGACAACGGGGTAGTTGAGTTGTTTAGTTTCGTAGTTTGTTAATATTTATGCTCCAATCGTCGAAGTATTTTATCATTCAATTGAGAAGTATTTGAGGTTGAGATGATGTGGTGTCCAGATTTTGATCGCCTGTTAGCAGGATTATATGGTCTGCAAAGGTGACTATCATGGTTACAGCAGCTTTGGATTGAGGGATGTCGGTGGTGTAAAGGACATATAGGAGTGGCCCAGAACAGATACTTCGGCAGCTCCTGCTTTCTTCTCTAAAATGTTCGATCATTGGTCATTGTATTTCACATAGAAATGACGTTCACTACGGTAACTTTAATGATCAGATGAAAGACTGGTGGAAGTAAATTTTGCAGTTTATTAAGTAGTCCCTTGTACCATACCTTGTCGAATGCTTTTGCTACATCTAGGAATTCCTTTGTGCAAGAACTAAAGCCGAACGACTTGCCACGGCGTCGACTTTTCGGTGAGTCTGAGAAAAGCTGGGGGAAGATCTGATTTTTTTAGGAATAGTACTCATCTCCGATTTTTTTTCAAATTTTTTGTACGTATAGCCTAAATGTCAGAAATAAAAATCCAAAGCGACTTTTGGCGCAAATGGTTAGAAAGGAATAAAAGGAATAATTTGAATATTCTGCAGAAAATAAACTCAAATATCTTTAAAATGATAACATGTACATATGTACAGACCTCACATAAGTATATAAATGATAAAAAACATTTTTCACTCCTTTAAGCCTATATCTTGCAAACTTTACTTTGATGAATGTCACTTATAAAGAAACAAACTGTTCGCATAAGGTAATATGTTGCGGAAAATATAACACGTTTGGTATCGTTAAAAAAATTTTTCGAATGTAGTTTCATAATTCTATAAAAAAGGTTACCTTCATACTACACTTTTTCTTAAAAAAATAATTTATCTTGAAAATATGTATATTCACACATAACACATCCTTTTAGTCCTTTCTAATAATTTGCGTCAAAAACCGCTTTGCATTTTTATATTTGACATATTATCCTACACGTACAAAAAAAATTGGGAAAAATCGAAGACGAGTACTATTCGGAACGGAATGTCTTCAGCCTCGAAGCTTATTTCTGGTTGAATGGATATGTTAATAAGCACAACTACTGTACTGAGCCCAATGAGCAACTTCAGCGCTGCCAATTCACCCGGAATGCCGTATTTTTTCAAAGGTGCTAGTGAGAACAACGGCCCCTTTATTCAATGATTTCTAACGCTCTCGTTTTGGATTTTCGCTTTTTTTTTTCGCTTAGATTTAGATTTATTATTATTATTAACAACTCCTGTTCATATAAGATACAAATCTTTTAAATTTGAACAAGCTTAACATAATACATTATACATTTTTCATATTTATAAGAATTAAGTTTAGGATATAATTTTAACAATCATAGGTAAGAGGAAACGGATAGTGGAAGAAAGGATATAAATAGGAAAGAATAGGTAGACACTGAAGGAAGAAGCATCCATTTTCACTTTTAAACTCTAGAAAAATATTCAAAAAGGATTTTATTAAAACTATTTGTGTTCGTTCTGCTTAGTCGCTTGATGGCAAGGGGTAAACGATTCCATAATTGAATGGCATGTACGAAAAATTGCCTGGACGTTGCTCTATATTTACACCTAGGTGGAATAAGTGTAAAAGTCCTATTATTTACTGAAAAACGTATATTTTCGAACAGGAATTCTGGTTCTCTATTATTTATAATTTTTCATAACAGCAACAAAGTTCTATAGCTAAGTAAGTCTGGTACCAAAACACCGGTTATTTGCTTTGTATAGCTAGAGACATGTTCCTGTCTGCTTATGTTAAAGAGATATCTTTCACAGCTATTTAGCGCGACGGTTAGTTTCCTTTTTGAATCATAGTCCAAATTAGAAAATATTTCACATCCATAAAGTACAATGGGCAAAATGTACGACTTTACAATTTTTAATTTCACATTGACTGGCAAATAGTCGGCCAGTACCTGTACCTGTGCAGGAACGGGTTAAGAATATCCCTGCAGCGATACCTCTCGCTTGTCGTAAAAGGCGACTAAAACAAAGGTAAACAAAAATCACATCTAGGCAATTTAGAAAACACCAAGGTGAGCCTAGGGACACATATACCACCATTAAACTGCCCCACAAGTGTACATGCAAATCAGTGGGTTGACACGACTGGAGATCACCGGTGTTGTAAGAGTAAGATCAAACAAAAAAAAAAAAAGAGGAGAAGAAAGAAAACGGTCAAACCGTAGCATTATGGAAAAGAACGCTAAAAGGAAAAGCACTACCCCGCCAGGCACTACTAATGGTCGTGATCCTGGGACGAGCAGCAATGCTCGGGTCAGAGCTATAGGATTTCCGGGGGATAGCAAAGTAATGCAACGGCGTAAGCCACACCTAAGAGTCGCGAGTTGGAACGTTGGAAGCATGAGTGGTCGCAGCTATGAGCTTGAAGAAATGATGGTTAGAAGGTGAGTAGACATCTTGTGCGTACAAGAGACGAAATGGCGAAACACCGGTAATCGGGCACGTTTCTTGGACGTTAAAACAAAAAAAAAGTGCTCTTCTACTAATAGAGAGGAAAAAGCTCGCCGTGAAAAGGTATATAGATATTGCAAAGGTATCGCGAAGAAAAAGTGCGGCCAATTCAAAGCGAAAAGCATGGAAGGCCTATATCAGGAGTTGGAAGAAATATCGTCTTCCGCGTCTGACAGGAACCAGGCTACCCAGGAGCTTCGACAAAGCAATTTGAACAAAGGAGCAAATATCTTTAAGATAGCCGCCCAGAGAAGAAGAAATGCTCAGGAGATTCGTTTCCCAAAGTTTATTAACAATGCTGAAGGCCAACTCCTTGTGGAAGACGAAAAAATTCTCCACAGATGGCGACAGTATTGCGAGGAACTTCTGAACGAACAGTTTCCCCGAGTGTACTTTCCAAGAGCCGCCCCGAATTATGCCGAAATATCCGACATCACAGTCGAAGAAGTTCGGTACGCGGTTAAAAACTCCAAGAAAAGAAAAGCTGTTGGGCCGGACGGGATACCCTCTGAGTTCTGGAAAAAGATGGGAGACATCGGGTCTAGATGGCTCATGGTTCTTATCTCCAAACTTATGAGAGGCGACACTATGCCTAATCAATGGAGGGAAAGCTATCTTCTTCCTTTGCACAAAGGAAAGGGTGATACGCGATTTTGTGATAACTACCGTTCTGTCAAGCTGATGTCGCACACCATGAAGATCGTTGAACGGGTATTAGATAGCCAACTGCGGAAAATAATACGACTATCTGATGATCAGTGTGGGTTTGTCTCGGGTAAATCAACAACAGATGCAATCCAAAGTATAAGAGTCATGATGGAAAAGCATCGTGATTCGTCAAAGGACTTGCATATGGTGTTGGTTGATTTCGAGAAGGCCTTTGACCGGCAACCAAGAGATCTTTTATGGGTAGCGCTAAGACAAAAAGGAGTTCCAGAAACCTACGAGCAACGACAAGAGTAAGATGCACCGCAGGAGTCACCGAAGAGTTCGCAATCAAAGTCGGTGTACACCAAGGGAGCGTCCTCAGCCCACTGCTCTTTATAGCAGTCCTTGATTGCTTGCTTGAAGGAAAAGTGACGGACCCCAATGTGCACCAGCTATTCTTTGCTGACGATGGAGCCATTATAAGTGATGATCAGGCGTCCCTACAACGATCACTTGATGTGCGGGTGGACATTTTTGAGGGACACGGGTATCGTATTAGTTCAAAGAAGACAGAGTATCTGTGCTGCCCGTTCTCTGACCCTCATCAGCTTATTCCAGACATTTACTTGAATGGAAGAGTGCTTCCCAAGTGTGAAAAGTTTAAATATCTGGGATCTATGATTAATAAAGAAGCAACTTGTGATGACGACATCAACCATCGCGTAAGCGTAGGGTGGATGAAGTGGCGGGAAAACTCCGCCATCTTCTGTGATCGAAAAATGCCCCCTAAGCTGAAAGGAAGGCTCTACACTTCAGTTGTACGTCCGGCGCTCACATACGGTTCACAATGCTGGACAATGCACAAAAAGTATGAGAGCAAATCAACGGCAGCTGAGATGAAGATGCTTCGC
Source organism: Merodon equestris (assembly GCA_958301585.1). NCBI lineage: Eukaryota > Metazoa > Arthropoda > Insecta > Diptera > Syrphidae > Merodon > Merodon equestris. The sequence goes on from OY284414.1 coordinate 81,012,223, forward strand.
ATGACAGCGGGAGTAACAAAGCGTGACAGAATTAGAAGTTCAAAGATCCGAGGAAGCCTCCACGTAAAAGAAACCATCACAAGAAAGATAGAGCGCGACCGACTCAGTTGGTATTGCCATGTTCAAAGGAGAGATCTTTTGAACCCCGTCCAAAAGGCTTTATCAATCAATGTTCCAATTTCAACACCCAAAAAAGGCAGGCCGAAAAACAATTGGTGCAAACAAATGCAAAAACACCAGCATTTGATCGGCCTCAGCGATGAAGTAATCCCAAACCGGGAAGCCTGCCGCTACTTTCTGAGGTCAAACCGGCGGACCCCACAAGCGGACCAGTAGGAATGCAGTTAAGTGGGAAGGTTATGGTCCTACACTTCTAACCATAACGACGCCGGAAAAAAGGAAAAGAAGAAGAAGAAGAAGACTGGCAAATAGTCGGCAGTGGGGCTTAGAGCACGAAGCACACCATATATTTTTGAAATTGTCTTATTAATGTGAAGACCCCAGGTGAAATTTTCTGTGAAATAAATACCTAGATTTTTGAAATTATCGACGTACTCCACGGTCGTTTGGCATAAATTGATGGCTGGAAAGGTGTCAATGCTCGTACCACAGTTTAACATTAATGCTTTAGTTTTCGCAGGATTTAAGTTAAGCTTATTATTAACAGACCAGTCATGCACAGCCTGCAATTGTCTGTTCATGTCATCTACTGCTTCTTTTATATGTGCCTTCGGAAATGTCAAATAGAGTTGAACATCATCAGCGTAGATATGATGACGACATATTGTCAAGCATTCAGAGATATCGTTTATAAAACAGGTAAATAACAATGGACCAAGCACAGAACCTTGTGAAACACCCAATGTGACTGGAAGGTGAGAAGAAGATTCATTATTTTGACAAACATACTGTGAACGATAAGAAAGATAGGACATTATCAAGCGACATAAGCTGCCATCAAATAGAAATTGTCTCTCAAGCTTGCTGAGCAAAATATTATGACAAACGCAATCAAATGCTTTCGAGAAATCCAGAAATACCATTAGGCCTAAATTATTGGTATCCAAACCTCACCGTAAGTCTTCAGTAACTTTCAGCAGAGCCGTAATGCAACTATATTTAGCATGAAACCCTGATTGATATTTATTGACAAGCTTGTTGTCGTTTAAATGGATTTTAATTTGTTGACTTACGATTGTTTCAAAAACTTTGCATAGAAAAGGAAGGATTGCTATTGGTCGATATTCACAATTAGGAGTTGAAGCTTTAGGCAGTGGTAATATTTTCGCTATTTTCCAGGGGTTGGGAAAAACAGACGTGGTTAAAATCGTATTTATAATGTGAGTAATTTGGTGAATAATAACTGGTAGTAGAATTTTTATAAATCTTGGGCTTATATTGTCCGAACCTACTGCATTTGATATAATACCGAAAATAGTGTTAAAGACTTTGGTTTCATCAACACAATGAAGTGAAAATGTATTATCATTATAATGATTGGAATTAAATGAATACGACATTGAAGACGAGTTACAGTTTTGACCAAGTGAAACGAAATTACTATTAAGCTTATTTAAATCGATGTCGATTGGGGGTGCTTCTCTTGATTTGATTTGAATTTGGCGCATTTTACTCCAAAACTGATTACTTGAACTAGCACTAAAATATTTTGTATAATATACCCTCTTGTTGGTAACAGCATTGCGAGCTTTCTTAAAATCTTCGCGCATAACAGAACATCGATATCTTCTCCACCTCGCGTATAATAAATTGCGAGTCTTTATCAGATCACAAACTTCACGCGTTATCCAAGGTGTATTATTCTTTTCCGTCTTCACTGTTTTCAACGGAACATGTTTTTCGAACAGATATCTCAACATGTAATTGAAATATTCAACCTCGGATGACGAACTACTTGTGTTGTATATTGGAAGCCAATTAGTGGCAAGACAATCAACAAAAAGTGCATTTATGTTTATGTTCTCATACTGATACTGTTTGAAAGTGATTCCTCCCATAATTGGTAATGCCACATTTATTTTAATCAGGATCATATAATGGTACGAAAAACCGGGAGCAAGGATCTGATCATAATGCGTTAACAATTCAGAGTTTGAAACTAATGCAATGGCTAACAAGAAAGGCGCACCATTTGCAGGAAAATGTGTAGGTTGTATTAGATTTACAAATGTAAAACCAAAACATTCTATCATTTGTTTTAGTGCTCGATTGTTACCTGGTAACATTTCCCTCAACAGATTGGCGTTGGCGACATCAGGAGACATATAAACACAACCAACGACGAACTTTTCACAATTACCAAACATCTCAACAAAAATAAATTCAGCCAAATCAGCTGGTAGGGACTTTTTTATTACATTGAAGTTGTACCCGTTTTTAATATATATAGCAGCACCTCCCCCTGCTTTACGAACCGTATCGGCCCTTATAAGTCTCATATTATTGATTTTAAAGAAATCAGAACACATTTCTGGTTTTAACCAGGATTCTGAGAGGCACAGGACATCAACCAAGCTATCATCAAAAATTGACTTTAATTCATCGATCGAGACCTTTCTTTTGTTTACAAATAATATCTACCAGCAATTTCGACTCAATCATGGAATGACCCCTTGTGATGTTACGAGTATTTATTTTGGGTGTAAGATACATGATGGCGATTAAAGCGACAACCAAAACGAACAAATTCTAAATAAATTATATCTATTTCACATACAATTAATACATTATATTTATAACAACAGAACCATGTTTCGTTGACACAGAAAACAGCTGTTTACGATGCTTCATACGGGTAGCTAGTCTTAAAATGAATCGGTTTCGTTTGGTCAAACTCTCGTTGACATAGATGTTACAGGAAGAGTCGAGACCAACGTCACTTAGATTTAGTTGTCGTCTTTTCACCCGGCGGTATTCGGCGATCGATTTCAGCATATTGTTTTTGTCCTGTACGGTGGTAAATTTGATAATGATCGGTGGATCATGTGTGTTGTCCCTTTGTGAAGCTCGGAAAATTGATGAAATCGTCGGAGGTTTGCACTCAATTGTATGACAGAGATGATGGTAGGTGGATTTTAAATTCTTAATTCTTATCGGTTAGCACAGGGACACCGAAGAGAATCGCATCGGTAGCAATCTCCTTTCTTTCGAGCACTTCGCATCTCCGTTCCAGTTGATGAATCTGGATTTTGAGGTGGTTTGCCTCAATAGAAGAAGATTCCAATTTTTCCAAGCGCGATCGAACATCTTTCAGGGACGTATCAAAACTTCGAATTTGAGCAGACCAATTTTCTTCAATACGTGCCATTTGTTGCAGTAGATCGTTGCGTAAGTTGCTTAATTCGGTTGTGAGTCGCTCCATTATAGCATCAGCTTGCATGTTTAGGTGTTTTTCTAATACATCCAATGTGAGTGATTTTGACGTAGCGATGTATACATTCTTCAAATGAGAATTACTGCTTTGATTTGGTGTATTGACTGTATGATCCGCAATGCTTTCTTGCTTTTTTTGCAAGCGGGTTACAACCGTTGGGTTTGAATTTGAGTTTGAGCTCATTTTGATTTAAAGTTTGATGTTAACACGAAGGGAAGAATTTTATGAATTTTATAGATAAATTCAATATCAGACAAAGCTCAACCTTGCGTAAACAACGAACCCGACAATATTAGCAACAAATTCACGTAATTTAAGTTTTATACTTTAGAATCAATGACAAGGAAAATAAATATTACACTGGGAGGTGAAACGCACAACCGTTCACAAGGACATATCACTCAACAATGATGCCCTTACACCAATTTTATAAGTCAATGTAAATGGTAGCATTGGAAGACAATATTAAGTATGTTACTGTCGAGGTACTAGCAAATATGGTTGAAAAAATGACTTACATTTGAACTCTCCTTATGAACCACAATCGAGACCAAGTTATATTAAAATATAAATAACAAGCACCGGTCTATCAGTTTAATTAAAAACCGTATTCATTTTTGTACAATAGTTCTCTTGCATTTTTTTCAATTAAAAACCAAGCTCTTAACAAATAAAATATCATAAAAGCTAACCTAATTAACTACTTTTGGTTGTAACTGTCGTAACTCTAACCACATAAGTGCTGCTGGAACTGATTTACGCCCAAAAGTAAATTAAAAGAAAAGATTACAATCTTACAATGTCAGGTTGGAAACTTCAAATAATTATCTGGGATCACGTGTCTTACATTCTGCCGATCGGAATACCTATACGAGTAGCGTCAACTTACTTTTCGGGAAATTTCACTCCACGATTGGGTTCATGATCGTAGATCTTTGCATTCAACTTGACTCACCTCCATCTTGTATACTGCGGAAGGCACCATCTGCAAGACCTTGATCGGCTTTTTCGACTCATCGTTTATAAGCGCTGCAGTGAGGGATACCACAATCGTCCGCATAATCAAATACAGCAATGAGTACCAAAAATAGACACTCCTGATGGGGGAATTGCTTGGCCTGTAATATGCAGTCCAATATACATATAATATACCATTTTCTTCAGCCCATACTCACTTGACACTATTGAACAGTTGGAGACAGATGTAGAACATATTGATGGAGTACGAAATCAGGATAATCACCGCTAAGTCTGTGTTCACATGCCCAATTAGGTTAATGAGCTGATTATAGTAGTCCCGCTGTTTACCCCAAAACTCATCCGGAAGGTACTGCAAATTAAAGTAAAACATCATTCCAAAGGACCACCACCATCACTCTGACTACTTACCATGCCTTTGTACCGCTCGAATTGAATGTTAAAATGTCGGAACTGCGTAATCAGTCCCAGGCTGACAATGATGATAAAATTATCCGTAAAATTCCATGTGAACGTACAGAAGAGATTCAGAAACTGCAGCGATATGCCATTCACATAGTTCACCTCAAAAAAGGCATAAAAAGCGGGAAAAGCCTGTTTAAAGTAAGCATCCGTCTGATTCTTGGTTGTTTTGCAGGAACGTGCCGTGATAATGTTGTTTGCCAACGAGAGAAGGTGCTCGATGCCGGCCAAGGTCGGAATCCCAACACTGGAGATTAAAATGAGTCTACGAAAGAATACGTGGGTGTTGGCATCACGAATAGTGAAATTCAACTCCACCGTCTCCCAATGTCTCATGAGAGTAGGCCATTTACGACTTACACGGATATACTGGCTCATCACCAGCGTGTTGACCGTAAACCAAATTAGGGGCACTGTCGGCAGCAAATGGTATGTAGAAAAAAAAGTTTGTCGTTTGTAAACAACGGTTTTGTTGATTTGACGAGTGACGGTTGCTACTTACCGATGTTATCGAATTTCAAGTCACGCAGGGTGTTCCAGTAAAACGTTAATGCCGCCATAGTGCACGTACCGGTCATTATGAGGAGGGAGTATAGCACCCGCGGCGACAGCATGGAGAAGTGGAGTGATGCCGATGTGGTGCCGGTGATGCCGCTAATCGGCATTAGAGCAAACACTTGACCGATTGCCAGAACTGTTTAGGAGAATATGAAAATTGGTTTTGAACAAGAGGTCTAGTGACTTACAAAGTTTGACGTTGCGATGGAAAGTGCCGCCGTAGTCGTGGGACGGATAGTCCAGTTGGGGGGATACTTTTGATTTGAATTCGTCTGTGGAAATAAACAGTGGAAATTAAATGTTTTCGTAAGTGATGTTTGAATTTGGATTGATTAGACGTTGGATAAATGATGTGATTTGGGAATTGTAAAAAAAATTTTGGCATTAAATCCACCTTAATAGTATTGTGTCTACTGGTAGAAGATAGGAAAGGAGAGAAATTGGACGATCATTCAAGATGGATGAGATAAGTTCGATAAGGAATTTAAAACGTTGCTTTTAAGAAGGTTGCAAGTTGCAAATTTCAGGTTAAGGTGTTCTTCGAAGATCAGTTGACGAGTCCTTTCTCGATATGATCCGACCAACAAAAGAAGTGAGGCCAGTAGCCCACATACAACTCTCAAAAAAAAATATTGGAGTCAACTTTCGATCAACAGCAAATGGTCGTTTTGTTCGGTTATTGGTTTTTTGGTGCGACAATTTTAGAGATTCGATTGCGTTATCGAGCTCTGTTGGTCAATTTTTTTTGCCTGAAATTGGTACTTATATGACCTTTATTTTCCGCAGTATAGCGTCACATGTCACATATATTTCTTGTAGAAGAATGACTCTATTGGCTGACACATGTCCTGGACCTGTGATTTCACGAAATGGATAGTCCGACTGGCCGCCGAGATGGTGTGATTTAATAAAGACATTTTTCTATGAGCTATTTTAAAATAAAATCTACGCTAATGCTCGGAAGTTCATTCATTCATATATTCCCTCCGTGTTTTGTTGCTCTGTTTCATCTCTTCTAGGTACACTGTCCTCCCGTCTATGACGCAGCTTTCCTGGCGGCCTCTTTATCTCGAGTTTTTCATTCAGTATTCTTTTGATTGGTCGTCCACTGTCCATTCGTTCTATGTGTCCTGCTCATATTAGCCTGTTTCTTGTTGTTGTTTTCAAAAACGCAAAGTATATTTTCCTCATCCTTAGTCAGGGAACAGATTTCACATCCAGTATTATAAATGCGGATTTTGACATTGCGAGGGTTTTGTTTTAAATAATTCTTCATCGCGAAGAAGAATTAGTTGCCAACATGCAGCTTTTTATTTATTTCGATCTTTATGTCGTTTTTGGCAGTTAATATTGTGCCCAGGTATTTGAGTTCACTTTTTCAAAACGTTTATCGAGGTACTCAGGTACTAGACTTGGATCGATCCAGTTCGGTAAGGCTTTCTCCTCATTAACTTCTAAGCCTACTTCCTTTCATGCCATTATATTAGTTTCTCTACATTTCTTTTAACCGTTTCTTCACTCCCAACCGTTGATCTCCCAGCAGGTCTAGATATTCAGCGTAAACTAGAATGGATGTGATATAATTAATTTAATTGTCAATTTAATTTTTAATTTCCGTGGGGGCAAACACCCCCATTTATTGAGCTTAATTCAAGCTATCTTAATCCAATCTGAATCTAGATTTTTTAAGATCATCGCTTCACGAAACCGAGTGCAGATTTAGCTTTAAGGATTATCTCATCGATGTGTGCGCGAAAACTTAGCTCCTGGTCACATAATATGTCAAGATCGCGAATGACTTGAAAAGTGGAGATGGGTTGATTATTGAGGAAGTAGAGACGGGGAGGAGGTTTGATTCGATTACGTGAAAAGGTAATTGATTGGCATTTGGAAATGTTAAGCTCCAAGCAATTTTTGGAACACCAGGTGGAAAAACTATTGAGATCAGATTGAATAAGGGAAGAGTCATGACTGGAGGAAATGGTATAGAAGAACTTGGTGTCGTCGGCGTACAGTGAGAGATGGGAATGTTTGATGACAAATTCAATGTCGTCAATGGTAAGAATAAAAAGAAGTGGACCTAAGTGGCTACCTTGAGGAACGCCGATAGAAGCTAGGAAGGGGTTAGAGAAGGCAGATCGAAGCCAAGGGAAGACAATTTGAAGAGTATCAGTCTGTGAGACATTTTATCGAAAGCTTTACTGAAATCGGTTGAAATAACGTCGACTTCTTTGCCGTTTTCTAAGGCTGATAGGGTAAAGGACACAAATTCAACAAGGTTAGTGGTTGCAGATCTGCATTTTAGGAAACGGTGTTGTCTCGGGGAGATTAAAGACTTGCAGCGAAAACTTAGATTTTCGTACAAAATACTCTCGAAGAGTTTGGGTTTATGTGACAGTTTGGCAATAGGACGATAGTTGTTAACAACGTTCTTCGAACCTTATTTTGTGTATAGGGGTGATAAATGAGGTTTTCCATAAGCGGGGGGAATTCAATTAGAGATAGGAATTGACTGAAGATTTTCGAGAGAGGGAGAGGGAGGTTGAGGAGAAATATTGCAGGGAGACCGTCAGATCCAGGAGTGAATTCATCATTAAGTAGATTTAATTTGTTTTCGATGACATGAGAATCGACTGTGCGTGGAAGAAATGGTCCAAGGGATAAATTCGGTAGATAATCGAAGTAAGAGAGGTCTGGAGCAAAGGAATGACTGTTTAAAAAAGGTGACGAAAAAGTTGGCGGTAATATTGGGGTCATTCGAAGTTTAATTATGGAAGGAGAGAGAGGTAGGACAGCCATCAGATTTTCTTTTGTAGTTAACAAACTTAAAGAAGGACTTAGGATCGTTTATAAGATTGGCTTGCGTTTCAGCTAAACAGCGTTGATAGAGGGAGTTGTGAAGGACGGTAAAGTGGAGATAGATGCCCAGATAGTTAGAAAAGTCATTAGGGGATTTAGTACGAAGGAAGGTTATCAAAACTAAGAGGGGCTTTTTTAAGGTATTCATTCATTAGGTGAAATTTTGCTTTGTGGGAATCGTTAGAGCCCAGAACTGTAGGGGGTTTGTTCTGTAATGAAGAATCGTGAAAGAAGGAGAGGAGGAGGGGAGGATGGAAGTTATCGATGGTTGAAAGGGAAAGGGAACAAAGTGAAACAGAAGAGTTGAGGGGATCGTTTGTGAATATGAAATCTAGTTGTCTACCCATGTAGTTCAGGACACCACTAACTTAGCTAAGGTTTGAATCTGCTAGGCGATCCAAGAAGAGACATTCTTTGGCAGTAATGGGATTTGTGGCAATATAAAACGATTGATCGTCTGATCAGGTTCATTTAAGATGAGGAAGGTTGAAGTCACCGAAAAGCAGGATTTCATCCTGAGGGTCTCTTACATCGGTTATTTGGTCAATTGCGCTAATGGCGAGTTGATAGGATTCAATAGGTTGTGAGGGCAAGATGTAGAAACAAATGATGTATAGTGTCTTCTGGGATAGAGCAGTCTTAATTGAAACCAAGTCGAGAAGTTGGGAGGAAATTATTGCAATAAGGGGAGAGTCAATCGTATTGAGGACAACTAGTAAAACGCCTCGACAAGGGCAACCATCAGTGGGTCGGCTGAGTTCGTCGTCACGATAAACATTAAAATTTGATGGGAAGAGTTCGAGGTTACTTATGCTGGGGATCAGATTTGTTTCGGTCAGAGCAAATATTTCAAAAGGTAGAGCATGTGACTGTTGGAAGACAGCTTGGGTTTTTGAATGAAAACCTCTTACATTCTGATAATAGAAGGTAAGAGGGACATTTTGGCAGAGTGAGCGGGTTGCTGGGAGAGAGAGACAATTAGGCACGAAAAACTTATCGTGGTCAGTTCTACTACGTTGAAGGTGCGATATACGTTTTGAATGGATGTATTGGCGGAAGGGTATCAAGATCCTTTGACACTTTTTTGGGGCGAGACATTGAAAAATTCATGATATTGTATGAAGATGCTCTTGAGGCTAGCGAAATCCGTGGGGAGACCTTCCTGTTGAATGGAGAGCATGACGCTTGTGTTTGTATTACCTTCATAACATTAGGGGTTATTCCCCCCTTCTTTTCTTGAAGGGATCTCAGTACGAGTTTTAGCACCAAATTAAAAAGATGTAGTGGCAAGGCATCTCCTTGTTTTAATCCATTACTTATGTCAAATGTTTCAGATAAGATATTTCCTACTTTAACTTTCCTTTTGTTTTCCGTTTTGGGATTTTTCATTATCACTTTTATCATTTTCATTAACTTTTTTGGGAGTCCCAGCCTTACAAGGACGTGATATATTTTCGATCGGTTTATAGAGTCATATGCCTTTTTAAAATCCACCAATTGTTAGTGTACCGTTTTGTGGAATCCCCATTTCCTTCCAAAAAGCTGCGCTATAGTGAAAATCTGTCGAGTGGTTTCTCATGAAGCTATTGTCATGTCCGATTATTTCTTTAGCGTATGATGTCAGTCTTTTTAAGAGAATATTTGACAATACCTTGTTACAACTTGAGACCGAGTTTCTCCGTTCCTGGAGGATAGTTTCATCATTCCATATAGTTGTGATGAGCCCATGTTTTTCTTCTACACATTTTATTAATTCCGATGATACTAATCCCGATGGTACTTAATTTTTCAACGGTTGGCAGTTATACATGAATCTCTGCTTCTTGGATAACAAAATTTCCTTTGCTGCTGGTTCTCCATGTGTATTCAGAAGCTTATCCCCATAGGGCTGCAACTCTTTCGTTGTTCCGAACGAGTTTCTCATTATCACTGCGAATTAAATCTGGCTGGCATGCTTTTCGTACAGGGCTTAGCCCGGCAACATTGCTCTAGTATTTTTAGACGTACGTTCTTCCTGAATTTAGCAAACTTTTTCCTTAACCTTTGACGTTTTTTATCCCAAAAGCAAAAGCTGACTTCCTTTCATAGGGTATCATTTATAGAGTTGATAACTTTTCAACTTTCAATTATTTATACATTCTGTTGTATTCCGCTTGCAGAACTTGGATTCGATTTTTTATTTTGATGATGATTTGAATGTGCAGCCTCAATCCGCACCCCTGTAGGCCTTAACATCTAGTAAGTTGGCATGGTGTCTTCTAAGTATCAGAAAATTATCAATTTGGTCACGCGTTACTTCAAGCGATGATATCCAGGTAGCTTTGTGTATCATTTTGTGTTTGAATGTTGTAGTTTTCACGATCATATTTTTTGACCTGAACTAACTTATTATCCTAAGATCACTATCGTTTGATGAGGCGTGAACATTTTCTTCTCCCATCGTTTCGAACAAATTGAAAAAAACTCGCATATAATGTTGTTTGTGGAATATGTGTCATTATTGAAAGATACTTAGCTTATATTAAATTTTTTGATAGATTGCAAACTGACGAAATTCAAATTTTATCACTCTTTACTTAATTATCGTTAAGCTCTAAAGCTTGGTGAAAAATATGAAATTAAGCAGACATTGCATCATATAGTCGATAAACTAAATGCGCTAGAAAAGCGAAAATCAATTTTAGAATGCAGAGCATGCAATGGAGGTATAACACCGAAACCAAAAAATGGACAATAATTTCACGGTACTAACTTGGAACGTCAATGGACTAATACAACACCAGCAAGATTTGCAAGCAGTCCTCGATACAGAGAAGATTGAAGTGTGTCGTATATCAGAAACACACATCTAACCAATCCTTCATAAAATTCAGAAATTTTAATCACCAACACCATCAACATCGACGTCCACAGCAGCTGGACAACAACAACAACCTAAACCAGTGGTCCCCGTAGAGGATATTTCCTACCTCTTCGATGGTAGGAAAGGCCGTTACAACCCCATCGCGGCCCTTTCAAGTTCGGCTACGGAGGAAGAGCGTAGCGAACTTGAAGAGAAAGAACGCTTCCTACGCGCCCACCTGCAGGCCGTAGTCGAAAATATGAAGAAGCCAAAAAAGAAAGAGCAGGCAACAGCCACCCTCCAGCAAAAGCAGCAACAACAACAGCCACAACAGCAGAAACAGAAGCAACAGAAGCAACAGAAGCAACAGAAGCAACAACAACAACCACAGCAACAGAAACAGCAGCAACGAAAGCTGAAGCAACAGAAGCAGCAACAAAAACAACCGCAGCAACAGAAACAGCAGCAACAACAACAGCCACAACAACACAAGCAGCAACAGCGCCCTAAAAAGGATAAAGTGCCACCGATCTTTACCTATACCACAGCCCTGCGAGAGACCATCGATCTCTGTCTGTCTCTATGCTATTGGTGTAGATAATTTTCAAGTTAAATGTTTAGGCCAAAAACGCTATGCTATTCAGTGCAAGACACTGGAACAGCATAAGCGGATAAAAAGCCTATTGAAAGAGTCAACGACGGAGTTTTTCTCCTTCACTCCAACGGCCGATAGGTTCAGACGATGCTCCTCAGAGGCGTGGAGTCGATCACAGATCCCGAGGAAATGCTCTCAGAGCTCAAAGAGTTCGAGAGTGACGACCTCAAATTCGTGGGGGTCAAGCCATTCTCCACGGTAAGCTCTCGAAGATAGAAGCGACTAATACCCTTCTTCTTGGTACAGCTCACACCCAGCAGCAAGCTGGAGACGCTAAGGACTATTACTTCCTTAGCATCCCAGACTGTCACATGAAAAAAAAACATGGGAACTGCGAAATGCAGTCTCGATGCGTTAAGTGCGCAAGAACCACAAAAACGACGAATGCGACTTTGGGAAAGACAAGGTAACGGACAGAGACCAGCTCGAGTGTGTGTTGTGTCGGAACCGAGGACACCCTGCAAACTATCGGGGATGTCCCAAGTTCCAGGACATCAAGAAAGAAAACCTGGCCCGTAAGCAGAAGATCGAGGAGGGTCGCTTCCAAACACCAGCTGTCACACCCAAGTTGACCTACGCCCAACTGGCGGCAGGTTCGGGAAAGACGGTGCAAAAGCCCATGGCTGTTCCTAAAGCCTCAGTGCCTGTCTCTAAGGCACCGGAGGCCGAGGTGGATGTTTGTTCGATCTTGCTCGCAATCCAAGGGCAGATTGGGCAGCTCCAACAACAGATCTTGGAGACGGCGACCCGAGTAGATAGTATCTGCTCGCTTCTGCTGGGCCTGGCGCACCTAAGGTCATGGTGGGTACGCTGGTAGAGAGGCCCTTGAAGATCCTGTCGGTGAATGTAAATTCACTGATAAGGTTCGAGTGACGAGCCGTACTTTTTAACCTGTTGTAGAACGAAAGCCCCGATGTACTCTTGGTTAGCGAAACAAAGCTAAACCAGAAGCACAAAATCCGACACAGTTCTTACAGAATAATTACGCTACACAAGGCGGGGGAGTTGCGATCTTCATAAAAAATAATATAAAACATAAAAATATATACATATAGCGGTGAAGTGTGGAGATTCCAGGTGATAGAAGTCTGCATTGTGTGCATTCCTCTCCGTAATGGACAGAAAATCTACATTTTACCGGCCTATGCACCTGAAGCACCTCAACCCAATATTTTTATCGCAGAGCTCGAGACACTCTTTCGATCTCTGCGCTTGAACTCGGTAGAAGACTTCTACAATTTGGCTGGCGATTTAAATGCCGAACATAGTGATTGGGGAAATAATATTCCCAACACTAGGGGGAGCCTACTAAGTCACTGGTGGGTTCTTCGCAACATTGAATATAAAGTCAAGTTGCTCGCAACGGATAGCCCGTCGTATCCAAGGAGCGGCTCCTATCTGGATCTCATGCTGATAGATTCTCGACTGAGACTGGCAGATACGGACGAATGGTCTATTAACTTTCTACGGACCATTGCATACGAAAGTGTCCATTGCGGACTATGTGCCGTGATCACAGTATCCGACGAGTTCGCGGAGATGGCAGAGTATATCCAAACGCACCCGTATGATTACAGTAGGGCGCGTTGGCCACGCTTTGCCAATTCCCTGATGAGAGCGCTCACTTCGAGCGCCTCCATCCGACCGTCTAATAGGAACCTGTCAAACAACGAAATTGACAGGTACCTCAAACAAATGGACGATATCATTAAACAGACAATGAGCAGTACGATCCCACGCCAACGACAGCACGATACCACAAACGTATACCGAAACGCACAGACAAAAAAGTAGACTACTGACAAGACTCAAACTCTTGTACAGTTTACCGACAGACAAAACTCGAAGGTTAGGACACTGAAGTCACTGATTAAAAATCTCCAACAGTTGATCAGAGAGAGTTACAGAATATCTGTAAGTTTGCATTGCAACAACAGAATTCGTGCTGTAAAATCCAACAGCGTGAGTATGTTCCCGCAAATAAATAAAATATTTCGGAGAAACAATCCAAATGACATTCAGGATCTAAAGCTTCCGAGAACGTCAGACAGTGAACGTTTGCTACGAACAGTTAGCATCGATCCAGAGAACGCCATCCTGGATGACGACTTTTTCGTGATTGAGGATCCTCAGGAGAAGGTGGTGACAGTGGGAGCTGTCTTCTAGGAAGTGTACAAGGTGAATGATAGTATTCGCCTGAACCATGACCTGGAGAACAGAGTCCTGCTCCATTACTTCTACCTTAGAAATGATGTCGATCATTGGCGATCCGAGAATCTTGGTTTTACCAGGTTGAATGAAGATTTCATTGCAAACAATGCCATTTCCAATGATGGGGCTAATACCCTGTTCATTTCGACGGAAGATCTCCAGATGATTTTTCAGTCATTAAAAAGGTAAAAATCCGCGGGTATAGACGGTATATCCAATGTTGTGCTTAGGCACCTTCCACCAGTGGCTGTAGAGAGGTACACCATCCTGTTCAACAATGCCCTGAATAATGCATATTATTAGAGTAAGTGCTGCAAATATGGCCCATGTATGCAATATGGCACACCGATTTTTTTCACAACAGGAAAACCATACAGATACCGCTATGCATTCATATCATTCCTCTTTGTACCGCTAGCCATTCATTCGTAACGTGTCAGTTTAGTTCAACAGATGTCTGCGGTAGAGCACGTGTGAAATTTTTAATTATTGTGATCTAATTTGGAGATGAGTTTTACTAAGTGTTTTATATGAAATTTTGTGAAAATGGTTTAATGTTTCTATAATATCGTGTGGTGTTCATATTGAAGAATCATTATATGAAATCAAAATTATTTAAAAGTTTATAAAGAGCACGAAAATGGGAAAAATATCGCAAAATCCCGATGTTGGTAATATGGACCACCATTGCCGTTGCTATTATGGTCCAGTGGGCCATATTTAAAACATTAATTTGAATGAACATTAACATGGTTGCTTTCGTTTTTAAAGAAAATAATGGCTTCAAAATCTACGCAACCACAAAAAAAGCACAAAAAAATTTTTCATTTGTGAATTTTGCTGTCCTTAGATAGCAATAGTACGTTGTATTAACTATGGACTACCCTGGTCCATATTTAAAACAGGGCGGTCCATATTAGCAACACTTTATTTGAAAAAGCTAAAATGAGTTTTTTTAGTTTGTTATTTATTTCTTTTTTGTTAAGTTGTTTTTTTATGTTTTATGTTATGAAGACTGTTGATGAAATAATTTCCTTCAGTATTAAAAAAAAATCAATTGAATTACCAAAAAGTTGATTGTTTTATTTACATAAAAGTTAAGGGTGGGCCATATTTGGGACACTTACTCTATATAATGCAAGAACCAATGCACGGGTGCCTGTCTAATTGACTTGGAAAAAGCCTTCGACACCGTATGGCTAGAAGCTCTTTATTACAAGCTCAGTCGGCTGGGCACAAGTAAATAACTGCTAAATATGATTTTTGACATGTTAACAGGTAGAAAAATTGCCGACGTAACTTCTACCCAAACATTTGAAATCAAAAACCGACTGCAACAGGGTACGGAAAATGCGCCGATCCTTTTCAGCATTTACCTGAACGATCTACTTGTTTCTCTTCACCATTCAATAGCGTATGCGGACGACCTTATCTCGTACAGATCAGGTCCAACGATCGACGTCATTGTTACTCTTTTGCAGCGTGACTTCGAAAATATTCAGCAGTATTGTGATGACTGGAAGTTGAAAATCAACTTCCAGAAATCAGAATCTATATTGTTCAGAACGCCTTTATCTAGGGCCTCTCGGGGCACTAGAAAAAATTGGCGCAGGTTCTCTATCTTTGGGCCGGACGGGCGTCCGCTGGCGAGATAAAGTGTAGTCAGATACCTTGGGATCGTGCTGGATCAGTATCTATATTTTGACAAACATGTAGATGCTGCTCTGGCAAGGGCCCGGGGCGCTCTGAAAAGATGGCTGTTTTATAGCAATTTATAGCGATCGGGGAGACGTAGTCCGCCAGCATCAACGCTTTAGGTAGCTGGAGAGGACTCCGTCAACGGATACTTCTCTAGGTGCAGCCTCTTCAATCAATAAAATATGTATATTCAATTAGAGAACTTATTTTAGATAGAAGAAGAGCGAGAAGATTATGGCAACAGACTAGAGCCCCCCAAGACAAAACGAAACTGAAAAATGTCTACCAACAGTTAAGAAGACAAATAAGGGAGCTAGAAGAAGACTCCATCAGTAATTATCTTCGAGGATTAACCAACGAAAAAGCAGCCGGGGCTGTGGTTAAACTAACACATTTAATCAATGGTGCTTTTGGAATGAGATATGTTCCTGATTTATGGAAAGTGGCCAAAGTAATAAAGATCTTTAAGCCTGGAAAGCCACCAAATGAAGTGACATCATATAGGCCAATCTCAATACTACCCGTTATATCTAAACTATTCGAAAAAATTTTTGTCAAACGACTTATTAGTCTGATCCAGTTTTGATTTAGGAGACATCACTCAACAAATGATCAAGTTCGCAGAATAGTCAACATTATAGAAAAAAAATTATGTTCTGCAGTGTTTCTAGATGTAGCGCAGGCCTTTGATAAAGTTTGGCATGAAGCGCTTAACCACAAACTAAGATGTGTCATACCAAAACAATACGCTGCAATCTTAGAATCATACCTAAGCGGCAAATGTTTCAGAATAAAACAGGAAGACTCGTATTCAGAATTAACGGAAATTAAGGCAGGAGTCCCACAAGGCAGTGTGCTGGGTCCGATTCTGTATCTTCTATATACATGTGATCTCCTAGAACTAGAATATTGCTCATTGGCTACGTTTGTCGATGGTACTGCAATCTTTGCAGTGGGAAAGGATAATGTGGAATCAACACAGAAGCTACAATCAGCTATAGACCAAATTTGTAATTGGACAATAAAATGGCAAAATAGGCTTAATGAGAGCAAATTAGACATTCCAAAACAAAGTACTAAGGAAAATCGTAAATGCGCCATGGTACATAAGAAATAACCTCTACAGGGACTTGGGAGTGGAATTAGTCAAGGATGAGGTGCAAAAAAATACACGAAGGCACGAGTCAAGACTTCAAGTACACACAAATACAGAGGTAGTGCAACTTTTAGACAATGCAAATATAGTGAGAAGACTCATAAGGACAAAATCGTTTGTTCTAAATAAAAGTTACCACTCACATTAAGAAATGTCGTACATACGCATACTTGACATAAAAAAAAAATAGAACACATCTTAACATCTGTCAGGAGACGCTGATGGGCGGAACTCCTGAAATGACAAAATATAAATTAAATCAGCATAAAATTGCTTATTAGTGTCCGAGTGACTAGACTGCAATCATGTGGGAGGAAGGGTTTTAGTCGGTAAAAATTCGGCATACTGATTCTGATTACTCGGATCATCTGATCAGGCTGATCTCTTAATAACCTAAGATATGCGCTTTATTGCTTCATGGTACAGCACTTATTGATATTTTTATTGCGTTTGTTTTTAAAACACTTATGCTTGGGTGAAATTGAATGCGTTTTTTTCTTCATATTTTCTTTTACTTTTTGTGGAATTTGATTTGTTTATATGAACTTTGCGATCAAGGTATCGCTTAAAAGTTAGGGATTTTGAATATAAACACCGCCAGCAGAAACATAATTTTTTGATGTGATGTAATTCGAAAATATTTTTCTTAAAAAGGAAAAACACAAACATCCACTGTCGGAACCAGAAGCCTTGCGGTAAATTTTTCTTTAATATTGGCATCAAAATACGGTTGATAAAGATCTCCATTCACCCTGAAAAAATTTTGCTCAGCCATCTTCCCGGTTATAACATTGCATCAAATAGGCACTCTTCTATAGGAAGAGAATTTTCTTAATTTTTAAAGAGATAGTTTGAGTATTCAAGAGCCAGATCGCGCGAAATGTGCCTTATCTGACATGGTACGGAAATGCCACAGTGAGTCTTCATCAGCGACTTTATCATTATTTTTATTTATTCAATTTAAATCTTCGAGATAAATGCCTCGCAGAGTTATTGAACCGTTGCTACGCTGAGAAGTACTAAAGCTCAACAATGTTGGCGAAGAGTCCTCAGTAAACTGTCGAGGCTTCTTAACGCATTTAACATAGTTTTTTGGTACATTTCACCAATGACAACCGCCAACAGAAATTATATACGTTATATTTTCACAATCGAGTACATACTCATAATTTTTCCCTTATCATTGGTTCCAATTACCGTCGTCTGGCATTTCATTTGACACCGGGGTCAAGTCAAAGGATGAGAAATCTAAAGGTTATGCTAAATTCGTATGGGCCACAATTGATGATGCACCCTGTATTTTTTTTTTAATGAATATTGAATAACAGAGAAATTTTCTCTACTAACCAACCACTCCATTCACTTTTAAGTAAAAAGTTTTACGTCAAAAATACTCACGAGGATACACAAGCCACAAGTTGCCATTTTTCTTATGATTCCAATGCGAATTTTCCGTCATTCTGTAAGGAACTTTGAAATACTTGTCGGTTCTTATTCTTACTCTTCCGTATGCCAACACCTGACTATATTCGTTCACCCGTTCGGATCAAATATATCAGAGAATTCACTCTGAAAGTGGAGACTAATTCAAACAATTTGGTTCTCTGCAGCAGAGAAACTTGAATTCCTTTCATGTATCCTGTCGAACGCATTTTAATAATTCCAACAATCAATATTCATAATTCCATTCGAAGGTGTAACAGATACAATAAGGCAAAATGAAATGTTGCGTTTGTCCGATTGTCAGAGGGAATTACTGATATCGACAGTACGACGGTGGACATTCGTAAGCGTGCCCTTTGTAGGAACGAAATGTATTCATTTTTAGGGAAAGTATATATCAGAGAATTGAAAATGAGTGGTCGGTTGACAAGTTGTGTAGCGGCACATGGAATAGAGTGTTTGAAGGACATTTTTTTGGGAGGCGACTTATCCACATGGATAATTGCCCTGTGGTCGTGAAGGGCGAAACTGCAGCAGGATGATCCCGTAGGTAACGATTGTTCCAGACATCTGTAAGAGAAATTTGAAAAATGTCGGAAAATTCGAGAACAATTGTATCGAATTAGAACGGTATACTAACGCTGATTAACAAGGACCGTGTTATATAGAAAAAGTTCAAAGCGCTAAGTCCGGCTTTCTGTGTCAACAGCTGTTCTGTGAATCTTGAGACCTACAAAAAATAGTTACGAGGCAAGCGCCTTAGAAAGGATTTCAACTCTACCTCTGACCCATAGACTTCCGGAGGCACTGAATGCAGAACCTTAATGGGCTTTTTCGATTCTTCATTAACTTGTGCGGCTATTATCGACATTAGTAACATCCTCCCGATCATAAATATTAGCGAATACCAGCAGTAACCTTGGCTAATCCATAACTTTTTGGGCCTGTAACGAAATCGAGTATAATCTCTTTACACCTTTAGAATTCGAGGTGCAGACTTAAAGCTAATGAACAGCTGGTTGCAAATAGAAACGATGTTGTTACCAAACGATATGAAAATTAGTGCACCCATATCGTTGTTAACATGCTCGAGAAGGTCCATAAGTTTGGTGAAGTTAGCCCTTTGCTTGCCCCAGAACTCCATAGGCAAATGCTAAGGCAGAGTGAAAATTTCGATTACGTTGGCTTGGAATCCATATGAACACTTACCATTCCCGTGAATTTTCTAAAGTGGTCATTAAAACAAATGAATTGATTGACGAGTCCCAAGCTTATTAACATAATGAATATATCTGTCATTGACCAACTTATAAATGCGTTGAAATGCAAGACGTGTAGGCTAAGACCGCTTAGAAAAGTGACTCTGAAAATTGAAAAGAATAGCGGAAAGGTGACGATGAAATAACGGTTTACAGTATTTGGTTCGGTCATGCATAGGTGGGAGGTGACAGCCTTGTTTGCAACGAAGAGTGCATATTCCAAAATTGCTAATATTGGAATCCCGATACTAATGCCATAGAAAATAATTCGCATTCGTTTACGCTTTTTGACATTTCCGTGGACGGAATCTATTTCAATCGCCTCCCAGTGCTTTATAAGTGACGGCCATGCACGAGCCATTCGCACACATAAGATCATCATACAAATTCTAACAATGATCCAGAGAAGTGATACTAAGTGAAATAATGATATGAAAGAAAGGGAACTTCAAACACGAGGTGGGTTCGTCCTCACCGTAGTGATCAATACTATATTTCGAAGTAATGTTGTGGTAGATAAAGATGAAGAATACGACGAGATCCAAGATGATTTTGAAGAGCGACAGGAAGTTGCGAACACTGAAAAAGTTATATTGCAGAGAGCTGGCGGTGCATGCAGTTATCCCACTTAAAGGCATAAGGGCAGCCGCCTGGGCTAGCATGAGAACTGAAAAATCAGGGAAAAACTGATAAGAAGCCTTGCACTGCTGATCAAAGTATACTTACAAATTTTCATGTTTTGGTGAAAGCTGTCATCGAGGTGGGGAGAGGGTTGTATGGGATTTTTAACGCTGATTTCATCTGTAAAAAAGGGACGGATAGAACAATTTCCTACATACGAGGGGAGATCCAAAAGTAATGATAATCGGTTATTTCCAGTTCGCATAAAAAAAAGAAGTGACATATCCATTGAGTTAGAGTATAAAAATCACATAAATAGAACACGAATCGGAGCTACATTTATTCGAATTCGAATCGTCGAAGGAGTAACATCAAAATGGGAACAAGCGTCACTCACTCAAGATAACTTGAAAAAAATAGAAAATGTTGTGTATGAGTGACCATCAGGCATATAACTAGATAAGGTCACAGGGATCTCATATGGCAGCTATTAAAGAATTTTTACGAGCTTATTGCATATAAAAAAGGTCTCTGCACGTTGGGTACCGAAAATGTTAACCGATGCGCAAAGGAAAAAGTGAGTCGAAATTTCGAGGGTGAATCTCGAGAAGTTCCAAGCAGATCAGAAAATGCTTTTATTACGTTTCGGAGACGATGGGCGAGACCTGGATTCACCATTCTGATCCTGAAACCAAACAAAAATCGATGATTTGGAAGCGATTCTCCTATTCGACGCCAAAAAAAAAGAAAAATTCAAACTATCAAGTGCGGCGGAAAAGTTTATATTTAGCATCCATTTTTCAGGACGCTGAGAGAATAATTACGGTTGAATATTTGGGAGACGGGAGCCACTATTTGGGGATCTTACTACGCAGACTAAAGAACAAAATTGCGGGAGGTCTCTGAGGGGCAAAAAAAACGCGGAAAATTGCCCGCAGATTTAGCAAGCAGTGACTTCTACCTCTTTCCTCGGCTCAAGGAACATGAAAGTTATAGCCGCTATTGAGACGTTATGGGAGGATGAAGACAAATATTTTTTTTTTGTCTATTCTAGGGTATTTTGGGCTTAGAAAAAATATAGACTAAATGTACTGAGAGAGTTAGGAGACCAAATAGAAAATTAAATCATTTCCTTAACTATAAACACCGTGTTTTATTTTCATTATCACTACTTTTGGATTATCCGCTGTACACCACTGTACACCACTGTGATTAATGGCAATCTTCACTATGTCATAAAGTCTACATAGGATTGCATATAATGATCTTGTTTATTCAAAAGCAAGACAAAAACAAAAATTGTTAAAAAAAATCTTCACTTATGTTAGAAAAACAGATAAAAATAACATATAGACATAAAGGTATGCAAAAATGGAACGCTGCAATAGAAAAAGGCATTATTATCTGTTTTTTGTATTCACAAAAGTCTACATACGACGTGAATAGAAACTAAAATTGTAACCATCAGTAACGTGTTGAGCCACCATTTGTTGTGATTTCCTCTCCTATTCGTGAGGGCTTATAAAGGGCTACTTTTCGGCATACTTTGGGTGAAATTTCGCTCATTTCTTCAGCTAAGACACCTTTAAGCATTGTAACTGATGTAACCGTCCTTTCTCTCAGTTTTTGCTTAAGATGAGCCCTTAAATGGTCAATTGCATTAAGATCGGTGTATTGTGGAGGATTTTGAAGCTTGGACCGAACCGAAAGCAACCACACTTTGACGAAAAGCTAGATATGCTTTGGATCGTCGTCTTGCATGAAAACGAAATTTGACTGAAGGTTTAATTTTTGAGTGCTCCTGAGAAGATTTGTTTTAAAATGTTTAAATATTTATGCCGATCCATCTATCAATGAAGTGCAGCCATGCATCCCCATACCATAACAAATCCCCTTCCGTGCTTAACAGTGGGACAAATGTTTTTTACGTGGAGTACTGTATTTGGTTTAGCCATACTTTTGTCCGTTCATTTCTCCCAAAAACATTAAATTTGCACTCATCCGTAATATTTCCGGCCAGAATGTAGGATCGTCAATGTGCACTTTCTCATACTTTTTGACATAGTTAGGGTTAAGGTTAGTTAGTTAGTTATTGGTTAAGCTTATCAGCGGCTTTTTGCTAATAATATGTGTTTCGGCGACTTTGCCATAAGAGACGAAAAATATCTTTTGTAAAATTATGTGAGCTTAAGTCAGACTGTTTTAGTGCATGACAAAAAGTTTCGGGATGTACACTTATATATTCAAAGGTTTGTAGTTCAGCGGTGCTCGGTTTTGGATTATCCGCAACTTGCCGCACAATCTTCCATTGGATATTATTGTCAAGCTTCTTCGCTTGTCAGCTTCTTGGCTTACTATCATAATTTCCCGTGTCATTATAGTTTTTTTTTTATAATAGTCTATACTGTAGCCTTATGCAAAAGTAGAGTTTTGCCAATCGACTCACCCTCATATCTAAGTTTGATAACGATTTTTCGCATTTCGGCTGTAATTTCCTTTCTGCAGGTCATTTTATCATAAAAAGGACTTCATCAAATAAAAACAAATTAAATTTTCTTCTCTCTAACCTTCCTTGTGCACGACTCAATTACAAATAATTCCGTATTGTAGTTGCTTCCACTCGGCTCCGATCCCGTTTTTACCATCGTATGTAGACTTTTGTGACACTTATTTTTTGATTTTGGATGTGTACGCGAATGCTAATATTAGTTGTTAATATTAATAAGATCTCACAATGAGATATCAAACATATGCAAAACTTTAAATTTATATTCGATTTTTCTTATTTCTTCAGTTCACCCAGTGATTTAGGATAAATTTCTTTCTTGACTCTAAACGGTTTAAATTGGAAAGTCACCATTTAATTTGATCACAGCAGTATTACATTTTCGGTTCAAAAATTACTTAAGTATATCTTGTGAATTTTCCCGCTATATTTGGTCTTGAAGATAGTTTTGTGATGAGCCACGGGAGATAGTCTTGGTCCAGCCACCATGTTCATATTCGTTTTGTCCATGATGAAGGAGCTATAATAATAAAAAAAAAAAACAAAATTTCAGAAAACGTACAAAAAAAACTTAATTCGAAAATTAGAAAGTTTTTGTCTGGATTAATATCTCATGGGTTGCTCCTTCTTAGACTTAAGTCGCAGAAAGATTTTCACTTTCAGGCGAGGGATCGATTCTGGATACTGCCAGGAAGCATATGTCTTTTTGATAAATGAATTTCGCATAGGCTTATTAAGATAATTCTTTTAGTTTCCATTTGTTAAATAAATAAATAAACTAAGCCTGAAATGTCCATAAGCTGGCTGCTTATGCTAAGGTTATTCTTTTACCCCTGGTCATTATGCTTGAAATGGGAGGGACTGTTCAGGAAACCGGTGTTGTAATCCTGTTTTATGGGGTCTGCTTAAAAGGAGGGGGGGCGGATATTCTTCTTTCAATTTTTCACTTCTGTGCCATCTATTCTTTGATGAACCATGGAGGTAAAGTTCTTTATAAAGCTCTAGAGGCCAGTCGATTTTGCCTTATGCTAGCGTCTATGACACCACACAGACTTAGATTCGTTGTCGAAGTTAAGCCTTTAGGGTTACCAAGCAGTATGGAAAACAAATCTTAACGTGAACATAAATTCTGTGAATAAAAACGATCGTAGTGTTGCTTTTCCCCCTTAGAAAGGGGTTGCACTAAGTTAGGTACTTATATTTAGTACATAAATAACTGTTGAGTATTTCATACCCCGTATTTTAACATCCCCGGTTTCTGCTGAAGCATCACGCCTCGGCTTTGGGCGCAAGTTTGATTATCCTTCCTTGGCAATCGTTCATCTTGACACCCATCTTAGTATTTATACACTTTCGCGGTCAGTCGAATCTAGTATTCTATGCGAGTAACATCAATTAATAAATAATTTAAATTGAAAAAAACTTGAAATCAAAAATAAAAAAAAAAAAAAAAAAAAAAAATAAAACACTCAAGTGCGTGTTTCGGTGGTGAAAATAAGCAGTTCGCGCGACCGAGTGTGTGTGTGTGTGCCGCCGGCGAGGGGCGCATGGAAGATAAAGACAGCAGAAAGTCGGAGTCATCCGACGAGATAGTGGTGGCTGTCCCAAACAAAGGGATGGCCAAAAAGCGGCGTAGGAGGGTAAACCCTACGCCGAATCCTGCGAAGCGCCGTACAGGGGTCGCTTTGGTTGAAAAGCTGCCAACCGAAGCGAAGTCAACGGTGGCTTCAGCCCCAACAGCAGCTAGACAACAACAACCTCAAAAGGATTCCGTGGTCCGGGAAACTTCATACACCGGAACAAACAATCCGTTCGTCGCTCTGACAAGTGCAGAGTCAGGGGGCGAAGAAGAGGAGGAGGACGACGACGAAAGAGAGGCAAAGTTCATCGCCGTCAACATGGCCGCTATGAGAGAGCGACTCGAAGTCGTCGCCGCCAGAATTGCCGCCAAAAACCTGGCGAGGATGCAAGAAATGCACAAGCTGGAGCTACAACAGCAACAGCAGCAAACAGAACAGCAGCAGCAAAAACAGCAGCCGCTGAAACAAAAAGCCACGCAGGCAGCACCGGCCAACCTTCAGCAAAAGCCGAAGCAACAACAGCAGCCGAAACAGCAACAACAACAGAAGCAGCAACAACAGCAGAAGCAGCAACAACAGCAGAAGCAGCAACAACAGCCAAAACAGCAACAACAACATCAGGCGAAACAGCAGCCAACCCAGCAGCAACAACAGCGCGCAACCAAGGAGAAGGTGCCTCCAATCAACACCTACCAGATGGAGATAACAGATACCATCGAGCTATGCGAGCTAGCCATAGGTAAGAACTTTACAATAAAAAGGCTAGGGCAAGACAGGCATGTGATCCACTGTAACACAGTGGAGCAGCATAGTACTGTCAAGCAGTATTTAAAAAAGTCGTCGACGGAGTTCTTTTCATACACTCCGAAGACAGAGAGGCTGCAGACGATGCTCCTGAAAGGCATCGATCCGCAAACCAAGAAGCCGGAGGAACTCCTCTCCGAGCTCAAACAGTTCGAGAGCGACGACCTCGTGTTCAGGGGCGTCAAGCCATTTACCACAGCTCGGTCCAGACGGGAAAACAGGCAATTGCCTTTCTTCCTGGTTCAGCTGTCCCCCAATAGCAAACTTGATGGTTTACGCGCCATTAATGCCGTACACTATCAGGTTGTAAAGTGGGAAACATTAAAAAGGCGCGGAAACATGCTTCAATGCATCCGTTGTCAAAGGTTCGGACATGCCGCGTCGAACTGCGAAATGCAGCCTCGATGCGTGAAATGCGCAAAGAGCCACAGCAACGAGAAGTGCAATTTTGGGAGGGACAATGTCGCACCAAGAGAGCAGCTCGAATGCGTGCTTTGCAAGAGCAAGGGGCACCCCGCAAACTATCGGGGCTGTCCTAAGTTTCAAGAGCTTCAAAAAACTAACCAGGCCCGTCAGCAAAAGGCGATAGTTAAGCGTCCACTCGAACGCATCCAAACACCAGCCGTAACGGCGCAACTAACCTACGCCCAAATGGCGACAGGTCGCAACAGCACGGTACAACAGCCATCCAAAGCCCCAGTGCCCGTTTCTAAGGCACCGGCGGCCGATGTAGACCTGAAATCGATTCTACTCGCCATTCAAGTGCAGCTGAATCAGGTCCAACGGCAACTCCAAGACCATGCGGCTCGAGTGGACTATATCTACACGTGCCTGCCTGGCCTGGCGCAACATCAACCATAATGGGTACGCTGGCAGAGAGGCCCTTAAAAATCCTGGCGGTGAATGTTAATTCACTGATTAGGATCGAACGGAGAGCCGTGCTTTTTAAATTGTTAGAGGACGAAAGCCCAGATGTGCTGCTGGCTAGCGAAACTAAGCTAAACCAGAGGCACAAAATCCGGCACAGTTCATCTAGTATTATACGAAGAGACCGACCCAACGCCACCCAAGGCGGGGGTGTCGCGATCTTCATTAATAAAAATTTAAATCATAAAGTCATATATAGCAGTGAAGTGCGGAGGTTCCAGGTGCTAGAGGCATGCATTGTGTGCATCCCGCTCCAAAACGGAAAGCGGATGTATATTGTGTCAGCTTACGCACCTGATGCACCTCAACCTACAGTTTCCATTACAGAGCTCGAATCACTTTTTCGATCTCTGCGATTGACCTCAGCCGAAAACTATTACCTTTTGGCCGGAGATCTAAACGCCAAACATAGCGATTGGGGTAACATCACACCTAACACTAGAGGGAGCCTACTAAGCGATTGGTGGGGGCTACACGGTATTGAGTACAAACTCAAAATCCTTGCGACAGATAGTCCGTCGTTCCCCAGGAGCGGCTCCTATCTGGATCTTATGCTACTAGACACTCGACTCAGACTGGCAGACATAGACGAATGGTCTACGAACTGTCTACGGACTTTCGTATACGACAGTGACCACTGCGGACTTGGTGCCGTAGTTAAACTACCCGACGAAATTGTGGACTTGGGGGAATTCGTCCCGGCGCACACCACCTACGACTATAGTAGGGTGCGCTGGCCGCATTTCACCAGATCCCTGACGAGAGCACTCACTTCCCACCATCCGATAGGAATCTGTCAAACGAAGAGATTGACAGATACCTCAAGGACATGGACTGTATAATCAAACAGACTATGGACAGAACGATACCACGCCAACGGCACAACGATACCACCAACGTCAACCGAAACGCGACCATTGACGCACTCCACAGACAAAAA
The DNA here is from genome assembly GCA_958301585.1 of Merodon equestris. Classification (NCBI taxonomy): domain Eukaryota; kingdom Metazoa; phylum Arthropoda; class Insecta; order Diptera; family Syrphidae; genus Merodon; species Merodon equestris. The sequence continues at coordinate 81,039,116 of OY284414.1, forward strand.
AGTAGACTCTTGTCAAGACTCAAACTCTTGTACAGACAGTTTACTGAAAGACAAGATCCGGAAATCAGGACGCTGAAGTCATTGATTAGAAACCTCCAACATCTAATTAAGGAAAATTACAGACTATCTGTAAATTTGCATTGGAGCAACAAGATTCGGGCTATAAATTCCAGTAGCCCGAGCATGTTCCCACAAATAAATAAAATATTTCGGAGGAATAATCACAATAACATTCAGATGTTGAAAATCCCCAGATCGCTAGATAATGAACGGATTCTACGGACTGCGAACATTGATCAGAGGGTGCCGTCTTGGACGACAACTTCTTGGTGATCGAAGATCCTCAGGAGAGGGTGGAGGCGGTGGGAGTCGTTTTCCAGGAGGTGTATAAGATGAATGAAAGCATTTGCCCAAACCACGACTTGGAAAATAGAGTCCTACTTCATCACTTCTACCTTCGATATGACATTGAGCATTGGCGATCTGAGAACCTTGGTTTTACCAGGTTCAATGACGACTTTCCGGCAAACGGTACCGTCACCAATGCTAGGCCTAACATCCTGTTCGTATCGAGGGTGGAGCTCCAGGGGATTTTTGATTCACTCAGGAAGAAGAAATCTGCAGGAGTTGACCAAGTACCCAATGTCGTGCTTAGACAGCTCCCACCAATCGCTGTAGAGAGGTACACTATCCTGTTCAACAATGCGCTGAATAATGCCTATTATCCGACGCATTGGAAGACAGCGGTAGTGCAACCTATCCCTAAAAGAGGTAAAGATACCTCGCACCCGGCGAATCTTCGGTCGATAAGTCTTCTGCCGTGCATCAGCAAGGTCTTCGAGAAGGTGATCAATAGAGCCCTGACTCAATGGGTTGAGTACAACAATATCATCCCAGATAACCAATTCGGTTTCAAAGCGGGGTATGACACTATTCATGCTGCGTCGAAACTCGTATCGGATATCCAATGGAACAAATGCAAGAACCAATGCACGGGTGCCTGCCTGATTGACTTGGAAAAGGCCTTCGATACCGTATGGTTGGAAGGGCTCTACTACAAGCTCAACCGGCTGGTAAACCACTGCTATATATGATTTTGAATATGTTAACAGGCAGATTCCGTCAATTCCATTTAACGTGGACACCTGCCTTGTCGGCTTAATTCCACGGTGGGCCACCCCACATGGGGTTGATTTGGACGACAACCGACGTCCTTATTCACAGACCTGTGTAAATAAGTACCAAATTGAATCCATGCATAGGGACATGGCTCCCCCTTGGTACGAGGCGAGGCCTAACTAAAACCTCTTGCCGTTTTGAGGACGACCACCTCCGAACTTCCACCAATGTTACCACTAGTGTTTCCACTAATGTTCCACCAGTTTTATTGTTCGTTGTTTCCCGCATTTGGGATAACCACAGCCCCCACGATACTCCCACTAGGGGGCCAACCGCAAGGACAGGCCAGGACATTACTGTCCTGGGGGCTACCTGCCTCCCGTGGTCCCGGAATTAGGCCTCCGGTCGAGCCGTTACTCCCAGCAAGGGTTTCCCTATCCCCTAACTGGGAGCCTTATGTTAGCCAAATAGCTGCTGGCAAACCACCATACAGCTATTTGGCTATGTAGACCATGCACCATTTGGCCCTTTAATGTTGCCCCCCAAGTACGTGAGCCGCATATTGAGGATGCGACCCGGTGTACCCAGAGGGCGTATATGTTAACAGGCAGAAAGTTCGTTGTGAAAATTGCCAACGTGACTTCTACCCAAATATTTGACATTAAAAATGGACTACAACAAGGCACGGTGAACTCGCCGATCCTGTTCAATATTTACCTCAGTGATCTGCTAGGTTCGCTCCACCACTCAATAGCGTACGCAGACGATCTGGTTGCGTACAGATCTGGTCCGAAAGTCGAGGTCATTAAGACGCTCTTGCAGTGTGACTTTGAAAAAATTCAAGGGTTTTGCGATAACTGGAAGTTGAAAATCAACTTTCAGAAATCGGAAACCATTCTGTTCAGAACAGCGTTGTCTAGGGCCTCTAGGGACACTAGAAAGAACTGGCGCCAGTTCTCAATCATTGGACCACACGGGCGTCCACTGGCGAATCGAAGTGTGGTCAGGTACCTCGGGATCTGGCTGGACCAGTATCTATATTTTAACAAACATGTGGATGCTGCTCTGGCCAGGGCTCGAGTCGCTTTTGCTCTGGCAAAATGGTTGTTTCACAGCAGCCATCTTGACCGCAGGGTAAAGGTAATCTGCTACATGGCCTTAGTCAGGCCCATGATCACCTACGGATGCCCCGTGTGGTTTAATGTGAGTGCTGGCTTGATGGAAAGGATTCGGGTGTTTGAGAGGCGATGTCTGAGGTCCTGCCTTGGATTGCACAGAACACCAGAATCTCAGTACATAAAATTCTACTCCAATGAGGTCCTATATAACAGGGCCAAAATTATTCGAATAGATAACTTTTTGATTAGGTTAATTCGAAGGCACATGGCGAGGGCCATGACCTCGACCAACAGCCTGATCTCTGGGGCGTTCTACCCCAACGAGCGCTATTTCGAGCTTGCGCGTCTTAAAGGCTTTGTTCCCCCCGAAGCGTTCCTCCAATTCGACATGGACGGGCTGATCCAGGATAGAGATGCGGTGCCCGTAATTTTCCACGTGGCCCGTAACGCTGTGGAACGGCGACTGCTCTATGGGCGCGAGGTTGTGCTCCGCGAGCCGGAGCGACTGCGGTTTAGTATGGCGGTATCGAGTCACGATCGGCGAGACGTCGTCCGGCAGCACCAACGTTTTTGGTGGCGGGAGGGGACACCGTCGGCGGCTGAGTAATAGGATACACCAGCCAGCCAACAATACCAGTGGCTGGCTCGCATAGCTTAGGGCTATGCCTAGCATAACGTAAAATTAGACAAAAAAAAAAAAAAAGATATATACATATATAAAATATATATAATGTACATATTTTAGTTAAGTTAGAATAAGATAGGTTTAGTTAGATTTAATTAGTTTTAGATAGGCTTAAGTTATATATAAAATATATAAAAATGATCATATGCTAAGTTTTTTCTTAATAAAAACCATTTTTCTTAGCTTAAGTTAGATATTATAATGTTAATAGAATTTATGTAGTCGTCGAAAGACATATGTTTCAATTGTTCTGTTTGTTTTAGATTGTCCGTATAGGGCCAGTAAAATAGTTAGATTTGTTAAAATAGTTAAGCTAGTTTTAAACATTTTTGACTAGGGTAAGATAGATACATATAAGATAATACTAAATAAAAAATGAATTAAAAAAAAAAAAAAAAAAAAAAACACACACTTTCGCGGTCACCTGGTTTTTTGCCGATAAGAAATTCAAAATTCAACAAATCTTCATATTTTGTTTTTTAAATGTTCGTTATGCAGATTTCACATAAAAAAATACAAACGTTTTTAAAAACCAGTATTTATAACAGTTTTTTTTAACTTTGAATTGAAAATTCAGTTTTCATAATTTTTTTCGTAATCTACACGAAAAATTAACAAATGAAAAAAAATAATTTTTTTTTCATTTTAATGATTGATGTTTTTTTTAACAAAAACATAATTCTTCTCAGCATTAAGAGCTAAAAAACTATTTGAAATTCGAGATTGAGATTTTTTTCAATATATTTTATTTGAAATCCGCAGTGAAAACGAACATTAAAAAAGTTTCATGAAGATGTTTTGAATTTTTTATCGCCGAAAAACCAAATGATCGCGAAAGTGTTCAAATATAGAAGAAGAAGAAGAATTCATTTCGTACGTATTTTTCTTTTGCCGTGACTTGAATTCTTAGAACATTACGTGCTCTTATTTTTTCTTCAATTTCTTCTTCTACTAATTCTTGACTTTTGGAACTTTGCAATAACCTTGCGTGTTTTTCGCTGCTTCGCTTATTACATTTTTATTGCTGGCCATGCGGTTTCTACCTGTCTTGTTCCGTCGTTAGTTTCCATGCCATAAAACATACATATAACTACTGTTAGTTGTTCAACTTGCGTTGGAATCTTCTAAAACATCTTTGGTGTCAGATGCTTTACCAACGTTTCTGCGATATTCTTTCGGAGATAATGTTCACTAAACAAATGTCATCCTCACGGCAGTTGAATATAGAAAAGCACAATGGCTCGAAATTCAAAATGATACTTTTCGTTGAATGGCCCTTTATTACACGGCCCATCGCATCGATTTTCTGCGGGTCGATAATGTCTTCCTTATAGTCGTGTACGACGTCCAACAGTTCTTCGACTACACTTGATCTATTAATGGGCCTAAAATTTAAATATTCCCGGAATTGTCAAAAATAGATCCATCGATTGTCGATGGGGATCTTTTTTACTTTTTTTTTTGTATTATTGAAGTTGCGGTAATCAATATTGACCCGAAAATTGCCAATTTTAGAGCTGCCTTAAAAAGTGATTTGCCGAGCTCAGAAGGGTCAAGGTATAAACTAAACAGGTAAAATCGAACTCAGACGCTACAATTGATTGAGTTTCACAATTCCCTTGCAGTCATGTCTAAAAATCTAAAAACCTCAAAAAATAATCCAACCACTGCAGATAGTAAAGCAAACGAATGTTGTTTTACTGTTACACAAATCTGCCAAAATTGATATTAATGATGATAATTAACTGCAATCGATTGAAACATTCAGGATACCTACGCACACACATTTAGGCTCATTATAGTGAAAGATGGTGTGCCGGGTTTAAATAACAACAATGCTAACGAATGTTTGGAGAAGATTTTAATCGATGGGTTGAATGTCTCCATTGAACATTCCCACTGACATCGCGGGACCCAACGCCTCTCGAGACGTTTTATGCGTGCATTTCTCATCACATGCCGTGAAACAAAAAATCATGAAGAGAAAGAGGAACGTGTCTAAGAAGTTGAATGCTGCCTTATTTGTAGAAGGGAAAAAGGGTAACATTTATGTGAATGATTCTCTTACCAAATTTATTCGGGCTTTATTTATGGAAGCTAAAAAACTTAAAAGAGTTAAGAAATTTAAATACCTATGGTTTCAAAATTCACAAATCCTGATGCGTAAGGTTGATAAGGATAGGGTTATTGCTATTCGTTCGTTCGATGATCTATCAAAACTCCAAGACTAATTTTGTCTTGTTCTTGTATTTTTTGTTATTAACAACCTTAGTTATGTTAAATATTAATAATAGTATCGATCCCGATAGCAATAACCCAACCACTAGAACTATTAAAAATATTTGTGATAGAGTTTTTCATTTTAACTCACAACAAAGTAAACCCTTTTTCATTGTGCATCAAAATATTCGTAGTTTGAGGCAAAACTTCGATCTACTTGTGTGCAATCTAGAAGCTTTTAATCATTTACCAGATTTGATATTCGTTTCCGAGATATGGATTTTCTCTTGCGAGGTTGATGATTACTTTATTCCCGGCTATAAGTTTTATGCAAACACAAACGAACTATATCCAGCAGGTGGAGTAGGAGTTTTTGTTCGTCATGTGTATATAAGTGAAGATTGTAATGTGGAACAATGTAGTATGGCTAGCGCAGATATAATTAAGATTACTATTAGTGTACGCAATGTACTTTTTGACTTTGTTTGTGTGTATAGATTACAAACCATCAGTCCTCAATCCTTTTTGAACGACTTTTCAGATTACCTTCGTACTGCGAAAGGGTCTAATATTGTCATACTTGGTGACTTCAACATTGACATTTTAACTTCAAATACCATGTCTGATAACTATCTGGCTCTTATAGCTGAGCATGGTCTCACATCCTTTTTGAATGAAAGTACAAGACCAATTTCAAATAAATGTATTGATCATGTTTTCGGTCGTTTTGCGACAATTCCTTTAAGTGATTGTTTTGGTATCAACTTTGATCTGCATTTAACGGACCACTGTATGACTGGTATGCTTTTTAATGACCTTGCCGGTCTAAATCGTACATATAGCTCTTCTTCAAAGGCTATTACTAAAGTAAGGTTTGACATACTTATAAATCATCTGGTTTCTGAAAATTGGGGCGAAGTCTACGCCGAGGATAATGCTTCTAAAGCGTATGACGCATTTTTAAGCATTCTCCAAAACCATGTCAAAACCTCTAGTTTCACAGTTATTATCAAGAAATCGCAATCAAGGCTGAAACCCTGGATAAATGCCTCTATTCTAAACAAAATTAAAGTCAAAAACAAAATGAGCAAACTTTGTCATAGACATCCACTTAACATAAACTTAAATAAACGTTTTAAAAAAATGAGTAAGAAATTAAATATGGAAATTACTAATTGCCGCGACAGCTACTACATTTCTAAATTCCGTGATGCTCAAGGAAACCCAAGGAAAGAATGGAGAGTTGTCAACGGTATAATTAATAACATCCCTTCCTATCATTCTAACCCTATTGTACTGAGTGGCAAAGGAACCGATATTGTGGACCACCTAGCAGTAGCAAACAAATTTAATGAATTCTTTGTCTCAGTAGGACAGGCAGTCCAACCAAACTGCCCGTCGTTTTGCAAAAGATGTGTAAGGGATCAAATATTAGAACCAACGACGAATACAAACAGCTTCTTTTTTGAGGAAATCAATGGTCTAGAGGTCCTAAAAATCATCTACTCTCTTAACAACTCGAGATCTTCTGGATACGATGGCTTTTGCAATAGAACCCTTAAGAAAATTGCGCCCTTTTTAATTGACACATTAGCACATTTATTCAATTTAAGTTTATTTATTTTGAGTGGAGTTTTTCCTGATCGTCTGAAATGTGCTAATGTGTTACCACTTTTTAAAAAAAGGAAATCCAAAAGATAAAAACAATTACAGACCAATTTCTTTGCTTTCCTCAACCTCGAAAATATTTGAAAAAGCTGTAAAAAGACGTGTGTGTGCACATCTACAGAAAATAAATTTTTTTAGCCCGGTACAGTTTGGGTTTAGAAAAGGATGTTCTACTGAAGATGCGCTTTTGTACTTTTGCTCGTTCATTAACAAAGCACTGGATGAAAATAAACATTGTGCTGGCCTCTTTGTTGATATTAAGAAAGCGTTTGACATGGTTGATCATGACATTCTCTTAGACAAATTGTATGGTGCAGGATTTCGTGGCTTTATCTTTGATTGGTTTGCGTCATACTTAAAGGATCGCAAGCAAAGAGTAAAAATAAAAGATGTTTTTAGCAATTCTCGTGAGCTTAGTTTAGGAGTTCCGCAAGGGTCTGTATTGGGTCCCATCTTATTTTTAATTTTTATCAACTCCTTGTTTTCCCTGCCTTTCACAGGTAAAGTTACGGCCTTTGCGGATGACATTGGCATCGCGTATGGCTCAACGAGCCCTCTGAATCTGATAGCTGAAGTCAATCATGATATTCATATGATGAGAATATGGTTTGCTGCACATAGGTTGGTTATGAGTGACAAGACCAAATTGATGTTTTTCAAACTGAATTCATTCGTGCCTCCAGATGTTAATATCAAGTTTCACTCCTTTGATTGTCCGCGTTACAACTTAAGTAACTGTGCTTGCACCGGAGAAGAATATTTTAAAGAAAATGCTACCTGCAACTCCAACTGCTTTCAAATTGAAGTAGTTGAGAACTTTAAGTACCTCGGTACTACTATCGACCACAACATGAGTTGGACAGAACACATTTCAGTATTAAAACAGTACTTGCGCTCCTCCCTACGATGCATTTATCGTCTCAGTAAATGTTGCTCTAAACAAACTCTTAAAACGGTCTATCATGGGATTTTTCATTCGAAACTGCAATATGGAATTAGCTGCTGGGGGAGTGCTTACATCACCAATCTAAAACCACTCGTCGTTTTGCAAAAGTGTGTCGCAAGAAGGATAAGTAATGCTCACCGGCTGGCCCATTCTATGGTTTTGTTCAGGGCTTTAAAAATACTGCCATTAAGACATTTATTCTATTTTAGAGTCTGTAAGATATTCTTTATGAGAGGTGGTTACTTGCAAAGTCCAATATCTGATTCTCTTAATTTGCGCAGTACTGCACGCCATGTTTTTGAAATTCCAGCCTTTCGAACGACTCACTACAGAAACTCCTACCCAGTTGTATCTTGTAAACTTTTTAATCGCCTTCCTTTTAATATAAGGCTTATAGAAAACCAAGATAAATTTGTAAAGAAAGTTAAATCGTGGCTTCTAGATTTTGATCATAATGAGATTGAATTTTTGCTTACTTATCTTTTATAAAAGCGCATTCCGTGCAGGGACGGGTTAAGAGTATCCCTGCGGCGATACCTCTCGCTTGTCGTAAAAGACGACTAAAACAAAGGTAAACAAAAATCACATCTAGGCAATTTAGAAAACACCAAGGTGAGCCTAGGGACACATATACCACCATTAAACTGCCCCACAAGTGTACATGCAAATCAGTGGGTTGACACGACTGGAGATCACCGGTGTTGTAAGAGTAAGATCAAACAAAAAAAATCTGGAGCATGCCCGTGTCACAAAAAAACAAAAAAAAAGACAGGCCGAAAAACAATTAGTGCAAAAAAATGCAAAAACACCAGCATTTGATTGGCCTCAGCGATGAAGTAATCCCAAACCGGGAAGCCTGTCGCTACTTTCTGAGGTCAAACCGGCGGACCCCACAAGCGGACCAGTAGGAATGCAGTTAAGTGGGAAGGTTATGGTCCTATACTTCTGACCATAACAACGCCGGAAAAAGGAAAAGAAGAAAGAAGAAGATCTTTTATAAAAGCGCATGTGATGGAATCGCATAGGAACCTATGGTACGTACCTTCTGGTACTTTTTATTTTACGTACTTTGCATTCAGTGTGTACTAAAATTATAATATATTATATATTGTCACCCCACAATAATTATAAATATAAATATATATCATATTGTTTTGTATAAAATGGCATTTGACACTATTTATAGCTATTAGTAGCAGAATAAAAAATGTCATTAACTATTCTCTAGTGCCCTAAGTAAAGTATTGTAGCTAAGAATTTTGTAGCTTATAAGAGAATAATGAAATAAATAATAAATAAATAAATAAATAAATAACACTGAAAACTCTCTGTCCCTATCCAGGGACTTTTCTTTTGTACGCTACCAATGATAATTGAAACTTTGTTCTCAAACCCTTGATCGAAATCGTTGGAATAAAGCAGTTTAGAGTTTGACGAAATTGTTTCCAACCATTGTTAAGCTTTCGCAGCAAAAAAGTTGAAAAAAGAACGATTATAGGCATTTCTTCCTCCAGAGCTTAAAATACCCTAGCGAAACCAAGTGCTCCACACATTTACTTGTAATTATGGTTTAAAGTTTTAAAGTGAAAACTTTCCGAAACAGACGTTGAACGTTGTCATCATTTCCGTTCCCCGCTTTAATGGTTTTCTTTACCTTTTATCCATACTATGTGTCCTATTTTCTTTTGATAAATTATTCGAATGACCTATTCAGCTACATCCTGCACCCAACAGTCAACACGCTCATGCTTACTTTACCCGATCACCCATTCCCAACTCTCGCCATTCATCGTTGAAAAGCACACAACGTCGTTTGAAAATTGAACGGGGAAAGTACTCAGTAGCGTGATTTGGCGGAAAACTGCGGAAAAAAACAAATGAAAAAACAACAAAATGAAGAAAAGGCGCAAAAATACAGAGCATGTGCAAAATGGCAATATAGTGAATAAGGATAATGATTAGAACCGTGAAGGCGTTATCGCGATATTTGCATAAATAACAACATCATGCTCACCGTGCCCGTCACACCTGCCTGTCAGTCTACTCGGATTAGTCCTCCGTTTAGTGGAGGTCTTTATCGGAACGGACAGTTGTGTGTTCTTAGTAACATTACCCGTGCGGTAGGATGAAATTCACCAAAAATATTGATTGGATATCGCGGCATGAGAAGACATTTTCGAAGATAAAGAAAGTACAGCAGGTGCGGATCTCAAGCGAGTAAGAACAAAGCCCAAAGGAAAGTAGCTTTGTTTGACAAGCGTTATTGGCAGGTTCTATGGGACAGATTTCGTGGCAAAGAAGGCGAAGAGAAGTCGAGATGGCGGGAGCAGGAAATCCAAACTTATTCAAGGTTTGTTTTGTGTTTGGTATTTTATGCTCGATTGTGTGCCTTGCTGTGTCCTTGTAGCGAAAACTCGACTCTTCAGGAAGGGTGTGAAGAAAGATTTCATGTGTAATGGAAGTTTTCAGGAGTCGGTAGCACCAGGTAAGTGATTAATAAGAACTTATGAAACGAACGTTTGTGGCTTTTTGTGTGTGCCTTATGGTGAGGGGCGTGCTAGACAATTTTCGTGGAATATTCTCGTTTTTGGATTAGAGACAATTACTATTGTTTGTGGATTATGCAACCATGGTCTCAAAGGTTAGGTGTGCTCAGTTAATAAGCCTTTATATGCCTTAATATGGCCAATTCGATAGAGGCTTCTCTTACCCCAACTGGGCATTAATATTCGATTGACTGCCCCCGGCCAGCTGGCTTTGCTCCTATCATAGCTATACAGGAACGGACCTAACGAAGGTAGTGTATAAGAATTTTGTGGCGAAAGAGAACTCCTTGAGCTAACACTTCAGAAAGCCGAGGGCGAAATTGGCACGTTTGATAATGCTATTTATGTGAGATAGAAATTAAGTTCACGCTCACAGATAATTTCTAAAAAGTCGACAGGAAGAGCAATTTCATGACAAATAACTTAGGTTTACGGTTAGTGATAGCTGGACATTTGTTGAAATTGGGCAGCAGAGGGTTTTTTGATCCAAAGTAGTGAACTTACTTAGGTCGAAAAAAGGAAGAATCAGCATATATAAGGTTTGTTAAAAAAATAAGGTAACTTTATTTTTCGCGCAAAATATTTATTAATCCATCAATATCTAGTTTGTTTTTGTCCCCTTCAAATATAATAGTTTTGCGCCACTCCTTTTTCCACTTTTTCCAGTCCTCGAAGCGCTTCCGATGTGCGCTTTTTGGTGTAGCCTTGAGCTCTTTTAACGACGCGGCCTTTGGCTCCTCAATAGTAGGAAATCTCCGTCCTTTCATTACTGTTTTCAGTTTTGGGTGGGGAAAAAACGCAGGGAAACAAGTTCGATGCATACGGTAGCTGAGGCATGATTACGTTCTTGTTTTTGGCCAGAAAACGTAGAAGCAACGTTCAGGTGCATTATCTTGATGCAATAGCCTTCCTTTGTTTTCCCACAAATTCCTACCCCTTTCGGTCTTGGATTGATTGGGTCGACGTTATAACCATACACCCATATTTCGTCACCAGTGATGACTCTTTTCAGCAAATCTGCATCGTCATTCCCGTCATTCAACAGCTCCTAAGCGCCAATATCTGAAAAAAAAATTGATGGCTTGAGCCCACCAATATGCCAATATCCTCAGCAACTTCTCTGATAGTGATTTGACGATTCTCTATAGCAATTTTCTTCATTGTTTCAACGTTTTCATCTGTTGTTGATATGCTGACATGTCTAAGGCGGATATCGTCATTAACATTTTCTCAGCCCCCTTCGATGAGCTTGTGCCACTTATTAACTCGCATAGACTCGCTAAATGTCACAGTCACTCTTTTAAGTTCATTGGAGTACTTAATTTTTCTTTTGATTTTTCCACACAGTAAACATCGTTATTGGTTAAGACAAAAAATAGTGGGCCGAGATAGCTGCCCTGGGAGATCCCGGAGGTGGTATTAAGTAAATTAGAAATAGAATTTCTGAACATAATGGTAAACTGACAGTCTTCAAGATTCAATTTGATTTATAAAACAAAATTGACTGGAATAAATATCGATCGAAGCAAAAAAATATATAAAAAGCTATTCGTAAAACCAAGAATGATTCCTATAAGTCCTTCTGCGAAGAGATTAAATCCCTAAGCGCGACCAGTAAGTTGATTAATGTTCTCGGGCGAGGAAAATCAACCAAGCTGGATGTACTCAGAAAGTCTGATGGTAGCTTCACCGAGCCTAAAGCAGAAATTCTTAGTTTACCTCAGTTGCGTTTGAGGTCTCTTTAAGTGTTTTGCAGCCTTCCAGAGAGAATAGTTTACAAAGGTATTTTCTTAGAGCTCTACTTTTAAATTCGTTGATTCTTTTCTTAAGTACATATGTATATTATTTAGTCTATTAAATACAATTTTATCGCCGGGATATCTTGTCATCTGCCATTTTCTCCGGGCTCTTCTTTTTACTAGAATTAGTTCTCTAATATCCTGGGATATTTTATCGATTTTTTTTTGTGCTTTTTTTTTTTTTTTTTTTCATTTTTGTTTTTATATTTTTAGAAATCACTTATACTAGACAAAAATGCTTAAAACTAGCTTAAATATTAACTGACATAAAACACCTTACTGGCCCTATACGGACCTTACGATTTACTTGTAATAATTAAAATAAATAAACAACTTAGGCCAAGAAAAGTGATATTTAAAAAAAAACTTGGAATGGAATTTTAACAAAGAAACTTATAACTAAGAATAACTTAACCCTACCTTAACTAAAATATATACATACTTTTTTTTTTGTTTTCGTAATTGTATTGTATTTTTTTTTGTATTTTTCTTTTTTTAAAATTAAAGCTAAAACTAAACTAAACCTACCTGCCACCCTAGCCAGCCTTAGCCTGCCCTTACCTACTCTAACCTAACCTACCTTAGTCTATGTAAGCCTGCCATTGGCATGTGGCAAGCTTTGCCTTAAAGAGGCTGACCTATCAAAGTTAACCACTACGCAGTCCGCTCTAGCCACCAAAAGCGTTGATGCTGTTGGACGACGTCTCCCCGATCTTGGTGCGACACTGATCTACTAAACCTGAGACGCTCGGGCTCGCGGAGCGCAACATCACGTTCGTAGAGGAGCCGCCGCTCCACAGACTTACGGGCCACGTGGAAGATTAGCGGAACCGCAAATTCATCGTGGATCAGCCCACATTGATCTAAATAGAGGAATGCCTCTGGGGGGACAAAGCCGCTAAGGCGAACTTTCTCGTGGTACATGTAATTAGGGAAGTAAGCCCCGGAGATCACGTTATTGACCGAAGTCATTGTCCTCGCAACGTGACCCCAGATCAGTTTTATTAGAAAATTATCCACCCGTACAATCCTGGCCCTATTGTATGTATGTAGGTGGTAACGAAAACAATAATGGCAACACGACAAGTGCATCGCTATAAGAGAGTTAAGCTGAATAAGGAGAATCAGGAAGAGAAGCGGGCCAAGTAAGAAAAGGGGACAAGGTAAGGTGGTGAAGCTACAAAAAAGAAGCGAAGGGGGGCAGTCGAAAAGTAGATACGGCGAAGAACGGATTAATAGAAGCGAGGAATTGATTTTGTTAAATAAAGTGTTAAAATTATCAAATCGACCCATTTTCCCCGAACAAAAATACATTTACTTTTTTACCCACAGTGCGCTTTGTTTCTTTTACTCCCTTTTCTTGAGAAAATTAAATCCTACATGTATAGGACCTCGTTCGGGTAAAATTTCGTGTACTCAGATTCGGGTGTCCTATATAACCCAAGACAACTTCTGAGGCATTGTCTCTCAAACACCCGAATCCTTTCCATTAAGCTAGCTCTCACATTGAACCACACGGGACATCCATAGGCAATCATGGGCCTGATTAAGCCCATGTAGCAGATTACCTTCACTCTGGAATCAAGTTGGTTGCTATGAAGCAGTCATCTTGTAAGAGTAAAAGCGCCCCGGGCCCTCGCCAGAGCAGCATCTATATGTTTGTCAAATATAGACACTGGTCTAGCAAGATCCCAAGGTATTTGACTATATTTTGTTTCGTCAGTGGGCGCTTGTCCGGTCCAAGAATTGAGAACCCTCGGCAATTTTTCCTAGTGTCTCGGGAGGCCCTAGACAATGGCGTTCTGAACAAAATAGTTTCTGATTTCTGGCAGTTGATTTTAAACTTCCAGTTATCACAATACTGCTGAATTTTTTCGAAGTCACGCTGCAAGAGAGTGACAATGACGTCGATCGTTGAACTTATCTGTACGCGATTAAATCGTCCGCATACGCTATTGAATGGTGAAGAGAAGCTATCAAATCACTGAAGTAAATGTAGAACAGGATCGGCGGGTTCACCGTACCCTGTTGCAGTCCGTTGTTAATATCAAATGTTTGGGTAGAAGTCACGTTGGCAATTTTCACTACGAACTTTCTACCTGTTAACATGTCAAAAATCATATATAGCAGTGGTTTACTTATGCCCAGCCGACTGAGCTTGTAATAAAGACATTCTAACCATACGGTGTCGAAAGCTTTCTCCAAGTCAATCAGACAGGCCGTGCATTTGGTTCTTGCATTTGTTCCACTGGATATCCGACACGAGTTTCGACGCGGCATGAATAGTGTTATGCCCCGCTCTGAAACCGAACTGGTTCTCCGGAATGATTTTATTGTCCTGAACAAATTTAGGCAGGGTTCTATGGACCACCTTCTCGAAGACCTTGCTAACACTTGGAAGGAGACTTATTTGATGGGTTAGAGTTATCTTTACCCCTCTTGGGAATTGGTTGCACCACCGCTGTCTTCCAACCCACTGGATAATATACATTATTCAGTGCATTGTTGAACAGTATTGTGTACATCTCTACAGCCAGTGGTGGGAGATGTCTGAGCACAACATTAGATATTCCGTCGATTCCCGCGGATTTTTTTCTCTCCAGTGACTCGAAAATCATCTGGAGATCCCCCGTCGAAATAAACAGGGTATTCGCCCTTTCATTGGTGACGGCATTATTCGCCATGAAATCGTCATTGAACCTGGTAAAGCCAAGGTTCTCTGATCGCCAATGATCGAAATCATTTCTAAGGTAGGAGTGATGAAGCGGGACTCTGTTCTCCAGGTCTTGGTTCGGGCGAATACTATCATTCACCTTGTATATGTACTTCCTGGAAGACAGCTCCTACTATATCCACTTTCTCCTGAGGATCCTCGATCACGAAGAAATCATCATCCAAGACGGCGCTCTCTGGATCGATGCTAACTGTTCGTAGCAAAAGTTCATTGTCTGACGTTCTCGAAAGCTTCAGATCTTGAATGTCATTCTGATTGTTTCCCCGAAATATTTTATTTATTTGCGGGAACATACTCGCGCTGTTGGAATTTACAGCACGAATTCTGTTGTTCCAATGCAAACTTACAGATATTCTGTAATTCTCTTTGATCAACTGTTGGAGATTTTTAATCAGTGACTTCAGTGTCCTGACCTCCGAGTTTTGTCTGTCGGTAAACCGCCTGTACAAGAGTTTGAGTCTTGTTAGGAGTCTACTTTTGTGTCTGTGCAGTGCGTTGATTGTCGCGTTGCGGTATATGTTCGAGGTATCGTAGGGTGTTTGGCGAGGTATCGTATTGTCCGTCGTCTGCTTAATTTTGTCATCCATTTCTTTGAGGTACCTGTCAATCTCACTGTTTGACAGGTTCGTATTGGATGGTGGGAAGGAACCACTCAAGGTGAGCGATCTCGTCAGGGAATTGGCAAAGAGCGGCCAACGCGCTCTACTGTAATCGTAGGGGTGCGTTTGGACATACTCTGCCATATCCGCGAATTAGTCCGGTAGTGTGATCACGGCACTAAGTCCGCAATGGTCACTGTCGTATACAAAGGTCCGTAGACAGTTAGTAGACCCTTCGTTCGTGTCAGCTAGTCTCAGTCGAGAGTCAAGCAGCATGAGATCCAGATAAGAGCCGCTCCTAGGATACGACGGACTATCCGTTGCAAGTAACTTGAGTCTGTAATCTATGTTCCGCAAAACCCACCAATGGCTTAGTAGGCTTCCCCTAGTGTTGGGTATGTTATTTCCCCAGTCACTATGTTTGGCATTCAAATCGCCGGTCAGAATGTAGTAGTTTTCCACCAAGTTTAAGTGCAGAGATCGAAAAAGTGTCTCGAGCTCCGCAATGAAAATATTGGGTTGAGATGCTTCAGTTGCATAGGCAGCTATAATGTACATTTTCTTTCCATTTCGGAGAGGAATGCATACAATACAGGCCTCTAGCACCTGTAACCTCCGCACTTCACTACTATATATGATTTTATGTTTAAAAGTGTTTTTGATGAAGATCGCAACTCCCCCGCCTCGTGTGGCGTTGGGTCGGTCCCTTCGAATTATTTTATAAGAACTGTGCCGGATTTTGTGCTTCTGGTTTAGCTTTGTTTCGCTAACCAAAAGTACATCGGGGCTTTCGTCATGCAACAGATTGAAAAGTACGGCTCTTCGCTCAATCCTAATCAATGAATTCACATTCACTGACAGGATCTTTAAGGGACTCTCTACCAGCGTACCCATTACGATTGTAGTTGCGCTAGGCCCGGCAGAAGCGAGTAGATTCTGTCCACTCGGGTCGCCTGCTCATGGATCTGCTGTTGGAGCTGGCCGATCTGTCCTTGGATGGCGAGCAGGATCGAACGCAAGTCCACCTCGGTTATACTGTTTTTGTTTGTGCTGTGGGCAGTTCGGTGTACTTTCTTCTGCTGCCTGCTAAATGTCAGCAATGTATTGTTCCACTTCGATATGTATATTGTTTGTAGTGTCTAATGACGATATGAGATCAATTAATCCTTCAAGTAGGTTTCCAAATTTACACCAGTTTGTTCTTTTGTTGGTAAGTCTCATGTTTTTTGCCTGCTTTATTGGCATGTCTTTGATCGTTAATATTACTGGTGTATGGTCATCGCTGCACTTAACCTTTACATTTTTTCAATCGATTCTCTACGATATGAAGAAGGCAGTTAGGTCTGGAACTTTAGCTGGGTCAGTGGACCAATAAGTGGGCGAACCGGTTGAGATGAAATCGCAGTTGAAGTTTCGTCTTATTTTGTAAAACTTCCTGCCTTTTGTCGTTACTAATCTAGACCCCCAGAAAGTATGCTTAGCATTGAAATCACCTCCAATGATAAAATTCTTGGCTAAGGTTTGAAAAAGTTCGTTAAGGTCTTCTGTAAGCATAGGTGGGCAATATATGGCAGATATTTTAAATTTCCTTTTTTTAGTCGAGATATTTGCAATTGTTTTGCAATTTTTGGCAGTTCGTAAGGTGTCAATATACTTTTTACAATTACAGCACTACCATCCCAGGCACCTTCAGCTGGATGGAGAGAGTGGTAACAGTTGTACCCAGGAAGTTTAATCTTTGTTCCATGCTTGAAATGGGTTTCAGAGATTAGGCAAATATCTATGTCTTCATTACTTTGGAAAACTTGAAATTCAGAGAGGTGTTGGACTAGAGCATTTGCGTTCCAGGTTGCGACTTTAAGATTACTAATCATCTTCATTATTTTGTTGATTCTTTCGTTTTTCTATGGAAATATCCTCACTTAGTACTTTAATTATTTTATCTTGATTATCCAATCTTTGGATAATAGTCACAAGGTGATTGCGGGTAGCTTTGTTTTTTATTTTTTGGTATTCTTTCGCAGCTGGGCACCCTCTGTACTTAGCCGTGTGATTACCATGGCAGTTAGTACAACTCACTTTCTCATCTTTTCTTAGAGGACAGACACTTGTTGGATGCTTTCCTTCACATTTAACTCACGCAAAATCTCTTTTGCAATAACGTTGAGTATGCCCGAAAGCTCGGCATCGCTTGCATTGAGATATTGAGTTAGGACATTTTCGAAAAGGCTCAAACCTAACAACAATACCAGTTATTGATTTTATGATGAAGACCTTTTAAACATCTTTTTTGTTATGAAAGGAGAGCATAAATAGTGGTAGCTTTCTAGTTTTTATCGCTGGTTCACCATCAATACCTTTTTTAATCAAGTTTTTGGCTTCCAGGATCTGGTACTCTGTGTTGAGTAGGTCTTTCACAATATCTTCTTCACCGCACGAGGGGAGGAGACCTCTGACTACCATTCTATATGGTCTAGTAGCTTTGTTTTCATATGAGTGCCATTGCAGCTTCATTTTTGTCAGTTCATCGGTGATTTCTCTGTAAGTGTCACTATCATCGACATTTACCTTCCAGTTATTGTTACTATAAGATGTGAACTTGCATGTTTTCTTTATTTTCTGTTCAATTATTTTCTTGAGCTCACCAATTCTGTCAACCCCAGAGATCATTATTGGTGGTGGTAATGGCTGCCTTTTCAAGTTAAGGTCTTTTCAAGGGTGTCCTTTCAAATCCGTTATCATTCGTCTTCGCTTGCACATTTGAGTGTTTTGCCATAGACTCTCTCTCATGATTTTTACTGCTAATTCAGGACTTTCTTCTGCCTTGCGTTTTTTTGTGGATATTTTATGTTTCTTTGGTTGCCTTTCTGTTTCAAAAGCAAGTTCCTTTTAATCTGTATGATAAATTTCTCTTCTATTTTGTTGGATTTTACTAGTACTTCCTCGCAAGGCTACCTTTACTTCTAGTTCTTTTATCTTGATGTTGATTTTACTTGTGGATCTATTTTGCGTTCACTTACAGCTATATTGGTTTCAATTTCTGGACAACTTGCACTTATGGGGCCATTTATGGTTGCGGTGTTTTTTGCAATCGTTTTTGGTGGAATTCTCGGCGTAAGTGTACTCCTTCTGGAGCTTTTTTGGAGAAGCAATAAATGGTCCCCCCAGAATCCATGGGACCAAGCTTCAGATCCAGATTATCTGGATTACCACCTGGGGTATTAATATTTAGTGTTTTATTCATTGCCTTATTTGGTACTGGAATGGTTTTACAAGGTAGCTTAGTAAAACCGACACATAAATCCCTACCAGGAGGACCAGGTCATTTGTTTTAGTTTTGCCGTTTCTGCGAAGTTTTCGTCTCCGCTTTTGTGGAATTATAAAGTGGAGCCGGTTCTAACATGAACTACAGACGCTCACGTGTGGGCTTACTGTCTTCCAGTTTAGAATACAGGGTTTGTCTAATTGTTTGGTCCGCGGGTGGTATTTTATTTCCAACCTACCCGAAATATCTATCGAGCGTTCCTCTATACGCCACCTTGAGGACGCGCCCTGTAGGGATACGATACCCCCCAGAGCGTTCACTTGTGTGGAAAAAAAATCGCAGACAACATATATTAATATGAGAAGCTTGGCTCTGGCTTTTCATGAGCTGTAACGTTATATAATAATAAACTATCTGTTGGAGCACTCAGTAATAAATACTGGTCCAGTAAATTACCCGATATACACCTATCTTTATTGTATTTTCCCCGTTGTCCGGAGAAAAGTGAGGAGGGGCTTCAGTGATGTAGAGCTAAGAGACTCACCACGTCGGTCCCAAAGGATGTGCCACCGTGCGCGAGCGAACGCGGGATAGTAGAGTAAGCCAAAATTTAGTAAATTCTTCGTGAAATCAATATTAATTTTAGTTGGATTTTAAAGTTCAATACGTAGCAAATCTAACACCGTTCATAAGACAACCATCGCTTCCATTGCAGGCGATTATCCTAAGGTCAAAATTGTGACTTTCTGAAAAATAAGAGGGTCAATGGCAGAAATTTCAGTTTGGATAAGCAAATTTTCATTTAATTTTTGAAAAATAGTCCATCAATATGTTGCCATAAAATCCTCCATTTGCTGCAACTGCCTTTCCAACCTCATATTTGAAGAGTTGGCAGGCCAATGATACTGATGAACGAGGTGGATTGTTCGATCCCCATATACGAAAAGTCAGCATATCTGCATACCCATATATCCAAAAATCTGAGTCAATGGAAAAAAAATGATAACAAAATGTCTTCGTGATCTAACATCCATTTAACGAATCAGCAACGTAGTATGATATAGATGGTCTTAAGGCTTCAATTTTGTGTAATTTGGATTTTATTGGTGTGCGAATGGGAAGCAAACTCTGAAACTTGCAACAAGTGGGACCCAATTTTCGACAAGTAAGTGGTATACCTTTAAGTTAGGAACGTTTTACGAGTATTCATTACTAGTTTATTGAAAATCGAAGGAGCTGAAGTTGTTGAAAATGCGCAACATTTTAGACATAATTTCGTTCTAGCATTAGTTGGTAACTTGAAATTTCAGGCGGAAGAGAGTTGGTGTTGAGGCATATTAAGTTGCAGGGCAATGTTATCAATGTTTCCTGCTAAGAAGAATTGATTGATAAATAGAATGTCAGCAAGTTCCCGATGTTTGGCGACAAATTGCATATTTAGTAATATAAGGAAGATTCCGTGTAGCAAATTAGATATATATGCGTTAAAAAGCCTTCGAAGGGGATAGATATCGTAAGAGGGTGTTGGTCTCATTAAAGGGAAAAAGAGTAATTTAGCGACATAAGGATCGGCGAATTCTATCGCCGTTTTCCGAAATCAAGTACGGGTAGATGGCTCCACAGTCCGGTGTGAGCCCGGGCCTCAACCAACAAGCGTCTCCAGCCGGCACGATCATTTGCCAGTTGTTTTCAGTGTCGCTCTCCCAGTTGGTTAAGGTCCCCTTCCACCTGTGTGCGCCACCTTAGATTCAGTCGGCCGATGCTACACCGGCTATCAGGTTTGGATTTGAAAAATGTTCGGGCCGAAGCTGTATTGTCCATTCGCTCTACATGTCGTCTAGTCATCTTAGACGTTGAATCGAGAGACGTCATCCTAGGTCGATATCGCTGCACAGCCCGTACAGTTCGTCTTTATATCTTCTCTTCCACACTCCGTTTATAAAGGGTTTTCCAAAAAGGACTTGACAACTTTTTTTTTAAATAAAACGCAAACCAAATGAGATATTTCAAAAACTTTATTATCGGCTTGAAGTACAGTCAAAACATTTATGATTGGAACTCGACTTCGTTTATATGGCCACCGCGAGCACGTTTACAGTGGTCGATTCGTTGGACCCAATTTTCGATGACTCGGCCACACATTTCGGCCGCAACGGCCGCTATTTCGCGTTCAATGTTGGCTCTGAGCTCTTTCAACTTCGTCGGCTTGTTGGCATAAACCAATGACTTAACGTAGCCCCAAAGAAAATAGTCTAGAGGCATTAAATCGCACGAACGAGGCGGCCAATCGATTGGCCCATTTCTTGAGATAACACGCTCATCAAACTTACTCTTCAATAAATCGATTGTAACGTGTGCTGTGTGGCTTGTGGCACCATCCTGTTGAAACCACATGTCGTCCAAGTCCATATCTTCCAATTCGGGCCAAAAATAATCGGTAATCATGGCGCGATAACTCTGGCCATTCACAGTAACGTGACGATCGTTATCGTCGACGAAAAAAGATGGCCTAATAACGCCGCGGGCATGCAAACCGCACCGAACAGTTATTTTTTGTGGATGAAGTGGTGATTCATGAAGCACATGTAGATTTTCACCAGACCAATAACGTATATTTTGCTTATTGACCAACCCATCGAGCCAAAAATGAGCTTCGTCACTGAAGATGATTTTGCGATGAAATTCATCATTTTGGCGCATCTTCTCCAGAGCCCAATCGGAGAACGTACGTCGCTTCAAATGGTCCATCGGCTTCAATTCTTGAGTCAGCTTGATCTTGTTTCGGTGTAAACTAAGATCCTTACGCAAAATACACCATTATGTGGTCTGAGCGATGCCCAATTCTTGAGAACGCCGTGGAATTGACTAATTTGGATCGTTTGCTACGGACGCCTGAACGGCAGCGATATTTTCGACACTTTGACCAACTCGTTGTCTCACTGACACGGCAACATCACACAACGAATATGTAGACTCAAATGCTTGCACTAAGCTTGTTATTGCCTGTCTACTAGGGCGAGAATTACGACCGAAAATTGGAGTTAACGCTCTTAAAGTTGCGGTCACCGACTCCAAATTTCGATAGAAAATTTTTATAATTTGCAGACATTGCTCGTTTGTGTACTTTACCAAGATGAAAACGTTGAGTTTACTGAATAAATTGACAATGACAATTCGATGATTAGTGAAAGGGTGCGTTCACAAATTAAATTCAAAGCTGTCAAGTCTCCATTGGAAAACCCTATATATACAAACTGGACCATAGATAGAACGCAGAATTTCCCTCTCGAAGTGACTAAGGGCATCCTCATCCATTTTCATTAAGGTTTAGACCTCTGCGCCGTTAAGGAGGACCGGTATGATCAGTGATTTCTATAGTGCTACCTTAATACCTTGGTTTTTCAAAAGTGGGCTCTACTCCTCAATTGTCTCTTAAGGCCAAAGAATGGCATGAGGAATTCTGCGTTTGATGTCAGCGCTGGTGTTGTTGTCGCTGATCACTAGTGAGTAAAGGTAGACGAAGTCCTTGACTACTTCAAATTTGTAGTCGTCAATTGTAACGTTGTGGTCAAGACGTCGGTGTTGTGCGCCTTTTTTGGATGACAGCATATATTTGGATTTATCCTCGTTCACCGAAAGACCCATTTTAGCCGCTTCTGTTTCAATGTTTTTGAACACTTCATTGAAGTCTCGCTGTGCTCAAACAACTACGTCAATGTCATCCACCCAGCAAGCAATTGCTCACTCTTTTTTTGGCCAGTGAGTCTCGTATGATGTTTTAATCTTTTCAAGCACGATGTTTAAAAAGTTATATGACAGTGCATCACCGTGCCTAAATCATTTTTTAACATCAAATGCCTCGGTTAATTCGCTTCCGACCTTATTAGAGCAGCGGGCATTCTCCATTGTCATCCTGCACCATCGGACGAGTTTGGCAGGGATGTTAAAATTAGACATGGCTCGGTATAGTTCGTCCCGATGCACACTTCATATGCAGCTTTAAAATTTACAAAAAGAGAGTGTTCGATTTGGAATTCTTGGATCTTTTCCAGGATCTGCCGCAGTGTGAAAATTTGGTCAATGGTGGATTTACCTGGCCTGGAAACACACTGATAGGAACCTGTCAAATAATCCAACTAGGCTCTCAGGCGTTCACATAATACGGCACAGAAGATCTTGTGCGCGATGTAAGAAGACTTATTCCTCTATAGTTGACGCAATTGACGGTCTCCTTTCTTATGGACTGGGCAAACGATGCTGACATTCCATTTGTTGGGCATGCTTTCCTCCGACCCTATTGTACATATGAGCTGGTGCATGCGCCCTACCAACTTATCTCCAGCCGCTTTAAATAGCCCAGTAGACAGGCCGTCTGCGCCCGCGCTTTGTTAGTTTGACGGAATTCTCTTGTATCTTCGTCCATTCCGAATGGATCCTTTTGCTTGACAGCAGTATCAAATCTACCATGCTTATACAGTCAACAGAAGTGGTTTGTCCTTATTCTCAGCATCGACTATATCTTGCCTGTCGTGTTGTCCGTCTTCATCCCTACAGGGCCTCTGCTCTGGCTTTATAGGCCTGCCATGTTTGTTTTACTTTTTTGTAAGACTTACGAGCGTCATTCCTGCGGTAGCATCTCCTCGAGCTCACGCCTTTTGTGCTCTGCTTTTTTTTCTTTAAAAGCGTGTATTCCTCTCTCTTTTTCCGCTTGTAGAGCTCACGAGCGGCTCTCATCCACCTATGTATATAGCATGGCTTTGTAGACGGTTTGCTTTTCATAAAGGGGCTTGTTTGCATTGGTCATCAAATCAGGAGTTTCTAGCTGGCGGCGGTTTGAAATCCAGCACATCAGAGGCAGCGTCTTTGATAGCGCGTTGGCAATACTCCCGCTGTTGTTTTGTGGATTGTGCGTCATCAGACTTTGTGAAAGGTTGAGGGAATCTCGGTCGGCGAAATTCCTAGCGATCTCCTGCGATTGTAGCTTTCCGACGTCAAACTCTTGTTGCCTTGCTCGACTCCGTACGGAGTTGACTCTGCTAATAATCTCTCTGTCTCTATCATAGATTGCACTTACATCCAGTAACAAAGACTTGGGCGATGCTGGCACGGCACAGTATCTGAGCACGTTCCGGCAACTGTTTTTAATCATAGTTATCCTTCAAATGAAGTCTTCAATTCAAAATATTTATAAAAATGCTTAACATCAGATAAGTGTTTGAATATTAAATCTTTGAACAAACTGAGTATTATTAAAAATCTATAGAGCCTTAATATATAAGATTGGATAAGCCTTGAACGTAACTATACAACACAACAGACACGAACATTTCAACAAAGTATAGTGAAGTTTTAACAAGAGTTGAGGAATGCTCTTACTTTGAACTTCGAAAAGCCTACTCATATATCGCCCAAAACGTAGTGGGTAAGTAAAAGGTAATAATTGAAATTAATATGATTATTTCAAGTAGTCCGAAAGCTATTGGGAATTATTCACACCTATCAATTAACAAGTACTCTACACAAATCGGATAAACAAACTGCTATTAATTTCAGCCTTCACAAGAGCAATGCAATCAAAGTCATAAACACTCATTGGAAAGTTTAAAAAATAAAAGGAGAATGCGTCATGAAACCACTTAGCTCCCAACAGCCGTTGGGAGGTGAGCTAATGTATGCAGACACTGCCCTAGCCAAGAGGGTGTAAATGAACCCGACCAGGCTGGCGGTTGTGCAGGTTCTAACAACCCATCCACGTAAAAAACATATTGATATGCCTCGGGTATACATATACTCAAATGGACACGGCACAAAAAATGTCAAGGATTTACGGGTGTGCATATTGAATGTCAAAACTCTGTTCACTCCTGGTGCCGCACAGAAATTGAAAAATGTTCTCATGCAGTATAAGGCGGACTTTATTAGGATTTGGATTTGTTGCTGGAAAACGACTTGGATCGAAGTTCATCGATTTCAAACCGATAAATGATATGATATATACATACATATAAATGGCTGTAATACGCATCCAGGGAAAATTCTAATATAACAAAAGTCTAATATGGGCACAGGCCTCCCACCGATGAGGCAGATAGGTCCAACAAAGAGGAATTCTATGACTTCTTGGACGGAGCCTGTCCATAGTACGACATCAAAATCGTACTCGGAGCCTTCAATGCCAAACTCGGCAAGGAAAACATGTTTGACAGCGCGATCGGAAAGCACAGCCTGATATGATACGGTGATAACTAACACAAGATCCACTCAGTAATCTGGCCAGATGGTCGAACCGACAACCAAATCGACCATGAGCTGATTAAAGTAGGGCACACGCCAAACATCCTGGATGTGCGAACATTCAGGTGCGCAAACATCGACTCCGACATAAGTGCTACCAACATGTGGTTGCGCTGCCGCACTGTCATCCAGGAAGTTGCTTAAACCTACCTAGGCTACCGACCCGTGATCGTACCAGAAACCGGTGGATTTCTCAGCCTCCTAGCTCAAGAGCATTTTACAGAAAAGCCAAAGTCTTCATCCGGCTTCAGAACGGGCGCCTTCGAAATTGTGAAGGTAATCTTTTTACCGACATGCAGGAAATAGTGAACACAATTTATGCAACACTTTCAACAGCTGCTTAGGGGGTATGACCAAGAGAGAGTGATAGGATCAAAAGAACTTCAGCGTCAGCCGAAGAACTAATCTAATTTTGTGGACGTAGTCCGGATGGCAAAAATCCGTTGACTACAATAGTTTGGCCACATCGAGCGCATGGACGACCGCGCTCCAGCAAAGATGGTCTTCAAACCAACCCACCTGATTCGAGAAGGCAAGGGAGACCGAATCTCCGGTTCAGAGACCAAGTGATTGTGGACATCAGGAGACTTGGACTCTCCAATTGGAAACAGTTTGTCCAGAACCGATGTGAGTGAAAGTAGGCCCTCGTTCAGCATCAGACTCTCCAAGGCTCGGTAGCCTGATATGTACGAGTATATAAGTAAGTACAACACTATAATAAAATTTAATTTATCTTGCACTGTTGGTGAAAGCAGCACCTCTAGAAAAGGGAACCTATATCCCATGGATTGCGTGTCTGAATATAAAAATGTGTGAACTTGAATATAAAATTCGTCAATGATGTAACGCAGTAACGCAGGTTGCTGGCCATGTTGCCTCCCCTGTCTGTCGATTGTTCTTTACTGACTACAGCAATCGGTCTTAGATCTGAATTTTTGCTTCACTTCCTTTCAAACATTTATTTAAAGCCTGCTCACAAGTTTCAAAGAGGTTCTTACTGAAACCGCAGATAAAGTAGTAAGAAAATCTATTCGTTGACAGAAATCTTGATGAGATTGTGATTGTAAGTAATTACTTAATCTTGATGTTTCCTTGCCTACCTGCTACGTTAAGCGGCAAGTGACAATTAGACCTATGATCTAAAAAATTTAATAGGAGTAGAAAAGATCACAGCCCACTTTCAGTCTACGAATACTTAATTTATTCTAGTCTACTTAATTTAGCTTAGTCGACTGCTTCCTGTGCTTTCCACTTATTTCCTTTTTTCACTTATTTTTCAATCCAATTTTGCATTACATTTTCCTAGTCCTCGTGTTAGCCCAAGTGTTCGCTTTGATGCCCCTTAATGGAATCACCAAAGAATCCGCCCAAGAATTGAAATTTTCCATAACCAACTATAGGACGATTTATAGTATCTTCATAATCATTTGCTACGGGGTATGTACTGGCTTCACGGTATACTGGGCTCTGGGCAAGAAGTTCGACTTCGACTCGGTCGGTAAGTAAACAAATCGCCTTTGCCCTTTTGATTAATATATTTGGATTTTCCTTTAGAAACCATCATCTTTTACACGTCGATATTCCTGATATCAGTTGCCTTCTTCAATTTGGCTCGCAAGTGGCCGCGGCTTATGATGGAATGGGAGACCGTTGAGCAAAAGTTACCGCCCTTGCGGTCCCAGAAGGAAAAAAGAGCTTTAGCACATCAAATCAAAATGATCACTTTTATTTCCTTGATATTGTCTTTAAGTAAGTTTTTATTTACTTTATCCTCATAGGCTTAAGGACGCCTTTTTAGTGGAGCATTTGCTCAGCATGTTGTCGTCGATTTATTATGCGAATGCATGTCCTGCCCGACCGGACCCAATAGAAAGCTATTTGATGACGAATTTCATTCAGATATTTGCGTTTATCGAATACACCAATGCATTGGCGATATTTGGAAAGTATCTGAATGTGTTGTCAACGTTTGCATGGAATTTCACGGATGTCTTCGTGATGATCGTTAGCGTGGGACTGTCATCAAGGTTTCGATAATTGAACGAGAACATGTTTCAAATGGTAAAGAAGGTGAGTAAGAAATGTCTGCTAAACAACTGCTGTTATAAGGGTTGTTGACAACAGCTTAAGACATCAGAACGTAAGGAAGTGGGAAATATACATTACATAGGTTTTTTCCTACTCTTGAGCGAGGTTCAATAGTACTATAGAATTTTCTGTTGGATCTGATGCAAAAGCTGACCGCAAGATTGTCTGAGTGGCTTTTGTCATCTGGTTGTTTGTTAATTTGCTTTCCACAGACGACTTGGTTATTTCTGGCTCAGAATATATCCTGCATCTTAAAGTTTCGGTTAAAAGCATAACAATTATAACTATCCTTACTAATTCAGATTAGTTTACTGTTTGCTGGAGAGAGTCTCCAACTGCCTTATCATCAGAAAGTATATAACACAGAAGAAGGCCTTAAATATTACTACGTTCCTGCGTGAGTACCTCAGGGTTCCGCGCTGTGTCCCTTCCTATGGAAACGCATGTTTTTGACAGTTAATATCAGCAAGGAGTAGAAAATCCGTAGAATAAATCAATATCTGGGCAACATCCATAATATACGTACAAGAGAAACGATAACAACTTAGGAGTAATGCTCGATAACAGGCTATAGCACTTATATATATACATCCTCAGACAGAGGATCCTACTATCTTCCTATTGAATTATCAGCTCTGTTCTCCTATATGTTCCACCTGTCTGGGCAGAAGCCCTCAGAAGAAAGCAATCTGCAGGAAACTGTTATGACGTCGCCGCTGGAATGAAACCTATTGACATCCCCGTATATGAGTTTAGAAGAATTAATTAAAGGGTACTGTCCATGTTAACGGAATCTGACGCTGTAAGGTGGATCAATGAAGAAGAAAGGACATGTTCGATGGCAAACTCGGTGAAATAATTCTGTTAAGTACAAATGAATTGATTGAACTGATTCAGGTCAGAGTAAAGCAGTCTCCTCTGGTCACGAGGGTTATCAGAAATATATGTATATACCGATAACTCACCTTATTGCCTTGTTGTATCCAGCGTTGTACTCAACCACTAACATCGCACGAAACGTCAACTTCGACTTCGCAAATGGCGCAAAAAGTTTCCCGCGTTCAATAGATGTAGAGTGGAAGATCACTGGAATTGGGAGAAGGGCTATAAAAGCAGCCGCCGAATGGGGAATGGGGTTCGTTCGTTCATCCGTTCATCACTTTTTTTCTTTTCTTGTTTAAAACAGTGAAATTTAAATAAAAGTAAAAATTTAAAAAAAAAAAAAAAAAAAAAAACCCTCTCGGGAACCAACCAACATCAGTTTTCCACCCCTGTTCCTCCCCTGTTCCTCCCCGAAATACAACACTGGTGTCAGGTGTGGGGTCCTTGGAGTTAAGGCTAATTCCTTCCACGCTAGCATCTGGAAACGATGGACGCTGAAGAAATTCGAAGCCTTTTCGGATCTTTGACGACGAGGTTACAGGAGCAGACTCAGCTTGAGCACACCTTTTGGGAGAAAAAGATCGCGGAGTGGAACACGGAAATCAACGGACGACAATCTAGTTTGGAAGCCAGACTAAACGAACTGGAGAAAACTCTGAATAACGGAGCTTTTGCATCAGTCCCTCAGTCTTCGCCTCGACCAACGCCCTTAGCAGCTACTTCGGGGAAACCGGGATCATGTCCGACGACAGTGAACCGCCCCGAACCCAGCCAAACCTTCAAGGCACCCGAGAACCCTCCAGTCTCTATGGCCAAGGACCAAGTTTTTCAACCAACACTATCCTGTTCCGGCACATCCCTTGCCACGCGACCACAATTCTTCAACCCTGGGTTTGTACAACCATTCGATGGGCAAACATCTTGGACTGACTACGAACGCCAATTTGAAATTGTGGCCGGATTCCAAGGATGGACTGAGAGGGAGAAGGCCAACGCGCTGGCCATGCAATTACGAGGTGAGGCATTATCGGTTCTCAGCGCTTTACCACGGGAAAAACCACTCTCGTATGACGTCCTTCGAGGCCTTCTAAGACAACGCTTTAGCTTAGACAGCCAAACAAGCTATACGTTACTTCGCAACCGCATTCAGAGACCTAGGGAGTCCTTAGCCGAATTTGCTATTCACCTTCAAAGATTAGCAGTATCGGCCTTTCCTGATGGATCGGAAAACGTAGTGGAGGAAATCGTTCTTAGTCAGTTTATAGAAGGAATCAAGGATGAGCAGATTCAGAATTTGGTGGCCGTAGGACGCCCTCGTAATCTCAAAGAAGCCTTACGAATTGCACAGGAGATGACCTCACGTTTCGAACGAAGAAACCACCGCCAGGTTTTTGCAACTAGATCGAACGACGGCCGACAGGGGGATGGAAGACGAGGAAATCAACGATTGGTTGCAGCTACCGAATCATCCACATCCCACCCAGCGGAAAACTGAATGCTGCTGGTAATGAAGAGCGTATACCAGTAGCAAATAGTAAAAGCGCTCTAACCAATTCCCAATCAGTCCGTACCCACGACCCCTTTCTATCTAGCTCACGCCATTCATTGGGAGAATCGACACCCACCTTGGTGGGAATAACTAATGAAGCGGGGCCGTTGCTTAATGGCTATATAGGTGGCAAGCCACACCACTTCATCATTGACTCCGGCGCCGAAGTATCCATCTTAAGCGAGCGGGATCTCCCGGCCAATACACCAACCCGAGGCACTCCAGTCCAACTACGAGGAATCGCTGGAGGAACTCTGTGGACGAAGGGCTCAGCCGAGGTGAAACTAATACTCAACAGCAAGGAATTCTTACAGTCGTTTGCTATAATCACCGCTCACTTACCACCCATACTCGGCATCGATTTTCTTACCAAACAAAAATGCAGCTTGGATTTCGCTGACCTGTCATTGGAAATACGTGGTAAACGGCTCCCCCTTCGATTACCATCCACACTCTGTAGCAACCTATTGCTGACTGCCAGTTCGGAAGTGCTACCTGCCCAGTCGGAAGTCATACTTTCCCATCCAATGCCATCGTGTGTAAGGGGGTCCACCGTTTTAACAGAGCCCTGCGGAGAAAATGAGCTTCCTAGAGGAGTATTCCTGGCACGCTGCGTCACAGACCCAGAGCAAACGCATATCATACTCAGGATAGCCAACACCACTTCGGAGGACCTGACCTTACCTAAGAATTCCATCGTGGGACGCGTTAGTCCAGCTGATGTCTGTGAAGTCCCACCCATTGGCACAGCAGATTCGACGGGCACCAGCGAGGAATTAGAAGTTCCGACGGGATTGACAGACGAACAAGCTTCCCGCTTTAGGAGTTTAATATTTCGTTACCAAGGCATATTTTCCACTGGACCTAGCGATTACGGCCGCACTGCATTAGCGAAGCACACTATTGAAACGGGAGCAGCGAAACCGGTCAAAATTCCTGCACGTCGAGTCCCTTTGGCCAAGCGCGAACAAGTGGCCGAACTGATCGAGGACATG
Organism: Merodon equestris; assembly: GCA_958301585.1. NCBI lineage: Eukaryota > Metazoa > Arthropoda > Insecta > Diptera > Syrphidae > Merodon > Merodon equestris. Next base: position 81,069,623 of record OY284414.1, read on the forward strand.
AGAACCCGGGGGGTAATAGAGCCCTCCAACAGCCCTTGGGCTGCGCCAATTGTACTCGTCCGTAAAAAGGATGGCTCGGCACGATTTTGTGTGGACTATAGGCGCCTTAATGACGTAACGAAAAAGGATTCGTATCCACTACCTCGCATAGCCGATCTCTTTTCCACGTTGGCTGGTGCCAAATGGTTCTCCACAATGGACCTGCAGAGTGGATATTGGCAGGTAGAAATGGACGAGCGAGACAAAGAAAAAACAGCTTTCTCCGAAGGGACTGGCCTCTGGCAATTCAACGTTATGCCATTCGGACTGTGCAACGCACCGGCAACTTTCGAGAGATTAATGGACGAGACTTTTAAAGGACTGTCTTGGCAAACAGCTCTCATCTACCTAGATGACATCATCGTTTATTCTCAAAGTTTCGATGATCACTTACAAAACCTGGAGATCGTGTTTCAGAGATTGCGAGCAGCTAACCTCAAACTAAGTCCCGGTAAGTGCCACTTCTTGAAACGATCAGTCGAGTACCTTGGCCATGTTGTTTCTGATCGCGGCCTGAGCACGGACCCAAGAAAGGTAGCAGCAGTCCAGTCGTGGCCTAGTCCGAAATCTAAACAGCAAGTTCGTAGTTTCCTGGGACTCTGCGGATATTACCGAAAATTCATCGCCGGCTTTTCGACCATCGCTAAACCTCTCAGCGAGTTGACCGAAGAAAAGAGGAGATTTCACTGGAATTCGGATTGCGAAATTGCTTTCATTCACTTGAAAGAGAGGCTAACCGAAGCCCCGGTACTCGCGTTTCCTACGACTGATGGCCTATTCATACTGGACACTGACGCTTCCAACGTAGGTATCGGGGCAGTACTGAGTCAACAGCAAGGTGACACGGAAGTCGTAATCGAGTACTTCAGCAAAACGCTAAATCGGTCCGAACGAAATTATTGTGTGACACGTCGGGAATTGTTGGCCGTTGTTCTGGCTACCAACCATTTTCACCATTATCTTTTTGGACGTCACTTTCTCCTCCGGACGGATAACGGTTCCATTCGCTGGCTCTTGAATTTCCGGCAACCTGAAGGCCAAATGGCGAGATGGATCGAGAAGCTCCAACAATATGACATGGAGATTCACCATTGACCTGGCAAACAACACGGTAATGCAGATGGACTTTCCCGTCGACCATGTGGGGCCTGCAAGATCTGCCGCACTGCCGAGGAAAGAGAGGATTTGCAGAAGAAGGTTGGGCTGACATCTGTAGCGTCGTCGCTTCTAGAAGAACAAGTGGCAGATCACACGCTGAATTTGGTGAGAAGCTGGATTACCAATGGTGTCCGACCAGTCAAAGACGAAATCTTAAGTGAAAGCGCAGACGTCAAAGCTTACTGGGCGTTGTTCGACGAGCTTAAGCTAACCAACGGGGTGCTCACCAAAACTTGGCACGAGAAACCCGGCGCACCGAAAGACTTGATAGTGGTCCCAAAATCATCAGTGCCAACAATTTTAAGGGACCTACATGACAGTCCCAGCGGAGGCCACCTGGGGATAAAGAAGACACTTAGCAAAGTGAAGAGCAGATACTTTTGGATCGGTCGTACTACGTCCATCAAAGCGTGGTGCCTAAGTCGTACTCAGTGCCTAGCGCGGAGAGGTCCGAAACGTCGAACTTGTGCACCCCTTCAGCCGAGCCTCCCAGCCGTTCCCTTTGAAAGAATCGCTGTGGATATTCTGGGCCCCCTTCCCCGCACGAACGCTGGTAACCGATATATAGTTGTCGCCATGGATTACTTCACCAAGTGGCCAGAATGTATAGCAGTCCCTAGCCAAACAAGCGACGAAGTAGTTAACGCCCTGGTGGACCACGTCTTTTGTCGCTTTGGGATGCCACTTATTATCCATTCCGATCAGGGCAGAAACTTTGAATCCGATGTATTCCAAAAATCGATGGAAGTCCTCGGTATCCAAAAGACTCGAACAACGCCTCTGCATCCCCAATCGGATGGAATGGTGGAGAGGTTCAATAGGACGCTCCTGGATTACTTGGCCAAATTTGCGAGTTCACACCAGACCGACTGGGATCGTCATCTTCAATTAGCTCTCCTCGCCTATCGAACAGCCGAACATAGCACCACCGGATTTACGCCTGCAAAATTAACATTCGGTAGAGAACTAAAACTCCCTATGGACTTGATAAGAGGACTATCACCTGGAGATAAGAAAAACGCCCCCGAGTACGTTCTTGATTTGGAGGAACGCCTGGCGAAAATTCATACTGTGGCTACACACAATTTAAAACTGACAGCCGATTCGATGAAATGCCGCTATGACTTTCGTGCCCAGCTGAAGCCATTCCAATCCGGTGACCAAGCTTGGTTTTACAATCCAAAACGCCGCAAAGGTATGTGTCCGAAATTACAGAGCTCTTGCGAAGGGCCAGTGCAAATTATCAGACGGCTCTCGGACTTGGTCTACGAAATTCAACAACCGAACACCAAGCACAAGAAAATCGTCCACGTCAATAGGCTAGCACCTTACGTGGGGAGGGAGCTAACTCAGTCGGAACTTTGAGTCTTAAGGGGGGAGGAGTGTTGTATCCAGCGTTGTACTCAACCACTAACATCGCACGAAACGTCAACTTCGACTTCGCAAATGGCGCAAAAAGTTTCCCGCGTTCAATAGATGTAGAGTGGAAGATCACTGGAATTGGGAGAAGGGCTATAAAAGCAGCCGCCGAATGGGGAATGGGGTTCGTTCGTTCATCCGTTCATCACTTTTTTTCTTTTCTTGTTTAAAACAGTGAAATTTAAATAAAAGTAAAAATTTAAAAAAAAAAAAAAAAAAAAAAAAAAAAAAAAAAAAAAAAAACCCTCTCGGGAACCAACCAACATCAGTTTTCTTTTCTTTTCTTTTTTTTTTTTTTTTTTTCTCCCTCCAAGAGAAGGCGCCGAGATCTCGAAATCCAGCTTACAGCGACTCGCCAAAGGGCAGCGTTCCACCCCTGTTCCTCCCCGAAATACAACAGTATCAAAATCAATCGAGGCACATAATCTTCGACTGTGGACGCTTCCGAATCTAGTTTCATGACGACGATAAGAAGAATGGCGGAATCGTAAGAAACTGAATGGATATCTGCGAACTAGTAAGAATTAGTAAGGTGCAAGCCAAAATTCGGAGGGCCGAGACCCCAGGTAGCAAAAGAAACACCGGAGTAGCATGAATTGTTTGCCATCTTCGCTAAGTAATACTTAATGACGATCCCGCGAGAATAGTGGCTGAAGAGTGCAGGGTCTCGTTTGGTGCGCGGTTGCATTTTGGAAAGAAGCCAGTGTCATGTATGTATCTTCGTAATTCCAGTATTCCAGCAATATTATTTTTCCATTTCTGATATTGAAGGATTTGTTATTACAGAAGACAAGGTCGGAAAATGACAAGGATTTTTCTTTTCGATGACGAATATGCCGATGCTACATTTTAAATAAATAAATGTTGTGGTTTAGTTTAGTTTTTAATTCATTTTTATTCATAATTTCTTAGATCTATCTTACCCTAGACAAAAATGCTTAAAAGCTAGCTTAACTATCTTAACAATCTAGATATCTTACTGGCCCTAGGCGGACACTCTAAAATAGACGCAACAACTTAAATCTATGTCTTTCGACTACTATATCAATTTACCACTAACATTACTAAATCTAGCTTAAGCTAAGAAAAATGTTTTTTTATTAAAAATTTAGCATATGATCATTTTTTGTATTATATATAAAACTTAAGCCTACCTTAATGTAACTACACCTAACTTATTCTACCTTAACTAAAATATATATATATAAATTATATACATAATATATACTTAATATACATATGTATATCTTTTTTTTTTTATTTATTTTTTTTTATTTTTATAAACATACTACCCTACTACTACTTACCCTACCCTACCTTACCCTACCCTAGCCTATGTAAGCCTGCCATTGGTGTTAGGCAGGCCATGCCTTGAAGAGGCTGAAGCTCGCAAAGTGTCCACCGACGTAGCTCTCTCCAGCCACCAAAAGGAGACTACGTCTCCTCGATCCCGGCGTGAGACCGATCTACAGAACCTGAGGCGCTCGGGCTCACGGAGCGCGACATCGGGTTCGTAGAGGAATCACCGTTCCACGGAATTGCCAATTTATCCTGGATCAGCCCACATCTGTCTAAATAGAGGAATGCTTCTGGCGACACAAAGCCATTAAGGCGTACTCTCTCATGATATAAATCGTTGGGGTAGTAAGCCCCGAAGATCAGGCCATTGACCGAAGTCATTGCTCTCGCAACGTGGCTTCGAATCAGTTTGATCAAAAAATTATCTATCCGTACAATCCTGGCCCTATTGTATAGGACCTCGTTCGGGTAAAATTTCGTGTACTCAGATTCGGGTGTCCTATGTAGCCCAAGACAAGTCCTGAGACATTGGCTCTCAAACACTCGAATCCTTTCCATTAAGCTGGCTCTCACATTGAACCAGACGGGACATCCATAGGCAACCATGGGCCTGATTAAGGCCATGTAGCATATTACCTTCACCCTAGAATGAAGTTGGCTGCTATGAAACAGCCAACTTGTCAGAGCGAAAGCGCCCCGGGCCCTTGCCAGAGCAGCATCTACATGTTTGTCAAAATATAGATACTGATCCAGCACGATCCCAAGGTATCTGACTACATTTTGTCTCGCCCGTGGACGCCCATCCGGTCCTAAAATTAAGAACCTGCGCCAGTTTTTTCTAGTGTCCCGAGAGGCCCTAGACAAAGGCGTTCTGAACAATATAGATTCTGATTTCTGGAAGTTGATTTTCAACTTCCAGTCATCACAATACTGCTGAATTTTTTCGAAGTCACGCTGCAAAAGAGTAACAATGACGTCGATCGTTGGACCTGATCTGTACGCGATTAGGTTGTCCGTATACGCTATTGAGTGGTGAAGAGAAACAAGTAGATCGCTCAGGTAAATGCTGAAAATGATCGGCGCATTTACCGTACCCTGCTGCAGTCCATTTTTGATTTCAAATGTTTGGGTAGAAGTCACGTTGGCAATTTTCACTACGAATTTTCTACCTGTTAACATGTCAAAAATGAATAGTGTCATGCCCCGCTCTGAAACCGAATTGGTTATCCGGGATGATTTTATTGTCCTCAACCCATTTAGACAGGGCCCTATGGATCACCTTCTCGAAGACCTTACTGATACTCGGAAGGAGACTTATTGACCGAAGATTTTCCGGGTTAGATGTGTCTTTACCCCTCTTGGGAATTGGTTGCACCACCGCTGTCTTCCAGTGCACTGGATAATATGCATTATTCAGTGCATTGTTGAACAGGATGGTGTACCTCTCTACAGCCACTGGCGGAAGATGCCTAAGCACAACATTGGATATACCGCCGACTCCCGCGGATTTTTTCTTCCTCAATGACTCGAAGATCATCTGAAAATCCTCCGTCGATAACATTGTTTGCCATGAAATCTTCATTGAACCTTGTAAAACCAAGGTTCTCTGATCGCCAATGATCGATATCATTTCGAAGATAGAAGTGATGAAGCAGGGCTCTATTCTCCAGGTCGTGGTTCGGGCGAATACTATCATTCAACTTTTACACTTCCTGGAAGACAGCTCCTACTGTCACCACCTTCTCCTGAGGATCCTCAATCACGAAAAAGTCGTCATCCAGGATGACGTTCTCTGGATCGATGCTAACTGTTCGTAGCAAACGTTAATTGTCTGACGTTCTTGGAAGTTTCAGATCCTGAATGTCATTCTGATTGTTTCTCCGAAATATTTTATTTATTTGCGGAAACATACTCGCGCTGTTGGATTTTACAGCACGAATTCTGTTGTTCCAATGCAAACTTACAGATATTCTGTAATTTTCTCTGATCAATTGTTGGAGATTTTTAATTAGTGACTTCAGTGTCCTGACCTCCGAGTTTTGTCTGTCGGTAAACCGCCTGTACAAGAGTTTGAGTCTTGTTAGGAGTCTACTTTTTTGTCTATGCAGTGCGTCGATTGTCGCGTTTCGGTATACATATGTTTGTGGTATCGTGCTGTCTTTGACGTGGTATCGTACTGTTCATAGTCTGTTTAATGATATCGTCCATTTCTTTGAGATACCTGTCAATCTCGTGGTTTGACAGGTTCCTATTAGTTGGTGGGAAGGAGGCACTCGAAGTGAGCGCTCTCGTCAGGGAATTGGCGAAGCGTGGCCAGCACACCCTACTGTAATCGTAGGGGTGCGTGTGGACGTACTCTGCCATTTCCGCGTACTCGTCAGGTACTGTGATCACGGCACATAGTCCGCAATGGTCACTGTCGTATACAATGGTCCGTAGACAGTTAATAGACCATTCGTTCGTGTCTGCCAGTCTCAGTCGAGAGTCTATCAGCATTAGATCCAGTTAGGAGCGGTTCCTAGGACGGACTATCCGTTGCGAGCAACTTGACTCTATATTCAATGTTGTGAAGAACCCACCAATGGCTTAGTAGGCTCCCCCTAGTGTTGGGAATATTATTTCCCCAATCACTATGTTTGGCATTTAAATCGCCGGCCAGAATGTAGAAGTTTTCTACCGAGTTCAAGCGCAGAGATCGAAAGAGTGTCTCGAGTTCTGCGATAAAAATATTGGGTTGAGGTGCTTCAGGTGCATAGGCTGATACAATGTACATTCTCTTTCCATTTCGGAGAGGAATGCACACAATACAGGCCTCCAGCACCTGGAACCTCCGCACTTCACTGCTATATATGACCTTATGTTTAAGATTATTTTTAATGAAGATCGCAACTCCCCCGCCTTGAGTAGCGTTGGGTCGGTCACTTCTAATTATTTTATACGAACTGTGCCGGATTTTGTGCTTCTGGTTTAGCTTTGTTTCGCTAACCAAGAGTACATCGGGGCTTTCGTCCTGCAACAGGTTAAAAAGTACGGCTCGTCGCTCGATCCTTATCAGCGAATTTACATTCACCGATAGGATCTTCAAGTGTCTCTCTGCCAGCGTACCCATCATGACCTTAGGTGCGCTAGGCCCGGCAGAAGCGAGCAGATACTATCTACTCGGGTCGCCGTTTCCTGGATCTGTTTTTGGAGCTGCCCAATCTGCCCTTGGATTGCGAGCAAGATCGAACAGACATCCACCTCGGCCCCCGGTTCCTTAGAGACAGGCAATGGGGCTTTAGGAACAGCCACGGGTTTTTGTGCCGTCTTTCCCGAACCTGCCGCCATTTGGGCGTAGGTCAACTGGGATGTGTCGGCTGGTCTTTGGAAGCGACCCGAGGGACGCTTCTCCTCGACCTTCTGCTTACGGGCCAGGTTTTCTTTCTTGATGTCCTGGAACTTAGGACATCCCCGATAGTTTGCAGGGTGCCCTCGGTTTCGACACAAGACACACTCGAGCTGCTCTCTGTCCGCCACCTTGTCTTTCCCAAGGTCGCATTCCTCGTTCTTGTGATTCTTTGCACACTTAACGCATCGAAGCTGCATTTCGCAGTTCGACACGGCGTGCCCGAATCTTTGGCAGCGGATACATTGCAAAATGTTTCCTTGCCTTTTTAATATTTCCCATGTGACAGTCTGGGACGCTAAGGTGGTGATAGTCCTTAACCTCTCCAGCTTGCTGCTGGGTGTGAGCTGTACCAAGAAGAAGGGAATAACTCGCTTCTCTCGTCGGGAGCTCACCGTAGAGAATGGTTTAACCCCCACGAATTTGAGGTCGTCACTCTCGAACTCTTTGAGCTCTGAGAGCATTTCCTCAGGGTCTGCAATCGACTCCACGCCTTTAAGGAGCATTGTCCGCAACCTCTCGGCCTTCGGCGTGAAGGAGAAAAACTCCGTTGTGGACTCCTTTAATAAGCTTTTTATACGCTTATGCTGCTCCAGTGTCTTGCACTGAACAGCATAGCGTTTTTGGCCTAAACATTTGATTTCAAAATTGCCTACACCAATAGCATACTTACAGAGATCGATGGTCTCTCGTAGGGCCGTGGTATAGGTGAAGATGGGTGGTACTTTCTCCTTTTTAGGACGTTGCTGCTGCTTCTGCTGCTGCGACTGTTGTTGTTGCTGCTTTTGCTGTGGGGCGGCTGTTGCCTGCTCTAAATCCCTCTTCTTTATCTCCTTCAGCTTATCAACTACGGCCTGCAGTTGGGCACGTAGGATACGCTCTTTCTGCTCCAGTTCGCTACGCTCTTCCTCCGTAGCCGAATATAAAAGAGGGGCGAAGAGGTTATTGTCCCCCGTGTAGCGGCCTTCCCTACCATAGGAAAGGTAGGCAGTATCCGCTTCCACGGGGATCGCTGGTTTTGGTTGTTGTTGTCCAGCTGCTTTCGACGTTGATGGTGTTGGTGATGGCGCCCCTTTCCTCGCTTCGACCTGCAGCTTTTCAGTCGAAGTAGTGAGTGAGGGGCGCTTAATTAGGTTGGGTCTCGGGTTGCCCCTTCTGCGCCTCTTCATGACGACGTCCGGTGTTGCGAAATCGGATGATAAATCACCCTACTGCGGGTCGGGCACTTAACCACTGGGCTAATTCGAGTTCCAGGAATACTTCGCCTAAACGCGCACTTATATTGTTTATACTTGTTTTTACACTTTGCTAGCCGAAACACTACCTACTCCTTCACTGGTCTGTGATGAACTGATAAATGTTGTGGTGTTGAGTGTGTGGTGAACAAGTGCTTAAAATTTTGCTCCCACTTCTTTATTTTTTTTAACTGTTTTAACCAGTATATATCACCTACCTCCCGCAGTCCAAAACCCGGTATATTGCTTTTATATTTAAAATCAATAATAATCTACGATTAAAAAAAGAAGATTCTACTTAAATCATATCGTGTAAGTGTGGACAAAAAGTTGACCGAATCGGAGCTAAAATTCAGTGTTCACAGTGTAAGGTTTACTACCACTTGAACTGTGCAAATCTTAAACATGGGATAGTGAATATATGAAAGAGAACAACACTCCCTATCGTTGTGTGTCGTGTGATAAACAAGACGACACTCTCTACGCTCTCCGCCACCCGCTCCACAGAATGTCAGGTGCATAACAACACTAGTGGTCCATCACCCGTAGAGGAAAGACTATGGTCTCTCTCCACCTTCGCGTCCCCTTCATCTGTCGTGTCATCGACTCCTATCAACCTTGACATGGTATACAAAGAAATAACTGAACTAAAATAAGTTAAGCTTGCAAGACGAAAACAAAGTATTATGCAGACAAATAAATAAACTGCAATTATAGTCAACTTCTTCCAACAAAAATCGCTGCGAAAATGTGTTGATGTCATTGGGATTCAACATATTGACAACAATAATGCTCTGGACACAGCTGTCAACTTGTTAACAAAAGGACTCGACGAAAACTTGCCGATGATATAAAGCATTGTTATGTCAAATAGATCATACGAAAGCTCAACTCTAACTCTTCATCTACGCCGGACAAGACTTTAAACGTTTTACGCATTAAATTTAAAACCTTTGAGGTTAAGCAGGTGATTTTAAATAAAAAAAGAAAACAAGTTTAAAACCAAGCCTTTTAGGGTATAAATCTGGAAATAGGTCTATTCATATTAACGAAAGTTTAACAAATTACAATAGAGCCAACATTTTTAAAAATGAAAATAAATTTTCGTTCTTCTGGGTAAATAGGGGAGTAATTTTATTAAAAAAGAAAGAAGGTGATAAATCTATTATAATTGATACTTTTGAAAATATTGAAAAATAAGCCAACTTACCTTAAAATTTTATTTATTATTCTTTCTTATTTTTTACTTCTATTATATATTTATATTTTGCTGTTGGCTTGTAAACTTAAGAATAATTTATATTTATTTATAAAATATTCCGTTTGGTTCAATTCTAGAACCACTAAACTTGAATTTAAGCATTTTTGACAAAAACCGGTCTTTATAGTGGGAAATTTAGAAACAACTTCTCAGTTCTCTTGGCCTGAAATATTCGAAGCTTACGTCTGAACTTTAACTTACTCTTGGAATCCACGTGGAATCTTTTTTAAATATGCCAGATTTTATCTTTCTATCGGAAATTTGGATATATGATCACGAGAAGCAATTTTTTGAAATACCGGGGCACAAATCTTATTTTATATGTAATAACTCTTACGCGGCGGGTGGTTTTGCGGCTTACATTAGTGATGTGTTGATTGATAATTGTGAGGTTTGTAGTCCTGGATTTATTGGTTCCGATTTGATTAATCACGTACACCATGAATGCTTGGAAATTTGTGTTTTTGGCTTTTTCTAGACTTTATGATAAAAGTAAAGACGTTTTTGTGGGAGAGTAATCTTTTCTCTCACGAGATGAACATTCGAAAAATGTATTCATTCTAGGTGACATGAACCTAGATATATTTCATACATCTGCAGTTACTGAAAAATATCTGTCATTAATGTCTGCAAATGGGTTTGAATCTTGTATAAATATACCAATAAGAGTAACTGAGTCCTCACAAACGTGTATTGACCATATATTTGCTAGGCTTGACAAAAAGGCGAATATATCCCTATTAAGCCCAGTAGCTGATGTAAGAATCACAGATCATTGCATGACTTGCCTTATATTAAAATATGGACAGATCAAGCAATCGAAAACGCCGTTTTTTCGTGCACCAACTAAAATGATTCTTTTCGTGGACTTACAAGCAAGTTTAATACATGAACATTGTTCTGTTGTATATAGAGAAAATGATCCCTCCCTTGCATTTGATAAGTTTTGTAAAATTCTAAATCAACATGTTGAAGGATGCTCTAGAGCATCAGGAAAAAGGAAAAGGAATATGAAGAAAACTAAGCCATGGATATCTGAGTATTTAGTTCAAAAAATCAACTCAAAAAACAAACTTCGTTTAAAGGTAAAAAAACAGCCAAATAATGTGAAAATTCGTAAGTTATATGTAAAAATTTGCAAAGAAATCGCCATTGAGGTCCCTAAACTCAAAGAATAATTTTATATTGAGAAATTTCGAAGGGCTAAAGGCAATCCTAAAAAAGAATGGGGAATTGTTAATGAACTATTCAATAAAAATGTCTCATTGGATGCCCCTTCCTGCATCATACATAAGGATAAGAAATTTGATACAGCAATAGTTAATACTTTCAATGCATTTTTTACAAGTGTTGCTGCTAATATTCTTGCGGAAACGGGTTTTAGTACTATTGGTCAGAACACTGCCTAAGCAAGGAAAACGGTTTACAAAATAACTTCTTTTTTGATCCTATCTGTCCTTTAGAACTCCATAAGACTATTTCATTGCTTAACAAATTGCAATCTTCCCCTAGATATATGTAGCTATTCGAATACCTTCATGATGCATATTTCCCTGAATATTGTTGACGTCTTAGCTCATATTTTCAATAAGAGCATTTATTGCGGTATATTTCCTGATGGATTAAAGATTGCTGTCTGTACTAGTTTTTAAGAAAGACAACAGAAAAAGGCTGAATAATTTCAGGCCAATCTCTTTTCTTCCGGTTTTTTTCTACAATAAAATTTTTGAAAAAGTGATTAAGGTAAGAATCATTACATTTCTTGATCGATGTTCTTTCTTTAATGATTGCCAATATGGATTTAGAGTTGGTAAATCAACGGAGCACGCTCTTTTAAACTTTTGCAAACATGTTTATGATAGCCAAAATGGCAAAAAAATAGTGCAGCGCTTTTCATCGATATTACAAAAGCTTTCGACACAGTTGATCATGAACTTCTTTTGAGTAAGTTAGAAAAGGCTGGTTTTAGAGGCTTTATACTTGACTGGTTCGCATCTTATCTTAAGAATAGGAAACCATATGTAAGGATAGGAGACGTGTTTAGCGAGTACCTGGACATTATAATAGGTGTTCCCCAAGGTTCCGTCTTTGGACCTATCTTGTTTTTTATTTTTATTAACTCGATCTTTAAGTTGAATCTGAAAGGGAAAAAAGGGTTTGCGCGGATATAGCTTGTGCATATGCTAATTCTTCTATGCTAGATATGGTGGCGGATATTAACCATGATCTAGAAGTGTTAAGACATTGGTTTGGCATACACAGGCTAATCATAAGCGATAAAACCAAATATATGTTTTATAACCTACCCTCATTTGACATCAACTCACCGGAATTTATCTTTCATAGCACTGATTGCAAAAATATATATGTTAGTCTTGACATCTGTGGCATGAATAGGAATATTGCAACGTATGATGCTAGCAAAAGCTGCTCAATAAAATGTTTCAAAATTGGACATTTATCTACTTTCAATATTTCAAATATTGATAACATGCTGAATTGGTGCGCGCATACATCCTTACTAAAAAAGTATCTCTTGAAAGCTACGTATGTTTTTTATCATCTCAAACAATTCTGTTCACGAAAGCTCCTTGAAATATTTTACTATGGTCTGGTTAATTCCAAATTACAATATGGTCTCTCATGTTGGGGTGGCACTAGCAACACTAATCTACAACCATTAATATTGATTCAAAAGCACATCCTCAGAATAATTTGGAAAAAAGGCGCTTTGACCTTTTTTGTGGTTCAAAAATATTTCCACTTAAGCACCTGTACTTTTATTTATATTTTTTTAAGTTCTGAAAATATTTTATATAAGAAGAGGCAATTTACCTCATCGAAATTTCTCTGATTATGAACTTCGTAGCAATGATAGACATCTGACAACCATCCCAAATCATAGAAATCATCGCTTCTTAAACTTTTATAGCTCAGTAGCACCCAGACTTTTCAACCGATTACCTCTTGAAATCCGGAACATACGATCAACTTACATGTTCAACAGAAAAATTTAAAAATGGCTGCTTAATTTCGATTTCAGGGAAGTTAACAATTTAATCAGAATCTTAATTTAATGAGCTGTGTTGGAGCACTTCATCAATATCGCCATAAATTAAAGTTTGAATTATTAACGTTTGAAATTCATGAAATCCAAAATTTTAATTTGTACTAATTTTCGTTCACTTTTAAAACTTGCGCCTAAGAATTGTAAGCCTGCCATATTTTTTAATATTAATTTTGTTAATTTTTATACCAATTATTGTATATTATATAAATTCAATAAATGCGCTCTTCTTGCGCTCTCTTGTCAAACCATCAGTTAATTGTAGACGTCTTTTTTCTTTGGTTGGTTCGATTTGCCACAGAACAATCTTCGTAAAACATTTTTTCGCTAGGCATTTCGCGTTACAACAAACTGAAAATTTAATCATGTTAAATTTTTACCTCTTCTTCATTACTTTAGCATAACTATATTAAAATATTACAATAATCACCACACAGTCAATTAATCTATTGTTAGTTTTGTTTGATTTCTTTTTTTTACTCCATACTACATCCGACACCAGTTTACTTATAACTAAAGGATGTTTTAATATTCCTCTTTCAGCCCACTATAAAAGACGCCTATATAACTAGATGTTCTAAGATACTTGTATGTACAATGTAAATACAAGGGTGGTCCGATAAGTACTTAGCCTACAAAAGAAAAACAAACATTTTGGAGAAATGGTGATTTATTTTTCAATATAGTCTCCTTTTAGCTCGATACACTTGACCCAGCGATGCTCCAACTTCTTTAACCCGTCTGAAAAATACATTTTCTCGAGGTCTGCAAAGTAGGCCTCCGTGGCGGCGATGACCTCCTCATTCGACTGAAATTTCTGCCGGCGAGTGACTTTTTCAAGTTTGGAAACAAAAAGAAGTCGTACGGGACCAAATCTGGAGAATACGGTGGATGGGGCAGTAGTTCGTAGATCAATTCGACCAATTTGGCCGTGGCGAGGAGGAAGTGTGGCCCGTCACCTTTCCGGCCGATGGGACAGTCTTCGCCTTCTTCGTAGCACGTTCGCCGGGTGAAGTCCACTGTTTCGACTGTTCCTTGGTCTCTGGTGTGTACCAGTGGATCCACGTTTCGTCGATTGTCACGAAACGACGCAGAAACTCCATCGGATTGCGCAAAAAAGCGTCAAACACTGCTCTGAAGTGGTCTCACGGTTGCGCTTGTTGTCCGGAGTGAGCAAACGTGGCACCCATCGCGCCGACAGCTTTCTTATGCCCAACATTTCATGTAGGATATGACCCACGCGATCTTTTGAATTGCCTACTGTCTCAGCTATCTCGCGCACCTTCAATCGGCGGTCTGCCAATACGAGATCGTCGATTTTTGTCACGTTATCCTCCGTGGTAGCCGTTTTCGGGGCGCATGGACCTGGCGAATTCTATCGCCGTTTTCCGAAATCAAGTACGGGTAGATGGCTCCACAGTCCGGTGTGAGCCCGGGCCTCAACCAACAAGCGTCTCCAGCCGGCACGATCATTTGCCAGTTGTTTTCAGTGTCGCTCTCCCAGTTGGTTAAGGTCCCCTTCCACCTGTGTGCGCCACCTTAGATTCAGTCGGCCGATGCTACACCGGCTATCAGGTTTGGATTTGAAAAATGTTCGGGCCGAAGCTGTATTGTCCATTCGCTCTACATGTCGTCTAGTCATCTTAGACGTTGAATCGAGAGACGTCATCCTAGGTCGATATCGCTGCACAGCCCGTACAGTTCGTCTTTATATCTTCTCTTCCACACTCCGTTTATAAAGGGTTTTCCAAAAAGGACTTGACAACTTTTTTTTTAAATAAAACGCAAACCAAATGAGATATTTCAAAAACTTTATTATCGGCTTGAAGTACAGTCAAAACATTTATGATTGGAACTCGACTTCGTTTATATGGCCACCGCGAGCACGTTTACAGTGGTCGATTCGTTGGACCCAATTTTCGATGACTCGGCCACACATTTCGGCCGCAACGGCCGCTATTTCGCGTTCAATGTTGGCTCTGAGCTCTTTCAACTTCGTCGGCTTGTTGGCATAAACCAATGACTTAACGTAGCCCCAAAGAAAATAGTCTAGAGGCATTAAATCGCACGAACGAGGCGGCCAATCGATTGGCCCATTTCTTGAGATAACACGCTCATCAAACTTACTCTTCAATAAATCGATTGTAACGTGTGCTGTGTGGCTTGTGGCACCATCCTGTTGAAACCACATGTCGTCCAAGTCCATATCTTCCAATTCGGGCCAAAAATAATCGGTAATCATGGCGCGATAACTCTGGCCATTCACAGTAACGTGACGATCGTTATCGTCGACGAAAAAAGATGGCCTAATAACGCCGCGGGCATGCAAACCGCACCGAACAGTTATTTTTTGTGGATGAAGTGGTGATTCATGAAGCACATGTAGATTTTCACCAGACCAATAACGTATATTTTGCTTATTGACCAACCTTATGCTTATCGAGCCAAAAATGAGCTTCGTCACTGAAGATGATTTTGCGATGAAATTCATCATTTTGGCGCATCTTCTCCAGAGCCCAATCGGAGAACGTACGTCGCTTCAAATGGTCCATCGGCTTCAATTCTTGAGTCAGCTTGATCTTGTTTCGGTGTAAACTAAGATCCTTACGCAAAATACACCATTATGTGGTCTGAGCGATGCCCAATTCTTGAGAACGCCGTGGAATTGACTAATTTGGATCGTTTGCTACGGACGCCTGAACGGCAGCGATATTTTCGACACTTTGACCAACTCGTTGTCTCACTGACACGGCAACATCACACAACGAATATGTAGACTCAAATGCTTGCACTAAGCTTGTTATTGCCTGTCTACTAGGGCGAGAATTACGACCGAAAATTGGAGTTAACGCTCTTAAAGTTGCGGTCACCGACTCCAAATTTCGATAGAAAATTTTTATAATTTGCAGACATTGCTCGTTTGTGTACTTTACCAAGATGAAAACGTTGAGTTTACTGAATAAATTGACAATGACAATTCGATGATTAGTGAAAGGGTGCGTTCACAAATTAAATTCAAAGCTGTCAAGTCTCCATTGGAAAACCCTATATATACAAACTGGACCATAGATAGAACGCAGAATTTCCCTCTCGAAGTGACTAAGGGCATCCTCATCCATTTTCATTAAGGTTTAGACCTCTGCGCCGTTAAGGAGGACCGGTATGATCAGTGATTTCTATAGTGCTACCTTAATACCTTGGTTTTTCAAAAGTGGGCTCTACTCCTCAATTGTCTCTTAAGGCCAAAGAATGGCATGAGGAATTCTGCGTTTGATGTCAGCGCTGGTGTTGTTGTCGCTGATCACTAGTGAGTAAAGGTAGACGAAGTCCTTGACTACTTCAAATTTGTAGTCGTCAATTGTAACGTTGTGGTCAAGACGTCGGTGTTGTGCGCCTTTTTTGGATGACAGCATATATTTGGATTTATCCTCGTTCACCGAAAGACCCATTTTAGCCGCTTCTGTTTCAATGTTTTTGAACACTTCATTGAAGTCTCGCTGTGCTCAAACAACTACGTCAATGTCATCCACCCAGCAAGCAATTGCTCACTCTTTTTTTGGCCAGTGAGTCTCGTATGATGTTTTAATCTTTTCAAGCACGATGTTTAAAAAGTTATATGACAGTGCATCACCGTGCCTAAATCATTTTTTAACATCAAATGCCTCGGTTAATTCGCTTCCGACCTTATTAGAGCAGCGGGCATTCTCCATTGTCATCCTGCACCATCGGACGAGTTTGGCAGGGATGTTAAAATTAGACATGGCTCGGTATAGTTCGTCCCGATGCACACTTCATATGCAGCTTTAAAATTTACAAAAAGAGAGTGTTCGATTTGGAATTCTTGGATCTTTTCCAGGATCTGCCGCAGTGTGAAAATTTGGTCAATGGTGGATTTACCTGGCCTGGAAACACACTGATAGGAACCTGTCAAATAATCCAACTAGGCTCTCAGGCGTTCACATAATACGGCACAGAAGATCTTGTGCGCGATGTAAGAAGACTTATTCCTCTATAGTTGACGCAATTGACGGTCTCCTTTCTTATGGACTGGGCAAACGATGCTGACATTCCATTTGTTGGGCATGCTTTCCTCCGACCCTATTGTACATATGAGCTGGTGCATGCGCCCTACCAACTTATCTCCAGCCGCTTTAAATAGCCCAGTAGACAGGCCGTCTGCGCCCGCGCTTTGTTAGTTTGACGGAATTCTCTTGTATCTTCGTCCATTCCGAATGGATCCTTTTGCTTGACAGCAGTATCAAATCTACCATGCTTATACAGTCAACAGAAGTGGTTTGTCCTTATTCTCAGCATCGACTATATCTTGCCTGTCGTGTTGTCCGTCTTCATCCCTACAGGGCCTCTGCTCTGGCTTTATAGGCCTGCCATGTTTGTTTTACTTTTTTGTAAGACTTACGAGCGTCATTCCTGCGGTAGCATCTCCTCGAGCTCACGCCTTTTGTGCTCTGCTTTTTTTTCTTTAAAAGCGTGTATTCCTCTCTCTTTTTCCGCTTGTAGAGCTCACGAGCGGCTCTCATCCACCTATATAGCATG
This sequence comes from Merodon equestris, assembly GCA_958301585.1. Lineage (NCBI taxonomy): Eukaryota > Metazoa > Arthropoda > Insecta > Diptera > Syrphidae > Merodon > Merodon equestris. Next base: position 81,087,040 of record OY284414.1, read on the forward strand.
GCTTTGTAGACGGTTTGCTTTTCATAAAGGGGCTTGTTTGCATTGGTCATCAAATCAGGAGTTTCTAGCTGGCGGCGGTTTGAAATCCAGCACATCAGAGGCAGCGTCTTTGATAGCGCGTTGGCAATACTCCCGCTGTTGTTTTGTGGATTGTGCGTCATCAGACTTTGTGAAAGGTTGAGGGAATCTCGGTCGGCGAAATTCCTAGCGATCTCCTGCGATTGTAGCTTTCCGACGTCAAACTCTTGTTGCCTTGCTCGACTCCGTACGGAGTTGACTCTGCTAATAATCTCTCTGTCTCTATCATAGATTGCACTTACATCCAGTAACAAAGACTTGGGCGATGCTGGCACGGCACAGTATCTGAGCACGTTCCGGCAACTGTTTTTAATCATAGTTATCCTTCAAATGAAGTCTTCAATTCAAAATATTTATAAAAATGCTTAACATCAGATAAGTGTTTGAATATTAAATCTTTGAACAAACTGAGTATTATTAAAAATCTATAGAGCCTTAATATATAAGATTGGATAAGCCTTGAACGTAACTATACAACACAACAGACACGAACATTTCAACAAAGTATAGTGAAGTTTTAACAAGAGTTGAGGAATGCTCTTACTTTGAACTTCGAAAAGCCTACTCATATATCGCCCAAAACGTAGTGGGTAAGTAAAAGGTAATAATTGAAATTAATATGATTATTTCAAGTAGTCCGAAAGCTATTGGGAATTATTCACACCTATCAATTAACAAGTACTCTACACAAATCGGATAAACAAACTGCTATTAATTTCAGCCTTCACAAGAGCACTGCAATCAAAGTCATAAACACTCATTGGAAAGTTTAAAAAATAAAAGGAGAATGCGTCATGAAACCACTTAGCTCCCAACAGCCGTTGGGAGGTGAGCTAATGTATGCAGACACTGCCCTAGCCAAGAGGGTGTAAATGAACCCGACCAGGCTGGCGGTTGTGCAGGTTCTAACAACCCATCCACGTAAAAAACATATTGATATGCCTCGGGTATACATATACTCAAATGGACACGGCACAAAAAATGTCAAGGATTTACGGGTGTGCATATTGAATGTCAAAACTCTGTTCACTCCTGGTGCCGCACAGAAATTGAAAAATGTTCTCATGCAGTATAAGGCGGACTTTATTAGGATTTGGATTTGTTGCTGGAAAACGACTTGGATCGAAGTTCATCGATTTCAAACCGATAAATGATATGATATATACATACATATAAATGGCTGTAATACGCATCCAGGGAAAATTCTAATATAACAAAAGTCTAATATGGGCACAGGCCTCCCACCGATGAGGCAGATAGGTCCAACAAAGAGGAATTCTATGACTTCTTGGACGGAGCCTGTCCATAGTACGACATCAAAATCGTACTCGGAGCCTTCAATGCCAAACTCGGCAAGGAAAACATGTTTGACAGCGCGATCGGAAAGCACAGCCTGATATGATACGGTGATAACTAACACAAGATCCACTCAGTAATCTGGCCAGATGGTCGAACCGACAACCAAATCGACCATGAGCTGATTAAAGTAGGGCACACGCCAAACATCCTGGATGTGCGAACATTCAGGTGCGCAAACATCGACTCCGACATAAGTGCTACCAACATGTGGTTGCGCTGCCGCACTGTCATCCAGGAAGTTGCTTAAACCTACCTAGGCTACCGACCCGTGATCGTACCAGAAACCGGTGGATTTCTCAGCCTCCCAGCTCAAGAGCATTTTACAGAAAAGCCAAAGTCTTCATCCGGCTTCAGAACGGGCGCCTTCGAAATTGTGAAGGTAATCTTTTTACCGACATGCAGGAAATAGTGAACACAATTTATGCAACACTTTCAACAGCTGCTTAGGGGGTATGACCAAGAGAGAGTGATAGGATCAAAAGAACTTCAGCGTCAGCCGAAGAACTAATCTATTTTGTGGACGTAGTCCGGATGGCAAAAATCCGTTGACTACAATAGTTTGGCCACATCGAGCGCATGGACGACCGCGCTCCAGCAAAGATGGTCTTCAAACCAACCCACCTGATTCGAGAAGGCAAGGGAGACCGAATCTCCGGTTCAGAGACCAAGTGATTGTGGACATCAGGAGACTTGGACTCTCCAATTGGAAACAGTTTGTCCAGAACCGATGTGAGTGAAAGTAGGCCCTCGTTCAGCATCAGACTCTCCAAGGCTCGGTAGCCTGATATGTACGAGTATATAAGTAAGTACAACACTATAATAAAATTTAATTTATCTTGCACTGTTGGTGAAAGCAGCACCTCTAGAAAAGGGAACCTATATCCCATGGATTGCGTGTCTGAATATAAAAATGTGTGAACTTGAATATAAAATTCGTCAATGATGTAACGCAGTAACGCAGGTTGCTGGCCATGTTGCCTCCCCTGTCTGTCGATTGTTCTTTACTGACTACAGCAATCGGTCTTAGATCTGAATTTTTGCTTCACTTCCTTTCAAACATTTATTTAAAGCCTGCTCACAAGTTTCAAAGAGGTTCTTACTGAAACCGCAGATAAAGTAGTAAGAAAATCTATTCGTTGACAGAAATCTTGATGAGATTGTGATTGTAAGTAATTACTTAATCTTGATGTTTCCTTGCCTACCTGCTACGTTAAGCGGCAAGTGACAATTAGACCTATGATCTAAAAAATTTAATAGGAGTAGAAAAGATCACAGCCCACTTTCAGTCTACGAATACTTAATTTATTCTAGTCTACTTAATTTAGCTTAGTCGACTGCTTCCTGTGCTTTCCACTTATTTCCTTTTTTCACTTATTTTTCAATCCAATTTTGCATTACATTTTCCTAGTCCTCGTGTTAGCCCAAGTGTTCGCTTTGATGCCCCTTAATGGAATCACCAAAGAATCCGCCCAAGAATTGAAATTTTCCATAACCAACTATAGGACGATTTATAGTATCTTCATAATCATTTGCTACGGGGTATGTACTGGCTTCACGGTATACTGGGCTCTGGGCAAGAAGTTCGACTTCGACTCGGTCGGTAAGTAAACAAGTCGCCTTTGCCCTTTTGATTAATATATTTGGATTTTCCTTTAGAAACCATCATCTTTTACACGTCGATATTCCTGATATCAGTTGCCTTCTTCAATTTGGCTCGCAAGTGGCCGCGGCTTATGATGGAATGGGAGACCGTTGAGCAAAAGTTACCGCCCTTGCGGTCCCAGAAGGAAAAAAGAGCTTTAGCACATCAAATCAAAATGATCACTTTTATTTCCTTGATATTGTCTTTAAGTGAGTTTTTATTTACTTTATCCTCATAGGCTTAAGGACGCCTTTTTAGTGGAGCATTTGCTCAGCATGTTGTCGTCGATTTATTATGCGAATGCATGTCCTGCCCGACCGGACCCAATAGAAAGCTATTTGATGACGAATTTCATTCAGATATTTGCGTTTATCGAATACACCAATGCATTGGCGATATTTGGAAAGTATCTGAATGTGTTGTCAACGTTTGCATGGAATTTCACGGATGTCTTCGTGATGATCGTTAGCGTGGGACTGTCATCAAGGTTTCGATAATTGAACGAGAACATGTTTCAAATGGTAAAGAAGGTGAGTAAGAAATGTCTGCTAAACAACTGCTGTTATAAGGGTTGTTGACAACAGCTTAAGACATCAGAACGTAAGGAAGTGGGAAATATACATTACATAGGTTTTTTCCTACTCTTGAGCGAGGTTCAATAGTACTATAGAATTTTCTGTTGGATCTGATGCAAAAGCTGACCGCAAGATTGTCTGAGTGGCTTTTGTCATCTGGTTGTTTGTTAATTTGCTTTCCACAGACGACTTGGTTATTTCTGGCTCAGAATATATCCTGCATCTTAAAGTTTCGGTTAAAAGCATAACAATTATAACTATCCTTACTAATTCAGATTAGTTTACTGTTTGCTGGAGAGAGTCTCCAACTGCCTTATCATCAGAAAGTATATAACACAGAAGAAGGCCTTAAATATTACTACGTTCCTGCGTGAGTACCTCAGGGTTCCGCGCTGTGTCCCTTCCTATGGAAACGCATGTTTTTGACAGTTAATATCAGCAAGGAGTAGAAAATCCGTAGAATAAATCAATATCTGGGCAACATCTATAATATACGTACAAGAGAAACGATAACAACTTAGGAGTAATGCTCGATAACAGGCTATACCACTTATATATATACATCCTCAGACAGAGGATCCTACTATCTTCCTATTGAGTTATCAGCTCTGTTCTCCTATATGTTCCACCTGTCTGGGCAGAAGCCCTCAGAAGAAAGCAATCTGCAGGAAACTGTTATGACGTCGCCGCATTTGTTATTGCTGGAATGAAACCTATTGACATCCCCGTATATTAATTTAAGGGTATTAATTAAAGGGTACTGTCCATGTTAACGGAATCTGACGCTGTAAGGTGGATCAATGAAGAAGAAAGGACATGTTCGATGGCAAACTCGGTGAAATAATTCTGTTAAGTACAAATGAATTGATTGAACTGATTCAGGTCAGAGTAACGCAGTCTCCTCTGGTCACGAGGGTTATCAGAAATATATGTATATACCGATAACTCCCCTTATTGCCCAAAGTATCAAAATCAATCGAGGCACATAATCTTCGACTGTGGACGCTTCCGAATCTAGTTTCATGACGACGATAAGAAGAATGGCGGAATCGTAAGAAACTGAATGGATATCTGCGAACTAGTAAGAATTAGTAAGGTGCAAGCCAAACTTCGGAGGGCCGAGACCCCAGGTAGCAAAAGAAACACCGGAGTAGCATGAATTGTTTGCCATCTTCGCTAAGTAATACTTAATGACGATCCCGCGAGAATAGTGGCTGAAGAGTGCAGGGTCTCGTTTGGTGCGCGGTTGCATTTTGGAAAGAAGCTAGTGTCATGTATGTATCTTCGTAATTCCAGTATTCCAGCAATATTATTTTTCCATTTCTGATATTGAAGGATTTGTTATTACTCGGTGTAACGTCTTTCATGGCACGTTGATGATATTCAGTTATGTCCGATGGATGGCATGTTGGACAGAGCGTGAGAAGACAAGGTCGGAAAATGACAAGGATTTTTCTTTCGATGACGAATATGCCGATGCTACATTTTAAATAAATAAATGTTGTGGTTTAGTTTAGTTTTTAATTCATTTTTATTCATAATTTCTTAGATGTATCTTACCCTAGACAAAAATGCTTAAAAGCTAGCTTAACTATCTTAACAATCTAGATATCTTACTGGCCCTAGGCGGACACTCTAAAATAGACGCAACAACTTAAATCTATGTCTTTCGACTACTATATCAATTTACCACTAACATTACTAAATCTAGCTTAAGCTAAGAAAAATGTTTTTTTATTAAAAATTTAGCATATGATCATTTTTTGTATTATATATAAAACTTAAGCCTACCTTAATGTAACTACACCTAACTTATTCTACCTTAACTAAAATATATATATATAAATTATATACATATATATATACTTAATATACATATGTATATCTTTTTATTTTTTTTTTTATTTTTTTTTTTATAAACATACTACCCTACTACTACTTACCCTACCCTACCTTACCCTACCCTAGCCTATGTAAGCCTGCCATTGGTGTTAGGCAGGCCATGCCTTGAAGAGGCTGAAGCTCGCAAAGTGTCCACCGACGTAGCTCTCTCCAGCCACCAAAAGGAGACTACGTCTCCTCGATCCCGGCGTGAGACCGATCTACAGAACCTGAGGCGCTCGGGCTCACGGAGCGCGACATCGGGTTCGTAGAGGAATCACCGTTCCACGGAATTGCCAATTTATCCTGGATCAGCCCACATCTGTCTAAATAGAGGAATGCTTCTGGCGACACAAAGCCATTAAGGCGTACTCTCTCATGATATAAATCGTTGGGGTAGTAAGCCCCGAAGATCAGGCCATTGACCGAAGTCATTGCTCTCGCAACGTGGCTTCGAATCAGTTTGATCAAAAAATTATCTATCCGTACAATCCTGGCCCTATTGTATAGGACCTCGTTCGGGTAAAATTTCGTGTACTCAGATTCGGGTGTCCTATGTAGCCCAAGACAAGTCCTGAGACATTGGCTCTCAAACACTCGAATCCTTTCCATTAAGCTGGCTCTCACATTGAACCAGACGGGACATCCATAGGCAACCATGGGCCTGATTAAGGCCATGTAGCATATTACCTTCACCCTAGAATGAAGTTGGCTGCTATGAAACAGCCAACTTGTCAGAGCGAAAGCGCCCCGGGCCCTTGCCAGAGCAGCATCTACATGTTTGTCAAAATATAGATACTGATCCAGCACGATCCCAAGGTATCTGACTACATTTTGTCTCGCCCGTGGACGCCCATCCGGTCCTAAAATTAAGAACCTGCGCCAGTTTTTTCTAGTGTCCCGAGAGGCCCTAGACAAAGGCGTTCTGAACAATATAGATTCTGATTTCTGGAAGTTGATTTTCAACTTGAAACGGCTTGAATAGTGTCATGCCCCGCTCTGAAACCGAATTGGTTATCCGGGATGATTTTATTGTCCTCAACCCATTTAGACAGGGCCCTATGGATCACCTTCTCGAAGACCTTACTGATACTCGGAAGGAGACTTATTGACCGAAGATTTTCCGGGTTAGATGTGTCTTTACCCCTTTTGGGAATTGGTTGCACCACCGCTGTCTTCCAGTGCACTGGATAATATGCATTATTCAGTGCATTGTTGAACAGGATGGTATACCTCTCTACAGCCACTGGCGGAAGATGCCTAAGCACAACATTGGATATACCGTCGACTCCCGCGGATTTTTTCTTCCTCAATGACTCGAAGATCATCTGAAAATCCTCCGTCGATAACATTGTTTGCCATGAAATCTTCATTGAACCTTGTAAAACCAAGGTTCTCTGATCGCCAATGATCGATATCATTTCGAAGATAGAAGTGATGAAGCAGGGCTCTATTCTCCAGGTCGTGGTTCGGGCGAATACTATCATTCACCTTGTACACTTCCTGGAAGACAGCTCCTACTGTCACCACCTTCTCCTGAGGATCCTCAATCACGAAAAAGTCGTCATCCAGGATGACGTTCTCTGGATCGATGCTAACTGTTCGTAGCAAACGTTCATTGTCTGACGTTCTTGGAAGTTTCAGATCCTGAATGTCATTCTGATTGTTTCTCCGAAATATTTTATTTATTTGCGGAAACATACTCGCGTTGTTGGATTTTACAGCACGAATTCTGTTGTTCCAATGCAAACTTACAGATATTCTGTAATTTTCTTTGATCAATTGTTGGAGATTTTTAATCAGTGACTTTAGTGTCCTGACCTCCGAGTTTTGTCTGTCGGTAAACCGCCTGTACAAGAGTTTGAGTCTTGTTAGGAGTCTACTTTTTTGTCTATGCAGTGCGTCCATTGTCGCGTTTCGGTATACATATGTTTGTGGTATCGTGCTGTCTTTGACGTGGTATCGTACTGTTCATAGACTGTTTAATGATATCGTCCATTTCTTTGAGATACCTGTCAATCTCGTGGTTTGACAGGTTCCTATTAGTTGGTGGGAAGGAGGTGCTCGAAGTGAGCGCTCTCGTCAGGGAATTGGCGAAGCGTGGCCAGCACACCCTACTGTAATCGTAGGGGTGCGTGTGGACGTACTCTGCCATTTCCGCGTACTCGTCAGGTACTGTGATCACGGCACATAGTTCGCAATGGTCACTGTCGTATACAATGGTCCGTAGACAGTTAATAGACCATTCGTTCGTGTCTGCCAGTCTCAGTCGAGAGTCTATCAGCATTAGATCCAGATAGGAGCAGCTCCTAGGATACGACGGACTATCCGTTGCGAGCAACTTGACTCTATATTAAATGTTGTGAAGAACCCACCAATGGCTTAGTAGGTTCCCCCTAGTGTTGGGAATGTTATTTCCCCAATCACTATGTTTGGCATTTAAATCGCCGGCCAGAATGTAGAAGTTTTCTACCGAGTTCAAGCGCAGAGATCGAAAGAGTGTCTTGAGTTCTGCGATAAAAATATTGGGTTGAGGTGCTTCAGGTGCATAGGCTGATACAATGTAAATTCTCTTTCCATTTCGGAGAGGAATGCACACAATACAGGCCTCCAGCACCTGGAACCTCCGCACTTCACTGCTATATATGACCTTATGTTTAAGATTATTTTTAATGAAGATCGCAACTCCCCCGCCTTGAGTAGCGTTGGGTCGGTCACTTCTAATTATTTTATACGAACTGTGCCGGATTTTGTGCTTCTGGTTTAGCTCTGTTTCGCTAACCAAGAGTACATCGGGGCTTTCGTCCTGCAACAGGTTAAAAAGTACGGCTCGTCGCTCGATCCTTATCAGCGAATTTACATTCACCGATAGGATCTTCAAGTGTCTCTCTGCCAGCGTACCCATCATGACCTTAGGTGCGCTAGGCCCGGCAGAAGCGAGCAGATACTATCTACTCGGGTCGCCGTTTCCTGGATCTGTTTTTGGAGCTGCCCAATCTGCCCTTGGATTGCGAGCAAGATCGAACAGACATCCACCCCGGCCCCCGGTTCCTTAGAGACAGGCAATGGGGCTTTAGGAACAGCCACGGGTTTTTGTGCCGTCTTTCCCGAACCTGCCGCCATTTGGGCGTAGGTCAACTGGGATGTGTCGGCTGGTCTTTGGAAGCGACCCGAGGGACGCTTCTCCTCGACCTTCTGCTTACGCCCCAGGTTTTCTTTCTTGATGTCCTGGAACTTAGGACATCCCCGATAGTTTGCAGGGTGCCCTCGGTTTCGACACAAGACACACTCGAGCTGCTCTCTGTCCGCCACCTTGTCTTTCCCAAGGTCGCATTCCTCGTTCTTGTGATTCTTTGCACACTTAACGCATCGAAGCTGCATTTCGCAGTTCGACACGGCGTGCCCGAATCTTTGGCAGCGGATACATTGCAAAATGTTTCCTTGCCTTTTTAATATTTCCCATGTGACAGTCTGGGACGCTAAGGTGGTGATAGTCCTTAACCTCTCCAGCTTGCTGCTGGGTGTGAGCTGTACCAAGAAGAAGGGAATAACTCGCTTCTCCCGTCGGGAGCTCACCGTAGAGAATGGTTTAACCCCCACGAATTTGAGGTCATCACTCTCGAACTCTTTGAGCTCTGAGAGCATTTCCTCAGGGTCTGCAATCGACTCCACGCCTTTAAGGAGCATTGTCCGCAACCTCTCGGCCTTCGGCGTGAAGGAGAAAAACTCCGTTGTGGACTCCTTTAATAAGCTTTTTATACGCTTATGCTGCTCCAGTGTCTTGCACTGAACAGCATAGCGTTTTTGGCCTAAACATTTGATTTCAAAATTGCCTACACCAATAGCATACTTACAGAGATCGATGGTCTCTCGTAGAGCCGTGGTATAGGTGAAGATGGGCGGTACTTTCTCCTTTTTATGACGTTGCTGCTGCTTCTGCTGCTGCGGCTGTTGTTGTTGCTGCTTTTGCTGTGGGGCGGCTGTTGCCTGCTCTAAATCCCTCTTCTTTATCTCCTTCAGCTTATCAACTACGGCCTGCAGCTGGGCACGTAGGATACGCTCTTTCTGCTCCAGTTCGCTACGCTCTTCCTCCGTAGCCGAGTATAAAAGAGGGGCGAAGGGGTTATTGTTCCCCGTGTAGCGGCCTTCCCTACCATAGGAAAGGTAGGCAGTATCCGCTTCCACGGGGATCGCTGGTTTTGGTTGTTGTTGTCCAGCTGCTTTCGACGTTGATGGTGTTGGTGATGGCGCCCCTTTCCTCGCTTCGACCTGCAGCTTTTCAGTCGAAGTAGTGAGTGAGGGGCGCTTAATTAGGTTGGGTCTCGGGTTGCCCCTTCTGCGCCTCTTCATGACGACGGCCGGTGTTGCGAAATCGGATGATAAATCACCCTACTGCGGGTCGGGCACTTAACCACTGGGCTAATTCGAGTTCCAGGAATACTTCGCCTAAACGCGCACTTATATTGTTTATACTTGTTTTTACATTTTGCTAGCCGAAACACTACCTACTCCTTCACTGGTCTGTGATGAACTGATAAATGTTGTGGTGTTGAGTGTGTGGTGAACAAGTGCTTAAAATTTTGCTCCCACTTCTTTATTTTTTTTAACTGTTTTAACCAGTATATATCACCTACCTCCCGCAGTCCAAAACCCGGTATATTGCTTTTATATTTAAAATCAATAATAATCTACGATTAAAAAAAGAAGATTCTACTTAAATCATATCGTGTAAGTGTGGACAAAAAGTTGACCGAATCGGAGCTAAAATTCAGTGTTCACAGTGTAAGGTTTACTACCACTTGAACTGTGCAAATCTTAAACATGGGATAGTGAATATATGAAAGAGAACAACACTCCCTATCGTTGTGTGTCGTGTGATAAACAAGACGACACTCTCTACGCTCTCCGCCACCCGCTCCACAGAATGTCAGGTGCATAACAACACTAGTGGTCCATCACCCGTAGAGGAAAGACTATGGTCTCTCTCCACCTTCGCGTCCCCTTCATCTGTCGTGTCATCGACTCCTATCAACCTTGACATGGTATACAAAGAAATAACTGAACTAAAATAAGTTAAGCTTGCAAGACGAAAACAAAGTATTATGCAGACAAATAAATAAACTGCAATTATAGTCAACTTCTTCCAACAAAAATCGCTGCGAAAATGTGTTGATGTCATTGGGATTCAACATATTGACAACAATAATGCTCTGGACACAGCTGTCAACTTGTTAACAAAAGGACTCGACGAAAACTTGCCGATGATATAAAGCATTGTTATGTCAAATAGATCATACGAAAGCTCAACTCTAACTCTTCATCTACGCCGGACAAGACTTTAAACGTTTTACGCATTAAATTTAAAACCTTTGAGGTTAAGCAGGTGATTTTAAATAAAAAAAGAAAACAAGTTTAAAACCAAGCCTTTTAGGGTATAAATCTGGAAATAGGTCTATTCATATTAACGAAAGTTTAACAAATTACAATAGAGCCAACATTTTTAAAAATGAAAATAAATTTTCGTTCTTCTGGGTAAATAGGGGAGTAATTTTATTAAAAAAGAAAGAAGGTGATAAATCTATTATAATTGATACTTTTGAAAATATTGAAAAATAAGCCAACTTACCTTAAAATTTTATTTATTATTCTTTCTTATTTTTTACTTCTATTATATATTTATATTTTGCTGTTGGCTTGTAAACTTAAGAATAATTTATATTTATTTATAAAATATTCCGTTTGGTTCAATTCTAGAACCACTAAACTTGAATTTAAGCATTTTTGACAAAAACCGGTCTTTATAGTGGGAAATTTAGAAACAACTTCTCAGTTCTCTTGGCCTGAAATATTCGAAGCTTACGTCTGAACTTTAACTTACTCTTGGAATCCACGTGGAATCTTTTTTAAATATGCCAGATTTTATCTTTCTATCGGAAATTTGGATATATGATCACGAGAAGCAATTTTTTGAAATACCGGGGCACAAATCTTATTTTATATGTAATAACTCTTACGCGGCGGGTGGTTTTGCGGCTTACATTAGTGATGTGTTGATTGATAATTGTGAGGTTTGTAGTCCTGGATTTATTGGTTCCGATTTGATTAATCACGTACACCATGAATGCTTGGAAATTTGTGTTTTTGGCTTTTTCTAGACTTTATGATAAAAGTAAAGACGTTTTTGTGGGAGAGTAATCTTTTCTCTCACGAGATGAACATTCGAAAAATGTATTCATTCTAGGTGACATGAACCTAGATATATTTCATACATCTGCAGTTACTGAAAAATATCTGTCATTAATGTCTGCAATTGGGTTTGAATCTTGTATAAACATACCAATAAGAGTAACTGAGTCCTCACAAACGTGTATTGACCATATATTTGCTAGGCTTGACAAAAAGGCGAATATATCCCTATTAAGCCCAGTAGCTGAGGTAAGGATCACAAATCATTGTATGACTTGCCTTATATTAAAATATGGACAGATCAAGCAATCGAAAACGCCGTCTTTTCGTGCACCAACTAAAATGATTCATTTCGTGGACTTACAAGCAAGTTTAATACATGAACATTGTTCTGTTGTATATAGAGAAAATGATCCCTCCCTTGCATTTGATAAGTTTTGTAAAATTCTAAATCAACATGTTGAAGGATGCTCTAGAGCATCAGGAAAAAGGAAAAGGAATATGAAGAAAACTAAGCCATGGATATCTGAGTATTTAGTTCAAAAAATCAACTCAAAAAACGTTTAAAGGTAAAAAAACAGCCAAATAATGTGAAAATTCGTAAGTTATATGTAAAAATTTGCAAAGAAATCGCCATTGAGGTCCCTAAACTCAAAGAATAATTTTATATTGAGAAATTTCGAAGGGCTAAAGGCAATCCTAAAAAAGAATGGGGAATTGTTAATGAACTATTCAATAAAAATGTCTCATTGGATGCCCCTTCCTGCATCATACATAAGGATAAGAAATTTGATACAGCAATAGAAATAGTTAATACTTTCAATTCATTCTTTACAAGTGTTGCTGCTAATATTCTTGCGGAAACGGGTTTTAGTACTATTGCTCAGAACACTGCCTAAGCAAGGAAAACGGTTTACAAAATAACTTCTTTTTTGATCCTATCTGTCCTTTAGAACTCCATAAGACTATTTCATTGCTTAACAAATTGCAATCTTCGCCTAGATATATGTATGTAGCTATTCGAATACCTTCATGATGCATATTTCCCTAAATATTGTTGACGTCTTAGCTCATATTTTCAATAAGAGCATTTATTGCGGTATATTTCCTGATGGATTAAAGATTGCTGTCTGTACTAGTTTTTAAGAAAGACAACAGAAAAAGGCTGAATAATTTCAGGCCAATCTCTTTTCTTCCGGTTTTTTTCTACAATAAAATTTTTGAAAAAGTGATTAAGGTAAGAATCATTACATTTCTTGATCGATGTTCTTTCTTTAATGATTGCCAATATGGATTTAGAGTTGGTAAATCAACGGAGCACGCTCTTTTAAACTTTTGCAAACATGTTTATGATAGCCAAAATGGCAAAAAAATAGTGCAGCGCTTTTCATCGATATTACAAAAGCTTTCGACACAGTTGATCAGGAACTTCTTTTGAGTAAGTTAGAAAAGGCTGGTTTTAGAGGCTTTATACTTGACTGGTTCGCATCTTATCTTAAGAATAGGAAACAATATGTAAGGATAGGAGACGTGTTTAGCGAGTACCTGGACATTATAATAGGTGTTCCCCAAGGTTCCGTCTTTGGACCTATCTTGTTTTTTATTTTTATTAACTCGATCTTTAAGTTGAATCTGAAAGGGAAAAAAGGGTTTGCGCTGATATAGCTTGTGCATATGCTAATTCTTCTATGCTAGATATGGTGGCTGATATTAACCATGATCTAGATGTGTTAAGACATTGGTTTGGCATACACAGGCTAATCATAAGCGATAAAACCAAATATATGTTTTATGACCTACCCTCATTTTACTATGGTCTGGTCAATTCCAAATTACAATATGGTCTCTCATGTTGAGGTGGCACTAACAACACTAATCTACAACCATTAATATTGATTCAAAAGCACATCCTCAGAATAATTTGGAAAAAAGGCGCTTTGACCTTTTTTGTGGTTCAAAAATATTTCCACTTAAGCACCTGTACTTTTATTTATATTTTTTTAAGTTCTGAAAATATTTTATATAAGAAGAGGCAATTTACCTCATCGAAATTTCTCTGATTATGAACTTCGTAGCAATGATAGACATCTGACAAGCATCCCAAATCATAGAAATCATCGCTTCTTAAACTTTTATAGCTCAGTAGCACCCAGACTTTTCAACCGATTACCTCTTGAAATCCGGAACATACGATCAACTTACATGTTCAACAGAAAAATTTAAAAATGGCTGCTTAATTTTGATTTCAGGGAAGTTAACAATTTAATCAGAATCTTAATTTAATGAGCTGTGTTGGAGCACTTCATCAATATCGCCATAAATTAAAGTTTGAATTATTAACGTTTGAATTTCATGAAATCCTAAATTTTAATTTGTACTAATTTTCGTTCACTTTTAAAACTTGCGCCTAAGAATTGTAAGCCCGCCATATTTTTTAATATTAATTTTGTTAATTTTTATACCAATTATTGTATATTATATAAATTCAATAAATGCGCTCTTCTTGCGCTCTCTTGTCAAACCATCAGTTAATTGTAGACGTCTTTTTTCTTTGGTTGGTTCGATTTGCCACAGAACAATCTTCGTAAAACATTTTTTTCGCTAGGCATTTCGCGTTACAACAAACTGAAAATTTAATCATGTTAAATTTTTACCTCTTCTTCATTACTTTAGCATAACTATATTAAAATATTACAATAATCAACACACAGTCAATTAATCTATTGTTAGTTTTGTTTGATTTCTTTTTTTTACTCCATACTACATCCGACACTAGTTTACTTATAACTAAAGGATGTTTTAATATTCCTCTTTCAGCCCACTATAAAAGACGCCTATATAACTAGATGTTCTAAGATACTTGTATGTACAATGTAAATACAAGGGTGGTCCGATAAGTACTTAGCCTACAAAAGAAAAACAAACATTTTGGAGAAATGGTGATTTCTTTTTCAATATAGTCTCCTTTTAGCTCGATACACTTGACCCAGCGATGCTCCAACTTCTTTAACCCGTCTGAAAAATACATTTTCTCGAGGTCTGCAAAGTAGGCCTCCGTGGCGGCGATGACCTCCTCATTCGACTGAAATTTCTGCCGGCGAGTGACTTTTTCAAGTTTGGAAACAAAAAGAAGTCGTACGGGACCAAATCTGGAGAATACGGTGGATGGGGCAGTAGTTCGTAGATCAATTCGACCAATTTGGCCGTGGCGAGGAGGAAGTGTGGCCCGTCACCTTTCCGGCCGATGGGACAGTCTTCGCCTTCTTCGTAGCACGTTCGCCGGGTGAAGTCCACTGTTTCGACTGTTCCTTGGTCTCTGGTGTGTACCAGTGGATCCACGTTTCGTCGATTGTCACGAAACGACGCAGAAACTCCATCGGATTGCGCAAAAAAGCGTCAAACACTGCTCTGAAGTGGTCTCACGGTTGCGCTTGTTGTCCGGAGTGAGCAAACGTGGCACCCATCGCGCCGACAGCTTTCTTATGCCCAACATTTCATGTAGGATATGACCCACGCGATCTTTTGAATTGCCTACTGTCTCAGCTATCTCGCGCACCTTCAATCGGCGGTCTGCCAATACGAGATCGTCGATTTTTGTCACGTTATCCTCCGTGGTAGCCGTTTTCGGGGCGCATGGACCTGGCTCATCAAAAACTGGCGTGCGACCACGTTGAAACTCGTTAAACCAATTTCTGATGGTCGCCATCGAAGGAGAAGAGTCACCGTACACAGCATCCAAACGCTCTTTGATTTCGCTGCGCGATTTCCCTTCCAAAAACAAGAATCGAATCACCGACCGATATTGCTCTTTTCCATTTTTCTAAAATCCGCGGACACTCCCGCTTCGACACCCGGTCAAAACAAAACTACGAGTCCGATCCGGAGGAAATTTCGACAGTAGCCGTCTACTAGAATGTACTACACGATTGCTCTTGCGATACTGGCGCCATCTAGCGGTGGGGCTAAGTAATTATCGGACCACCCGTATTATTTTTAAGCAATAATACTTGAAATATGTTATCTGCATTCAACGAATGGAATAAAAACTAATAAACTAAAAAAAAAAGCTACTTGATTCCACTGTGTTCGGTGCATTCATAGCCTGAGTGTAACAAGTTCCTCGAAATGAATAAATTTTGTAGATTGTTAGCATAGAGAAATCACGTACAAGCTATTGAGAGGTTGCCCCCAATCATACAATCCCAAAGTGTTTATTCAATTTTAGACTTGGTAATAATTGTCATCTTTAAGTTCATAGAAATCGTTTTTACATCGACCAAAATTAATGATCCTATCGGAAAATATTTTAATTTTTGCAAATAGCATCGTACGTCAACCATATTTGACATTTGTGAACTAGACAGCTATAGTATACAAACAGACAAGCAATGGAGAGATACATATACTCCGCAAGAGCGTGGAATAATTGTGTCGATTTTTTTTTATCAATAATCGGTCGGTGGTGTTAGCGCATCGTTTTGACGTCGATTTCCTAACCGTTTCGCGCCAACTGGGTAAACATTTCGGCGCTTAGCTACTCGACTCGAACAGATTGGAACCACAGGAGACCATGCAGTGCGTGGCCGACTTCTTACTGCCGGAATAGGATGAGCGAAGCTTGGTGAATATGTGGTTTCAACAAGACGGTGCGACTTAGCCATCCCAGACTTTTTCTTCGAGATTACTTGAAGTCGCGGACTTATGTCAACAAGCCTTAGAGAATCGCAGCCCGTAACGAGGATATTCGACAGGAATGCGAACAGTTATCACCGGAAATCTTGCGGAAAATCATGGATAATGCGATAAAACGGTTGCAAATGTGTATCAACATTGGCGGCAGCCACTTGACGGCAATCATCTTTTACACTTAACAAAAAATTATAAAGGTCCAAGTAAAGACTTCTATCACTCAAAATCATTTTTTTAATTTAGTTAAAAAGTAATTCAAAAACAAAATTAGATGATTCATTTTGCGCCACGTTGTATTTATGATTGCACGTCGTGTTATATTACCGAAAATAATTTTGAAGGAGATTGTCATAAAGCAGGCATTCGGGTATGTGTTGGGAACTAAGGGCGTTTCAGGGTTGGAAAAGGCAGATCTGAAACGAACACTGTAGTAACGGTTTTTTAAATAAGAAGATATCCACTTCAATGCAGTGGGTTCAAAACGACGGGAAGACATTTTGAAGAGTATTAGTTTGTGGGAGATTTTGTCGAAAGCTTTACTGAAATCAGTTGAAATGACATCAACTTCATTTCCATTCTCTAAAGCTGAGAGTGTGAAGGACACAAATTCGACAAGGTGTGGTTGTAGACCTGTGTTTAAAGAAGCCATGTTGTTTGGAGAAGATTAGAGATTTGCAGTGGAAACTTAGAGTGTCATACAAGATACTTTCAAAAAGTTTGGGTATGTGTGACAGTTTGGCGATGGGCCGGTAGTTGTTAACGACGTTCTTCGGACCTTTTTTGTGAACAGGAATTATAAAAGCGGTTCTCCATATCTGGGGAAATTCTCCAAGGGACAGGGTTAAGTTGAATATTTTTGAGAGCGCCCAGGAGTAAATTCATCATGAAGTTGATTCAATTTATTTTCAATGATATGGGGGTCAATAGTACGTGGGAGAAAGGGTCCAAGGCTGGTATTTGGTAAGTAGTCGAAATAGGCAGTATCCGGTACAAAGGAATCATCGGCGAAAGATTGTTTGAAAAAGTTGGCGATAGTTTTGGGATCATTCGAGGTTTCGCCATTGAAGGAGAGTGAAGTTGGGTAGCCATCAGATTTCCGTTTGTAGTTGATAAACTGAAAGAAGGACTTAGGATCGTTAATAAGATTGGCTTGCGTTTCGATTAAATGGCGTTCATAGAGCGACTTATGCAGCTCTGTGAATTTCAGATAAACACCAATGTAGTTAGAAAGTCATTGGGGGAATGAGTTCGAAGGAAGATTGCCCACAGTTTGTTTCTTGTGTTTCTTAGTGAACGGAGCCTGCGATTATACCATTGATGGAAGGTAGAGATGTTTGGATCGGGAAAGGGGAACGTGAAAAGAAAGAAGTGAGCTTCGTTAATGACCAGGTACTGATCCTTATGCCTATTGAAAGTTGAATGTTTTTGCATTCAAGTTAAGAAGCCGGTATACTGATGATTAGGTTTGTTCGCTTCGCTTCAATCTAGCATCAATAACCTTAAATATACTTTGTAACCGATCTTGTAAAATTTAAGATTAGAAATGTCGTTGGAGCGATGGTCTTAACTCCTTCAGGAAAAGCCATGGAGAAGAATCTATTCATCAGCTAGGCCATTGCTGTTTATGGACTAGCAGAATTGCCTTTAATTACCAAGACGACTGTCTATTATTTGGCTATAATTTGCGCCACATAACATCACAGGCTCAGCAGTATTCTGTTCGGGATTGGTCTCCTTATATCCTTTATTATTTCCCTTGTCATAAGTCGATGGAGCAGACTTTTACTGATTTCTCGACGAATTATATAAAACACTACTTAAGAGCCATTCGATCTGTTAATTTTCTTGCGACTTAGTATACGAAGTATGCTTAAAGTGGCACAGACAATTTAAAAAAAATATGATTATGATACATTATGAAAAAAATTTGATTAGCAGAGGTAAAAAAATCGCTCCGAGTCAGTGTTTATCCCTATTCTACTTCCGAGCCGCTATATCAACAGCCTCCTTGAATCCTTTCTTGGGGGCAGTGAGATGTTTCATGTCTACTGAGTATTTACTCAGTACTGGGTCTGCCGGGTGCTCTGAAATTCGTCATCATAATGGCAGAGTATAGCACATTTCCTTTCCCCTTGAAGTTGCCTTTCATTAGGCTTTTACGGTTTAACTGGGTAAAAATTTATTCACTTACCTCGAACCCATCGTCCATGTCCAAGCAGATCTGCTGTTGGAATGAAAAGGACTGGCGAAAAAGTAAACAATTGACTGGCGAGGCTATAGCTTCTCCTAAGTAATTTGGATGCCCATTTCAGATTTTACTAGTAGAAAGCCAAGAGCCCACATCTTTATCACACTTATCCAAGGCAACAGCACTTAACCAGGAGTTTATGTATCATACCCACCACTTCCTCATATGCTAATTTATCAGCGTAAAAACCGCCCTCAAAGCCAATAGCTCTGTAACCAATTTTACACCTACGTCTGGTGATAAACGCTTTTCCTTCCTTTAGCAAACAACTGAATCCTACTGGATCAACAGCCGGGTTAACTACCGAAATCTCTGCAAGCTCTGCGACAAGGTTGATGACGCCATCTCCGCCATAACGTTTATTTCTTTCTCCAACAATCTCTACTTTATTTGTAGTAAAATTATGAAAAGCATGCAGTAAGTGACCTTGAGCTCCTAAAACAGATCAACCCTCCGACAAATTCTCCATTGTGTCGTTCCAGGAAAAAGCCCTCATTCTCTCACACGCTGTACTTCTGGTTCTCGCTATTCTATCTGCTCGGACGGACTTTAGCACTGTCCCTGTACACGGCCGACATACACGACGAGTCACGGCGTCCGATGCAGGTATTCCGTGTTGTGTCTCGAGAATGCTGGTGTAGGGAGGTGAGTACTGCATCAGCTCATTGCTTAAGTGCTTTACAAATCTTCGTACTCGTACCTTAATGTATGTACATATGTCTTTCGCAGATAAAACGATTCTCGATGGAAGTGTCCACAGATGTCGTGGCATTGTCCGGTATGAAGTTCTTCTACCTGACACGTGGCATGGTTCTATCGGTGAGTGAGCGATTTTTATTTTCTTATTTTCTTTTATTCATACGTATCTACAGGTTGCTGGAACCATTGTGACATACGAGCTTGTGCTGTTGCAGTTCAACAAGCAGGACGCGATCGGTGACTGCGCGTGAAATGGAAAAAAATCGACGACCGCCGTATATTGTTTTTCCGAAGTGAAAGCTTTCGATGTGGAATGTTTGTAATTTACACCGACGAATGTGGGATGGACATGTGTCTGGACGGGAACCTTTTATGAAGGAGGCACGTGGTGTGTCGGGAGTTCGGTGGCTCTTGGTTTTTTCTTTCTTTAAAATGTTTTTCTTATAATTGAAATAAAATATTTGATTGAAAAGTTTCATATGACTAGCATATCGAAAGCTGGGAATGAAGGTGCGCTGAAGATAGAGGGTAGATTATTACTTTGAATTGGAATGATTAGGAAAGCATGTGCAGCTGTTTGAAAGCGTAAATTACTAAGGTTATTTAAAATCTATACTGCATTGGGCAGAAGTTATGTAAAAAATTGGACATTGGCCGAATATGACTGAGGCGTTCAAAGCGCCGAATTCGTTTTTGATAAAATCAGAGCCTCAGCGCCATAAGGGTCGGGGTGATGAGAATTTTTTACAAAATAATATCGATTTGAGAATTATAAAAAAAGTAACAATTGGTAGGATTTCTTTGGTGCTACCGTTGGTGTTTTGTAACTTGTACGTACATAAGCTTCTGGTCTCCGTTTGAAATGCTGATTCCAACACCCCGTCGTGATATATAAGGATACATAAAAATGTATACCTTTGATATATATGTAGTTACGGACAAAACAATAGAACCACACACCATTGCTATAGATTTCATTAAAAAACTCAAATGCTACAGATAATTTTACTAAATAATTTTTATAAAATAGTTTTTGTATGTGAGGGTGACTTAAATTAATTCAAAATTCGAAAAAAATTTAAGTTAAATATTTAAAAAAAGGTTTTGAAAACTGACAAAACAATGGGATCAATTCCTAAAAATTTTTAAATTCTAACTTAATTGACTTCTTTCCAAGAAAAAAATTAGTATTTAGTTGTGTAGCTTTTGTTTTTTAATACATCGTGGACTCTTCGTGGCATTGAATCCACTGGTTTCCAGCAGGCGAATGGGGGAGTAGCGAACTAAGCGTCTTACATTTTTTTCCCACAACTCGTCTTTGTTTCCCGATTTTTCGGCTCCCAAAGATTTTTTAACAATTGCCTACAGTTGCTCAATTGGGTTGAGGTCTTGCAATTGCGTAAGCCAAGACATGACGTCAATTCTATGCTCTTAAAGATAACTCTACATTAAACGCGACGTGTGTATGGGGTCGTTATCATGCACGAATTGCCACTTTAAAGGCATTTCCCACTCCGCATGTGGAAGCAAAAACTTTTTCAAGTATTTTGGCATGTTGGTCCATGTTTTCTTTGACCTATACAATTGGATCTACTCCATAACATAAAAAAATAACATTATGCTTCCACCGCCATGCTTGTCCATTTATTTGGTGTACTCTGGTTTGAAGGCTGTTTTCTCCGGGCGTCTGATCTTTCTTTCTTTTTCTTCTTATCATCTGGTATCACCGAATTCACCTTACTTTCGTCGGACGAAAGAACATTTCGCCATTTTTTTTCCAATTTTCTACTCCTATCCAACTAAGGTTGGTCTTCAAAGGCAAACTAAATTCCAAATTGAAATTCATTGATGACTTAAAAGGATCCATATGTGACAAGTGCTTAATTTTTAGTTCTTCTCTTGTTGTTTTTCGAGGTCGGCTAGATTTTTCGTTAATTTTTGGGGGCCTATGACACACCTCCCCCAGCGATTTTCTCTCTCGTGTGAGGTTTAAAACGAGCTCTCTCATTTCTGTGGTACAGTGGGTTCGCGACACGTTTTTTTTTGCTTACGTTTTTAGTGACACTTATTCAGGTTGAAGCTGCTGTTTAAAATTAAAATTAAAATCTGCTTTTTAAATAAAGTAGAAAACAAAATGCCTAGTCTTATTGTTTTGTTCATATGGCTTGGGAGTCAATTTTAATTAATTCACTTTTTTTCATTACATAACCAGTTTGAAACAGCTTTTCTTTGTTTTCATAAATATACCGTTGTGAACGGTAACGAATTTAAGAGATACCTTTTGTTTTTTCTCTGTTATAAAAGTGAAAATGAGAGGTTCGTTCTGGTGCCTGTACTGGTTTTATTGTTTTATCCATAACTGTATATCATATATATATCTTTTTTAATTTTAATATTTGGTGGGTTGCCTTATCCTACTTTAACCCACCCTTACCTATCTTACTCTACCCTATCCTACGTAAGCCTGTTATTGGTTTTTGGCAGGCTTTGCCTTGAAGAGGCTGCATTACGTCTCTTTAATCCCGGCCGGGGTGAGACCGATCTACAGAACCTAAGGCATTCGGGCTCGTGGGGCGCGTCATCGGATCCGTAGAAGAATCGCCGTTCCACGGAATTGCGACCCATGTCGAAGATTAGCGGTACCGCAAAGTTAGATCAGAAAGGTTTCCACCCGTACAATCCTGGGCCTATTACATAAAACATCGTTCGAGTGAAATTGAGAACCTGCGCCAATTTTTTCCAGTATCCCGAAAGGTCCTAGATAAAGGCATTCTGAACAATATAAATTCCTGGTTCTGGTTGATATACTACTTCCAGTCATCATAATACTGCTGATTTTTTTCGAGGTCACGTTGCAGAAGAGTAACAATGATGTCGATCGTTGGAAATGATCTGAAACTGGCAAATCGCCTGTTGTTAGGTGAATGCTGAAATGCTCGGCGAGTTTCCCGTGCCTTGTTGTTCACCACGAACTTTCTATCGGTTAACACGTCAAAAAACATATATAGCAATGGTGTCGAAAGCTTTTTCCAAGTCAATCAGACAGTCACCCGTACATTAGTGCTTGCATTCGTTCCATTGGATATCCAATACGACGCGGCATGAATTGTGGCATGCCCCGTTCTGAAACCGAATTGGTTATCCGGAATGATTTTTTTTGTCCGCAAATCAATTAGATAGGACTCTACGGACCTTCTCGAAGACCTTGCTGATACTCGGAAGGAGACTTATCGACTGGAGATTTGTCGGACTAAAGGCGTCTTTACCCCTATTGGGGATTGTTTGCACCACCGCTGTCTTCCAGTGCACTGGATAATATTTATTATTCAGTAGATCGTTGAACAGGATGGAGTACCTCTCTACAGCCACTGCCGGAAGGTGCCTGAGAACAACATTGGATATACCGTCGACTACTGCGGATTTTTTTTTTCAATGGCTTGAAAATCATTTGGGGATGTTCTGTCGAAATAAGCAGGGTATTCGACCCCTCAGTGGCGTTGGGATTCTTTGCCACATTCTCTGTCCATTACAGACACATGCACACAATGCAGAAGTATGCACCTAGAACCTCCGCACTTCACTGCTCTATATGATTTTATGTATATTATTATTTTTAATGAAGATTGCAACTCCCCCGCTTTGAGTAGGTCTTTTCCTATTATTCTATAAGAACTGTGAAGGATTTTGTGCTTCTGGTTTAGTTTGTTTCGCTTACCAGAAGTACCTCGGTCTCCGTTGCCTTAAGAGTACATCGGGGCTCGTCGCTCGATCCTTATCAGTGAATTGACATTCACCGACAGCATCTTAAAAGAGCCTCTCTACCGGCGCACCCATTACGACCGCAGGTGGGCTAGGCCCGGCAGAAGTGAACAGATACTATCTACTCGGGTCTGTTGTTGGAGATGCCCAATCTACCCTTGGATTGCGAGCAAGATCGAACAGACATTCACTTCGGTCCCCATTGTCTTAAAGACAGGCACTGGGGCTTTAGGAAGAGCCATGGGTTTTTGAACCGTTTATCCCGAACCTGGCGCCATTTGGACCTAGGTCAGCTGGGGTGTGACGGCTGGAGACTGAATTGTGCTGCGGTCAAGTATGCCTCTAAAGTGATGAAAGATGAGGCGACCTACATGCATGCCGTGTTAAACCGAGCATTGACAAGGATTAAAAAATGAGAATTCAAATTATTAACAATTAAAAGGCTACTCGTCATCAAGATCCTCATACCACCGGATGAAATACCGAGTGTAATTTAATTTACAGATTAAGACTCGTAAAACCCTTTACGATGACGGAATGCTTACTATCACACGGAGGATTTTGGATGGTAGCAGGTGCGAAACCGTGAAAATCTTAATTATGAATCTGCATTATTCACATTAGCTACTTAGCTAACAGGAATATTGTCCTTGTACGATCCAAAAACAACTTCACCCGATTTAAATAGTTTGTAAAGAAAAGTTGGCCAATGAGATTGTCTACTTACCGCGTATGAAACAAAAAAATGTATATTTTTGATAACTAAAAGCGTTACACCCACTTTAAGGTAATTTCATGCTATAGAAGCAAATTTAAGCTCACTTTTAAACCTCTCTACTAAACATTTTAACATCGACTAAAGGAATTTTTGTGCATTAGTTTCCTATGGCACGATTAAATTTTATCAAGAAACCAGTTTATTTAAGTGCTTTCGTAAAAAGTCATATTAAATTTTTTAATAACGGTTTGATTGACGAATTGCATGACTCTTTTAATCAAAAGAAGGACTTTTTACACGTCATAGGTTTTGTACAACGAGCACTTGATGTGTG